>JAZHRO010000056.1:39375000-40625000 GCA_037157565.1 Thalassia testudinum
AGGTAACTTCCCAAGGAATTCTCGTATGAATTTTGGTAGAGATTGATTGAGAATCGAGCAAGAAATCCTCTCTCGAAACTTGACGGTGAAGGTTTAACCTTCCAAAAATGACGTGGGGACCTATTTATGAAAATGATGACAAAGTTAGGGGCCTTTTTGTAAGGATTTTGAAAGTTAAGGGCATATGTGTGATATAAAAGAATCAAACATGATCAAATTGCGAACACGGTCAAGACAGTCTCAAATTAGGCCCAAATTTTGGTACAAACCTAATTTGGACCTAAGGAATCCAATGGTGATGTTGGATTTTGGTTTTAACCAAGTTTTACTATGTAATTTATGCAAAAACCCAAATTAGGACAAATGTCTGTCTAGGACTCTATTTTGGGTCAAGACGGATTCTGATGGTCACATTGAAGGTACCAACCCTAGAGAATATTTTTCGACGAATTTTAGAGGGTTTAGGTGAATTTTATCCTGACCAAAACATCATTTAATTAAGCAGGTCTATTTTTAAGGTTTCGAAAGTCATTTAATTCTCAAAACACGTGAAAACCCTTTTCTGTCTGTTCTAACCAACTTGTTAGCCTTTTAGGACCATTTGACCCTTAAATTAACCCCTGAGAAAACCCATGGTTGTAATTCATTCAAGTTATGATGGTAAATTTATAGTTTTAACCCTGGCTTCTTGTCTTTATGTCAGAATGCTAATGAAATGAATTATTACCTTTTGAAGGTTATGTAGGAGCATTTAAAGACTTAATTAGATCAAATTGAGTTGGTTTATGGCTCATGATGGTGTTCCCATCAATAGGTGTGCCTTCAATTTGACGGTTGGGGCCGCGAATGAAGGAGACGAAGAGGACCATCGGAGCTTGGTCGGAGAGGGGCCGGAGGTATTGTTAGGAAGATGCTTTTGGCCCCAAACCTTGCAAAAAAGCTTGTCCATGTGACAGGGGTTCTTTTATAGGCCATAGAAAGCCCTTACAAGATTGGAAAGAAGCTTCCAAGCTCGGAAGGTTTTTGCGAAGTAGGATACCCGAATCTTTGAAAGGTTTGTATGGCCTTTTGGGAAAGACTTAGAGCCCAAGGAATGGCTCAAATGGAAGGTAACTTCCCAAGGAATCCTCGTATGAATTTTGGTAGAGATTGATTGAGAATCGAGCGAGAAATCCTCTCTCGAAACTTGACGGTGAAGGTTTAACCTTCCAAAAAAGGCGTGGGGAACTAATTATGAAAATGATGACAATGTTAGGGGCCTTTTTGTAAGGATTTTGAAAGTTAAGGGCATATGTGTGTTATAAAAGAATCAAACATGATCAAATTGCGAAGAAGGTCAAGACAGTCTCAAATTAGGCCCAAATTTTGGTACAAACCTAATTTGGACCTAAGGAATCCAATGGTGAAGTTGGCTATTGGTTTTGACAAAGTTTTACTATGTAATTTATGCAAAAACCCAAATTAGGATAAATGTCTGTCTAGGACTCTATTTTGGGTCAAGACGGACTCTGATGGTCAAATTGAAGGTACCAACCCTAGAGAATATTTTTCGATGAATTTTAGAGGGTTTAGGTGAATTTTATCCCGACCAGAACCTCATTTAATTAAGCAGGTCTATTTTTAATGTTTCGAAAGTCATTTAATTCTCAAAACACGTGAAGACACTTTTCTGTCTGTTCTAACCAACTTGTTAGCCTTTTAGGACCATTTGACCCTTAAATTAACCCCTGAGAAAACCCATGGTTGTACTTCGTTCAAGTTATGATGGTAAATTTATAGTTTTAACCCTGGCTTCTTGTCTTTATGTCAGAATGCTAATGAAATGAATTATTACCGTTTAAAGGTTATGTAGGAGCATTTAAAGACTTAATTAGATCAAATTGAGTTGGTTTATGGCTCATGATGGTGTTCCCATCAATAGGTGTGCCTTCAATTTGACGGTTGGGGCCGCGAATGAAGGAGACGAAGAGGACCATCGGAGCTTGGTCGGAGAGGGGCCGGTGGTATTGTTAGGAAGATGCTTTTGGCCCCAAACCTTGCTAAAAAGCTTGGCCATGTGACAGGGGTTCTTTTATAAGCCATAGAAAGCCCTTCCAAGCTTGGAAAGAAGCTTCCAAGCTCGGAAGGTTTTTGCGAAGTAGGATACCCGAATCTTTGAAAGGTTTGTATGGCCTTTTGGGAAAGACTTAGAGCCCAAGGAATGGCTCAAATGGAAGGTAACTTCCCAAGGAATCCTCGTATGAATTTTGGTAGAGATTGATTGAGAATCGAGCGAGAAATCCTCTCTCGAAACTTGACGGTGAAGGTTTAACCTTCCAAAAATGGCGTGGGGACCTAATTATGAAAATGATGACAAAGTTAGGGGCCTTTTTGTAAGGATTTTGAAAGTTAAGGGCATATGTGTGATATAAAAGAATCAAACATGATCAAATTGCGAACAAGGTCAAGATAGTCTCAAATTAGCCCAAATTTTGGTACAAACCTAATTTGGACCTAAGGAATCCAATGGTGAAGTAGGATTTTGGTTTTAACCAAGTTTTACTATGTAATTTATGCAAAAACCAAAATTAGGACAAATGTCTGTCTAGGACTCTATTTTGGGTCAAGATGGATTCTGATGGTCAAATTGAAGGTACCAACCCTAGAGAATATTTTTCGATGAATTTTAGAGGGTTTAGGTGAATTTTATCCTGACCACAACCTCATTTAATTAAGCAGGTCTATTTTTAAGGTTTCGAAAGTCATTTAATTGTCAAAACACGTGAAAACCCTTTTCTGTCTGTTCTAACCAACTTGTTAGCCTTTTAGGACCATTTGACCCTTAAATTATCCCCTGAGAAAACCCATGGTTGTACTTCATTCAAGTTATGATGGTAAATTTATAGTTTTAACCCTGGCTTCTTGTCTTTATGTCAGAATGCTAATGAAATGAATTATTACCTTTTGAAGGTTATGTAGGAGCTTTTAAAGACTTAATTAGATCAAATTGAGTTGGTTTATGGCTCATGACGGTGTTCCCATCAATAGGTGTGCCTTCAATTTGACGGTTGGGGCCGCGAATGAAGGAGACGAAGAGGACCATCGGAGCTTGGTCGGAGAGGGGCCGGTGGTATTGTTAGGAAGATGCTTTTGGCCCCAAACCTTGCTAAAAAGCTTGGCCATGTGACAGGGGTTCTTTTATAGACCATAGAAAGCCCTTCCAAGCTTGGAAAGAAGCTTCCAAGCTCGGAAGGTTTTTGCGAAGTAGGATACCCGAATCTTTGAAAGGTTTGTATGGCCTTTTGAGAAAGACTTAGAGCCCAAGGAATGGCTCAAATGGAAGGTAACTTCCCAAGGAATCCTCGTATGAATTTTGGTAGAGATTGATTGAGAATCGAGCGAGAAATCCTCTCTCGAAACTTGACGGTGAAGGTTTAACCTTCCAAAAATGACGTGGGGACCTATTTATGAAAACGATGACAAAGTTAGGGGCCTTTTTGTTAGGATTTTGAAAGTTAAGGGCATATGTGTGGTATAAAAGAATCAAACATGATCAAATTGCGAACAAGGTCAAGACAGTCTCAAATTAGGCCCAAATTTTGGTACAAACCTAATTTGGACCTAAGGAGTCCAATGGTGAAGTGGGATTTTGGTTTTGACCAAGTTTTACTATGTAATTTATGCAAAAACCCAAATTAGGATAAATGTCTATCTAGGACTCTATTTTGGGTCAAGATGGATTCTGATGGTCAAATTGAAGGTACCAACCCTAGAGAATATTTTTCGATGAATTTTAGAGGGTTTAGGTGAATTTTATCCTGACCAGAACCTCATTTAATTAAGCAGGTCTATTTTTAAGGTTTCGAAAGTCATTTAATTCTCAAAACACGTGAAAACCCTTTTCTGTCTGTTCTAACCAACTTGTTAGCCTTTTAGGACCATTTGACCCTTAAATTAACCCGTGAGAAAACCCATGGTTGTACTTCATTCAAGTTATGATGGTAAATTTATAGTTTTAACCCTGGCTTCTTGTCTTTATGTCAGAATGCTAATGAAATGAATTATTACCTTTTGAAGGTTATGTAGGAGCATTTAAAGACTTAATTAGATCAAATTGAGTTGGTTTATGGCTCATGATGGTGTTCCCATCAATAGGTGTGCCTTCAATTTGACGGTTGGGGCCGCGAATGAAGGAGACGAAGAGGACCATCGGAGCTTGGTCGGAGAGGGGCCGGTGGTATTGTCAGGAAGATGCTTTTGGCCCCAAACCTTGCTAAAAAGCCTGGCCATGTGACGGGGGTTCTTTTATAGGCCATAGAAAGCCCTTCCAAGCTTGGAAAGAAGCTTCCAAGCTCGGAAGGTTTTTGCGAAGTAGGATGCCCGAACTCTGAAAGGTTTGTATGGCCTTTTGGGAAAGACCTAGAGCCCAAGGAATGGCTCAAATGGAAGTTAACTTCCCAAGGAATCCTCGTATGAATTTTGGTAGAGATTGATTGAGAATCGAGCGATAAATCCTCTCTCGAAACATGACGGTGAAGGCTTAACCTTCCAAAAATGACGTGGGGACCTATTTATGAAAATGATGACAAAGTTAGGGGCCTTTTTGTAAGGATTTTGAAAGTTAAGGGCATATGTGTGATATAAAAGAATCAAACATGATCAAATTGCGAACATGGTCAAGACAGTCTCAAATTAGGCCCAAATTTTGGTACAATCCTAATTTGGACCTAAGGAATCCAAAGGTGAAGTTGGATTTTTGTTTTCACCAGGTTTTACTATGTAATTTATGGAAAAACCCAAATTAGGATAAATGTCTGTCTAGGACTCTATTTTGGGTCAAGATGGATTCTGATGGTCACATTGAAGGTACCAACCCTAGAGAATATTTTTCGATGAATTTTAGAGGGTTTAGGTGAATTTTATCCTGACCACAACCTCATTTAATTAAGCAGGTCTATTTTTAAGGTTTCGAAAGTCATTTAATTCTCAAAACACGTGAAAACCCTTTTCTGTCTGTTCTAACCAACTTGTTAGCCTTTTAGGACCATTTGACCCTTAAATTATCCCCTGAGAAAACCCATGGTTGTACTTCATTCAAGTTATGATGGTAAATTTATAGTTTTAACCCTGGCTTCTTGTCTTTATGTCAGAATGCTAATGAAATGAATTATTACCTTTTGAAGGTTATGTAGGAGCATTTAAAGACTTAATTAGATCAAATTGAGTTGGTTTATGGCTCATGATGGTGTTCCCATCAATAGGTGTGCCTTCAATTTGACGGTTGGGGCCGCGAATGAAGGAGACGAAGAGGACCATCGGAGCTTGGTCGGAGAGGGGCCGGTGGTATTGTTAGGAAGATGCTTTTGGCCCCAAACCTTGCTAAAAAGCTTGGCCATGTGACAGGGGTTCTTTTATAGGCCATAGAAAGCCCTTCCAAGCTTGGAAAGAAGCTTCCAAGCTCGGAAGGTTTTTGCGAAGTAGGATACCCGAATCTTTGAAAGGTTTGTATGGCCTTTTGGGAAAGACTTAGAGCCCAAGGAATGGCTCAAATGGAAGGTAACTTCCCAAGGAATCCTCGTATGAATTTTGGTAGAGATTGATTGAGAATCGAGCGAGAAATCCTCTCTCGAAACTTGACGGTGAAGGTTTAACATTCTAAAAATGGCGTGGGGACCTAATTATGAAAACGATGACAAAGTTAGGGGCCTTTTTGTAAGGATTTTGAAAGTTAAGGGCATATGTGTGATATAAAAGAATCAAACACGATCAAATTGCGAACAAGGTCAAGGCAGTCTCAAATTAGGCCCAAATTTTGGTACAAACCTAATTTGGACCTAAGGAATCCAATGGTGAAGTTGGATTTTGGTTTTAACCAAATTTTACAATGTAATTTATGCAAAAACCCAAATTAGGACAAATGTCTGTCTAGGACTCTATTTTGGGTCAAGACGGATTCTGATCGTCAAATTGAAGGTACCAACCCTAGAGAATATTTTTCGATGAATTTTAGAGTGTTTAGGTGAATTTTATCCTGACCAGAACCTCATTTAATTAAGCAGGTCTATTTTTAAGGTTTCGAAAGTCATTTAATTCTCAAAACACGTGAAAACCCTTTTCTGTCTGTTCTAACCAACTTGTTAGCCTTTTAGGACCATTTGACCCTTAAATTAACCCCTGAGAAAACCCATGGTTGTACTTCGTTCAAGTTATGATGGTAAATTTATAGTTTTAACCCTGGCTTCTTGTCTTTATGTCAGAATGCTAATGAAATGAATTATTACCGTTTGAAGGTTATGTAGGAGCATTTAAAGACTTAATTAGATCAAATTGAGTTGGTTTATGGCTCATGATGGTGTTCCCATCAATAGGTGTGCCTTCAATTTGACGGTTGGGGCCGCGAATGAAGGAGACGAAGAGGACCATCGGAGCTTGGTCGGAGAGGGGCCGGTGGTATTGTTAGGAAGATGCTTTTGGCCCCAAACCTTGCTAAAAAGCTTGGCCAAGTGACAGGGGTTCTTTTATAGGCCATAGAAAGCCCTTCCAAGCTTGGAAAGAAGCTTCCAAGCTCGGAAGGTTTTTGCGAAGTAGGATACCCGAATCTTTGAAAGGTTTGTATGGCCTTTTGGGAAAGACTTAGAGCCCAAGGAATGGCTCAAATGAAAGGTAACTTCCCAAGGAATCCTCGTTTGAATTTTGGTAGAGATTGATTGAGAATCGAGCGAGAAATCCTCTCTCGAAACTTGACGGTGAAGGTTTAACCTTCCAAAAATGGCGTGGGGACCTATTTATGAAAATGATGACAAAGTTAGGGGCCTTTTTGTTAGGATTTTGAAAGTTAAGGGCATATGTGTGATATAAAAGAATCAAACATGATCAAATTGCGAACAAGGTCAAGACAGTCTCAAATTAGGCCCAAATTTTGGTACAAACCTAATTTGGACCTAAGGAATCCAATGGTGAAGTAGGATTTTGGTTTTAACCAAGTTTTACTATGTAATTTATGCAAAAACCAAAATTAGGAGAAATGTCTGTCTAGGACTCTATTTTGGGTCAAGATGGATTCTGATGGTCAAATTGAAGGTACCAACCCTAAAGAATATTTTTCGATGAATTTTAGAGGGTTTAGGTGAATTTTATCCTGACCAAAACCTCATTTAATTAAGCAGGTCTATTTTTAAGGTTTCTAAAGTCATTTAATTCTCAAAACACGTGAAAACCCTTTTCTGTCTGTTCTAACCAACTTGTTAGCCTTTTAGGACCATTTGACCCTTAAATTAACCCCTGAGAAAACCCATGGTTGTACTTCATTCAAGTTATGATGGTAAATTTATAGTTTTAACCCTGGCTTCTTATCTTTATGTCAGAATGCTAATGAAATGAATTATTACCTTTTGAAGGTTATGTAGGAGCATTTAAAGACTTAATTAGATCAAATTGAGTTGGTTTATGGCTCATGATGGTGTTCCCATCAATAGGTGTGCCTTCAATTTGACGGTTGGGGCCGCGAATGAAGGAGACGAAGAGGACCATCGGAGCTTGGTCGGAGAGGGGCCGGTGGTATTGTTAGGAAGATGCTTTTGGCCCCAAACCTTGCTAAAAAGCTTGGCCATGTGACAGGGGTTCTTTTATAGGCCATAGAAAGCCCTTCCAAGCTTGGAAAGAAGCTTCCAAGCTCGGAAGGTTTTTGCGAAGTAGGATACCCGAATCTTTGAAAGGTTTGTATGGCCTTTTGGGAAAGACTTATAGCCCAAGGAATGGCTCAAATGGAAGGTAACTTCCCAAGGAATCCTCGTATGAATTTTGGTAGAGATTGATTGAGAATCGAGCGAGAAATCCTCTCTCGAAACTTGACGGTGAAGGTTTAACTTTCCAGAAATGGCGTGGGGACCTAATTATGAAAATGATGACAAAGTTAGGGGCCTTTTTGTAAGGATTTTGAAAGTTAAGGGCATATGTGTGATATAAAAGAATCAAACATGATCAAATTGCGAACAAGGTCAAGACAGTCTCAAATTAGGCCCAAATTTTGGTACAAACCAAATTTGGACCTAAGGAATCCAATGGTGAAGTTGGATTTTTGTTTTCACCAAGTTTTACTGTGTAATTTATGCAAAAACCCAAATTAGGACAAATATCTGTCTAGGACTCTATTTTGGGTCAAGACGGATTCTGATAGTCAAATTGAAGGTACCAACCCTAGAGAATATTTTTCGATGAATTTTAGAGGGTTTAGGTGAATTTTATCCTGACCAGAACCTCATTTAATTAAGCAGGTCTATTTTTAAGATTTCGAAAGTCATTTAATTCTCAAAACACGTGAAAACCCTTTTCTGTCTATTCTAACCAACTTGTTAGCATTTTAGGACCATTTAACCCTTAAATTAACCCCTGAGAAAACCCATGGTTGTACTTCATTCAAGTTATGATGGTAAATTTATAGTTTTAACCCTGGCTTCTTGTCCTTATGTCAGAATGCTAATGAAATGAATTATTACCTTTTGAAGGTTATGTAGGAGCATTTAAAGACTTAATTAGATCAAATTGAGTTGGTTTATGGCTCATGACGGTGTTCCCATCAATAGGTGTGCCTTCAATTTGACGGTTGGGGCCGCGAATGAAGGAGACGAAGAGGACCATCGGAGCTTGGTCGGAGAGGGGCCGGTGGTATTGTTAGGAAGATGCTTTTGGCCCCAAACCTTGCTAAAAAGCTTGGCCATGTGACAGGGGTTCTTTTATAGACCATAGAAAGCCCTTCCAAGCTTGGAAAGAAGCTTCCAAGCTCGGAAGGTTTTTGCGAAGTAGGATACCCGAATCTTTGAAAGGTTTGTATGGCCTTTTGAGAAAGACTTAGAGCCCAAGGAATGGCTCAAATGGAAGGTAACTTCCCAAGGAATCCTCGTATGAATTTTGGTAGAGATTGATTGAGAATCGAGCGAGAAATCCTCTCTCGAAACTTGACGGTGAAGGTTTAACCTTCCAAAAATGACGTGGGGACCTATTTATGAAAATGATGACAAAGTTAGGGGCCTTTTTGTGAGGATTTTGAAAGTTAATGGCATATGTGTGATATAAAAGAATCAAACAGGATCAAATTGCGAACAAGGTCAAGATAGTCTTAAATTAGGCCCAAATTTTGGTACAAACCTAATTTGGACCTAAGGAATCCAATGGTGAAGTTGGATTTTGGTGTTGACTAAGTTGGATGTGTAATTTATGCAAAAACCCAAATTAGGGCAAATGTCTATCTAGGACTCTATTTTGGGTCAAGATGGATTCTGATGGTCAAATTGAAGGTACCAAATCCTAGAGAATATTTTTCGATGAATTTCGGAGGGGTTAGGTGAATTTTGTCCTGACCAAAACCTCATTTAATTAAGCAGATCTATTTTTAAGGTTTCGAAAGTCATTTAATTCTCAAAACACGTGAAAACCCTTTTTTGTCTGTTCTAACCAACTTATTAGCCTTTTAGAACTATTTGACCCTTAATTAACCCCTGAGAAAATCAGTGATTATTCTGCATTCAAGATATGATGGTAAAATTATAGTTTTAACCTTGATTTCCTATTTTTCTTTTAGAATGATTATGTAGTGAATTATGGCCTTTTGTTAGTTATGTAGGAGCATTTATTCCTTGATAATGACTAAATTAAGCTAGTTATGGCTCATGATGGTGTTCCCATCATACCCCCATGCCTAGCTTTTGCTAGTCCCTTAGCAAAATCTCATGTAATTAACTCAAATTCTAGACCATATGTCTTTTTATGCTTAGATTTCTGCTGTGTGCTTTCTTTTGTAGATTAGATCAGAATGCCGATGTAGGTCTAGAGGTACTCAAGTACCAACTAAGGTCTGGACCTGACAAGCTCTAGCCTCAGTTCACTGCGAAGGTTTCTAAGGCCCATAGGAACTAACCTAAGGTTCGTTGAACTCCGTGGTTAAAGCACCTACGCTTGTAACATGTTTTAGCCTAGGTTCAGTTTGCAGTGCGTTTTTGTAAAAGAGAGACAGAAGTTTTTTTATTTTTGGAGAGTTTTCTCTCTCTTTTCATTCTTTATTTCTAGCTTCGGATTGGCTTTACGACATGGTCTGTATCGGATTCCTAGCTCCCACCATCAATCCTCACAGGGTTCCTAGCAATTGATGCTTCAAGATAGCACTGCCCATGGCAACCCCCAGAACCCTAGCTTTGGAGATTTCGGGATAGTCCCACCCATGGCATTTTGTAGCTAAATTCAGACCCTGACAATCGACATTTCGTGATAATGTCGCCTATGGCATCTGAATCAGCACAAGGTGCTTACATGCCCCCAATAGGATATTTAGATATCCTAGGAGACAAGCACAGAGGAGACGGTATGTTATTGTGCATCTTCAAGGGGAATTTCCCGCCTCTTCATGCTGTAAACTCTTCCAAATCAACTTGTGTTGCTCAACCACTCCTATTCTAGGTAGCTTTTCAGAATAGGATTTAATGCATTTTGCGTGATTTTGATAATTAAGCGCACTGAACCAGACTGCGTGTGGATTGAGGTGCTTAGGTTACCAAGTCCCGCAAACCAGAGGTTAGTTAACGAGGTCAAATAATAAAAAAGCCTTAGACATAATATTTAAGCTTCGCATTTTCCCCAACCTCTTGAGGACTATCCAAATCTTAATGGATACTTGAATTTTTAAGTCTAAAGTCACAGCCCAAGAGGTCTAAGATCAGCATTCATACTAATCTCTTTTTGTCTCTTAGCACTTTTATTTCTTTCTTTTTGATTTGGTCTAGAACTAAGTAGATTCCTTAATCTTTTACTAATGACTATCTCTTTTTTCTTTTGAAATTGTGCTCCTTTTTGACATTTATATCACCTCTCCTTTTCTCCTAGAAAATGATATGCAAATTGATCTTTCAAAATTTCCTCCCTTCTCCATTTTTTTCTTTTTCGATTTTTTATTTTTTTGGTTTTTGGGATATGTAATTTTTTTGATGAAACCCTTTCTTGTGAAGTGATTCTCACAGCATTTTGCACTTTAATACCCCCCCATGCCTACGATTTGCAATGTCCTCATTGTAAATTTTGTGGGTTCGAGTTTAGCTTAGATCGTACATTAGAATAGGTTTTGGGGGGTGGATAGGTCGGGGTCACTGTTGCAGACGATTTCAAGCTCGAGTATGGGTACCAGAGGTGGAGTTGGCTGTTCTAATGGACGAACCCTAAAGTGCAAATTGAGTTCAGCATAAGATGTCTCAAGAAGGGTTTCGATTTTTTCAAAAAGATGACGGGTTGCCTCCCGTTAAGCGCTAAGTTTAATGCCATCAGCCAAGCGCAATATGCTTGGGTAGAATGGATTGATTGCATGAATGATATGATTGTGATGGATGAGAATTGGATGGCCACAGATAAGTATCAAAGTATGATGGAGAGTCATTCCAGAATATATCTAATATAGGTCAGGCTAATTCATTTATGGATGATCTTCCTTGAGTTTTTGCGGAGGGAACATTTGGAAGGTATAGTGATCATGGGATTTTGTAGTAGGGTTATGGTGATTCCAAAGCTCAATTGAAATGGGTCTAGTTAGTGTACCCCAGATGAGTGGTTCCTCTCGTGCTCTATGGCCTATCAAATCAATACCTGATGAGTCATTGTGATTCTTTTCTTTTGGGTTTGAGATTGTCTCCTCAAGAAATGACTCATAGATTGGGTCATCAAATGAATCTTCCCCATAATCTTCATCCTAAAAAGTGAATGCTTGGAGAGTGCTTTTTGAATCATAAAACTTGAAATCTGTAAAGGATTCATATTTTGGGTGAAGGTCACTCTCAATATTATCCAATTCTGATTCCTAGTGGTCATCAAAACAAAATGTCTCCATGTCCATGGTCTCTGAATCTGGTTTGTCACCATGTTTCCCAACATTTCTGGGTATATCTTCAAGTTCAAATGTGAAAAACTCCATTGTGCACATATCATTAAGCTCAACTAGATCATCATCTAGGATGTGAAAAGTTTCCAATTCAGGTTCTAGGTTTCCTACTAAGGATATGGTCATGAGATCCTGTATAAAACCAAGTTGTTCTGTCAGGCATTTTCCTTTTGTTGTTCAAAAATATTCATCTCAGCATGTTGATCTCCAGAGGCAATTGTCATATGCCCTGATTCACAATGGATTATGGCTCTCGCAGTGGCCAAGAATGGTCCTCCCAAAATCACAGGCATATCCTGTATCTGTTGTGGTGTCTCCATGTCAAGAATTAAGAAATATGCTAGGTAGCTAAAATCCTTAATTTTAATTACCACATCCTCTATCATCCCAATTTGTGTGATTAGGGTTTGGTTAGCTAGTTGTAAAGTGACATGAGCGGGTTTTAGTTGTCCAATCAGTAATTTTTCAAATAGGTTGGTAGGGATGAGGTTGACTGAGGCGCCCAAGTCTAACACAGCCGGCTTAAAGTCTGTATCACCGATATTACAAGAAATTAGTGGGGTGCCTGGATCAGATTTCTTAAGGGTAGACAGTTTTGGATTATGGCACTTATATTTTTAGACCGTACTACCTTTCCTAGTGTTTGTTATTTGAAGCGTGCATTTCACTCAACTCAGTAATTAAGTTAATTTCACTTAATTAAGAGTAGAAGAAATCACTTAGGTTAACTCGAAGTTGTGTCGATTGTGTAGTATAGGGTCGAATTAACCTAACATTTTAGAAATTTTTTACTGGTTGAGTCCAGGTCGTTCACTAGGAGGCATAATAATTTTCTCCAAATTCACCAATTTTCTTTTATCTCTTTAAGTTTAGGAGGTATAACTAGTTTAATTTTAAAAACATGAATTTTTTCAAAATATTTAAATTATAAAGAATATACAAAATTCCATATGCAAAACATATTTGCTCAAAATGTTGTACTTTATTAACAAGTAAACATGCTAGTTTTTCAATTTTATTTCATTCTAAGAAATTAAGGCAATTAAAAAGTTATCCAATTAAAGCATGTCTTTTTACAATTAAGAACAAAAAGATACTAATGCAAGAAAAATTCATTTATTTTCACTAATCTCTTCAACCTCTGATCTTCTTTCTTTCTTCCTTCTTTCTCTCATTTATTTCCTTCTCTATCTCGAGCTCTCCTTTTTTTATTGTTTTCGTGTGTTGTTCCTGCCTTCTCTTCTTTTTCCCATTAATCTTCTACTGCCTTCTCTTCTTCCCTTAGTTTTTCTCCTTTGTTCCTTAGTCTCTTTTCCTTAGCGCCTGTGCTTTCTTCTTTAGCTTTCAGCTTCAACACTTAGCATCCTTCAGCGGCTTCTCTTTTCCTTAAGCTTTCAGCTGAACCGGGTTTTTATACTTTTTTAACCATAAGTTTTTTTATTTGTGGCGAGGTCCTTTCTAGGATACACAGCACCCTGAGACCAGGGTGGGACCAGACCCTACTCGATCCTCGCTTAATCTCAGTTAGGTTGTTTCGGTTCATTTGTTAATCGGTTCATAGTCTCGAGCCGCATCGGCTCAACCCGGCCACCCAGGCCACACTCGCCCTCCCAGGGCACAATCACTTTCGCACGCCCCCAAGGGCGCACACCCGCAGGCATAAGCCCGCACACACAGACATGCAATGCTCAGATCAGATCAGAAGGAATCGGAACCGGTGCGCCGAGTGCTGACAACTGCATAGCCAGAGAAACAAATTGGTTTTATCCCCAAGCACGCGCTCGTGAATAACCGAGGTGGGACTATCCTACCCCTTCCAGACCCGAATTCAAATGTTCATAACTTTCTACCCAGAGCTCCAAATTGAGTGATTTCAAGTTTGTTGGAAAGCTCTAAGAGTAATCTACACAATTTCAGGGTCAATTTAATGTTTTAATGATGTTTTGCTCTTCAATTTAAAAGATGAAATCAGGGGTTCCTATGGGGTTTTTACTAGCCTAGAAGTAGTTTTTATGTCAGGAGAGTCCTCAGATGGACTTCTCTCTTCTATTAAAAGGTCTGTACATATTATATAAGTGATTCCACTTCTGTTAGAGTAGGTTTTAAACTCTCAAGACCTTCAGAACATGCAGAGAAGCTTTTCACTTCTTTGAAAGCTTCAGAGTTTGATTTTCAGATTTCAATAAGTGCAACAGACACTTAAAAGTGTTTATAATCAATTTAGATTAATTCTAAGGGTTATAACAGATCAATCTGGGCAGGTTTTAAGTTTAAATTTCATCAGAACAGTACTCCTGTTGGTTTGAGTTCGAAAGTAACCCAAATTAGCAAAAACTAAATACTCAACATTCATTCACCTGAGCTTACTTTAATTAATTTCAGATCATCAAATAAGATCCCAGAAACAGTTTTCACTTCTCAAAACCTCAATTCAAGCTCAGAACTCCATTATCAGACTCAAGTTTGACTATGGAAGCTCGAAAATTGACTTTCTGTTCTAAGCTTCCTCCTAAGAAATTAATGCCTCAATCAAAGTCTTCTCATCATCTAGAACTTATTCAGATCTTCAGAGAGTTGTTTCAACCATAATTCCTAAGGTTTCAGGCTCACCTCCTGAACTGAAATAGGTGTTTGGTCGACAGAGTCATGGAAAGATTGCTACAATGTTTTAAGGGTTAAAATAGCTTCAGTGCATCACACTGAAGCTTCTGAGGTCATTAAATGCTTCTCAAATCCTTCCTAAAAGACTTCTCCAACTCGTCGGAGTTGGGGAAGATGAAGTTCAAATCTATAGCTCCAGTGGTTAAATCCTCAAACAAATTTCTTCAAAATAATCAGTAATCCTTGTTTTACTATTCTGGAGCTACTTAGCGAGTTCTAGAGGCTGCAACACAACTCCAGCTCGCCGGAGCTCGTCGAAGCTCCGGTGAGTCCAGAAAATGTAGAATTATATGTACAGATTGACAAAACTAACCATTTTTTATTCAGAAAGGATCTTGAGGTCGCAAGGAACCTCATTATCACTTTAAATTCTTCATTTGTTCATTAAAATTAAGATTTGACAGTAAGTTTATTTTCTTAAAGATTTGAGTGGTTAAAGCTCAGGACTTGATTTAACCACTCGATTGAGAGGTTAAATCAAGTCAACAGATGTTATTATTTGAATTGTTCTTGAGCCACCATGGACAGCGAGCTCAGGAACTAAATTAAGATTGGGCGTTTAATTATAGATGATAATAATAGGTATTATAATGTCGATTAGGGTTCATTAGTGGTGATAGGTGATGAAAGAACCCAGTGAAGGTGAAATTATCTCAATTATTGTCACCATAGATAGTGTCAGTAATCGGTGAAGATGAGATATGAATTAGGCATTTAGGTGATTTAATTAAACGATTAAGTGAATTAGAAGTGAACATGGAAGATACAGGAATGTGTACAATGAATTAAAAGACAAAATTAAAGCTCTGCCGAGCTCAAGGAACTCGCTGGAGTTGGAGGAGATGAAGCTAAAATCTGACATTACTCTAATCTAACAACCTAAACTATCTAACTAAGCTAGCCTACTCCTACTCCTATTCCTAGTCTACTGTTACCTAGATGAAAGGGTCAATAGGGTTCCGCTGAAGGTTCATAGCGGATGACGAAATCAGAGGGTGGAAGAAAGATCTTCGGCGGGTGGATTTGAGGTGGAGTGGAGGAATCCTAGGGTTGGCGCCTCTGTCAGAGGTGCGGAAGACCACAGCGGATCTCCTCGGCTACTTAAGATGGACGGAGGAAGTCAAAAAATGGAATGGGAAGTCGCCGGAGGTTTGGACGAATAGCTTATCGAAGTCGGCTACAGTGTTAGAAGAGGGAAGGGAGCCAACTTGAATAAAATCATAGGTGTGAGGGGGTATTTATAGCAGTTTGCGGCGAAGAGAGTGGTGGGGTCTGGCCGAAGAAGGAGCTCGAGGAGCATAACCTCCGTCGTCGTCTTCGACGACGGTGAGGTTATCTCCCATTGAAAAATAGGATTCTCGATTAATCCCGACCGATGGATCAAGTGGAGGTGGTGAGCGCAAGCTGCAAGAGATTGGCAAAAGAGGAATGATGTTGGCAGGGCGGTGATCGCGCGGTGGGGTGACTCTCTGCCGCCAGCCGTTCGTTCGGCTGAAGAAGAAGAAGATGAAGAGGGACGTAGAAGTAATAAAACTTAAGGACCTGTGTGAGAAATAAGGACCCGACTGTAATGAAAAGTAAGGACTAAAATGTAAACGCAGGTTTTGAAGGTTTATTTTAATTTAGATCTTTTTCAACTTTTTATATATGTTAGTAAATAAGTTAAATATTATGTTTACACCTTGAATTTACATTTTTTACCTTTTTTAGGTTAATTTATTAGATTAAGTAAAATCACTTAGGTTATTACATACTTAGGTATACATTATACTTAAGTTACTTATCTTATTAATTAAGGAAATGATTAATAGGATTTTGGGTCCAATTATTATATAAATTATTAATAATGTTAATTGAATGATAAAATTTCATTTTTAACTTATTTTAAGGTCCTTAACTAAATATTCCTTATTCTATAATTAACCCTTATATATTCATAACCTTAGCTAATTAACTAGGAAGACTAGTTAATTAGGGGTAATTAGAGATCATGATGAGTGTCTCATCATTATTCCATCTCCTTCCTGGATAAGTCAGGTGAGGTTGAGTTGAGAGTGAGGATATCTAGTAGTGGAATTGTGACTTGTGCATTCCTTAAAGGTCCTGTTATATCATTTTCCGACAATCCTTTAGTGTGGAGGTGAGATATGACTTGGGATGGGTTGTTGTTCTTTCATAATAGTGATCATAGCACAATCGTGGTGGGGAGGTGTATGGGAAAAAGTCGGACCTTGCTGTTGCTGTGGGGGTGGTGTTGGGTAAGTGATGGTGTGTTTTGGCTCAACTGAGGTGGATGGAGAGAATATGCAGGTATGAGTCATTGGACCAGGTTGGGTATAACATGTTTGACCTTGGATTTGGTTGACAGTGTATTTTTTGGTCAACATGTTAGGATTTGGCAGAGGTTGGGAAGGAAATGTGCCAAGCTGGCGAGAGCCAAAAAAAATGCTTCTCAAATCCTAACTAACAAACTTCTCCAACTCGCTACAGTTGGGGAAGATGAAGTTCAAATCTATAGCTCCAGTGGTTAAATCCTCAAACAAATTTCTTCAAAATAATCAGTAATCCTTATTTTACTATTCTGCTGCTACTTAGCAAGTTCTAGACGCTGCAACACAACTTTGGCTTGCTGGAGCTCGCCGGAGCTCCGGTGAGTCCAGAAAATGTAGAATTGTATGTACAGATTGACAAAACTAACCATTTTTTATTCAAAAAGGATCCTGAGGTTGCAAGGAACCTCATTATCACTTTAAATTCTTCATTTGTTCATTAAAATTAAGAGTTGACAATAAGTTTGTTTTCTTAAAGATTTGAGTGGTTAAAGCTCAAGACTTGATTTAACCACTCGATTGAGAGGTTAAATCAAGTCAACAGATGTTATTATTCATAAATATATATTTAATTTATAGTTTGAACTATTCCTGAGCCACCATGGATAGCGAGCTCAGGAACTAAATTAAGATTGGGCGTTTAATTATAGATGATAATAATAGGTATTATAATGTCGATTAGGGTTCATTAGTAGTGATAGGTGATGAAAGAACCCAGTGAAGGTGAAATTATCTCAATTACTGTCACCATAGACAGTGTCAGTAATCGGTGAAGGTGAGATATGAATTTGGCGTTTAGGAGATTTAATTAAATGATCAAGTGAATTAGAAGTGAACATGGAAGATACAGGAAGGTGTACAATGAATTAAAAGACAAAATTAAAGCTCTGGCGAGCTCAAGGAACTCGCCAGAGTCGGAGGAGATGAAGCTAAAATCTGACATTACTCTAATCTAACAACCTAAACTAACTAACTAAGCTAGCCTACTCCTACTCCTAGTCTACTGTTACCTGGACGAAGGGGTCAATAGGGTTCCGCTGAAGGTTCATAGCGGACGACGAAATCAGAGGGTGGAAGAAAGATCTCCGACGGGTGGATTTGAGGTGGAGCGGAGGAATCCTAGGATCAGCACCTTTGTCAGAGGTGCGGAAGACAACGGCGGATCTCCTCGGCTGCTTAAGATGGATGGAGGAAGTCAGAAGATGGAATGGGAAGTCGCCGGAGGTTTGGACGAATAGCTTATCGAAGTTGGCTACAGTGTTAGAAGAGGGAAGGGAGCCAACTTGAATAAAATCAGAGGTGTGAGGGGATATTTATAGCAGTTTGCGGCAAAAAGAGTGGCAGGGTCTGGCTGAAGAAGGAGCTCGAGGAGCTTAACCTCCGTCGTCCTCTCCGACGACGGTGAGGTTATCTCCCACTGAAAAATAAGATTCTCGGTTAATGCAGACCGAGGGATCATGTGGAGGTGGTGAGCGCAAGCTGCAAGAGCTTGGACAAAGAGGAATGATGTCGGCAGGGCGGTGATCGCGCGGTGGGGTGACTCTCTGCCGCTAGCCGTTCGTTCGGCTGAAGAAGAAGAAGAAGACGAAGAGGGACCTAGAAGTAATAAAACTTAAGGACCCGACTGTAATGAAAAGTAAGGACTAAAATGTAAGCCCAGGTTTTGAAGGTTTATTTTAATTTAGATCTTTTTCAACTTTTTATATATGTTAGTAAATAAGTTAAATATTATGTTTACACCTTGAATTTACATTTTTGACCTTCTTTAGGTTAATTTATTAGATTAAGTAAAATCACTTAAGTTATTACATACTTAGGTATACATTATACTTAAGTTACTTATCTTATTAATTAAGGAAAATGATTAATAGGATTTCAGGTCCAATTATTATCTAAATTATTAATAATGTTAATTGAATGATAAAATTCCATTTTTAACTTATTTTAAGGTCCTTAACTAAATATCCCTTATTCTATAATTAACCCTTATATATTCATAACCTTAGCTAATTAACTAGGAAGACAAGTTAATTAGGGGTAATTAGAGATCATGATGAGTGTCTCATCATACCCCCAAGCCAAAGTTTTTCTAGTCCCTAGCAAAATTAACTAAGACTATGATGATTTAAAGCACTTGGGTTTAAATTATTATAAATAGTAACTATGTAGAAGAAAGCTTAGGTCAAAAATTTTTAAGTTTAATATAAATGATTAATGTGTAGAGCATATGTGAAAATTTTCTTGCTTAGACTTATAACATTTTCAAAACACACTTAAAACAATTCGTAAACAAGAATTTTATTTTGAATTAGAATTCTTCAAAAATCTATTAATCTTTGTAACTATTCTTAACTCAAATTAGAATACAAAGTGTTTTAAGAGAAACAAAACTTAAGGATTGAGAATTAAATTTTAACTCAAAAACTCAAATAGATTTAAGTTAATCCCTTGTTTACGATATTTGACTTTTACCAGTATAAGTTTAAGCAAATTAACCAGATACTCATTATTAATCAAACTTAGAGTAGTAAAACTCTAATTTACTAGCCTACAACACTAAAGATTAACTTCTCAATTCTTCTCCTTTAGGTCTCAACTTAAAATCTTCAAAACCCAATTTCTTAGGCTTCACTGCCCAATACCAAGGTTCAGTAGCTATGATTTTAAAACATCTGTGCCTAGTGAAGAGAATTGTCCTAAAGACATCCAAAGTTACAAAAATCCAGATCTTAAGACATCACTTTCCAATCCCAATTATTCCAATTCAAGCCTTTGGCTTGGCCTTACTCAAGTTTGGTTGCTTTCTCCTCACCAGTTTTCTATCCCGAGGTCAACACTTTTTGTATATATCTCCCCGGTGGACCACTGGATCTCTTAGTCCTAATATTTTTTTTCTCCATATATTTTTTTTTATTGGTTAGAACACCCATTTGTAGAGAGGTGTTCTTTTTATTTTTGATAGAAGGAAGGGTAGCATCCATTTGTATTGAGATGCTTTTATTTATTTATGGAAAACTGCATAAGTGCCCATTTTCAGCAAGGCACTTAACAGCAGGGTGTTTCATTTACTTTTTCTTTTTCTTTTCTTTTCTTTTTCCCCCTTCTCATTTTTCTTACTAATATTGTTCTCCAAATCCTTTTTCTAGGTGAGTGGCACATCCTTCACCCTTTCAAGAACTGCCCCGTGGAAATCCTTGGACTAAAGAGGATTCAGAATTGATCTCTTAACCTCTGTGTTTTTGCGGTCTCAAATGTCAACAAGACAATTCTATGTGAGTGAATTTTAGATGTTTAGGTTACTTAGCTCTCAAACCAGAGCTTGAACAACAATACCCTTTACTCTTAGGTTCTTTAAATTTTTAGTTTCCTCTCATAGGATCCGTCAAGACAACATTTACCAAGTCTAGTTATTTATCTCTAGCTTGTAAGTTTTGTAAACTAAAATTCTACCAACTCTCTATTTAATTTACTCTGAATATCTGACTTTTTACTTAACTTTATGATAAAATCAAATTTTCAAAAAGCAAAAGATTACTTAATCTAATTGATTAAAAACTTATAATTCAATTCCAAAACTTAAGTTTAAAATCTTAACACACTAAGTTTCTTAATTCAAATAAGAATAGAAAAATAAATCTTTAAAAGATTTAAAAAATTCCTAATTCAAATAAAATCTTTTTTTTTTTAAATTTTAAACAAAAAAGTGTGTTTTTACAAAATGTTTAAGTAAAATCTAATTAAGAATTGAATGCTCTTAAATATTTATATATATTCTATATACATTTTAAACTTTTGACCTAAAAGAAAATTAAGCTCTTAATTATAATATATATATACATTCTTCTTTTCTTCTTTATTAATAATGAATATTCCCTTTTTATTATTTTTATGAATTTTCTTTTTTTCAAAATTTTTTATGATTTTTTTCAAAAATTTTTCAAATTTTTATGAAATTTTTTAATTTTTAAAATTTTTATCATTTTTAAAATTTCTATTTTTTAACTTTCGCGGATATTTTATTTTTATGTGTTTTTATTTTTTAAACCAACACTTAAAATGAAAATTTCACTTCAACACCCCCCTCAAGCCAAAATTTTACAATGTCCTCATTGTAAGAAGGGTGGAAAATATTACACTTCATTTAGTATAGGGTGATGGAAGGAGTCGAATAGAGGAGATTAAAAATCTCTGTGTGGACGATTTCAAGTCTGACCAAAGGTTAGAGTGGTCAGTTGGACTAAATGAAGGTAATCAATATGATATGGAGTGAAATTTTAAAAGTGTATAAGAAAATCAAAAGGGTAAAAATAAGAAACAGCTATGTACAGGTGTGGTGGATGGATAGAAAACCCTAGTGGAGCCGGTAACATTCTCCAACAAGACCCAAAGGATGTGATTCCGAGAAAGGTTTAAGATGTTGACCATTGACTTTGAAGGGTTGATCCTTGTTGGGTTCAGTGATTTCGACAGCTCCGTTGTCGACAACTCTAACTACAATAAATGGCCCATGTCATTTAGACCTAAATTTACCTAGGAAGAGCTTCAAACGGGCATCAAATAACAACACCTTCTGACCAGGTGCAAAGGATTTGCGGGAAATGAATTTGTCGTGGAAGGCTTTAAGTTTCTCCTTATACAGCTTTGAACTTTCATAGGAATCATGACGTAATTCCTCTAGTTCACTAAGCTGCAACCTACGATTTTCACCAGCCTTCAAGAGGTCTAAATTACAGGCTCTAATTGCACAATAGGCCTTGTGTTCAATTTCTACGGGAAGATGACAGGGTTTCCCGTAAACAAGTCTGTATGGTGACATACCTATTGGTGTTTTGTGGGCAGTCCTATAGGCCCACAAAGCCTCATCTAAACGGGAAGACCAATCCTTCCTATCAGGTCGGATTGTTATTTGAAGGATCTTTTTGATCTCCCGATTAGAGTCCTCGGTTTGCCCATTAGTATGGGGATGATAAGGTGTAGAAATACGATGTGTAACCCCATATTTTCTAAGTAAATGTTTACACTGGGTGTTAATAAAATGGGAACCACCGTCAGAAATAATAGCACGAGGTACCCCAAAACGAGCGAAAATGTGACTGTATAAAAGGAATGACAACTCGATGGTCATTTGTGCATGTGGGTATGGCTTCAATCCAACGAGAAACATAGTCGACAACAAGTAAAATATAATGGAAGCCAAAAGAAGACGGAAACGAACCCATAAAATCTATGCCCAAAATGTCAAAGATTTCACAGACTAGAATCAGGTTCAAAGGCATCATGCCTTTTCGAGACATGCCACCAATTGTTTGGCAGCGACTACATGCCTTACAATAAGTCTGAGAATTAGCAAATAACGTGGGCCAATAAAACCCGCATTGCAAAACTTTTGCAACCGTCTTTCTACCAGAAAAGTGACCACCACAGGCCTGGTCATGACAAAAAGATAGGATAGAATCAATCTCAAAAGAGGTGACACAACGCCTGATGATTTGATCATTACAGAGTCTAAAAAGATATGGATCTTCCCAAAAATAGTATTTGGCTTTTGCTTTGAGTCTTGATTTGCGACTCCCGTCCCAATCTGGCGAGAATTGATGTGTAACCAAATAATTAACAATATCTACATACCAAGGAAGATCTGTGGATATAGTCAAAAGATGTTCATCAGGGAAGTGTTCTGTAATTGGTGGAGATGATTCAATTGTATCAGAAGGAAGACAGGATAGATGATCTGCAATAACATTTTGCCTACCCGCCTTATCACGAATTTCTAGGTCAAATTCTTGCAAAAGCAATATCCATCTGATTAACCTAGGTTTCGTGTCCTTCTTAGATAGAAGGTGTCGAATAGCTAAGTGATCAGAGTACACTATGATTTGAGATCTGAGTATGTAAGATCTAAATTTTTCTAATCCAAATACTATTGCTAATAACTCTTTCTCTATAACTGTGTAATTCCTTTGTGTCTCATTCAATGTTTTACTAGCATAGTAAATTACCACCGGATTCTTCTCAATTTTCTGTCCTAAAACAGCTCCTATTGCATAATCTGATGCATCACATGATTTCAAATGGTAAATCCCAATTAGGTGGTTGCAAAATTGGAGCCTGTGTAACTCTGTCTCTCAAAGTTTTAAATGCTAAAATACACTCCTCATCCATCTCAAAAATCGCATCCTTTGTGAGGAGGTTTGTGAGTGGTTGGGCAATTTTTGAAAAATCAAGGATGAATCTTCTATAAAATCCCACATGCCCGAGAAATGATCTAATGCCTTTGATCGAGTCAGGAATTGGAAGATTTGCAATTTGATTGATCTTGGCTCGATCTACTTGGATACCCTGCTCAGATACGAGATGACCAAGTACTATGCCCTCAGGAATCATAAAATGGCTCTTCTCCCAACTAAGGACAAGGTTAACCTCAATACATCTTTTTAGAACCTTCGACAAATTATCCAAGCAAATATCAAATGTCTCCCCGAAGACTGAAAAATCATCCATAAAAACCTCCATATATTCACCCACCATTTCGGTAAAAATGGCTAACATGCAACGCTGAAAAGTCGCGGGTGCGTTGCAAAGCCCAAATGGCATTCTTCGGAAAGCAAAGGTTCCAAAGGGGCAGGTGAAAGTCATTTTCTCTTGATCTTCGAGATAAATTGCAACTTGATTATATCCAGAGTAACCATCTAAAAAGCAGAAGAACCTATTACCAGCTAATCTCTCAATGATCTGATCAATGAATGGTAAAGGAAAATGGTCCTTTGTAACAGAATTCAGTTTTCGATAATCTATACAAACCCGCCACGAATTCGCAATTTGTGTGGGAATGGTTTCTCCAGATTTAATTTTGATTATGGTGAGTCCTACCTTTTTGGGTACCACTTGAATTGGACTGACCCAAGGGCTATCAGATATAGGATAAATAATATCAGCATCAAGCCACTTGATTATTTCTTTCTTAACGACTTCTTTTAGATTTGGATTTAGGCATCTTTGAGCTTCTCTTGAAGGTCGTGCCCCATCTTCAATATAGATGCGATGAGTACAAAAATTAAGGCTAATCCCGATGAGATCATGTAAAGTCCACCCAATTGCCTTTTTGTGATCTCGAAGTACTTTGATCAATTTGGATTCTTGTGATTTAGAGAGATGAGAATTTATTATTACAGGATATGTTTGATCAGATTCGAGATATACATATTTAAGATTATCAGGCAATGGTTTCAATTCAAGTATAGGAGTTGAATCAACAGTAGGATTTGGGGCGGGATTCTCAATTGTGAAGAGTGATTCAGATTTAGAGTCAAATTCAAGATTGAGTAGAGATTCCAATAATGTTTCATTGCTTTAAGGGTATAGAATATCAAAAGATGTGTCTTCTAAATCTAGAGAACTAATGTCATCCTCAAAAACTTCTATTGATTTTATTTCCTCAATCCATTCACAATCAAATCCACTAGAAGCTCTAAATATATCTAACTTAATTGTCTTCTCCCCAAATTTCAATTCAATCTTTCCTAATTCACAATCAATGTTGGCTTTTGCAGTAGCCGAAAAGGGTCTCCCTAAGATAATTGGGGTGTCTTTAATGTGTTCGGGTACTTCCATATCAAGAACAATAAAATCTACAGGGAAATAAAAATCCCGAACTCTTACAATAACATCCTCCAACATTCCTTTTGGTGACTTAATGGATCTATCAGCTAATTGTAAAGTCACATTGGTAGACTTAAGGTTTTCTATTTGAAAATATTTTACCAAAGAGAAAGGAATCAGATTAATAGAAGCTCCTAAGTCTAGGACTCTATTAAAACACTGACCCCCAATTATACAGGAAATAAATGGAGATCCTGGGTCTTTCTTTTTTAAAGGAAGCATACTTGAAATAATAGAGCTCACATGCTCTGAAAGTACAACAGTGCTTCCTTTCTTCGACTTACGCTTAGGCGTACACAATTCCTTAAGAAATCTTGCGTAAGTCGGAATGTGTTTGCTAGCATCTAGGAGTGGAATATTAATATGTACCTGTTCAAAAGTCTTAATCAAATCTTCATCTAATGTAACAGGTTGTTTTTGTTTCCTAGTCTTCTTCAAAGCTTCTTGGAATGGGATGTGGGTTTCCTGTTCTACTGAGGTGTTATCCTGATCTTGCAAATTAGTAGGAATTGCGGGATCAGGTTCTACACCTCTTCTAGATGTAGAACAGGGGTTAATCTAGATGTACTAGGGTCTTGGGATAGATTCCTTGGAAAAACTGGATCCCTAGTGGAAGTTCCACGGCGGGTTGTAACAGAGTTAATACCCGCATGAGAAGAAGCAGCTGAAGAAGATGCTTGTGAATTTTGGAAAGATAGATCATTAATTATTGGTTGATTCGCAACTGATTGCTGTTGATTTAGATATTCAAAATCAAGATTAGAAATAGGTGGATTCATATTTTGATTTTGATTTGGATTCAAGGGTAATTGATTAAGGAGATGGACATGTCCCTAATTCGGATTTTGAACTCCCGGGTGTTGTCTTTGCTGGATATTCCTAGGGTTTGGAATTGGCTAGGATGGAAGGGTCCCTAGCTGACGAGATTCAGCTAATTGCGTGATTTGACCCCTAAGATCAGCCAATTCTACCAAACATTGTCATTGGACTTCAGCAAGAGCCTCAGCATTTTGTCGCTGGCTCTCTGTCACAACTCTCAAAATCTGGTCAAGCTGTGAATCTCTATTTGGCCATACGAGGTTTTGCAAACCTGCGTAAAATGGCCTCGCATTGTGTTGCTGAAACGACAATGTAGGCGGGTTTTGTCTGGTTTGAGTCGGATATGATGGTCTTTGTGTTTGGTCAGACCAAGAAAAATTAGGGTGATTACGTCATCCAGGATTATAGGAAATTGAATAAGGGTTTAATCTTGGTGTGTATCCCTGAATGGCGTTTAAATCAAGAGGATATGGCGTGTTTTCTACAACAGTAAAGGGTGGGGAAAAGGGGGGTAAGATTGTGGGACAAAGGTCCCTCCTTGGGTTGGTGAAGGAGTAGATAGAAAACCCAAGGCAGATGGATCTCTAGAATCCAAATTATTCACAAATTCCCTCCCCGCAGGAATTTGCGAAACAGGTAAATACGTGGGATTCGTAGCAAGTAAAGGCGTAAGATTCTTCATTGTGTTTCTAGCCTCGTCGAGATGCTTTGCTACGATATTGACTTTGTCCAGTTTTTCTGCAATAATCTCTAAATCCTTTGAACTGGACAGATTACCGATCTCGTGAATGCCCTTATGCGGATTTTGGTGATTCGTATTTGCGCCCCGCAAAAATTGCGACATTGATTCATTGTTGATTGAGTTTTCCGCCATCCCTTCAAATAATTCTGAAGCGGATTCTATGTCGCGATTTAGAAAATTCCTTTCGACTAGATTGCGAATGCCCTCTTGTAAACCATAATAAAAGATATGCATGTCATGATGTGGGCATTTCCTTTGCAATTCATGAAAACGTTCCCACGCTTCATGAATTGGTTCTCCTTGATTTTGATTGAAAGTAGTAATAGCTCGCCTTAAAGCATTGGTTCGACCAATTAGAAAGAATTTCTTCAAAAATGCGGATTCAAGTTCAGCCCAAGTTGAGATTGGTCTTGCTATAGTTCTATACTAATAAGCTGCTTTATCTTTAAGGCTAAAAGAGAACATTTTCATTAGTAGGATTTCCCTATTTTGATTTCGAGGACCAAGAGTTTAAGATAAATTTTTAAGATCTTCAATATGTTGAAATGGATCCTCGGAAGAAAATCCGTGAAAGTAGGGGATTAAACCTATAATGTTTGGCTTTAATTCTGGATCATTCTCCCCAATAGGAATCCTAACATTAGGCTCTACTTGTGCATTGGATGGGTTATAATAATCTCTAAGTAGAGGCCTTGGATGATTAATCGGTAAATCAGGATTTTCAAAACCCGCCTCAGGTCGAGGTGAAGAACGGGTTTGAAAAGTTTGTAGATTATTTAAGGCTGCTGTTAATAAATTGATTTGTCTTGTTTGCTCTAACATCCTAAGGTTCTGGTTCAGGAGCACCTCATGAACATCAAAAGGCAGCATCTCCCCCTGACTAGAAGAAGAAGGAATCTCAGGATTAAGATTTTGCATTGGATCCATAGAAGTTGATGGATCAGACGGGAAAACGATTGGTTGCTTATCTGCAACCGACCTAGGATCACCTATCAACGGTGGTGTGAGAGGTAGATGCAAGGATTGCCTCCTATCCATAAACGGAAAATAAATGTGCAAAGGCACACACACCACCGATAAGAAAACAGCGGCACAAAAAACCTGTAAAACAGCATAAAAGACGCGGGTTTTGTTCTTCTTTCAAAGGAAAGAAGAAATTCTTAAAGTACACAAAGTAATTTGACGCAAACAAATAGAGTAACAGTATCAAAATACGCGTCCTAATACATGACTATGCAGGTGCGTACCTTAAAGCTCAAAGGTCAAAGGTCTAGGATCGAGACCGCTCACTACTGGCTCCCCGGGGCTCTAGTAGTGAGACAGACTTGTTGATCTTCGGCTAAAGCCCTAAGAGGTGCAAAGAGGAGAGATAGAAAAATAGACTTGTGTGACTCTAGTGATTGCGCTGTGTGCGCGATAGCATGTAACAGACGATATCGATATAAAAACCTGCATACATTCTGCAAACAGATTTAAGTCACCAATTTTACTTCCTCTTTTAGTTAGTTTTTTTTCAAAAATATATCAATTAAACTACAATGGCCACTTTTTATATCTTTTTAAACAAAAATATATGGTCTTTTTAATTCTCAAAGGACAAGGATCTACGCGGGTTTTATCGTGTTTTCCCGCTGATGCGAGAAAAACAGTTTAAAATTTCCCGAGTCAGATCGCTCTTAATACTAGCAGGAAATATGCACTCCTAAGAGTGTATGCCTATGTTTATGCTGCTGCTAGTCAGAAAAGATGTATTTTTGTATTTTTTTATTTTTAAATTCAACAAAACAAAAGATTAAGAAATACTTACAAAACAAAAACAGTAAAACGGATTCCCGCCTTCTCCTGAGATTACCCGCAAAGGTAAACCTGAAAAGAAGACAGAAAATAAAAACAAAAACAAAAACAAAACACACTAATTAGAACAAAAGTTAGTAAAAACAAAAATATATTTACAAAATAACTCCTAATTAAACAATTAATCCTTTTAAATTTAAGTGAATCAAAATATTGCCTCCCCAGCAACAGCGCCATTAAAATGAAGTGTGTGTTCCACACAACTTAGTAATTAAGTTAATTTCACTTAATTAAGAGTAGAAGAAATCACTTAGGCTAACTCGAAGTTGTGTCAATTATGTAGTATAGGGTTCGAATTAACTTAACATTTCAGAAATTTTTTATTGGTTGAGTCCAGGTCGTTCACTGGGAGGCATAATAATTTTCTCCAAATTCACCAATTTTCTTTTATCTCTTTAAGTTTAGGAGGTATAACTAGTTTAATTTTAAAAACAAGAATTTTGTCAAAATATTTAAACTATAAAGAATATACAAAATTCCATATGCAAAACATATTTACTCAAAATATTGTACTTTATTAACAAGTAAACATGCTAGTTTTTCAATTTTATTTCATTCTAAGAAATTAAGGCAATTAAAAAGTTTACAATTAAGAACAAAAAGATACTGATGTAAGAAAAATTCATTTATTTTCATTAATCACTTCAGCCTCTCATCTTCTTCTTTCTTCCTTCCTTCTTTCTCTCCTTTATTTCCTTCTCTATCTCGAGCTCTCCTTTTTTTATTGTTTTCATGTGTTGTTCCTGCCTTCTCTTCTTTTTCCCTTTATCTTCTCCTGCCTTCTCTTCTTCCCTTAGTTTTTCTCCTTTGTTCCTTAGTCTCTTTTCCTTAGCACCTGTACCTTCTTCTTTAGCTTTCAGCTTCAACACTTAGCATCCTTCAACGACTTCTCTTTTCCTTAAGCTTTCAGCTGAATCGGGTTTTTTTACTTTTTTAACCAAAAGTTTTTTTATTTGTGGCGAGGTCCTTTCGAGGATACACAGCGCCTTGAGACCAGGGTGGGACCAGACCCTACTCGGTCCTTGCTTAATCTCAGTTAGGTCTGTTTCGGTTCATTTGTTAATCGGTTCACAGTCTCGAGCCGCATCAGCTCAACCCAGCCTCCCAGGCCACACTCGCACTACCAGGGCACAATCACTTTCGCACGCCCCCAAGGGCGCACACCTGCAGGCATAAGCCCGCACACACAGAATGCAATGCTCAGATCAAATCAGAAGGAATCAGAACCGGTGTGTCGAGCACTCATGACTGCATAGCCAGAGAAACAAATTGGTTTTATCCCCAGGCACACGCTCGTGAATAACCGAGGTGGGACTATCCTACCGCTTCCAAGCCCAAATTCAAATGTTCATAACTTTCTACACAGAGCACCAAATTGAGTGATTTCAAGTTTGTTGGAAAGCTCTAAGGGTAATCTACACAATTTCAAGGTCAATTTAATGTTTTAATGATGTTTTGCTCTTCAATTTAAAAGATGAAATTAGGGGTTCCTACGGGGTTTTTACTAGCCTAGAAGTAGTTTTTATGTCAGGAGAGTCCACAGATGGACTCCTCTCTTCTATTAAATGGTATGTACATATTATATAAGTGATTCTGCTTCTGTTAGAGTAGGTTTTAAACTCTCAAGACCTTCAAAACAAGCAGAGAAGCTTTTCACTTCTTTGAAAGCTTCAGAGTTTGATTTTCATATTTCAATAAGTGCAACAGACACTTAAAAGTGTTTCTAATCAATTTAGATTAATTCTAAGGGTTATAACAAATCAATCTGGGTAGGTTTTAAGTTTAAATTTCATCAGAACAGTACCATGTTGGTTTGGGTTCGAAAGTAACCCAAATTAGCAGAAACTAAATACTCAACATTCATTCATCTGAGCTTACTTTAATTAATTTCAGATCATCAAATAAGATCCCAGAAATAGTTTTCACTCCTCAAAACCTCAATTCAAGCTCAGACTCCATTATCAGACTCAAGTTTGACTATGGAAGCTCGAAAATTGACTTTCTATTCCAAGCTTCCTCCTAAGAAATTAATGCCTCAATCAGAGTCTTCTCATTATCTAGAACTTATTCAGATCTTCAGAAAGTTGTTTCAACCTTAATTCCTAGGGTTTCTGGCTTACCGCCTGAACTGAAATAGGTGTTTGTTCGACAGAGTCATGGAAAGATTGCTACAATGTTTTAAGGGTTAAAATAGCTTCAGTGTATCGCACTGAAGCTTCTGAGCTCATTAAATGCGTCTCAAATCCTTCCTAATAGACTTCTCCAACTTGCCGGAGTTGGGGAAGATGAAGTTCAAATCTATAGCTCCAGTGGTTAAATCCTCAAACAAATTTCTACAAAATAATCAGTAATCCTTATTTCACTATTCTGGAGCTACTTAGCAAGTTATAGAGGCTGCAACACAACTTTGGCTCGCCGGAGCATGCCGGAGCTCCAGTGAGTCCAGAAAATGTAAAATGTATGTACAGATTGACAAAACTAACCATTTTTTATTCAAAAAGGATCCTAAGGTTGCAAGGAACCTCATTATCACTTTAAATTCTTCATTTGTACATTAAAATTAAGATTTGATAGTAAGTTTATTTTCTTAAAGATTTGAGTGGTTGAAGCTCAGGACTTGATTTAACCACTCGATTTAGAGGTTAAATCAAGTCAACAGATGTTATTATTTGAATTGTTCTTGAGCCACCATGGACAGCCAGCTCAGGAACTAAATTAAGATTGGGCGTTTAATTATAGATGATAATAATAGGTATTATAATGTCGATTAGGGTTCATTAGTGGTGATAGGTGATGAAAGAACCCAGTGAAGGTGAAATTATCTCAATTACTGTCACCATAGACAGTGTCAGTAATCAGTGAAGGTGAGATATGAATTAGGCGTTTAGGTGATTTAATTAAATGATTAAGTGAATTAGAAGTGAACATGGAAGATACAGGAAGGTGTACAATGAATTAAAAGACAAAATTAAAGCTCTGGCGAGCTCAAGGAACTCGCCGGAGTCGGAGGAGATGAAGCTAAAATCTGACATTACTCTAATCTAACAACCTAAACTAACTAACTAAGCTAGCCTACTCCTACTCCTATTCCTAGTCTACTGTTACCTGGAAGAAGGGGTCAATAGGGTTCCGCCGAGGGTTCATAGCGGACGACGAAATCAGAGGGTGGAAGAAAGATCTTCGGCGGTTGGATTTGAGGTGGAGTAGAGGAATCCTAGGGTCGACGCCTTTGTCAGAGGTGCGGAAGACCACGGCGGATCTCCTCGGCTGCTTAAGATGGACGGAGGAAGTCGGAAAATGGAATGGGAAGTCACCGGAGGTTTGGACGAATAGCTTATCGAAGTCGGCTACAGTGTTAGAAGAGGGAAGGGAGCCAACTTGAATAAAATCACAGGTGTGAGGGGGTATTTATAGCAGTTTGCGGCGAAGAGAGTGGCGAGGTCTGGCCGAAGAAGGAGCTCGAGGAGCATAACCTCCGTCGTGGTCTTCGACGACGGTGAGGTTATCTCCCACTGAAAAATAGGATTCTCAGTTAATCCAGACTGATGGATCAAGTGGAGGTGGTGAGCGCAAGCTGCAAGAGCTTAGACAAAGAGGAATGATGTCGGCAGGGCGGTGATCGTGCGGTGGGGTGACTCTCTGCCGCCAGTTGTTCGTTCGGCTAAAGAAGAAGAAGAAGAAGAAGAAGAAGACAAAGAGGGACATAGAAGTAATAAAACTTAAGGACGTGTGTGAGAAATAAGAAACCGACTGTAATGAAAAGTAAGGACTAAAATGTAAACCCAGGTTTTGAAGGTTTATTTTAATTTGGATCCTTTTCAACTTTTTATATTTGTTAGTAAATAAGGTAAATAATATGTTTACACCTTTAATTTACATTTTTGACCTTTTTCAGGTTAATTTATTAGATTAAGTAAAATCACTTAAGTTATTACATACTTAGGTATACATTACACTTAAGTTACTTATCTTATTAATTAAGGAAAATGATTAATAGGATTTCGGGTCCAATTATTATCTAAATTATTAATAATGTTAATTGAATGATAAAATTTCATTTCTAACTTATTTTAAGGTCCTTAACTAAATATCCCTTATTCTATAATTAACCCTTATAGATTCATAACCTTAGCTAATTAACTAGGGAGACTAGTTAATTAGGGGTAATTAGAGATCATGATGAGTGTCTCATCATTATTCCATCTCCTTCCTGGATAAGTCAGGTGAGGTTGAGTTGAGAGTGAGGATATCTAGTAGTGGAATTGTGACTTGTGCATTCCTTAAAGGTCCTGTTATATCATTTTCCGACAATCCTTTAATGTGGAGGTGAGATATGACTTGGGATGGGTTGTTGTTCTTTCATAATAGTGATCATAGCACAATCGTGGTGGGGAGGTGTATGGGAAAAAGTCGGACCTTGCTGTTGCTGTGGGGGTGGTGTTGGGTAAGTGATGGTGTGTTTTGGCTCAATTGAGGTGGATGGAGAGAATATGCAGGTATGAGTCATTGGACCAGGTTGGGTGTAACATGTTTGACCTTGGATTTGGTTTACAATGTGTTTTTTGGTCAACATGTTAGGATTTGGCAGAGGTTGGGAAGGAAGTGTGCCAAGCTCGCGAGAGCTTGCCAGCTGGATGAGTTGATTGTGAACCTCTGTGATCTTGTCTTTGCGCTATTTTAGCATAGCTACATTCATTTTCTGAATGTCAACCAGAGTCTGAAGGATAAGAGTCATTTGATCTGCATGAGTGGCCTGGATTGATATGTTGGGTTGGGCTGAGGTTGAGGCGGCTGATATCGATGAGGAGCTTGTGGTCAGGGCTGATATTGGGGTCTCTGATTTTGTTTGTTCCCTGTCCACGTGAAATTAGGATGATTACGCCATCCAGGGTTGTAGGTATTTGAGAATGGATCATTCTGAATGGCATTGAGGTCCTCGTAGGTCTAAGGAACCTCGGAAAAGTCAGAATATGAGGGTTTAGAGTTCACTCAACTAGAATAGGTGGGTCTAGAGTTTCATCCGAACACTGAATCAGACAGGCGTGGATACGGGTCCATCCTCTGAGAAGATCAATGGTAGATGTTATGCATAGCCTCCCTACCAGAGGGCAGTTGTGCGAATGGGTTTTGCCCAGAGGTGGCTCACTTGAAGTATCGAGTTAGCTTGTCCACCTTCTTCTGAATAATAGAGACCTTGTCCAGGCGAGTGGTCATTAGTTCCAAGTCAATGGAAGAGGATAGGCCCTGTGTCTCATGTGCTCCTTTTGGATTCATCATTGCATGGGCATTCGTCCGGTCGAACATGCCCATAGATTCATTATTGATGGAGTTCTCACACATATTCTCGAGAATCTCTCACATGGTGTCTTCGTGTTGACCCATGATGTTTCCTCCACAGGTCACATTGACGAATAATTGAATATCCTCATGGAGTCCCTGGTAAAAAGACTAGACTTGTTTCCATTTAGGAACTCCGTGGTATGGGCACTTTCGCATGAGATCTAGAAAATGATCCCATACTTCGTGAGGCGGTTCTCCTACTTGCTGCTTGAAATGTGTGATCAGGTACTGTAGAGCATTTATCCAACCAACAAGGAAGAACTTTCTTAGAAACTCGGATTGTAGTTTCTCCCAGGTGTTGATTGGATGCATTTGGGTTTGGCACCAGTGAGTAGCCTTGTCCATAAGAGAGAAGAACATTTTCATGAGTAAGACATCTCGATTTTGAGCTTCTAACCTGAAGGTCTGGGCCAGATGCTTGAGTTGCTTGATATGCTAGAAAAGATCCTCAGAATTACGCCCATGAAATTTGGGAATAGCATGGATCATGTTGGGCTTGAGTTCAATATCAGGACCTCCAACGGGGATTTGGACTCGAGGTTCGATTGCTGCCGCAATGAGATTGTAATGATCTTGCATCATCGGACGCTGCGGTGGGTTCACAAAGGCTTGGAATAGATCGTTGAGGTGCTGAAGCTTATTTTCAAGATTGTTTTCTTCTACTAGTTGCTCCATGATGATGGATGAAGGAGAATTAGGTTCAGATGAATCAGAAGAGATATCGATCGGGTTGGGTTGTTACACAAACAGGGAGGTCAAGGCTTGGCCTTGACGGGAATGAGTAGCTAATGGAGGCCTCAAGGATGGTCTTAGAGACCTCCTCCAGAACATGCACAGATGGAGTAGATAAAAGGTAGAATGTGATGGACCCAAGCAAGACACCCAAAAAATTTTGGATGACTATAGAGGTTCGGGGCAGATGATACCCCTTAGATAGAAAGCCATCCACCTGAGAATTACCTAGGCAGCAAGAGAGAGAGAGAGTCCTGCGAAGACCCCTACATGGTAGAGCGCCCCCACGAGTTACAAGGTTTCCCCCACCCAACCTCCCTTGTCATTGATGATCCAAGTAGACCAGAATGGGGACTTGACCTCTTAAGTCTACCAGTTTTAAGTTAAGAGCAAGGGTGCTTATGATTTCTCTTAAACTTTTAAGATGTTTTTGTGCAAAGTGACCTAATTTAAAGATTGGTTAACCCAACAAGGTGGGCCAACTTCACCTATTTTGTCCTTTGAGAAATTTAGGTCCCTCTTTCAGTGTTCAAATGAGATTAAGAGCCCGATTTTAGGGTTTACTTGAATAGATCAATTCAATCAAGGCTTAGGCACACATTGTTTCGGAAGATTAATTCTTGATTAGGCAAGTGTGTCTTTAAAACCCTAAATTGGAAATCTTAATTGGCTCTAATTTGGTCCAATTCAATTTTGTCCAAATGTGGTACCTAGGACTTCAAGCAAGAAGGTGATAGCTCAAGATATCTTAAGATCTTAAGTAGGTGCACAAATCAAGGTTTGGATGTTTCTCTAGAATGTATCAAATCAAGCAACTTGATAATTAATCTAAAAGCAGAATGCTAGTAGCCCTAACTAATTTTTTTCCTTTTTTAGCTTATCAAAATCAGGGCCTTAGAAGGATTTGAATGGAGTTTACTTGCCCTTCGAGGGGCTGATGTGTGGCTGATCTTCTTTCAATGAGTCTGCGCTGGAAATAGCTCACAATCAAAAGAGATAGAACATGTTAGTACCAGGTTAGATATTGCAATCAAGAGATCTAATTGTGTGTTGCTCCCCGGCAACGGCGCCAAAATATTCGTCGCTCTGAAACAGGTTTTAAAATCGTCACGTTGCAGTATAGATCGAATCAGTGCAAAAACATATAATATTTATTACTTGAATGAAAGTTTGAGGTTAAACACAGGGAGCAAATAGAAATTCACACACTAATCTCAATAATGTAAATGAGCACAAGAAAATGAGCCAAATAATGCTAAGCAATGAATATTAATTACTCAAAATTGATCATCAATGTAGAATATAAGTCTAACAAGAGTTTGGCATATCAAAAGAAATCTAAAATAAAAATAGTGGTGATTTAGATCACCAATTACTTAATCTAGATAATCATATAATAGTTAAGCAGGAATGGCAAATAAACCAACAATAACCAGGACCACTTAAGTAATTAAATAAATGAACAGTGCCTCGGATGTCTGATTTTCTAATCAGACAGCTTAAGTGCTTTCTTTTCTTCTCTATCCTTTTTCTTCTTCTTCAGCTATGCCTTCTCTCTTCTGCCTCTCTTCTTCTCTGCTTTCTCTACTCTCTTCTTCCTCCTCCTTTTGTGCCTTCTTTTTTTCTTCCTTTCTTCTTACGCACAAGGGAAGCAATCCCTCTAGCAACTGTCACAGAGAGCAAAACCCCCTAACCCCCGCTCTCTTTCTCTCTCCTATTCCTCCTCTTCTCTCTCAAATCAGGCAAGAATACGGATAATCGGTTCAAAGCCCAGACCCGTGTGGAGTGGACGTGGGCAAAGGCATGCGTAGGCACGTGCGAGGGGACCTCACCCGATGCTATTTAGGCGATAAGGCTATAACAAAATTCAATATATGCTCCTTCACGCGCCCGTCAGCAAACGAGGTGGGACTAAAGTCTCGCACTGTTTTCGGCTGCAGCAGCAACTAAAGCTCCTTCGCCAATTGGAGCATAAGGCCGATCAGCATCTTAATTCTTTGGTCCACGCATGTTCTAGGAAGAGTTCCGCACCTTCTGAAGTGGAAACATGGAGCCATTGAGACCTGGAGTGAGCTTCGAGCAAGCTTGAAGCTTCTCGGTAATGGCGGCTGAAGTTGACACCTGAAATATAAGAACATGGGCTTCTCGCCCAGGTTAAAAAGCTCAAGAGGGTCATCGGTGAACGAGGAATACAGTGGTGGTGGTTTTGTGGCGTAGGAGTAGTAGTGGCTGGACGGTAATAGGGATGGTCGTGAGAAGGTGGGTTATTCGATGGGTGTTTTGGATGGATGGGAAGGTGAATAGATAGAGGGCTTTTGTAGAGGGTGGCGCAATGGAGCTTGTGGACTAGTTGGTGAGGGGGATGGTTGTGTGTAGCGGGCAGGAACCCTCACTAGAGTGGTCGTCGGAGATGGAGGAGATGAAGGCATTTGGTGTTGTCGGTGGTCGAATTTGAAGAATAGAGAGAAGAGAAGAGAGTAGGGGAGATGAGGAAACTAAAGGAAGTAATCTAAGGATGAAATAGATAGGAATTGGTGCCGGCTTTGATTGGTCGGCATCATGGAAGAGAACTTATCCGGAGGGAGATGGCGGCGAAGACAGAGGTCTCGGACGACGGAGCTTTGGCTGGCCACCGTCGGAGGAAGGAGGAGAGGATAGTTGTGCCTCTAATTTGATGGTTAGGGCCGCGGATGAAGGAGACGAAGAGGACCACCAGAGCTTGGTCAAAGAGGGGCCGGAGGTAGGGTTAGGAAGATGTTTGTGGCCCCAAACATTGCTAAAAAGCTTGGCCGTCCGACAGGGGTTCTTTTATAGGCTATAGGAAGCCCTTCCAAGTTTGGAAAGAAGCTTCCAAGCTCAGACGATTTTTAGGAAATAGGATACCCAAATCTTTGAAAGGTTTGCATGGCCTTTTGGGAAAGACTTAGAGCCCAAGGAATGGCTCAAATGGAAGGTAACTTCCTAAGGAATCCCCGTATCAATTTTGGGAGAGATTGATTGAGAATTGAGCGAGAAATCCTCGCTTGAAACTCGACAGTGAAGGTTTAACCTTCCAAAAATGGCATGGGGACCTATTTGTGAAAATGATGACAAAGTTAGGGGCCTTTTTGTAAGGATTTTGCAAGTTAAGGGAATATGTGTGATATAAAAGAATCAAATAGGACCAAATTACAAACTAGGTCAAGACAATCTCAGATTAGGCCCAAATTTTGGTACAAACCTAATTTGAACCTAAGGAATCTAATGGTGAAGTTGGATTTTTATTTTAACTAAGTTTAACAGGGTAATTTATGAAAAAATTCAAATTAGGCCAAATGTTTGTCTAGGACTCTGTTTTGGGTCAAGACGAGTTCTGATGGTCAAATTGAAGGTACCAAACCATAGAGAGTATATTTTTATGAATTTTAGAGGGTTTAAGTGAATTTTATCCTGACCAAAACATCAGTTAGTTAAGAAGGTCTATTTTTAGGGTTTCAGAAGTCATTTAATTCTCAAAACATGCAAAAACCCTTTTCTATCTGTTCTAACCCACTTGTTAGCCTTTTAGGATCATTTGACCCTTAGTTAACCCCTGGGAAAACCTGTGGTTATGCAGCATTCAAGATATGGTGGTAAGATTTTCTAAATTTCCCGATTAGAGATTTTAGATTGTCCGTTGGTCTGTTGATGGTATGGAGTAGAGATTTTATGGGTCACTCCATACTTAGTCAAAAGGGTCCTAAATTGATTGAGTAAAATGGGACCCGCCATCATTGATTAAGGTTTTAGGAACCTCGAACCAGCTAAAGATATTTCACTTCACAAAATCCATGACCACTTTATGGTCATTAGTTCGAGTTGGAATGGCCTCAATCCACTTGGATACATAGTCGACTGCAACCAGTATATACAGGTACCTAAATGAATTAGAAAAAGGTCACATAAAATCAATGCCCCAAACATTGAAGATTTCGACATCAAGAATCGAGTTTAGGGCAACATGTCTTTTCTGGTCATGTTACCTAAGGTTTGGCATCTAGTACATGATTAACAGAAATTAGAAGAATCATGAAATAATGATGGCCAATATAACCCACTTTGAAGCACTTTAGCTATCATCTTCTTCCCAGAGAAGTGACCTCCACAAGCGGTATTATGGAAGAATTCAAGCTCACTTGTGAACTCATTGTTAGAAACACAGTGACGAATGACCTGGCCTGCACAAATTTGGAACAATTCCATCTCTTCCAAAAAGTAATACTTCGCATTGGAAATCATTTATTCTGCCTGTGCTTAGGCCAATCAGAGGGTATTTTACCAATTGCCAAGTAATTACCAATGTCTACCAATCAGGGTAGTTTACAGATGGTCAAGATAGTCTCATCAAGGAAGGAATCAGAGAATTTAGGAGTTGGATTACAAGGATTATAGAGAGATGGTCTGCTACCACATTTTAGGCACCTGATTTGTCTCGAATCTTTAGATCAAATTCCTGAAGTAGAAGGATCCATCTGATGAAGCGAGACTTTGCATCCTTCTTAGCCATTAAATGTCTTAATTCATCATGGTCAGTAAAAATAATCACATGAGATCCAAGTTGATGGGAACACCATCATGAGCCATAACTAGCCCATTTTGACTCAATTAAGTCAGTAAATGGTCCTACATGACTGCTAGAGAGCCATAAGTCACTGCATAATCATTCTGAGGGAAAGACAAGAAAATAGCGTTAAAACTACAATTTTACCATCATATAATGAATGCAGTATAATCACGGGTTTTCTCAGGGGAAAATTAAGGGTCAAATGGTTCTTAATGTCTAACAAGTGGGTTTGAACACACAGAAAAGGGATTGCACATGTTTTGAGAATTAAATGACTTTTGAAATCCTAAAAACAGACTTTCTTAATTAACTGAGGTTCTGGTTAGAATAAAATTCATCTAAACCCTTTAAAATTCCAAGGAAAATATTCTCTACGGTTTGGAACCTTCAATTTGACCATCAGAACCCGTTTTGACCCAGAATAGAGTCTCAGACAGACATTTGCCCTAATTTGGGTCTTTTCATAAATTACCCAAACAAAGATGGTCAAAACCAAAATCCAACTTCACCATTGGATTCCTTAGGTCCAAATTAGGTTTTTTCCAAAACTTGGACACAAGATGAGTTTGTCTTGACCTAGTTTGCAACTTGGTCCTGTCTGATTACATTTATGCCCTTAACTTTCAAAATCTTTTCAAATGGACCCCTAACTTTGTTTCCATTCTCACAAAAAGGTCCCTACTGCCATTAAACCTATTCCTACTTGCTCTGACGACCTTGATTTCTTGACGAATCCCTTTCAAATTTGAAAGGGAAGTTCGTCAAGAAATTCCTTTCCTTTTGAGCCAAATCCTAGGCCCCAAAACCTTTGCAATCTTTCATGTGAACGCATGAGAAATTTGGGTATCAAAGAATTTCCCAACTCCGGAAAACTTTCCAAGCTTGGGAAGCTTACTTCCCAAGCTCAAAACTTCTTCCTGAGGTTTATAAAAGAACCTCATGATCAAACCGTTCTCCCAATGCACGAAATCGGCTAAGATCCCCCCCCAATTCCTCTCTCTCTCTCTCGGCCGAAAGCTCCTCGACATCCGGTGAGCTCCTTCGTCCTTCTTCCTCCTCCATTTGCAATACCAGTAGCAGAGTTATCTTTCTCGTTTCGTCCCACGTTGAGTCGTACCAGCCGGCACCCTAATCTCCCTCTTCCTTGCCATTTCCCTCTCTCCGGAGCTGTTCTCTTCTCCGGTGTCGGCAACACCACAACCGGTGCCTTCTCCTTCCTACTTCGTCCATTACTACATTCAACTACTCCCTAAACTCTTCCTCATCGCACCAACACTTCGTTTCAACCTTAACCATGCCTCTGCGACTCCATCGTCTTCCACCGTTCTGGCCACACCTCCGGTGAGGTACATCTCGCTCAACACACCACCAAACCCCTCTCCGACTACCTCAAAATCTCTACCACACCTCTCTGCTCATTTCTCCTCTCTCATTTTGATCCATCATCCACCCGAAAACCACCCCGAACAGACCCATCATCTCTGACCTAACCCGTGACCATCCAGCCACCATCCACACCCATTCGCCACATCGACCTCCTCTACGAACTCACCGTGCTACAGCGATACTCTTTGAACCTTTTGACATGGCCGAAAGGCCTTGTTGATGTTTCCAAGTGTCAAGCTCCCACACCATTAACGCAAAGCTTCAAAGGAAGCTTGAGCCCATTCTATCCACACATGCTCTAGGCTACAGCTCTAGGTTGACGTGGAATACTTCCAGGATTACGTCCAGGTCTCCAATTAGGTGAGGCACCATTGACAGCTGCTGCAATCAATCGAAGAACCACCTACAGACACTCGTGCTAAACTCTCAGTGGGATAGTCCCACATCGGAAAACGTCAATCCTCTTGTGCCACATATATTATTTTTGTCATACAGGCTTTCTACTTCAGAACACGAGGTGAGGTTCCTCTCACCCGCGCACCTGTGCCTCGTCCGTGACCTCTGCCTGTGGACCTGGCCTGACCTGTTAACCCACCTAAGCCTCACTCGCTCACCACCCACTACCGGTGAGCCTAGACACGGGTACGCTAGGTCCGATAACCTGATTACCCCTGTGGCTCTGGGAGAGCGGATCCTAAGGAGAGAAAGAGAGAAGGAGAGCCTGTGAGGGTAGGGGGAGGGTTTTGCTCTTTGTGAGAACCAACTAACACTTAGCCGAATTCAGAAGCTTTTCCCATGCTGTGTGAAGAAAGCCAGAGAAAAAAGAAGGGCTGAATGAAGAAGAAGAGTTGCAGAGACAGAGAAGGAAAGTAAGAGAAGAAAACAAAGAAGTGCAAGGGCCATAGCTGAAAGAAGAAGAAAGGCAGAGAAGAGAAAGAGAAAAGAAGAAGACCAAAGAAAGGCTTGAGTAGTTTAAGCCGTCTGATTGGTAAATCAGACGATTGGTTTGATTGCATTTCATACATATATACATTAACCTATCATTGTAAGGCTTACTTGGTGATCTAAATCACCATTTTACTCCATTGTTTTTGTAGTCTGACACTTGATCCTAGTGCTACTTTATTCTGAAACAGTTTTTGTTTACAATTTCATAGCTTTCTTGTCTTAAATTGCAATTTTGAGAACTGAATTCCATATTGCTCCCTATGTTTGACCTTAGAACTTTTTTGAGTAATAAATTTATTTGTATGAGAGCTATTTTGGCTATACTGCAATGAGACAATTTTAAAACATCGATTTAGCGCGCAAATATTTTAGCGCCATTGCCGAAGAGCAACGTGTAATTCACCACTATAATCTGCATTATTTGATTATCTTTGACACTATCTTGCCCTGTTTGCTTTCTTGTGATTTTGTGAGGTACTTCACAAGGAGATCTTCCACACAAAACAACCACACCAGGGCAAGTAATTTCTCCATTCTTCCCTAATCAACCTCCTAATCTTGGGAAGACAAAAGAAAAAAGGAAACAATTGATTAGGGATCACTTGCCTTATATGATAGTAATCATCATTTAAAGGGCAAAATTTTTGATTTGCAAAATTCTTTTCAAATCTATTTGAGTTGAAGCAATTCTGTTTAGAGATCCTACCCTAAATTTCCTATGCCTATTAGGGACTATGTTTAAATTCTAATCACTTTTGGGCTAACACACTTCTTACTTGAAGCCCATGGTGAACAAATCAAGATCAATTGGACTTGGAATTAGAGCCAATTAGGGTTTCTGCATTAGGGTTTTGAAGTGCTAGTACACATGTTTGCCTAAATTAAGGAAAATTACCCTCCCGCATTTGTGTGTTACCCAAGCCCTTGATTGAAAAGATCTAATCAAGAAAAACCCTAAAAATAGGCTCTAAATTCACTTGAACCCTAAAATCATTGGACCTAATAACCTGGGAGTCAAATCAGGGTGATTTCTAGGTCTTGACCTAGATCTCATTCTGCCATCTTTAGGGTAGGTCAGGTGAAGTTGGTCTACATTGTAGGCTAACCAACCTCCAAATTAGGTCACAAATTGAATTAATTTATAATCAAGTGAAACTCAAGGCACAAATTAGGACATAAAAGTGATAGACTTAAGGACTTAAGTTCATACATTTCTGTCTACCTGGACCCTCAGTGACAAGGAAGGTCAGGCGGGGGAAATCCTGTAACTCGTGGGGATGCTCTACCATGTAGGGGTCTTTGCGGGGCTCTCCCTTCCTAACTGCCAAGGTACTTCTTGGGTGTATGAATTTTTGATTCAGAGGTATCATCTGCCTCAAAATTGCCTTAGTCAACCAAAAATCTTTGGGTGCCTTGCTTAGGTAAATCTCACATCCAGTTCCTCATCTCTTTTATTTAGAGCACACACATAGATTTCCTTGGGATTCTCTTTTTAGATCTAATCAATTTCGATCTAATCTTGAATTTTGATTCTACATCTTGATTCCACCATCTGATTCAAAAATGCAGCCTGGCTATTTAGGAAAATCATTGAAGAAACCTAAAACTCAAATATCCATGAAAGATAGAATGGTTGAGGATGCCCTTAGATTTTATGAGATTGATGACAAAACCTCAAACCAATTGAAGACATTTAGGTTAATGTATCGATAACAACAACCTTTATCATAAACTGTGCCCAAATTATTATAACACAAGTAATAAATGGATCTACCCGAGATGTTCTCATGATAGGATACAATGAGTTAGAGAAATTACATAACTTTGAATATCTCCAATGCATGACAAATCTTGTACTTTGGGAAAGACACCAAGATGATCTTGAAAATGGGAAGAGATGATAAAATTATTAAAGCAGATTATCGATCAAAAATGCCCATACATTCCCCGAACATCTAGCAATACTGAGGATCTATCTGATTTTCCAAATCCCATGTTCGAGAATCAAGGTTGTTGTGGACCTCCAACCCAAATGGAATATGATCAACCTAATATACAGATTGATACGCCTGACCGTGAGACGGGTTGGGAGGATCCAATTGCAGGAGGATACAATTTTGAGCCAGCCCTAGAAAACCAAAACCCTGGTTCGCCAAGATTAGATTTCCTAGACTCCTGTGATAATGAGATTGAATCAGAACCTCTCGAAGGTGTAAAATCCGTCCCTTATTCTGATAAGGTGACCCTCAAGAGGAATTCTGACATCCCTATAGAGCCCAACCTAGATTCTAGTGATCTAAACAACACCCTTAACCTTGAATCTAGATCTGAGCATTCTTGGGATAATTACAAGGCCCCATGTAATGAAAATCAGAGTTTGAATTTGGATTATGACTCTAGGCCTTTATTTGATGAATGAACCCCTCCAACATCCTCAGAAATACATGTTGATTTTTCGAAAGTCAAGCTGATCTACGATACAAAAACTGAGGAGTTGGAAGAGTTGGATTTTGATTGGGTCTTCCCTACAAGCCAAGAAACTAAGCCCATGCCTCATAAGAACACCTTTTTGAGCTCAGAATCTGAGAATAGGCTAGATCCAAGTCAGGTTGCTAAGTTGACATCTTGTGATTTATTCTGTGGTGGAACCTCTAATCCCGAATCAAATTCAAAACTTGATTCTTGCAAGTTCTCCGATGATTTCGAATCTTACTATGATTTCGGAGAACCATTATTTCCTGACGACTATGAGCCAATCTATGACCACAGCATACATGATCCATTCTTCGACTCTGACTCTGTGGTCCCTGATCCCAGGATCACTGATTCAAAATCAGGTTCCGTTGAGACGGAATCATTTCTTTTTTATCCTCAAACATCAGAAACAAAAAGTGTCGAGAGTGACTACAACTCAAAGTTTGAATCTTTTCTTAACTTAGACTTTCTTTATCCTATAAACACTCTTCAAGCATTTACCTTTGAGTTTGATGGCTACTATGAGGACTCTCTAAATGAACCTACCTTTGAATCCTTACTAGAAGAACCCTCATACACAATTCTTATTGATGCACCTCTTCTACACATGCAGAACCTTCTCAAACCCGTTTTCAGCCCCGACCCGCAATCGAACTCAATTTCTACTCTGATTCTCCTCTAGATGATCCGGCTGCAGATGATTCTCCTCCACAGTCAAATCGGGTTTCGGACTTCAATCAGACTACAAATCACGCCCCATCCTTCTCTGATCACTCTCGTAGGGTTCTCACATCCTCCACTGATTCTTTCTCACTTGATGATCCCTACTCTGACTAGGCTGATACAACTCAACCAAACCCTAGCTTTTTACTTGCATATGCTTTTGAGCTCCACAGCATCTGGTGGGATCCGTATCTTTTGATCTACATCTACCAACCCGCCAAATTGATTGGGTTTGGGCTGCATGATCAGCCTGTTGATTTGAACAAGCACATGGTTGGACCAACCAGGCTATTGATCAAGGTGCTTATTCTACAAAACTCATTTAATTTGACCACTTCGCCATACCATTTTCCACTCGGCTGAAGGCGTTGAATTTAGTGCTTAACAGGAGGCAACCCGTCATTCCAAAAACTCAAGACCCTTCTGATTATCCTTCTATACTTCACATCTATTGTACCCTAAGTTCAGTTTTAGAATAGTTGATCCCACCTCTGGTACCCATACCCAAGCTTGAAATCGTCCACAACAGTCACCCCAACCCATCCACCCACCCAACACTTGTTCTAATGAATGATCTAAGCTGAACTCGAACCCACCTAATTTACAATGAGGGCATTGCAAATCATAGGCACGGGGGGTATTAAAGTATTAAACGCTGTGAAAATCACTTCACAAGAAAGGGTTTCATCAAAAAAATCACATATTCTAAAAAAACCCAAAAAAATAAAAAAATTGGAAAAGAACAAAAATAGGAGAGGGGAGGAAATTTTGAATTGATATCATTTGTTGAGGAGAAAAGGGGAGGAGGTAAAAATGTCAAAAAGGAGCACAATTTGAAAAGAAAAGGAAAAGAGATAGTCATTAGTAAAAGATTATGGAATTAACTTAGTTCTAGACCAAATCAAAAGAAAGAAAATGAAAGACAAAAAGTGCTAAAGAAATAAAAAGATATTAGTAGCAATGCTGATCTTAGGCCTCTTGGGCTACGATCCTAGGCTTAAAAATTCAAGTATCCACTAAGATCTGGATAGTCCTCAAGAGGTTGGGGAAAATGCAAAGCTTAAGTATTAGGTCTAAGGCTTAGGGATTATTTGGCCTCATTAACTAACCTCTGGTTTACAAGACTTTGTAACCTAAGCACCCCAATCCACACACAATCTGGTTCAGTGAGCCTAAGTATCAAAATCATGTAAATACGTTAAATCTATTCCGAAAAAGTTACCTAGATTAGGAGCGGTTGATCAACACAAGTTGATTTGGACGAGCTCCTGGCGCGGAGAGGCGGGAAATTCCCCTCGAAGATATGTAATAATATATCGTCTCCTCGGTGCTTGTCTCTTAGGATATCTAAATATCCTACCAGGGGCATGTAAGTACCTTGTGCTGGTTCAGATACCATGGGCGGCATTATCACAAAATGTCGATTGTCAGGGTCTGAATTTAGCTACAGAATGCCATAGGTGGGATTATCTCAAAATCTCGAAAGCCAGGGTTCTAGGGATTTTCATGGGCGGTGCTATCTTGAGGCATCGATTACCGAGGATCCTGCGAGGATTGATGGTGGGAACTAGGAATCCGATACAGATCGTGTTGTAAAGCTAATCCGAGGTTGGAAATAAAAAGAATAGAGAGAAAAAACTCTCCAAAAATAAAGAAAAGTTCTTCTGTCTCTCTCTTACAAAAACAGACTGCAAACTGAACCTGGGCTAAAACATGTTACAAGCACAGGTGCTTTAACCGTGGAGTTCAACGAACCTTAGGTTAGTTCCTGTGGGCCTTAGAAACCTTCGCAGCAGACTGAGGCTAGAGATGGTTAGGTCCAGATCTTGGTTGGTACTTGAGTACCTCTAGGCCTACTAGCAGCATTCTGACCTAATCTACAAAAGAAAGCACACATCAAAGTTTTAAGCATAGAAGGGCATATGGTCTAGAATTAAAGTGAATACCTTCAAATTTTGTTAAGGGACTAGCAAAACATAGGCAAAGGGGTATGATGGGAACACCATCATGAGCCATAACTAGCCCATTTTGACTTAATTATGTCAGTAAATACTCCTACATGACTGCTAGAGAGCCATAAGTCACTGCATAATCATTCTGAGGGAAAGACAAGAAAACAGGGTTAAAACTATAATTTTCCCATCATATAATGAATACAGTACAATCACAGGTTTTCCCAGAGGGGTAATTAAGGGTCAAATGGTCCTTAATGTCTAACAAGTGGGTTTGAACAGACAGAAAAGGGTTTGCACATGTTTTGAGAATTAAATGACTTTTGAAACCCTAAAAATAAACCTGCTTGATTAAATTAGGTTTTGGTTAGGATAAAATTCACCTAAACCCTCTAAATTCATAGAAAAATATTCTCTAGGGTTTGGAACCTTCAATTTGACCATTAGAACTCGTTTTTAACCAGAATAGAGTCTCAGACAGACATTTGCCCTAATTTAGGTTTTTGCATAAATTACCCAGTCAAATGTGGTCAAAACCAAAATCCAACTTCACCATTGGATTCCTTAGGTCCAAATTAGGTTTTTACCAAAATTTGGACTCAAGATGAGTTTGTCTTGACCTAGTTTGTAACTCGATCCTGTCTGATTACATTTATGCTCTTAACTTTCAAAATCTTTTCAAACAGACCCCTAACTTTGTCATCGTTCTCACAAAAAGGTCCCTACTGCCATTAAACCTATTGCTACTTGCTCTAGTGACCTTGATTTGGAAAGAACCCCTTGATTTCTCGACAAACTTCCCTTTTCAAATTTGAAAGGGAAGTTCGTTAAGAAATTTCCTTCCTTTTGAGCCAAATCCCATGCCCCAAAACCTTCCCAATCTCCCATGCGAACGCATGAGAAATTTGGGTATCAAGGAATTTCCCAACTCTGGCAAGCTTTCCAAGCTCAAAACATCTTCCTGAGATCTATAAAAGAACCTCCTGATCAGACCGTTCTCCCTATGCTCGAAATAGACCAATATCCCCCCCAATTCCTCTCTCTCTCTCTCGATTAAAAGCTCCTCGACATCCAGTGAGCTCTTCCGTCCTTCATCCTCCATTCGCAATACCAGCAACGAAGTTATCTTCCTCGTCTTGTCCCGCGTCGAGCCGTACCAGCCGGCACCCTAATCTCCTTCTTCTTCGCCATTTCCCTCTCTCCGGAGCTATTCTCTTCTCCGACACTAGCAACACCACAACCAGTGCCTTCTCCTTCCCACTTCTCCGTTACTACATTCAACTACTCCCTAAACTCTTCCTCATTACACCAACACTTTCGACATGCCATTTCGACCTCGACCATGCCTTCATGACTCCATCATCTTCCACCATTTCGGCTACACCTCCGGTGAGGAACATCTCACTCCACACACCACCAAACCCCTCTCCAGCTACCTCAAAACCTCCGCCACACCACTCTGCTCATTTCCCCTCTCTCATTTCAATCCATCATCCACCCGAACACAGCCCCGAATAGACCAATCATCTCCGACCTATCCTATGATCGTCCAGCCACCATTCACACCCATTCGCCATGCCGACCTCTACCAACTCGCTGTGCTATGGCGATGCTCTCTAAACCTTTTGACATGGCTGAAAGGTCTTGTTGATGTTTCCAGGTGTCAAGCTCCCATGCCATTGACGCAAAGCTTCACAGGAAGCTTGAGCCCATTCTATCCGTGCATGCTCTAGGTTGCAGCTTTAGGTTGATGCAGAATACTTCCAGGATTACGCCCAGGTCTCCAATTGGGTGAGGCACCATCAGCAGCTGCTACAATCAGATGAAGAACCACCTACAAATGCTCACACTAAACTCTCGGTGGGATAGTCCCACATCGGAAAACTCCGGTCCTCTTGTGCCGCATATATTATTTTTGTCATACAGGCTTTCTGCCTTAGAACACGGGGTGAGGTCCCTCTCACCCGCGCACCTGTGCCTCACCTATGACCTCTGCCCGCGGACTTGGCCTGACCTATTAACCCACCTAAGCCTCACTCCTTGCTCACCACCCACTGCCAGTGAGCCTGGACCCGGGTATGCTAGGTCCGATAACTCGATTACCCCTGTGGCTCTGGGAGAGTGGATCCTAAAGAGAGAAAGGGAGAAGGAGAGCCTGCACGGCTAGGGGGGGTTTTGCTCCTGGTGAGAATCGGCCAACACTTAGCTGAATTCAGAAGCTTTTCCCCTACTATGTGAAGAAAGCCAGAGAAAGAAGAAGGGTTGAAGGAAGAAGAGTTGTAGTGACAGAGAAGGAAAGTAATAGAAGAACACAAAGAAGAGGAAGGGCCATAACTGAAAGAAGAAGAAAGGCAGAGAAGAGAAAGAGAAAAGAAGAAGAACAACAAAGAAAGACTTGAGCAGCTTAAGCCGTCTAATTAGTAAAATAGATGATTAGTTTGATTGCATTTCGTACATATATACATTGAGTTCATTAGCTATCATTGTAAGTACTTGGTGATCTAAATCACCATTTTACTCCATTATTTCAGCAGTTTGACAGTTGATCCTAGTGCTACTTTATTCTGAAATAGTTTTTATTTACAATTTCATAGCTTTCTTATCTTAAATTGCAATTTTTAGAATTGAATTCCATATTGCTCCCTGTGTTTGACCCTGGAACTTTTTCGAGTAATAAATTTATTTGTTTGAGTGCTATTTTGGCTATACTGCAATGCGACAATTTTAAAATACCGATTTAGCATGCAAACACAAGTAGATAAGATCTAAACTTTTTCAAGGTGAATACTATTGCTAGTAGCTCTTTTTCTGTGGTGGTATAATTCCTTTGAGCCTTATCAAGAGTCTTGCTATCGTAGTAAATCACGGAGAGTTTCTTGTCAATCTTTTGCCCCAAGACTGAGCTAACAGCAAAGTCAGAAGCATCGATCATGACTTCAAAGTGATGATCCCAATTAAGAGGTTGTAAAATAGGTGATTGAGTAATGGCCTCCTTTAAAGGACCTAAGACAGTTAGAATCAAAGTCAAAAGTCTGATCTTTAACCAAAAGATTACTTAAGGGCCTAGCCACCTTAGAAAAGTCCTTGATAAATTGACAGTAAAATCCAACATGTCCAAGAAATGAACGCACTTGTTTTACTGTCGAAGGTAGAGGAAGTTTTGTGATAGTATCCACCTTGGCTTTGTCTACTTCAATTCCTCGTTCAGACACTACATGGCGAAGGACAATACCTTCCCTAACCATGAAGTGAATTTTCTCTGAAGATAGGACAAGATTAACCTCTATACATTTATGTAGGGTCTTCTCAAGAGTAGTCATACATGTTCCAAAAGAATCCCTAAACACAAAGAAATCATCCATAAAAGCTTCCATGAAATCACCCACCATGTCTGAAAAGATTGCAAGCATGCACCGTTGAAAAGTTGTTAGTGCATTGCAAAGTCCAAAAGGCATCCTATGGAATGCAAAGGTTTTGTAGGGAAAGGTGAAAGTGCTTTTCTCTTGATTGTCGAGGTGGATAGCTACTTGGCTATAACTAGAATAGCCATCCAAGAAATAGAAGAACTTTTGACCAGCTAATCTTTCAAGAATTTGATCTATGAAGGGAAGTGGAAAGAGGTCTTTCTTAGTTGCAGTGTTCAACTTCCTATAATCGAAACAGACTCTCCAAGAGGAAGTTGTGCGGGTTGGAATCAATTCCCCTTTATGATTTGTAATTATAGTTAGCCCAGCTTTTTTAGAAATCACTTGTACAGGGCTAATCCATGGACTGTCAGAGATCGAACAAATTATTTCCGCATCTAACCACTTTAGGAGGGGATTTTCTTATTCAAGAGACACACTTAGAGGAGGGGTCTGATGATGCATGGAATGTGCTCCTGCAGTCTGGTAGAGCTGATCACATTGCTCTGGCAGTAAATGGGAGATCTGGTGGGATGGTGTTTTGGTGGAGAAAATCTTACCTTAAAGTGGTTGATGTTCTTATGACAAGGCATGTGCTCACATGTAGGTGCCAAAACAGTCAAGGGGATTTGGAGTGGTACATTAGTTGTGTGTATGGGCCCTATGTAGCATCTGCTAGAATGGAGCTTTGGGAAGATCTGACTACAACCCATCAAATGGTGCAAGAGAGGCCATGGCTTATAGGTGGGGACTTTAATTGCACCTTGGAAAGTGGAGATAGACCTCATGGCAATATTAACAGTGTTGCCATTGCATTTCAGTTGACTGTACAAAACCTAGGTCTGAATGAATTCCCATCCAATGGGGTAGAATTTACGTGGCGAAGTGGTAGTGGACAACTTTCCAAGCTTGACAGATTCTTTGGTAACACTGCTTTATTGGAGAGATTTCAGCTTTCCTCAGTCATGGGTATGGAAAGACCCTTTTCAGACCACACACCAATTGTATGGGATAGTAGGGAAAATGTTTATGTGGGATCTTATTTTAAATTCACGAGATCTTGGTTCAAGGAATTTGGATTCAAAGACATGTTGATGAACTGGTAGACAACCAAGACAGGTGTTGGAACTGCAACTCAAAGGCTGGTGTCCAAGCTTTCAGACATGCGTGTGATGCTAAAAGAGTATGGACAGGCAGTGTAGACCCTCCGTGAACAGAAAAGAGCTGAGGCGTTGGCAGCTATGCAGCAGCTTGATATCAAAGAAGCTTCGATGGCCTTGAGTTTTCAAGAATAGGAAATAAGAAAATGTTGGTAAGAAGTTGTCGTCGAGGAAGATCTGAAAAGGAAATGGACTGGCGAGAGCGATCGAGGAAATTGTCGCTTAAGGAGGGGGATGCCAATACAAATACTTCCACCTTGCTAGAAGTGCTAAAAGAAGAAGCAATCTAATCTCTTCAATTAAAATTGGTGATAGAAGAATCACATCCATTCAGGAGATTAGAGTAGAAGCTTCATGATATTTTAAGGAGGCTTTGAGGCATGCTCCAAGGGGAACGTGGAAGATAGTTGCTATAGATTTTCCTTGCATGAATAAGGAACAATCAAAAGTGCTGGTGGCTCCTATCTCTGAAGAGGAGGCTGTGGAGGCAATTAAGGACTTGAATAATGAAGGATCTTCAGGCCTAGATGGAATTCAAGTTTTTTTCTACAAAGAAATGTGGAGTGTTCTGAGGAAGTTATGGAAGTTATTCATGAATTTGAAAAAGGGAACTTTGGTTTTGAAAGGATAAATAAGTCATACTTATTTATGTTGCCAAAGAAGTCTAGGGCTGAGTGTTTCGCAGATTATAGGCCAATTGCCTTGTCGAACTCTATATATTTGATTATAAGTAAAATCCTTGCCAACAAGTTGCGTGGTGTTCTACAGAATCTGATCATGCCAATCCAATCCGCTTTTCTGCTAGGGAGATCGTTGCAAGAATCGTTTATTGTGGCCCAAGAGATGGTGATGGGATGGCATAGGAAAAAATGCAAAGCTTTTCTTTGGAAGGTAGATTTTAGAAGAGCTCATGACTTGGTTTTGTGGTCATATTTAAGGGAAATCTTCAAAAGGAGAAGGTTCCCACCACTATGGTTCTAATGGATGAAGAGATGTATCACAACAGCTTCTTATTCTCCCCTGATTAATGGGAAACCATGCAGAGCCTGAGTACAGCTACAATGTGGGGTACGACAAGGATGTCCCTTAGCTCCTTTGATCTTTAATCTTGCAGTGGATACTCTAGCCAGATACGCGTGTAAACTTGCTGAGAATGGTTTGATCAGGGGCTACTTGTTATCCAATAGAAGGGCTATGGCACCTATTCTCCAATATGTAAATGACACCGATTTTTTGTAGAAGGTAGTTTAAGGGAATCCCAAGCTCTTTATCATATGGTCAACATTTTTGGAGAAATCTCTGGCTTAAAGTTGAATGGAGGAAAATCATCTTTGGTGTGTTTTGGTATGAACAGGAACTAACAAAATTATATCTCTTCTTTTTTAGGTACCCCGTTGGTTTCTTTACCAATCAAATATTTGGGGCTACCTTTGAAATGCACTAAGCTGAAGAAGAGTGATTGGAACATATTGTTTGAGAAAGCATCAATCAAATTAGAAGGCTGGAGTAGCCGCTACTTGTCAAAAGCGGGAAGGCTCATCTTATTAAATTCAGTAATCACGTCAATCCGGTCTTCTATTTTTCTATCTTCAAGGCACCAAAGTCGATTTGGAAGAGACTTGATATTATGCACAAGAGATTTTTTTGGAAGGGTGCTTCTCATCAAGGCCATTTTTTTCAACCTATGAAATGGGACCTTTTGTGTTCTCCCAAGGATTATGGTGGTATGGGAATTCGATCACTCAAAGAGTTCAACGAAGCCTTACTCTTGAAATGGGCAATCAAGCTATTACAAGGGGAGAAGAAGCTTTGGGTAGAGATTATCAAAGATGGTTATGGGGTTTCAAATGATGAGATGGCTAGATTGCATCCAGTTAGACCCTCTCCCTTTTGGGCCTTAGTGATAAAGGCTTTATCTGAGAACTAGAATATGCTAACTCTAGTCTTGGGGGATGGAAGAAATTTTCATTTTTGGCATGAGAAATGGACCCTGATGGGGTTGATAAAGGACAAATATCAAATGGCTTTCTCTGATGCTATTGACAAATAGGCGGTTGTGAGTGACTATTGGGATGTAGAATCTGGCCAATGGAATTTTAGAACATATGAAGTTAGCCAAATTAGGACAAGAACTTAGGAAGACAAGGAGCACCTATTGCAGAAGTTGAAGGCCTTTAAGCCCACACCAGAGGACTAAGATACGTATAAGTGGAAGGGGATTTTTACTCCATCGGCAGCATATGAAAAGCTTATTTACTATCTCAATCGGCTGAAATGGATGCAATAGGAAGGAAAATTTGGAATCTGAAGGTCCCCTAAGGGTACAAATTTTTCTATGGCTATGTAGAAGACACAGTTTGATAACGGGGGACTTGCTCCATAGAAGGATGGGAACTCCCACCTAGTTCTTCCAACTATGTGGATTACATAATGATAGTAGTCGACACATTTTTTCCTCATGCATGGTGACAGATTATGTTTGGAGGACTATTTGTAGGGAATCGATCCCCACTTGGGAAAATTTATGGAATTCATTTTTATTATGTAATAAGCCACATGTATCTATGCTGGCTGTGTTATGGTGTGTGTGGAGAGCAAGAAATGAGCTTTTATTTCAGAAGAGGCCCATGTGTGTGGAACGTATTGTAAGTAATTATTGGTCTCTCATACACATGTGGGGATCGATCTTGTAATGTTGTCTTTGTTTATAGTAAATAAAAGCTCTCCTGGATTGCTATCGGTGATTCGATAGCCTTTCTTTCTTTTTTAAAAAAATATTTGCTTTGGCAGTAGCTAGGAATAATCTTCCTAGAATTATCAATGTATTCCTCAAGTTTTCTGGTACCTCCATGTCAAGGACCAAGAAATCCACGGCAAAATAAAAATCATGGACGTTGACAATAACATCCTCAATTATACCTCGTGATGTGGTCACAGATCGATCAAGTAATTGTAATGTGACCTCAGTTGATTTTAATTCACCGAATTCAAAATTTTCATATAATACCATTGGTATCAAATTAATGGAGGCACCCAAATCTAAAAGAGCCATATCAAAAGTGGTATCTCCAATTACACATGAAATTAGAAGGGATCCCAGATCTCTCTGTTTCCGAGGTAGTTTGCTAAGGATTGTTGCGCAAGATTGTTCAGACAAAACTACCCTTTTAGATGATTTAGCCTGGCGTTTTGGTGTGCACATTTCCTTAAGAAATTTCGCGCAGGCCAAGATGTTTTCAATGGCTTCAAGGAGTGGTATATTCACTTAGACTTGCTTAAATATCAAGCCACTCCTTAGATTGAATTCTTTTTTTTACTGTGCTTGTTCAAGGCTTCAGGAAAAGACACTTGAGTTAAATCATGAATATTCAGGTCCTAAGCCTTATTTTCTAAGTCAATTTGGTCTCCTAGATCAGAGTTAGGCTCCTCAAGATCTTGGTAAGATTTGGATGTAGAAGAATGAGGATCTTGGATTTGTTTCCTACTTCTCAAGATAATAGTACTGGCATAAGCATTAGGGTTAGAAGGGTGAGGTGGGTTTTGCAAAATGGGTTGAGCCAGAGTTAGGTTAGGGTTAACAAAACCAGGTGGGTATTGGTAAGCAGGTTGAACTATATATGCCTGTTGCTCCTGTGTGTGATTTTGACTAACCCTATTAAAGTTCCTTGGGTTGGGGGTGGGTTGAGATGGCAACATCCCATACTGCCTAGAATCCACAAGTTGGTTTAGATGTCCTGTTAAATCAGTCCTCGATTGATTCATTTCTTCCTTATGTCTCAATTTCATTTCCCAGATTTCCTTGAGGACCAAACTCAGATCAGAGGGTTGGGTTTTCTGGGTAGGCTATGGCTGATAAGTGCGAGGTTGTGTGTACCTACTAGGTTGCCCAAAATTGTTTTGCCTAGTCAAGTTAGGACCCTGGGCGGGTTTCTAACTTGACCAAGCAAAATTAGGATGGTTACATCATCCAGGTTGTAGGTGTTCGAGTATGGGTCATTTCTATTGTAACCCTAGATTGCGTTAGCATCCTCAGAATAATTGGGCATTGGGCTACCTAATTCAGAATTTGAGGGCATCAAGGTCCCTCCTTGGTACCCAGGAAGAGATGGGTCCAAGTATAACTGGCTTATGGGTTGAGCCATGGGTAGGTCACTTATATTGTGCATTAGTTCCTGACCTAAAGAGGGTGGGGGTTGGGTGTAGGTTAACATAGAGTTTCCTTGGGTTAGCAAGGGGTTTGCATAGGAAGTTGTACATAAGGAATTCCCACTTTTCAGTAAAGTATCCAATTTCTTATCCAGATTTTCTACATTCTTTCCAACCAATTCCACCTTATCCAGCCGTTGGGCGATGATTTCTAAATCAACCGAACTTGGATTATCTCAAATCTCATATATCCCACTTTTCGACTGATTGGATCTGCTAAAGGCAGACATAGAGGTGCTGTTGAGGTAATTTTCGCTCATATTTTCAAATAATTCAAAGGCTTCCTCAGCATCCTTACTTAGAAAATTACCCCCACATGCAACAACAAAATTCTTAAGATTGTCACTCAATCCATAATAGAAGATATGGGCTAAATGCCACTTAGGAATACCATGATGATGACATTTCCTAGCAAGGCCATTAAATCTCTCCCAAGCCTCATGAAGTTGTTCCCCAGGATTCTTCTTAAAGGTAGTTATGGCACATTTAAGAGCATTGGTTTTTCCTATGAGAAAGATTTTTCTTCAAGAAGCTAATTCTCAAATCTTCCCATGTCAAGATAGGTCTGCCTGTAGTCCTCAACCATTGATTAGCTTTATCTTTTAAGGAGAATGGGAACATTTTCATCGTTAGGGTATTTTCATCCATGTGTACAGGGCCAAAGGTCCTTCTCATATGTAAAAGTTCTTTAAGGTGGTGGAAGGGGTCATTAGAATTGTGGCCATGGAAGTGGGGAATTAGATTGATGATTTGTGGTTGAGCTCAAAATCATCCCCATCCTAGGGTAGCACAATAAAGGTTCAGGTTGGGCATTAGGAGGATTATAAAAATCTCTAAGAGAACCGTCTACTCTCCCATTTTGGATTCGGGTTTGGGCTTGTACAATGGTTTGCATTTAACAATCATGATGTTGGCCCTTGCTATTGATTTGTCTTTGGAGATTAACAACTGGGTCCAGATTTAGTTCCCCCCTTCAAAATCTTCTTCCTCTTGATGACTAGCCATGGGAAAAGATTCAGATTCAGATTTAGATTAAGCAAAATCACGTCTTCTCCTAGGATTTCTCTCTAAAGGTGGCACCAAAATAGGATTCTGAGATCTTCTACTGTTCATGCAATAGAAGAAAGTTGAAAGATGAGAGAGTGAAGATAGATAAAAGAATCCCCATGCAATCAAACAAACTATGCCTTAAGGTGTAGCCCTTGATGACCTAAACCTCTAAAGTATAACTTCACCCAAAGATGAATTAGTGTTGTCTATAAACCAGAGACAAATAAGTAAGCCAGTGGAATAGGGGGAATGTGTCCCGAGGGCTGCTAATTATGTCAAGCCCCTGCTCAGCTTAAGTCATTTGACAATCAGGTCTCCTGCTTAAATGCTTCTAGAAAATAAACTTCACCAATTAGCCCTAAGGTGCGAGCATATACCTTAAGACTAACTCAATGAATCCATAGGGGTCAATGTCTAATCACTTTTATATTAGGCTTAGGATGTGAATGTGCTCAAGGAATGTGATAGGAAGTTGTTTAGTGGGTAATGCTCCTTAGAGATAGATTTGAAATGTGTAGTACTCAAACAAGGGGTTCACAATACAAGCTTTATTAATGTAGTTGCTTTTAAGGTTCAAGTGTTTGTATTAGTTAATTTTAGGGCTCACTTGGTTAAATATATTCAAACAAAGGTTCTAATGAGGGACATAAGAGGTTTTTCAAGTCTTAATTTGATTAATTTCTTTGAATAATGGAGATGCAAGTGTGCTCTACCTTAATGTGAAACTCTAAAAGCAGATAGTGCTAAATGATGGCATTGAAGTCCAATAGGCCAAATTTGGTGCGACCCAATCAGGCAATCAATGTTCCTAATGTACCTCTATCTAAGGTTCTCAAAAAAAATATTTTCAGATTTTTTTTAATGCATGTTTAATATTTATTTAATAGTGCATTGGGGTCTTCAAGTCTATTTTGACACCCAATCAGTGATTGAATTTTCCTTTCAAGCAAACATGTCAGAATATTTTTTGTTGATTTTTTCGAGATACTCAATGATCACAGGAATCTAATGCCATAAATTTCAGGTCAATCAGCATAGTATAAAAATGCTTACGATTTGTTGAATATCGAAAAGTTAGGAAGAAAAATAGATTTGATACCACTGTCTTCTGTGAACTTTTAAAAATTCAATATAACTCAGATGCATATGAAATTTGTATAAGAACTTCCTAACTTCAATGTCTACATCCAGGAGTAATTTTAGAATTTTTGGGTGTACAAAAGTTTGGAAAATAATTTTTGAAAATCGAAATTTGTTGCAGTCCGAATTTCAAGGAGGTGATTTTGTTGTTTCTAAGAGATAATGCCCATGAACAAGAGTTTTTTCTTTTTATACAAAGTAAGAAAGCACAAGAAAATACTTCTAACCTAAGGATCAAGGAAAGCACCTAATTTTTTTGAATTTTCTTTTATATCGAAAGAAACCTAAGCTAGATACACTTACCTTAAGATGATTGAATCCACTTCTCTTTCATTTGCTGCACTTCTCTTTGGATTTTTGATACTTGCACACAAGTCGACAAATATAAAGCAAAGTTTATTAGTAATTAGAAAATAAGTGAGGAATTGAAAGGTTACAAATAAATCCGTGCCTCCCCGGCAATGGTGCCAAATTGATGCTCGCCAAATCTACGCGATTAAAATATATGCGATCATTGTAGTGCGTAAATAAAGCGTTCAATTAAATTTTTAATACTGAACTACAAGGAGTCCGGGTTGAACATAGGGAGGCAGTCGATATCTTAAACCTTTCACAATTATTATATGGCAAGATAGAACGCAAATATCAAGTGAGACATAGATATCAAATGAATCTTGACTTTTTATTGCAATCTTGATGAGAGTCTTACAAATGAAATCTATAGCAAGATTACAACTATGTAAGAAAATAAACTAAAGAAAGAGTAGAGAGAGCTGGGTCACTTGAAGGATGCTTGTGCGAAGCTTCTAGCGGAGCTTGAAATCCAGGGCGCTAGGAGGAAGAAGAAGACTAGAGAGCCTGAAAGTAGAGAGGGTGTGGACAATGGTAGACTATTTCTCTAAATGGCTCATTAGTCTCCTAAGTAGTAGAGGCTAGGTCTTTTTATAGGAATGTAGGTTTAATGAGAGTCGTAGGATCTAGATCTAAGGGTTAGGTATAGGCTAGCAATTCAAGGGAGTGGTTCACCCTTAGGTGATGATACAAGGGTGTGTGTGTGGGTAGTTGGTTGTCCATATGGCTTCCTAAGGAAGCCATAGGTGGCTGGCTATGGGTGTGGAAGGAGGGCCTTAGATGCTAAGATCAAAGGTGTATATTAGGTCTTGGTGTTATCAAAAGATCGTATCTCTTTTGATCTATCCATAAGAAAGATCAAAGAGATAAGATCTTTCTCATGTTGGTGGCAACAAGAGGATAGGCCTCTTACTTAGGGTTTAAGTAATGTGTGCGTGAATGTGTGTGTGTATGTGTGTGCATGAACATGTGTAGGTGTGGGTGTGGGTGCATGAACATGTGTAAAGGTTTAGGTTGGTTCAACCTAGGTTGGGTTAGGTTCTAATATAATTGGGTTTAATTAAACTAAGTGGTGTAGATGTGAACCTACTTGGATCTATAGTGACCTAATCTAGATAGGTGTAAGCCCAATTAGGTGTAAGCATATCCAATTGGATTTGGGTTAGGTCCAATTAGACTTACTGAGTCTAATTACGTTGACCTAATTAGGTTCCAACTAAACCTAATCAGAGTTGGTTGCATCCAATTAGGTTATATTGCACCTAACTGGATATGGCTAGGTCTAATAGGCTTAGGTCAGTCATGATTTGACTCAATTGAGTCCAATCAACTTAGGTTTAGTCTAATCAAGTCCCATGGACCCAATTGACTAGTGACTAGCCCAATTGAGTAAACTGAGTCAATTCGGTATGGTATGGACCTAAATTGGTTTGTAGGTTAGGGATTGGGTATAGGATAGGTGGATTAGGGTTATCAATAGTAGGATAGGTTTATGGGTAGGGTGGATAGGTGCATAGATAATGTAATCCATGTTTTTAGCTTTTGAGCTTAAATATCTAGTTTTGAATTGATTTAGGGATAGGTATTGTGATAAGGTTGTCCTAAGGTTTTAAGGATAGGGAATGGTTATCCTAGTCCCTCTGTTTCCTTCTCTGTTATTGTATCCTCATTCTTTCTTTATTTCAGCTTTACTCTTTAATCAACTCCTAGCTCTACTGCAGCTTCTTTTCCTATCCAGCTTTTATTCTTCAATGCTCCAAATTATTCTAAGTCCTCTACCTACATTATTCAAAAAAGACTAAAATTAGATACTTATTCATAAAATAAATACAAAGCCTAAATATGCATGCATGCTCTAAATGCAGTATTTATAAACCTAATGCATGATTTTACTAAGGAATTAGACCTAGATTAAGCCAATTAGGGTAATAAATTAGACAGTTATCACCGTGTTCCTCAATTCCTCAAGTACATCCATATTAGGGACCATAAAATCGATAGGAAAATAAAAGTCGTTGACCTTAACGATTACATCCTCAATAAATTAGCCCTTTGGAGTGGTGACCGAGCGATTTGCTAACCAGAGTATAATTGAAGTTGGCTTAAGTTCACCTAACCTAAACTTTTCAGATAGGGAAGACGGGATTAGGTTAATGGATGCACCTAGATCCAATAGTGCCCAATCAAAAGTGTAATCCCTAATAACACATGAAATCATGGGGGCACTTGGATCTCTCTTCTTCTAAGGAAGGTGATGTGATATTACTATATATATTTATATTAATTATGCCTAACTAATGCTAATTTAAGGGTTAGTTAGGTTAGAATGCATTTAGTTAGGTCAATTTGGTCATATAGGTGCATTTTGTAAATATTACATATGTTTGAATTTTTCTACAATTTTCCCCAAACTTATATCTGGTACCTTGATTTCTCTTGTGTAATATGTATAGGTATCAGGTTTATAGCAATTTGGAGCCCTATAGATAGGAAATTCAAGACTAAGCTCATTTATGAAGAGGATTGAGTCAACTTTTACATTAGGACCTAAACTCAATTGACCCTAGGTCTAGCCAAATTTAGGAACCTAATTAATCTTAGCCTAAGACCTAATTACCTAACCTATTTCCCAACCTAGCTTGGTCGGCCATGAGCCCAATTAAAAACCAATATGGCCAGCCACTATAGGTTTTATTTCCTAGGAAAATTAAGACCTAAACCTAGAACCTATCCTTCATAACAACCTGCTAGCTGCCCCCTCCTAACCTAACCCTAGCTGCCACCTTATCCTTTCCCTATGGCCAGCCGCCCACCTAGAACTTATCCTAAGTAACCAGCCACCTTAGTCAAAACAGAAACCCAACAAATCCACTTCCATCTCAACCCTTCATTCCAAATCCTATTGGCCATCCTACAACCTATCCTAGATACCCCCCCTTAGATCTAATCTAGACCATCCACATCATTGATCGTAGGTGATGCGGAAAATTACGCGATTTTTAAGATTAGGGTTTTAAGTCGCTGCAACGTGTAAATCCGTTCGCTTTTAAAATTTGTAACCTAGATAGGGGAGTATCTAGGGTCGTCCAAGGAGGCAATATTTTGCGAAATTCAAGTCTCTTTCTCGAGAATGAAACTCATCTTTCTTTTTGTTCTTTTTAAATAGATAAATTTTATGGATTTTTGAAATAACGGCAATACGAATTTTTGAAGAGATTTGGAAACAACTAACACTTAATCCACTATACTACTACTAAAGTGACAAGTAGAGCCTCTCCCTAAGCTCACTCTAGGCACATGGAGGCCTAGAGTAATAGGGAGAGGGAGTGAAAAGTGCTAGAACAAAAGCAAGCAAATGCGACAAAATTGCAAAGAAGGCAACTTTATAAAATGAGGAATTGTTTTACACAAAAACCTAGTAGAAGAATACTTCAACTACTAGAATTAAAAGTGCAAAAATAAAATAAAAATAGTTATCCTCTAAAATGATGGTGAAGATGGCAAGGCTCTTGCTCCAATTGTGGCTGCTCCCGTAATAAAAAAGAACTCCTTCTCACAAGGCTTCTCCAAGTTGATGAACTCCTCATAGCAAGCCCAAGGGGGCGGTGCTTGACTCCTCCAAGGTGGATGGAATTCCACCTTCAAAGGCTTCTCCCAAGGTGGCATGGACCACCTTTGATTCCTCCTCCAAGGGTGGTAGTGTACCACCCTCAAATCCTCCACTTCCTAGGGTAGGCGTATACCCTAGGTTGTCCTCCAATGCCTGGCTTCCTTCGTTGGCTGGCGTGGGCACAAGAGAGAAGAGAAGAGGGGAAGGCACCAAGGGGACAGAGTATCCCCTTAATCTTCTTCTTCTTCTTCTCTTGACCTTCTATGTAGGTGGAAATATGGGTAGAAAATTGTAGCCAAGGGTGAACATTTAATGGTGGTGGTAGGGGGTTAAGGGTGGTTATAGGATGGATGGCTATGATGGGGGTTAGATGGTGGTTATAGGATCCTAGGGCTAGGGTTGTTGGCGCCAAAATGGAGAGGTACTTAGTGGTTGGAGCCAACCCTGAGTGGTAGCTAGTGTTAAGGGTTTGGTTAGGTGTGTTGTAGGGTGGAGATGGAGTTATATGGTGGTTATGTGATGGAGGGTAGATATAGGGTGGTACCAAAGAGGAGGGATGCTTGAGGTGGTAGTTGTGGTGGAGTTAAGGGAGTTGGCGCCACTTTTGGTGGGTTAAGGGGGGGAGTTAGGTGGCGTCACTAGATGGAGGGTTAAGATAGGTTGGGGGGTAATATGTAGGGTGTAGATGGGATGAAGTGTTGGCTCCAAATGAAGGGGTGTTGGGGGTGATTTTTGGTGCCACCTAAGGTAGGGTTTAGGGTAGTTATGGAGGGTTAGGGTTGGCGCCAAGTGTAGATTTATAGAAGGGGTTAGCTGGGTGGTAGGGATGGCTTTAGGTGGTGATGTGTAGTGTTAGGATTTAAGGGGAAGTTGGCACCAAAATGAAGGGGTGCATGTGGTGTTCTTGGTGCCAACTTGAAGGGGTGTGAGTGGTGGTGGTTGGTGTGGGTTGGAGCCAAGGATAGGTTGGGTTAGGGTTGAGGGTTGAAGAGTGGATGACCATGGAGGTTTTTGGTGGAGCAGAGTTTAGCTAAGGTAGCTTACTAGTAGAGTAGAGCTGGAAGGGCTAGGGTTTCATGGAAGAGAGCTGAGGAAGAGTATTCTGGAGCTGGTATCAGGTACTCTGGAGCTGGGGTTGCTGAGATAGCTTTTAAGGGGATGTCAACTACTGAGCTTAGATACTTAGTTCTTATGCAAGTAGCCAAGCTTAGGTAGTTGAGCTCAATTGAGCTAGCCCTAACCTAGCTGGAGCTAGGTTGTGTTGGAACTACCTCTGATGAGAACTCTAGAGATAACTAAGCTACTAGTTGACAAGTAGTAGCTCAGCTAGCTTAGAGTCTAGTTATTGTGAGCTGGCTGGAGCTGAGGTGAGATGAGCTTGAGCTGAGGTGGACTCAAGTCAACTCAGTTGAGCTAGCTAGAGCTCTCAATGAACTAGTGGGAGCTGAGATAAGCTAGACTCAGCTGAGTTGAGTTGGATCTGAGCTGACCTAAGCCAGGGTGAGCTAAGATGAGCTCTCTTGTGCTACCATTCAGGTAAGATGAGCTGAATGGAGCTGAATGGAGTTAACCCTAGTCTAAGGGAGTGGTATCCAACCATGATGAGCTGGAATTAACTGAGCCCTAGCCTGATTGAGCTTCCTCTTCAACAGTTGCCTTCCCGAATGCTAGGGTTCTGGGGATCTAACTCTCTACTTATCCCTAACACTCCAAGAAACATATCAAAAATAAAATAACAAATTCAATGCATGCCTAACCTATTTTATGCCTAAATGCAACCTAAAAAATCCGTTTGCAGAGCAAAATCCTAAGAGCTAGGTGTGTTTTAATGCATAAGAATGATGATAAACTGGCATTTATCACTAGGCATAGTAGTTGGACTGATAGGAAGCCTCTACCTTTCCTATAAAAGCATAGGTCAGGCCCGCCTTTAGGCATTAATTCCTCCCCGAACAAATTCTTCCACCACCTCCCTTAGATTAGGAACAGCCCTAGCCATCCATTAGGTCTTCCCTCTTCCACCAAACATTCCTCTACTAGTCTCCCTCTTCTTCATCTTCTCCAGCTCTGTCGATGGATCTCTCAACCATTGTGACTTTGCTCCAAATTCTTCTTCTACTTTTCTTCTTGTTATTTTAGTTCTAGTTAGATCTCTTTCATGTTTCTAAAAGACTCTAGTTGTAATCATTCTTCTAGTAGAACTAAATTCCTTTTTATGATCTGATCTCTATCCCTTACTCTCTCTCTCCCTCTCTATTATTATTATCTTAGTTAGTAGAGAACATATTTGCTTTCGCATTAGAAATAAAAATAAAAAAAAATTGCATAAGTGAAGTTCTAGTTTTTTCTCTCTGTTCGACCTAGATTCCTAATTTGGTTAGCGAGTTTGCGCATTACAATGAATACTATTTATATATCACGTAGATCCGCTATCAGATTTTGGTGCCATTGACGGGGAGGCAACGGATTTCGCTTGCATATTTTCTTTCATTCTTTACATTGGTGTCTCTAACTCATTTTTCTCTATTTCTCTGATTGTGTGCAGGATTTGTAGTGACACGGGGCCTCGTGGACGAAGGATAGAAACAGAGAAAAGTGTGGGTAGAGATATCGAGATAAGTCTTTGCATCTTAGTTTTAGGATCATTCTTGAATCCTAGGTTACATTTGCATTAGAGCCCTATTTAAAAAAAAAGTATTTGTCTATCTAGATTAGGTGTTCATTTGATCATTAAATTAGTTATTTGCTTGAGTTGCTTGTGTATAAGAAAAAAACCTCTTTGGTGGACATTATCACTTTGAAATCACTAAAACCACCTTGAAATTATGGCTACAAACAAATCTAGTTTTCAAAAATTAATTACTAGACTTTTATTCTCCCAAAAATTTTGAAATTACTCATGGACGTGTGTTTTGAAGTTAAGAATGAACCCTGAAAATTTCATGGCCTATCTCTTAGCAGAAAAAATGTAAAATTTACACACTAGACCCTTATCAAAAATCTATTTTGTTTATGATTTCGTGGATTAGAATTTTAATATTTTTAATATATATCAAAATTGCGTGAAAGAACTTGCATTGGTTTCCTAATCAAAATACCTATCTCTAAAAAAATTTTGAAAATTTGCTGAGGCACGACACTACCTGATTCACATAAAACACTAACTGCGGATCTTTTCTGACTTTTGGACCCCAATACACAAAAAAGTTTAAAAATGATATTTTTAGGGACTCAAAATTCTTGAAAAAAATTTTTTTGGATTTCCTATTTATTGGTGTTTCAGAAGCCATAATTGCTTTGTATTGAGCCGTACCACTTCAACTAATTAAAAGTGATACATCTTTTAGAAGCTACTTGCCTAGGTCAAAATTCTTAGGGTTTTCAATTAGGCACTCATATTTTTCTAAACTCTAAAGGAAATATGCCATCATTTGTGCTTGCAAAATGATTGTGTGCCTTCACATGAACCTTGTTTGATTATATTATCTAATTAAAACCCTAAAAGCCCTCTTTAAACAAGATCAATCTTAAAAGTCACCTCATCATAAAATCTTGTTTGAGGACCCTTATTTGTGCACTGCACTTGTGAAATCAACTTTAAGGGTAACACTCCCTTAACGCTATCACATTCCAAAGCAGTTCAAGCTTAATCCTAAAATTGAGTAGACGTGCCCTAGGTAGGACTAATCTACTTGGTAACTTGAAGTTAGATTGGGCTAAAATAAAGGCATTGTCTACTTGGGCTAACTGGTGATAAGAAAGGTTAATGTGGTAACCATGTTAACCTTTAGTGGTGTCCCACCGTGAAAGGTGTCCTAAGGGGTCCCACCCTTCTGGCCAGCCAATTAATTCAAGGGTTGGTGTAACCTAATTGTATTTCGGGGAGCCAAGATTAGGTCTCATTAGGGTATACACTATAAGGACTAGCTTAACTACTTGTATTGTGAGGGTGGATGCTCTCTCATCTATTTTCCCCTCGCATCTCTTGTATTTCTTTTGTTTATGCTTGGTAGGAGATCACTTCATCCTTAGTTGGTTGAACCACTTAAGAGGACCCCTAGTAGGAGATCTGATTTTTCTAATTCTGGGATGGATAATTCTAGTAAGGGCAAGATGCCTAAGATGCCTGAATAACCCGAGATCCCTAAAAATCTTGAGAATCAAAATCTTGACCTTATTACTCTAATCCAAACCTATATCAATTCCAATCATAAGCTTCAACAAAATCAAGTCCAATTGATTATGTAGACTTTGAAGCGAATCCAAGAACCACCACCTCAACCACCACTACCACCACCACCCAAGTCCCTTAGAGACTTTTATGACCCTTCTACAACTCATGTAGAACATTGTGTTAGGGTCCCTGAAGGGGGAGATGATTTTGAATTGAATCCTAATGTGATTAGCCTGATCCAAAATCTATTTCATGAGAACTCTAATGAAGACCCCTTCCAGCACCTTGAAGATCTAGGTAAACTTGCTGGGACCATCAAACCTAGAAATGTTTGCCTAGATATTGTCCTAATGAAGGTATTTTCCATCTACCTAAGAGATAAGGCAGCATACTGTCGTCGCAAAATGCATTAAGTTTAATCCGTCATTATAGCATGCATTTATGACATCAATTTTAAATGAAGATAATCAAAATGAGTCCAAGTGTCGATCTTAGGGAGGTGTGAAATCGGATCAGTTTATCACTTTAAGGTGTCACAACACTACTAGGAAAGTGGGAATTGGTGACGGGTATTTGGTGACAATTTTGGTAACTGTCACCAAAAGTAACTTATGGTGATGGTGCCACTCAAAACCATGACCATTGTGAGAGAGTGGGATTTGTTTTCAGTTTTAACCTTTTGTGACGGGTATGAGAACCGTGACAAAAGGCTTTGGTGATGGTTTCAAGTGAGATGTGACCATAGGCTTCCTTTTGGTAATGGTTCCAAGTGGGACCGTAACCATGGCCTTCCCTTTGGTGATGATTCCTAGTGAGACCATGACCATAGAGTTCCCTTTGGTGATGGTTTCAAGTAGAACCGTCACCATTGCTCCCTCCATTGCCTTTGGTGGCAGTTTCAAGTGAAACTGTCACCATTGCTCCCTCCAAAAATTTCCCGCACACCCTCTCTCGAATTTCCTCGCCGCAACTTTCCCTAAACCCACTCGCACCCCGATCACCTTCCCCCGACTCCTTGACCCCATCCCCGACGATGTCAGCTCCCCTGACCTCCAAGGAGCCCCCTTCCCTCTCCCGACGACGGTGGTGCCTCCCCTGACTCCCCCTTAAGATCTCCAGCAGTACCTCTGCTAGCCCTCAAGATCACCACTAAAAATCAACTCCCACTGCCATTACCTTGCCCCTCCCTCAACTCTCCGACTGCCTCCTCGACGACGTCACCTCCCCTGACCATCCCTAACCCCCTTCCCTCTCCTGACGAAGGCACCTCCCCTGACCATCTTCCCCAGCAGACCACTACCTCAAGACCCATCTCCTGCCCTGACGAAGGCACGTCTCCTCCCCCTCAAGACCGTTACCTCTCTCCCTCCCTCATCTTCCCCAACAGCACCTCCATTACCACTGCCCCTGCTACAACTAGGGTTAATCCACCACTCTTCATTCTTTTTATTTATTTATTCATTTCATTCCTCCTCCTTCAACTCCACTTTTCTTGATCTCCTGTTATTATTGTTGTTGCAGTACTTGGTGGATTTATTGGCTGCGGAGTGGCTCAAGGAGATCTACTGGCCTAGGATTGGCTTAAGGGGTAACACGCACGCCAGGTGTTTGATGGTATGCCAACAAGTTTTGAAACTAGGAAGCTTTTTTTGGTCATAGACAACATGCATCTAGGAACCTTTTTTTGGTCATAGACAACATGCATCTAGGAAGCTTTAAGATTATAATAGTGTCAAGGTTGCAACATTCTACATTATTAATAAGCAAGATCAAAGAACATACCCTAGTCGTGTTGTTCTATATCCTTCAATCTAAGAAGCTTCTTTAAACGGACAAATCTCATAAACATATATAATAGAAAAGGAACTTCCATGTCAAAATAGCATGGCTAGATGGTAAGCATAGTCCTTTATAATCAGAGTAAAGAAAGTTCATACATGTTTTCCCTGTTCTCAAAGTATTGATCATAGAATGAATAGAATTCTTTTTGACTCCTAAATCATCAGACAACTAAATCAACAAAGGAAAAAAAGGAAGCATTTGCCTAGTTCTTATGTTCGTTCAGTAAATAGACATAGTTAAGCTCTAGCATAATTAGGATGGTGTTGAGCAAATTGTAAGGGCTCAAGATATCTAATTAAGAGAGTTTTTTCATTTAACTTTGACTCCATAAGACCACATATATTTCCTCTCAATATCTCAAACTTGCCAATTTCCCAAACCCCAGAGTAATACAGATTCAAAAAGCTAGTCAGAACAAAAACATCCACTTCAAAAAGCTTCATTCTGCTCAACTCCTTTCAAGCATTATTCATTTGAAATGATGGAAACTAGCATGTCAAGACCCAGACAGGGTTAGGTTGCAAGGAGATCTAAATAGAGAAGCCCTTTCTTTACAATCAATTGAATAGGTGCCAAGGTGTGCTTCCATAACAAAGAAGAATCTTGCCCATTTGTCCCAAGACACCCCCAACAATCCTTCTCCTACACACTAATCAATTTAATTTCACTAGAATGGAAATCACTATCTGCCAGCATTTATGTATGGGTTTTTATCTGAAATCTCCATTGGAAATTGGATGGGTAATTATCCATAGAAAGAAATATCTCTATAATTGAAACCCCTTCTAAGTTTGCACTTTCGCTACAATTCCATTTGCTACTAAAAAGCTAAATGCCCATTATGTCAGCAATGCAATATTACTTGTGAGTGTTACACAGGGCATTGTTGACAGTTTTTTTATAAAAAAGACATTGTTGAAAGTTACTATTAATTTGATTTGCCATTGAAAGAAATAAATTGTACACTTTGGGTAAGTCCCTTTGTCATGCAAGCAATGCATCTATTTGCACTCTTGACAATGAGAGAATCACATGTGTGCAAAAGACATTGCCACTACTAATATTTCCTTTTCACATGCTTTGCACTCAGAAGTTATAAGTTTGAACACTAAAAGTCAACTCTGACCTTACGTGGAGCTCAAAGCCCACTTAGAGTTCAATCAAACTCAATTTCATTTCATAGCTCCTAACCTTAAGCTTAACCTCGTAGACCACTAATAGCATCACAACCTATGGTGATATTTAATTTTTGAAGATTTATTAATTTTGGGAAGAAATTGATGGTAATACAACTTACTTGGAAGGGTAATTAGAACCTACCTTGTATCCAGATAATCCCACTAGTAGGTAGATTTCTTTAAATTTTGGTTTGTTAGTTTGGTTGTTTCTCAATTTAATTGAATGTGTATATCATACTTTGCATGTCCAACAACAACTGCTTGAAGTAAGTAGCCATATTGCATTGAATGTGAAAAAGTTTCTGAAACATTGTGTCATACTTTGGCAAACTTTATGTATGGTGGTCAATTTCATTTTGCAACTTGTTAAACAAGAACACAAATTATAATTATCAACTTTGTCGCTTATTCCTAAAGCAACAAGCCTCAACACCCTTCTTCATTGTCACCAGTCCATCTAGTGGCAATCCAATGTTCTACCACCCTGGTTATCAAATCTGGTGGCTGGATGGACTGTAAAAAGGAGCATGTATTCATCTAGTCTTGAAGTACACATAAATATGTGTTTACTGTGTACTCAGAGGGACATACCATTTTTATAAGCCTCGCACTTATGATAAGGTTGAAACAAATTTCAGAGTCAGATGCAATCCAAGCCATGATCATGACGATGATGACCTATAGTTTTATGCTTAAAATTTTCATTTGCCTATTACGCATGATAATATCTGTCTTAGCCCATAACTTATCATGTAATCTAATTTGCTTGAGCCATGATATGTAAATGCTAAACTGAATTTTATCTACCATTTCCCTCATCAATTTTATTGTTGGCATATCCATCTTCCGCCTGATGATTTTAATATATATTCCTAGGCTATGTTTTAACTAAAACCCAATAAATTGCAGCCATGTACTTTTCAATCGACAGAAGACCATTTAACATGCACATTAAAAAAATTCCATTTGTATCACTTAAGAAGGTGTTGATTTTTATTCAATTTTACTTGGAAAAAGTTTAGTATCCTTCTTCTCTATGCACATCTGATGTCCTAATATTGACCCTTCAACCTTCTTGCGGCATAGTGTTACAAAGTAATTCTTCTCTCATGAGTAGGAGAAAACAATTAGGGTGGAGTTTGGTGGTGCGACAACAACAGCAGATGCATCTAGCCATCATTTGTTAAGTGGCACGTTTCCTCACACATATGGCCAAACTCTGGTACACTTTTTAAGAGAGGAAACAAAATCTCCAAAAGTGCATATTATAAAGGAGCAGCCATCTTTCAGGTAGTTCTTTTGAGAGTGCAATGATAAGATTGAATGACTTAGGGATAAATAAAATATTAATCAGAAATGGATCACCGGCTGTGTGATTCTGGAAAACTAGATAAAAAACAATCCTTCCAGAGTACGTAATTAGGACTAGAATCATGGCTATATAGCTTTTGACAATTTGTTATTTTGATGATTCTTATTGCATCCTTGTAATCTTAAAACTATATGTGATTATGAATGCTTGCTTTATTAAATCCCAGTAATCTTTCAAAGTTGAGATCTCCTTGTAGGGTGGGTATTGTGTTTTGTGGTAGATAATCTCCTGGAGGCCACAACGTTGTTTGGGGACTCCATAGTGCTCTCAAGCTTCACAATGCCAAAAGCACTCTGATTGGGTTAACTGGTATGCAGTTTATTGCATCTTGTATGTATAATTGTTATATTTTTGGGCTGGATTTTGAGGGAGAAAGTAGTTTCCAGCTTTGTCTTAGGAAGAAATTTCATTTTAGTTAGTTCAATATTTAAAGATTCACACAGTAGAAAGATAGGCTTCAAAATGTCACAAGTATCCCTATGAGAGAAGTGATTTAATAACAAGTTACCAAAAAAGATTTAGGGCCTTTTTTTTATAAAGAAATTATGCTTAAATTCAAAATCAAGTGTTCCTTGGTTTTTTATTAGCACTAAGCAAAAATGCCTCGGATAAATTTTTAGCCTTGAAATGGATGAGGGGTTGGCATACGTATGAGAATCATGCACAAGATCACCACGTTTTCAAATTTTTGGATCAATGCATATTTAGATTTGTGGAAACATTTTGTTGAAACTGGGGATGCTCAAATATCAGAATGTCGTATTTGAGTATATGCAAATATTTAGAGATTTTGCAAAAATGTTAAGTAATGAAGATGAAGGATTTTGGGTAGTAAGAATACAGTAGTTGAATTGGAAAGATGAATATAACATCACATTATAAAAGGATTTTGCTTATTGTTGGTTTGACAATGTTTTGTGGTCTTATGAGAAAAAGTTTCACCAAAGTGTAGACAAGAAGATAAGAATGCAAAATAACGAGGATAGGAGAATGGATTAACGTCCCTTTTGTATTACTTTTAGGGATCTGGAGACACCTTCTTGATCTTGCCTGACTTTAGACTACACCGAAAATGCAAATAAATTTCTATCAAATAAATCTCTGTAAAGTTATTAGACATCCTACTCGATTTCTTATAGCATCTTGCTTCTTCCTCTTCTCCTTCAAATAATATATCTAAAAAAAGAGTGTATTCACGATGCAAAATTTGGCCAAGTAACTTAAATGATAGTTGAATTATAACCAACCTGACACTGTCAGAAATACGAACAGTTCAGAAAAGCCTAACGAACCATATGGTGATTAAACCAAACCTTTTATTGATTTCTTGTTAACTTCCCTGGCCAACTGACCGCTCTGCATCTAATGATCTAATGTCCTAAATTTTGGCCCAAGTTTGGAGATCTGCAATATCAATGCTGACATGGGCCTTCTCTCAGAGATGTTTTTCCCTATGTAGAAACCAAGAACATCACAAACATGCATGGCAGACATGGTTTTACGTAGAATATCCTCCATATCAATGGGAAAAGAAAAATCATAGAAGCACATGATCCCTAGCACCCACTAATGGTCAGAGTTTTCATCCATTAAAAAATCAACGAAGTGGTGTGTAATAATATTCAGAGATGCAGTGTACAGGGGTCTACACCCAACAACCTATGTACCTGTTTACATATTTTACTCAACACTCGAATATTTGTTTACGATACCCTGTCAAAAAGGAAAAAAGAACTTTTTTTTTATAATACCAATGAAGAAAAACCTTTTCAAATTGCCAAATTGGTCTTCTTTGAAGTTTGGTTTGGAGACCACAATTTTCTAGTAGCAAAAAGAGACCTAAACTTCCAGGAGATCTTTTTAGTAACTTATTTGTGATCTTGGATTTTTCATAACAAAGAACTCTGGTAGAAATTTATTTCGGCCAATATTCTTACGTGAAAATAGGTGGCACTGAGGGGTTATTTATGCAGAAAAACATTGAGATCACTGAAGAGCTACTTTCCTCATACAAAAATCAAGGTGCTACACTTATCAAGATGTCTAGTCACATTCATTGTTAATATACAGGGCCACATTCCCTCATAACAGACATTCTATGAATGCCTATGCAGGTGGGTTCAACATGCTTGGACGCACAAAAGATCAAATAAGGACAACAGAACAAGTGAATGCCGCATGGGCCACTTGTAAAGCCTTGAAGTTGGATGGTCTAGTTATAGTTGGGGGTAAGTATAAAATAAAACATTCAAGGCAATTAGATCCTGAGCTTTAATATCTCAAATATTTGAACTTGCAGGTGTAACATCCAACATGGATGCTGCTCAACTTGCAAAGGCAATTGCAGAGGCAAAATGTACAACGAAGGTACACAAAGCTGTCAGCTTATGCATCAAAGTACTTATTGGCTTTTGCACACATTTCACGTCCTTGCTGATCGAAGTACTTCGCATTTCAATGATGAGTTCTGCTTGCATCTATCCTTCACATAATTTGTGTTCTTGCTTAAAGCTCCCAAAATTTAGTTAATGAATACAATATGCAGATTATAGGTCAATCGCCAAAATTTATTTCTTCTAGAAATGTTCTTATATTTTTATATCCTCATTGGCTAATTATGCTATGGCAAGGTTTGATTTTTATTTTGACTATTGATCCCTTAAATGTTCCTTTTTTTGGCATAATAAGATTTTGATGAAAGTTATAGATTCAATTTTTTTTGACAAATGTTGGTAGGTTTTACACTTAAGTATATTCTTGTAAAATAAGATAGAAATTTCACCATCTATAGAAATTTCACCAACTGTTCCAGTCCTTTCTGTTGGTTGCTTCAGTTAGACCTGAGAATACTGAGTATTGGAAATGGTGTGTTAGTCAGCTTGCATACATCTCATCCGAAATCAAATGTTGTCATCCCTAAATTATTCTTGCATCTAAGATTTCCTTTGATCTTTTTGTAACCTGAGGCAGTATAGAAGTGCCATTTACCTAAATTATGCCATTGTGCATTTTTCTTCTACCTAAAAGTGCCATTTACCATTTTTTTCCTATGCATGAGCAACCACTCCAAACTTCTTCCATTAGTTCTATCTTCCATGCCAATCATCTGGTTCTTTATTTCTACTGTCTTCTATGTCAATCTCTTCTCCCTCACACATCAATAACCCAATAGCCATAATAACCACCACACCTCTCCCTGATGGCCTCTCCTCACCTCTGCAACCGCAACAACCACTACCGGTCTCTTCAACTGTGTGTTTCTTCAACCTCCTCCTGCTGCTCGACTTCCTCTCTCTATTGCTGCTACCAACAACACCACCCTCATCCATCGCATTACATAAGCTTCTCCACTTTCACTTTGATTTTGTTTGCTATGAAAACTTTGTAGTGAAACCTTGCTGTTGTGATTTCTTTTAGATGTTAGTTAATGTTTCCAATAATCTCTTCTGACAGGATTTTAACTTGTGAATTAGTGTTTTGATGAATGACAATGTGCTGCTAATCGAAATCTGAATTAGTTATTTTGTTTCCACTTTCGTGTTTTATTTTACTTCCAAAAATCACCAAAAAATTTTCCCAGCTGTAGTTTAGGTTTGTTGACCGTACTCTAAAATTTTAAATCAAAACTCTTTGTCTATTACAAGTTATAGGACTTTTAGTTTAGCTTTCTAGATTTTTGTCAAAATTCTAAATGGTACTTCAATGAATTTTTCAGAATTTTTGGCTGGGCATTTTGATATGAAATTTGATGTGTAGCTTCCTCTGGTGATGTAGTTTATACTTAAAATTCTATAGAATTTTCTAATGCCTATAAAAATTGAATAAGACTCTCTATTTGAATACTGTTCTAAGATTTCAGCAAGAAGTTAGAAAGTGAAATTTCTTTTATATCTTGTATTCTATTATTCTGATGGCTATAAAATTGTGCATGATGGTAGGTGAACTAATACACAATGTTCCATGCTAATTTCATAATTTTTGAATGAAAAATCAGTAGGTTAGGTGAATTTTATTCTTGTTGTGTGAATGTTTTCTTTACTTGGTTTAATACTTAGTACTAAGTAGCTAGTACGCTTAAATGCATGCCTTCAAAATTTTAGATAATATGACCTTCTTTTTCTTATATAGTTTCTAAGCTCATATAGAAATATCAATTGAGTTGATTCAATTCCCTAGCCCTTTTGTCAGATCCCTTGAGATAAGCTCAAACAGAACTAATGCCACATTCTATTTTTGAGAAGGTTGGCCCAATTGAGAATGTCACTACATCTATGGGATCTTGGACTGATGTACATACAAACCAGCAGGTAAAATGCCTACTTTGCCAGGGTTCGTAATTTTTTCACCTAGAACATTTGCTTGAAAATGTCATTGGCATTGCCTACTTTGCCAGGGTTCTACAACTGTGACTAAATGTCTTTGGTCACCGTTTATAACCCTGACCAAAGGTGTGGAACCTAGCTACGGTGGGGGCTTTGGTGACGGTTTTGGGTGGAACTGTTACCAAATATCTCCACCTTTGGTGACGGTTCTTAGTGAAACCGTCACCAAATCCTTTGGTCACCGTTTATAACCATGAATAAAGCTGTGGAACCTAGCTACGTAGGGGCTTTGGTGATGGTTTTGGGTGGAACCGTCACTAAAGACCTTTGCACAAAACAACTTTTGCTGACTCTAATTGGTGATGGTTATAAACCCTTTGGTGATGATTTTTAACCATGACCAAAACCCTTCTTTGTTGTAGTGCCAAGATGTTTGTTTAGTTTGCTTGCAAAAAATCAGAGAGAGAGAGAGAGCAAGAGTTAGAAATTGATTACGATAACATAGTGATTACTTAGCTATTCATGGAACACAACATGATGAAACAAAAATATATTGCACCAGTAGAAGTGTTTTAAAATTTTAATGCTAGAGGAAAGCTTAAAATAACATAAACATTAAACTAAGGTAAAGATGTGCAAAATGGAGAGGTGAGGCAGCCATGGTGGTGGAGGGGCTTCCGTCGATGGATTGATATTCTTCGGGATGGTACTTGCACTTCTGAGGGTGTGGAAGTATGCTTGGTAGAGGCTAGGAAGAAATGAGGAAGTGATGTTAAGAGATGATCACAAATGCGGGCTGTGTGGGGGTTTTCATAGTGGAGAGAAGGCTTCTAAATCAAGTAAGGGGCTTTAGCAACATCCAGGACATCATTGTACCCCTTCCAAAAGGATCGGTGTAACCATCCACCCTTTGGTCCATGTGAGTGCGCTTGCTTTGCTTCGCCCACGCGATCTGTGTACATTTGCTGGCAACCGTCTGATCGAGGATTAACAGCCAAGATCTTGCATGGGCACACGCCTCAGATAGTGCATTGGGCACGCCTTAGATGTGGCGTGTGATGCGGCATCATCGCCTGCATGTGCATCATCAAGCACATCCGACGTAAAAGATCGCACCACGCACTGCTGTCTGACCTACTCGATCGTCGATCAATGGTTCAATTCTGATCACACGCCCTCAAAGGCTCGAACGCACACTAGCTGCTCGCATGTGAAGGCGTGGACCAATGTGCCATCCTTACGCATTGGTTACGTTTTGGTGCATGCGTCCACACGCCCTCAATTGTTCGATCGTGGATTGGATGGCTTAAAGTGCTTGATGAAGGGGTGCTGGAGAGAAAGCAATGGCTAGTGGTGAGTGGATGCACGACACGTGGCTGGCTTTGGGCCGTTGATCATTAAATCAACGATCAAAACTTCCCAGGCTTGTTGTGGGAGCTACAAAGATCATATTGAGGTAATTTTGAGTCCATTAGACTTCGTTCGTTGATTCAAATCCATCCGTGCGGTTTGATTGCTCATATGAGGCCTATTTCATTATGCAATGGTACGCAGGGCCATTAACCCTTGATTATAAGCAATTTAAATGTAGAGATGACACAATATGCATGCAATGTTTCCAAGCCCTTTATAATGTGACAATAACCCATATGTGCCCTTGAATTTGACTCTAATTGATATAATTAACACTAACAATTGTAGAGTCATCATATCCCCATGCTCATCCCTTGCTAGTCCCTAGTAAGGTTATCCTAAATGCTATTTACAGCTAGAATTAAGAATCGATTGCTCATGCACAAATTACTTGTCAACAGGAGGAAATTTCTACTAAGAACCAACCCACAGAGACTTAACAGTGCCCGGGTGCTTGCCAAAATGTTGACCGCATAAGTCCTTGTCATATTCTATATTACAGCAAAAATATATATATATTATATTTTTTTTTTTTTCTTTTCATCTTTTCTAGTTTTTTAGGATTTTTGGAGTTGAGAGCCTCAAAGTAACTTTTGTACGGCTACCTAACCCACTCAAAACTCGAAAAGGACTCTAAGTGTTAAGCATCTTGGCATGAAAATTCTGATAGACTCACTCAACAGTAATTAAAATAGACTTTGTTGAAGAAGAAGAAGAAGAAGAAAGGATCCTCTAATGGAGCTTAAGAAGGGCTTCGCTCTAAGCACCACAACTTCGCACTTGAAGAAGATCTTCTCTTGCCTTTTTGCTGGATGATGATGTGCTCCTTCCTTCAAGTATTCCTCCCTTGGTTCTCTCCTCAGGGTGGACGTCCACCCTAGCTCCTCCTCTACCTAGCCATCCCCTTTGGTGAAGAACACCTTGGCTTGGTCTAGCTAGATGTGTTTTAAGGCATAATAGTGATAATAAACAGGTGTTTATCGCACCCCCATGCTTATCTTTTTGCTAGTCTCTTAGAAAAACTGAATTTCGCAAAATGATTTTGGGGAATGGTAATTTTTTTAACTTTTACGAAAAACATTATTACGAGATTGATGGGAACACCATCATAGGTCCTAACTAGCCCATTTTAGTCTGGAATAAAAGATAAAAGCTCCTACATATTCATCTGAGGGTTATATCTCCACCACATTATGTTTTGAGAGAGAATAAGAAACCAGGGTTAATTCTGTAATTTTAACAGCAAATCATGAACATAGAATAACCAAAGGATTGGCTAAGGGTGAATTAAAGGTCAAATGAGCATTAAAGTCAAATAAGTGGGTTCATGCAGACAGAAATGTGTTTTAACGCATCTCGAGAATTAACAGTAACCCAAAACACTAATTTCAGACCTGCTTAAATAGAAAAGGTTTTGGTTAGGATAAAATTCACCTAAACCTTCTAAAATTCATATAAAAGTATTCTATAAGGTTTGGTATCCTTGATTTGACCATCCGAACCTATTTTGACCTAAAATAGAGTCTCAGACAGGAAGTTGCCCTAATTTGAGTTTCTATGTAAATTACAAATTCAAACTTGGTAAAAACAAAAATCCAACTTCACCATCAGATTCCTTGGGTCCAAATTACTTTTGTACCAAAATTTAGGCCCAATTAGATATCATTTTGACCTAGTTTGCATTTTAGCCTAGTCTGACTCTCTTTCTCTTTCAATCAGGCCCTCAACTTTTCAAATAATTACAAAGACCCCTCTAACTTCGTAGTCTTCTTTGCATTTGGGTCCCTGCTACCATGGTAGGTGTGAACCATGTATTCGAGCTCTCAATAAGAGATTCTTCCCTGACTACTTCACCAATCTCTTCCAAAATTGGAAGGGATAACCCTAAGGAGATCCTTGACCGATTAAACCTAATCCTAGACTCCAAATCTGTCTATGTTGCTCATGCAAACCCAAGGATTTCAAGAATCCTTCTTCCTGAAAAACTGAGCCTTTCAAGCTTGTTTCCAAGCTTGGGAGCTTGCTTGAAGGTCAATAAAAGACCCTCGTGTACTGCCTTACCTCCTTAGCAAGCTTTTAGGCCACAAACCTCTTCCCTTCTCCCTCTCCGGCTTGCTCCAAGGTTTGCTTTGGTGACCACCTTCCTCCTTTCTCTTCGTTGGCCACCATGTACAATAGGCGGTTGGATCTTCTTCCCCTCTTCATTCCGCATCGCGCAATACTGCCATGGTGCTCTCCGACCTCCTCCTTGTCGTTGTTCTCCCTCCTAGAGCATTCTTCATCTCCGGCGTTGGCCTATAATAGCTGGTGCCTCCTCCGTATCCTCCTCATCCGTTAGCACCTCTTCTCAACTTCTCTTCATCGGTTGATCACCCCAGCACCTCCAAACTTTGGATTCGATCACAATCTCACCCTCTCCATTGTCATCTTCCAAGTCTCCAGCATACCTCCGGCGACCTCAACAAACCGCTACACGCCACCAAACCACCTACCACCACTTCCTACACCTCCGTTGTGTCCACGCGAGCAAAACCCCTCAAGAAATTAAAGGGATTACTACGCCAATCGATCCACCGAACACCTCCCCCTTCCCCTCCATATTCTGCCTTCACCAACCCTCTACGACCACCTTTACGGCACACCACCGCCACCACCGTCTTCGTCGCATCCGCGCGATCATACTGAGTGTTTCTGACGTGGTCGATAGGCCATTTTCATTTTTGCAGGTGTTCGCCCTTGGCCGCCATTAATAGAGCTTCTTCACACGACCTTGGAGCTATGCTCCAGTAGCATTAAACCTCACTTGCTCATCCAGGTCACGCGAACTCCTTCTAGGAGTACGCCCATGTCAACAATTGGAGAAGTCCTCGCCTTCCTTACTTGCAATTGAGAGATCGACCTGTTGCTGGCGCACGGGAGAAAAGAGAAGTGGCATTAGTGACACATCGTGGGAAACAACGCAGCTGTAGCACATAAGTTGGCTTTGTGATCAGGATCCCTCTCCCAGTCATGAGGGGTCAGGTCCCTCTTCACTCACACTCGCTCACTCCTTGGCTACCTTCCATGCTCGATAGCCTTGGTCCCTACTCTAGACCAGATTACCCACTTGTTAACCTGCTTACTGATCCAGTTAGGTGGGTGTGAAGAAGAAAAGAAAGAGAGAGGGGGGTTTTTGCTCCTTGCTCCTGCCCTCTCTATACTTAGTTGCTGAGAGGCTTTCGTGCCTCTGATTGGTGTTGTGCCTTGCCTCTCTTGTGTCTTGAAGGAAGGAAGAAGAGGCCTTTGCCTCTCCGTTGAAGCTGCTCCTCCTGAACACTTAAGTCATTTGGGGCTTATTTCTATCATTTTCTGAGACATTTGATTATGTGGTTGAGCTTACTATTCATATATTTGAGTATTTGTGAGGTTTAAACTTAAGGGGTAATCTGGTGATTCAAATAATCATTTTACCCTAATCTTTTTGCACATTGATACTTGATTTTATTCATATATCTTTCTTGATTATTCTTCTGATCTTAATTGCTTATATTTTGCTTAGAATTGTGATCTGTGAGAATGAATTGCCATTATTGCTCCCAGTAAACGACCTCGTACTTGCAAGTTATAAATTTTAAGTATTTATCACGATTTCTTGACTATACTACGACGCATTTCCTTAGATTCGACGATTTCGCATTAACAGGGACTTTGGTTGATTGGAATGCAAGGATGGTACTAGATTTGTTTAATATCACATCAGGATTTATCCTTGGATCCAGGGGTTAGCGTAAATTAGAATTAGTGTATCATCCCTAGAATTTGACAAATTTACCCTGCCAGACTCCAATTATCCCATCAACTATTTTTGTAATAAAAACCTCCTTGACTTAAGAGATCAATCCAAAATTTGTGCAACGAAGAAAATTCAAGTGTCAATGCTTTGTGAATGGCCAAATTTCTTTTTTGAAAGGTTTTTCTCCCCCATGCTTATCCTCATCTTAGTCCTACTGCATATTATGTCGGGATCATCATTCTTGTCACCAAATCCTCGAAGGGGCTCTGGCACTAATGCTTCGAGATAGTACCATCTAAGACACCCCCTAAGAACTTACAACCCTAAAACATAAAGAGATGTAAAGGGGCACTCTAAGCGGGCTTAGGCTCTCACTTCAACACTTCGAGATAGTATCATCCGAGACACTTGAACTGCAAAATGTGCTTTAATGCTCCGTATAAAGATATGGATATAGATATAGAATAACTTCAAGGTGGTGATATGTTTTATCTCATCCTCAAAGGAGACATTTTTATCTTTCTCATCAGCGGGAACTCACACTAATCAATTACTTCAAACTTTCACTAAAATTAAGGCAGGGGAAATTATTTATTAGATGCTTTTTGGATTGGTTTTGTTGCCTTTGTGTGTAAGAATGAGTTTGACACTTGAGTTTCAAAAGAAATACAAATTCTGGATCGATGACCAAGTCAAGTACTATTTAAACTCCTAGACAGAATTAGGGCCAATTGGTTTTTTCACGGGTCAAGGAGAAATTCTTTAGGAGATACACTGATTGAATCTAACATTTTTAGACCTGAAAGGTCTAACCAAAAGATCCTTGGATTCATTCTAAGGTTTTGTTAAAGATTAAATCCCATGTGTACCTTTACTAATAAAGTCTCAACCTTAGTCCTATGTTTTCAAGAATTCCTCAAAAAGTGTTTTATCATTTTTCTGATTTTCTTATGAAAATGCATGCAAAAGAAAAAGGAATTTTTGTACTTTTGTGGGTTTTGAAAATCCTGAAACGACCGTCAAAATTGAAAACATCCCCCCCCATGCTTAAGGTATGCAATGTCTGCATGCATAAAGAAGGTAAAAGATATCACCTGAGTGAAAAGGTTGGAATTAGGATGGTCAAAACTTGGGAAATGAAAAAAGGAAAGCAGGAAAACAGTGGGTTACCTCCCACCCAAGCCTATCTTTTACGCCTTTTCAGCTGGGCGTGAAGTGCATCACGAATCAAGTATGTTGTGTAAATCATGAAAGTTAGATGGAAGATTCGGAGAGTTATCTTGATATGGCTTTAATCACTAGTCATTGACTTGTAAAGAAGTATTAGTTTTTGGATCAAAAATATTAATAGCACCATATGGATATGTTTTCAGGATAATATAGGGGCCGATCCACTTGGATTTAAGTTTTCTGGGAAAAATTCGTAATCGAGCATCGAGAGCCAAACACACTAACTTGGTTCAAAATGTTTCCGAATAATATATTTATCTTGAAAATATTTAGTTCAATCTTTGTAAATTCGCACATTTTCATAAGCTAAATAATAAATTTCCTCCAATTAATTGTAATTTTCGTTGTTTACCGACATCAGATAAATCCATATTAAATTGTTTAATTGCCCAAAAAGCCCTATGCTCAAGTTCAATTAGGCGATGGCATGCCTTTCCAAAAATTAAATGAAACGGGGACATGCCAAGGGGAGTTTCAAAAGCAGTGTAGTAAGCCCATAAAGCATCGTCCAGTTTACTAGACCAGTTCTTACAATTGGGCCTAACCATTTTTTGCAAAATATTTTTGATCTCCTAGTTAGAAACTTTGGCCTAGCCATTAGTTTGGGGGTGATAAGGAGTGGAGATTTTGTGAGTAACCCCATATTTCGACAAAAGGTGATGGATGTAGTAGCGGGTGAAATGAAATCCTTCATTACTAATGATGGCCTTAGGAACTCCAAATCTTGAGAAGATATTCTTTGTCAATGACTTCTTGTTGATCATTGGTGTGGGTGGGTATTGCTTCAATCAATTTAGATACATAGTTGACAATGACTAATATGTAAAAATACCCACAAGAATTGATGAACGGTCCCATGAAATCAATGCCCCAAAATTGAGTTGAGGGGCACTATATCCTTTTTTGTCATGTTGTTAATGCTTTGACAACGCACACAGGAGTGAACAAAATTTTGAGCATCTTTGTGTACGCTGGGCTAATGAAATCTAGTATTCAAAATTTTGGTTGCAGTCTTTTTACCAGAGAAATGTTCGCCACAGGCCATCGCATGATAGTGGTTCAGAATATCATGAAATTTTGAATCAAGCACACAACTCCAGATGACCTGGTTAGCACAGATACAAAATAGATCGGGCTCCTCCTAAAAGTAATATTTAATATCTGTGAAGAATTTATCCCTTTTGGATTTAGGCTAGTCAGTAGGGATTCGGTCAATCGCAAGATAATTCACAATTGGGGCATACCAAGGGAGATTAGAGACTGTCAAAAGGGTTTCAGTAGGGAAAATATCTAGGGGGAAAGCATGTCATCTATTGTGAGACAGGAGAGATGATCAGCCATGACATTTTGCGAACACGCCTTATCCCTAATTTCCAGATCAAATTCCTGGAGTAAGAGAATCCATCGGATAAGGTAGGGTTTCGCATCTTTCTTGTTCAGCAAATACTTTAGTGCTGAGTGGTCTATGTATATAACGACGTTGGACCCCAACAGATAAGATCATAATTTTTTGAGGGCAAACACAATGGCAAGTTCTTTCTCAGTGATTGATGTAAACACCTTTATATCACATAAACCATCTATTTTTGCATGTTCTTAGACATAATGTTGCATCATACATTATAAATAGTGCATAACATGCATCATCTTGCATTTAGGTTAGATTGTATAAATTTTAGGTTAATTTCTCCTTTTATGGTTAGGTGATAGGGCGACATTTAATTGGGGCCTCGGATTGAAGATCCAACCATATGGATTTGATCAAGGCGATGATTGGAGTTCAACGACTGTAAGATTGCCCTGATATGACTTTCGTAGCATTAGATGCAGTCCAAGAGAGATCAAAGGTCAAGGGGCCAAGATGGTGTAAATTTGTACATCAGATGACAAATCCAACCTCATGGATGGGTTCGGATCAATGATCATAGCGCAACGGCATGAAAATCGGTCCAATCCGACATCCGTGACACCATCTACAAGACAGAAGATGGACGGCCATGATGGTGCCATGTGGCGCCATCACAGCTGCCCAAACTAGCCACAGCATCTCTTCTCAGCTTCTGAAGGTGCAGGTGAGGTGAGATCTCAGCCGTTGGTCCTTGATCCAATAGCTGAGAGGGCGCAATGGTCAAACCATCTCTGTGCCAATCCACGAAGACAGCGCAGTGGAGAATGCCTCCACATGCAACTTTGCAACGAGCGATCGAGTTCCACTTGCCTCAAATTGCGGGTGTGAGCGAAATTCCACCATCGAATTCGGATTGTGCGGTAGCAGAGCACCACGTGGCGCGACAAATGAACGTCGAGCGCATTTGTGCGCGGTGATGCACGAACCAACGCGCCATCGAACGCACAGGGTGCGCGATGAGTAGGCGGGCATGATGCACTTTAAGTCGTCCAATCTTGCAATCGAACGACGGAGAAGGGTTGAACGTGCGTAAGTGTTTCGTGCGCAGAAGGAGAGGTGGGCCGGTGCGAGCGCACTAGGCTCACATTCAGGGCTTTAGTGACACTTAAATCCATCATTAAAGGCCCTTGCATTAATGTTTTTAACTTGAAATGACCTTATTACCCCTTCAAACCTCACCTATAAATAACCCTACAACCCTCACATATTTCTCATCCCTTCCTCTCTTCTCTCACCCCCTTCAAAGCTCTAAGAGCTTGTCCCAAACCCGAGATGCTCCTCTAGAGTTAAAAATATAAATTTTCCACCTTCTCATCCCATTCGTGGAGCATTCTGCAATTGTGTTCTCACCACCGTTCAGGAAGCGGATCCCACTATGACGTTGCCCTACTCCATTCTCCATTGTCCATCGTCGTTCTCCTTCGCCCCACTTCTCACCACATTCTTCTGGGTGCTCTATCAACGTCGCTTGTCCTCCAAGTAACTATCGAGGAGGATAACTTTTCTCCACCTTCTCTTTACTGCTTTCTAGAGTAGATTTACTGCTTTCTAGTGTAGATTTCCTACTTTCTAGTATAACGAGTAGTTGTAATGATTAGTTGTAATGAACATCACTTGATGATTATGAAATCCATGTGTGTTCTATCTCTATTTTATCTTTATTTGTATTATTCTCTCTTTCTCTTCTATTAATTATTCTTTAAATAGATAGCTAGTTTAGACTTAATTCGACCAGCTAATTTGCTTTGTAACAACAAAACAAATGTGATTTTTAATCAAACATCTACCTCCCTATGTTTGACCCAGAATTACTTTTGAGTTTTGGTAAAATTATCTGTTGACGTATTTTTCTCATAAATTACGCTACAACGATGGATTTTCAAAACTCAACTTCATTTGTGATGATTTTCCACCTCAACAGTGATTGTGTAGTTTCATTGTGTAATATGCAAGGTTTTGCTAGAATAATAGATAAGAATAGGCTTCTTATCAATTTATTGCCTTAAAATCGTCCCTACATCATAATCTAAGGCATCTGTCATTAATTCAAAGGGATGATTCCAGTCAGGTCCCTGTAAAATTGGTGCCTCAATAACCTCTTTCTTCAAGTATTCATATCTCTCCAAGCATTGGCGATTGAGGTCAAAGGGTTGATCTTTCATAAGAAGTTGACTTAAGGGTTTGGAGATTTTGGAGAAGTCTTTGCTGAATTTACGGTAGAACGCCACATGCCCTAAAAATGAGCGTATCTGCTTAACAAAACTTGGTGGTGGGAGTCTAGAAATAACATCGATCTTGGCACGATCTACCGTAATTCCATCTTTAGATATGACATGGCCCAGAACAATGCCTTCCTAGACCATGAAGTGGCTCTTTTTCCAGTTGAGGACTAAATTGACCTCATGCAATTTTGGAGAGTCTTGTTAAGGTTAGCAAGTCACAAATCAAAGAATCTCCAAAGATAGAGAAATTGTCCATAAAAACCTCAAGACATTCACCTACCAATTTAGAAAATATGGCAAGCATGCACTGCTGAAAAGTAGCAGGTGCATTGCACAATCCAAAAGGTATCCTCTGGAAAGCAAAGCTTCCGAAGGGGCAGGTAAATGTTGTCTTCTTTTGATCCTTAGGGTGGATTGCGACTTGATTATAGTTGGAGTATCCATCAAGAAAACAGTAATACTCTTGACCAGCTAAGCACTCCAATATTTGATCAATAAAAGGGAGCAAAAAATGATCTTTCATGGTGGCGACGTTTAATTTTTGGTAATCAAGGCACACACGCTAAGAAGTAATCCGAGTGGCAAAATTTTTCCCTTTCTCATTAGTGATGACGGTTAATCCCATTTTTTTGGGAACATAGAACTAACCCAAGTGCTATTGAAGATTCGGTAAATGATGCCAGCACCAAGCCACTTAATGATCTCCTATTTAACCACCCCCTGCATATTAGGATTGAGTCGTCTTTAAGGCTGGTGGGAGGGTTGAGAGTCATCCTCAAGATAGATACGGTGAGTGTAATAGGACGGATTAATATCCTTAAGATCATGTAAAGTCCAACCAATGGCTTTTTTATTTTGGCTCAGAACATGGAGAAGTTTTTCCTTTTGATCCCTAGAGAGATGAGAATTGATAATTAGGGGCATAGAATTATTAGGTCCAAGGAAATCATATTTTAGAGAGTCGAACAAAGGCTTTAGATCCAATTGTGGGACTAACTCAAAGAGAGAATGGGAAGGGTGATCCAGAGGAGAAGAAAGAGAGGAAGACTCAGATGGAGAGTCAGATGTGGAAGGTGAAGTTAGGGTCGGCGCGTGAGGTGAATGAGACTCAGGAACTAATTCAATCATAAAGCAGGTGCCTACATGTGAAATGTGCATAGTTTCTTCCACCAAATTATCCATTTTCTTATCCAAATCATCAAAGAAATCTAGTTCTTGGAATCTCCTGGATGCCTAAAATATATCTAAAGTGATAGATTCGCCACTGCAAGTGATCTTCATCTTTCCAGAATCACAATCTATATTTGCCTTAGTGGTGACAAGAAAAGGTCTTCCTAGAATAATGGGGTCATTCTTTAGAGCTTTAGATACCTTGATATCCAGAACCAGAAAATCTACTGTAAATAGATAATTCTAGACCTAAACAATGACATCCTCGACAATACCCTTAGGTTTAATTATAGATCGGTTAGCCAATTGTAAAGTAACCTCAATAGGCTCATCGAATCTAAATTCCTCAAAAATAATTGTGAGGATAAGATTAATGGAGGTACCAAGATTAAGGAGAGCGCAATCAAATGTGGTGTCATTTATGACAACCAAAATTAGAGGTGCGTTTGGATCCTTCTTTTTAAAAGGCAGTTTGTGTTGAACAACTGAGCTAATTGTCTCAGAAAGAATCACCTTCCCTAGATTTCTAGAGTGCCTTTTAGGGGTACATAAATCTTTTAAGAACTTGGCATAGGTAGGAATATATTTAATTGCAGCTAAGACAGGGATGTTTATTTCAACTTGTCCAAAAAGTTCCAAAAGTTCATTATCAGAGGGCTCGGATTTCTTTTCCTTTTGGTGGAATGAAGTGCTTGAGGAAAAGGGATAGGGTCTTGCTGCAGTGTATTTGAATGTTCTTGAGTAGGGTTAGAAGAAGAGTCAACTTGCTTGTTATTGATTTGGGTTTTGGATGTGGATGAATTTGCATAGTTTTCTCACTCCTTAAGGTCACTGCATTGGCAGTATGATTGTGTCTTGGAGGTTAGGAAGCTGGGTTTTAATGGAAACCCAGAGGGTGCTGAGGAACTAGGTGAGTGGGATGATTAGGATTTCCGCCTTGAAAGTGGTTCCTTTGATTGTTGGGATTGGGCATGGGTGATGTGCATACATCTAAATAGCTAAAAATGTCTATTAATGCATGTTCTTAGTACCATATTAGCATCATGCATTGTAAATATTGCATAACACGTATAATCATGCACTTAGGTCAAATCGTATAAGTTGTATAGTAATTGTCTCCTTTTATGGCCAGGGACAGGGTGACTTTTAATCGAAGCTTCGGATGGAAGATCTAATCGTACGGATCTGATCTGGGCGACGACGGGAGTTCAACAACTCCAAGAACGCCCTAATCGAATATCCGTAGCACTAGATATAGTCCGAGGAAGCTCAGAGAGCAAGGGCCAAGATGATTTCAATCCACACTTCAGACGACAAATCCGACCTCACGAATGGATTCAGATCGACGATCGCAGCCTAATGGCACAAAAATCAGTCCAATCCGACATCCGTGGCACCATCTGCAACACAAAGAAGATAGACGGTCAGGATGGTGCCACGTGGCACCATCTTAACCATCCGCACCCAGCCGCCCCCCTCCGCTCAACTCCTAAAGGCTCGCGTGACATGAGATCTCGACCGTTGGATGAAGATCCAACGGCCAAGATTAGCCGCACGCAAAAGCAGCATCGCGCCTCAAACCGCTGTGTAGCACAGTGGTTAAGGCACTATGCGTGCAAAGCGCGTGCGTTCGAGTCGCCGCGAAGCGCTTCTTCTCTCGTGGGCGCACGCGATCTCGACCGTGCGATCAGTTGCGAACGACCCAGATCATCTAATTGGGTGCACACGCAATTGGACACCCTATTTCACACCTGATCTCACGCGTGGGTGCACGAAGCTGAAGCAAGCGAGGAGCGATCTGAGTTGTCCGATCTCGCGATCGAACGACTGAGATTGCTCGAACGTGCGCTTACGTTAGGCACACGGGAGAGGAGGAGGCACGTGCGGTGCGTGCACACGTCGCCCACGACAGGTCTTTAGTGACGAATAAATCCATCACTAAAGATCTTATTTTAATGGTTTTAATATGAAATGACCAAATTGCCCCTAATCCTTGCAACTATAAAAGGAGACCCCTACCCTACGAATTTCTCATCCCTTCCTTCACCTCTCTCCCTCTCCAAAGCTCTAGAGAAGCTTGTCTCACACCCGGGATGCTCCTTTAGATCCAAATCCAAAGTTTTCTTGCCCTCATTCTGAAAGTGGATCCCACGATGACGATGACGTGCTGCCTCATTCCCGCTTCCTCCTACTTCATCCTCCTTCCTGCTCCATCCTTCATCTTCCAGGCATCGCTCCATCCGACTCGTCCTCCAAGCATTCGTCGAGGAGGATAACATATCTCTCCCTTCTTTTTATCGCTTTCTAAAATAGAATTTCCCACTTTCTAGCTGTAATCATTTCTTGCTTTCCAGTTGTAAAAATAGTATTCTTATATCAAGTGATATTTCTCTGTCTCTCTCTCTCTTAGTGTTAATATCAATTCCATTGTAATTATCTCACTTTCGAACAAAAATACCAAAAAAAAATATAATCGCTGATTTTAGATCGACATAGCCTCCCTGTGTTTGACCCGAAATTTCTTTATGAATTTTGGTAAAATTTATCTGTTGACGGATTGCTTCGTAAATCGAACTACAACGACGGGGTTTTCAAATCCAACTTCAATCATGTAGTTTTCTGCTATCAACATTTTGGCACCGTTGTCGGGGAGGCAACGATTCTCGATTTTCTTTCTGCACTTCGCACACTTGATTGTTTTCTTACTTTATTTCTCGTCTATTGTTTTACAAGTACCTCAACAGGAAATCTTCAAGCGGTAAATCGGAGTAAATTTCAGTTGAAGACGACTATAAGTGCTCCCCATTCTTCCCCCTCCATAGATTTCATTTCACAACATTAATTCAAACCCCAATTAACCTAGGTGTTTGCATAAATCCTAAGGTTAGTTTGGTTGCTTGGATTTCCACTCACATTCATCTCACCCTCATATAAAAAAATCAACAAAAAGATACTTCTTATGGGATAAATCAACATACACACTACATACACTCACATTCAAGGTACATAACCTAATTGATTTTTATCTACTCAACTAGATTCTGATCTGTGGAACCGGTACACGCAAATCAACATATAAAATAGTAGAAATCAGTCAAGGTCAATCATTTTGTGTGCCTAATTTAGTGCTGCAATTTTGGCCAATTGTTTGAGTTATTTGGGCTGCATGACTTAACCTAAAATCAACTCACCAAGTGGCTTCCCTTTAGGGTTTTCAAATTAGGTCAATACTAGGCACTCCACTTTACTTTTTGATTTCAAAAGGAAAAAGATCTTTACCCGTGCTTGAAAATCTAGTTTGCCACGAAACTTGATTGAATTGACCTAATTTCAAACTCTAAAAGCTACTTAAGCAAGATTTGAACCTTAAAATCCATTCATCAAAAGTAATCTTGCTTGAAAACCCTGGTTGTGAACGCACTCACACAATCTCAATCGATCATTAAGGGCACAATCCATCTTAAGGGCCCACCACATTCCATAAGCACTACAATCCCAGGCCTAAATAAAATCAAGTATACGTTGGCCTTAAGGACTGATTCGCTCTTCGGGGCCCAGTCTGAGATTGTTTACAATTAACCTACTTGTACCAATAAATCTAATGTCTAACTAGAGAAGTAGCGTCAAACGATCGCAGCTAGGAGGTACACTAGGAACCGGAGGCATAAGCTGAAGGAAGAACCTTCTCCCCAGTCCCTCCTTCTAACTGATTGGATTGATTGGATGCAAGTAGAGTAAATCGTCTATAATCTTAAGATGAATTTTGAGATTCTATAAATCCTTAGGCTACCCCACTTAAGGACAGGCTTGTTTTGTTGTGTTGCAGGGTTCTTATCCCCAGTCCTTCCAATCTTTTCCTAGTTTATGCTTGGAAGGAGGTCACTAAATCCCCGATTGGAAGGACCATTAGAGTATTCTAGGAGGCGTAGATTGGATTTTAGCCAAATTGATCCCATGGCCGATCAACAACCTCCTATGCCTCAGAATCCACAGGAGATGTTTCAAAGGTAGCTGGAACAAAAGCAGAGAATGCAAGAATGGTTCCAGAGAATGCAGAGCACTCAGCCCTTAAAGGATTTTTATGATCCTTCAAATTACAGGAATGTCCCGACGTCCAGATTCCTACTGGAGACCTAGAAATCAAGCCCTAAGTGTTAAGCCTAATCAAACATTTTCATGGGCTTGGCTCTGAAGACCTATTTCAACACTTGGAGGACTTAACCACTTTGGTCCAGACCACCAAGGCGCAAAACGTGAATGAAGAGCAAATGATTATAAGGCTCTTTCCCCACTCTCTTAGGGATAAAGCCGCTCATTGGAACAGGACCATAGGAAGGTCGATCGCAACATGGAACGATCTGAAATTGACTTTCCTGAAGAAATTCTTTCTTGTCGGATGTACCAAAGCTCTCAGATGGGCGATTACTACCTTCGCCCAGTGGCCAGGGGAGCAGTTTCATATTGCCTGGGAGCAATTCTAGGACTTATTGCGGAAGTGTCCACACCACGAGGTGCCGAAAGGGCAGCTCGTGCAGATCTACCACAGGTTAACTGAGCAACTCAGAATCAAGTGGATGTTTCTTGCGGAGGCAATTTCCTCAACAAAGACGCATATAGCGCACACGATTTGTTTGAGGAGATGAGTGAAAATTCAATTAATCATGCCTCCATGGATACTTTTAACCGGTCCCAACAACCCAGATCGAATGTTAATGAAGTCCATGACTCTCATTCATTCGATATGGAACTGATTTGCAATAAACTAGATAAGGTGGACCTGGTTACTAAAAGGATGGAGGAGTGGATGGCTGGAAATTCAATTAACAATTCTCGATCCGCCCAATCCCAGAATTCAGGATTCCATTCGTTGCAAGCTCCTTCTTGACTGGAGTTCGTGAATCAACTTGATGCGGTTCAACCTGTGAGCCAGCATTATTCGAAACCCCACGGGTTCCAAACTAGGGCCTTTGATCCCAGTTTCTCTGATCCCTTCCTTTCTTTCTCTCCATCCTCATCTTATGAGGATGTCTATGCTGTACAGGAGAATGTTAGGTCCAACCATTACTCCAATGCTTACAATCTAGGTTGGAGGAACCACCCTAATTTCTCTTGGAAAAACTCGGGGCAGCAGACCCAATTCTGACCCAACAACTATGCTTCGCAAAGACCAATGGGTCAGGGTCATGTTTACACTCAGCTGCCCCCAAATCAGGTCAATCAGCTAGCTTGGAATGCCCGTCAACCCGTAGGGTAGGCTGACTTAAACCAAAATATGGTAGAAATGCAAGGATCTATGCTTCAGCTTATGCAGCAAATGAAAACTTCACTGGACAACTTGCAAACCGGGTTCATTGCTAATTCTTGTCAACCCGGATCTCTCCCATCTCAACCCATACCCAACCCACATAATATCCAGAATCCAGGCAATCAAGCCTAAGGGTACAAGAATCAGAGGGACCCGCACACGCATGCTCAGGTGGTTGAGCAGGGTCCTTCCTCTTCTGCTTCTTCAAATCAAAGGTTTCTGGCTAATGAAGCCCCTCCAATCTTTCCTAACCCTCCCCAAGACCCAAACCCGTATGCATATGCTAATTCAGTTACCTTGAGGAGTGCAAAATAAGCTCAGGATCCACAACCACACTGTTCTGATCTACCAAATTCTAGAGAGCTTGAGGAGAGAAAGGGGAACTCTGAAGAAGAAATCAAGGCTCAGGAACCTGATTCTAAAGATCTAACTCATGTTCCTTTTCCTGAGGCCTTGATTAAGCCTAGGAAGAAGAAACCTGTTGATAGTAACGAGGAGCTCTTCAATATATTCAAGAATGTTAAGATCAATATCCCGCTCCTCGACGCTATCAAACACATACTGGCTTATGCTAAATTTTTAAAGAATTTATGTACACAGAAGCGTAAGTCGAGAGAATCTGTTCCGAGGAAGGTGGTACTCTGCGAGCAGACTAGTTCTGTTGTCCTGCATCACCTTCCTCAGAAAAAGAGAGATCCAGGTGCTTGATAAGCTCATATTTGTGAGCTAATTAAATGTCTAAATGCTTAAACATTAAGGTAACGCATCCATTTATTTAGCACACATTAGGATGTAAATAGATTAATTTATATTTCTGATTTAATTACATAATTCATGCATTGCATTCATAATTAAAGGCATTTGGAATTGACTTAGAATGGCATGTAATTATGTGCATTACATGCATTATTTTAATTAACATAGAACTTAAGGATTTGTGTAGAAATAATCCTAATATTTTATTTTATTAATTTTCTCCTTTTGCAACCACTCCACTTCCTCCTCCTGCGCATTCACTCTTCGCTAGCTACCTACACTCAAGACCCCCATTCATGGAGGAGCGGGAGAGATGGATTTGGTCGAGCAGCTGTGACTACAAGGGAGAGGAGGTAGCTGTGCTCGGGGAGACGCTACCCCCCCCATCACCGTGCATTTGCCCATCACTGTGGTCTCCACGGTTGAGCCTCACCACAACTTGGGCCGGCAGAGGGACAAGCCGCCGGCCAAGCCGGCGACCTCGACCACTTACCGTGAGCATGTGCCTCATCAGCTACGCGAAGAACTTCTTTCCTCTTTCTTTTTATTCTCTCTTTTCTTTTCTTTTGCATGATACTATTCATCATCACCTTCATTACTCTGTTTGCAGGCCTCAACGAACCCACCACCACCGCAGACCACCTTCACGCCAAAGCGGTTAGCAACAGCCGACCTCTCCTTGCGCACGCTCCACGCCTCTCCGCACGCTCAACAGCAGCAGGCAGCCCCAGCTAGTCTCCAGCGCGCATGCCCTCACTACACCCCCTCGCTGCACTTTCGCCTGCCCGAGCAACGTCCCACACACATGCACAGCCAGCGTGACCAGCAGTGCACCCACACGCACAACCACCCAGCATGCACAACCCTCTCGTGCCGCATGCAGGCACTACTGATCCATGTAGCAGCTACAACTGCAGCATCACGCATGCGGCCACATGTCCTCCAGCAGCTCCACCCTCACACATCCACTCGTAGCCTCCAACAAGCAGCACCTCTAGTGACCTCCCGCGCTGTGCGTAGCAACCATCTCACATGCTCACAAGTCCCTCTGCTCCTCCTCGCCTCTAGCCCGTGCGTTGAGCTGCTTCACAACTGCAACAACCAACCCATCATCGCTACCCCTCTCTGCTTCATCCGGCCGACTCCGGCCATGCCACACCACACCGTCACCACTGTCGGGTGCACGTCGGCCTCACCTACCTCCGGTGAAGACCACGCTGCCGAACATCTCCTCCATCGTGCGTAAGAACCCACAAAGGAGATGCTTTGTTTCTTGTGGCATTAGTAATTACATTTCATTGCCATTGCAAGAGTTAGATTTTTGAATTTATTAATAAAATATTGTGGCTAACTTATGCAAGTGACCTTCCTCTTTCTCATAAATGCCATTTTAGCATGATCTCTTGTTGTTTCCTTAATTTGAAGGTGGATTTGGCTCGATTTCTTGACAAAATCAATAGTGAACATTCATTTTGATATTAACGAGTTTAATTAGGCAATTGTCTCCCTGTGGATATGACCCGCTCTTCTGCGAGTGGTTTAATTTTTAATTGTTTTGATTAGTAGATTTTCCACCACCTAGAAATACAACGACAAATCTTCTTAATCATCAATTTCAAAAATGAAAATTGACCAATCAAATGGCGCCATTGCCTAGGAGGCAACAGGCTTAATTAAATCGCATTCATTCGTTTGTTCACATTGATTTAATTTTGAAATCATATTTAACTCTGGATCTTTGTGTTCTGGTGCGAGTTTCGACATTCTGTGACACATTCTAGTACTCGCCATCACACCAGCCATCGTGAGAGGTGACCCTTGACGTCACCAAAGGAGAAATTGTTCAAGCCATTTTGCAAGGAACCAGATTACCAGGAGGGGAAGGATGAGGACGTGACGATCATCTTCGCACATTTAATCTTTGAGTTGATTAGAGTAGGATTTAAGCTTTAGACTTATTTTTCCTTGCACATTTTGGTTTGAGACCCTTGTTCTGGGGTATAGTTGAGGGGTTTGTTCTTCGACTTTCTTTTAGGCCCGTGTTGGGTAACTTTTCGGGAGCCTGTTCCCTTTTCTTTAGATCTAGGTTTTCTTTTGTGGATTGATTTTATTCTTCTTGATTGTGCATAAGTAAAAAAAATAAAAACACGAGCTGCCTGCCTTAGGAAGACCATTTAGGTGTGAATGAGTAGCCTCTAGATTTTATTTATTTGCGTGCATCTTGCATTGCTGATTGTTGGTGGGAAGGTACATCATCTTTCTTTGCATTCTATATGGTTCACGCATGAGCATTTGGATTTAATTGCAAGACCACCTAATTGAATTGAGAAGATCTAACAAGTGGTCACATATTTTATTGAAAAAGGACTTTAAGTTAAGGAGGAACACTAAAAACCAAGGACTTGAATTGAGACATTGTGCTGCGGTTCAAAATTCAAAACTCAAAATTTTTACGGTGTATGCACACTTGTATCTCTTGCAACACAACATGCATTTAGACATTCCTAGGTCTTGGAACTACTAGGACAAGAGCCCTCCTACCGTTGGATTCTGAAGTGTTCAGAACATAAGATCAAAGGTTTTGTAACTCCAAAGAGGGGGATACCCTATCACGGATTTTTGGGGGTAGTTAAGAAGCACTGTGAAAGTACTACTTCAAAGGAAGGCTTAGGCCTACTTGCATCCCTCAATCTTCTGTCTTTGTAGTTGCTCTACCATTTGAGATTTAAGGAAGAACACCTAAGTTCCAACTAAGTCTTTTTAGGCATTTCGTAGGTCGACAATAGGCACATAATTGATTGGGCAACTTTCTTTGTCACCTACAATTTGAATTAAAGTCAAAAGCCTAAATTCGTAAAGACCTAACAAGTCCTTTTGAATTGTGTTTGTAGTGCATGCTTGGTAGGCAATCTCTTAGGAGACAACTTGTGTTTAATCCTGAACCTAAAAGAATCTTAAGAAGGAACCTCCCAAGGGAAGTAATGGCTAGTCAAAGGAGCCTTAAGGAATATTTCATTCCGACCAATCAAGCTGGCCCTACACTACATAGACCTGGAGGGGACAATCCTTATGAGATCAAAAGCAGTACCACATCCTTGCTGCCCTCCTTTTATGGTATTGCTAGGGAAGACCCTTACAGGCATATAGAGGAATTCACCGAGGTTTGTTCCACGGTGAAGCTGCAAGGCGTTACTGATGACGATCAAATGTGGACCCTCTTTCCTTTCTCCCTTAAGGACAAAGCCAAGTATTGGTATCATACCCTGGATGATATTAACACTTGGGATGCCTTGAAGGAGTTTATGAAAAAGTACTTCCCCATGAGCAAAACTAATCACTTTAGGAGGAAAATTATGAGTTTTGTTCAAAAGGATGGGGAAGCTTTCCATGATGCGTGGGAGCACTTTAATGACCTGTTGAGACTTTGCCCGCATCACCAGGTGCCTAAGTGGCAACTGGTTGAAAGGTTCTACACCAGACTTAATGATTCGCACAGGCAGACTGTGGATGGTGCCTATGCAAGAACCTTTCTATCTAAGACTGAGGATGAAGCTTGGAACCTTTTTGATACTTTGAGTGAGAATTCTATTCACTTGAATTCTGCCTACATGGATAAAAAATCCACTCTCATGCAAAGAAAGTTGGAGGCGAATGAGATCAGGGACATCCAGAATTTAGCCTATCAGATTCAATTGTTGAATCAAAACATGGAAAGGCTTATGTCGAGCCCGGGCCAATTCGTATCTAGCACCTCCACATCCCAAGCTTCTGAATGCTCCATTTTCCAAGGCAATACACACGCCACTGTGGATTGCCATTTGGACTCCTAATTCCCTGAGCTTGAAGTGGCAATTGGTTGAAAGGTTCTACACCGGACTTAATGATTCGCACAGGCAGACTGTGGATGGTGCCTATGCAGGAACCTTTCTATCTAAGACTGAGGATGAAGGTTGGAACCTTTTTGATACTTTGAGCGAGAATTCTATTCACTTGAATTCTGCCTACATGGATAGAAAATCCACTCTCATGTAAAGAAAGTTGGAGGCAAATGAGGTCAGGGACACCCAAAATTTAGCCTATTAAATTCAATTGTTGAATCAAAACATGGAAAGGCTTATGTCGAGCCCGGGCAAATTCGTATCTAGCACCTCCACATCCCAAGCTTCTGAATGCTCCATTTTCCAAGGCAATACACATGCCACTGTGGATTGCCATTTGGCCTCCCAATTCCCTGAGCTTGAAGTGGCAACTGGTTGAAAGGTTCTACACCGGACTTAATGATTCGCACAGGCAGACTGTGGATGGTGCCTATATAGGAACCTTTCTATCTAAGACTGAGGATGAAGCTTGGAACCTTTTTGATACTTTGAGTGAGAATTCTATTCACTTGAATTCTACCTACATGGATAGAAAACCTACTCTCATGCAAAGAAAGTTGGAGGCGAATGAGGTCAGGGACACTCAGAATTTAGCCTATCATATTCAATTGTTGAATCAAAACATGGAAAGGCTTATGTCAAGCCCAGGCCAATTCGTATCTAGTACCTCCACATTCCAAGCTTCTGAATGCTCCATTTTCCAAGGCAATACACACACCATTGTGGATTGCCATTTGACCTCCCAATTCCCTGAGCTTGAAGTGGCAACTGGTTGAAAGGTTCTACACCGGACTTAATAATTCGCACAGGCAGACTGTGGATGGTGCCTATGCAGGAACCTTTCTATCTAAGACTGAGGATGAAGGTTGGAACCTTTTTGATACTTTGAGTGAGAATTCTATTCACTTGAATTATGCCTACATGGATAGAAAATCCACTCTCATGCAAAGAAAGTTGGAGGCGAATGAGGTCAGAGACACCCAAAATTTAGCCTATCAGATTCAATTGTTGAATCAAAACATGAAAAGGCTTATGTCGAACCCGGGCCAATTCTTATCTAGCACCTCCACGTCCCAAGCTTCTGAATGCTCCATTTTCTAAGGCAATACACATGCCACTGTGGATTGCCATTTGGCCTCCCAATTCCCTGAGCTTGAAGTGGCAACTGGTTGAAAGGTTCTACACCGGACTTAATGATTCGCACAGGTAGACTGTGGATGGTGCCTATATAGGAACCTTTCTATCTAAGACTGAGGATGAAGCTTGGAACCTTTTTGATACTTTGAGTGAGAATTCTATTCACTGGAATTCTACCTACATGGATAGAAAACCTACTCTCATGCAAAGAAAGTTGGAGGCGAATGAGGTCAGGGACACCCAGAATTTAGCCTATCAGATTCAATTGTTGAATCAAAACATGGAAAGGCTTATGTCAAGCCCGGGCCAATTCGTATCTAGGACCTCCACATTCCAAGCTTCTGAATGCTCCATTTTCCAAGGCAATACACACGCCACTGTGGATTGCCATTTGGCCTCCCAATTCCCTGAGCTTGTATAAGCCTTTCTGAATGCCTCTCAAGGGTTCCGTCCCAAATCTCGTAATGACCCTTTTTCCAACACTTATAATGAGGGATGGAGGAACCACCCAAACTTTTCTTGGAGACAAGGGAATGTTTCAAATTCAGGGAATTATAAACCACAACCCTTTCAAAATCAACAAATGAACCAACCTCAGACCTTTGCCCAACCAAAGACCTCTGAGATGGATGAATTAAAGGCAATGTTGAGCACTATGCAAGAAAGTCAAAGTTCCATCATCCAATCTCATGACAAGGCTATACATGAAATGAAATCGCAGATAGGACACCTTGTTGAGGCCATTAGACAGAGGGAAATTGGGAAGCTTCCCAATGCTGCTGAGGAGAATCCTAAAGGAAAAGGGATTGTCTTTAGGGAGCATGCTCAGGCGGTGACTATTCTAAGAAGTGGGAAGGAAATTTCCAAACCCGATGCTTCTATAGTCTCACCCTCTGAAAAACCATCCACCCCGACTTTCACCCCCACTGGAGAAGACTTGCCCAAATCCCCTCTGCTTGAAATCACCTCTCCGGAAGTTTCCCTCGTTTCACCCCTTACTCGACATAACAACCCTTCCACCTATAGACCGAGCGTGCTCTTTCCAGAGCGCTTATCCACCTCTGGGCAGACTTCTGCTGGCTCATCTGGAGCCAAAGATAAGATGGATGAGATCATGGAAACTTTCAAGCAAGTGCAAATTAACCTACCTTTGCTTGAGGCTATTAGGCAGATTCCATCTTATGCCAGCTTCTTAAAGGACCTGTGCACGAAAAAGCGGCAATCTAGGAAACATGTTCAATCAAAAGTTGTCCTGCCTGATTCTGTTAACTCAATTGTTCAACATGGCACACCCCCGAAACTTAAGGACCCAGGAGCCCCGTACATCTCGATGGTTATTGGTGATTTACAGATTGATGAGGCTCTACTTGATCTGGGTGCGAAGGTGAACATCCTTCCGAGCTATGTGTATGAGCAACTTGGGGGAGGTAATTTAAAGCCTAGCCTAGTAATCCTCCAAGTTGCTGATTGTTGACATTATTTCTCAATACAGTTAATTAAGTTAATTTTGCTTAATTAAGTGTATTAGAAAGTAGCTTGGGTTAACTCGAAATTGTGTCAGTTTAGTAGTATAGGGTCAAGTTAACCTAACATTTTAGATTTTTTTTTTTACTTTTAACTGGTTGAGTCTAGGTCGTTCGCTGGGAGGTATACTTTATTTTAAATTCACCAATTAATTCTAAACATCTTAGGAGGTAAAATTAAGTTAATTTTATTAACATGAATTTTGCAAAATAATTTAAATTTTAGAAATATGCAAAATTCCATATGAAAACACATTTACTCAAATGATCTACTTTATTAGCAAGTAAACATGTCAATTTTCAATTTATTTCAAAAGATGTAAGGCAAATAAGAGTATGTCTAATTACAACATGCCTTATTACAACAATTAAAAATAAAAAGAAATTCAAAATATGGCAAGAAAAATACAATTTCTTCTCTTTATATCTTCAGGCTCTCTCACTTTTCTTCTTTCTTTCTCTCTCTTTCTTTTCTTTTATTTATCTTTTTATCTTTTCTCTTTCTTTTTTATTTCTCTCTTATTCTCTCAAGGTCATTTCTTCTTCCTTAGTCTTCTGTTCTGCCTCTCTTCTTTCCTTAGTTGCTTGTTAGCTTTCACCTTTCTTCCCTTTACGAGTTCCTTCTTGTTCTTCCGTTTCTTTCTTCTTTCTTTACCCTTTCTTTCCTTCTTTCCTTAGCCTTCAACACTTAGCCTTCAGCTCCTTCTGAACCTTAACTTCAATCGAACCGGGTGTTTTTCTTCCGTAACCAAAAATTGGTTTTTGATTTGCAACTCAGACTTTTTGGGAATACACAGCACCCTTTACAGGGTGGGACCTGACCCTACTAGGTCCTTGACTCGTTCATTTTATTTCGGTTTATTTCCGGTTCAAGTTTCTCGAGCCAAACTAGCTCAACACCTCCCAGGCCTCGCCCTCCCAGGGCCACAATCGCACGCCCACACAGGCACACCCTCGCAGGCACACATGCCCGCACTCACACACACATGCTAATTCAAGTGATCATTCGTATCTGTGCACCGAGCGCTGACGATTGAATAGCGCAGTTAACAAAATACTTTTATACCAAGGCGGGTGCTCAAGGATTCTTGATGTGGGACTAAAGTTCCCCTTCCAGAGCTAACTTCAATTGGGGATAACTCCTACCTCAGAGCTCTAATTCAAGCCTATAAAAGCTTGTTGGAAAGCTCTTGAGTTACTCTACAAGATTATGCTTTCAATTTAATGCTAAGGGGAATATTTCCTCTTCGATTTTAGGGGCAAAATTATGGGTTTTCTACGGTATTTAATGGCCTGGAAATGCTATTCATGCTTACAGAGTCCACATTCTGGACTTAAGCTCTTAGCTAAGGCTCTACACAAATTCTACAAAGTATTCCGCAACTGTAAGTGCGGGTTTTGGACTCTTAAAGGCTTCAGGAAACACAGAGAGGCTTGAAGCTTCTCTGAAAACTTCAGAGACTATTCAAACATGAAAAAGGTTCTAACAGACAGATAAGATCAATTTCAATCGATTGGAATAGCTTCTGGAAGTTGTAACAAACTTATCTGGGTAGAAATCACATTCAAATCTTATCCAAAAACCACTGCCAACAGTTTGGGTTCAAAAACAACCCAAATTGGCAGTATTTGAATTCCAACTGAATTAACCCACAGAGCTCATCTAATTCACTCTAAAATCGTTCAACTGAATCTCAGAAACAATTCAGACTCCTTAATTCAACAGATTGATCTTAGAATCAAGGTCTCAAGTTCGAGTTTGACTGTAAGGCCTCAAATTTTGACTTTCTATTATAAACTTTTTCTCAGGAAATTAACACCTAAATAGCATCCTCTCAACCTCAGAAACTTGCTCAACCCCTTGCACAGATGTTTGAACTAAAAAATCTAATGATTCAGGCTCATCACCTGAACTCAAAATGTGATTTGTTCGTCAGAGGAGTTAGGGATTTGTTACACTAATTGGAAGGAAAAATTAACTTCAGTGCATTGCACTAAAGCTTCTAAATCCATCAAATGCGGCTTTTAGTCTTCTGTCAGACTTCTCCAACTCCGCTGGAGTTGGAGAAGATGAATGAGTAACTACAACTCCAGTTGTTAAATCTTCAAATAAATGTTCGCAAAATGATCAGTGATCAAAATTGCATCATTCTGGAGCTTCTTGATTAGTTTAATAGGCTGAAGATCAAATTTGACTCGCCGGAGCTCACCAGAGCTCCGGTGAGTCCAAAAAAAGATAGTTTTTGTGCACAGAGTGAAAATTTGTGCCATTTTCATCTTGAAAAGGTTCCTGAAGTTACAAGGAACCTTAGGATCGCATTAAATTCTTCAGTTACTCATTAGATGTAAGATTAAATAGTGAATTCAGTTTGAATAAGATTTGAGTAGGTTGAGGCACAGGACCTGATCACCCACTCAATTGAGCGGTCAAGACAAGTCACAAAGAGATTGCGATCATAAATATGTAGTTCATTTAAAGTTTTAACTACTCCAGAGCCGCCATTGACAGCGAGCTCAGGAGCTTAAACAGAATTAGGTTTTTAAGTTATATATAGTATTTAATCAAATTAAAGTGATAATTAGGATCCTTTAGTGATGAGTTGATGATGGAGGATCCAATGGAGGTGGAATTAGGTCAACTACTGCTACCATGGATAGCAGAAGTAGTTGATGACGGTGGAAGTGGATTAGGCGAATCAATGATCAAATTAAGAATTAATTGTGGTAGAAATGATTGTGGAAGATAGAGGAAGATGATCAGTGGTTTCAAAAGACAAAATTAAGGATCTGGCAAGCTCAAGGAGCTCGCCGGAGTGGAGGAAGATGAACTTTAAAATCTAACATTTATAGCTAACTACCTACCTAACTAACTATCTAAACTATCCTACTCCAAGTCTACTGTTACTTGGACGAAGGGGTCAGAGGAACTCCATCAATTGCTCATGATGGAGGAGTGAAATCAAAGGGTAATTGGAAGATCTTCAACGGTGGTTGTGAGGTGAAGCAGAGGAGCTCCTTGGTCAGCGCTTGTGTCCAGAGACGCGGCTGACTTCAGCGAAGTTCCAGAGCTAATTAAGGTGGATGGAGGAAGTCAGAAGATGTGGTGGGAAGGCTGTTGGAGTTGTGGAGTGAATAGCCTATTGAGTCGGCTCAGTGATAGAAGAGAGAAGGGAGCCAACTTGAAGAAAATCAGGGGGGTGAGGGGATATTTATAGTCGATGGCGACGAAGGAGGAGGTGGAATCTGGACGCGTATGAGGCTAGGAGGAGGTTAACCACCGGTGTCTTCTCCGACGATGGTGAAGTTTTCTCCTACCCTAAATTAGGACAAAAGTGTCATCCAGACCGATGGATGAAGATGGAGTGGTGAGCACAAGCTCCAGGAGCTTGAAGAAGGAGAGATGACGTCGGATGGGCAGTGATCGTGCGGTGGGTGCACCCTCGGTCGTCAGCCGTTCAACCGGTTAAAGAGAAGAAGTTAGGGACCTGTTCGCGATGAAACCTAAGGACTTGAATGAGAAATAAGGACTCGATTGGAATGAAATGTAATGACCAAAATGTAAACTCAAGTTTTCAAGGTTTATTTTAATTTAAATTTTTTTCAACTTTTTATATATGATTGTAAATAAGGTAATTATTATATTTAGACCTTGAATTTACATTTTTGACCTTTCTAGATTAATTTATTTAATTAAGTAATGTTACATAAGTTATTACATACTTATTAAGTTAGTTAATGTATTAATTAGATGAATGATTAGTAATATCTTGAGTCCAATTATTAATTAGATTATTAATAATATTAATTGGATGATAAAATAGCATTTTTAACTTATTTTAAGGTCCTTTACTATATATCCCTTATTTTATAATTAACTCATAGATTCACATATTCTTAGCTAATTAACTAGAAAAACTAGTTAATTAGGGGTAATTAGAGATCATGATGAGCTTCTCATCATACCCCCAAGCCAATGTTTTGCTAGTCCCTAGCAAAATTAACTAAGAATATGATGATTTAAAGCACTTGGGTTTGAATATAAATAAGAACCATGTAGAGGAAAGCTTAGGTCAGAAAAATTTTTTTAGATTTAATATAAATAATTAATATACAGAGCATTTGTGAAAATTTTCTTAGACTTATACTTATAACATTTTCAAAACACACTTAAAAACAATGTTGTTTAACAAGAATTTTATTAAAAATTAGAGTTCTAAAAAATCTCTTATTCTTTGTAACTATTCTTAACCTAAACTTCGAATACAAAGTGTTTTAAGAAAACAAAACCTAAGAGTTGGGAATTAAATTTTAACTCAAAAACTCAATAGACTTAAGTTAATCCTTTGTTTATGATATTTGACTTTTATCAATATAAGTTTAAGCAAATTAACCAGATACTTATTATTAATCAAACTTAGAGTAGTAAAACTCTAATCTACTAGCCTACAGCACTAAGAACAACTTCTAGACCTAGGATTTTGTCAATTCTTCTCCTTTAGGTTTCAACTGTAAATCCTCAAAACCCGATTTCTTAAGCTTCATTGCCTAATACCAAGGTTCAATAGCTATGATTTTAAAACATCTGTGCTTTGTGAAGAGAGTTGTCCTAAGGGCATCCAAAGTTGCAAAAATCCAGATCTTAAGACATTAATTTCCAATCCCAATTATTCCAATTCAAGCCTTTGGCTTGGCCTTACTCAGGTTTGGTTGCTTTCTCCTCATCAGTTTTCAATCTCGAGGTCAACACTTTTTGTGTATATCTCCCTGGTGGACCATTAGGTCTCTGATGTAAACACATTTATTGAGGGTAAAATGCCTATTCATGCATATTCCTAGACTTGATTTGCATTTCATGTTATAAATATTACATAGCATGCATCATTCTGCATTTAGAGTAGTTGTATATAATTTAGGTTAATTACATCCTTTTGTGGTCAGGTGAGAAGGATATTTATTTCGAAGCCTTGGATTGACGATTCGACCGTACAGATCTGATCAAGACGACGATCAGAGTCCAACATCTTTGAAATCGCCTCGATCGGAGTCTCATAGCACCATATGCAGTTCGAGGAAGATCAACGACCAAGGGACTATGAGACATAATTTGGAGCTTCAAATGATAAATTCGACCACGTGGATGGATTCGGGTCGATGATAGCAGCCTAACAATACGAAAATCGACTCAATCTGACCTCTGTAGCAGCCCCTACAACAAGAAGAAGATGGACGGCCCAGACTGTGCCACATGGCGCAGCCTAGGCAGCCAGCACACGCACGCAGCACCGCATGTGTGCAGCAACGCAGGTGCACGCGTGGGCCCGTAGGCGCATATGCGTACAGCGCAGCGTCAGCGCGTGGGCGCGTGCGTGCGCAGCAAGGCAGGAGTGCGGCGCCAGCGCAGCGTGAGGTGGACTACAACGACGCATGAGCTGGACTTACAGCGACGCTTACAACCGTCGGTAATTCATCGCATGCCAGCAAAGCCAGCTGTGGGCGCTAGCTGACATGAGCTACCTACAACGACGTTTCCAGCAACGGCTTGGATGTCACTAATGGTCCCATACCTATTTTTGCCTCTTCACTATAAAAGGACCTACACCCCCTCCCTTCCAAGCCATCTCTACCTACTCTACTCCCACCTACTCCCAAGCTCTAGCAAGCCTACCAACGCTCCATTAGAGCTTGTTCTCAAGCTCCCAAGGCACCTATTAGTGTAGCGAACCTATACCCAACCAAATATTCCTCAAACTTCCCATCTCCCTTTATAGGTCGCCTTGGAGCTGTCCTCCCACCTCCATTCCGGTAGCAGATCAACTCCATCTTCTCACCTCCATTCTGGAGCTATGCCGAAGCTTTCCTTAACCCGACGTCCACCAACATCTCACCTCCATCGTCCCGCTCCTCACCTCCTTCGTCCGAGCTTCCGCCAGGTGCCATCGTCTAGCCGAACAGCCGATTCGGGAGATTTCCTCTCACCTTCTCTCTTTATATGCTTTCATAGTTTCTTGTACTTGACATTGGAAGTAATATATATCATATTTGTTTCACATCTCTATCTTGTGATACATTTGCTTGTTTTCTTTTATTTCAAAAATACAAAAAAATAACAAAATCCCAAAATACCAAAAAGAAATAAAACGAAGCGCGGTTTTCAAGTAAAGTAAACGTTGCCTCCCTGTGTTCGACCCGAGACTCCCTTGGAGTTTCGGTATAAATTTTATTTGATCGACGTGTTTTGCAACTATGACGACGGGTTATTTATAACCTCGATTTCTAACACGCGAAACACGCCCGGCCAGTCTCTTATTCCTAATTTTTATCTCCATATTTTTTTAACTTTTTCTATAGGTTAGAACACCCATATGTAGCGAGGTGTTCTTTTATTTAATGGAAGGGTAGCATCCATTTGTACCGAGACGCTTTATTTTAATATGGAAAAACTGCATAAGTACCAATTTGTAACAAGGCACTTAACTGCAGGGTGTTTTATTATTTTTTTCTTATTTTTTCTTTAATTTTCCTCCTCATTTTTCTTACCAACTTTATTCTCTAAATCCTTTTTCTAAGTGAGTGGCACATCCTTCACCCTTTCAAAAATTGCCCCGCGGAAATCCTTGGACTAAAGAGGATTCAGAATCAATCTCTTAACCTCTATGTTTTCGCAGTCTCAAATGCTAACAAGATAATTCTATGTGTGTGAATTTAGATATTAAGGTTACTTAGCTCTCAAACCAGAGCTTAGACAACAAAGCTCTTTACTCTCAGGTTCTTTAAATTCTTAGTTTCCTCTTATAGGATCTGTCAAGACAAAATTTACCAAGTCTAGCTATATATTTATAGTCTGAAAGACTTGTAAACTAAAATTCTACTAACTCTCTATTTAATTAACTCTGAATATCTGGCCTTTTACTTAACTTTATGATAAAATTAAATTTTCAAAAAGCAAAAGGATTACTTAATTTAATTGATTAGAAAGTTACAATTTAATCCAAAAACTTAAGTTTAAAACTTAATACACCTTAGTTTCTTAATTCAGGGTAAGAATAGGAAAACAAAGCTTAAAAGATTTAAAGATTCCAATTCAAATAAAATCTTGTTTAAAAATTTTTAAAAACAAAAGTGTGTTTTTACAAAATATTTTAAGTAAGAATCTAAATAAGAATTGAATGCTCTTAAATACTCTATATGTATTTTATAGATATTTTTAGTTTCTAACCTAAAAGAAAAATTAAACTCTTAATAATAATAAATATATATATCTTTTTTTTCTTCTTTTCTTCTTTATTCTAAATGAATATACCCCTCTTATTATTTTTATAAATTTTCATTTTTCAAATTTTTGTATTTATATATTTTTATTTTTATGTTTATAAGAGTTTCCAATTTTTATGAATTTTTTTCAAAATTTTTCAAATTTTTATGAAATTTTTTATTTTGAAGTTTTTATAAGTTTTTGGTATTTCTATTTTTTTAAATTTCGTGGATATTTAATTTTTATGTGTTTTTCTTATATCTTTTTATTTACACATACACTTTAAGTGAAAATTTTACTTCAACACGCCCCCAAGCCAAGATTTTACAATGTCCTCATTAGAAGGGTGAAAAGATATTACACTTCATTTAGAATAGGGTGATGGAAGGAGTCGGATAGAGGAGATCACAGATCTCTGTGCAGACGATTTCAAGTCTGACCAAAGGTCAGAGTGGTTAGTCGAACTAAATGAAGGTAATCAGTATAAGATGAACTGAAAAATCAGAGAAAGTGTAGAAGAATTAAAAAGTATACAGCAAGAAACAGGTATGTACAAAATTGCTAAGTTTTACACCTTTAGCTAGGCGTAAGCCCTAGTAAAGAACTAAAAAGAATAGGTATATGGTAAAAACAAAGGAGTTATGAAAGAATTGATTCAAAAATAGAAAAACAGATAAAACCACCTGATCAAAACTCATCCTGAAATTGCCCAGAATAGATCTCGCAGAACCAAAATCAGATTAGTATATAAGTCTTAGAAAGATAAGAGTGAATCTCATAAAGACTAGATCTGATTTAAGTTGAGATGTAGAATATTAAAAATTGAGGCAATTTAAAAAAATGATTCCAACCAAGTTCAGAAGATCAGCAGTCAATTTTGATTCTCAATAATAGGTGGGTCATTTTGATACAATATAAGCTGTTGATTCGGGTTTGGTGGATTGTTTTCAAGGAGTATAGAGGACGGGTTGTGATTAGAATCAAAGGCCTGATTAAGGAAATGGACTTGGACTTGATTTTGCCTAGGGTTTTGGAAATTCCTAGGATTCGGAATTGGCTGAGATGGAAGAGTACATGGCTGACGAGATTCAACCAAAAGCATGATCTGATTTCGTAAATCAACCAACTCTACCTTACATTGCCTTTGGATCTCAACGAGAGCTTCAGCATTTTGTCGCTGACTCTCTGACACAACTCTCAAAATTTGGTCTAGCTGTGTATCTCTAATAGGCCTAGAGTAATTCTGCATACTCATCGGATTAGGCCTTAAATTTGGTTGCTGAGGAGGCAATGGAGGTGGGTTTAAATGGGTCTTATTCGGATAATTTGGTCTTTGATTTTGATTTTGATCAGCTTAAGAAAGATTCGGGTGGCTTCTCCATCCAAGATTATAGGTATTAGAATAAGGATTTGATCTTGGAATATTTTCCTGGATGGCGTGTAAACCTAAAGGATATGGCGTGTTTTCCATAAAAGGTAAGGGTGGGGAAAAGGGTGGGCAAGATTGTGGGACAAAGGTCCCTCCTTGGGTTGGTGGGGAAGTAGATAGAAAACCCAAGGGAGATGGATCTCTAGAATCCAGATTATTCACAAATTCCCTCCCCGCGGGAATTTGCGAAATAGGTGAATACGCGGGATTCATAGCAAGTAGAGGCATAAGAGTTTTCATCGTATTTTTGACCTCGTCGAGATGCTTTGCTACAAATATCGACTTTGTCCAGTTTCTCTACAATTATTTCCAAATCCTTTGAACTGGACGGGTTACCGATCTCGTGAATGCCCTTGTGCAGATTCTGATGAGTCGTGTTCACGCCCCGCGTGAATTGCAACATAGATGCGTTGTTGATCAAGTTTTCCACCATCTCTTCAAATAATTCTAAGGCAGATTCTGTGTCGTGATTTAGAAAGTTCCCTTCACAAGAGGCATCGACTAGATTAGGAATGCCCTCTTGTAAACCATAGTAGAAGATGTGCATAACTTGCCAATGAGGGATGTCATGATGTGGGCATTTCCTTTGCAATTCATGAAAGCGTTCCCAAGCCTCATGAATTGGTTCTCCTTGGTTTTGATTGAAAGTAGTAATGGCTCGCTTTAAAGCATTAGTTCGACCAATAGGAAAGAATTTCTTTAAGAATGTGAATTCGAGTTCAGCCCAACTTAAGATTGGTCTTGCAATCGTTCTGTACCAATAAGATGCTTTGTCTTTAAGGCTAAAAGAGAACATCTTCATTAGTAGGATTTCCCTATTTTGATTTCGAGGTCCAAGAGTTTGAGATAGATTCCTTAGATCTTCTATGTGTTGAAATGGATCCTCGGATGCAAATCCATGCAAATGAGGGATTAGACCTATAATATTCGGCTTCAATTCAGGATCATTCTCCCCAATAGGAATCGTAACATTAGGCTCTACTTGTGCATTAGATGGATTGTAGTAATCTCTAAGTAGAGGCCTTGGACGATTGATCGGTAAATCAGGAAGGTCAAAACCCGCCTCAGGTTGAGGTGAAGGACGGGTTTGAAGAGTCTGTAAATTATTTAAGGCTGTTGTTAATAGGTTGATTTGTCTAGTTTGCTCAAGCATCCTAAGGTTCTGGTTCAGGAGCATCTCATGAATGTCAAAAGGCGGCATCTCCCCCTGACCAGAAGAAGAAGGAATCTTAGTATTTTGGTTCTGCATTTGTTCCATAGATGTAGATGGATCAGACAGGAAAATTAATGGTTGCTTATTAGCAACCGGCCTGGGATCACCTATCAAAGAAGTTACAAGAGGCGGATGCAAGGATTGCCTCCCGTTCATAAAATGAAAAGAATGTGCAAAGGCACACTCACACCACAGAAAAAATAGCGGCACAAAAACCAGCAAAACAGCATGAAAAATGCAGGTTTTGCTCCTCTTTCAAAGGAAAGAAGAGATTCTTAGAATACGTAAAAATAATTTGGACGCAAACAAATATAGTAACAGTACCAGAATACGCGTCTTAATATGTGTCTACACAAGTGCATATCCTTAAGGCTCAAAGGTCTAAGGTCTAGAATCGACACCGCTCACTATTGGCTCCCCGGGGCTCTAGTAGTGAGACAAACTTGTTGATCTTCGACCAAAGCCCTAAGAGGTGCAAAGAGTAGAGATAGAAAACTAGACTCGTGTGAGTCTAGTGATCGCGTTGTGTGTGCGATAGCATGCAAAAGACGATAGAGATAGAAAAACCTGCATGCATTCTGCAATCAAATTAAGTCACAATTTTTAATTTTCCTCTTTTTAGTTAATCTTTTTCAAAAATATATCGAAAGAATTAAAGTGGCCTCTTTCTAAGTCTTTTCAAAGAAATATGTGGTTTTGTTTATTATTCCCAAGATAGGAATCTACACAGGTTTTTTTTCGCGTTTTCCCGCTGATGCGAGAAAAATAGTAGAAATTCCTGAGTCAGATCACAAAATCTACTAGCAGGTAGAATACACTCCTAAGAGTCTATGCCTATGATATGCTGCTACTAGTCAGAAAAGATATATTTTTGTATTTTCTTTTTTATTTTTACCTAACTAAATGCAACAATTCAAACTAAACTAAAGACTAAGAATAGAAATACTTATAGTGGTATTTATAATGGCAACAGAGAAAACAGAAATCCGCCTTCTTCCTGAGATTGCCCGCAAAGGTAAACATGAAAAGAAGACAAAACAAAAAACAAAAACAAAACTAATTAAAATAGAAACATTAAAAACAGTAAAATTATAATTACAAATACCTCCTATTTATACAGTTAAACCAGGTAATGTTTTGGTGAATCAAAAGGTTGCCTCCCCGGCAACAGTGCCATTAAAATGTTCCCCGGCAACGGTGCCATTAAAATGTTGACGTTATCTCTCAATCCAGTTAATTAAGTTAATTTTTCTTAATTAAGTGTATTAGAAAGTAACTTAGGTTAACTCGAAATTATGTCGGTTTAGTAGTATAGGGTCAAGTTAACCTAACATTTTAGTTTTTTTTTTTACTTTTAACTGGTTAAGTCCAGGTCGTTCGTTGGGAGGTATACTTTATTTTAAATTCACCAATTAATTCTAAAATCTTATAGGTATAGGAGGTATAATTAAGTTAATTTTAATAACATGAATTTTGCAAAATGATTTAAATTTTAGAAATATGCAAAATTCCATATGAAAACACATTTACTCAAATGATCTACTTTATTAGCAAGTAAACATGTCAATTTTCAATTTATTTCAAAAGAAGCCAAATAAGAGTTTTTCTCGTTACAACATGACTTATTGCAACAATTAAAAATAAAAAAAATTTTGAAATATAGCAAGAAAAATAAAATTTCTTTTTTCTTTATATCTTCAGCCTCTCTCTTTTCTTCTTTCTTTCTTTCTCTCCTTTTCTTCTATTTATCTTTTATCTTTTCTCTTTCTCTTTTATTTCTCTCTTATTCTCTCGAGTTCATTTCTTCTTCCTTAGTCTTCTGTTCTGCCTCTCTTCTTTCCTTGGTTGCTTGTTAGCTTTCACCTTTTTGCCTTTTGCGAGTTCCTTCTTCTTCCTTTTCTTTCTTCTTTCTTTACCCTTTCTTTCCTTCTTTCCTTAGCCTTCAACACTTAGCCTTCAGCTCCTTCTGAACCTTAACTTCAACCGAACCGGGTGTTTTTCTTCCGTAACCAAAAATTGGTTTTTGATTTGCAACTCAGACTTTTTGGGAATACACAGCACCCTTTACAGGGTGGGACCAGACCCTACTAGGTCCTTGCCTCGTTCATTTTATTTCGGTTTATTTCCGGTTCAAGTTTCTCGAGCCAAACTAGCTCAACACCTCCCAGGCCTCGCCCTCCCAGGGCCACAATCGCACGCCCACACAGGCACACCCTCGCAGGCACACATGCCCGCACTCACACACACATGCTAATTCAAGTGATCATTCGTATCTGTGCACCGAGCGCTGACGATTGAATAGCGCAGTTAACAAAATACTTTTATACCAAGGCGGGTGCTCAAGGATTCTTGATGTGGGACTAAAGTTCCCCTTCCAGAGCTAACTTCAATTGGGGATAACTCCTACCTCAGAGCTCTAATTCAAGCCTATAAAAGCTTGTTGGAAAGCTCTTGAGTTACTCTACAAGATTATGCTTTCAATTTAATGCTAAGGGGAATATTTCCTCTTCGATTTTAGGGGCAAAATTATGGGTTTTCTACGGTATTTAATGGCCTGGAAATGCTATTCATGCTTACAGAGTCCACATTCTGGACTTAAGCTCTTAGCTAAGGCTCTACACAAATTCTACAAAGTATTCCGCAACTGTAAGTGCGGGTTTTGGACTCTTAAAGGCTTCAGGAAACACAGAGAGGCTTGAAGCTTCTCTGAAAACTTCAGAGACTATTCAAACATGAAAAAGGTTCTAACAGACAGATAAGATCAATTTCAATCGATTGGAATAGCTTCTGGAAGTTGTAACAAACTTATCTGGGTAGAAATCACATTCAAATCTTATCCAAAAACCACTGCCAACAGTTTGGGTTCAAAAACAACCCAAATTGGCAGTATTTGAATTCCAACTGAATTAACCCACAGAGCTCATCTAATTCACTCTAAAATCGTTCAACTGAATCTCAGAAACAATTCAGACTCCTTAATTCAACAGATTGATCTTAGAATCAAGGTCTCAAGTTCGAGTTTGACTGTAAGGCCTCAAATTTTGACTTTCTATTATAAACTTTTTCTCAGGAAATTAACACCTAAATAGCATCCTCTCAACCTCAGAAACTTGCTCAACCCCTTGCACAGATGTTTGAACTAAAAAATCTAATGATTCAGGCTCATCACCTGAACTCAAAATGTGATTTGTTCGTCAGAGGAGTTAGGGATTTGTTACACTAATTTGAAGGAAAAATTAACTTCAGTGCATTGCACTAAAGCTTCTAAATCCATCAAATGCGGCTTTTAGTCTTCTGTCAGACTTCTCCAACTCCGCCGGAGTTGGAGAAGATGAATAACTCAACTCCAGTTGTTAAATCTTCAAATAAATGTTCGCAAAATGATCAGTGATCAAAATTATATCATTCTGGAGCTTCTTGATAAGTTTAATAGACTGAAGATCAAATTTCACTCGCCGAAGCTCGCTGGAGCTCCGGTGAGTCCAGAAAAAGATAGTTTTTGCACACAGAGTGAAAATTTGTGCCATTTTCGTCTTGAAAAGATTCTTGAGGTCACAAGGAACCTCAGGATAGCATTAAATTCTTCATTTACTCATTAGATGTAAGATTAAATAGTGAATTAAGTTTGAATAAGATTTGAGTAGGTTGAGGCACAGGACTTGATCTCCCACTCAATTGAGCGGTCAAGACAAGTCACAAAGAGATTGCGATCATAAATATGTAGTTAATTTAAAGTTTTAACTACTCCTGAGCCGCCATCGACAGCGAGCTCAAGAGCTTAAATAGAATTAGGCTTTTAAGTTATATATAGTATTTAATCAAATTAAAGTGATAATTAGGATCCTTTAGTGATGAGTTGATGATGGAGGATCCAATGGAGGTGGAATTAGGTCAACTACTACTGTCATGGACAGTAGAAGTAGTTGATGAAGGTGGAAGTGGATTAGGCGAATCAGTGATCAAATTAAGAATTAATTGCGGTAGAAATGATCGTGGAAGATAGAGGAAGATGATCAGTGGTTTCAAAAGACAAAATTAAGGCTCTGGCAAGCTCAAGGAGCTCACCGGAGTTGAGGAAGATGAACTTTAAAATCTAACATTTATAGCTGACTACCTACCTACCTAACTAACTATCAAAACTATCCTACTTCTACTCCTACTCCCAGTCTACTGTTACCTGGACGAAGGGGTCAGAGGAACTCCGTCGACGGCTCATGACAGAGGAGTGAAATCAGAAGGTAATTGGAAGATCTCCGGCGGCGGTTGTGAGGTGAAGCAGAGAAGCTCCTTGGTCAGTGCTTGTGTCCATGGATGCGGCTGACTTCGGCGAAGTTCCAGAGCTAACTAAGGTGGATGGAGGAAGTCGGAAGATGTGGTGGGAAGGTTGCCGGAGTTGTGGAGTGAATAGCCTATTGGGTTGGTTCAGTGATAGAAGAGGGAAGGGAGCCAACTTGAAGAAAATCAAGGGGGTCAGGGGGTAATTATAATCGACGGCGACAAAGGAGGAGGTGGAATCTGGACGCGTATGAGGCTAGGAGGTGCTTAACCACCGACATCTTCTCCGACAACGGTGAAGTTATCTCCTACCCTAAATTAGGATAAAAGTGTCATCCAGACCGATGGATAAAGATGGAGTGGTGAGCGCAAGCTCCAGGAGCTTGAAGGAGAGATGATGTCCGATGGGCGGTGATCGTGCAGTGGGTGCACCCTCGGTCGTCAGCCGTTCAACCGGTTGAAGAAAAGAAGTCAGGGACCTGTTTGCGATGAAACCTAAGGACCTGAATGAGAAACAAGGGCTCGATTGGAATGAAATGTAAGAACCAAAATGCAAACTCAGGTTTTCAAGGTTTATTTTAATTTAAATTTTTTTCAACTTTTTATATATGATTGTAAATAAGGTAATTATTATATTTAGACCTTGAATTTACATTTTTGACCTTTTTAGATTAATTTATTTAATTAAGTAATGTAATATAAGTTATTACATACTTATTAAGTTAGTTAATGTATTAATTAGATGAATGATTAGTAATATCTCGAGTCCAATTATTAATCAAATTATTTGTAATGTTAATTTGATGATAAAATAGCATTTTAAACTTATTTTAAGGTCCTTTACTATATATCCCTTATTTTATAATTAACTCATAGATTCACATATTCTTAGCTAATTAACTAGAAAGACTAGTTAATTAGGGGTAATTAGAGATCATGATGAGCTTCTCATCACTGATCGATCACTCAAGACACCGTGGGGAATTCTAGAAGATGTCCTTGTGAGAGTAGAAGATTTCTTCTTTCCCATTGACTTCTTAATTTTGGACACTGACCTTACCAACAATCCAACCAAGCCCTATATTATTTTGGGCCCCCCTTCCTTATAACTTTGCATGCTTCAATCAATTGCAATACTGGGGCATTAAAAATGGGCTTTGGGAACAGAAAAATCAAGCTTAATGTGTTTGATGCTTAAAAACAAGCTAGGCTTGAGGATTGTTCTCAAGTTGAGGTGATAAATGACCTGATTAAAGAGACAACCCCTGCAATGTTATGTGATGACCCCCTTCAGCATGTCATGCTAAATGAGCATTCCCATCTCTTGGAGGAATGTGAAGGGGATATACTTGAATTTGAGGAGTTGCTGGGTGTTTTTGCTGAGTCTCTTTCCCCATCATCTCTACCCAAGGTCGATTTACTACCTGAGATGGGGACATCTATTATGAAACCCTCAACCATACAAGTCCCCGACCTTGAGTTGAAACCCCTCCCAGACACTCTCAAGTACATCTTCCTGGGTGCCAATGATACGCTCCCCGTTATCATTTCGGTTGTGCTATCTGAGGCACAGGAGGGAGCCCTAATTGAATGCTTGTCTAGGCACAAGGAAGCTATTGCTTGGAGAACTGCTGACATTAAAGGTATAGATTCTACACTCTGCATGCACCACATTTATACTGATGATTCCATCAAGCCATTTAGGGACATGCAGAGACGTCTGAACCCTAATATGAGGGAGGTGGTTAAAAAGGAAATCTTGAAGTGGTTGGACACTGGGATCATATATCCCATTGTAGATAGTAAATGGGTAAGTCCTATTCATGTGATGCCAAAGAAGGCAGGCTTTACTGTGGAATTTAATGACCAAGGTGAACAGGTTGTGACTAGACCCTCAACTGGATGGAGGGTCTATATTGATTACCGCAAGCTGAACACCGCTGCCCAGAAGGATCACTTTTCCTTACCTTTTATTGATAAATTCTCGAGAAATTGGCAGGGAATAAGTACTATTGCTTTCTCGATGGATATTTTAGGTACAAACAGGTTGCAGTCTTCCTTGATAACCAGGAGAAGATGACGTTCACAAGTCCTTACGGTACCTTTGCATTCAGTCGTATGCCATTTGAACTATGTAATGCACCAACAACCTTCCAGCGGTGTATGATATCCATTTTCTCGGACATGATTGATGAGTGTGTTGAAGTGTTTATGGATGACTTCCCCATTTACGGATTGTCTTTTGACTAGTGTCTCCTGCACCTAGAGAATGTGCTGAAGCAATGTAAGGAAACTAGTTTAGTCCTCAGCTGGGAGAAAAGCCACTTCATAGTACAGAAAGGAATTGTACTTGGGCATGTTGTGTTTGAGCAAGGCTTGGAAGTAGATGAAGCCAAGGTTGATTCTATTTCCAAACCTTCATTGCCCACGAATGTCAAACAGATTAGATCCTTTCTGAACCATGCCATCTTTTATAAGTGCTTTATTAAAAATTTCAGTAAATTTCTAGGCCACTTTGTGACCTGTTGGCGAAAGAATCTTCCTTCAATTTTGATTCAAAGTGTGTCGAGGCCTTTCAAACTCTGAAGGAGGCCTTGATCTCTGCGCCTATTCCCCAAGCTCCTGATTGGACACTCTCATTTGAGCTGATGTGTGATGCTTCAGATTATGCACTGGGAGCAGTCCTCGGACAAAGGGTTGAGGGAAGACCAAATGTGCTGCACTATGCTAACAAGACTGATGAGAGCCTCATCATGAGCCATAACTAGCTCATTTTGACCCAATAAAGAAGATAAAAGCTCCTACATAACCTAGAAGAAGGCCTAACTGAAGGAACAAGTGCTCTGAGAAGAAAACATGAAATAAAGGTTAAAACTGCAATTTTACCATTGCAGTAGATAAACAGGATTTCTTAGAGGCAAAACATAGGTCAAATGGTCTAAATGAGATAAAAAGTGGGTTGAGTCAATCAGAAATGGGTTCATGTGCAATCTAAGAACTAAAAGACACTTGGTAACCCTAAAACAGACCCGCTTAAATTAACAAGGTTCCGGTCAGAACAAAAAGCAAGTAAACCCTCTACAAATCATGGAAAAACATACTCTAGGGTTTAGAACACTTAATTTGGCCTTTGGAACATAGTTTGACCTAGATTAGGGTCCTAGCTCTTCAATTAACCTAATTTGGGTTTTTACGCAAAATATCTAGTCAAACGAGGTCAAACCTGAAATCTAACTTCGCCATTGGATTCCTTAGGTCCAAATTAGGTTTGTACCAAAATTTGGACCTAAGGAGGGGTCATCTTGACCTACTTTGCAATTTAGTACACCCAAATCACAAATTGGTCCCTATCTTTTGAATACCGTTGCAGAGAACCCCCTAGGTTCTTCGCCTCCTTTGCAAACCGGTCCTGCCGCCATTGCTAGGGCAGAACCGAGCTCCGGCGAGGTTCGGAGAGGGATTGCTCTCTAATCCCTCAGAGATTCCCTCCCAGAAATGGAAGGAGGATTCTCTGAGGAATTCCCTTCCTTATAAAGTCAATTACAATCGTTGGTGTGAACCCAATCTCTCGTGCGAACGCACGAGAGATTTGGGTATCCTAACTCCTTTCCATCTCCGGCGACCAACCTCAGGCAATTACGTGCCCTTCACGCCCTGCACACCAAGTCCAGCGCCTATATAAGAACCCACAACTCCGGCCGAAGAGGCTGAGCTTGATTTGGCCGAGTTTCCCCCTTCAATTCCTCTCCTCCTGCTCGGCCAAATGCCCCAGCTAGCTCCGGCGAGCCCCCCTCCCCTCCCTCTTCGCTCTGCCACAAAACCAGTGGCAGAGTTAGCTTCCTGACCTCCCTCCGCGTCGCGCAGTACCAGCGCACGCCGCCTCAGCCCCGTCGTCGCCGCCGTTCTCCCCCACTGGGCGTCATCTTCTCCGGCGACAGCAAGTACTGCTGTCCGCCTTCCGTCCCCTTTCGTCCTTACAATTAGGTTAGAACTCCTCTCCATCCTATCCTCTCTCTTTTCCCCCTGTTATCTCATCTGATTACCCCTCGACCGACGCTGACCACCCTCATCTTCCACATCACCGACCGAACTCCGGCGAGCCGCCCACACCACTCCGCCACTCCACACGGCTCGCCAACCACCTCGTGAGCTCCGCCTCACCACCAGGAACTCGCTCCACCCCACAACTGCCACTCCAGACCTCCATAACCACCCCCCGAACAACCCACCATCTCCGGCCACAGGTTGACCTAGGCGTGCACGCCTAGGCCGACCGGCAACCTGCAGCATCACCCACCGCCTTCGCCGTGCTACGGCGAAGGTTTCCAGCTATTCTAATTGGGCCAATAGGCCGTTCTGTGGAATCTCAGGTGAACGCCCCGGCCGCCATTAACAGCCGAAGCAGCAGGAAGCTTGGAGCAGCAGCAGGCGTCAGGCTTCCCAGGCGGCAGGTGCAGCAGACTCTCGCAAGTGTTGCGAGGTGACTGAGTTCAGCAAGGAGCACCAGCAGGGCCTTCAGCGTGGGCAATTGCACACGAGAGTCTGCGGGCGCACGCAAAGGAAGGGCGGAACGTTTAGTCCCACATCGTGGAATCTCAAGGCACAGGTATGGTATAAAGAGTTTTTGTGATATAGGTTTACTGCCTCGAAAGCACAGGGGTGAGGTCCCTCACTGACCCCACCCGCCTCGTCCGCGGCCTGACCACGCGGACCTGGCGGATCCGACCCGACCTAGACCTACGCACTCCTCGCGCATCACACACCTGCAGGTGCGCCTGGTCCCGGGTACGATCCGACCCGATTGAGACTGTGGCTCTGGTAGAGCGGTTAGAGTGAATTGCTTGAGAGAGAGACACGCGCGGGTAGAGGGAGAAGGGTTAGGTTTTGTTCCTTGTGCAGGCAGGCTGATTGCAGGAGAAGGACTTGGCCGCTGCAGAAGAAGGAGAAGCAAGACAAAGAAGAAGAAGAAGGCAACGAAGAAAGGAGAAGCAAGACAGAAGAAGAAGAAAGAAAGAAGTCTTCGCAGGAGAAGAAGGAAAACAGAAAGGTTAGAAGTCTTCGCAGGAGAAGAAGAAGAAGGACAAGGGAAGATTGCAAAGAGACCCGAAAGGCAAAGCAGAAGAAGAAAAAGAGAAAGAAAGATCACATTTAAGACGTCTGATACATAAATCAGACGTCTAATTCTATTTTTTTTTTACATCTTTCTTAAAAACTCTTTGAATCAATTATATTTGCATTTAACAGTTGTATTCTTGGGTTTTACAAAGTACTGAGTTTGCTCCCTGTGTTCGACCTCGGATACTCTAGTTGTTTGAGTAATAAAATTATTTGTTTAAACGTTTTGTCGGTTCTACTGCAACGTAATACGCCTTTAAATCCGCACAGAAACGTTGACAACATTTTGGCGCCGTTGCCGGGGAGCAACGGGCACTTGTAAAGCTTTTGAGTACAACTTTTCTATTTAATATCTGACTTAAGTTCTCTTTTGTTGTGTTCAATCAGGGAAAGCAAAACAAAAAGGAAAGAATAGCAACTGCACAACAGACTGGGGCAGGTAATCTCCATAAGCCTTCCCCCTTAACCCTCTCACAATCTAAAAAAAAAAAAAGAAAAAAAAAGGGGAGAAGTCAACTTAGGGCTACCTGTCTTATATTTAGTAACTCATCAAGTTGCCTGATTTTCATTTCAACATATTTTTGTCTGTCATCCAACTAAGGCAACTAGGGCTAAAACTTTCTTGATTGAGCCCTAGGTGCTAAATTCTAAGGCAACTAAATTGGACCCATTAGAGCCAAGTTAGGATTGCAAAGCTAGGGTTTTTAGAGACACATCTTCTCTAAAATAAAGAAACAAACTTTCCAAAAAGAAGTGTGCCTAAACCGTGTTTGAAAATATTTATACAAGAGGAACCCTAAGCAAATCAGGCTGATAATCCATTTGAATCATAAAAGGAAGGACCTAAAAGCTCTCAAAGAAACAAGAGGTGAAGTTGATCCCTCGAGTCAACCAACCTTAATATTAGGTCACTTTTTGCACTCAAAATACTTAAAAGTTCAAGTGGAACATTAAGCACCTTGATCTTAAAATAAAAAAAAAAGGTAGACTTAAGAGGTCAAGATCCCCATTCTGGTCTACCTGGAACCACAGTGACAAGAGAGGTCGGGTGGGGGAAACCCTGTAACCCGTGGGGACGCTCTACCGTGTAGGGGTCTTTGCGGGACTCTCCCTCTCTGGCTGCCCAGGTATTTCTCAGGTGGACGATCTTCTGATCCAGGGGTCCATCTGCCCCGAACCTCTATAGTCACCCAACAATTCTTGGGTGTCTTGATTGGGTCCAGCACCTTCTAATCTCATCACATCTTCCGGTGCATGTTTGGTAGGAGGTCCTTAAGACCACCTTTAAGACCTCCTCTAGAAATTCATTCTCGCCGAGGCCAAGCCTCGACGCCCTTGTTTGTGCAGCAACCCCACCACATAAATCTTTCATCTGATTCAGACCCTGATTCTCCTTCTTCTCCCATCATGGCACAACCCATTGAAGAGGAGAATAACCTTGAACACCAACTTCAACGCTTGAACGATCTCTTTCAGAACTTTGTAAACCCACCACAGCGACCTATGATGCGAGATCACTATAATCCCGCTGCGGTGGCAATTGAACCCCGAGTACGAATCCCAATTGGAGGACCCGATTCTGATCTAAAGCCCAATATGATTCATGCCATACCAAAGTTCCATGGGCTTAACTCTGAGGATCCATTCCAACACATTAAACAACTCAAGCATCTGGCCCAGACTTTCGGGTCAGATGTACAAAATCGGGATATCCTACTCATGAAAATGTTTTCGTTCTCCCTCTTGGACAAGGCCGCGCACTGGTATCAGACTCAGACCCGCCCGATCAACACTTGGGAGGAATTACAGTTCGAATTTTTGAAAAAATTCTTCCCTGTTGGCCGGACGAATGCCTTGCGCCACCAGATCACTCATTTCACTCAACAACAGGGAGAACCTCTTCACGAAGCTTGGGATCGATTCCTAGATCTCATGCGAAAGTGTCCCCATCACGGAGTTCCTAAGTGGGAACAAGTCCAGTCTTTTTACCAGGGACTCCGTGAGGATATTCGTCTAATCGTCAATGCAACATGTGGAGGAAACATCATGGGCCAACACGAGGACACGGTGTGGGAGATTCTCGAAAACATGTGCGAGAACTCCATAAACAATGACTCCTTGGGCTTATTCGACAGGACGAATGCCCGCGCATCGACGAATCTAAGAGGGACACATGAGACGCAGGACCTGTCCACTTCTGTTGACCTGGAATTGATGGCCAGTCGGTTGGACAAGGTCTCTATCATAGAAAAGAAGGTGGACGAGCTAACTCGACATTTGCAGCAAGCCACCTCTGCACAAAACTCTTTTGCACGACCTCCTCTGGCAAGGGAAACAGTGCAAAACATCTATCACCAACCTGCCAAGGGGATGGGCCCCTATCCACCCCCGTCTACCTCCCAGACCGGAGTGACCTCCGATCCCGTCTACTCGAGTTGGGGGAACTCTGAACCCTCGTATTCTGACTTTCCTGAGGTTTCTCAGAACTGCGAGGACCTCAACGCCATCCAGAACGACCCATACTCCAATACCTACAACCCTGGATGGCGAAATCATCCTAACTTTCAGTGGGCGGGAAACTCTCAAAAACCACCATATCAACCCCGCCCACAAGCTCCTCGTCCATATCAGCCGCCTCAGCCTCGGCCCAATCCCACCTACCAATCTGGGCAAAATCAGGATCAACTGACTCTTATCCTTCAAACGCTGGCTGACATTCAAAAAACGAATGCGGCAATGCAAAAACAGCACAAGGACGAGATCACAGAGGTTCGCAACCAACTGGCCCAGATGGCAAATTCTCGCCAACCTGGCACCCTTCCTTCGCAACCTCTGCCCAACCCAAATAATGTGCCGACCCAGAGGCGCATTATGAATCCAAATCCAGGCCACGCACATTTGATTTATCAGGCCCCTGCTACTCCATCACCAGACAGGATGGAGGCTTCTACATCTTATGCAGAATTTCAGCAGCAGCCACCTCTCCTACCTAACCCAAACCAAAGTCAGGCTGGATTAAACTCTGTAACAACACGTAGTGGTAAAACAACACAAGACCCACATTATCTGAACCACTCCAAGCCTGATAATCGCCAAGACCCTAGGGTAGTCATCCAAGATACTACTGTCCCAGATCAAGAACCTGGACCTATCCTAGAGGAACCAGCTAGGATCCCATTTCCTGAGGCCTTGACCAAAGGAAAAAGGACAACCAAACCTGTGGCTCCTGAGGAGGATCTGGTCAAGCTCTTTGAACAGGTCCAGATAAACATCCCGTTGATGGATGCAATCCGCCACATACCGGCTTACGCAAGATTCTTGAAAGACATATGTACACCTAAACGTAAGCCGCGAACCAAGGATGGGAATCCGATTGTACTGTCAGAGCAAGCCAGCTCTGTCATCCTGAGCAAACTCCCACCCAAGGCTAAAGACCCAGGAACCCCCTTGATTTCTTGTAAAATTGGTGAAACCCAACTTGATAGAGCCCTACTAGACCTAGGTGCCTCCATAAATTTAATACCTACATCCCTCCTTGATCACCTTGAAGAATCTGAACTTAAACCCACTGAGGTGACATTGCAGTTAGCTGATCGATCCATCAAGTCACCCAAAGGAATACTCGAGGATGTCATTGTTAGGGTACGAGATTTTTATTTCCCAGTGGACTTCATAGTACTGGACATGGATGCACCTAAGAACCCAAGAGACACACCAATCATATTAGGGAGACCCTTTCTGGCCACTGCTAGGGCCAATATAAACTGCGAAGAGGGCCAGATAGAATTAAAATTTGGGAATCAAAATCTGAAGATCGACATTTTCAAAGCCCAACAAGGGATTAATTGCGGGGTTATAGAGGAAATTTGTGATGTCAAAGCCGTGGTTGATGAACTGCACATAGAGGACAACCTGATTATTTCTGATCAACCACTAGAAAATCAAAAACCGCTAACAGAGGAGTGCGAACACAATCTAGACACACCTATGACTCCTACCATTGCTCCCGATACAAACCCTGAACCACCCGCTGCTGCTGACAATCCTGTCATGGAACTCAAGCCCCTTCCTGAACATCTAAAATATGTCTTTTTGGATTCAAATCAAACGTTTCCTGTGATTATCAATTCTCGACTCACACCTGACCAGGAACTCCGTTTGATTTCTGTTCTCCAGCAACATCGTAGAGCCATTGGATGGACTCTAGATGATTTGACTGGTATAAGCCCTTCATACTGCACGCATCGAATCTATACAGAAGAAGGCTCACGACCTTCAAGAGAAATGCAAAGGCGACTAAACCCTAACCTACAGGAGGTCGTGAAAAAGGAGATCATTAAGTGGTTAGATGCAGGGATCATCTACCCGATCTCCGACAGTCGTTGGGTGAGTCCAACACAAGTGGTACCTAAGAAGGCAGGACTTACCATCATCACGACAGAAACCGAGGAAGTCATTCCTACCCGAATAGCTAATTCGTGGAGAGTCTGCATTGATTACAGAAGACTAAATTCCTCCACGAAGAAGGATCATTTCCCACTACCGTTTATTGATCAGATCCTTGAGAAACTAGCGGGAAATAGATTCTTCTGCTTTCTTGACGGGTACTCCGGTTACAATCAGGTGGCAATCCATCCAGAGGACCAAGAAAAGACCACATTCACCTGCCCCTTCGGGACGTACGCGTTTCGAAGGATGCCGTTCGGTCTCTGCAATGCACCTGCAACTTTTCAGCGGTGCATGCTTGCCATATTCTCAGATATGGTAGGTGACTATCTGGAAGTCTTCATGGATGACTTTTCAGTTTTTGGACAATCATTTGACGATTGCCTCCAACACTTGGTCCATATACTCAGGCGGTGCATCGAGGTGAATTTGGTTCTTTCCTGGGAAAAGAGCCATTTCATGGTGCCTGAGGGAATTGTCCTGGGACATTTAATCTCAGAGAAAGGCATCCAAGTGGATCGAGCTAAGGTTAACCTGATTTCCAAGCTCCCTATGCCTAGCTCGATTAAGGACATCCGATTTTTTTTGGGGCACGTCGGTTTCTACCGTCGATTCATCCCTGATTTCTCCAAAATCGCGCGCCCCCTGACCAATCTGCTTTCCAAGGATGTGCCTTTCGGAATTTCCAAGGAATGCACTCAAGCATTTGAGATCTTACGTGACCGAGTCACCCAAGCCCCAATCCTACAGTCCCCTGATTGGTCTCAACCCTTTGAGATCATGTGCGATGCATCTGACTTCGCTGTAGGAGCGGTTTTGGGGCAGAAAATTGACGGGAAACCTGTGGTCATTTACTACGCCAGCAAAACACTGGATGAGGCTCAGCGTAACTATACGGTTACTGAGAAAGAGCTGCTGGCCGTAGTATTTGCCCTGGAAAAATTCAGATCATACCTTCTGGGTTCCCGTGTTATCATATACTCGGATCACACAGCTGTGAGGCATCTCCTAGCCAAGAAGGACGCGAAACCTCGATTAATCCGCTGGATCTTGCTGTTGCAAGAATTTGACATCGAGATTCGCGACAAGGCGGGAAAGCACAATGTGGTAGCTGATCATTTATCCCGCCTTCCTCCTGAAATTATTGATCCGTCCGGACCTATTACAGAACATTTTCCTGATGAGCACCTCCTGACTATCAGTACAAGTCTTCCATGGTTCGCCAATATTGTTAATTACCTGGCATCACATCAGATTCCGCCCGATTGGTCGAAGGCCAAAAAGGACAAATTGCGTTCCGATGCCAAGTATTACCTATGGGAAGACCCGTATCTCTTCCGCATTGGTGCTGATCAGATAATCCGACGATGCGTCACGGAAGTGGAAATCAAAGACATACTCTCATTTTGCCATGACCAGGCATGCGGTGGACATTTTTCAGGACATAAAACCGCATCGAAAGTCCTCCAGTGTGGTTTCTACTGGCCCACAATTTTCAAAGATGCATACAATCACTGTAAGGCATGTTCCCGTTGCCAGACTCTAGGCAACATGAGCCATAGAGACATGATGCCTCTACAGCCGATCTTGGTATGCGAAATTTTTGATATTTGGGGGATTGATTTCATGGGACCCTTTCCTACCTCGGATGGCTTCGAATACATTTTACTCGCAGTTGATTATGTTTCCAAGTGGATAGAAGCCATTCCGACCCGAACCAACAATCATAAAGTCGTTATAAAATTCCTTCATCAAAACATTTTCTCAAGGTTCGGGATTCCGCGTGCTATAATTTCCGACGGAGGGACCCATTTTACAAACGCTCAGTTCAGGTCACTGATGATCAAATACGGGGTGTCACACCGAATCTCTACTCCTTACCACCCCCAAACTAATGGTCTAGCTGAGCTATCTAACCGAGAGATCAAGAAGATCCTTCAGGTTACTGTTCGACCTGATAGAAAAGATTGGTCTTCTCGGCTTCCGGAAGCATTGTGGGCCTATAGGATCGCCCACAAGACCCAATTAGGAATGTCTCCCTTCAGACTAGTGTACGGGAAGGCATGTCACCTCCCCGTCGAATTGGAGCATAAAGCCTATTGGGCAGTACGGACCTGTAATCTCGACCTTTCTAAGGCTGGAACCCACAGAAGATTTCAAATGAGCGAGATCGATGAATTACGCCACGACGCATATGAGAACTCGCGAATTTACAAAGAACGGGTTAAAGCTTTTCACGACAAACACATTTCTAGAAAGGTCTTTCATCCTGGTCAAAAAGTTTTACTCTTTGATGCTCGACTCAAACTATTCCCAGGAAAGCTAAGATCCAAGTGGGTCGGACCCTACCTAGTCAGCCAAATCTTCGGAAATGGAGCTATTGAAATCAGCCCACTCAGCCACGATTCTGAACCATTTGTCGTGAATGGGCAGAGACTCAAGCCGTTCATTGACATGACTGATATAGATTTGACTGAGTCATCCTTTACCCTCCTTTCCTCTTGAGCTCATTACGCCCAGCCGATGGCGTAAAACTCAGCGCTTAACGGGAGGCAACCCGTCATTCTTTGAAAAACCTGAAACCGTTTCTGACATCGCTATGCGGAACTCATATTGCACTTTAGGGTTCATCCATTAGAACAGCCGACTTCACCTCAGGTATACCTACCCGAGATTAGAAATCGTTCGCAACAAGTCGCTTCGACCCATTCACTCACCACACACCTGTCCTAACACATGAACTAAGCTGAATTCGAACCCACCTAATTTACAATGGGGACATTGCAAATCTTAGGCATGGGGGGGTATGAAAGTGCAAAATGTCAGAAAATTCATATCAAGAAAGGGTTTCATACAAAAAAAAAAAAAAAAGGACTTGATAGAGGGGAGGAACAATTCAGGGTCATACAAATGAGAGGAGGAAAAGAAAGAAAAATGACAAAAAGAGCAAAAATAAAGAAAGGAGCACAAAAGGAAAAGAAAAAGAAAAAGTCATTAGTAAAAGATTAAGGGGTTAACTGAAGTTCTAGACCGAGTCAAGAAAAAGAAAAGAAAAATGCTACAGAGATATAACAAGAGATTAGCGGGAACGCTGGTCTTAGGCCTCTTGGGCTAGATTTTTTGCTTAAAAATTCACGTATCCGTTAAAATCTGGACAATCCTCAAGAGGTTGAGGAAAATGCAAAGCTTAAGTATTAGGTCTAAGGCTTAGGAAGTATTCGGCCTCGTTAACTGACCTCCGGTTTGCGGGATTCGGTAACCTAAGCACCCAAATTCACACACAGTCTGGTTCAGTGCGCATAAATATTCAAAACACGCAAGAGCGTTTAATATTCTGAAAAAGTCACCTAGATTAGGAGCGGCTAATCAACACAAGTTGATTTGGACAAGTTCCCAGCGCGGAGAGGCGGGAAATTCCCCTCGAAGATGCGTAACAACATATCGTCTCCTCGGTGCTTGTCTCTTAGGATATTTAAATATCCTACTGGGGGCATGTAAGCACTCTGCTGGTTCAGATACCATGGGTGGCATTATCACGAAATGTCGATCGCCAGGGTCTGAATTCGGCCACGGAACGCCATGGGTGGGATTATCTCGAAATCTCGAAAGCCAGGGTTCCGGGGGTTACCATGGGCGGGATTATCTCGAAATCTCGAAAGCCAGGGACCTTTGAGGATTGATGATGGGGACGAGGAATCCGATACAGACCGTGTTGAGAAGCTAATCCGAAGCTAGAAATAAAAAAGAAAAGAGAGAGAAAAGCTCTCCAAACAAATAAATCTTCTATCTCTCTCTTACAAAAAAACGCACTGCAAACTGAACTTAGGCTAAAAATATCTCAAGCACGGGTGCTTTAACCGCGGAGTCCAACAAACCCTAGGTTAGGTTCTGTGGGCCGTAGAAACCTTTGCAGAAGACTGAGGCTAAAGCGGAACAGGTCCGGATTTTGGTTGGTACTTGAGTACCTCTAGGCCTATTGTCGGCATTCCCACCTAATCACAAAAGAAAAAGGAGAAGCACTTATCATTATTGACAACATTCAGTGTCTAGAACGGAAGTTAAAACTTTGAAATTTTGCTAAGGGACTAGCAAAAGCTAGGCATGGGGGTATGATGAGAGCCTCATCATGAGCCATAACTAGCTCATTTTGACCCAATAAAGAAGATAAAAGCTCCTACATAACCTAGAAGAAGGCCTAACTGAAGGAACAAGTGCTCTGAGAAGAAAACATGAAATAAAGGTTAAAACTGCAATTTTACCATTGCAGTAGATAAACAGGATTTCTTAGAGGCAAAACATAGGTCAAATGGTCTAAATGAGATAAAAAGTGGGTTGAGTCAATCAGAAATGGGTTCATGTGCAATCTAAGAACTAAAAGACACTTGGTAACCCTAAAACAGACCCGCTTAAATTAACAAGGTTCCGGTCAGAACAAAAAGCAAGTAAACCCTCTACAAATCATGGAAAAACATACTCTAGGGTTTAGAACACTTAATTTGGCCTTTGGAACATAGTTTGACCTAGATTAGGGTCCTAGCTCTTCAATTAACCTAATTTGGGTTTTTACGCAAAATATCTAGTCAAACGAGGTCAAACCTGAAATCTAACTTCGCCATTGGATTCCTTAGGTCCAAATTAGGTTTGTACCAAAATTTGGACCTAAGGAGGGGTCATCTTGACCTACTTTGCAATTTAGTACACCCAAATCACAAATTGGTCCCTATCTTTTGAATACCGTTGCAGAGAACCCCCTAGGTTCTTCGCCTCCTTTGCAAACCGGTCCTGCCGCCATTGCTAGGGCAGAACCGAGCTCCGGCGAGGTTCGGAGAGGGATTGCTCTCTAATCCCTCAGAGATTCCCTCCCAGAAATGGAAGGAGGATTCTCTGAGGAATTCCCTTCCTTATAAAGTCAATTACAATCGTTGGTGTGAACCCAATCTCTCGTGCGAACGCATGAGAGATTTGGGTATCCTAACTCCTTTCCATCTCCGGCGACCAACCTCAGGCAATTACGTGCCCTTCACGCCCTGCACACCAAGTCCAGCGCCTATATAAGAACCCACAACTCCGGCCGAAGAGGCTGAGCTTGATTTGGCCGAGTTTCCCCCTTCAATTCCTCTCCTCCTGCTCGGCCAAATGCCCCAGCTAGCTCCGGCGAGCCCCCCTCCCCTCCCTCTTCACTCTGCCACAAAACCAGTGGCAGAGTTAGCTTCCTGACCTCCCTCCGCGTCGCGCAGTACCAGCGCACGCCGCCTCAGCCCCGTCGTCGCCGCCGTTCTCCCCCACTGGGCGTCATCTTCTCCGGCGACAGCAAGTACTGCTGTCCGCCTTCCGTCCCCTTTCGTCCTTACAATTAGGTTAGAACTCCTCTCCATCCTATCCTCTCTCTTTTCCCCCTGTTATCTCATCTGATTACCCCTCGACCGACGCTGACCACCCTCATCTTCCACATCACCGACCGAACTCCGGCGAGCCGCCCACACCACTCCGCCACTCCACACGGCTCGCCAACCACCTCGTGAGCTCCGCCTCACCACCAGGAACTCGCTCCACCCCACAACTGCCACTCCAGACCTCCATAACCACCCCCCGAACAACCCACCATCTCCGGCCACAGGTTGACCTAGGCGTGCACGCCTAGGCCGACCGGCAACCTGCAGCATCACCCACCGCCTTCGCCGTGCTACGGCGAAGGTTTCCAGCTATTCTAATTGGGCCAATAGGCCGTTCTGTGGAATCTCAGGTGAACACCCCGGCCGCCATTAACAGCCGAAGCAGCAGGAAGCTTGGAGCAGCAGCAGGCGTCAGGCTTCCCAGGCGGCAGGTGCAGCAGACTCTCGCAAGTGTTGCGAGGTGACTGAGTTCAGCAAGGAGCACCAGCAGGGCCTTCAGCGTGGGCAATTGCACACGAGAGTCTGCGGGCGCACGCAAAGGAAGGGCGGAACGTTTAGTCCCACATCGTGGAATCTCAAGGCACAGGTATGGTATAAAGAGTTTTTGTGATATAGGTTTACTGCCTCGAAAGCACAGGGGTGAGGTCCCTCACTGACCCCACCCGCCTCGTCCGCGGCCTGACCACGCGGACCTGGCGGATCCGACCCGACCTAGACCTACGCACTCCTCGCGCATCACACACCTGCAGGTGCACCTGGTCCCGGGTACGATCCGACCCGATTGAGACTGTGGCTCTGGTAGAGCGGTTAGAGTGAATTGCTTGAGAGAGAGACACGCGCGGGTAGAGGGAGAAGGGTTAGGTTTTGTTCCCTGTGCAGGCAGGCTGATTGCAGGAGAAGGACTTGGCCGCTGCAGAAGAAGGAGAAGCAAGACAAAGAAGAAGAAGAAGGCAACGAAGAAAGGAGAAGCAAGACAGAAGAAGAAGAAAGAAAGAAGTCTTCGCAGGAGAAGAAGGAAAACAGAAAGGTTAGAAGTCTTCGCAGGAGAAGAAGAAGAAGGACAAGGGAAGATTGCAAAGAGACCCGAAAGGCAAAGCAGAAGAAGAAAAAGAGAAAGAAAGATCACATTTAAGACGTCTGATACATAAATCAGACGTCTAATTCTATTTTTTTTTACATCTTTCTTAAAAACTCTTTGAATCAATTATATTTGCATTTAACAGTTGTATTCTTGGGTTTTACAAAGTACTGAGTTTGCTCCCTGTGTTCGACCTCGGATACTCTAGTTGTTCGAGTAATAAAATTATTTGTTTAAACGTTTTGTCGGTTCTACTGCAACGTAATACGCCTTTAAATCCGCACAGAAACGTTGACAACAAAGACTTTAACTGAACCACAGAAAAACTACACCGTCACTAAAAAGGAATTACTTACGGTAGTTTTTGCTCTGGAGAAGTTTAGGTCTTATCTTCTTGGGTCTAAGTTGGTTATTTTCACTGATCATGTGACAATGAAGCATCTCATTGCTAAGAAGGATTCTAAGCCACGTCTAATTAGGTGGATCCTACTCCTTCAAGAATTTGACTTAGAGATACGTAAAAAGAAAGGAGTAGAAAATGTTGTGGCTGACCACCTGTCTCGCCTTTCACTTGATGACTCTCCATCTGGAGACATCCGCGAGACATTTCCTAATGAAACTCTTATGGCGGTAACACCAACTTCACCTTGGTATGTTGATACCATCAATTACTTGGTCACTAGAGAAACTCCTGGCTCTCGGGATGAGTAGAAAAGAAAGATTTATTTCCCAAGCTAGATACTTTCATTGGGAAGAGCCTGAATTATTTAGAATTGGATAAGATCAAGTATTGACAAGATGTGTGCCTGAAGAGGAGCAACAAAGTGTGCTGAGTTTTTTCCATGAACTTCATTGTAGAGGACACTTTGGTGCTAAGCAAACTACTTTTAAGGTTCTCCAGTCTGATTTTTGGTGGCCTTCGTTATTTAAGGATTCTCATAATTTTGTTAAGGCCTGTATTAGATGTCAACGGACTGGAATGATTGGAAAGAGGAATGAGATGCCTCAACACCCTATTCAATCTGTTAAAATTTTTTATGATTGGGGAATTAACTTTATGGGCCCCTTCCCTACGTTCCATGGTTATGAATATACCTTGGTGGCAGTTGATTATGTCTCTAAATGGATAGAGGCCATTCCTACACACACAAATGACCACTCTATGGTCTTAAAATTTGTGAAGGCCAATATCATATATTGTTTTGGTTGCCCCAAGACCATTATAAGCGATGGGGGACCTCATTTCCGAAACCACCACTTCAATCGGCTACACAAGAGTCTGGGAGTGATTCACAAGATTGCTACACCTTACCATCCTCAGATGAGTGGCCAGGTTGAAGTGTCGAATAGGGAGTTAAAGAACATTTTAGGAAAGATCATTGACCTGATAGGAAGGACTGGTCCCAAAAGCTCGATGATCCTTTGTGGGCATATCGAACGGCCTATAAGACCCCATTGGGTACATCTCCTTTTCGGATTGTGTACGGGAAAGCGTGTCATTTACCCATTGAGTTGGAACATAGAGCACTTTGGACTATTCAAAGTGTCAACATGGATTTAGAAAAGGTGGGTAAGGCACGACTTCTAAAATTAAATGAGCTTGAGGAGCTGAGGAATGATGCTTATCACACCTCTCAAGCTTATAAAGAGAGAACTAATGTCTTGCCTGATAAGTATATCCTTAGAAAGACCTTTGAGCCTAACCAACAAGTCTGGATTTTCAATTCCAGACTTAAGCTTTTTCCAAGGAAATTAAAATCTCGTTGGGATAGGCCTTACATAATCACTAAAATGTTTCCGCATGGAGCTGTGGAGATCAAGAGCCCTTCCTCTTCGGCAACTCCCTTTATCATCAACGGCCAACGGTTAAAACCATACATTACTTTGGATGGCCATCTGGTTGATGAGGTCATTCTTGAAGAGCCTTAGCTCCAGTCATTCTCCACCTCAGGTAATGTCTTCCTTTAACTATTTTGTTTCCAATGAGGACATTGTTTGAACCAGTCATTAGGGGATAGGACTTGAGGCATCTGTTTATAGCATGTCTACATTTTGCATTCATTCATGCATATTGCATTCAAAAAAGAAAAAAGAAAAAGAAAAACATTTTGTATTATTGAGCTTAATTGGCTGGCCTGTATTCTTAAGCAAACTAGAACTTTAGGTTAGATTAAGTTGACTCTAGGTGTCGAACTTTAGAAGCTAAGTGAGCTACTAGCTTTAGACCTTTAGGGTCCTTTGTGGACTTAAAAACTTAAGTAGGAGTTAAGTTGTGGACCATTCCTCAAGAGGTTGAGGAAGGAAAGCTAGGGATTGAGTTAAAGGCTGGATAGTACATGGAGTCTTTTTCTACCTTTTGGTTTATGGGTCCTCGTAACCTAAGCATCCACATTTCACACACACTTGGTCTTGTGTAAATAGTGATCACCCTAATTCATTTCTTAAAGAAGAGTTGGTTCTCTTAGTTTTGACTTAGGAGAAGCTTGAAAACACAATTTGATTGGAACAGTTCCTATCGCAGTAGAGGTGGAGTACATACTCACCTTGAGGATGCGATGATAACATGTCACCTCCTTGGTGCTTGTCTCTTAGGATATCCATCCTATTGAGGGCATGTAAGTGCATTGTGCAGTTCAGGTACCATGGGCGGCTCTATCTCGAAGTGCCGATTGCCACAAGCCTGAATTTGCTTAAGAAATCCATGGGTGATACTATCTCGAAGTGTTGATTGCCAGGAGTTCTTGGGGTCGCTATGGGTGGTGCTATCTCAAAGCATCGAAAGTCAGGAACCCTTCGAGGTTTAGTGATGGGGACAATGAATCTGACACAGACCATGTTGACAGCAGATCCAAGGTTAAATCTAGAGGAATCAAATAAAAATATATTACAAAAAAAATCATTCTTACTCTCTTTCTAGGTTGGCAATCATACTAACCTCAAATAACTCAGACCAATGCACATGTACGGATGCTTTAATCTCTGGGACAAATAAACCCTAGGGTAGAGTTAGAAATCAGGAAAACCTGTACCTACAACTCGTCTTTAGCTGAACTAGTCTGAAACTTAGCAACTACTTGGGAACCTTAGGTCTAAGGTCTAAACTCAACATGTTTCTAAAGGAAGACCGATTGAATTGGCTAGTCTACTTGTACTGCTAGGTTATTGCTTGAATTTGCCAGGGACTAGCAAAAATTGGGCATGGGGGCATTTGATAAGCTCATATTGTGAGCTAATTAAATGTCTAAATTCATAAACATTAATGTAATGCATCCATTTATTTAGCATGCATTAGGATGTAAATAGATTAATTTATATTTCTGATTTAATTACATGAATTCATGCATTGCATTCATAATTAAAGGCATTTGGAATTGACTTAGAATGGCATGTAATTAGGTGCATTACATGCATTGTTTTAATTAACATAGAACTTAAGGATTTGTGTATAAATAATCCCAATATTTTATTTTATTAATTTTCTCCCGCAACTGCTCCACTTCTTCCTCCTATGCATTCACTCTTCGCCAGGTACCTACACTAAAGACCCCCATTCATGGAGCGGGAGAGATGGATTTGGTCGGGCAGCTGCGACTACAGGGAGAGGAGGAGGCAGCTGTGCTCGGGGAGATGCCGCCCACCCCATCACCATGCATTTGCCCATCACTGTGGTCTCTACAGCCGAGCCTCGCCACACCTTCGGCCGGCAGAGTAACAGGCCGCCACGCCAACCCGGCGACCTCAGCCACTTACCGTGAGTATGTGTCTCATCGGCCATGCGAAGAACTTCTTTCTTCTTTATTTTTAGTCTCTCTTTTCTTTTCTTTTGCATGATACTATTCATCATCACCTTCATTACTCTATTTGCAGGCCTCAATGAACCCACCACCACCATCACCACAGACCACCTTCACGCCAAAGCAGCCAGCAACAACCAGCCTCTCCTCGCACATGCTCCACGCCTCTCCACACGCACAGCAGTAGCAAGCAGCAACCAACCCATCACCACTGCCCCTCTCTACTTCATCCAGCCGACTCCAGCCACACCACACCTCACCGCCACCACCGCCGGGTGCGCGTCGGCCTCGCCTACCTCCGGTGAAGACCACGTTGCCGATTATCTCCTCAATCATGCATAAGAACCCACAAAGGAATGCTCTGTTTCTTGTGGCATTAGAAATTACATTTCATTGCCATTGCAAGAGTGAGATTTTTGAATTTATTAATTAAATATTATGGCTAATTTATGCAAGTGACCTTCCTCTTTCTCATAAATGCCATTTCAGCATGATCTCTTATTGTTTCCATAATCTAAAGGCGAATTAGGCTCCATTTCTTGACAAAATCAATAGTGAACATTCATTTTTGATATTAACGAGTTTAATTAGGCAATTGTCTCCCTGCTATTATGCAAGTGCTTTAATTTTTAATTATTTTGATTAGTCGATTTTCCACCACTTAGAAATACGACAAATCTTCTTAATCATCAATTTCGAAAGTGAAAATCAACCAATCAGTGCTCCTTTGATTTCTTGTGTCATTGGAGATTACACTTTTAATAGGGCACTTCTAGATCTAGGTGCATCTACTAACCTAAATCTGACTTCTCTTTGCGAGAAGTTCGGATTAGGTGAACTTCGGCCGACTTCAGTAACGTTGTAGTTAGTGGATCGTTCGGTCACTAATCCACAAGGCGTTATTGAAGATGTTATTGTCAAGGTAATGGATTTCTATTTTCCTGTAGATTTCCTTGTCCTTGACATGGATGTAACTGAAAATTTAAGGAACACGCCCATCATTCTGGGGTGTCCGTTCCTGGCTATCGCTAAGGCCAATATTAACTATGAGAGCGGTAGCATGGAAATTGCCTTTGGGGATTAGAAATTGAAATTGGATATTTTTAAGGTGATTAACAAATTTGAGGATTGTGGATTTATAGAGGAACTTGAGGAAGATAACTTGAATATTGAAACATGTTTGGCGGTTTCTGCAATTAAAAGTTCCTCCTGTTGTGATGGATTTGACCCACAACCCTCTGTGACAAACCCGCCACATTCTGAAGAGGTTATTAATTTTTTTCACTTTCAACATCTTCCTCTTGATGAATCTTCATCAGCATCATCCTTCCCTTCAATCCTAAACTCGCCCTAGCTCGAACTGAAACCATTGCCTGAGAATTTGAAATATCAGTTTTTGGGACCTCAAAAGACATTTCCTGTGATTATCAATGCTAGATTAACTAAGGAGCATGAGATTAAATCGATCAAGGTCCTAAAGGAACACAAGGAGGCAATTGGTTGGACCATTCATGACCTTAGGGGGATCGGGTCATCTTACTGCAATCATAGAATATTCTTGGAAGATGGATCCCGCCATTCTCACCAAATGCAGAGGAGATTAAACCCTAATATGCGAGAAATGGCCAAGAAAGAAATTACCAAGTGGCTTGACGTAGGAATAATTTATCCGATCTCTGATAGTCCTTGGGTAAGTCCCATACAAATCATTCCCAAGAAAGTCAGGATTACCGTTGTGACTAATGAGAAAGGAGAATCTGTCACAACTCGTTCAGCTTCCTCTTGGAGGGTTTGTATCGATTACAGGAAGCTGAACACAGCCACAAAAAAGGATCATTTCCCTTTGTCCTTCAACGATCAAATCCTTGAAAGACTAGCCGGGCAAAAGTACTTCTGTTTCCTAGACGATTACTCAGGATACAATCAAGTCCCTATCCATCCCGAGGATCTGGAAAAAATGACTTTCATTTGTCCCTACGGAACCTTTGCTTTCCGTAGGATGCCATTCGGCTTATGCAATGCACCCGCGACTTTTCAAAGGTGTATGCTAGCCATATTCTCTAACATGGTGGGAGAGTTTATGGAAGTCTTCATAGACGATTTCTCTATTTTTGGAGAATCATTTGGTTCTTGCCTGGTTAATCTTGAAATGATTCTTAAAAGATGCATCAAAACAAGATTGGTCCTTAGCTGGGAAAAAAGTCATTTCATGACACAAGGAATCGTCTTGGGTCATCTAATCTCTGGACGGGGAATTGAAGTTGACAAAACTAAGGTTGATGCTATTTTTAAACCTCCTCCTCCCACATCTGTCAAATAAATTCAATCATTTCTTGGTCATGTGGGATTCTATAGGAGTTTCATCAAGGATTTCTCTAAGGTTGCTTGACCTCTAAGCAACCTTCTCGCCAAAGATACGCCGTTTGATTTCAATGAATCATGCTGTAAGGCATTTGATTTTCTTAAAACGACAGTCACTTGTGCTCCGGTGTTGCAACCACCGACTTGGACAGCCCCATTCGAGATCATGACCAACGCTTCTGATTACGCAGTCGGGGTTGTTTTGGGTTAAAAGATCGACAGGAAGTCCTCTGTCATCTACTACTCTAGTAAAACTCTGGACGAGGCCCAGAGGAATTACACTGTTACTGAGAAGGAATTGCTAGCTGTAGTATTTGCTTTGGAGAAATTTATGACTTATCTCTTAGGGTCTCATGTCATAGTATATACCGACCACTCGACTTTGTGACATCTCCTGGCCAAAAATGATGCCAAACCCCGACTTATTCAATGGATTCTTCTACTTCAAGAATTCAATCTTGAAATCAAAGATAAATCTGGGGCACAGAATGTGGTGGAGGATTATCTTTCGAGACTTCTGAGTGATTCTTCTCATCTAGATATTCAAATTGCTGATACTTTTTCGAACGAGACTATCCTTGCAGTATCAAGTGTCCAAATCCCATAGTTTGCTAACATTGTAAATTATTTGGCCGTTGGTCAAATCCCTCAGGATTGGACCAAGCAACAACGAGATAGACTTAAATATGAGGCCAAATATTACTTCTGGGAGGACCCTGAACTGTACCGCATCGGCTCTGATTAGATTATTCACCGATGTGTTTCGGAGAATAAATTCAAAAGTATACTCGAGTTTTGCCATGCATCTGCGTGTGGACATTTCTCTGGGAAAAAGACGGTTGCAAAGATTTTGCAATCTGGATTCTGTTGGCCGTCTTTATTCAAGGATGCCCAGGAATTCTCGAGGTCATATTCCCGATGCCAGGCACTTGGGAGCACAACCAAGAGAAACATGATGCCTCTAAACCCAATTCTTCCCGTCAAAATCTTCGATATTTAGGGCATCGATTTCATGGGACCCTTCCTTCATTTGGACACCAGTACATTCTCGTTGATGATTACGTGTCTAAGTGAATCGAGGCTATTCCCACCCAAACTAATGACCATAAGGTGGTCATCGATTACGTCAAGAAGAACATCTTTAGTCAGTTCGGGATTCCAAGGGCCATCATCAGCAATGGTGGTACTCACTTCACTAATGCCCAGTTCCATAATTTACTGGCAAAATACGAGGTAAATCACATAATCTCCACACCTTACCACGCCCAGATAAATGGACAGGCCGAGATCTCCAATCGAGAGATCAAGAATATTCTTTAGAAAATGGTTAGGCTTGATTGTAAAGACAAGACTCAAAAGCTTGTGGACGCTCTTTGGGCCTACCGTACGACGTACAAAATGCCTATCGGCATGTCACCGTTTCATCTGGTGTATGGAAAGGTGTGCTATTTACCTGTAGAAATTGAACATAGAGCATTCTGGGCAATTAAGCAGTGTAATCTCGATTTGAGTTTAGCCGAAAAGATTAGGAAACTCCAACTATCTAAGTTGGAGGAGCTTAGAAATGATGTATACGAGAATGCCAAGATTTATAAGGCTCGGACCAAAGCTCTTCATGACCAATTAATATCCCGCAAGAGCTTTGAGATGAACCAGAAGGTCTGGCTCTTTAATTCTCGACTTAAGCTTTTTGCCGGCAAACTTAGATCAAAATGGAACAACCCGTTCACCATCGATCAGATATTTCCAAACGGGGTCATTCAGATCTCTGACCCAAAGATAGGTAATTCATTTAAAGTCAATGGTCAACGTCTGAAACCTTTTATTGACCGTATTGTTCCAGAACCCGTCTCAGCATGGTTGCTCTAATCACATTATGATTTCTTTGGCTGGACTTCGCCTAGCTAATGGCATTAAACTCAGCAGCTGTATAGTCTAACTCAGAGCTGACCCGAGCATCATATTCAAGTGATATCTTCTACATTCTACTCTTCCTTTCATGTCTTTTATTCTCAATGCAGACATTGCATCAACTAGGCATGGGGGGTGGATTCATTTCTGAATCAATTTGTCAACTCTGTAGAATTCTTGCAAATTCTACTTGTTCTTTCTCAAAAAAAAAAAAGAAAAAAAATTGAATTAGGAGAGAATACTTAGGCATTAGAACTTTTCAATCTTAGGAAATATTATAGTAGGATCTGAACACTAAGACTCTTCAGGTCTTTGGGCTTAATCAGCCCGGGTATCCACTAAAATGTGGATTTGTTTATTGAGTTTTCGCCATCTCGAATTCTATTTCAATTTGATTCAATAAGTTGGGGTGATAAGTACATGACTTATCAATCCGCCCTCTTATTTGAGGGAACTTTAAGTCTAAACATCTACACACTATTCGCACCGACTCGATGTTTGGTAGTTTTAACGAAAATTGGGTAGCTAATGAACCATGTAGGATGGTATGGCTGGCAAGTTATCATGGGTAAACGACCCATAGGTAGGTTGTCCAGAGCCCAGCCACTGGACCATTCTTTTCCTACTGCCTTTAGGTAAATCTTATACCTAAGAAGCCACCTACTTAAAAAAAAAAAGGAAAAAGAAAGTCCAAAAAGAGAAAAAAAGAAAAGAAAAAGAAAAAGAAAAGGAGAAAAGAAAAAAAAATAAAAGAAATAAGCCACACTTCACCGCACGAGTATGGCTGTCAAGTTATCGTGGGTAACAGCCCATTGGTAGGTTGTCTAGGTCCCAGCTCAAGAAATGCATGTTTAATTCCTAAAACACTTGGGAAGAAGTGGAGAAGTAGAATAAGTCGGGGAGATATACACTGGATTCACCCTTGTGTTGACCCCAAAAAAAATAAAAGTAGGGAGAGAGCAACCGATCCTATAGATAAACTTTTAGGCAAAATTCTTTTTAAGGTCACCTAGGGGCGTAGAAACCCAAAGTCCGTTCTAATTGCCGATCAACAAGTCTATTACATTCACAAAAAGATGCTTACAACTTAGGGTTCTCATCAAGTCTTGGGTGGGTTGAGTGGCCGTAGAAAGCCGCTCTATAACCCAAAACTCAAAAATCCAAAAAAATTAGAAAAGAAGAAAAAAGAGAAAAAGAGATCCTTCTTTGAATAAGGTGAGGGCTTGAAGCGGTTTGCATTTTGGCAAATATTCAGGCGCTGTTGTGTCTTTGAAAGTTCAGGTCCTAAGTAAAAATTTCTTAATGTTGAAAATGACTTTTGCCCGAGTAATCCAATCCTAATTCCTTTATAAATAGTATGTAGTTTTTGCTAGGGACTAGTAAAAGATAGATATGAGGGTGTGATGTGCATGAATCTAAATAGCCAAAAATGTCTATTAATGCATGTTCCTAGTACCATATTAGCATCATGCATTATGCATAATCATGCATTTAGGTCAAATTGTATAAATTGTATAGTAATTGTCTCCTTTTATGGTCAAGGACAGGGCGACTTTTAATCGGGGCTTCGAACTGAAGATCCAATCGTATGGATCCGATCTAGGCGACGACGAGAGTTCAACGACTCTAAGATTGCCCTAATCAGACATTCGTAGCATCAGATATAATCCAATGAAGCTCAAAGATCAAGGGCCAAGATGGTGTCAATCCATACTTCAGATGACAAATCCGATCGCACGGATGGGTTCAGATCGACAATCGCAGCCTAATGGCATGAAAATCGATCCAATCTGACATCCGTGGCACCATCTACAACACGAAGAAGATGGACGGTCAGGATGGTGCCAAGTGGCACCATCCTGACCATCCGCACCTGGCCGCCCCCTCCGCTCAACTCCTGAAGGGTCGCGTGATGTGAGATCTGGGCCGTTGGATGTAGATCTAATGACCAAGATTAGCCACGCGCATAAGCAGCGTTGCACCTCAAACCGCTACATAGCACAGTGGTTAAGGCTCTACGCATGCAAAGCGCACGTGTTCGAGCCACCGTGAAGCGCTTCTTCTCGTATGGGCACACGCGATCAGCTACGAACTACCCAGATTGTCCAATTGGGCGCACACGCATTTGGATCCCTTGTTTCAAGCCTATTCTCACGTGTGGGTGCGCAAAGCTGAAGCGGGCGAGGAGCGATCTGAGCCGTCCGATCGCTAAGATTGCTTGGATGTGCACTTGAGTTAGGTGCGCGAGAGAGGAGGAGGTGCACGTGGCACGTGCACACGTCACCCACGACAGGTCTTTAATGATGGATAAATCCGTCACTAAAGACCTGATTTTAATGTTTTTGAATATGAAATGACTAAATTGCCCACAATCCTTGTAACTATAAAAGGAGAGCCTTACCCTATGAAATTCTCATCCCTTCCTTCACCTCTCTCCCTCTCTAAAGCTCTAGAGAAGCTTGTCTTACACCTGGGATGCTCCTTTAGAGCCAAATCCAAGGTTTTCTTGCCCCTGTTCTAGAAGTGGATCCCACGACGACGACGACGTGCTGCCTCATTCTCGCTTCCTCCTGCTTTGTCCTCCTTCTTCCCTCTCCATCCTCCATCTTCTAGGCATCGCTCCATCTAGCTCGTCCTCCAAGCATTCGTCAAGGAGGATAACATCTCTCTCCCTTCTTTTTATCACTTTCTAGTATAGAATTTCCTGCTTTCTAGCTATAATCATTTCCCGCTTTCTAGTCGTAAAAGCAGTGTTCTTATATCAAGTGATTGTTTCTCTCTCTCTCTTAGTGTTAATATCAATTCCATTATAATTATCTTGCTTTCAAACAAAAATACCAAAAAAAGAATATAATTGAGGATTTTAGATCGACGTAGCCTCCCTGTGTTTGACCCAAAATTTCTTTACGAATTTCAGTAAAATTTAATCTATTGACGGATTTCTTTGCAAATTGAACTACAATAATAGGTTTTTCAAATCCAACTTCGATTGCATAGTTTTCCACTATCAACAATGGGTTGAGAAGGCAAATTGCCTGCAGGTCTTTGATCAGGTGTAACCCCAATGTGATTTTGTAAATTGGTGACTACACGAGTTACCTCAGTCATTTGATTTTGCATACCCTACAAGGTCTTCATAACTTGGGTATTGATATCTTCTTGAGAAAGCCTGAGTGGAAAGTGATTTTGCCCATAGATCCAATGTTGAAATTGCCTTTGGAAAGGAACCTGATTAGGGGCTTTCCATGAGGGATTCGGGTTATTCCTCTAATTTTGGTAGGAGTTGGAGTGTAACGAGCGCGTACCCCAGACGTCTTTTAAGACGTCTGGGAGCTGGCCCAGACGTCTGTCAAGACGTCTGGGATCACATCAAGACGTCTGACCAGACGTCCGGGATAGTTTACAGACGTCTGACGAACAGTTATGCTCGCACGGGATATTCGTCTGCGCGCCTGTGCGCGCAGACCTGCGCTCCGCATCTTCTCTGCGGCTGCAGGCGACTGCGACCGTCTCTCCCTCCTCTCCGCGCGGCGTTAAAAGGGGGAGGGGGCGCGCCTCCCCTCCCGTCTCCACCATCTTCCTCCTTCTCTCCTGCCTGTGCGCGAGAGCGAGCGGACGCGAGGGCGCAGCGGCAGCGGCGGCCGCAGTAGGTGCGGAGGAGCTGCGGCGTGCGAGGGCGGGGCTCTGCCGTGAGGGCGAGCTCGCCGGGAGCGGCTTGGCCGGCCGGCGGAGGGCGCAGGGGGCGCAGAGCGTCGCGAAGAGGGACCTGCTGCGGGCGGAGCAGCGGACGCGCGAGGTGCGACGCGGGCGGCGTCGCGAGCGGAGGCCGAGCGAGGTTCTGATTCTGGAAAAATCTCCAGAATCAGACGTCTGGACTGATATCCAGACGGCAAGGTCGACGTCTGTGTGATCATACAGACGTCTGAAAGGTGAGTTCCGCTTTCTCCTTCTTTTTTTGTCGACTGATCGTACTGAGGGAGGAGGGTTGGCTGTGCGCAGGTGTTCGGATTCGTCATCCTTTGCGAATCCGACGTCTGGAAGTTGTACCAGACGGCGGGAGTGACCTCCAGACGTCCGGAGAGACCATCGGACGTCTGGGATCTAGGAGAGACGTCGCCACAGACTTCTGGACGTCCGGGGAACCAAGCCGAACAGGTAATTCTCTGATCCACCGTTTAAGACGTCTGGAAGGAGTTCCAGACGTCTGATTTTGCACAGTATTGTCTTTCTCGACCCGTTAGGGCCCGTTTGGGCTCCGTTTTCCGCGATTCGAGTTGCGTTCGTTTCAGAATTTATTCCTCTACCCGCCTACAGTGGCTATACACTGTTTTGAGACACTCCTTGTGTTTGATCCTTGTGATAGGACCTTGTTCGGTTGCAGTCTTGAGAGTCGCGGAGGCGCGCGGGATTCCCGACCACGCCCCCATTACTTCCGTTGTACCTGGTAGAGTGGTTTTATGTATTAATAAAATCTGTTAAAGTATGGAACCATAACTAGAACCTAGGGCATTGCATGAATCCTAGGAATGAGAAATGTATGGAATGATAGCTCCTAGGTGTTGCATGAATCCTAGGGCCGGAAAACTAGATTGTATGATAGATCCTAGGATATGGCATGAATCCTAGGATGGAAAAAACTAGTGGAATGTATATTACTGCAGTCTTGGAAAAATGGAAAGGAATATATAAGCTGCCTGTGAAATTAAGTAACAGCTGCCTGTTATGAACGAAGAAACATGTTTGAGATCATGGAAATTGAGAACGTGAATCTGGAAAGTGAAACATATGATGTTCTGAGATAAAGAGCTGGAACCCTACGGGGAATTAGGAGTGGAACTCCTGGAAAGAAAAGGAGTGGAACTGAGATGTAGTTTGTACTGTCTCTTGGGTACGCAGTACCAAGGGAAGTACCTGTACCTGTTTTAGTGCAGAGTGGGGCCAGCCGCCCCAGGGACCCGGGGTTAGGCTTGGCCACTCTGTACCGACTTGTTGGCCCTCGTGTACGTAGTACCGAGGAGAGCTAGTAGTGTTAGGAGAGTACTAGCTACCCCACGGGCCCCGGGGTTCTGCTAGCCTCCTTCACCGACTTGTTAGGCCCACTAGGGCAAACCAGGGTAGTCAGGCGAGGGTGCGCGGACTGTGGAGGGGCAAGGCCCCGGTTTGGTTACTGTGGAGGGGTTGGACCCCTGTTACTGAGAGGGCTCTGCCCTGGTTCCGTGCTGTGCTTTGGGCGCACCCGTTAACGGAAACGACTGACCGCGTGCCAGTACGGGCTAGCTACCTGTGCGTTTATCGCGCGTGCCGTAGTCACCGTTACGTCTGTCAGTGACCTTGGGGTGGTTGACTGAGGGTAGGATCACCACGGGGGACTCTCCCGGCCAGGAGAGCACCACGTGCTACTTCTACTGTTGGAAAAGACTGCAATCAAGATCGTCCCACGAGGACATTCGAGATCAAGTAAAGGATCTGAGAAGTAAATGAAATAGTGAGAAAAATTGAAAGATGTAAATAAAGGAAGTAATAGAACATAACAGCTACTGTACACTCTACTGTTGCCTTTAGTTAGTTTGCCACTCTACTCAGCGTTTTGCTGACGTGTTACACTCGTTACCTTTTTCAGGACCAGGTGTTGAGCAGCCAGGGTCGGCGGCTGCAGAGGACGCTGGGCCGAGTAGGGTCCAGTAGAGTTGTCACAGCTTTGTACCTTCTTTTGTTTCTATTCTAGTGAGTAGTTTTGTTTCCGCTGTACCTTCTTTACCTGCAGTTTTTGTTATATGATAAATGTTGTTTTACTGTTGTGGTGGTGCCTACTGTAGTAGTTTCTTTCCTTACTGCTGTACTTTCTTACTGTTAGTTATATTCATGCTGAATGTGGTTTATTTTACTGTCTTTTGGTTACTTCCTCGTTGGACGACTGGGTCTTGGGATTAGTCGAGTCGGTCCGGTTCTCGTGTCTCGTAGGGACTCGGGAACCGGGTCGTTACATGGAGGAATTTCGAAGATGTTCCTGGAGAGCCAAAATATTTTCAGTAGTAAGGCTGAAAGGATTTTGATTCAATAAATCGTAAGTCCCAGTTAAATCTGATGAAACCTCAAAAAAATAATTATGCTCAGCTGGGACAACACCAATATTGTGCAAGGTTTCTCTTTTCATGATGTTAGGGGGGTTAGATGTGGAGTCTATTTCTGGTTCAGCATTTCCTCAATCTTTTTCTGGTAAATCTGCCTCTGATCCAATCTCCGTGCAATCATCTGAAGATCATCCTGGGTAGCTAGAATAGATGCGGATCTAGAGTCGATTTCATTAACTCCGAGTCTTGGGTTTGAATTCCTACCTAAAGTGTCCATCGATGCCAGATTGAATGAGTTTTCACTCATTTCTTCAAATAATTGGCAGGCATTGTCAGCATCCTTATTAAGTATGTTGGCACCACACGAGGCATCTACGAATCATTTCAATTATTCTTGTAATCCATGATAGAAGATTTGCACTAACTGCCATTGTGGAATTTCATGGTGGGAACTGTTGGAGCACTTCTACCATGTTTTAGAAAAGAGGCACGTCGTAGTATAAGCGATAAAAGCGTAACAACATGATCGCACGGGTTTTGCATGTTTGAAATCGGGGTTACGAGTAACCCATCATTGTAGTTGCAAAACTTGTAATCAAATATAATTTATATCGAAACTCGAAGGGAGTCCCAGGTCAAACATGGGGAGGTGACGTTTACTTTGCATGAAAACTGTGCTTTGTTTTGTTTGTTTTTGGTTTTTTGAAGTTTTGTTTTTTTTTTGTTTTTGAAATAAAAAAAGATAAGCAATCACAAGAGAGAGATGGAATCGAATATGATATATTACATAAATGTCAAGTACAATAATCTAGAAAACATAAAAAGAGGGGGAGGTGAGAAGAAATCTCTCGAAGCGACTGTTCGACGAGACGACGACACCTGGCGGAAGCTTAGATGAAGGAGTTGGGAAGTAGGACAATGGAGGTGAGAAGTAGGAAGACGTCGGGTAGAGGAAAGCTTCAGTGCAGCTCCGGAATGGAGGTGAGAAGGCAGAGATGATCTGCTACCGGAATGGAGGTGGGAGGACACCTCCAAGGTGACCTATGAATAGGGATGGGAAGATGGAGGAATATTTGGTGAGGCAGAGTTTCATTACACTAATTGGCGCCTTGGGAACTTGAGAGCAAGCTTTAACAGAGCGTTGGTAGGCTTGCTAGAGCTTGGGAGTAGGTGAGAGTAGAGTAGGTAGAGATGGCTTGGAAAGTAGGGGATGTTGGTCCTTTTATAGCAGATGAAAAGAGGCTAGAATAGGCATGGGACCATTAGCGATCTCCAAGTCATCGCTGTAAGTGTTGCTGTAGGCAGTTCATGCTCGCTCACGCTCACAACTGGCCTTACTGGCGTGCAAACAATTAGCGATGGCTGTAAGCGTCGCTGTATGTCTGCCAGGCTGTTGCTGAAGGCTAGCACCAACTGAGCACACGTCCGCCCAGGCGAGTTGCGCTATCCTACCTCATGCGCACAGATTGCCCGGAGACCCTGCTGGCGTGCACACGAGCGTGCACTACTGGTGCATGCTAGTGCTACATTGCCGCTGCTGCTACATACACTGGCTACATTAGGTGCCGGCTGGATTGAGAATGGGGAGGCTGTGGGGATTCGAACCTGCGGCCCTCCCTTGCGATCCAACGCTTCCTCCGTTGCACCACATCCGCAAGTGTGCCGTGAGGATAAGTTGAGGCTGCGTGGTGAGGGCAGCTCCCAGCTGTTGGATTTTCATCCAATGACTGAGATCACTTGTTGGGTTGCCCTTGGAGATGTACCGGGTGACTTTGGGCACTCCAGATGGTGCCACGTGGCACCATCTGGATCGTCCACCCTTCATTGCTTGCAAAGGATGCCACGGTGCTCGGATTGAGGTGATTTCTACGTTGTTGAACTGAGATCATCGTCCGGATCCATCCGTACGGTCGGACTTCTCATCCAAGTTCATAAGGATGTCGCATTGCTTCCTGACCATTTAAATTGAAGGAATTAATATACAAAGCATACAACTATCCTAAATGCCATGCAATGGATGTTATGCAATATTTATAACATGATATGCAATGCTAAGCATAGGAACTATCATAAATAAGCATTTTATCATAAATTCATGTGTGTTTATCACAACATTTAAATTTGTAGTGATCGAAAAATCGTAAATTCCGAGGTCATTCGCAGGGAGCAATTATTGCAATTCGATCAACTAATCAATGACAAGACAATGAGCATAATAATCAATCAAAGCTCAATAAAATGTATTCAACATATGCCAGGAGTTATAGAACAATAACAATATATAGATAGAGAGAGAACAAAAAGAATGGTGGTTGAAACCACTAATACTGCACTTAACAATCAAACTATCCTCTCAGGCTTAAAGGGCATTGGATACCTTAATTAAACGGTCAATTCAAACCAAACAGATGGTCTTAAGTGTTTAGCCCCAAAGCAATAGGCGTCTTAGTAAGCCACAACCTCTAAAATTTTCCTAAGTGTTAGGCACAGATCCCGAGGGAAAACCCCCCTCTCTCTCAGAATCAGACCAAATCAGACCAAGCTTGGTTCAGACTGGACCGGGGACCAGACCTGCAGGCGTGAGTGCAGGTAAGGAGTGCGTGAGGTGAATGACGGACTTGGCCCCTCATGTTCTTGGGCGAGAGGGTAATGGAGGCAAAAATATATATATCAAAATTATTTTCAAAATCCCACGATGTGGGATTTTCTTCTACAGCTTTCTCGTGCATGTCGCAGGTGATGGAGCTTTCTTCAATTGCTGCTGCTGTGCTTCTTTCTTTAATTGACACTACAGGTGCCTTCGTGGGAGTATTCTGCACTTGATGGAGGTTGTGGTAAGGGTAGAGAACGGCGAACGACGGCGGTCGGTGGTGGCGATGAAGCTATCTTTGGTGAAGACCTATCACAAGTGATACGGGCTTAAAGCCCTAATTAAAGCATTCATAAGGATCGTTGTGACGAGTAAAGTGTGGTGGTGGTGTTGATTTGGTGAACGGAGGCATATGGTGGCCAACCGAGCTTGATGGAGGTGGAGAAGAAAGAGGTGGATCAACGTGTGTAGTGGGTGGACCTAAGGACTAAGAGCGGAGAAAGGATCTAGAGGAGGAGAGAAAGAAGTAGGGAGCTTAGGAGGATGAAGGGAGGAGAGATGCATCCGGCGTTGATCGGCCAGATGCTAGGAAGACGATAAACTTCGGTGGGGTAGAATGGTGACGACGATGTAGTTGGAAGCCTCTGCTTTGGCACGTGAGAAGCAGAAGAGAGAGAGAAAGAGTTTAGGCTGTCCAATTTGATTGTTGGATGGTCGGAGGACAGAGGTCGAAGGGTGTCACAGGAGTCAAGCCGGAGAACGACCAAAGAAGAAGAAAGGTGATTTGTGGCCTAAACTCGACTAGGAAGCACATTGAGATATAGGGAAGCATATATAGAACATGATTTGGCCTTCAAGTTCCTGAAATTCATGAGTTTGCCCGTAGATTTGGAAACTTGAATATCCTAAATTTTTCAAGCTCGCTGAAGCTCTACATTCCCTATTATACATGAAATTGTGTTCAAATGATAGGTATTCTCCTTATGGCCAATCCCTCCAAGTTTGGAGGGATTTGAGTAGGAATTGGAGGAGAAATCCACCAAGGAAATCGACGGGTAGTGGATTTTGTGGATTCTATTTAGACGATGCTGAAGCATCAGGAGGTAGGGGTATTTTTGCAATGAAGATGAGAAACTGAGGGTGTCTTGGTAAGGAAATTCCAAAGATAAGGGCTTATGTGTGAAAAGTAGAGATTTTAAGGGCTAAAGTGCAAACTAGGTCAATATGGACAATGATTGGATCCAAATTTTGGTGTTAACCTAATTTGGATCCAAGGAATCTAATGGTGAACTTGGATTTGAGTTCTGACCACGTTTGACTGGTTAAATTGTATAGAAGCCCAAATCAAGGCAAATTCCCATTTAACTCTCAGCTTTTGTTCAAAATGGGTTCAGATGCTCAAAGGGAAGGTACCAAATCTCTTAGAATATTTGTCAGTGATTTTTAGGAAGTTTAGACTGAATTTATCTCGACCATAACCCTCTCAATTTGAGTGTGGCTGATAATTAGTAATATTTTAATCATCGAAATGTGTGAAACCCTGATTTAGTCAAAGTGAGCCACTTCTTAGATATTTATGTTCATTTAACCTTGGATTAACTCCTTGACTAATCTGCATTAATGATGGGATGGTAAAACAACAGAATTAACCCCATTTTCCTATCTTCTTTTCAGATCAGTTCGATATAGAATTACAATACTCATATGATCATCAAGGAGCATTTAACATAGAATTATGAATAATTCAAGTTATTTATGACGAATGATGGTGTTACCATTAGGGACAACTTAATAATTCTTGACACCTCTCCCAATACTCGTGGAGAGATTCACTATGCTTCTACTGAAAGGTCGTAATGGATCTTCGTAAGGCATTTGTACGACCAATTGAGAAGAATTTCTTTAGAAAAGCACTTTTTAACTACTGCCAGGTTTTGATAGGACGACCAACCATCCTGAATCAATAAGCGGCCTTATCTTTTAGAGAGAGAGGAAAGATTTTCATGAGCCACAGTCTTCCCACACATTACGAGAATAGGTAGTCTGGGCGAGGATAGTTAGTTCCTCAAGGTGGCTTAAAAAGTTATAATTCAATTCCAAAACTTAAGTTTAAAATCTTAACACACTTAGTTTCTTAATTCAAGTAAAGAATAGAAAAACAAATCTTTAAAAGATTTAAAAGATTCCTAAATTCAAATAAAATCTTATTTTAAAAATTTTAAACACAAAAGTGTGTTTTTACAAAATGTTTAAAGTGAAAATCTAATTAAGAATTGAATGCTCTTAAATACTTATATATTCTATATACATTTTAAACTTCTGACCTAAAAGAAAATTAAGTTCTTAATTATAATATATATATACATTCTTCTTTTTTTCTTCTTTATTAATAATGAATAAGCCCCTCTTATTATTTTTATGAATTTTCTTTTCAAATTTTTATATTGATATATTTTTATTTTTATGTATATAAGATTTTTCCAATTTTTATGATTTTTTTTAAATTTTTCAAATTTTTATGAAATTTTTGAATTTTTAAAATTTTTATCATTTTTAAAATTTCTATTTTTTAAAATTTCGTGGATATTTGATTTTTATATGTTTTTACTTTTTAAACCAACACTTAAAAGTGAAAATTTCACTTCAACACCCTCAAGCCAAAATTTTACAATGTCTTCATTATAAGAATGGTGAAAAATATATGAAGTGAAATTTTTAAAGTAAGTGTATAAGAAAATCAAAAAGGATAAAAACAGGAAACAGCTATGTACAAGTGCTAAGTTTTACGCCTTCAGCTAGGTGTAAACCCTAGTAAAGAACTCCTAAAAAGAATAGGTATATGGTAAAAACAGAGGAGTTATGAAAGAATTAGATCAAAAAAATAGAAAACAGATTAAACCACCCAATCAAAACTCATCCTGAAATTACCTAGAATAAATCTCAGATCCTAAAATCAGATTCTCATGAAAATCTCAGAAAGATTAGAGTGAATCTCATGTGAAGAATAGATCTGATTTAGGTTGAGATGTAGAACGTTTAAGATTAAGGCAATTCAAAAATGTTTCCACCAAGTTCAGAAGATCAGCATAGTCAGTTTTGGTTCTCAATAATAGGCGGGTCATTTTGGCACAAAATAGGTTGCTGATGCAAGTTTGATGGGTTATTTTCAGGTAATATAGAGGACGGGTTATGATTAGAATCAAAGGCCTGATTAATGAAGTGGACTTGGCCTTGGTTTTGCCTAGGATTTGGCAGATTCTTAGGATTCAAAATTGGCTGAGATGGAAGAGTACCTGGCTGACGAGACTCAGCCAAAAGCGTGATCTGATTTCGTAAATCAGCCAATTCTACCTTACATTGCCTATGAATCTCAACGAGAGCTTCAGCATTTTGTCACTGACTCTCTGACACAGCTCTTAAAATCTAGTCTAGCTGTGTATCTCTATTAGGCCTAGAGTAATTCTGCATACTCATCGGGCTAGCCCTTAAATTTGATTGCTGAGGAGGCAAAGGAGGTGGATTAAAATGGGTCTGATTTGGATATGATGGTCTTTGGTTATGATTTGGATCAGCCCAAGAAAAATTTGGGTTGGCTTCTCCTCCAGGATTATAGGAATTTGAATATGAGTTTGATCTTCGAATATTTTCCTGGATGGCGTGTAAACCTAAAAGATATGGCGTGTTTTCTACAACAGTTAAGGGTGGGGAAAAGGGTTGGTAAGATTGTGGGACAAAGGACCCTCCTTGGGTTGGTGAAGTAGCAGATAGAAAATCCAAGGAAGATGGATCTCTAGAATCCAGATTATTCACAAATTCCTTCCCTGCGGGAATTTGTGAAACAGGTAAATACACAGGATTCGTAGCAAGTAGAGGCGTAAGAGTCTTCATTGTGTTTCTAACCTCGTCGAGATGCTTTGCTACGATATCTACTTTGTCTAATTTTTCTATAATAATCTCTAAATCCTTTGAACTAGATGGATTATCGATCTCATGAATGCCCTTATGGGAATTTTGATTATTCGTATTTGCGCCCCGCAAAAATTGCGACATTGATGCATTATTGATCGAGTTTTCCCCCATCCCTTCAAATAATTTTGAAGTGGATTCTGCGTCGCGATTTAGAAAATTCCCTCCACAAGAGGCATCAACTAGATTGTGAATGCCCTCTTGTAAACCATAATAAAAGATATGCATGAGTTGCCAACGAGGGATGTCATGATGTGGGCATTTCCTTTGCAATTCATGAAAACGTTCCCACGCTTCATGAATTAGTTCTTGATTTTGATTGAAAGTAGTAATAGCTCGCCTTAAAGCATTAGTTCGACCAATTGGAAAAAATTTCTTCAAAAATGCAGATTCGAGTTCAGCCTAAGTTGAGATTGGTCTTGCTATAGTTCTATACCAATAAGCTGCTTTATCTTTAAGACTAAAAGAGAACATTTTCATTGGTAGGATTTCCCTATTTTGATTTCGAGGACCAAGAGTTTGAGATAAATTTTTAAGATCTTCAATATGTTGAAATGGATCCTCGGATGCAAATCCGTGAAAGTAGGGGATTAAACCTATAATGTTTGGCTTTAATTCTGGATCATTTTCCCCAATAGGAATCCTAACATTAGGCTCTACTTGTGCATTGGATAGGTTATAATAATCTCTAAGTAGAGGCCTTGGATGATTGATCGGTAAATCAGGATTTTCAAAACCCGCCTCAGGTCGAGGTGAAGAACAGGTTTGCAAAGTTTGTAGATTATTTGAGGCTGCTGTTAATAAATTGATTTGTCTTGTTTGCTCTAGCATCCTAAGGTTCTGGTTCAGGAGCACCTCATGAACATCAAAAGGCGGCATCTCCCCCTAACCAGAAGAAGAAAGGATCTCAGGATTAAGATTCTGCATTGGATCCATAGAAGTTGATGGATCAGACAAGAAAACCATCGGTTACTTATCTGCAACCGGCTTAGGATCACCTGTCAACGGTGGTGCAAGAGGCGGATGCAAGGATCGCCTCCCATCCATAAACGGAAAATAAATGTGCAAAGGCACATGCACACCACCGATAAGAAAACAGCAGCACAAAAAAAACTCGCAAAATAGCGCAAAAGACGCGGATTTTGCTCTTCTTTCAAAGGAAAGAAGAAATTCCTAAGATACGCAAAGTAATTTGACGCAAACAAATAGAGTAACAGTATCAAAATACGCATCCTAATTCGTGTCTACGTAGGTGCGTACCTTAAAGCTCAAAGGTCTAAGGTCTAGGATCGAGACCACTCACTACTGGCTCCCCGGGGCTCTAGTAGTGAGAAAGACTTGTTGATCTTCGACCAAAGTCCAAAGAGGTGCAAAGAGGAGAGATAGAAAAATAGACTCGTGTGACTCTAGTGATCGCGCTGTGTGTGCAATAGCATGCAACAGATGATATCGATATAAAAACCCGCATGCATTCTGCAAACATATTTAAGTCACCAATTTTACTTCCTCTTTTTAGTTAATCTTTTTCAAAAATATATCAATTAAACTACAATGGCCGCTTTTTATATCTTTTCAAACAAAAATATGTGGTCTTTTTAATTCTCAGAGGACAGGGATCTACGCGGGTTTTCTCGTGTTTTCCTGCTAATGCAAGAAAAATAGTTTAAAAATTTCCCGAGTCAGATCGCTCTTAATACTAGCAGGAAATATGTACTCCTAAGAGTGTATGCCTATGTTTATGCTGCTGCTAGTCAGAAAAGATGTATTTTTGTATTTTTTTATTTTTATTAAATGTAACAAAACAAAATATTAAGAAATACTTACAAAAACGAAAACAATAAAATGGATTTTCGCCTTCCCTTAGATTACCCGCAAAGGTAAACCTGAAAAGAAAACAGAAAATAAAAATAAAACAAAAACAAAAACAAAATAAAGCACACTAATTAGAACAAAAGTTAGTAAAAACAAAAAAAAAATTTACAAAATACCTCCTAATTAAACAATTAATCCTTTCAAATTTTAGTGAATCAAAATATTGCCTCCCGGCAAAGGCGCCATTGAAATGATGCGTGTTTTTCAACTCAACTCAAGTAATTAAGTTAATTTCACTTAATTAAGAGTAAAAGAAATCACTGAGGTTAACTCGAAGTTGTGTCGGTTGTGTAGTATAGGGTCGAATTAACCTAACATTTTAGAAATTTTTACTGGTTAAGTCCAGGTCGTTCACTGGGAGGTATAATAATTTTCTCCAAATTCACCAATTTTCTTTTATTTCTTATAAGTTTAGGAGGTATAACTAGTTTGATTTTTAAAATATGAATTTTGTCAAAATATTTAAACTATAAAGAATATACAAAATTCCATATGAAAAACATACTAGTTTTTCAATTTTATTTCATTCCAAGAAATTAAGGCAATTAAAAGTTATCCTATTAATACATGACTTTTTACAATTAGGAACAAAAAGATAATGATGCAAGAAAAATTCATTTATTTTCATTCATCTCTTCAGCCTCTCATCTCCTCTCTTATTTTCTTCTTTCTCTCGAGCTCTCTTTTCTTACCTTTCTTGTGTTGTTCCTGCCTTCTCTTCTTCCCTTAGTTTTCTCCTTTGTTCCTTAGTCTCTTTTCCTTAACACTCCTTAGAGCCTGTGCTTTCTTCTTTACTTTCAGCTTCAACACTTAGCATCCTTCAGCGGCTTCTCTTTTCCTTAAGTTTTTCAACTGAATCGGGTTTTTTTTACTTTTTTAACCAAAAGTCCTTTTATTTGCGGCAAGGTCCTTTCGAGGATATACAGCACCCTGAGACCAGGGTGGGACCAGACTCTACTCGGTCCTCGCCTAATCTATGTTACATTCGTTTTTGGTTCAATTATTCATCGGTTCACAGTATCGAGCCATTTCGGCTCAACCCGGCCGCCCAGGCCACTCTCGCCTTCCCAGGGCACAATCTCATTTGCACGCAGCCAAGGGCGCACACCCGCTGGCATAAGCCCGCACACACAAGACACATGCAATGCTCAGATCAGATCAGATGGAATCGGTAACCAGTGCGCCGAGCGCTAACGACTGTATAGCCAAGGAAACAAATTGTTTTTATCCCCAGGCGTGCGCTCATGAACAACCGAGGTGGAACTATCCTACCCCTTCAAACCTGAATTCAAATGTTCATAACTTTCTACCCAGAGCTCCAAATTGAATGATTTCAAATTCGTTAGAAAGCTCTAAGATAGGTCTACATAATTGCAGGGTCAATTTAATGTTTTAATGATGTTTTGCTCTTCAATTTGAAAGATGAAATCAGGGGTTCCTACGGGGTTTTTAAGCCTAGAAAGTGAATTTTATGTCAGGAGAGTCCACAGATAGACTTCTCTCTTCTATTAAAAGGTCTGTACAAGTTCTATAAGTAATTTCGCTTCTGTTAGAGTAGGTTTTAAGCTTTTAAGACCTTCAGAACATGCAGAGAAGCTTTTCACTTCTCTGAAAGCTTCAGAGTTTGATTTTTCAGACATCAATAAGTGCAACAGACACTTAAAAGTGTTTCTAATCAATTTAGATTAATTCTAAGGGTTATAATCAACTCATCTGGGCAGGTTTCAAGTTCAAATTTTATCAAAATAGTTCTCCTTTTGGTTTGGGTTCGAAAGTGACCCAAATTGACAGAAACTAAATTCTCAAATAAAAACTCAACTGAGCTCACTTTAATCACTCTCTGATCATCAAACAAGATCTCAGAAATAGTTTTCACTTCTCAATTCCTCAATTTAAGCTTAGATCTCCATTATCAGACTCATGTTTGACTGTGGAAGCATAAAAAATTGACTTTCTGTTCAAAGCTTCCCCTCAGGAAATCAAAACCTTAATTAAAGTCTCCTCAACCTTAGAAACTTATGCAAATCTTCAGATTTGTGTTTTGACTTTAATTCCTAGGGTCTCAGGCTTGCCGCCTAAACTTATAAATGTATTTGTTCGACAGAATTATTTAGAAGTTGTTACAGTGTTTTAAAGGTTTAAATAGCTTCAATGCATCGCACTGAAGCTTCTAGGATCATTAAATGCTTCTCAAATCTTCTTAACAGACTTCTCCAACTCTATCGGAGTTGGGGAAGATGAAGATCATTCTACAGCTCCAGTGGTTAATTCTTCAAACAAATATCCTCAAATTAATCAGTGATCCATGTAATAACATTCTGGAGCTACTCAGCAAGTTCTAGAGGCTGAAACATAATTTTGGTTCGCCGAAGCTCGCCGGAGCTCCAGTGAGTCCAGAAAATAAGAAAAATGTGTACAGATTGATAAAACTTACCATTTTTTATTCAAAAAGGATCCTGAGGTTGTAAGGAACCTCAGTATCACTTTTAATTCCTCATTTGTCTCTTTAAATGTAATATTTGACAGTGAAATTATTTTCTTAAAGGATTTGAGTGGTCGGTTGAGAGGTTAAAACAAGTCAACAGGTATTTATATTCATAAATATGTATTTAATTTATAGTTTGAACTGTTCCGGAGTCGCCATTGACAGCGAGCTCAGGGGCTTAATTAAGATTTAGGCGTTTAATTTATAGATGATAATAGAATGTATTATAGTGTCGATTAGGGTTCATAAGTGGTGATAAGTGATGAAAGAACCCAATGAAGGTGAAATTATCTCGATTACTGTCGCCATAGACAGTGTCAGTAGTCGGTGAAGGTGAGATATGAATTAGGCGTTTAGGTGATTTAATTACGCAATTAAATGATTTAGAAGTGAACATGGAAGATATAGGAAGGTGTACAATGAATTAAAAAGATGAAATTAAGTCTCTAGCGAGCTCAAGGAACTCGTCGAAGTCGGAGAAGATGAAACTAAAATCTGACATTACTCTAATCTAACTAACTAAACTAACTAACTAAGCTAGCCTACTCCTACTCCTACTCCTACTCCTACTCCTACTCCTAATCTACTGTTACCTGGATGAAGGGGTCAATAGGGTTCCACCGAAGTCTGATGGCGGACAACGAAATCAGAGGGTTGAAGAAAGATCTCCGGCGGGCGGATTTGAGGTGGAGCGGAGGATTCCTTGGGTCGGCGCCTGTGTCAGAGGTGAGGAAGACCACGGTGGATCTCCTCAGCTACTTAAGATGGACGGAGGAAGTCGGAAAATGGAATGGGAAGTTGCTGAAGTTTTGGACGAATAGCCTATCGAAGTCGGCTACAGTGTTAGAAGAGGGAAGGGAGCCAACTTAAGTAAAATCAGAGGTGTGAGGGGGTATTTATAGCAGTTTGTGGCAAAAAGAGTGGCGGGGTCTGGCCGAAGAAGGAGCTCGAGGAGCTTAACCTCCGTCATCGTCTCCGACGACGGTGAGGTTATCTCCCACTGAAAAATAGGATTCTCGGTTAATCCAGACCGATGGATGAAGTGAAGGTGGTGAGCGCAAGCTGCAAGAGCTTGGACAAAGAGGAATGATGTCGGCAGGGCGGTGATCGCGCGGTGGGGTGACTCTCTGCCACCAGCCGTTCATTCGGTTGAAGAAGAAGAAGACGAAGAGGGACTTAAAAGTAATAAAATTTAAGGACCTATGTGAGAAATAAGGACCCGACTGTAATGAATATTAAGGACTAAAATGTAAACCTAGGTTTTGAAGGTTTATTTTAATTTAAATCTTTTTCAACTTTTTATATATGTTAGTAAATAAGGTAAATACTATGTTTACACCTTGAATTTACATTTTTGACCTTTTTAGGTTAATTTATTAGATTAAGTAAAATTACTTAAGTTATTACATACTTAGGTATACATTATATTTAAGTTACTTATCTTATTAATTAAGGGAATGATTAATAGGATTTCGAGTCTAATTATTATCTAAATTATTAATAATGTTAATTGAATGATAAAATGTCATTTTTAACTTATTTTAAGGTCCTTTACTAAATATCCCTTATTCTATAATTAACCCTTATATATTCATAACCTTAGCTAATTAACTAGGAAGGGGTAATTAGAGATCATAATAAGTGTCTCATCAGTGGCTAAAGGGGTCCTCTCTTGGAAGACCATGGAAATGCTTAATAAGGTTCAGGATGGTGGGTTTGATCTTGAAATCCCCTTTAGGCATCACCACCTTAGGTCTCTCCTTATAATTGGAAGGATCATAAAAATCCTTAAGAGGGATGAGAGGTTCCTTGGGTGGTTCATCCTGCCTTTGGTTAGCTAGGTTCGTGATAGTCCTAGCCAACTGTTGTTGATTAGCTTGAAGTTGAGTTGGTTGCTCAACCATCAAAAGGAGAGGATTGGGTGGATTCTGATTTTGTTGTGGCTGCTCTGGATTTTGAGGATTTCCTAATCCCAAGTTAGGGATAGGAATATCAAGCTGAGGTGGAAAATTAGGTTCTGGGGGGTTAGGTTGAGTGGAGGAAGAAGTGGAAGGATTTTTAGACCTATTTTGATTGTTTTCTATTTTCCTAGTAGAGGAAAGAAAATAAGTAGAAGAAGAGGAAGGTCTTTTTGTGTGGGGCAGAATCAAATGGTCCCTACAAGTGTGGATTTTGAGATCAATGCCTGTACATACAAGAGGATGGGGAGGAGAGAAGGGAAAAGATGACAGAAAAGTGTGCATACAAGCAATAAAAATTTTAAGCTTAACTTAAGGTTGACTCCTTAAGAAAAACCTAAGACTTGAGAACATGAATATTAAGAAATCAATAGCTAACCCTACTTCCCAAAACTAATCTGGCTAAACTAAAAGAGGTGGCTTGGGCCCAAATATGTCTTAGGAAAATCACCAGGGGTTTGTATAAACATGTACCCATCATTTGACTTCCCTCTTAATCTCAACCATGTTTGACTAAGGGAATTGGGATTAATTAGAAAAATCTTAAAATCTGGATATCAAGCCTAGAGTTGAATGAAGTCCTTAATGGTCAAGTGACTACAATTTTTAGTTAGGCTTATGAACTTAGAAGTGCACTGGAAATGAAGGGTATTGTTTGGGGTAATGCTCTATTATTTCTTTTTTTTTATGCGTGCGAATTTAGGCGGGAATGTGACACCCAATCCAAAACAATAGGGTTTACAAACAAGAATTAAATGAAATGAATTTTAGGGTTTGATAAAGATTTGTAGATTTTAGGATTCTCTTTTATGTTTTCAAACAAGGTTTGTAGTGCTACAAAATAATTGTAACCAAGTTGTAATTGGTGAAGATTAATTCCTTTAGATGTTGTGTAGAACTAAAAGAGAGAATCAAAACCCTTGAATTGAAAATCCTATGTATGCAACTCCTAAAATGAATTTCTTTTTAGAAATCCATTAATATGGTGGTCTAAACAAGACAAACAACACCACCATTGGACAGGAAATCAAATAAGAAATCTAAAAATGATTTTTTAAGATTTTCAAAACTTTTTTTATATTTGTTTGGAATTTTTTTTCTATACTGGTGTCAAAAATAAGAAAAGATAGATTATAAAAATTGATTCTGCAAAATCCTCAAACAATATCTAAAATTTTTAAAAATTTTATATGTTATAGAGATTTTCTAAAGGATTCCATAAATATAAATTTTGTTTGAATCTGATAAGTAGAAAAATTTAGAAAATTCATGGACAGTAAGATAATAGTAAGGAATTAGGGTGTGACCCTTGTTTAGTCCATGAATTTTTAAACTTCTATTTATCGAAAACTTTTGAAATTTGGAGGCCAAGCTTCTAACTCAAAGGGGTTTCGTTGGGCAGAGTTTGAAGATTTTAGGAAGCGTCTTTATGCCCAAACTTCATTTTTGAAAAAGAAGATAGAAGTCTAGATTTCAAAAATTCGACACCAATAAGAAAGAGGTAGTGAAGAAATGAAGCAATCAAGCACTCAAGTCAATTTTAAGGTTGTACCATCCCAAATTTTTCTTGCTTTTATAGGTTTTGATATTTTACAAGATCTTTTTGAGATTTTTGTTATATTCCAAGAGATTTTGGCTTTGTTATTACCTCGAATCGTGGGAAGATAAGATAACTTGAAGCTTTCACTCCAAGTGATTCCAAATCCCGCTCTCGCTCCTGATTCGCACCTGAGTCAAAATCAAAAAAAAAATGTGCAGACCTAATGAAGCAAGAGAGATACAAATAAAAAGACTAAATCGTGACTCCCCAGTAACAATGCCAAAAAGTGATGCGAAAAATTGTGATTTCTAAATGTTGATTTTAGTCGTTGTAACACGTAACTTTCGAATCACTTTTGAATTTATAACCTAGATAGGGTGAAGTATCTAAGGTCATCCAAGGAGGCAGTTTTAGTTAATAAATGAATTCTCAGTCTCTCAAATTTTCATTCTTTTTGTAATTTTCTTTTATTATTTTTTTAGGGTTTTAAAAGAATAATCGGGCAATGAAAATGCAAAACATGCGAAAATAAAACTAAGCCTAAGTGACAAGAAAGAAACCACTTTTCTAAGCTCACCCTAGGCAAGTGTGCCTAGGGTAATTAGAAGAGTGGAGTGAAGTGCACTAAACTAAAGAGACACTACTTGAAATAATGTCAACTTACAACTAGATAATTTCTTGGAATTAAAATCTAGCTAGTACAAAATGATGATGTTGAAGAAGAAGAAGAAAGGATCCTCTAATGGAGCTTGAGAAGGGCTTCACTCTAAGCACAGTAGCTCTGCACTTGTAGAAGATCTCTCACTTTTCTGCTGGATGATGATGTGCTCCTTCCTTTAAGTACTCCTCCGGTTCTCTCCTCAAGGTGGACGTCCACCCTAGCTCCTCCTCATTTGCTTGGTTGTCCACTTTAGTGAAGAACACCTTGGCTTGGTCTATGGAAGAAGGGAGAAGAAGAAGGCACCAAGGAAGCAAGGGGTAGCTTCCTTAATCTTCTCTCCACTCCTGCTTTGGATGGCTATGTAGTGTATGTAGGTGGGAATAAAATGTAGCCAAGGGTTAGTTTTTGGTGGTAGTTAATGGAGGTATAAATAGGATATGAAGGGGACAAAGTTGGCGCCAACTTTGTAACCCTAGGTTAGGTGGCGTGGGTGTTGATGTATGGTTATGGGATCTATGGTGGAGGATAGTTGGTGCCAAAAGGAAGGATGTGGAGATGGTGGTTAAGGGTTAGGTTAGGTATAGTTGGCGCCAATTCTTGGTGGGGTTAGGGTTAAGTTTGGCATGGATACTTGTAGGGTTAGGATGGGCTTATAAGGTGGTAGTTATGTAATAAAGGGAGATGGATTGTTGGCACCAAGTAGAAGGGTGTAGGGAGGTGGGTGTCTCTTGGTTTTGGCACTAAAAACAAGGTGGTTAAGGGGTGGTTATTTGGTGAAAAGATGCTAGGGTTGGCGCCATGTTGAAGGGTTGTGAAGGGGGGTTGGTGGTTGCTACATGTTGGTGCCAACAAGGAGGGAAGTTGGAGGCTTAGGTGAATGGGTGATCGGCCATGAGTAGGGGAACTAGGTGGAGCTAAGCAAAGCTAGGTAAGCTAGCTTAGCTAGCAGATGAGTAGAGGTGGAGTTAGGGTTCTGTTGGAGGAGCTACTTTGAGTTTGCATGGAGCTGGTATGTTGTTGCAGAAGGTTTTCTAAGAGCTCAGCTACTCAGTTTACCTAGCTAGTTCTTTGCTAGCAACTAAGTTGACTTGGTCTCAACTATTTTCAATCTGAGGGGAGCTAGTTCTGATATTCTTGAAGACTCCTTAGTTTGCTAAGCTAGCTAGCTTAGGTCCAGTAGACAAGCTCAACTAAGTTGAGCTAGGGTGAATCTTCATGAGTTGGTGTTGAGCAGCCCTAAGCTGATTGTGGACTCCTCGGCTGGCTTAGCTTAGCTAGTTAAGGACTAGTAGCTAAGCTAAGTTGACTGGAGTTGCCATGAGCTGAATAGAGTTAGAATGAGCTTGGTTGAGTTGGAATCTAGCTGAGGTGAGCTGGATTGAGCTGAGATCCAGCTGGAATGGGTTCCATTTCTTCTTCTTGAAACTCTGCCTTTCTCATTGCCAGGGTTTAGGTGATATTCATTGTGTGATCATCCCTGACAATGACATGAAGTGTGTAAAAGCCAAAAATAAGGAAAAATAATGCAATGCATGCCTAAACTATGAAATGACTAAATGCAATCCCAAACCACATTACATGTGTAAAACCTAAGAGCTAGATGTGTTTTAAGGCATAATAGTGATGATAAACTGGTGTTTATCAATAAGCTCCAGTATCATTTAGAGAGCTTAGGTATGTCCTTGGTTTTGTCTTTGAACTTTTGATTTTATTTCTCGAACAAAGTTCAACTGGACCTCAGGTGGAGGGGTCTTATATTGGTCTTGATAGGACAAAACACAATTTTAAAGTGTTGAACAAGCTTTTGAGGTCCATTAGAATCAATCTAAATAGTTCATTTGATCTAAGATGCTTTATGTTAAAAAGTCAACTTCAGACCTTGATTGGTAAACCTAGGAGTGTTCTTAATGTTCTTGTCTTTAGAACTGAGATTTTAGGGTAGATTTGAACTCCTAGGATCAATGCAAGTCTATTGGAACTAATTTGAGTGGGTTTTATTGATTTGATTTGAATTCCTTCACATTTTGGGTACATTTCGAGCCTCAATAGGGTTCATAGGTTTTTTGATGAGATTTGAAGCTCAAATTAATCTAGATCAGTTTGTTTTAAGCTTCTGTAGTGGTCTAAATTTGTTATAAATCTCTTATCTAGTTTTTAGGTTGTTTGAACCTCTAATTCAGTGTTCTTAGCTAAAGATCCAAAGCTTTGAAGATTTGGACCATTCTTAACCTTTCCAGATCCACCATATTTACTCTAACCTTGCGAAATGGTTTATAGCACTGAGATGAGTCCTTAATTAAGCATTACATCAGGGTTAGTTAGGTGAATTCAAAGTTCTCTTCTTTATTGGTCTACAGTAGGAAGTAGTCATTTTCAAGCCAACTTTAGAGTTTGATTCAAAGGATCAATCATGGTCCTTTGATCCAGTTAAGATCTACAATCAAGAGATGAACCAAAGGGCTTTTGATCAAGCCTTTATTTGGAAGATTTGGAATTGTGAGCTGATCAGAATCTTTGCTTGAAGTCAGACTTGGAATTAGATGTTCAGAGAAGAGTTGGAGCAACCATAGTCCTACATTGGGAGTTGAAGAACACTTGTTTCCATATAAATTGAACCGCCTCATATGCCGATCATTCGTCATGAGTGTCAAGCGCTACGAGCATGTCTGTGTATGTGTGTGGGTGATGGTAACATCATTATGGATCCTAACTAGCAACAATTAGTTAGATTCAAATAATAAATGCTCCTAATTAATCATTTAAGGGCCACAATTCTGCATTAATCTGATTCGAGAAGAAGATAAGAAAGTAGGGTTAATTCTACTATTTTAACAAGCACATCACAAGTGTAGATTAATCATGGGGTTACTCAGGGGTTAATTGAAGGTCAAATGAACATTAAAAGACCAAGAAGTGGGCTCACACTGACTGAATCGGGGTTTTACGCATTTTGAGGGTGAAAATAATATTGAAAACCCTAATTATCAACTCTACTTAAATTAAAAAGGTTTTGGTCAGGATAAAATCAATCTAAACCTTTTAGGAATCATTGAAAAATATTCTAAGAAGTTTTGTACCTTCACTTTGACCATCTAAACCCATTTTGACCTAGAATAGAGATTCAGACAGGAATTTACACTAATTTGGACTCCTATGCAATTTACCTAGTCAAACGTGATTAAAACTAAAATCCGAGCTCATCATTAGATTCCTTGGGTCTAACTTAGGTTAACACTAATATTTGGGCCCAATCAGAGTCCATCTTAACCTAATTTACAATTTAATCCTTAAAATCTCTATCCTTCACATTTAGACTCCTAAGTTTCAAGTTTATTGCATTAATGTCCCTAACTTTGTAGTCATTTTTGCATCTAGGTCCCTATCACCATTAATAGTATGAACAGGAATCAACCCATGCCTACCGACATTCAAACTCGAAATTGGAGGAGCAATTCTCCACCAAATCTTGCCAGATTTAGTGAGATTGCTCTGGAGATCATGCCCATTCATTTGAGCTCGTCTTTAAGTCTTCACATGGCTGGAATCACCATCGGTGAACTCGAAAAACTCAAGCTAAAAAGTTGGTTTAGGCACTTGCTAAATGAAGCTTTCTTGGCTTCTTTGACCTAGGGTCAAGCTTTATAAATAGGGAGGTACTTGTACGTGCATGGGGCATGCCCTATTTCGCTGGAAAACTCCCTCTCTTCTCCAACACTGGCATCTTCAGGAGCACCACTGGAGCTTCCCAATTCTCCTTCGTCACCCCCTACCATGTGCGATAGGTAGGGGGAACCCCTCCCCCGAACTTCCACGACGCTTCCGACAAAGCTTCAACCTCTTTAAGCCCTTCCTCCGCTCTAGCTGCTTCATCATCTTCCTCCACCGGCATACCTCCAACAGCATCTCCCTCTCATCTTCTCTCATAATTAGTATAGGGCTTCTTTCCCTCTCTCCCTCAATTTCAAATATGGAGCTTCTTGGCTCCTAACTCCCTTTCCTCTGTCTTCCTCGACACCGGCTACTTCACCGCCGACCACCTCCATCGCTGGCACACCTTCACCCATCACACACCCCATGACCACCACCACCAGCATCGCCTCACCGTAATGGAGCTTCCTAGCTCCTCAATTTCGCCATTCACCCACACCAGACCCTCCTACATCACCGCCGACCAGAGCTCATCAGAGCCTCATCGTCGAACACCTTTGACCACTTGCACCTCCAATTACCTTAGGATTTTTATTTGGCGAGTAGTGTCGGACCTCCTCGTGTGCTTAATTCAGGCTCTAAGGCCATATTCTTATTACAGGACATCTCACTGCCACTGTTGCCTTCTCCGACTCCATTCGTTGTTTGGCCAGCAAACCTTCGCCTCATCAACACCGTCAATCACAACAGACTCACACCAAGATTAGGGCTACACCCTTGATTTGGAGAAGAAGCAGCATCAGTAGCTGTAATTGATCGAGAATTACTCGCAGCAACAACGCTAGGAGGAGTGGGATTTTAGTCCCACTCAGGGACTCAAAAGCTTGCGAAGGCGTATAAGAGAGATCTTGTGCAATATCCCGTCGCCTAGTCTACGAGGGATCGGGTCCTCCATGCATGTGCCACGCACACCTCACCTGCTATCCACGCCAGCGGGTCTAGTCCCTAGTTCAATTACCCGATTACCCGTACACCCCTAAACCTAATTTAGGAAGAAAGAGAATGAGGAAATTATGAGGGGGAAGGGGGGAGGTTTTGCACTGTAGCACTTTGGGATTCGTGCCAACACTTGGGCGAATTCTGAGGTGATCTAGGCTTTCTTCTTAAGGCATTTAAGGCACCTTGGAAACATCTGACCTTGACCTTGGTTACTATGGAAATATTAAGACCTGATGTGGCTAAATGGTTGAGACTACTATTGAAATATTGAAATCTGATCCTTGGGAATTCTACTTAATAGGAGGGCTTAATTGGTGGTTTCAACCACCGCTTTTTGGTTTCTATTTATATTTTTTGTCCCTAATTCTTGAGATATGTTGATTGATTCTAATTGAATATCTTTTTAGTTGACTTATTGCATATCATTATTATGAATTGACTATATTTGATTAATGAATTGATTTTTCTACACTTGCTCCTTGCGAACAACCTTGGAATTCACAGATTTTTTGAGCATTATAAACTTAAATGTTACATCGATTTTAGTCACTATACTACAAATCATTGTTTTCCTAAACTACGACGATTTTCAATCGCAACAATGGGCCTGTGTGTGGGCTAAAGTGCAGTCCTACGGGGTGGCCTTTGGGAACCAAGTGGAAGGTCTAGATGGGTGACACATGGCCTAGTAATGGTATCGATTCGACCCATCTGGGCCGTTGATCTTGTGAACGACCATGTGGCCCCATCTAACCTTTTGTATTGAGGGGGAGTTAAAATTTGAAAAAAATGGGTAAGTGTTGGCTTTGGTCCTCTGTGTTGGTACTGAGAAAGTTAAGTGTTAAAGGCTTATGTGAGACATATGTGAAGGTTGAGATTAGTGGAATTAAAGGAGGCACTGTAGCCTAATTGTTTAATCAAAATTATGCCTATGCTGTTAATAATGTTGAATGCTAAACATTGTTATTCTAAAACAACACTTTTAGTGTATGTCTTTTTGCAATTAAATGCAATATTATTTCTTTTTACTTATGGAATGATTGCCTTGCATTTATTGTGTATTTCTATGCAATTATTCATGTGGTTAACATATAGTAGTTAATTAAATAGGTAATTAAGTAGTTAACTAATTATGTAGTTAATTAATATAATGACTTATATTATAGTTAAATCTATACTATAGTAATTAGGTATTAAAGTAGTAGTATAGTTTAAGTAGTAATTTAAGTAACTAGTAATGATAATGTAATTAACATAATAATTAAGTATTAAGTCTCAGTCTAATTAAGTAACCTAGTATCTATTAATAAGTAGTTAGTAATTGTAATTTAAGTATATATATATAAGTTAGAAGTAACTTAAATAGTAATAGCTATCTTAGTTTATTAAGTTATTTTATTTAGTTAATTATAGTAAGTAAGATCTATATAGTAATTATGTATATAAGCTAAGTGTATATTAATTACTTAATTATATTGATTGGAAATAAAGAGTAACTTAAGAATAAATGGTGAATGCTATGCTAATTTAACCTCCCAGTGAATGACTTGGACTTAAACAATAAAAATTGATAAAATGTGTTGGTTACCTTGCTCCATATACTATAACTTAACAATGACTAATTAACTTTGTAAGGTAGTTCTACATCACTAACCTTGAACCCTCCTCAGCTAACATGATGTTAACTAAGCCTAATTTTCCCTGTACACCTCCCCCACCTTCCAATCTCATCCCACCCCAACTTTAACTTAAACCTCTCCCTAATAATCTGAAGTATATCTTCCTTAAACCTAACCAAACTCTCCCTGTTATTATTAATGCACATCGAACTTGGGAGCAAGAATATAGACTCACCATGGTCCTATGAGAACACAAACAAGCAATTGGGTGGACCATCTTTGACCTCAAAGGAATTAGCCCCTCTTACTGTACTCATAAGATCTATGTTGATGATGGAGCTCGACCTCACGAGATGCAAAGAAAATTAGACGCTAATATGCGAGAGGTCATTAAAAAGGAAATAATCAAGTGGCTGGATGCTGGAATCATTTACCCAATCTTTGATAGCCCTTGGGTGAGTCCAATAAAAGTGGTTCCTAAGAAAGCCAGGCTCACCATTGTGACTAATGACAGAGGTGAATTCATCCCTACCTGCACTGCCACTGCATGGCGAGTTTGTATTGCTTATAGAAAACTCAACTTTGTAACCAAGAATGATCATTTTTCCCTGCCTTTTATTGAGTAGATCCTTGAGAGACTGGCAGGGAGGAAGTTTTTCTATTTTTTGGGTGGATACCTGGATATAATCAAGTTGCCATTAATCATGAGAATCAAGAGAAAACCACTTTCACTTGTCCCTACGAAACCTTTGCTTTCTGTAGAATGCCTTTTGGGCTATGTAATGCGCTTACAACCTTTCAAAGGTGCATGCTAGCCATCTTTTCTGACATGATGGGTGACTGTCTTGAGGTCTTTATGGATGATTTTTCTATATTTGGAGATTCATTTGATTTATGCCTAGACAACTTGACCAAGATTCTGAGAAGATGTGTTGAGGTCAACCTAGTACTAAGTTGGGAGAAGAGCCATTTTATGGTTCAAGAGGAAATTGTACTAGGTTATATTGTATCAGAAAGAGGAATAGGAGTTGACCGAGCCAAGGTTGATTTGTTCTCTAATTTTTCACCCCCTAATCCAGTGAAGCAAATTAGATCATTCCTGGGACATATTGGATTTTATAGAAGCTTATACAAGATTTTTCTAAGATCTCTAGGCCTTTGACTAACCTTCTATCTAAAGAAACCCCTTTTGATTTTAATGAGTGCATCCAAGCTTACTCAACCTTAAAGGATGCAGCGACTTGAGCTCCAATCTTACAAGCCCCTGATTGGTCCAAATTCTTTGAAATCATGTGTGATTACTCAGACTTTGTTATAGGGGCAGTCCTAGGACTAAAGAAAGAGAAAAAACCCATGGTGATTTATTAGATGAGGCACAAAGGAATTATACTACTACTGAGAAGGAATTGCTAGCCATTGTTTTTGGACTTGAAAAGTTTAGATCTTATTTACTTGGATCCCACATGGTGATTTACACTGACCACTTTGCCCTACAGCATTTACTGGCTAAAAAGGATACTAAGCCCAAGCTAATTAGATGGATTCTACTCTTACAAGAATTTGACTAGGAAATAAGTGACAAAGTCAAGGCACAGAATGTTGTGGCTGATCATCTTTCCCAACTTGACCTATACCACATCAGAATTACACTACCTATGCAAGATCATTTTCCTGATGAGCACTTAATGGTCATAGATAACAAGAATCTTCCTTGGTATGCTGATTTAGTCAATGACCTTGCTACTAGTAAAATCCCAACTGGTTGGACTAAACAACAAAGAGATAAATTCCTATCTGAAGCAAAGTACTATATTTGGGATGATCCTTTGTTATTTAGACTCTATGTTGATCAAATCATTAGAAGATGTATCGCTCATTCCTAAATCCAAAGTGTGCTCTATTTCTATCATGATCGAGCTGCGGTGGTCATTTTTTGGGAAAGAAAACGGCTACAAAGATCTTACAGTTAGGATTTTACCATCCGACCCTTTATAGAGATGCACACGATTTTGCTAAAACTTGCATTAAGTGCCAATCCTTAGGGAGTATGACTAAAAGGGATATGATGCCCCTTAACTTGAACTTGATTTGTGAAATTTTTGATTTTGGGGTATAGATTTTATTGGTCCCTTCCCACCATCGAAAGGCTTTGAGTACATCTTAGTTAGAGTTTATTATCTCTCAAAATGGATTGAAGTCGTTCCTACTAGGAAAAATGATCATAAGGCCGTAATTGATTTTGTAAGGAAAAATTTCTTTTGAGGTTTGGAATTCCTAAGGCCTTAATAAGTAATGGTGGCAGTCATTTTACTAATACCCAGTTTAGATCCATATTAAAGAAATATGAGGTAAACCATAGGATTACTACACCTTACCATCCCTAAACTAATGAGAAAATAGATAGAGGTCTCCACTAGACAAATTAAACAAATATTACAAAAGGCAGTGAGACCTGATAGAAAAGATTAGTCTGCGAGGTTAGAAGATGCACTTTGGGCTTATTAGACTACTTATAAAACTACCATAGGAATGTCACCTTATAGATTAATTTATCGGAAACCTTTTCATCACCCAATAGAGTTGGAGCATAGAGCTTATTGGGCAATCAAGGAATGTAATTATAATCTTAATTTGGCTGGTGATCAATAGAAAGCTCCAATTAACTGAGCTCGAGGAAATTAAACGTGAGGCCCATGAAAATTCGAGGATTTACAATGAAAAATTTAAGGCCTTTCACAACAAGCATATAATTAGAAAATCATTTGAGCCTAATCAAAGAGTATGGCTATTTGATGCTAGATTGAAATTATTCTCGGGCAAGCTTAAATCTAAATGGGTAGGCCCGTATATAGTGGTCAAACATTTTTTTAATGGGGCTATCAAAATTGTAGATATTAAGACTGGGCAAATGTTTACTGTAAATGGACAAAGTCTTAAACCTTACTTAACCCAGATGCCACCTAAGTAGACTTAACCCTCTTATAACCCTTTAATTATTCCTTGGCAACAATGCCAAAATGTTGATTCGAAATCGTCGTAGTTTAGAAACACATCGTAGTATAGAGACGAAAATCGAATTGACATTTAAATTTGTAATTGCTCAAAAAATCATGAGTTTCGAGGTCGTTCGCAGGAAGCAAATAATGCAATTCAATCAACTAATCAAATGATAAGTAATAAGCACAATAATCAATCACAAATATAAGAATAATCAATTAATGCTCAAATTGCATCTCTAAACAAAAATATAATAAAGTGAATAAAAAATGGTGGTTGGAACCACCAATTACTCTCAACAGTAAGCACAATTCCCAATCAGATCTCAAGTTCAATAGCGATCTCAAATCAAAGTCAAATCCCTTCTCAGATTAGATGTCCCCAGCAAGCCTTAGACAGCTTAAGTATTAAGCCCAAAGCACCTCTGAAATTGCCTAAGTGTAGGCATGAATCCCGATGCAGCATAGTACAAAACCCCCCTCTTCCCTCAGAAAATCCCCTCTCTCTATTCAGAACAAGGTTAGGGGTAATCGAGTAATCGGATTCGGGGACCAGGTTCACTTAGGTGTGTGCGGCGAGGGAGGAGTGATTGGGCAGGTGAGAGGGACCTTACCCTGTGTATTGAGGCAAGCAGCCAGTGCACCAAATTCTTTGAATATCAATTTCAAAACCAAATGCCCACGATGTGGGACTAAGTGTACTGTTGCTCTTCGCGTGCGCTGTAGGGGTGTTCCTTCTTTAATTGCAGCTGCTGCGTGGCTTCGTCCTTCAATCAAAACCTTAGGCAACTTCGTGGGATGATTTCGTGTGGATTGAAGGTGGCAGCATGGTGGTGGACGGCCAGATGACGTTGGATGGTGCCAAAGAAGATGACGGTGGCAACAGAGCTTTGATGAAGATCTAAAACAAGTAGCACGGGCCTTAAGCCCCAATTAGAAGGATCTTTACGGTCTCCGTGGTGTGAGGAACATGATGGTGGGTGCAACTTGGTGAATACAAGCTTGTGATGTCTGGTCGACATCGAAGATGATGATGGAAGAGTGAGTTGGTCGATGGCGCGTTGGAGAGACCAATCGCCTCAATAATCAGAAAGCTTTTGCTCTTTGAAGTGTTGGGAGGGTAGTGGTGGCAATGGCGTGTTGTTTGTGTGCATGTAGTGCCGGTGTGAGCTCACCGGAGCTCTTGCCAGACTTGGGGAAGATGGAGTGGGAGAGGGTGGTTCGGTGATTAAAACTAGGTCTAAGGGGTGCGAGAAGTTACTAGAGATCGAGGGAGGGAGGGAGATGGGATTCTGGACGAGTTGAGGCGGGGAGTGTCCAGCACTGATCGGTTGGACACGAAGAAGATGACATACTTCGGTGAGGGAGAGCGGCGACGACGAGGGCGGAGGGAGCTCCTGCTGTGGGTGGAGAGTAGTGGAAGACAGGAAGGAGGACCATTCAAGTTGGTAGTTGGACGGTCGGAGGAAGGACGTCGAATGGGGTTGTTGAAGCCAAGATGGAGAGTGGTCAGAGGAGGAACAAGAAGGTGATTTTCGACCTATTCTTGGCTGAGGAGCAAGTTGAGATCTAGGGAAGCTTATATAGAGCTGCTCTAGGCCTTGAATTGCTAAGAATCGCGAAGTCCTATTTGCAAATTTGGAAACTCAAAGACCCTAATTTTTCGAGCTTCGCTAGAGCTGGTTGGGTCGAAATTAGGCTCCCAAGTTGTGTTTAAACGACAGGGAATCCTCAGGTGCTCATTCCCTTCAAGTTTGGAGGGATTTGGTCATGGATTGGAGGAGATTTCCTCAGATGAAGTCAGAGGGTAGTTGGGTTGAAGATGTTGTTCAGACTACATTGGCGGTAGGGACCTTTATGCAAAAATGATGAGAAATTATGAGTGTAAATGTAAGAAACTTGAAACATAGGGTTGTAGATGTGAGAAACAAAGATTCTAAAGGTTGAAATGCAAACTAGGTTAAGATGGATACTGATTGGGCCTAAATTTTGGTGTTAACCTAATTTGGACCTAAAGAATCTAATGATAAGCTTAGATTTGATTTTTGATCATGTTTGACAGGAAAAATTGTATAGGAGCTCAAATTAAGGTAAATTCTTGTCTAAATCTCTATTTTTGGTCAAAAAAGTTTCAGATGGTCAAACCAAAGGTATCAAACCTCTTAGAATATTTTTTAATGAATTTTAAGAGGTTTAGATTGAATCTATCCCAACCAAAATCCTTTCAATTTAAGTATGACTGAAAATTAGAGTTTTCAATGATATTTTAATCCTCGAAATGCGTGAAACCCAGATTCGGTTAGTGTGAACTCACTTCTTGGATATTAAAGTTCATTTTACCATGAATTAACCCCTAATAATCCCTTGGTCAATCTGCATTTATGGTTGGATGTTAAAATGACAGAATGAACCCTGTTTTCTTGTCTTCTTACATTCAATTTAGATGGAATTACGGTTCTCTAACGATCATTTAGGAGCATTTATTACTTAATTCCAACAAAATTAAGTTAGTTGTGATGAAAGATGGCATTACCATCATACCCCCATGCCTAACTTTTGCTAATCCCTAGCAAAATCCTATGGACTAAACCAGATCTTCAAGCTGGATTTTACCCATTATGATGCCTTACTGAGCTGCATCTCTAGAAATTAAATCAGACTACCAACAATATGCCTAGAGATACTCAAGTACTAGCCAAGATCCAAACTTGACCAGCCTCAGCCTTGGGTCTTCTACGAAGGTTTCTAAGGCCGACGAAAACTGCTTAGAGGTTTGTTGACCCAAATGGTTAAAGCACCCATGTGTATACATAGCAAGTCCAGGTTCAGTTTGCCAGTGAATTTTTGATAAGAGAGATAGAGAAGGATATGTATTTTGAGAGTTTTCTCTCTTTTCTTTTTATATTCCCATAAATCCAACATCGGATTGGCCCTAAACACTGTCTGTATCAGATTTCTTATCCCCACCATCAATCCTCGAAGGGTCCCCAGCTTTCAATGGTTCGAGATAGCACCGCCCATGGCAACCCCCAGAACCTTGGCTTTCGACACTTCGGGATAGTGCCACCCATGGTGTTCTATAGCTAAATTTAGTCCCTGGCAATTGACATTTCGGGATAATCCCGCCTATGGCACCTGAACTAGCACATGGTGCTTACGTGCTCCTGGTAGGATATTTGGATACCATAGGAGACAAGTATCGAGATGACGATATGTTATTACGCATCTTCGAGGGGAATATTTTTCATTCTGCCTCTCTGCGTCGGGAACTCGTCCAATTAACTTATGTCTTCAAGCCACTCATAAGCCAGACTTTCGGGAAAACATTTTTCAAAACAGAACACTTTTGGCGTTATACTTCATTAAGCACACTAAACCAGACTGGTGTGTGCTTTTTGGGTACTTAGGTTACCAAGTCCCGCAAACCAAAGGGCAGGTAATAGGGCTAAATAATCCTTAAGCTTTAGACTTAATGCATCAACCTCGCACTTTCCTCAACCTCTTGAGGATTAATCCAGATCTTAACAAATATGTAGGCCCAAGAGGCCAAAGGTCGATATCTGTCACTTATCTTCTAAGATTTAGCCTTTCTGATCTTAATTCATCATCTGATCCAACTTACACTTAGGTAAGTTTCAAACTCAATTCAAGGACTAACACAATTTTTCTTTTGTTTTCTCCTTTTCTCTATTTTTCCTTTCCTCCTCTTTTTCCTCCACAAGAAAGATTTTTCATTTAGTTCACAAAATTTTCCTCCCTTTTTCTCCATTTTTTTTATGAAACCCCTCCATAATTGAATTTCACAGTGTTTTGCACTTTAACACCCTCCCATGCCTCAGATTTACAATGTTCTCATTATAAATTAGGTGGGTTCAAGTTTAGCCTAGATCGTACAATAGAACAAGTTTGGGTGGGTGGCAAACGGGTTTGGATGATTGTTGCAGATGATTTCAAGCTTTGATACAAGTATCGAAGGTGGAGTCAACTGTTCTAACGGACGAACTCTGAAGTGCAATATGACCTCTACTCAGAGATAGGTTAGAAAGGTCTCTAGATTTTTTCAAATGACGGGTTACCTCTCGTTAAGCGCTAATTTTAATGCCATTGGCTGGGCACAATACAACTCGAAAGGATATGTCATCTGGCACATTGTGATGAGTGGTAGGAGAAAATATGTGAACATGGTAAAAGAGAATTGGATGGCCACAAATGAGCACCAAATCATGATGAAGAGTCAATCCAAAAGGTCTATGATATGGATTAGGTAGATTCATTTTTGGGTGTCTCCTATTGAGTTTTTCCGGAGGAATCATAGCTAAGATGAAGTTGTCCAGGGGCATTGAAGTCAGATTGTGGTGAGTCCAAGACCCTACAGAGGTGAACCTAGTCAACGTAGCCCAAATGTTTGGTTCCTCTCATACAATGTGGCCTAATAGATCATTATCTAACAAACCATCTTGATCTTTTTCCATTATGTGCAATATCAACTCCTCAAGAAATGACTTGAAGATTGGTTCATCCAATGAATCTCCTCTATAATTTTCATCCCAATCAAAGTTAAATGTCTAGAGAGTGACTATTGGATCATAAAAATCTGATTCTGTAAATGATTCAAACTCTAGATTATGGTCACTCTTCGTATCTACTATGCCCTATAGATCCTCAAAATAAACATCATAGAATGTCTCCAGATCTATGGAATACAAATTCGAATCCCATCGAATGTCATCGTCCTGTTTTGCAAAATCCATGCGTACATTCTCAAGATCAAAAGTGAAAACCTCCAATACTCTAAATCTACTAAAATCATGCTCGGCTAAATCACGATCCTCTATAATGCGGAAAACTTCAAGTTCTAGTTCTAGGTTTTCTATTATTAAGATGGTCATGAGTTCCTAAATCAAACCTAGTTGTTATGCTAAACATTTTTCCTTTCTATTAGATGATGCCTCGAAAATATTGATCTCAGTTCGCTTATCTCCAGAGGTGATTGTCATGTACCCTGATTCACAATTGATTATGGCTCTTACAGTAGCCAAGAAAGGCCTCCACAAAATCAACGGCATATCTTGTATTTGTTGTGGTGCATCCATGTCGAGAACTAAAAAATCAGCTAAGTAGCTGAAATCTTTGACTTTAATTACCATATCCTCTACCAGCCCAATCAGGGTGATTACGATTCGGTCAGCTAGTTGTAGAGTAACATTAGCGGGTTTCAGCTATCCGATCCGTAGTTTATCAAATAGGGCGGTCGGAATTAGGTTGACTGAAGAGCCGAGATCTTGTACAACCCACTTAAAATTTGTACCACCGATCTTGTAGGGGATCATCAGGATTCCTAATTGTGCAACAATCATAGGTCTTAATTGACCTAAATTACGCTAGGACTTAGCATAAATTAAGGTAATTTATGCATACATAAGCATTACTAGCACCATTACTACCTTTTTTTAGCTATGCATAAAATAATGCTATAATGTACTGATTAGGTGCATTATGTCAATTGCAAGTAATAAGCTGATCAGACACTAGATCTGAAGCTAGATCTAAAACGAGATCTAAAGAATAAAGAATAACTGGTGTTGTAGTAGAGCTAGAGCGGAAGACCTAGATTACATGTAGTAGATAATAATGTAAGGGGTTGAGGTATGCTATTTTGTTAAGTAGGAATAAAGCAGTAAACTACGAAGAACTTAGGTCCATCCTAGCCCTAAGACAGCCTAGAAGCTTCCCCAAGCCTCGGCCACCCTTAGATTAGGTCACCACACCTTAGGAAACCTTAAAACCCTAATTCCAGCCTCAATTTGGACGTCCAGATGAGTTCTAGGACGTCTAGAACCCTTAGCCAACTCCCGCACACCTTAAACCCACTTCTGCATGTTATTGGATGTCCAAACACTTGGTCAGACGTCCAATTTCTGCAGAATACCCGAGACAGAACTTAGAATCCCTCCTGACCCTGGTTGGACGTCCAAACAAAAAGTCTGGACTTCTGATTTTTCACTATAAGACGTCTGACACTATTATTAGACATCTGGAACTGCTCTCTAGTTCCTATTTTGAGATTCAAGCCTTGATCTTAGATCTCTAGCTCTCCAAACCCAATTCTAAACCCCTAGGAACCTAAATTAAGGTATCCTAACCCTAGTACATCACCTCTAAACCTCCCTAAGGACCTAATTAGATCCTCACTAAACCTAATTGACTTGGATCATGGTCAATCTCTTCAGTCTATTTAATTGGACTCATTGAGTCCAATTGAGCTATGATCTCAACACACACTATCCAACTAAATTCAGTGAGAGTCCAATTGACCTAGACCTGACTTAATTACGTTATTTTACTCTCAATTAGGTTTACACACACCCAATTAAACTTGTATTAAGTTTAATTGCACTTTGCCTTAGTGAATTAGAGTTTATAACCCTAATTTGAGACCTACCTTGACCTAAACCCACTAGAGCCTAACCTAATCAACTTAGCCACATAAGTTTCGACCCACACACACCCACACAGACCATCCACATGAAAATACCTAGCCTAGAGTTCTCTAGAACTCTCTACCATGTGTTGTTGCCTTGGTTGCTAAAATTAGCAACCAAAAGCCATTCAATTTTTAGATCCACATTTGGTGGATCTAAAAACCACCATCCATCCTCTCTCTCTCTCTCCCATGAGCTCCCATCATAGGCCTCTCTAGAGAGTTCCACACTTCTCTAGAGAGTCTCCCTTAGGTCCATAAAAAGACCTAATGGGTGGCACTTTGGACCCATTCACTCTTGGCTCCATTTTATCTTAGCTTCATTTCACCTCCACTCCACCTTCACAAGTAGCTTCACCATGGCCACCACCATCTCCACGCCAAGATGTTGGATCACCTCCTCAACCTCTCTCCAAGGGCCAGCCTAACCACCATTAGCCGCCCCACCTCCTCTCAACCAAGTCAAGGGCCATCGGAGCCCACCTCTAAATGCCATTAGTTCTGATAGATTAGATTATAGTTCTTCATAGTTTTACTGATTTATTTATTTCTTAATAGTGTAGCTCTATGTTCTCCCCCAATGATGCATGCATAATCCCCCCTTAGATTCATGTATGTAATCATTTTCTGCTAGCTAGATTTATGTTTTCAAGCATTCCTCTATAAGGTTTCCATAAGCTTTATGTTGCAAACACTATCATGAATCAATGAAAATCTTTTTCTATATATATATATATATATATTTGTGAAAATCACCATGTGCCTTGTTGCAATATTTTGTGTGATTGAAGTTGCGTGTTTTAATTTCTAATACTCTGGCAACTAAGCATGTCGTGCATAAATACGAATTTAGCATACATCGACATGCGATTTTGAATAAGTAGAGCAATAGAGATCGATTTCAAATCTGCATTTCCATAAACGCCTCCCAGAGATGAACGACCGGGACTCAAGTCTCGTTGTCCTTATAAATTATTTTTTGACGAGCATTTTCGCGCACTATACTACGACGAGATCTCTGTTTTCAAAACATGTGCGAGAATCGCCGCCTGTCAATTCCTGGATCGGATTTCTTAGGAGGTAGACTATTTTGGATTATAGCACTCACATTTTCAGACAGTACTACCTTCCTTTGAGAGGATTCCTCCACCTCTTTTTTGGATGAGTCAGGCAAGGTGGAGTTGAAAGTGAGGATATCGAGTAATGAGATAATGACTTGTGCATTCCTTAATGATCCTATTATGTTGGATTCAGATAGTCCTCTAGTGTGGAGTTAGGGTAAGATTTGGGATAGGGGAATGGATTGACTAGCCTGGGGGATGGATTCCTACTTCAACCTCTTGGTTTTGTCCTCAACCTTGTTTAGTTGATCATAAGTTGGGTGGGAATTGGGAGAAGGGTCACGAGGCTTGGTCTTGTGATCTTTTCTCATGCCCACAACATTGATCATAGCACAGTCATAATGTGGAGGTGGAGAGAGGATTGGACCTTGTTGTGGAACAACAGAGTTTATCATTGAGGCTTGATTTAGAGTAGCTGAGGAGTTGGAAGCTCCAAACACACAGGTATGAGTCGGTGGGCCTAGCTGGGTGTAGCAAACTTGGCCTTGGATTTGGTTCACCACATGTTTCTGGGTCGACACGTTGTTTGGATTCAGCAGTGGTTGGGAAGGAAGTACACCGGGCTGGCGAGTCTATGTCATTTGTGCAAGTTGATTGCGGAGCTTTGTGATCTCTACCTTATGCTATTGCTGTATAGCCTTGTTGGCCTTCTACATCCCAGTGAATGTCAGCAAAATCAAGCTTATTTGTTCTTCCATTGTAGGCTCGATTTGGAAATTCATGTTTGCCTTAGGTTGAGTGGGCTAATATGGTCGCGAGGCTTGTGGTTAGGGTTGGAATTGAGGTCTCAAGTTTTGATTATTTCCCAACCACGGGAAATTCGGATGATTGCACCATCCAAGGTTATATGTGTTGGACAGATCATTCTAGATGGCGTGGTGATCCTCATAGGTCTGAGGAACTCTAGAGTAATCAGAGTGCGATTGTCCAGGAGAAATCGTCGTTGTTTTAGGAATACATTGTAGTATATGACAAAATTGCACAAATCATTTAAATTTATAAACTCAGATTCAGAAAGTAGAGTCCAAGGTCGATCGTAGGGAGCAAGTATGTAATTTTAATTCACCAATCACAAGAAATATATGTACAATTGAAATCAATGATATTCAAAATGATATTTCAATAAAATCAGAATAATAGTGCAAAAATTTTGGGTTAAAATGGTGATTTGAATCACCAAATTAACCCTTTATGTTTAAGCTCACAATCACTTAAATATCTCAACAATAAATCACAACTATTAATCCACGTCAGTTAAGTTCAGAATAAAGCCATAGTAACTAGCAGAGGGCCTCAGATGTCGGCCTTATGTATTAGATGGCTTAAGTGTTAAGCCTCAGCAAGCACAGCACCATAGGAGGCGCCAAGAGCACAAGGCTCTTTCTCTCCTTAGAACCTTCCCTTTCTTTTCATCAAACCTTAAGAGAGGCTCAGCATAGGCTCAAGAAATTTTGCTTAGTACTGAGTAGAGGGAGTGCACGAGAGCAAAACCCACCTCTCTCTCAGATCCTCTCTCTCTCCCGAAGTTCAGAATCGAACCAAACCTGAGAAGCGAGTAACTAGATCCAACACCCAGACCCGCGTGGCATGTACATGGGCGAGGGAGTAGACGAGTGCGTGAGGCGCAGCATGTGCAAGGGCATGGTAGGGACCTGACCCCAGTGACTCGAAGGCAAACAACTGTCATCACTTTTTCCTTATATGAGATGTAGGGAGCTCTCCTGTTAATGATGTGGGACTATGTTCCCACACTTCTTCGTGCAACAACTGCAGGAGGTAATGCCTCCAATTGAAGGCGAAGGTGTGGCTAAAATCTTCGATTGAGGACCTGGAAAGGGTCCTGGAGTTCAGTCATGCATCCTGGGAGTGGAGTTGTGGGTGATTGTGGCCGGAGAACAATAGCCGAGGTCTAAGAAGACGAGGGCAGCGGTGGAGCAACAGCGAAGTACCTAAAATAAGGAATATGGCCTGATGGCCATGTCACAGCAGCTCATGAGGATCGTCGGATGTCAACGAGTGCAATGGTGGCTATGGCATCGTGTGAGGGTGTGTGTAGAGGTCCGGCGACCTCGAGAAGGTGGTGCGGTGAGGGTGGTGTTGGGTGGAGTGTTTGAGTGGCCAATTCCCTCAATTTCTTGAGGGGTTTTAGTGGGCGAGAGACGGAAAAGGTGTAGGGACCGGTGGCGTGTGGTTTGGTGTAGTGGAGTGAGCATAGGGCTTCTCCACAGCTTCGCTAGAGCAGAGGGAGACGATGGTGGTTGTCGTCTTGTTGGTGGTCAAACCTAAGAGCTAAGGGGTTGGAGAGGATCAGTAAAGGAAGAGGAAGAGATAGAGGGACTTAGAGAGAGAGATGGTGGGCAGAGGGCTCCGGTTGTGATAGACCAAAGATGAAGAAGATGATTTCGATGGTGATACGACGACGATGAAGGAGGAGAGAGCAGTCGTGCTTTAGCGGTCGACAATCGTGAGGATGAGGGGAGGATAATGGGCTAGCCAATTTGATCGTTGGCCAACTCGATGAAGAGGACAGAGGAGCTCGCTGGAGACAAAGGTGCGACGACCGGAGGAGAAGACAAGGGATTTCCGACGTTAAACTTCACTAAAGAGCTCGGAGTCATGAGAGGAGACAATTTAAAAGCTTAGGGAGGCTCCCAAGCTTGGAAATAAGCTTCACGAGCTCAAAAACTTAGGGATGAAAAAATCCCTAATTTCACGAGCGTTCATATGAAGATTTTAGGGCAAATCAAGGTCTAATACCTCGTCTAATTGATAAAGAATCTCTCAAGGATTCTCCCTTTCAATTTTAGAAAGGTTTGATTGAGAATTGAGTAAGAAATCCTCGCTCAAATCTCAAAGGAGGTGCTGCGTTCACACCAATGGCAGTAGGGACTATTTTGAAAGAAATGATGATAAAGTTAGGGACCTGATTGCAAAGATTTGAAAAGTTAGTGGCTTAATTGAGAGAAATAGAGTTTAAATGGACTAAAATGCAAACTAGGTCAAGATAGACTCTAATTGGGCCCAAATTTTGATACAAACCTAATTAAGACCCAAGGAATTGGATGGTGAAGTTAGATTTCAGTTTTGACCAAGTTTGACTAGGCAATTTAGGTAGAAACCCAAATTAGGGCAGAACTCTGCCTGTGACTCTATTTGAGGTCAAAATAGGTTCCAAAGGTCAAATCAAGGATACCAAACCTTAAGGAATATTTTTATATAAATTTTAGGAGATTTAGATGAATTTTATTCTGACCAAAACCTCTGTAATTTAAGCTGATTTGAAATTAGGGTTTTGGGTGCTATATTGGTTCTCAAAATGTGTAAAACTCCATTTCTATTTATATGGACCCACTTATTACTCTTTAATGTTTAATTGACCTTTAGTTAACCCCTGACAAACCCCATGGTTATTCTGTGTTCATAATATGTTGTTAAAATTATAGAATTAACCCTACTTTCTTGTTCTCTTCTCAAAACAGAATAATGTGAAGTTACAACCCTCAGATGGTTATGTAGGAGCATTTATCTTTCAATCATGACTAAAAGTAGCCAATTAGGGCCTATGATGGCGTTTCCATCATACCCCCATGCCTAGCTTTTGCTAGTCCCTTAGCAAAAAATCATATGGATTAAATAAAGTCTCTAGGTCGAATGTAACCGTCAGGATGCCTTACTAAGCTGCATCTCTAGAAATCAGATCAAAATACCAATAATAGGCCTAGAGGTACTCAAGTACTAACCAAGATCCAGACTTGACTAGCTTCAACCTAAGTTTTCCGCGAAGGTTTCTAAGGCTTACAAAAACTACCCAAAGGTTCATTGACCCCATCGATTAAAGCACTCGTGCATAGATGTAACATGTCCAGGTTCAGTTTACCAGTGCATTTTGATAAGAGAGAGATAGAGAAGGATTTTTCATTTGGAGAGTTTTCTCTCTTTTCTTTTTATTTTTCCCTAAATCTAGCCTCGAATTGGCCCTAAACACTGTATATATTAGATTCCTTGTCCCACCATCAATCTCCTAAGGGTCCCTGGCTTTTGATGCTTCAGGATAACATCGCCCATGGCAACCCCCAGAACCCTTACTTTCAACACTTCAAATAGTGCTTCCCATGGTGTTCAGTAGCTAAATTTAGGCCCTGGCAATCGACATTTCGGGATAATCTCGCCCATTTGATAGGATATTTAGATATCCTAGGAGACAAGCATTAAAGAGATGATATGTTATTACACATCTTCGAAGGGAATTTCCCACCTCTGTACGTTGGAAACTCGTCCAATCAACTTGTGTTGTTGAGTCACTCTTAAGCTAGATTTTTGAGATAGTTTTTCAGAACAGAACACATTTTGGCATGATTTTCTTTATTAAGTGCACTGAACCAGACTTAGTGTGTGATTTTTGGGTGCTTAGGTTGCCAAGTCCAGCAAACCAAAGGGCAGGCAATGGGACCAAATAATCCCTAAGCCTTAGACCTACTACATCAGCCTTGCACTTTCCTCAACCTCTTGAGGATTATTCCGGATCTTAACAAATACGTGAGTGTTTAAACCTTGAAACAGATCCAAGAGGCCTAAGGTCGGTACTCGTCACTGATCTACTAAGTTTTAGCCTTCCAAGTCCTAATTCATCATCCAATTCAAACTAGAAGTTAAGTAAGTTCCATACTCAATTTTAAGGGACATTCATTTTTTTTCTTTTTGTTTGCTCCTCTTTTTTCTTTTCTTTCCTTTTCTTCTTCTCCTCATTTCATTCAACTCGATTCAAATTGGCTTCTTTCCTCTTTTCTCCTCTCTATTTTTTTTTCTTAAATGAAACCCTTCCATGCATTGATTTTCATAGCATTTTTCACTTTAATACCCCCCATGCCTACGATTTGCAATGTCCTCATTGTAAATTAGGTGGGTTTGAGTTCAATTCAGATCGTACATAAGAATAGGTGGGTGGTGAACGGGTTAAAATGACTGTTGCAGATGATTTCTAGCTCTGATACAAGTATCAAAAGTGGAGTCGATTGTTTTAATGGACGAAACCTAAAGTGCAATATGAATTCAGCAAAGAAATATGTCAGGAAAGGTTTTGCGTTTTTAAAAAATGACAAGTTGCCTCCTGTTAAGTACTAAGTTTAATGCCATCAGCTGGGCGCAACGAAGCTCAGGGAGAATGGAGATCAAAAGATACTGCAGCCAAATTTGAATCCGTGAGTTCGAAGAATGGTTTGAGTCACTGACCGTTCATGACAAAAGGTTCTGATTCATGGCTAAGTTCACTGATTTCGATCTCTCCATTTCCAAATACTTATGTCACAAGGAATGATCCAATCCATTTTGATTTGAGTTTTCTTGCGAAGAGATTGAGTTTATCGTAGAAGAGTAATACCTTTTGACCAGGATGGAAGGATTTTCTTGAAATGTGCCTGTCATGGAAAGTTTTCACCCGCTCTTTGTAAATTTATGAGTTCTTGTACACGCCATTGCGTAGTTCCTCAATCTCGCTCAATTGCAACCAATGGTGGATTCCAGCTTTCAAAAGATATAGATTGCACTTCCGTATTTCCCAGTAGGCTTTATGCTCCATTTCTAAAGGGAGGTGACATGCCTTCCCGTACACGAGTCTAAAGGGAGACATTCCTAACTAGGTCTTATGGGCAGTCCTATAGGCCCACAAGGCTTTCGGAAGGCGGGTAGACTAATCCTTCTTGTCAGGCCAGACAGTGACCTGAAGGATCTTCTTGATCTCTCGATTCAATTGTTCAGGCAGTCCATTAGTCTGGGGGTAATAAGGAGTCGAGATACGATGCAACACCCCATACTTTTTCATCAGGGATTGGAAGTGCACATTGGTGAAATGAGACCCACCATCGCTGATGATGGCTTTTGGAACCCAAAATCTAGAAAAGATGTTCTCCTGAATGAACTAAAGAACAACTTTATAGTCACTTGTTCTGGTAGGGACGGCTTTAATCCATTTAGAGACGTAATCAACAGCGAGTAAGATGTATTCAAAGCCATTAGATCCTAGAAAGAGTCCCATGAAATCAATTCCGCAGATGTCAAATATTTCGTACACGATGATTGGATTCAAGGGCATCATATCTCGTGGGCCTATGTTGTTGAGGGTTAGACAACGGGCACATGTCGTACAATAGGTTGTGCATCTTTGAACATTGTGGACCAAAAGAACCCACATTGGAGGATCTTCGCTGCGGTTTTACACCCAGAGTAATGGCGACTACAGGCCTAGTCATGACAGAATGAGATTACGTCGTTGACCTCGTAGTCGGGAATGTATCTTCAGATCACTTGGTCATTATCAATATGGAAAAGATACAGATCTTCCCAGACATAGTACTTGGCATTGGAAATCAGCTTGTCCTACCTAAAGGTTGCCCAATCTGGCGGGACTTTCCCTATAACCAAGTAGTTCACGATGTCAGCAAACCAAGGAAATCCATTAATGGCCAAGAGATGTTCATCTAGAAAGTGCTCGGTAATAGGTTCGGATAGGTCAATGATCAAAGAAGGAAGGTGAGACAAATGATCAGCTACCACGTTCTGCTTTCCCACCTAATTGCAAATTTCAAGATCGAATTCTTGTAATAGCAAGATACAGCAAATTAATCTCAGCTTCGCGTCCTTCTTCATAAGTAAGTGCCTCACTGCAGTGTGATCCGAGTAAATGATGACATGGGAACCCAGGAGGTATGACCTGAATTTCTCTAAGCCAAATACTACAGCCAACAGCTCTTTCTCTATAATAGTGTAATTACGCTGAGCCTCGTCCAATGTCTTGCTGACGTAATATATGACTATTGGTTTCCCATCAATTTTCTGACCCAGCACCGCTCCTACTGCATAGTCAGACGCATCGCACATGATCTCGAAGGGTTGAGACCAGTTAGGAGATTGCAGGATTGGTGCTTGGGTGACTCAGTCATGCGGGATCTCAAATGCGTGAATGTACTCACAAGATATCTTAAAAGGTGTGTCCTTCGAGAGGAGATTCATCAAGGGACGTGCGATCTTAGAGAAATCAGGCATGAATTGACAATAAAATCCAATGTGCCCCAGGAATGATCTGATGTCTTTGACTAAGTTAGGCACAGGTAGTTTAGAAATCAGATTCACCTTAGCCCGATCAACCTGGATGCCTCTCTCAAAGATAAGATGTCAAAGAACGATGCCCTCAGGAACCATGAAGTGGCTCTTTTCCCAGGATAGAACCATGTTCACTTCAATGCATCTTTTAAGGATCTAGACCAAATGTAGGAGACATTCACCAAAAGATTCACCAAATACCGAGAAGTCATCCATGAAGACCTCAAGTTAATTACCTACCATATCGAAGAATATGGTTAGAATGCACTACTGAAAGATGGCAGCTGCATTGCATAGCCCGAATGGCATCCTGCGGAATGCGTATGTACCATAGGGGTAGGTAAAGGTGGTCTTTTCCTAATCCTCTAAATGAATTGCCACTTGATTATATCCAAAGTAACCATCCAAGAGATAGAAAAATCGATTTCCCGACAGTTTCTCGAGAATCTGGTCAATGAATGGAAGCGGGAAATGATCTTTCTTCTTGGAGGCATTTAGTTTTTGATAGTCTATGCAGACTCTCCTTGAATTCGCAATGCAGGTCAAGATGGTCTCTCCAGATTCAGTCGTGATAACAGTGAGCCTTGCCTTCTTTGGCACAACCTGGATTAGGCTCACCCAGCAGCTATCAAAGATTGGGTAGATAATACCAGCATCTAACCACTTGATGATCTCTTTCTTCATGACCTCTTGTAGATTCAGATTGAGTCTTTTCTACATTTCTCGGGATGGTCGTGAGCCTTCTTCAATAAAGATACGATGTGTGCAATAGGAGGGACTAATACCAGTCAGATCATTGAGAGTCCATCCAATGGCTCTCCAATGCTGCTAGAGAAAAGAAATCAGCTTTGTTTCATGATCAAATGTGAGTCGGAAATTGATAATCACAGGAAACATTTGATTGGACCCCAAAAGCATGTGCTTCAGATGATCTGGGAGGGGTTTCAACTCCATGACCGGGTTATCAACAGCAGGTGGGGGTTCGAGATGGGTCTCAAAAGATGAAGTGGGAGTTAAGGGTGAATCTAGATTAGCTCTAGGCTCCGCTGTCTGTGGGTCAGACTTTTCTAGGGGTTAAGGGTCAGAAATAATCGGGTCTTCCTCTGTAAGTGGATCCTCAACCATAGAAATGATGTCACATACTTCCTCAATTACCCAACAGTTTATTCCTTTCTGGGCCTTGAAGATATCAATCTTTAATGTCTGGTTCCTGAATTTTAACTTGATCTGGCCCTCTTCACAATTGATATTTGCCCTAGCTGTGGCTAAGAATGCATGGTCTCCCTAAAATGATCGGTGTGTTCCTCAGATTTTCAGGAGTCTCCATGTCTAACACTATGAAGTTCATCAGAAAATAGAAATCATGGATCCGTATAAGAACATCCTCGAGAATTCCTCTAAGTGAATCGATCTGCTAACTGCAAAGTCACCTCAACCAGTTTGAGCTCAGTTTCCTTGAAATGGTCTAGAAGGGGTGTAGGTATCAAGTTTATGAAAGCTCCTAAATCCAATAATGCTCAATCAAATTCCATATCACCGATTTTGCAGGAGATCAAAGGGGTGCCAGGACCTTTTATTTTTTGTAGGAGTTTGCTCAAAATGATCAAGTTGACTTGCTCAGACAATACGATCGAACTCCCATCTTTGTTTTGGTGGTTTACACTTAGGTGTACATAAATCCTTCAGAAATCTTGTGTATGCCAGTACGTGGTGGATCGCATCCATATAGGGGACGTTTATCTGGACTTGCTCAAAGAGCTTGATCAAATTTTCCTCAAGTGCCACGGGTTTGCGTTTCCTCTTTCCTTTAGTGAAGGCCTTAGGAAATGGAACCTCTGTAGGTTCCTTGAGGATTGGTTCAGGTTCTGGCTCTGGGATAGGGGTGTCCTGGATAACCAACCTAGGGTTAGGCTTTGAACTACCAGGCTGAGAGTGGCTCAGATAAGGTAGATCCTGAGTCGACTTGCCACTACGAGTGGCAACAGAATTTAGTCCCGCCTAGTTTTGGTTTAGAGTTGCAGAAGTGGTGGTTGCTGCTGATATCCCGAGTATGATGTTGAAGCCTACATCCCATCAGGTAATGGAGCAGAAAGGGCCTGATAAACATAGTGAGCTTGGCCCTGATTTGGGTTCATAACGCGCCTCCGGTTCGGCATGCTATTAGGATTTGGTAGAGGTTGGGGCGGAAGTGCACCAGGCTGGCGAGAATTCACCATCTGTGCGAGCTGATTTTGAACTTCTATGATCTCATCTTTGTATTGTTTCTGCATAGTTGCATTGGTCTTTTGAATGTTAGTCAGGGTTTGTAGGATAAGAGTCATTTGATCTTCCCTTGATGGCCTAGATTGATAATTTTGATTGGGCCTAGGCTAAGCAAGCTGTTATGGGAGTGGAGCTTGTGGTCGGGGTTGGAATTGAGATCTTGGATTTTGATTATTCCCTGACCACACAAAGTTGGGACGATTACACCATCCAGAGTTATAAGTATTAGAGAATGCATGGATCATTCTGAATGGTGTGGAGATCCTCTCAGGTCTGAGGAACTTTAGAGAAGTCAGAATATGAGGGTTCAGAGTTTCCCCAACTAGAGCAGGTAGTTTCAGAGTTTCCTCTGAAACCAAGATTAGACGGGGGTGGATATGAGTCCATCCCCTAGTATGAGTGGTGATAAATGTTATGCATAGCCTCTCTACCGGAGGGCGGTTGCACATACGTGCTCTGCTGTGCTGAGGTGGCTCTCTATAGATGTCGACTCAATTCATCCACCTTCTTCTCGATAACAGAGACCTTGTCCAGGCAACTGGCCATCAATTCCAAATCGACGGATGCGGACAGGCCTTGAGTCTCGTGTGCTGCCCAGGTTTTGTCAATGCACGGGTAGTCATCCGATCGAACATACCCATAGATTCATTGTTTATAGAGTTGTTGCACATATTCTCAAGAATCTCTCAAGTGGTATCTTCATGTTGACCCGTGATGTTACCTCCACAGGTTGTATTGAGAAAGAGTTTAATATCTTCACGGAGTCCCGAGTAAAAAGAGTAGACCTATTCCCATTTAGAAACTCCGTGATGGAGGCATTTCCTCATGAGATCCAGAAAGTGATCCCATGCCTCAAAGCATTTGTCTGACCAACCCGAAAAAATTTCTTTAGGAATTCAGACTGGCATTCAGCCCAAGTGTTGATTGGATGAGTCAGTGTTTGGTACCAGTGGGCAGCCTTATCCAAGATGGGAGGAAGAGAATATCTTCATGAGCAAGATATCACGATTCTGAACAGGTGGCCCGAAGGTCTGGGCTAGATGTTTCAATTGTTAGATGTACTGGAAAGGATCTTCAGAGTTAAACCCATTGAATTTGGGGATAGCATGAAGCATATTGGGCTTGAGTTCAATATCAAGTCCTCCAGTTGGGATTTGAACTCTAGGTTCGATTGCTACCGCAGTAGGATTGTAATGATATCGCATCATAGGATACTGCAGTGGGTTCAAAATGCTTGAAATAGATCGTTGACGCATTGTAGCTGATTCTGGAGATTGGATTCTTCTTGATTTTTCATGGATATAGCTGAAGGAGATATGGGCTCAAAAGCAGAAGAGTTGGAAGAAATATCAATATGATCGGAAGGTAGCACAAATAAGTGATTCGAGGCTTGGCCTTGACGAGAGTGAATTGCTAATGTAGGTCTCAAGGGTGGTCTTAAGGGGCTCCTCCTGAGCATGCACTAATGAGCCAAATGAGGGACAAAAGGTGTATTAGACCCAATCGAGGCACCCAAAAATCTTTGGATGACTAAGGAGGTTTGAGGAGGATGATACCTCTTGATCAAAAAATCACTCACCCAAGAAATACTTGGGTAGCCAGGAAGGGAGAAGCCCGCAAAGACCCCTACATGGTAGAGCGTCCCCACAGGTTACAGGATTTCCCCCACCCGACCTTCCTTGTCACTAAGAATCTAAGTAGATCGGAATGAGCAACTTGACCCCTTAAGTCTACTAATGTTAATCCAAAATTATGGTGCTTTGAATTTCACTTGAACTTTAGAATTGATTGTGATTTTTGACCTAATTTAAAAGTTGGTCAACCCACCAGGTGGGTCAACTTCACCTAACCTACCCTAAAGTTTAGGATGAGTTGGGTAATGAACCCAAAATCACCCTGAGGGGTTTGCAAATAGGTTATTAAGTCCCAAGTTTTAAGGATTCAAGTGAATGTTGGAGCCTTCTTTTAGGGTTTTCTTGATTAGATCAATTCAACAAGGCTTGGGTGACACACAATGCGGGAAATCAATTCTCTTTTAATTCAGGCAAGTGTGTTTTCCTGAAGTCCTAATGTAGAAACCCTAATTTGGCTCTTGTCTAAGTCCAATTTTTTTCAAATGTGGCACCTAGGGCTCAATCAAGAAGGTGAATAGCCCTAAGCACCTTAAATCCTTAATAGGTGCAGAATTCTGGATGGGGATGTTTAAAGTAAATCAAATCAGGCAACTCAAGTGATTAAGTCTAATAAGGAATACGAGTTGATCCTAATTGATTCCTCTTTTTAATTCTTTCCAGAAATAGGGGCTTAAGAAGGAAATGAGATTACCTGCCTCTGAAGTGGCTATTGTGCGGATGATCTTCTCAAGTGTACCTCACACGACCACAACAAATCAGATAGAATAAGTTAGAATCAGATCAGAAATTATAATAAGTGAAATCAAACTGCACGTTGCTCCCAAGCAACGATGCCAAAATGTTCAGGAGAAATCATTGTTGTTTAAGGAATATGTTGTAGTATAAGACAAAATCGCTCAAATCATTTAAATTTATAAACTCAGATTCAGAAAGTATAATCCCAGGTCAATCATAGAGAGCAAATATGCAATTTTAATTCATCAATCATAAGAAATATGTATGCAATTGAAATCAATGTTATTTAAAATGATATTGCAATAAAATCAGAATAATAGTGCAAAAAGATTGTGTTAAAAAGGTGATTTGAATCACCAAATTAACCATTTAAGTTTAAACTCACAATCACTTAAATATCTCAATAGTAAATCACAAGTATTAATCCATGTCACTTAAGTTCAGAATAAAGCCATAGTAATTAGTAGAGGGCCTCAAACGTCAGCCTTATGTATCAAATGCCTTAAGTGTCACAACATTCTGCACCTACACCAGCGATTAGTAACCGTCGGTATAGGTCAAAACGACCGTCACTGTAGGTCCACAGAGCTATTTTGACGATCATTGAAGGTGTTCGCTTAAGAGGTATCGTTGTAGACAACACCGACGATTTTTTACCATCGGTGTTGTATCTTGAACTGCAGTGACGATCACATCCTAGAAATTAGTCATTTTTGTGATATTAGAAACAACACTTTTATCCATCGCTGTAGAGTAAAAAAATGTTGCTAAAACCATCACTACAAGATATAACTCTAATTGTCTTTTTAACATAATACCAACACAACCATCCGTCACTAGATCTGTCAATATAGATATCAAAGCAACATCTTAATAGATTTAAGATTTAATCTAATTATCAACAACAATGTTTACCTTCATTCAAGTAAGATTAAAGAAAAATATACAAGATATAGCTCTTTTGAAATAATAAATTGAATTATCCATAAAACCATACATGTACATCCAATGGAACAATTTTTCATATGATTCTAAAAGAAAATTGTCAAACTACAAGTGCTATAATTGGCATGAGCCACAATTATCCGTCAATCCCTCTCTCTATATACAAGTATCTAATTGTTCTAATAATTTGTTAGTTGTCAAGTACTTCAACTATGAAATCTTGAGTAGCTCACAAAGGTTCTTGATCAACTTGAAGTGATGAACAACTGCAAATTATTAAACATGATGTTAGAGCTCCTAAAAAGAAAAGATGATGTTATAATTTACCTATACACAAATAAAATCATCATTAACATATTCATTAAGATAAAGAAAAGAGATGAGTAACCTATTCTACTAGCAAATAAAAGAAAAAGCCCTTCAATAAAAAGCAAGGCAACAATAAAGGTAGGATTGGCAATAACCTCTTTTCTCTTGGAACAAGAAGCATATGGTTGGGTAAGTCTTAGATTAGTTTGACTAAATGGGATAAATGTAATAAAATTGAACGCGATCGACTGTAGTGATGGAATCATCATAATCTATAAAGCACGGAAAGCGGTTTAAAAGTGATACAAGTCTTTACCATGTAATCACATTAAATTTGAGTAAACTATTTCCGGAGCAAGTTAATAAAAAAAAAAGGCCATAGGACTTAGGAGCTAACTGATTATTGTTTTAAGGCCTAAGGCAACATTTGGAAATTAGATTAGTTGTTACTAGGATGAGCTAGTGGGTAGAATAAGTGAGTTAAGATGTTTCAAAAGATTTGTTTTGTAGAATAGTGTATGGAAATCCACAAACCCAACCTTATCCCCCTCCTTAAAACAACAAAAAGAAAGACCATTGGCATTGTAAATGGGCCTAAAATTGGGCTTTCTTTTTTTTAAAAAAAGAAATGGGGTCTTTTGTAGGTTTTGGTAGGATTTGGATGTTCCAAAGTATATATCCCAAAGTTGTGTGTCTATGGGGAAAGGTATCATGGGGGCATTAATTGGGCTTTAGTTCACTTTGCAAGTAAGGACAATTAACAATCACATAAAAGGTGGAATAATGCTCAGCCAATTACCATGGTCAGATAGTGGTCATCTTGATTATAGTCAATTAAGCGTTATCTGCAATCAGCTTGCCTACCGTTTAATCACCACTTGACCTGCTAGGTAGGACGGTATGGTTTGAAACAAAAAACAAGAATGGTTAAGAGAATATGTAATTTGAATCATATTTAATGGTTGTTTTTGTAAACATTTATTTTGTAATTTTCATGACTTTGGGTGATTTGGCATGTGGGTTTTGCTTATGAGTAGAGAGAGTTGCACATTTGCCTCTAATTTGATGCCTTAGTTGAGTTTTGGGAGGTGGTGTGTACCATGCATAAATGGACCAAAAACATGCCCTAACGGAGATTTTTCGATCAAAACACATGCAGATGTCTCATGATTAGTCAGGTTTCCTTAACAAGCTAAATTTATGCTTAAAGGAAAATAAATATAAAAGAAAAGTATTTAAGTTAAAAGAACCACCAAGTAAACACTTAAGCCATCAAACGTGGCCCTGCTTGTAGCTTGAAAATATAGTATTCTACTAGTTGAAACACAGATGGTTGAATTTATATAACAGAATCAAATAGAAGCTAGTAATTTGTAGAGAAAAATGCATTAACAGTCACCTGTAAGGGCTTCTTTTGAATTTATCTGCAACTGCTAATAAAGGGCTAACATATTTTTCCTTCCTTCAGCCTTACACTCCAAAATATCATGCAAGCAAGCAAGAAAACATATGGCAGTAGAAGCACACTTCTCTTCCATGACATCCTATAGCATCTTTAAGGTTAGTCCAATTTTCTACTAGCTTGTAGGGAATAGCAATAACATAAAAAATAGGAACTTACTGGGCCTGTTAATTCATGTACTTCAGGAGGTGGGATGTTAATCTCAAGCTGCTCAAGTGCAAATGATTCAATTTCTGAAGCACTTCTTACACCCTCATAAGGACAACGATTGTCATTGTCGACACCAAGATAGTAGGAAAGCCTTGAACACCAAACTTGCTCATGAGTGACTCAGAACAAAAAATGCACATGTCAAAACTTATGGCAAACTGAATCAAGGATAATATGTCTCTTATGTATAAACATGTCAATAATTGTCTTAAACTAAAAAATCTCAATCTCTAACTTGACTTCATGAACCTAGCGTCTTTTTCTCCACCTTTTTTCTTTTTAGGACTGGATCTTTTCTTTATCTGCTAGGATTTGGTTGCTAGTTGAAACATTCAAGGGACACATCAGGTGATCTAGGACCTTCTTTTCCACTTTGATTTTTTGTTGTGGGAGAGAGGATCTTTTTTTTTTACTAAGATTCAGTTTCTGGGTGTAACATCTAAAGGATGCATTAGGTTTACTTTTTATCCAATGAAAGTTTGGAATGCCTACTGTATAGCTTGGTCATTCAATCACTCTTCAGAAAGGAAATTACAGTTGATTATTCCTTAAACTAGTAAGCCAAGCTTATTTTTGTAAATTCAAAAATCAGATTGGATTATTGCCACATATAAATGGATATTTAAGTAATTTGTGTTTTACTTGCTACATATAAATGGATATGATGATTGAATCCCCTCTTATTAATTGACATTTTTTTTTTGTGCTACAACTTTTGGATGGAACATTCACATTATATGTAATGTCTAAACTTTCCATAGTAACATATAGGCCCAAGAAACATAAAAAAATAGAATGTCCATAATGATTATGTGTAGGATAAACCAAATCTAACTATGAGTCGACACAATATCCCATTCACATTCAATATCTACCTAGTTTACATTTACATGTCATACGATCCACATGCATTCACTTTAGATATTAAGATGCATATTTCTATTCGGTTTCATTATGAAATGGCAAAAAAGTATTCACTATAGTTAGTAAATGGGTGATTGATCTGAATCTCCACCGTTTTACATTGGATGTTCAATGGTCATGCATGGAAAAGATACAAGATAAGGCGAAATGATGCTCATACCAGATATAAAGATTTACTGTTTGATTGACAAATTCAGGGACAAGTTATCCTGCAAGTAGAACAAGGAAATGGCTATTTTGCAATTATCCTGCATTCATAACCAAATAGGGATGAGGTATTCCTACTTATTCCTTTTCCATCATATTCCCTTTCACATAAGCAATCAGCCTTAGAACTGCATATTTCAGTTTTTGTCAAAATTCCACCAAATAAACAATATCACAGTGATGGAGATGTCAAAACCACATGCTAAATGCATCATTCTATTTACCTTTGATCGAAAGTTGCAGAATTGGGGTCCCACATAACTTTATGTAATTTGCTAAGATTGAAAAGGAATTTTGTCCCCTAAAGAAACTTACATCTGGAGGTTGGTGCACAGCAAACAAGTTTATTGCTCTAGTATTGAACGAGAGAGCACTTCAAAAGAGTAAAACAAAAGATGTTAGGGAGGAGAAAAACCAGCAATTTACCAAGATAAATCCAATTCCAGTGCTATGTTTAAGTATGAGGAATGCTAGAGTCCAACAAATCTCATGTTAGCTTATTATACAAAGCATTCCTGACTTATTCCAGATAAAGTGGAGGCTAGTCAGCCCTCCTGGAAGAGCAACCAAGTAGAAGCAATCAAATGATGCTCAAGTTCTTAACAATAAAAACAACAAACAAGCCTTTTCCCACTTTAAGTTAAGGTGGGTTAGCTACATGGAGATTTTTCCTATATTGAGATCTATCATTGGCCACCCTCAACCACAGGTCTAAATACGAAGATAATTCTTGATAGGTTCTTCTAGTACTTCTTTGATCTTCCCAATCCCTTCTTTTGCCTCAACATCCAATTTTTCATCTTTTAGACCAGACATCAACAACCCTTTATTCTCTCAAAAATCAACTAGCCTTTTATTCATATGTCTAAACAACCTTAGAAGGGTCACTTATTTCTAGTTTTTCTTTTCTTTTTGAAAAAGTGTTGCTTTGTTAATTCAATTACAAATGTTTTCTTAAGTAATCCATCTTTTTATTTACGGCCATGCATTCACCTTCACATCTCCATTGCTCCCATGGAAATCCTCTACACAAGCTTACCAACTGGGTGGATCAACCAAACTACATTACGTATTTAGTTATCATATTCAAGACTACGTGGATGGATCAAATACTATTTCCCCCCAAAAAGGAAAAACTATGGAATTGATGTCCCTTGGATTCAAATTTTAGTTATCATATTTGTTATACACTCCTCCACAAACTCCTGTTTGCTGCTCACAGATAAGCTACATATGATTTATATGATGGGAACAAACCAAATCAGATAACGTAAAATTCTAATGGGGAAAACCAAACATTGGCATGATGATGATGAGACCTATAGATTATCACATTGACAACAAGTAAATTGAAATGATGACAGAAGAAATTATGTTACTACTGAATACATACAACCACCAAAAGGAGGGTCAGTCACACATACTTGGCAGCTAAGTGGGGAAGGGTCCTTTTGGCCAAGAATCAAAACAAGGCATGCAGCTTCTTCACCTACTGAGAACAGTGAACAACTTTGGCCCTTGTACCATCACTTCTTCCACTTCTACTTGCACTTTTGCCAAGGACTTACAACAAAATCCATGTATCTCTAAAATGATAGGGGAGAAAATCAAGGCATACATACATAGAAAGAAACGTAACATCTTTCTATCATCTATATATGCTTCAAGTTTTGAAATAGAAAGAGTAGTCAGTCAATCAATCCTTAGTTTGAGGTGGTTGGTGTTAGTTAACTCAGGCTTGTATGCTTTGCACAGGCCTCCTAGAGACAGGATAAGCTGCTACCGATGAAACTTCATCCAGGCACAAGCTCATGTAGAAACTTCATCTAGGCACTACTTTTTTCCGTCCTTGCCTTCAAAGAATTAACAGATAGGAGAAATTGCAAATAACTCCACAACTCTTCTTTGGTTGTAACACATATGCAAACAAGGAAAACAACTTTAGAAGTACAACTCTAGCCTAAACAACAATCACACGTTCACTTGGTTCCCATGTTTGCTCTTGTTTTTGCTTGGTGAATCCGCTTTCTAAATAGACAAGAATTAGAATGTCAATTATAGAACTAATGCCCCAACTAGACTACACCACAAACAACATCAACCATAAGTTTAACGAACAAAATCCAAGGAGGTAATCTTAAGTAGATTCCTAAACAAAATAATCTCCAACTATATAAACAGCACAGCAAGTAACAAAGAGATTGCTCCTATATGTCCTACAGTTATGGTTAAGCATTTAAGGTAAAATCCACCAAAGCATTTTTTGCTCAAACTAATTACTCATAATTAATTAATTGCATTTGTACACAAATTAATGCCATTAAATTCCTTGCTGAAATCTAAAAATGCAAATACCAGATCTTAAGCAAGCTAAGCAAGTAAAAGTGATTGCTTTGAGTTTAAGTCTAACAATGTAAAAACCTACCCCAGCACTAGTTATCAGTGATATATTCTACCTCGACACTAGGCATTGATTGCATATTTGGTAATATTACTTTTTTCTGCTTAACTAGTTATCAGTGATATATTCTACACTCATGCATGTGCTCATGAAACAAGTAGGAAGCTGAAGCAATCCTGGAAGAAATCAAGCCTACCCCAGCACTAGTGTTTGGCTCTGGACTAGTGAGATTATTGTTGATAGTTTCTTCTGCAAATAAATTTGTGTGCTAACATATGTCCCTATCTTGTATAATTTAATTGAGCTATGATGTCTCCTCTTTGGGATGTATTTGTTATCAGACAGTGAATTCTGATAATATAACAAAATGCTATATGAGAACTTTAGCACTAGTAAATTCATTCATCGCTGATCATCTTACACATTAAGATTTGGACAGATAGATAATACTATCCAATATATTAGTGTAATTTAGGAAGAAAAAAAGAGTGCGAGGATTACTTAATTTTTTTGTTTTCAAACACAAGTAGTCTCCTATCTCAAAAACACATTGTAAAACTTCCCTTATTGACTTCCTTCTCATGGACAAGGCCTACTTGCAACAAACTACGCCTTGGTAGGTAAGCTTGAAATGAAATTGAATCACAAATTCATTACCAAACTCAAGTGCTAACTTGGACATTTCGACAAACAGGTGGTGGTCATTGTTTTTTTCGACACACTCAAACATTAATGGTGATTATAAGGGAAGGCATGGGGGCCTCACCAATTGCTGCCAAGCACTTCCTCAGCCGAGTGAAATCCTCCTCGTGGCTGCAAACAACTCCATCTCCTCACAAAAAAAGACAAAAAACAAAACAAAGAGATGATCAGATCACCATCATGACCTTAAGAGGAGACCCACAAAGATTGCCACAAATCAATACTTGACCCTAATCGTTGCTACCAATCCCCAACCCTAACCAAAACTAATCCCCAACCAAATCCCAACCGAGTACAGACTAAGCAAAAATCTGAGCATAGTAACAGAACAGTAGTAAGAGATTTGGAGCATAGATATGAACTCAGATTTAATCATAGATATGCCAACAAATCTATGGAGGTTGAGCTTAAATCTGATCGCAAGAAAGACAAACAGAGATCTAATCGCAGGAACAAATGAAATGATTAAGTTAGATGGTCGATGAAGATGATTGAGTCAGAGAAATGATCGATGATCGATGGAGATGATTGAGTTAGAGAACTAATAGATGATCGAGTGAGATGATCGATAGAGTTGTGACAAGAGAGAAGGAGGGAGGTGATGAGAGTTCTGACCTAATTGACATCATTGAGCTTGGAGAGTTCGATGAATGATCTTTATAGAGAGATCAGGGAAGTTGTTCCTCGGGGGTAGAGGTAGCCTCGACAACTCCCTATACATAGGTTGAACCCCGATCCTGTCACCTGCAATTGCCTCAAGCCCCTCATCATCCCGCAAACACCCATCGTTATGCCTTCTTAAGGAGAGAGTGGGCAATGCTGGTGTCGACAACCATGCCGCTACCATCGAGAGAGAATTGGGGGGGTAGGGGAAGGGAAGGGGTCATGCAATTGCGACTACAACAAAGGAGATTGAGAAGGGTGGGCTAGCTCGAAGGAGACATGTTTGTTTGTGTGTGTGTCGGGGAGGAAGGGGTTGGGGTGCGCACAGGGAAGGTGGACTATGCAAGCGTTGGGTTGGGTTAGTATTATGGTCTTATGGGTAAAAAATTGCCTTAGCCAACAAAAATTATAATCATTGGTATATAGTAATAGAATTACTAATAATTAAATTAAATTATAGCAACATTTAATTAGTATCATTGTAACTTTTCTTTTGGTATAGGTAACACTTTTTGTAGTGAGAGAATTCAATGTGTAGGCAAAAGACAATAAATATTCAAGTGGAGTGCTCTCCCACTAAGCCAACCCCTTATTGTTAACTATTTGGTAACATTCAATTTCAAAGGGAAAAGAAGAATATATAATAAGAAAATACTAGCAATAGCATACCAACAACCCTTTCTCAAGTTCAAAAAATGGGGCAAAGAAAAATCCAATCTTCAAGGAAAAAATAACTTTTTCTTTTCCAAAAAATCCCAAACAAAATCTGACATTCAAAAGCAAAAGAAAAAGCAATAACATTCAAGAGAGAGGTGGAACCTCTAGAGGACATCAAAGGTGATATAAAAACCTGGAGAAACCAATGGGATACTCCACATACATACCCTGCAAAGAAAAGAGAAAGGTAGAGAAGCCTCACCCTTCTACTGCACCCTATGGGAATTAATCAAATAAACTGGTTGTAATGTCATTATACTCTTAATGCACAATGTGTAGAGAGTAGGTATTCAGGTCACAAGAGATAGTCTTTGCTTTCATCTTTATTAGTCATGGCTTTCATCTTCATTGGCTTAATTTGAGGGTGCAAAATTGTCTCCATTAGGTTGAGTTATCCTTAGGGCCTGGCCCTGTGCCCATAGTTACCCACATGAAGTCATAAATAATGCAAGAATTTTATGCTAATTGATGACCATTTTTAGGCTTTTGGTCGTGATTTCTAACCATGACCGAAACCTTTTTTTGTTGCAGTGTGACCATAACTAGTCTAGCTTACAACTCAAACAAGGAAAAAAATACTAATAAATGAATCACAAATAGATCTTGTCTACACATGAACATGTCATGCACACACTCTTAGCAATTATAATCTCAAATACAAAAATGCGGGGTGGCTTGAATAGGCCAAAATAGTTGTCTCCTCAAACTTAAAAACATTGTCACTAGTAAACCATGATCTTAAGACAGAAAGCCCCTGCAAAAAGCATTAGTGGATCTTGGATCTTTCTATAAATCTAATTTATGTCATTTATAGCTTAGATAAAATCCTAAATCCACATCCATACCAACCATAAACTTATTTAAATGTCTACATGCCTTTTTAAAGAATCTATTCGCAGTTTTCTTTAAAAAATTATTACGGCCCCGTTTGGTAGGGGGAATAAGTTTGTAGAATAAGTTGGAGTGGAATAAATGATGGAATAAGTGAGTTAACCCGTTTGGATGTTTTGGCAGGTTAAAGTTATTCCACAGAGAGGGTGGAATAACTTTACCCCATGTTAAGTCCACTTAACCTGTTGTAAATAGAAGGCGGGTTAAGTGACGGATTAAATACTTAACCCACCAACCAAACACAGCCAACAAGTGACAACTAGTGCAGTGATACTCCCCTCTACTTCTTCAACCAACACCCCCTACAAGCTCTATCGACACTCTCACCTCCAAGTCCGTCATCTCTATAGTAAGAACTCAACATTATAAAGTAACATTTAGCCCTAACTCAACACTTCAATCGTATTACATATTGTGAACCTAAACATACCTAGCAATCACAAGGTCACAAGTCACACAAGCTAATTCGTATCATCATAAGCAAATCTACTCTTTGCAAACTCGCATTTGTAGTAATAACAAACTGCCATAAACGGATCTAATGTAGTGCTTACCATGCAAGATCTTCTCCACAGCTGTGAAAGATGCCATGAGAGATCCACCTCAAATAATAAGCCACTGCACAAAATATTGCGAATCACATAAAAAAGAAAAAAAAAACAACGTTAACCGATTGCAAGAATCAACTCAAATATCAAGAGAGATCTAGTGGCAAATCTTTAACACAAATTCGATCATAGGTTTGATTCCAAACCCTAACCGAGCAAATCGTAGAGAGATCCCATCCTCAGGATCTGAGTGAGTTTGATCTAAGAGAGAGATATTAGATCAAAGACACCTAAGGTCTGAGTGACTTCGATCTAAGAGAGAGATCTGTGACCTAAGCGATAAGATCTAAGACCTGATATCTGAGCAATGGAGAGAAATCTACTATCTAGCATTTTCTACGATCTGATCTAAGAGATTTGTTCGAGCAACAAATCTGAGAGGAGGGATGAGAGATCTAAAAGAAACAGGAAAGAGGGAATCCTACGAGGAGATAGGAGATGACCTCTTCTTATTGGTGATGGAGGAGGCAATGACGATGGAGCCACAGGCGATGGGTGCTTCCTGAGGGCGACGACAACGACCTTGAGAGCTCCTTAAGGGCGGGCAATGGAGGCAGGATGATGGAGATGATGGAGAGCTCCTTGGTCATTAGAGGTGAGGCGAGGTGGTGGAGTTCAGGCATCGGAAGCAGAGGGGGGAGTGGAGAGGGAGAGTGTTGGAGAGGGGTGTGTGTTTCCACACCGTGTTTTCGAGATTGTGTTGTGGGTGCATGCGAATTTGGGCATTCAACGTGTGGTTTGTGTGGGGGTGATGTGTGTGCTGTGGTGGGATGAAGTGTGTGTGTGTTTTGTGCTTCGAGTGGCGATGGCAGTGGCGGTGGAAGTATTAAAAGAATCACCAAAAAAAGAAAATTTTCATGCGAATATTGGTGTATTAGTTGGAATCACCGACATTTTTTATAAATTATAGTAATGCATATTAAATGTTATTATAATTCCATCGTTAGTATATGTAATTTTTTTTGTAGTATGTTAAGCCTCAGCAAGAACAGCACCACAGGAGGTGCCAAGAGCACAAGGCTCTCACTCTCCTTAGAACCTTCCCTTTCTATTCTTCACGCCTCAAGAGAGGCTCAGAACAGGCTCAAGGAATTTTGCTAAGTACTGAGAGCAGAGGGAGTGCACGAGAGCAAAACCCACCCCCTCTCTCTCAGATCCTCTTTTTCTCTCCCCAAGTTCAGAATCAGACCAAACCTGAGAAGTGGGTAACCAGATCCAACACCTAGACCCGCGTCGCGTGTGCACGGGCGAGGGCGTGGACGAGCGCATGAGGCGCAGCTTGTGCAAGGGCGTGGTAGGGACTTGACTCCAGTGACTCGAAGGCAAAAAACCCTCATCACTTTTTCCTTATATTCACTATGGGGAGCTCTTCTGTTAATGATGTGGAACTATCTTCCCACACTTCTTCACACAACAGTTGCAGGGGGTAACACCTCCAATTGAAGGTGAAGGCATGGTTGAATCCTTCGATTGAGGATTTGGGAAGGGTCCTGAAGTTCAGCCTCGCATCTTGGGAGTCGAGTCGTGGGTGATTGTGGCCGGAGAACAGTAGCCGAGGTTGGAGAAGACTAGGGCAGCGGCAGAGCAACGGTGATGTACCTGAAATAAGGAATATGGCCTAATGACCACATCAGAGTAGCTCAGGAGGATCACCGGACGTCGACGAGTGCGATGGTGGTTGTGGCATTACGTAAGGGTTTGTGTGGAGGTCTGGTGACCTCAAGAAGGTAGTGCGGTGAGGGTGGTGTCGGGTGGAGCGTTTAAGTGGCCAATCCCCTCAATTTCTTAAGGGGTTTTAGTGGGCAAGAGACGGCGAAGGTGTAGGGACCGGTGGTGTGTGGTTTGGTGTAGTGGAGCGAACGAAGGGCTTTGCCAAAGCTTGGCTAGAGCCGCGGGAGACGATGGTGGTTGTGGTCGTGTTGGTGGTCAGTAAGGGAAGAGGAAGAGATGGAGGGACTCAGAGAGAGAGATGGTGGGCGGAGGGCTTTGGTTGTGATAGCTCAGAGCCGAAGAAGATGATGTCGACGGCGATATGGCGGTGATGAAGGAGAAGGAGAGAGTGATCGTTCTTTGGCGGGCGATGATCATGAGGATGAGGGGAGGATAATGGGCCGACTAATTTGACCATTGGCCAGCTAGATGAAGAGGATAGATAGGCTCGTCGGAGACGAAGGTGTGGACGACTGGAGGAGAAGATAAGGGATTTCCGACATTAAACTTTGCTAAAGAGCTCGAAGTCGCGAGAGGAGCCTATTTAAAGGACTTAGGGAGGCTTCCAAGCTTGGAAATAAGCTCTGCAAGCTCAAAAACTTAGGGATGAAAAAATCCCTAATTTTGCAAGCATTCTCATGAAGATTCTAGGACAAATCAAGATCCAATACCAGGTCTAATCGATAGAGAATCTCTCAAGGATTCTCCATTTCAATTTTGGATAGGTTTGATTGAGAATCAGGCAACGGAGCTACTGTGTACACACCAATGGCAACAAGGACCATTTTCCAAGAAATGATGAAAAGGGTAGGGACCTGATTGCAAATATTTAAAAAGTTAGGGTCTTAAATGAGAGAAATATAGTTTAAATGGACTAAAGTGCAAACTAGGTCAAGATGGACTCTAATTGGGCCCAAATTTTGACAGAAACCTAATTTGAACCCAAAGAATCTGATAGGGAACTTGTATTTCAGTTTTGACCAAGTTTGACTTGAAAATTTGCGTAGAAACCCAATTTAAGGTAAAACTCTGTCTATGACACTATTTCAAGTCAAAATGGATTCCAAAGGTCAAATCAAGGATACCAAACCTCATGACATATTTTTCTATGAATTTTAGGAGATTTAGATAAATTTTATCCCAACTAGAACTTCTATAATTTAAGCAGGTCTGAAATTAGGATTTTGGGTGCTGTATTGGTTATCGAAATGCGTAAAATCTGGTTTCTATCTGTATGGACCCACTTATTAGTTTTTAATGCTCAATTGACCTTCAGTTAACCCCTGGCAAACCTCATTGTTATTCTATGTTCATGATATGCTATTAAAATTACAAAATTAACCCTACTTTCTTGTTCTCTTCTCAAAATAGAATAATGTGGAGTTGTAACCCACAGATGGTTATGTAGGAGCATTTATCTTTCAATCCTGACTAAAAGTGGCCAATTAGGGCCTATGATGGTATTCCCATCAGTGATGGTTCACAGTTCCCCCAACTAGAGTAGGATGGTCCGGAGTTTCCTTCGAAACCAGGATTAGACGGGGTTGGATACTCATCCATCCCCTGATATGTGTGGTGGTGAATGTTATGGATGGCCTCCCTACCTAAGGGCAGATGTGCATGCTTGTTTTTCTGTGAAGAGGTGGCTCTCTGTAAATGTCGAGTTAATTCATCCATCTTCTTCTCGATGATGGAGACCTTATGCAGGCGACTAAACACAAACTCCAGGTCAACGGATGTGGATAGGTCTCATGTCTCGTGCACCCCTCTCATGTTTGTTAAGGTGTGGGTGGTCGTCCAGTTGAACAAACTCATTGTTTATGGAGTTCTCACACATGTTCTCGAGAATCTCCCAAACGGTGTCTTCATATTGGCCTATGATGTTGCTACCATATGTTACATTGACAAGTAATCGAATGTCCTCACGGAGTCTCTGGTAAAAAGACTTGACTTGTTCCCATTTAGAATCTTTGTGAAGAGGGCATTTCCTCATGAGATCCAGAAAGCGGTCCCATGCTTCATGAAGTGGTTATCCCCTGTTCTGCGTGAAATGTGTGATCTGGTGCCTCAAGGCATTAGTGCGAGCAACTGGGAAGAATTTCTTCAGGAATTCAGATTGGAGTACCTCCCATGTGTTGATCAGTCGAGTTAGGGTTTGATAGCAATGGGTAGCCTTGTCCATAAGAGTGAAGGAGAACATCTTCATGAGTAGGATGTCCCGGTTCTGAACAGGTGGTCTAGAGGTCTGAGCCAAATGTTTCAACTATTTGATGTGATGGAAAGGATCTTCGGCATTTGTTCCATGGAATTTGGGGATTGCACCAATAAGATTCGGCTTTAATTTCGTATCAGGTCCTCTAGTCGGGATTTGCACCCTAGGTTCAATAGCTACCACTGCAGCATTGTAGTGATCTCGCATCTGCGGACGTGGTTGGGGGTTCATGAATGCATGGAATAAATCTATGAGATTCTACACTTGATTCTAGATGTTGGGCACTTCTCCTTCTTGATTATCCATTGATGCAGATGATGGAGAGCCGGACTCGGATGTGGAAGGGTCAGAAGAGATGTCGATCTGATCGGACGAGAACCCAAATAATTGGGTTGGGGCTTAACTCGGACGAGAGTGAACTGCTAATGGAGGCCTCAACATTGGTCTTAAGGACCTCCTCCCATATATGCACTATGGAATCAGATGAGGGATAGAATGTGTATTGGACCCAATCGAGGCACCCAACAAGGTTGGGTGACTTTGGCAATTCAAGGTTGATGGACCGCTGGATCAGAAACTCACCCACCCAAGATTTACTTAGGTAGCCGGGAAGGGAGAGTCCTGCAAAGACCCCTACATGGTAGAGCATCCCCACGGGTTGGGTTTCCCCCACCAGACCTTCCTTGTCACCGCAATTCTAAGTAGACCGGAGTGTGTGAGCTTGACTCCTAAGTCTGCTAGTTTTAATCCTGCTTGTACCTTGAATTTCACTTGAAGTTGAAGTAAATTTGATTTGTGACCTAATTTGGAGGTTGGTTGATTCACAAAGTGAACCAACTTCACTTGACCTGTTCTAAAGTTGAGGATAAGGTTAGGGTCAAGAACCCAAATCACAAGAATTGGTTCTCAAATAGGTTATTAGGTCCTAAATTTTAATGATCCAAGTGATTATAGAACCTTGATTTTAGGGTCCACTTAATTACATCAATTCAACCAAGCGCTTGGGTAACACACAATGCGGGAAATATATTTCCTTTTTAAGTAGGCAAGTGTGTACTCCTTGAAACCTTAATGTGGAAATCCTAGATTGGCTCTATTTCCAAGTCTAATTCTTCCAAAGATGGTACCTTGGGGTCAATCAAGAAGGTGAATAGCCTAAGGAACCTTATGTCCCTAATAGGTGCAAGTATCCAAATGGGGATGTCTACTCAAATTGAATCAAATCAGGAAACTTGAATTGTGATTACTAAGTAAATAAGGCAAGTTGATCGTGATTGATTTCTTTTCAATCTTTCCAAGAGAGCAGGGGCTTAAAGAAGAAGGAAATGTGATTACCTGCCCTAGTGTGGTTGCTTGTGCGATCGATCTTTAGATTCACTTGCAACAACACAACAAAGTAGATATAGCATGTTAGAATCAATCAGAAAGTGTCATCAGTGACTGACATGCATGTTGGTCCCTAGCAACGACGCCAAAATGTTGACTCGAAATCGTCATAGTTTAGAAAAATGCATTGTAGTATAGTAATGAAAATTGAATTGACATTTAAATTTGTAATTGCTTGAAAAACTGTGAGTTCTAAGGTCGTTCGCAGGGAGCAAATATTGTAATTCAATCAACTAATCAAATGATAAGTAATAAGCACAATAATCAATCACAAATATAAGAATATTCAATTAATGCTCAAATTGTATCTTAGAACAAAAAATATAATAAAGAGAATAAAAAATGGTGGTTGGAACCACCAATTACTCTCAACAGTGAGCACAATACCCAATCAGATCTCAAGTTCAACAGTGGTCTCAAATCAAAGTCAATTCCCTTCTCAGGAAGAAGAAGGTGATTTTCGACTTATTCTTGGCTGAGGAGCACATTGAGATCTAGGGAAGCTTATATAGAGCTGCTTTAGGCCTTGAATTGCCAAGATTCGTGAAGTCCTATTTGTGAATTTGGCAAGTCAAAGACCCTGATTTTTCGAGCTTCACCGGAGCTAATTGGGTCCAAATTGGACTCCAAAGTTGTGTTCAAATGGTAGGGAATCCTTAGGTGCTCAATCCCTCCAAGTTTGGAAGGATTTGGTCATGGATTGGAGGAGATTTCCTCAGATGATGTTGGCAGGTAGTTGGGTTGAAGATGATGTTTAGACTACAATGGCAGTAGGGACCTTTATGCAAAAATGATGAGAAATTAGGGGTGCAAATGTAAGAAACTTGAAACATAGGGATGTAGATGTGAGAAACAAAGATTTTAAAGGTCGAAATGCAAACCAGGTCAAGATGGACTCTGATTGGGTGCAAATTTTTTGTTATCCTAATTTGGACTCAAGGAATTTAGTGGTGAACTTCGATTTGAGTTTTGACCATATTTAACTTGGTTAATTACACAAGAGCCCAAATTAGCATAAATTCCCTTCTGAAGCTCTATTTTTGGTCAAAAAGGATTCAGATGGTCAAACCAAAGGTACCAAACCTCTTAGAATATTTGCAATGAATTTTAGGAGTTTTGGATTGAATTTATTTTGACTAGAACCGTCTCAATTTAAGTGCAACTGAAAATTAGGGTTTTCAATAATATTTTAATCCTCAAAATGCGTGAAACCTAGATTCGATCAGTGTGAGCTCACTTATTGGATATTAAAGTTAATTTTACCATGAATTAACACTTGATAACTGCTTGGTCAATTTGCATTTATGGTTGGATGTTAAAATGGCAGAATTAACCTCGTTTTCTTGCCTCACATTCAATTCAAATGGAATTACAATCCTCGGATGATCATTTAGGAGCATTTACTACTTGATTCTGACAAAATTAAATTAGTTATGACAAATGATGGCATTACCATTAGAGGATTAATTGACTGAACTACGTCTAGCTGTAGATGTAAAATTCAGTGCTTATTGGTAGGCAACCAAATGAATTAGCTTAGCTTATATTTTGATTTGCTTGATTCAAGTTTGGAGATAATTGAGATATGTTGGTTAGAACTCATGAGTTATCAGGTGATACTATCTCTTTTCTTATGTGTATTGCATGCATTGAGGACATTGCATGAAATAGGAAGGGGGTAGATAATCTTTTGAGTCACTTATTTTCTGCAGAATTTTATACATAGCATACCATAGTTTGTTTCTTATATCGTGTTTTATAAGTCTATGAAAAAAAAAATCATTGTTTTTAAAGTTTGAGCTAAGAAAAAAGTTAAATTATTTCAATTTTGAGGACTTATCGATCTTAGGAAAAGTATGCATAAAGTCCTTTTGTTTAGACTCTTCAGGTCATATGGAAAATTAATTATCTCAAGTATTTACGTAAATCTAGATTTATTTTCCTGAGTCTTTGAAAGGATCCGAAAAAGCTAAAAGTATTAAGTCAAAAAGGTGACAAGTGAATGACTTAGTTTTCCATCCTATGGTTTGGATAGTCTTTCAGTTCCAAGCATCTTCACTTACACATTGCACTGACTCATCTTCTAGTCAATTTGTTGAGTCCTTAGTAGTCAATGAGATTTAGTCTTACAGGAAAAGATCTAAAGGACTTGTCCGTGTTTCTAGCTCTTAGGATTGTTCCTATTTGTAGCGGATGCATTTAGAACTGATGAAGGGGAGCTACTCACCTAGAAAAATGAATATGACAAAGAAGATAATCTAGAAAAATGAGTAGCCAGAAGAAGATTTAATATATATAATAGAAAAAAAAAGCAAAGCTAAAATATCTATCCCTTTCATACCTGAGAGCATCCCAAACATAGTGAGATAGCCAACAAGAGACCTAGGAGTCCAGCTGGGGAGATATACACCTTGTGTGTTGACCTCGGGATAGAAAAGTTTTGAGGAGAAAGCTACCAAATCCTAGTATGGCCTAATCGAAGATAAGTTGTTCTAGATAGAGCATAGAAATATTCTAAGTCATATTGAATACTAGGAATCAACTTAGTTACCCATTTGACGAGTCACATAAAAATCACACATAAGAAGCTTGTTTCTCTCATTTGATTTGAACCTTGGGTGGGTTGACTTAGTTAAAGTTACTCTAGCATCCTAAGTCTGATGGCTAATAAGATTCTAGATTTGATTTGGGAAGTTCGAATTTCAATTAATACTTTAGAATTGTTCAGTCTTTGTCATTAAGATTTTGTGTATGATTTCTTTGCTTTGGTGAAAAAACAAAATTGGGGATTTCTGATTTGAATTAAGCTCAAAACTTGCAATTCTATTTCTCGTGTAAATACTATTTTCTCAAATTTTCAATCTCTATTTTGCTTGAGGACTAGCAAAAGATAAGCATGCAGGTATGATATTTTTTTTGAACAGATGAGGAGTGCTATCAAAGACGATAACAGACCGGGAACATTTTATTTATGAAACTTTTAAAAAAGAATTACAAGGAATCACTCCACTCCTTTACAAACCCCCAACACTCGCTAATGATGTTCCCTACGTTTATTGAGCCCCCTCTAAACAATCACTCATTACGAGCATGCCACACACTCCACATAACACCAGCCATCTTCACATGAGGCTTTCCTTTCATCAAGAGATTTCCCCATAAGTCATCCCATGTTGGTAAAGATTCCCCACAAACACACCTCCAAATCTAATCAGTCACTAAGCAAGATGAAAATAGATGCACCCTACTATCCGTAGGGAAGTTGCACTGGGGAAAATTTTGAGCAGGAGCTCCCAATGTTCTACATCTCAATTCACCAGTAATAATTCCATCCCATTGACATAGCCACAAGAAGATCTTTTTTTTTAATGGAATCTTCAAAAACCATATTTTTGCGCAATCCCTGACCTCCCTTGATGGTTCTACATTCATAGATCCAACCAGCCGCTTGTACGCCTTTGCCAGAGTGAAGATTCCATGCTTCCACGTGAAACAGTCCACATCACTCATCAGTTGGAAAGCTTCCAAGTCTGCCAGCAAATGCTCCTACTCAACCTGCATTCTACCTCCCTTACGCAAACCAGCACTAGTAATATCCCATTTGCAGTTCACACTATCCCAGCAATCGTTGACCGAAACCCTACTATACGGAGCTGCAGCAAAGGCCGTTGGATATGTCTTGCTTCAATTGCCCAAGCTCAACCACCTATCTATCCAGAAATAAAAGTGTCTCCCATCTCCCAAAACAGGGGCAAAGTTAGTCCAAGTGTCTTGTATTGCTCTCTACACAGATTTCCAGAACGATGAGTGATGTTGAGGAGGAGATGTCCACAGCTACACTTGCGAGAAACCATGAGCCTCCTTGACTAATTGTGACCAGACCTTCCCATCATCCTTGTCCAGCTTCACTGCCTATTTCAATAGCAGGGCATCATTGAATTCTTTTAGAAATCAGATCCCCAACCCTCCCTGTGAGTGAGGAGTACACAGCTGCTGCCACTTCAAAGGATGAAAGAATCTACCTTCAGCCTTCATACCCTTCCAAAAAAAAAAGCTTCCTCATCACATCCAACCTTTTCCAGACTGCCTTCGGAGACCTTACCATAGAGAAGAAGAAAACTGGCATTGAGGTGTTAACCAAATTGAGAAGAACCAATCTTCCTCCCTTGGATAAAAATCTACTACTCCAGCACTCCAACATAGCAGTCACCTTTTCAAATAGAATGGTCCAATCACTCTTCAATTTATTATCTCTTAGGGGTAGATGATGACTTTACAATGTTCAGTGTTAATATTATCAATTAGAGTCAATTTCGGGGATACTTGTGCGATAATGACATATTATAATGGGCTTGGGAGCATCGCATACATATTGCATGATCTTTACATTTTAATTGCTTAGAATGAATGTTTAATGACCACGTGCAAAAGTCTATTTTGAAACAAGTCTCAGATGAGTGATCGAACCACACAGATAGATCCAGATCGACGAACGGAGTCCAACGAACTCAAAATCACTTCGATCTGGCCTTCTTAGCTCCCACGACAAGCTCGAGAAAGATCAATGGCTAGGGGGCAATGCGACATCCTTACGGGCCTCGGATGAAAAATCCAACCGTACGGATGGATCCAGAGCGACGATCGCAGTCCGACAGTGCGGGAATCATTACGATCCGAGCATTGAGCATCTCCTACAACAGAAAGAAGATGTAACGTGGCACCGTCTAGGCCACCCAACAATGGCCAGCACCCACTCTTCATCAAGGCATCATCCACTCACAGTCGTTGGATCTTGATCCAATGGTTGAGAGATTGTCTCCATTGCACGCCCATAATTCTTCTTTGTGACAAAGAACGGCCTTGGCTCATCGGTCGTGATGGCGCCTCTCAAAGAGAGGGCATGGGTTCGAAACCTGTTGCCCCCAATTGGGTGCTTGGGTAGCAGCAACACGGTAGAGTGAGCAGCATGCACATGCACACGTGGGCATGTGTGCGGCAGTGACAGCGTGGACCAGCGTGCGCCACAAGGAGCACAAGGCACGCAGAGTAGCTGGAGCATTGAAGGCACAAGGGCGGGGGCAAGGGCGACACATGCGGCGGGTCTTCAGTGACACTTGCAGCTGTCACTGTTGACCCGAGGATGATTTTTGGCCTTCTCCCTCCATTATAAAAGGGCCTACCCCCCTCCACTTTTGCTTATCATCTACCTAAGCAACTCCACCACTCTTAGAGCTCCCAAGCAAGGTTGTGAAGCCTTCGAGCCATCGACGGAAGCTCCTCCACTGCCATGGCTGCCTCGACGCTTTCTTGTTCCTTGTTCTTAGTTTAATTTTATGTGATAGTGTAGTTCATTTCTTTCATTTAAGCATTCCTCTATATTTTCTGGATTACAACATTTGATAATTAATAGACTAGATCATTTATATATTATCCTCATATCTTATCATGGATTTCTAACACTATCTCTCTTCTCTCTCTCTCTCTCTCTCTCCCCCTTTATCTCTCTCTCCCTCTCTCTTTCTTGTTCTCTAATCGATTTTCAAGCGAACAAATGACATTTATGTGACACGAAAGCAAGTATTTGATCTAATTATTGCCTCCCTGTGTTTGACACTTGGACTCACAACCATTTATTCTTATTTAAAATTGATGTCGTAAAACACGCTACAACGAACGATTTTGCACAAATGCATCCACCGAACATCAGCTTTTGGCATCGTTGCCGGGGAGGCAACAAATCTCTTATTTGCTTTCATTTTCTTGGTCATTATTTATACTTGTGTTATCTAACTTGCTCTTTTCTCTCTTCTTGTGGTTGCAGGAACATTATGCATTGGCAACGGGAGGAGAACGAGCTGGGTTGAATCAAAGGAAGTGCAAGAAGAAGACCACCATCGACCCGAAGGCTTGATCTTGTCTTCCCACAATCCAAAGGTAACTTTCCATTATTGGACCAAGAAATGGTGGTGTTATAAAAAAACTCTCTTTTGTTTGTCGAAGAAAAATACCACCATTAAGTTTTCAACCCATTAACTTCGAAGAAAAAAAATCATTTTCTGGACTCGGGTTGAGGGCACGATCAAAGGACCCTATACACCTCTAAAAATTTTTAAAAAAATCTCAGAGGTGCCCCTTTCAGTAGAAAAACTCCCCTTTAATTTTCAAAGCAAACTCTTTGTGATTTGGCCTTGAGAAATTCGCTACTGGAAGTGTGCAAGGTTGTCCTAAGTTTTGGAGATCTGTAGGGTGTTATTACTCCTGCGAACTCTACACAGCTCAGATTTATGAGAGATTTATATTTCTAGAAATATCTTGAAATTATCTACACTTCATCTGAAGAACACTTTTGCATTTAAAATTTATTAGTGCTTTTTTTAATCAAGATATTAAACTTGCGCACTGATCTAGAGGTTCTGGATAGATTGACCCCCTCTTGGAAAAATGTGAATTTGGGTAGTCTACTGTCCTCAAAAAATTATGAAATTAATTTTGTTGAAAATCCCATTCGATTTTGGTTAGGATAGAGTCATTGCTTATTTTGATTGGACCATTCTTGACAAAATCGTAAAAAGATTCATTGAAAAGAAGCTGCACACCCTAGGATCTTCTACACTATGGAGTTTTGATTTTATATAGTCACACGAAAGGACTTAAAGAAAATCAATTTTCACCAACCGTGTGCCTATACATTTGTGCCTTGTTTGAAGGTGTAAACAAGTGAGAACTTTAAAAGCCATTAAAGCAAGATTTAAATCCTAAAAATCACACATCTTAATCTTGCCTGTGAAGGAACACTTGTTTTGGCATTGGGTCCTTGCACCCAATTGTGCACACACTTCTCACATCTATTTCCCTTTGCATCTTTCTTGGTTCTTCTCCGATGTATGCACGGAAGGCGATCACTTCATCCCAAATTGGTTGCTTTAGATAGAGAAACTAGGAGAAAACTTGATTTTTCTAAGGGTAGGACTGAGGACATGGCTGACCCACAAGTTGAGGAGGCTGAGGATCAACCTCAACCTAATGCCATGGCCATGATTCAGGCTCAGATTACCGCCAACCATCAACTTCAGCAACAATAGATTCACACCATCATGCAAGCCATACACCACCTACAAAACCCTCAAGGGCAGAATCATTGACAAAACCCTCAAGGACAACCCCCACTAAACCCACCACCACCCCTTGAGGGCCAACCAAGGCCTCTCCGTGATTTTTACAATCCATCTGCCATCCGAGTAGAGCCATATCTTAGGGTCCCCGAAGGCAGATGATTTTGAGCTAAAACCCAATGTCCTTAGCTTGATTCAAAGCCATTTCCATGGGAGCTCAAATGAAGACCCTTTCCAACACCTAGAAGACTTAAAGCGGATTGCCCGAACCGTAAAACTTAGGAACATCAGTGTAGATATTGTTTTAATCAAGATGTTCCTGTTCTCCCTAAGTGACAAAGCATCTCATTGGCTTAGGACTTTAGGGAGACCCATCTCCACTTGGGTGGAATTAAGGCATGCTTTTCTTAAGAAGTTTTTCCCCATAGGAAAGACTAATGCCCTTAGGAGAGCCATTACTACTTTTACGCTACAAAGTGGAGAGCAATTTCATGAGACGTGGGAAAGATTTAATGAATTATTGAGGAAATGCCCACACCACAAGGTTCCAAGGTGGCAATTGGCCCAGATTTTCTACCATGGTATGGACAGCAACTTGAGGAATTTTGTGGATGCTTCATGTGGAGGAAACTTTTTGAATAAGGATGAGGAGAGAGTGTTTGAACTCTTTGAATCAATGAGTGAGAATTCACTTAACAATGCCTCCATGACCCAATTTAATCTGTCCAGTCAACCCTGTGGTGGGATTTATGAGGTGCAAACCAATTCTGGAATGGTTGACATGGACATTATAGCCAAGAAGTTGGATTGGGTTGAGTTGGTGGATAAAAAGATTGATGAGCTGTTGAACCAAACCCGAACCCCATTACAGACCTTCTCCCTAGCGAAGGGAGCTCACAATGTGGACTTGGTTCAATCTATGAACAACCCTTGACCATGTTCCAAGGAGGGATCTTTGATCCCTCAAACTCTGATTACTCTTTCCCCTCTCCTTTGTCACCTTCTACCTTTGAAGATGCCCAGGTCATCAAGGGATTTTCCAAGCTAGACCCTTTCTTCAACACTTACAACCCTGGATGACTCAACCACCCAAACTTTGCCTGGTTGAATAAAAAATCGAATCAATTCCAGAACTAACCTAGGCAAAACCTTCCCTCCTATCAGCAAGGTCCACCTACTAGACCCCCTATAACCAGAATAGGGCAGCCCCTACACAGAACCAAATGGACACTCTAATTAAAATGATGGCTGATATGAATCAGAAACATCAGGAGGAGATGGCATTGTGAAGGGATAGTTGAGCTAGCAGTTGGATAACAAACAACAGGGGTCCCTTCCTTCTTAGCCACAATCGAACCTGAGAAATGTAATGAACATAGGCCACAATCCTCAAGGGTTCCAATCAAATCAGGGACATGCCCACATGATCCAACAAGCCCCACAGACACCTCCTAGATTTAATGCTTCTTCTTCTTCTCAAGGATCTAACCATGGTTCCAATGCCTCAGCCTATGCGGTTACCTTAAGAAGCGGCACTCAAACCTAAGACCCCAAATGGCCAACCCCTCCCATGACTTCATTACCTGAGATGCCTGATTCTGAGGATGAGCGGGAGGAACCCATGGATTAGGAGCCTTAACTAATTCAAACCTAAATACCATACTCTGAAGCCTTGGAGAAAATAAAGCAAAAGAGAAATGTGGCTGAGAATGAGGAGTTGTTGGAGATTTTTAAACAAGTACAGATTAATATACCTCTCCTCAATGCAATCAAGCATATCCTAGCTTACGCTAAATTTTTAAAGGATGTCTATACACCTAAGCGTAAGCTGGGAACCCAAGCACCTAGGAAGGTAGTGCTCTCGGAATAAGCTAGTTCAGAGATATTGAGCAGCCTACCTTTAGAAAGAACTGACCCTAGAGTGCCTCTGATATCTTGCAATATTGGTGACAAGACGTTTGATAGAGTGCTCTTGGACTTAGGTGCTTCAATTAACTTAATCCTGACTACCCTTTATCACCAGTTCGGATTTGGGGAATTAAAGCCCAAACCTGTGACTATCCAATTGGCCGACTGATCCATGAAAACCCCGAAAGGGGTAGTCAAGGATGTAATTGTTAAGGTTAAAGACTTCTACTTCCCATTTGACCTTTTAGTCCTTGACATGGAAGTCCCCAAACAACTACAGAACACACCCATCATCCTGGGTAGACCCTTCTTGGCTACGACCAAGGCGAACATTAATTGTGACACGGGATGTATGAAAATCACCTTCGAAGATAAGAAGATGCAATTGGATATCTTCAAGTCGACTAAGTCTTTTGATTTAAGTTGGGTCAAGGAGTACGATCCCGTGGAAACCTTGGTTGAAGAATGCCTCACATTTATCTCTTTTGAAGACCATCTGATTCAACTAGTTGATGACTACCCTGACCCATCCCAGTCCTTGGAGGTTGAAATTTGTAGAGTTGATTACCACTGACAACCTCCCTTTGAGGAGATTGACGCTAATCAACTCTTGCCCTTCCCTAACATGTCAAACATTGTCCCACCTGCACCTGAATTGAAACCTTTGCCCAACAACCTTAAGTATGTCTTCCTAGGACCTGATCAGACTTTCCCTGTGATTATCAATGCACACCTAACTAGGGACCAAGAACTTAGGTTGACTACTACCCTTTCTGAACATTGGGCAGCTATTGGGTGGACAATTTCTGACTTAAGGGGAATTAGCCCTACTTATTGTACTCACAAGATCTATTTGGAAGATGGGGCTCGACCTTCTCGCCAGATGCAAAGACGATTAAACACGAATATGCGAGAGGTCGTTAAAAAGGAAATAATCAAGTGGCTTAATGCAGAAACCATCTACCCAATTTCTGACAGCCCCTGGGTAAGCCATACTCAAGTTGTACCAAAGAAGGCTGAGCTCACCGTGGTCACGAATGACCAGGGCGAATCCATCCCCACCTGTACCACAACCGCGTGGTGGGCGTGCATTGATTACAGGAAGCTTAATGAGGCCACTAAAAAGGATCACTTTCCCCTACCATTCATTGACCAGATTCTTGAATGATTGGCAGGGCAGAAATATTTTTGCCTCCTGGATGGATATTTAGGATATAACCAGGTTGCTATTGCACCAGAGGACTAAGAGAAGACCACATTCACTTGCCCTTATGGCACGTTTGCATTCCGTCGTATGCCATTCGGGTTATGCAATCCACCCACTACCTTTCAACGTTGCATGTTAGCCATCTTTTCAGAGATGGTAGGTGAATATTTGGAGGTCTTTATGGATGATTTCTCCATGTTTGGAGACCCATTCGACCATTGTCTTAGCAACCTAGAAAAAATCCTGAGGCAATGTATCAAGGTCAACCCGATTTTAAGTAAGGAAAAGAGCCATTTCATGGTTCAAGAAGGGATTGTCCTCAGTTACATCGTCTCACAGAGGGGCATTGAAGTTGATCGAGCTAAAGTTGATTTAATTTCCAAACTTCCACCTCCTAGCTTGGTCAAGCAAATTCGATCTTTCCTAGGACATATTGGCTTCTATAGAGGGTTCATTAAGGATTTTTCCAAACTTTCCAAGCCTTTGACTGAACTTCTAGCCAACAATGTACTTTTTGACATGACACATGATTGCATCAATGCCTACAACACCCTTAGGGATACAATTTCAACTGCGCCTATTTTACAACCCCCAGACTGGTCCTAGGACTTCGAGATAATGTGCGATGCATTATATTTTGCTGTTGGAGTAGTCCTAGGAAAAAGAAGAGAGAAAAAACCCGTGGTGATCTACTATGCGAGGAAAACTTTGGATGAGGCTCAACGGAATTATACTGTCATGGAAAAAGAACTGCTCGTTGTAGTTTTTGGAATAGAAAAGTTTAAATCATACCTTCTAGGATCCCACGTGATTATTTACATTGACGACTCGGCTATTCGGCATTTGTTAGCCAAAAAGGATGCTAAACCCAGGCTAATCAGATGGATCTTGCTCTTGTAGGAATTTGACCTGGAAATACACGACAAAGCTAGGTTTAAGAACGTTGTAGCCAACCACTTATCCAGACTTCACCCAGAACACATTGGACCCTCATTTCCCTTAACCGACACATTCCCTGATGAACAACTTCTTTCCATGCATGGAAGAAGTCTACCCTGGTATGTGGACTTAGTCAACTATTTAGTGGTAGGGAAAACTCCGCACAGCTGGTCTAGACAGCAGCAAGATAAGTTCTTGGCTGAGGCCAAGAATTATTTTTTGGATGATCCTATGCTGTTTAGAATTTGTGCTGACCAAATCACTAGGAGGTGTATTCCTAAAGAGGAAGTCCAAAGTGTGCTATCCTTCTGTCATGACCAAGCTTGTGGTGGCCACTTCACTGGGAAGCATACAGCTGCAAAAGTTTTGCAGTCTGATTTTTACTGGCCATCACTTTTCAAGGATGCACATAACTTTGCAAAGACATGCACTAGATGCCAGACCTTAGGGACTATGACCAGGAAAGATATGATGCTTCTACAACCCATCTTGTTCATCAAAATTTTTAATGTCTGGGGCATCAATTTTATGGGTCCCTTCCCACCATCAAACGGTTTCGAGTATATACTAGTCTTTGTGGACTACGTCTCGAAATGGATCGAAGTCGTACCTACCCGAAAATGTGACCATAAGGCTATTATGGACTTTGTTAAGAAAAATATCTTTTCCTGATTTAGGATACCAAAATCCATGATCAGCGATGGTGGGAGTCACTTCATTAATGCTCAATTTCGTGCCCCACTTAAGAAATACGAGGTCACTCACTCCATTGCCACCCCATATCACCCGCAAATGAATGGGTAAACTAAGGTCTCAAATAGGTAGATTAAAAATATTCTACAAAAACTGTGAGACCTGATCGAAAGGATTTGTCCACACAATTGGACGATGCCCTTTGAGCATACAGGATGGCCTTTAAGACCTCGATAGGCATGTCGCCTTATCGATTAGTTTTTGGCAAAGCTTGCCACCTTCCATTCGAATTGGAGCACCGAGCATACTGGGCTGTTAAGTAGTGTAATATGGATTCCCAAATGGTTGGAACATAAAGGAAGCTCCAACTCTCCGAGCATGAGAAAATCCATCGGAATGCTTACGAGAACAATAGACTTTATAAGGAGAAGATGAAAGCTATCCATGACAAACATATTAATAGAAAAACCTTCGAGCCAAGTCAGCAAGTCTGGCTATTTGATGCAAGAATTAAAATCTTCCTCGGGAAGCTGAGATCTAAGTGGACGGGACCATATCAAGTGGTCAGACCTTATCCCAATGGGGTAGTTGAAATTGCCAATCCCAAGACTAGGCGAACCTTCACTGTTAATGGTCAACGACTAAAACACTTTCTTGCCCAGATCCCCCCGAAGGAAGTTATGACCCTCATTGAGGGTTAAACTGGAACTGCGCCCAGTTGGAGGCACAAAACTCAGTGCTTCCTAGGAGGCAACCCAGAGGTTTCAAGCTGACCAAATTCACAATTACAACTTAGGTCATTTCTTTCCCTACTCCTTTGCATACATTTATTTTTCCAATGAGAACATTGTTTAACCTAGGCATGGGGGGTGGTAATTCATAGGATCTGAGTACAAAATTATCAGCTTGAACTAATTTTATTTCTTTTTATAAAAAAAACAAGAAAAGAAAAATAAAAAAATTTAAAATTAGGAAAAGAAAACTTAGGTATTAGAAGCTTGTCGACTTTAAGAAATGATACGTTAGGGACCTAATCGCTAAGACCCTTCAGGTCTTCGGACTTAATCAGTCTGAGTGTCCACTAAATTGTGGACTTAGTCTCGAGTCCTCGCCACCTTCATGTATATTAATCTGGTCAATAAAGTAGGGTGATAAGTATACGACTTATCAACCCACCCTCTGATTTGGGGGGCTTTTTAGTCTAAGCATCTACACACGTTTTTCACTGACTCACTCATTGGTGGTTCTAAGGGAAATTGAGTAGCTAATGAACCTTCTAGGGTTGTATGGTTAGCAAGTTGTCATGGGTAACCCATTGGCAGGTTATCCAGAGCCCAGCCACAAGACCATTCTTTTTCACTACTGCCTTTAGGTAAATCTTAGATCAGGAAAGCCACCTACTTAAAAGAAGAAGAAGAAGAAAATAGAAAAGGAGAAAAGAAAAAAAAAGAAATAAACCACATTTCTCCGCACGAGTGTGGCTGGCAAGTTATCGTGGGTAACAACCCATTGACTGGTTGTCTAGATCTCAACTCATAAAATGCACAAAAATTCCAAAACACTTAAGGAAGAAGCGGGGAAGTAGCATAATCCGGGGAGATATGCACTGGGTTCGCCCTTGTGTTGACCCCACAAAAAAAAAAAGTAGGGAGAAAGCTACCGGTTAGATAGATACACCTTTAGGCAACATTTTTTTTTCTTTCGGGTCACCTAGGGGCATAGAAACCCGAGGTTCATTTTAATTACCGTTGAGTGAGTCTATCACTATCACAATAAGATGCTTAGTACTAAGAATCCTTTTCAAGTCTTGGGTGGATTGGGTAGCTGTAAAAAGTTACCTTGAAATCCTCAACAAAAAAAATCCAAAAAAATTAGAAAAGATGAAAAAGAAAAAATATGTATTTGCTTCTAAATAGAATAAGGCAAGGACTCAAGCGGTTGGCATTTTGGCAGGCAACCCGGGCACTGTTGAGTCTTAGCGAGTTAGGTTCTTAGTAGAAATTTCCTCCTGTTAACAAGCAACTTCTACCTAAGCGATCAATTCCTAATTTTAGTTGTAAATAGCATTTAGTTCAAACCTTGCTAGGGACTAGCAAGGGGTGGGCATGGGGGTATGATGATTCTACAATGTTAAGTGTTAATATTATCAATTAGAGTAAATTTCGGGGATACTTGTACGGTAATGACATATTATAATGGGCTTGGGAGCATTGCATGCATATTACATGATCTTTACATTTTAATCGCTTAGAATAAATGTTTAATGACCATGTGCAAAAGTTTATTTCAAAATAGGTCTCAGATGAGCGATCGGACCATACAGATGGATCTAGATCGATGAACGAAATCCAACGAACTCGAAATCACTTTGATCCGGCCTTCTTAGCTCCCACAACAAGCTCGAGAAAGATCAACGGCCAAAGGGAAAAGTGACATCCTTACGAGCCTTGGATGAAAAATCCAACCGTACGGATGGATCCGGAGAGACGATCGCAGTCCGGTAGCATGAGAATCATCGCGATCCGAGAATCGTGGCATCTCCTACAACATAAAGAAGATGGATGGCCCAAATGGTGCCATGTGGTGACATCTAGGCCGCCTAACACCGGCCAGCACCCACTCTTCATCAAGGCATCATCCACTCTTAGTCGTTAGACCTTGATCCAACGGTTGAGAGATTATCTCCACCGCATGCCCATAATTCTTCTTTGTGACAAACAACTGCCTCGGCTCATCGGTCATGAAGGTGCCTCTCAAAGAGAGGGCGCGGGTTTGAAACCCGCTGCCCTCAATTGGGCACTCAGGCAGCAGTAACACGGTAGAGCGAGCAACGCGCGCATGCGCGCGTGGGAGTGTGCGTGGCAGCGTAGTAGCACTCGTGGGGAGTAGCGCGGCAGCGGTAGCGTGGACCAGTGTGCGCCAGCACACGTGCGCACGACAAGGAGCACGAGGTGCATGGAGCAGTTGGAGCATTGAAGGTGTGAGGGCGGTGGCAAGGGCGACACATGCAGCGGGTCTTTAGTGATGCTTGCAGCTGTCACTGTTGATCTGAGGATGATTTTTGGCCTTCTCCCTCCATTATAAAAGGGCCTACCCCCCTCCACTTTTGCTCATCATCTACCTAAGCAACTCCACCACTCTTAGAGCTCCCAAGCAAGGTTGTGAAGACGTCGAGCCACTGACGAAAGCTCTTTCACCACCGTGGCTGCCTCGATGCTTTCTTGTTCCTTGTTCTTAGTTTAATTTTATGTGATAGTGTAGTTCATTTCTTTCATTTAAGCATTCCTCTATATTTTCTGGATTACAACATTTGATAATTAATGGACTAGATCTTTTATATATTATCCTCATATCTTATCATAGATTTCTAACACTATTTCTCTTCTCTCTCTCTCCCTCTATGTCTCTCTCTTTATCTTATTCTCGTTCTCTAATCGATTTTCAAGCGAACAAACGACATATTTATGTGACACGAAAGTGAGTATTTGATCTAATTATTGCTATCCTGTGTTTGACACTCGAACCCACGTCCTTTTATTCTTATTTAAAATTGATGTCGTAAAACATGCTACAACGAATGATTTTACACAAACGTGTCCAGCGAACGTCAATAGACCCAAGTACCTTACTGACAGTGTGGCAATGGGAGTATTTTGGGTGGCTGATATTGCTTTGCACTCTTGACCTGACATACCAAAGCAAATCAAAGATGACTTCGCACCATTCAACGTAAGCCCCGAGATCTCACCAAATATAGTTATCATTGTGGAAAGGGTCATCGCCTCACATTTCCCCCTTCTACAAAAAACACTGTATCGTCGGCGTACTGCAGAATTGGTGCAAGCACCCTGGAAGTGGACATAGAATAGCCCCTCACCATGTCTGTGCTGGCTAGCTTGCAAGTAAATTGAGCCAAGGTTTCCACAGGTAGATTGAAAATTAAAGGGGCCAAGGGACACCCTTGTCGCACTCCACATTGAGGTTGTATCCAAACCCCGCATGGCGTCCCGTTAATCAGAGGTGAAAAGGATGGGGTAACAACACAACTTTTCATCCACTGTATCCTGAGCGATGAAAATCCTCTCCTAAAAATCTCCCATACGTAAGACCACGCAACTAAGTCATATGCTCTACGAAAGTCCACCTTCCACATGTATGCTTTACTTCTTCTGTGCCACCTAGCCACCATCTCCTGCGCTACTATAAATGACTCATGTAGTGATCTATTAGGAAGGAAGGCCAATTGCACTTGGCTAATTAAGTCTTACAGGACTCTTTTCAATCGATTTGCCAATGCTAACAAGGAGGTAGCTCATCCCCAAACTTTAACTAACAAAGAAACTGCTGAAAAGTCACCATTAATGGTTGATAGTGATTCTGAAGATGAAGAAAATGTAAAAGAAACTTCTAAAGAATCTGAACTCAAAACTAATACTGATCTCATACCATCTCACATTCCCTTTCCTGATGCTCTAAAAGATAAGACTTCAAGAAAGAAAACTTTAGCTAATAATGAAGATTTACTTGAACTCTTCAAGCAAGTTCAAGTAAACATTCCTTTAATTGATGCTATTCAACATATACCTTTATATGCAAAATTTTTAAAGGAATTGTGTACACAAAAACGTAAAGCTAAAGTTAAGACTCCTGAAAAGATAGTCTTATCTGAGCAAAGAAGTTTAGTTATTCAACAAAACTTGCCCATTAAAAAGAAAGACCCAGGTAATCCTTGGATTACTTGTATTATTGGTAACCTTACTTTTAACAGAGCTTTATTAGACTTAAGAGCTTCAATCAATCTTTTTCCTACTCCATTTTTTGAAAAATTTGGAGTAGGGGAACTCCAACCCACTTCCATTTCTCTTTAACTAACTAATAGATCAATTAAGAAACCCAAAGGAGTTCTTGAGGGCGTAATTGTCTGGGTTAAAGATTTCTATTTTCCAATTGATTTCTTAGTTTTGGATATGGAAATCCCTGAGATTATTGAGAATGCGCCTATTATTTTAGGAAGACTATTTTTAGCTACTTCTAAAGCTAACATAGATTGTGAATCAGGGATAATGGAGATAGCCTTTAGTGATAAAAAGATGCAATTAGATATTTTCAAGGCATCAAAAAGCTTGAATTTTGATGATGGTTGTAATTTAATAGAAGAAGTAGGCTTACTTGAAGAAGCCATTGATCACACCACACCTTATAACCTTGAAGAAGATCCTTTGACTACTTGTTTAACTCTTGAGAAATTTTTAGATGTTAAGGAGAGCACTAATCTCCAAAAGGTGAATAATCTTTTGAATTCTTCTTCTTCTTTAGGACCTCCTTGGACTATTAAGACAGAGAAATTACCTGAACTTTCTAAGGAGCTCTTAAAACCCTTAATTGAATCCCCTCCTGAATTAGAGCTTAAACCTCTACCTGACACTTTAAAGTATGTGTTTCTAGGATCAAACCAGACATTACTAGCTATCATTAGTTCAAAACTCACAACCACCCAAGAAGGTCAATTGGTTGAGGTCCTAGGAAGACATAAAATGGCATTTGGGTGGTGCATAGTCGATCTAAGAGGGATAAGTCCATCCTATTGCACCCATTGAATTTTCACCGATGAAATTGTTAAACCTTGTAGAGAATTTCAAAGGAGACTAAATCCTAATATGAGAGAAGTTGTAAAGAAAGAAATAATTAAGTGGTTAGATGCTAGTATCATATCCTATTTCTGATAGTCCTTGGGTCAGTCTGACACAAGTTGTACCCAAGAAAGCTGGCTTAACCGTTATAACCGATGACAAGGGTGAAAAAGTACCCACCAGAATAGCTTCCTCCTGGAGAGTTTGTATAGATTATAGGAAGCTTAATAATGCCACTAAGAAAGATCATTTCCCTTTACCCTTTATAGATCAAATTCTTGAAAGGTTAGCAGGAAGGGAATTCTTTTGTTTTCTTGACGAATATTCTGGATATCATCAAGTGGAAATTCACCCTGAAGATCAAGAAAAAACAACCTTCACATGTCCCTTCAGAACTTTTGCATTCCGAAAAATGCCATTCGGATTGTGTAATGACCAGCCACATTTCAGAGGTGCATGATGGCCATCTTCTGGGACATGGTCGTTGATTATTTAGAGATTTTTATGGATGACTTTTCTGTATTTGGAGATTCATTTAATTCTTATCTCCTTAATCTTGAGAAAATTCTTCAGAAATGTATTGAGGTCAACTTAGTCTTAAGTTGGGAAAAAAGCCACTTTATGGTTTAGGAAGGAATTATTTTAGGCCATATTGTCTCAAAGAAAGAATGAAAGTAGACAAAGCTAAGGTTGATTTGACTAGTAACCTTCCACCTCCTACTTCAGTTTGAGAGGTTCGATCTTTCCTTTGACATTAAAGACTTCTCTAAGATAGCTAGAGCTTTGAGTGCTCTTTTGGCTAAAGAAGTTAGCTTTGAATTTGATGGTTCTTGTTTAAAGACCTTCAACACTCTTAAAGGGTCTTTGACTAAAGCGCCTATCTTACAACCTCTAAATTGGACACTCCCATTTGAGATTATGTGATGCTTCAGATTTTGCAGGAGGAGCAATTTTAGGATAGAGAATTGATAGAAAACCTGTTGTAATCTTTTATACAAGTAGAACTTTAGATGAAGCTCAAAAGAATTACACTATAACCAAAAAGGAATTGCTTGCAGTTGTTTTTGCTCTTGAAAAGTTTCGATCATACTTGTTAGGTTCCCATGTGGTAATTTATAGTGATCATTCAGCCGTTAGACATCTTCTATCCAAAAAGGATGCTAAACCAAGATTAATTCGATGGATACTTTTATTGCAAGAATTTGATTTAGAAATAAAGGATAAAGCTGGTTCATAAAATGTTTTGGCTAATCATATATCTCGGATCTTAATAAGTAATGATCATTCTCCACCAATTTGTGATTTATTCCTTGATGAACATCTATTGGTTATAAAGGGAATTAAGTCTCCTTGTTTTGCAGATATAGTTAATTACTTAGCAGTAGGTCAGACCCCTTTCGATTGAACAAAACATAAGAGCGATAAATTTTTCTCTGAGATTAAGTATTATTTTTGGGAAGATCCAAAACTCTTTAGGCTCTGTAATGATTAGATAATAAGAAGGTGTGTTCCGGAAAGTGAGTTCCACAGCATATTGTCCTTTTGTCATAGTAGTGCATGTGGAGGTCACTTTTCTGGAAAGAAAACAACTGCTAAGGTCCTCTAAAGTGATTTTTATTGGTCCACTTTGTTCAAGGATTCACATTTGTTTACTAGTCTTGCACAAGATGTCAAGCTTTAGGAAATATGACTAAAAGAGATATGATGCCTTTGAATCCGATTTTAATTGTCGAGATTTTTAATGTTTGGAGCATTGATTTTATGGGACCATTTACCCCTTCATTTAGATATCTTTGTATTGTAGTAGCTATAGATTATGTATCCAAATGGATAGAGGCAATCCCAACAAAGAATAATGACCATAGTGTAGTCACTTGCTTTGTTTGAAAGAATACTTTTGCAAGCTTTGGGATGCCGCGAGTAATCATTAGTGATGGAGGTTCCCATTTTAATAAATTTCAATTTAGAAGTCATCTTAAGAAATATGGAGTCAATCATAGAATTGCAACTCCATATCATCCTCAGACAAATGGTCAAGCTGAAACATCTAATAGGGAGATTAAGGCAATCCTTCAAAAGATAGTAAGAGCTGATAGAAATGATTGGGCTGAAAAATTAAATGATGCATTATGGGCTTACCGTACAGCTTATAAGACCCCTATTGAAATGTCCCCCTATCGGTTGGTGTACAAAAAGGCATGCCATTTGCAAGTAGAACTCGAGCACATAACTTTTTGGGCAATAAAGAAATGTAATATGAATCTTGAATAAGCTGGGGATCACAAAAAATTACAAATGAGTGAATTGGAGGAATTAAGAAATGATGCATATGAGAATTCTTAGATTTATAAGAAGCGAATGAAAACTTCCCACGATCGTCATATTTTTCGGAAGTCTTTTGAACCAAACCAATGTGTTTGGCTTTATGACGCCAGACTTCAGTTCTTTCAAGGAAAGCTTCGTTCAAAATGGATAGGACCTTATATTGTTGTGCGCACCTTACTAAGTGAAGCTGTAGAAATAGAAGATACCAATACTGGGCACACTTTCATGGTTAATGGGCAAAGACTTAAACCCTCTCTTGAGCATCAGGAGTGTATCAAAGGTGTTGATAAGCTTGCTCTTCTAAATCCTATCCCTAGTTGACTTTGTTTCTTTTTGTCTAGCTGAAGACGTAAAACTTAGTGCACATTGGAGGCAATCCAATACCTTCTCACCCCCTTCTTGCTTTTTAGAGCACTAGAGCACCTAAGCACACTAGTGACTTGCACCATGACTTTCCACGACCCCATCTTCCTTACCTTCGCCTGATCACTTCACCACGGCATAGATCTCCCTGCAGATGTACGATTGTTGATCTTGCTAAAAGCGAGGGAAGTACGCCGTGAAGAGATTCATGCACTTAAAGAATCTCCCTTCTTTGGGAAAAGTAATATGGCTAAACGATGTAGGGCGCAGCTTATGGGATTATGCGTCAAGTGTGGCATGTACAACCACGCCAATGATGGCATATGCCGTTGGTATAAGAAATCCCATCAGGACTGGTACACTGATTGCCTACACTTCCTCAAGTATGGACTAAGCACCAATTCCCTTATCCTCCTGTTTGTCCATTTAAGAGAGCCATAGTGGAATTAGTGAACCAATACTTTGATAGATATGGCATCACCTTCATACCACCCGGTTGAAGACGTAAAACTTAGCGTTGGTTGGAAGGCAACCCAACACTGTAAATAAATAATTAAAAATAAAAAAATAATAAAAAATAAAAAATGAAAAATTGTGTATAATAAAAATATGCAAAAATAAAAATTCAAAAAAAAAATCATCCGAAAACTTTTACGTAATAAAATTTGCAAAATCATTAAAAAGAAAATATTTCTTTTAGGTAATTAGGTTGATTATTAAGATCTGAGACTAGCTTGGTGGGGATTAAAAGATAGCATTATGAGACACTAATGACCTTAGACTCATGTGGGAAGAGTAGCATTGTGAGACTCCACTCCGAGTTTGCCAGAAGTTTCGGGTATTATCAGGACAGTAGGGCATGTTAGCCTTTCAAATAGATGTGGGAGGTATAACACTGCGATATATGCTCTACATTCAGGTTATTTAGTTAGCCACTTTTCTATTGAGTTAACCTATTTGTACTCTAGTAGGATAGTGACTTCGAGCATGACACGGGGATTAGTTATGTCTTGAGGATAGAGTGTAGCCCAGTGAAGCCCTATTCCTTAAGATGTTAGCTATTACTCATAAATAGACTGGAGTTAGCATTACCAGTGTTAGCTTTAAGGAGTGTAGCTTTGCGAGACCTAATAGGGTTATATCAGGGTGCTAATCTATGTCACTATACCAAGAATTCATCACGAGAGAAGAGTAGCTTTGTGAGACTTCTCATGATTTTGTTACGTCTTGAGGATCTGACGTAAAAAAACTCAATCATGATGAATCCATGGGTTGAGTTTTCTTATAGAGGCTTTCTTTTTCTCGATCTGTAAATAACCGAAAGCCCTACTTTTCCTAGGTTCAATTTTGTATATAAACAAGGTTATTTAACTATCCTTTCGATTTTGTAAATAAATAAAATTTTTTGTTTTTAATTTGTTTTTAGTTTTGTAGGTTAGGTAAGATGGATGGCTCACCATCACAAGTGCTTCACTACATTAGGTCATATCTATCTAAACTACTCCCTCTCTTTTGTTTTTATGCCATTGTGGACAATGTCATTTAAGTTGGGGTTTGGGGAAAACTTGTTTTCTTTCTTGTTATTATTCAACTTGTTTTTGTTTCTCGATGTGTTGTGTAAGCTACAATTTTTAAGTTTTAGCTAAATTATTTTAAAAAAAAATCATCAAAACTTGCATGCTTTATCTTGTATTTTGCATTTAAAAAAAAATAGGTTTGTAAAGTTTTCATGCATTTAGCTGTGTTTTTTCCGTTTATTTTTGTTTTTTGTTTTTGAAGGATGATGAAAATGCCCCTTTAACTAGGAATTGTTACCTTAGGAAGTATACTTAGGTTTAACTCAGTGGCTCTTCAGGTCTTAGACTTAATTACCAAAGTGATCAATTAAGATTTAAGATTTTGACAAATGTCAGTCATTTTATTCTTGTTATTTCCTGGTAATGAGTTGAAGAGTGAAGAGTAAACAGGATTTATTTTCAACCATGTGCATAGAAGAGTTTGAAATTTAAGTATTCCCTTATATTCACTATTCACACTGATAAGTTGTCAGGCACGAATGTTCTTAGGAGTTTACTTTTTCAGAGTCGCAAATCATAATTACTATTCTCCACTTCACTTAGGAGGATTTTGGAATTACTTTTGGGAAGCTCTTACTAACCTCCTAGGAAAATGGAATAAATGCACCTAACTTGTTGAGTGTGATTTAGGAGAAGAATTAGGTTCTTTAGAAAAATATATATAGAAAAAAGAAGAAAAAGTAAAAAAAAATCAGAAAATTTTCATAAAGTCCTCTCCTTTATGCCATTTTTAGTGGGATGCATCGTATATATCTTGTAAAAAAAAAAAGAACAAAAAGAGAACCTAATTCTAATCTTAGTCCAATAGTCAACACCATTAAATAAACCTAATACATGTCTTGGGATTCGTAAGCCTTCATGACTCGAGCCAACAAGTCCTTTGGAATGCCTTATCACTCAATACCCTAAGACCAACTGGTTTGGGAGTTGCAGATGTAAGGCTCGCTACAGGGGTCATGTAGAAAGCCCGATGAACCTAAGATATGTTGGGAGCTGATAAGTAGTAATCTAGGGTATACTAGGAAAGAATCTAAGGTGATTATGGAGATTAATTGGACTAATAAATTCAAGCTCTGGAAACTAGATTTCTTCCATTTTGGCTTGTAAACTTATTTAGTCCACATGCATGAATACCTTATTTATTTCCAACTCTTTTCTAAACTTTGTTTGATTGTAAGTTCTTTAGAAATTCACTTGTGACAATTGAAGCTAGGAATAATGAGAATCCTTTATTTTGATTTGTCACTGAGGAGCCGTTGAGCCATTATTTAAACCTAATATTGTACAACTTAAGTTAATGGTGATGATTGGTTAAGGTGAGTCTAGATATCATATTTTCGTTATTTTTCTTTGTTTTATTTCTGAGCTTTTGGTAGGAACTAGCAAAATGTAAGTTGGGGTGTGTGATGAAACTACATTCGCATGTAATAATTATTTAATTTTAATGTAGTTTCGGATCTTAATAGAAGTAATTAACATAATAATAAAGCTAATAGCTTAATTAACACTTTCGCATACAATAAATCTAAATAACATTAAATTGTACATATTTACATATTTTTACATTTTTATTTTATGTATTTAGGTAATGCATGTTTCAAAAAGCCCTATTATTATAGTTGCATGTAGAAGAAAAATCAAACCCTTCATATAACCTTATTTTATTTTTATGTTCCCAACCCTCCTTCCCGTCAGCTCCCTTTCTTTCCCATTCAAAGAAAAAAAAAGAAATAAAAAATCCCATGCTAAAAATTCCCTATGTAACTACGTAAACATACCCACATTTCCTCAACTCCCCTCCCCCTCACGTACTTCACAACCACCCACCTCTACGTAACCGTTTCCTCCCCTCAACCCTTTATTTTTCTTCTCTTCTCTACTCTTTCCCGTCCACCCACAGAGGAGGCAACCAACCCAACACCCTCTCCCTCCCACTCCTCGTCTCCTTCCTCACTTCTCTCATTCTCACCTCTCCTCTGCTCACTCTACCCGGCACACCTCCCTCCTCTTCCCCATTTTTTTCTCCACCGATAACCACCTCTCCTCTCCTCTCCGCTCCTTTCCTTATTCCCATCCTCGTCGAGAACCACAGCCACCTGCAGAGCCACCCTCTCCACCATCTCCTTCTCAATCCCTCTCAACCGATCTCTCCCCCTCTCTCTTAAATTCCTCCCTCCTCTCCTTTTCCCTATTTCCTCTTCTTCTTCCCTCCATGTGATCCACCACGCCACCCACACCCTTCTCCCACCGCAGCTGCAGCAACACCAACAGCGACCACCCACCACGGCCACCCAACACCACACTGGCCACAATGCCCCTCCCACTGCCAGCGCCGATATCCTCCTCCTCTTTGGCCTCATCGACCCTCTGCCCTAACCACCAGCTGTGATGCTTCGCCATCACCATCACGAACACCAGTAGCAGCAGCATACCTCCTCTCTTCCCTCTTCTCATCTCCACATCAACACCACTACAACCACCACTCTAGTAGCCGCCGCCAACCACGTCTTCCTCCCACGGCTAGCATCAACCCTTCAACTTCCCTCACTGTGAACGACCACCTACAGGGACAATGTCTGCACCTCTGACTCCTCACCGAGAACACTCTTTCTCATTTTCTTTTTCCTTCCTAAATTTTAATTTCAATATTTTAATTTACCAACAGTAGTAGTAACTGTGCATTTGATGCCTGGAATTCTATATATCTAGAATAGATATATTTCAATCTCGTTTGTTTAATGTGGTTAAAGTCATATGTGAAAATAATAAAATCTGAAATCTTATATTTCTTTTCTAAAGTTCATGTGCTTTGATTAATAAATTTCTGATATGTTTTATTTGTTTGGGTAGTTCGATAATTAAATGTGCTTTAAATTATAGCTTTTGTTGAATAGAAATTTACATTTAAGTTCTATATAAATGAATAACCTAGTTTTTGTTAGAATTGTTATTAGTCTTTTTAACGTTAAAAAAAATGAATAAAAAAATTCATGTTTGAATGATTTTTTTTTTATAGACCGAAAGGAAAGTTATCGTATTACGATAGTGATCTGAAGGGCTTATTATTCAAAATTATGAAATAAAAATAAGAAGAACTACAAATTAGATTCCCATCTATATATGAAGGATCAACACTCATTTACAATTTGCTCATAGAACACTGGTCTCTCCTAAAATAATGTCTCATTCCTCGCCCTCCACACACACCAAAGGGTCACAGCCATGCGCAGATGTGGTCTCCCCAGTGCCACAAAACTCTGCCATAAGGAATCCCATGATGGGAGCGGCTCCCGGCAAGTTTTTCTCCAAATTGTATCCATGATCAAGCATGACGAGAAAATGTGAGTTAGATTATCAGTTTGCAGTCTACATAGGTGACATTCATGTAATGCTATCCCCATCCTCTTGTGTCTAAGGTCCCTAGTAATCAAACCTTCCCTTCCTCACAACCAAAGAAAGATTTGCACCTTAAGGGGGACCTTCAATAATCAGATTTTCTTGTCAATATGATCACTCCCCATACCATTGCCAGAAGATATGATTTTACCATAGGCACGTTGGGTTGTGTAGATGCCATCCTAAGCATAGATGTCCTCCATGCCAGACGTTCGTCTGAAGCTTTATAAGTATGAAATCAAGTTTTTCCTTTCCTCCCCCAATCTAGTTCCCTGCCTGCTAGTTTCAGATTCAGTAAAACTCTAGCCTCCGAATGTCTCAGACCAGAAGCTGCTAACCGGACCGTCTTTATCAACTACAGCTAAATATACCCTTGGGTAAGACTCTTTCAAGATGCCCAACAGTGGCCACCTTTTCCTCCAAAAGTTGAAATCCCTACCATCTCCAAGCACCGGCTGCATCAAGTGCCAGTTATTCTTGATGGCCTGAGTAACTAATCGCAAAAACGGGGAAGGTTTGACAGGGCATAATCCCTTTAGTGCACTATTTGAGCATCCATAGCCATCTTTAACAAGTTCAGTCCATAGCTTTTCCTCACCATTAAGAATTTTAATTGCCCACTTAATCAGAAGGGCCTCGTTGAATTCTTTAAGCACTTTAATCCCCAATCCACCTTCTTCTTTGGGACAACATAGATGCTCCCATTTCAAAGGCTGCATGAATCTCCCCTCATGTCACACCCCCTTCCAAAAAAATTTCCTTCGCAGCACATCCATGCATTTCCAAATAAACTTCAGAGCTCTGAAGAGGGAAAAATAGAAAATCGGGATAGAGGTAAGAACTGAATTTAACAGGATCAGTCCTCCTCCCTTAGATAAGAACTTACTGCTCCATCCTTCCAACTTCACAGAAATCTTGTCAAAAAGTAAATTCCAATCGCTCTTCCTTAGTTTCGAGCATCTCAATGGCAGCCCTAAGTATCTAATTAGCAGATTGGAACGAGGGGTTCCCAACATAATTGAAAGTGCTTCTTGCTCCTGCTCACTAATACCAAAGCATATCAAGGTAGACTTCTCCTTGTTCAATTTTAGACCAGACATGTCTCCAAAGATTTTGACCATGTGTCCTAGTGCTCGAGCTTCAGTAGTTGTCCCCTCAGCAAAGAAGACAGTGTCATCCGCATACTGTAGAATAGGGGCCATAGCTCTCCTGTTGGATAATGAATAACCTCTTAAAACACCTACCTTAGGAAGTTTGTAGGCATATCTAAGACCATCCACTACAAGATTAAAAACCAATGGGGCTAGAGGGAAACCTTGCCTAACACCTCACTGTGGCTGAATCCAAGCTCCACAAGGTTTCCCATTGATCAATGGAGAGAAGGAGGTGGTTGTAATGCACTGCTTCATCCAATGGATCCAGAGGGGAGGGAAACTTCTTCTTTTAAACACCTCCCAGGGATAGAGCCATGAGACAGAGTTATAGGCCTTTTGGAAATCCACTTTCCACATAAAGGCTTTACACTTCCTTCTATGCCAACCACACACCATCTCTTGAGCCATAATAAATGATTCCTGAAGAGATCTGTTGGGTAAGAAGGCTGATTGAATAGGGTGGATCAGGTTCTGCAGTATAAGTCTCAATCTATTTTCCAGTATCTTGCTCACTACCAAGTAAATGGAATTCAAAAGAGCGATCGATCTGAAATTAGAGAATTTTTCTACACCTTGTACCTTTGGAAGCAGGAAGAGAAAAGATCTGTTGATCTCATCAAAGCCAAAATTACCTCTCTCAAACTCTTTGATAACATCCATCACCTCACTGCCAAGTACACTCCACATTTCCTTAAAAAAGAAAACTTGAAAGCCATCAGTTCCTGGAGAGCCTTCATTGTTTAAGTCTTTTATGGCATCCATAGTTTCTTTCTCAGTGATGGGAGCCATCAAATTAGAGACCTGTTCATCAGAGACTTTAGGAGCATCACACACTATCATCCTTCATATATCTCTCTCAGCTGCCCTTGAAGAGTCCTTGTAATACTTGTTAGCCTCCGATCTAATCTCTTGCATAGAGGATAATCTTTGACCATCCTTGAGTATGGATGAAATTATGTTAACCCATCTGTGAGAGCTAGCTGCAAGATGCGTTGGCATCCCCCTCCTCTAACCAAAGTTGTCTTGATCATTCCCTCCAGTCCATCTCCTGTTTTAAGTCCTCCTCCACCACCACTCCCTGCCACATTTTTCTATCATCAATCTCATCATCAGGTAAGGGACCTACTGCCTCCTTAGCATCCAATACTTGGATTTCATTCAGAGCCTCAAGACGCCTTTACTGCCTTAGAGCAGACACTGCAACCCCATATTCCTTCAGCACTATGTGTAGAACGGTCAGCTTAGAGGCAAGCTTGACAGTGGTTGAACCCTCCACATGTTTGGCCCTCCACCATGTCTTAATCATCTCATGGAACCCAGGTTCTCTCAGCCATGACCTTCTAAACTTGAAATAAGATCCTACGTGCACCTGTTCTCCACTGTCCTAGACCAAGGGGGTGTGGTTTGAGAAGGGGTGGCCTAGCCCAGAGACAGTAGATAACTAGAACACGTCTAGAAGAGTAGCATTCCCAAAAAATCTATCAATCTTTGACATAAGGTCGCTGCCATTTCTCCAAGTAAACTGAACTCCTGAAGATGGATATTCGTTCAAACCAAGAGCTTGAACCACCAACTGGAAACCAAGTGACGCACTGTCTACTGCACCATTTGGCCTGTCACTCCTTGTCAATACACAGTTAAAATCCCCACCCACTAACCAAGCATCCCCTTGTATAAGCTCTGCGGTTGCAGCCCAATCCTCCCATAGTTCATGCCTCATCGATGGGACACACGGTCCATAAACACTAGTAATATAAAAAGCTCGCTGCCCCTGACACCTTTGGATTTTACAAGTCACCAGATGCTGAGCTCTATGCACTTCTAGCGGGTGTAACCATGCCTTTTTCCACCACAGAGCAATGCCACCAGATCTGCCATGTGCATTGAGCATCACACACTCAGCCACCCCCGCATTCTTCATTTCATTCCAAACCCTATCATCCTCATTCTCACTGTGTGTCTCTTGTATTATCACATAATCAATCTCCCACTCTCTTAAGTATCTCAGGAGAGAAGCCCTCTGGCTCTTGTTGCGTAGCCCACGCATATTCCATGTAAGGATTCTCATCTTCCTCTTTGGGTACCCCCCTCTTTGAGTTCTGGACCTTGCCAACCTGCATAATATAAGCCAAAGCGTTTTCATCAAGTTTCAAATCTGTGGTCAGCCGCCTATGCCTAAGCTTGTAAGGCAGTCTGGCCAACCCAGCCTTGGTAGCTGATCCAGCTCCAAAGTTCAGACCTTCCATATCCTGTAAATTGGATTGGTGTCGCAAAAGATTATTCGAGATTTCTTTCAGGACTCGTTCTTCAATTATGTCAGTCGATGGCTGAGCTGCCGCCATTGCCTCAATCATGGTTGTCTCTTCCTCAACCATGGTTGTCTCCACTGCAGCCGTATCCACCAATTCCTCCATCTCCACAAGGTGGTGGTCCTTACGTTTCTTGGGTGCCAGTGCCTCTTCGGGAGTCATCCTGCCCATCAATTGTACATCAGTCTCCTCATTGGTATGCTGCACATAAGACGTCTTACCCTGACCGTCCTCCCCGACTGTAACATCCACTGTAAAGCTTAAGACCAACAACCAAGAGCTTCCCTCACACCGGAGGATTAGCCTCTCTAGGACAGACCCTGCCTTGAAAACATCCACCAAGGCATTTAGAACACATCCATCTCCCTCCATTAGACCAACCTCAGCATCCTCAACCAGCATAGCAAAGCCTGAGATCATGGCTGCCACCACCTCTCTTGCTCTTAGATGAAGCGACAGACCTTTGTTCACCAATCTCCCCGATCTAGAGCCTACCCTCTGGGCCAGTCTCTCAGGCAGAGACCCATCGAAAGGGGAGACTAATCTCCAAATCACCAACAACCATTCAAAGGCACTTGATTGAAAGCGCAAGCATTCCACATCCATCATCCCCAAATTAAAAAGCACAAAACGCGTGGGGGTGAGGAACGCAATCTTCCAACCATCTGTCAATAGGGATAAACGAACTTTTTCGGTGAGGGGTTGCCAGTCATCACCTCTCCGATCAGCGCCCCTCTCAGCACCAATTCAGCTATTTTGATATCCTCTATCATAGGGATTTCAACGTCAATAGTATGACCCCCATAGGTAGGGGGAGGCAGTGGCGGCGGTGGTTGTGCTCTCATAGTCATTACTCCAGGGCACATAGCGGTCCCTCCCTTCTCCTGCCCTCTATTGGCCATGCAAGAGTCCCACTTATGGCCATGCCCCCCACACGCTAGACAAACAAGGGGATAGCGTCACATCGCTGCCATATGTCCTCGTCATCGACATCTGAAGTAGACAATCTCCTTATTGCCCTAAGATCTACCCATGTTCACCCTTCCTATGCCCACCTCCGATCTACCAGCCTTTGTGAATCCTCTTATTTCTCTCCGTCTCCAAGCTCTAGACCTCCAAGTTGTCCATCCAGCAGCATCATGGCTTCTCCCTCCTATCGACCTAAGATTGCCTTCCATCTCCGTCCTTTGAGAGTAGGGTAATTTTTGGGTCAATCATGTTTGAACGATTTTAGATTTTTAAGTTTGTTTCTTTAAATAGTTACTTAGTTTAAACTTGTTATATCGCTTGCTAAATTATAAATTTACTTAGTGTAACAATAGGTTGCAAGTAGGTTTCAAGTCTTGCATTATTTTTATTTTCATATAAAATTTTAAGCATTAGCTTAACAACCTAATTACGAATTACTTTAGAGCCTCCCAGCAAAGCAACTCGGACTCACCAAATTACTAATAGTTCAATATGAATTTTAAACTTGATGCTTTAATCATGCTACAACGACGTGTTTTAATTATAACAATTCGGGTGCGCCAGGAAATACTTAAGATCACCCTTGAGGCCTCCATTAGCAGTCCATTCTCATCGAGGCCAAGCCTTGACCCAATTGTTTGTGCTACCACCCAACCAGATTGACAACTCTTCCAACTCTTCAGCTTCTAAGCCTAGATCTCCTTCATCCACATCCATGGAGAACCAAGAAGAAGAACCCAACATCCAGAATCAGGTGCAACATCTCGTAGATCTAATGGACGCATTCCTGAGCACTCCACTGCAACCTCAAATGTGAGATCACTACATTCCTACTGCAGTGTCAATCAAACCCAGGGTACAAATCCTGGTTGGAGGACCTGATGCTAAACTCAAACCAAATATGATCGGTGTAATTCCCAAATTCCACTGCTTAAACACCGAAGATCCCTTCCAGCACATCTAGCAGTTGAAACATCAGGCCCAGTCCTTCAAGGCTGTTGTTCAAAATCAGGATGTCTTACTCATGAAGATGTTCTCCTTCTCCCTCATGGATAAAGCTTCCTACTGGTATCAGACCCTGACTCGTTCAATCAACACATGGGAGGAACTTCAATCTGAATTCCTAAAGAAATTCTTCCCAGTTGGTTGGACAAATACTTTGAGGCACCAGATCACACACTTCACACAGAATGCGGGAGAACCACTTCATAAGGCATGGGACCGCTTTTTGGATCTCATGCGAAAATGCCTCCATCACGGAGTTCCTAAGGGGGAACAAGTCTAGTCTTTTTACCATGGACTCCATAAGGATATTGATGTAGACACATCCAATTAGGATAAAATGCCTATTTATGCATGTTCCTAGGTTTAAATATGCATTCCATAATATAAATATCGCATAGCATGCATAATTTTGCATTTAGAATAGTTTGTATAGAGTTTAAGTTAATTCGTGTCCTTTTATGGCCAGGAGAGGAGAACTATTTTGGGGCCTTGGATTGACCATCCGACTGTACGCATCTGATTAGAATGACGATCAGAGTCCAATGCCTCCAAAATCGCCTTGGTCAGAGTATTGTAGCACCATATATAGTTCGAGGAAGATCAATGACCAAGAGGCAAGGTGACACAATTAGGAGCTTTAAATGACAATTTCGATCGCACAGATGGATTCGAGTTGACGATCGTAGCCCAACCACGTGAAAATCGACTCAATCTGACATCTGTAGTAGCCCCTACAAAGGAAAGAAGATAGAAAGCCCAGATAGTGCCACGTGGTGCTATCCAGACCGCCCAAGGGCGTGCACCAATAGCAACGCGAGCGTGCCCAGCATCGCGGGCATGTAGAAGCATGAGTGCATGCAGCAGCACAGGCATGCACTAGCAGCAAGTGCGCAGCGCACGGAGTGCGTGCAGTGCATGGGACATGGGCGCGTGGAACCCGCACTAGCATTGCTGCACACGGGTGCATTGGTCTTCAGCGATGCCTGTGGAAGGTCTTCAGTGACGTTTATAGACGTCACTAATTGTCCATGTGCAAAAAGCCTCTTCTCCACTATAAAAGAACCCCTACCCCTCGCATTCTTCTTCATCTCTTCCTTTCTCTCCCTAACCACCTCCAAGGCTCTAGAGAGAGCTTGTCCCAAGCTCGGGATGCTCCTCTAGAGTAGAAAACTAATATTTTTTTTGCTTTTCATCCCCCTTCATGGAGCATCCCGTGGCCGTCCTCTTACCACTTTAGGAAGTAGATCCTTGCCACGATGCCATTTCGCCTCATCCTCATTCCTCCACCATCATTCTCCTTCCTCCAGCTACCCGGCACATTCATCCAAGCTGTCATCAGAGCGAGTTGTCCTCCAAGTAACCGTCGAGGGGGATTCTTCTCACCTCTATCTTTTATCGCTTTCTAGTGTAGTTGTAGTTTCTCGATTATTTGTAGCAAACACTTGTTTTGAAAATATGTATGATTGTTTCTCTCTCTCTGTCCCTCTTATTTTGCATGTAGATTAGTTAGATAAAGTTTTGTCAATCTGATCTCTTGCCTTATAAAATATCAAAAAAATCATAAAAGATAAAAACACCAAAAACAAATAAAACTGAAGTGCAGATTTCAAAACCAAACGTTCACCTCCCCATGTTCAACCCGGGACCCACCTCGAGTATTGGTTATAAATTTTATTTGGTAGCGGATTTCTATGCACTACGACAACAGGTTTTCTAACTCAAATCTTTTCGCATATGAAATCATGCTCACCATTTTGGCGTCGTTGCCGGGGAGGTAATGCTCTTTGATTTTTCTTGCATTTTTCCACCTTACTTAACATTTATCTCACTTTTTCTCTAATCTTACTATGATTGCAGGTACTCTTCCGAGGTAGGCCAGAGTGGTCAGATCGGAGAAAAGTGAAAATGAAGGTTCTGTAAGTGTATCCCCACCACCTCGTCCCTAGATTTTATTTTTCCACATTAATAATGCAAACCCAAATCAACTTAGGTGCTTGCATAAACCCTAGGTTAGATCTTGGTTATTTGATTCTCACTCCACTCACCTTAGTCACTCACATAAATTAAAAAAAATAAAAAAAATAATCTGATTGTGGGATTTACTAAAAGTTACACACACTTAATACCCACAAATTCTCATCCTAAGGCACACAATCACTTTGATTCTACCACTTAATCAGGATTTTGATATGTGGACTCGGTACACTCAAACTCAACATGCACATAAGTGAGTAGAAATTTGATTAGGTTAAACATCCTTGTGTGCCTTAATCAAGTGGTGCAATAGGCTAATTGCTTGAACTATTTGGGCCGCACCACTTAAGATAAAAGTGATCCATCAAGTAGCTTGCCACTTAGGGTTTAATTTTTAGGAACTAACCAGGCACTCCACATTATTTCTGATTTTTAAAGGAATATATCATCATCGGTTCCTTCAAAACTTAGAGTGTTCTCCTAAACTTGATTGAACGAACGTAAAGATTAAACCCTAAAAGCTACTAAACAAGGTTAAACTCTAAAAGACACATCATAAAATAACCTTGTTTGAAAACACTGGTTGTGCACACACACACATTTTAATTAATCATTAACGCTACAACCCATCTAAAGGGCCCATCACATTCCAAGAGCACAATCATCCCAATCCTAATTAAAACTGAGTAGACGTTGGCCTTAAGGATTAACTCGCTCTTTAGGACTCCAACTGAGATTTTTTTGATTAATCTGCTTCTATTGGTCCATCTAATGTCTAGTTAGGAGAGTAGTGTCAAACGACCATGGTTGAGGGTATCAAAGTAACTGGCAATGCAAGCTAAAGGAAATACCTTCTCCCCAACGCCTCCCTCTAACTGGTTGGATTGACCAGATAGAAGTAGATCAAATCGTTTCTTTCATCTCAAGATAGGTCCTAGGAGTCTGTAAGTCCTTACGCTACCCACCTAAGGACAGGTTTGGTTGATTGTACTGTAAGGCACATTTCTCTCCTCTATTTTCCCTCCTCTTTCACCATGTATCCTTCCACATCCTACACACATTTCCAATCCTACCCTCCTATTACTACTTATCCTCAAGATGATTACTATCCCGACTCAACTTATGATTACCCATCTCCTAGTTAAGAAAACTTTGATTGGGGATATGATTCAGAACCTCAATGTCTAGGACCTAACCCTGGACATCAAGACTATGATTATTATCCTTCTCATGGGTACACTGATTATAGATCACCGCCCTCTTATGAACAAACCAACTTGATCTACAATTAGGAAGGATATAACTCCCCTGGATTATCCTGAACATAGATCACCACCTCTCTTTCAACAACCCGAAATGACCTATTATCAGGGAGGACCTCAACTTCTTGACTCCCCTAGATTAAACCCAAACCTACCCAACCCTGAACTGAACCATCCGGTTCAAGTGAATTAGGTCTATCATAGGGTGTTGGCTAACTTAAGGAATACTATACAATCTTTAGAAGCTTAGCCAACACCATACATTGAAGCATTAGAGCCTATGATCAAAATGATTGATGAGCTCAATAGTTCTTTATTGGATTGGCTCCAAGATGTTAAGGATAGGGGACCCAATGAGTTTCTACTTGGGAAATTGTCGAGATTGAGGATAAAATTTGTGGTTGCCCTAGTCCAATCTTAGGATGCTTCTTAAGATGAACCTCCTTTAGGAGAGCCAATGTTAGAATCCTCTCAGGCAGCTGTTGGGGGGGACATTTTTTTATGAAATCGGGGATGACCAGGTTGGTTTAGAGCAACCCATTGAGGATAAATCGATTTTCTCACTCAAGATCCTTAAGCCAGGGAGCAAGGAAAAATATGTCTCTATGGACCAAGGAACAACATATGATTTTGAGACATATATAATTGAGGATCAAGAATTCTTTCATTCTGAGGGTGAGGAATCTCTTAGTGAAGTCTCACTTGAGCTTAAGGAAGATAATTTCAGTGAGACAAATGGGCCAAAGGAATTTGATCAATCATTTGATGGCCCTGTAATTGAGGAATTTGATTCGGCTGGGGTTGACATGGAGGATTCTAATCCAGATTTATTGGATGATTCAATTAGTAGCCCCATTCCTCAACATACCCCAAAGAGCTGAATGATGATATTTTTGAAATTATTGGACCCAAGTCAATCCTGATTGAGCCACAATTATTTAACTTGGGTATTTTAGATGGGGTGTACAACAATCTGGAGCTCTCAGAAACCCTGATTTTGGAGGGTAGAAATGTGGGAATTAAAATCTGGGAGGCTAATTCTAAGGGAAGTACAATTTTGGATCTAAGGGTTCCTATTGACCTGAAATGACCTACTTTTTACCAGGACCCTTATGATAATCTTTATTCTGGGGATGTGCAACCCAAGCATAACATAATTGATTATATTTTTGAGCCAAATTCCACATGGACAAACAGCCCTAGTGATTTAGACCTACCTATTGTCCAAAATTTTAGAGCTCCACAACTTGGAATAATTGACTATCTGAGCTGAACTCTAAGTGGACACTGGAAGTTAGTGAATTAGATCTACCTATTGTCCACCATTTTAAACTTGGGTTGCACACCACAAAGCAGTAGGCCCAGCCCCATAAGCACAACAAGCTTTGGTTCTAGGTGATTTTCATCCAGAACCTTAGAACCACTCTACCCTGGGGCATGGGTCTACACCACAACTTGGTCCATATCTGTGGACATCTTCTGCTAGTAGGTTTTAGGATCAATCTTTTAATTCAGATCTTGACCTACACTTGTGAATTCCTAATTTCTTCTTTGTTTGTATATTATGCCTAGCTAAAAGCAATAAACTTAGCATGTGTGTATACTCCTTTCTCTTTGCGAAACTGATCGGATTTTTATGAAATTCAGGTGATATTCTATTCACTTTACCCTTTTCATGTCTTTATTTTTACAATGAAGATATTGCATCATTTAGGCATGGGGGGGGTGGATAATTAATCCTGAAATTATTTTGTTAGCTTCGTGGAATTTCTTTTATTTTCTTTAAAAAAAAAGAAAAACAATTCAAAAAGAAAAAAAGAAAAAACTAGAATTAGGAGAAGAGAACTTAGGCATTAAGAGTTGTCAACTTTAGGAGACGATACTTAAGGACCTGAACACTTAGACTTTTCAGGTCTGAAGTTTAATTAGGCAGGGTGTCCAGTAAAGTGTTGACTTGTTCTCGAGTCCTTGCCATGTTAATTTTACTTTAATATGGCTAATAAATTGGGGTGATAAGTATGCGACTTATCAACCCACCCTCTAATTTGAGGAGACTTTAAGTCTAAAGAATCTACACATTTTTTGCATTGACTCACTTTTTGGTAGTTCTAATGGAAATTTGGTAGCTAATGAACCTTTTAGGGAGGTATGACTGGCAAGTTGTCAATAGTAATAGCTCATTAGCCGGTTGTCCAAAGCCCAGTCACACGACTATTCTCTTCCTGTTGCTTTTAGGTAAATCTTAGATCAGGGAAGCCAATTACTTAAAAAAAAATAAAAAATAAAAAATACATATATATAGAGAAATCCCAAAAAAAAAAGAAAAAAATAAATAAGCCACACTTCACCACACGAGTATGGTTAGCAAGTGGTCGATGGTAACAGCTTATTGGTCGGTTGTCTAGAACCCAGCTGGTGAAATGAACAAATAATTCTCAATACACTTAGGGAAGAAGCGGGGAAGTAGAATAAATTGGGGAGATATACACTGGGTTTGCCCTTGTGTTAAACCCCATAAAAAAATGAAAACAAGTAGGGAGAAAGCTACCAATCGGAAAGATAAACCTTTAGGTAGAAACTCTTAAGGTTACCTAGGGTCCTAGAAACCTGAAGTCCGTTTTAATGACCGCCTAGTGAGTCTATCACTTTTTCATGTTAAGATGCTTAGAATTTGAAGTTCTTTTAGAGCCTTGGGTGGGTTGGGTAGCCGTAGAAAGCTACCCCGAAACTCTAAACTCAAAATCCAAAAAATTAGAAAAGAAGAAGAAAAAAAAAGAATTATCTTCCCTTCTCAAAATAAGGTAAGGACTTAGACAGTCTACATTTTGGCAAGCACCCGGGCATTGTTGGGTCTTTGTAGTTTAGGACCTTAGTCAATATTTCCTTTTGTTAATAAACAAATAATGCCATAAGAGATTGAGTCCTAATTCTATTATTATACATAGCATTTAGTTCGATTTTGCTAGGGATTAGCAAAAGATAGGCATGGGGGTATGATGTAGACACATCCATTCAAGATAAAATGCTTAGTTATGCATGTTCCAAGGTTTAGATATGCATTCCATGGTATAAATATCGCATAGCATGCATCATTCTTCATTTAGATTAGTTTGCATAAAGTTTAGGTTACTTCATGTCCTCTTATGGCTAGGAGAGAAGGAGAACTATTTCGAGGCCTCGGATTGATGATCCGACCATAAAAATCTGATCAGAACGACGATCAGAGTCTAATGCCTCCAAAATCGCCTTGATCGGAATTTCGTAGCACCATATATAGTTCGAGGAAGATCAACGTCCAAGAAGCAAGGTGGCACAATTAAGAGCTTCAAATGAAAAATCCAATTGCACGGATGGATTTGGGTCGACGAACGCAGCCCAACAGTGCAAAAATTGACTCAATCTGACATCTGTAGCAGCCCCTAAGAAGGACAAAAGATAGATGGCCCAGATCGTGCCACGTGGCACTATCAAGGTCGCCCAAGGACGCACATCAGCAGTAGCACAGAGCGCACGTAGCATGCGGGCACGCAATAGAGTGAGCGCGCACAACAGTGTGGGTGCGCAATTGCAGCAGGAGAATAGCGAGTGCGATGCGTGGGACATGGGAGCGCGGAGCGCGTGCCAGCAGTGCCACCACACGCCAACGAGCACGTGAGTGCTGTGCATGGGCACATTGGTCTTCAACAACGTTTGTAGCGGGTCTTCAGTGACGTTTATGGATGTCACTAATTGTCCATGTGCAAAAAGCCTCTTCTCCTTCAATATAAAAGGACTCCTACCCCTACCATTCTTCTTCATCTTTTCCTTTCTCTCCCTTACCACCTCCAAGGCTCTAAAGAGAGCTTGTCCCAAGCCCAGGATGCTCCTCTAGAGTAGAAAATGAAGATTTTTCCCACCTCTCAACCCCCTTTGTGGGGCATCCCATGGCCATCCTCTTACAAGTTAGGGAAGTAGATCCTCGCCATGACGTCATCCCGCCCCATCCTCCTTCCATCACCGTCGTTCTCCTTCCTCTAGCTTCCTGCCACATTCGTCTGGGGTGTCGTCATGGCGAGTCATCCTACAAGCGACCATCGAGGGAGATTCTTCTCACCTCTATCTTTTATCGCTTTCTAGTGTAGTTGTTTCTCGATTATTTGTAGCAAACACTTGTTTTGAAAATATATATGATTGTTTCTCTCTCTCTCTCTCTCCCTCTTATTTTGCAAGTAGATTAGTTACGTAAAGTTTTGTCGATCTGATCTCTTGCCTTATAAAATATCAAAAGAATCATAAATGATAAAAACACCAAAAATAAATAAAATCGAAGTGCGGATTTCAAAACAAACGTTCACCTCCCTGTGTTTGACCTGTGACTCACCTCGAGTTTCAGTTATAAATTTTATCTTGTAGTGGATTTCTACTCACTACAACGATGGGTTTTCTAACTCAAATCATTTCACGTTTGAAATCACACTCACCAGATATCAAGCTCTTTGTCAATGCAACCTGTGGTGGGAACATCATGGGTCAGCATGAAGATACAGATTGGGAGATTCTTGGGAACATGTGCGAGAACTCCATTAACAATGAATCTATGGGTGTATTCCATTGGACGACCACTCATGCATTGACAAACATGCGAGGGTCACACGAGACTCAAGACCTATCTGCATCTGTTGATTTGGAGTTGGTGGCCAGCCGCTTGGATAAGGTCTCTATCATTAAGAAAAAGGTGGACGAATTGGCTCGACATCTTCTCAAAGCCACCGTCGCACAGCAGAACACGTATGCGTAATCGCTCTTAGGTAGGGAGGTTGTGCATAACATTTACCACCACTCTCACCAGGGGACGTATCCACCCCCATCTGATCCTGGTTTTGGAGGAAACTCTGGACCTGCTACTCTAGTTGGGGGAACTCTGAACCCTCATATTCTGACTTCTCTGGAGTTCCTCAGACCTACGAGGATCTCCACACCATCTAGAATGATCCATTCTCTAACACCTATAACCTTAGATGGCACAATCATCCCAACTTTTCTTGGTCAGGAAATAATCAGAACACAAGACCTCAATTCCAACCTCGACCACAGGCTCCACACCCATATCAGCCTGATCAGCCTAGGCCCAATCTGAATTACCAATCTGGGCCTAGCAAGGAAGATCAAATGAGCATGATTTTGCTAGTCTTGATTGACATCCAGAAGACTAATGCGGCTATGCAGAAACACCACAAAGACGAGATCATAGAGGTTAGAAATTAGCTCGCATAGATGGCGTGGACTCGTTAGCCTGGTGCACTTCCTTCCCAACCTCTGCCAAATCTAAACAACATGTCAACCCAAAAACATGTGGTGAATCAAATCCAGGGTCAATCGTACTGCACTCATCTAAGCCCGTCGACTCATGCTTGCGTGTTTGGAGCATCCACCTCAGCTGATTCGAATCAAGCCTTCATGACTAACCTTATTGTTCGAAAATAGGGTCCAATTCTCTCTCCTCCACCTCCGCATCATGACTGTGCTATGATAATGTTGTGGGCATGATAAAAGATCACAAGACCAGGCTCTGAGGCCGATCTCCCAAATCTCACCCAACCCATGATCAACACAACAAGGTCGAGGACAAAACCAAGAGGTGGAAATAGAAACCCACCCCCCAAGATAGCCAATCCATTCCCCTATCCCAAATCTTATCCCACCTCCATACTAGAGGACTATCGGACTTTGACATAATGGGACCATTGAGGAATGCACAAGTCACTATCCCGTTACTTGATATCCTCACTCTCAACTCCACCTCACCTGACTCATCCAGAAAAGAGGTGGAGGAGCCCTCACAAGGGAAGGTAGTACTGTCTGAAAATGTGAGTGCCATAATCCAAAACAGTCTACCTCCTAAGAAATTTGATCCAGGCACCCAGTTAAACCCCTGCAAGATTAGTAGTACAAATTTCAAGTGGGCTGTACTGGATCTTGGCACTTCAGTCAACCTAATCCCAACCACACTATTTGAGAAACTATGGATATGGCAGCTAAAATCCGCTGTTGTTACTCTGCAATTAGCTGACCGAACCGTAATCACCCCTGTTGGGTTGGTAGAGGATGTGGTAATTAGAGTCAAGAATTTCAGCTACCTAGCTAATTTTCTAGTTCTTGACATGGATGTGCCACAACAAATACAAGATATACCCTTGATTTCAGGGAGACCTTGGTTGCTAACGGGGTGCTAACGGGGTGGCGGGTTTTGCCCTTGGTTGGCAAGGTTTTTTATAGTCCTAGTAAACTGTTGTTGATTAGCTTGTAGCTGAGCGAGCTGCTCAGCTATCATGGAGCAGGGATTAGGAAGGGGGGATTATTTTTGAGGTTGTGGCATCTCAGCCTTAGGTAGCTCCAATTTTGGTAGATGAGGGAGGGGTAAGTCAAAGATGAAGGGGTTAGTTTGTGTGGAAGGGTCGGAGGTGGGGTTAGAGGTGGATGTGGATGGGTTAGTGGACCTATCTTTTTGATTTTCCATTCTTTAGAATGCAGAGGAGAATGACGAAAAAAGGGTCTTTTTGTGGGGGGGGCAAAATAAGTGGTCCCTCCAAGTGTGGAGTTTGGGATCGCCACCCGTGCATACAATGGAAGAACAGGGAGGAGAGGAGGGAAAGATGAGAAGAAGTGTGCAATCAAGCAACAAAATTCTAAGCCTAGTCTTAAGGTTGACTCCTTGAAACCCAAGACTTGGGAATCTGGAAAAGTAAGAAACCACTAATTGAACCCCCTTGCCAAAATCAACCTGATTAGACTAAAGAGGTGACTTAGGCCCAAGCATGTCTTGGGAAAATCACCAAGGGCTTGTGTAAACTCGTACCCATTGTTTGACCTCCCTCTTAGTTTGACACCACGTTTAATTAAGGGGATTGGGATAATTAGAGGTAACTTACATTTCAGATATCAAGCCTAAGATGAAATGAAGTCCTTAGTGGTCAAATGACTACCAATTTTAATTTAGGCTTAGGAAATTAAGTGCACATGGAATGTGATGGGTGTTAATTTGGGTAATGGCTGATTATTTCTTTTTTTGGTGTGTGTGTGAATTGGACGGGGTGAGTCCAATGCCAAACAAGTTGTCACACAAAATTTGTTGTTGTTCTGCTCTCAGGATTTGGTTTAGATTAGTGTCTTTTAGTGTTTTCTTTTGATGAATTCAAACAAGTTTGAGATCCACGATTAGAGATAAATCAATTTGTATTGGTGCAAGTAGATTTCCTTTAGAATGTGGGACTAGAATAAATAAAGAGAAATCCTAATTGATTTGAATCCTAAGCAGAAATTTAAATATCAGTGAATCTTTTCAAGCTTTTCTTATTAAGTAGTGGTTCAAATAGAGCAAACAACACCACTACTGGAAGGAAAATCAAACAGCAATACCAAAAAATATTTTTTTATGATTTTAGGAATTCGTTTGATATTTTTTGAGATTTTTCTTTGTGCTAGTGTCAAAGTCCAAAAATGATAGCAGTGGGTATTTTGGACTTTTCAATAATGGCACCGACCACAAATTTTTTTTGTGATTTTATATGTTCTGTAGAATTTCACAGGGATTCCAGAAAACTAAAATTTACTAAAATTGGATAAGTATAAAATTCCTAAAATTCACAAACAGTAACAAAATAATGTAATTAGAGGAGATGACCCCCCTGTGGTTTGTGAATTTTTAAAACTTCGCTACAGCTATAAATATTCAAAATTTTAGAACAGATGTTTTTGACTTGATTTGGAATCTTTTGGTGAAATTTCAAGATTTTAAGAGGCATGTGCTATCGGGAATTGATTTTTGAAATTCAAACAGAAGCTTAGACCCAAAAATCAGAACACTAACACATAAGGTGAAGTGGTGTTAAATGATTCCAACAAGCAAACAATGATTTTTATGAATCACCACTTTACCAAATTTAGATATTCTTGATCTTGAATGCATGATTTAGTATTATTTTGATAGTTTTTAGGTTTAATGTGACAAATATGAAGACACTAACCTCAAATCCGTTGGAAGACAAGGACTTTAAGCTTTCACTTCCAAAAATACCACCTTGTAGTGCGTGCACACACGAGAGAAAGAAAGGAAAGGGGATGAGATCCGCATATCAAGCAAGAGAGATGATTGAATGCAAGCTGTACCTCCCCAGGAATGTCACTAAAAAGTAATAGCGAAAAAGCATGATTTGTAAATTAGGGGTTTTATCGTTGTAACACGCAATTACTATTGCTTTTAAAATTTATAAAAATTGAGCACTTGGGAAAGTATTCGGGTCGTCCCAAGAGAGGCAGGAATGCAATTTTAAATACTCTTGGTTGAAAATGTGAAATCAACTTTCTTTTTGTGATTTTAAAATATCATCTTTTTCTGGGTTTTCAGAAATAGTCGGGGAACGAATGTGAAGATGAAGGTACGCTATAGCTATGCCTATCAACTACTCTAGAGTGACAAGAATGTCCTCTCTTCTAAGCTCACCCTAGGCAACTGTGCCTAGGGTAATTAGAAGAGAGTTGTGGTCCACTACAACTACAAGGAAAACACATTAAGTAGAACAAGAAATTAGAAGGCAAAAAGCTTTGTATTAACTAGATATGCAGAGTCAAAAGTAGATAAATGCTTGAAATAGAAACAAAATCTAGCTAATACAAAAATAGAAAGTGATGAAGAACAAGATGAAGATCCTTTAGTAGAAGCTTTAAAAATTGAGACTTGTTTCTCCTCTTGTCTGGCCATCCCCCTAGATGAAGGCTTCCTCCTCTTAGGCGTGGCACAAGGGAGAAGAAGAATGAGGAAGAAGGCACCAAGGGGGAAGGTAGGTTGCCCTTCTTCTTCTTCCTTGGCCTTAGGTGTAGGTGGTGTAATGGTGGAATATACAAAGGGAGAAGATGATTATAAGGTGGTGGTTAGATGTGTTTTTATAGGAAGGGAAGGTGGTGGTTGGAGTGGAGATAGGTGTAGGGCTTGGATTCATTTTTAAGGTTGTTATGGGTGGTTATGTAGATCCTAGGGTTAAGACTAATTGGCACCAAATGTAGGGTTTCCTAGGTGGGTGGTTAAGGGTTGGAGGCCACCCTTGGTGGATGTCCATGGGTGTAGGGATGGCTTGAATTTGGCGCCAAGTGGGGGCTTCTAGAAGGTTTCCTATGTGGAGCCAAGATGGGTTGTTGAGATGGGTTTAGGTGTTGGATGGAGGGTTGGGATGGAAGGGTGTTTGGCACCAAAAACCAAGGTGGTTATGGGATGATTTTGGTGCCAAAATGGTGGAGGGTTTTAGTGGTGGAGTGGGCTGGAAGGGTGCCTAAAGTTGGTGCAAAAATTGGGTTGGACTAGGTAGCTTAGATGGACTAGGTTAGGGCTATTTGGTGGAGCTTGGCTAGGTAGGTTTTAAGGTTGGGTAGGGATGTCAAGGAGGTGACTAGCTAAGCTAAGGTAGCATAGCTATCTTAGCTAGTAGGGAGTAGGATAGGAGGTAGAGGGTGCTAGGGTTTTGAGGGAGAGGAGTTGGAGGAAGTTGTCTTGAGCTGCACTGGAGTTGGTGGTTGCTGAAGAGAGCAGTAGGGACCTACCTTAGCTGGCTTAGCTTGCTAGTTCTTTGCTAGCTGCTAAGACAAGCTAAGATGAGCTAGCTTATGCTGAAATGAGCTGAGGTGAGTTGGGTCTGATCTTCCCGAAGATTACCTAGCTTGTTAGAGTAGTTAGCTTAGGTCAAGTAGCTCAGCTCAACTAAGTTGAGTTGAGTTGAGCCTTCGGGAGTTGGACTTGAACTGGCCTGAGCTGGTTGAGGTCATCTTCAGCTCACCAAGTCTAGCTAGTAACTAGTCCTAGTCAATTTGAGCTTCCAATGAACACTTTTGAGCTGGAGGAGCTGGAGTGGAGCTGGGATCAGCTGTCTTGAGCTAGTTTGAGCTGCCATCCAGTTGAGGTGAGCTGAGGTAAACTAGCTTGAGCTACCATTTAGTTGAGATGAGCTGAATGTAGTTAGGGATGAGTTGATCTAGCTAGGAGCTGGGATCTAGTTGGGATAAGCTAGATCTACCTAGGCTCCAGTTGAAATGAGCTTTTTCTTTATCTTCTGCCTTTCTGAGTGCCATGGTATGCAGGATCTGACTTTCTATCTATCCCTGACACTCAAGTAAACATATTAATAATACAACTAAAATGCAATCTTGCCTATCTTAGGTCAATGCCTAAATACAACCCAAAAGAACTCATTTGTAGAGTTAAAACCCTAAGAGCTAGATCTATTTTAGGGCATAAGAATGATGATAAATTAGCATTTATCACATCCCCATGCTTATCTTTTGCTAGTCTCTTAGAAAAACTAATTTCACAAAATGGATTTTTGGGAAAGACTAATTTTTTTACTTTTGAGAAGAAGATTATGAGACTTTAGTTGATTAAAAACATGAAAGGCATGGGATTTGTTACAGATAAAACATCAGGATTCATCTTTAGATCCTAAAATTAAATGAATCGGGATCACTGTATCCTTCAAAATTTCACAAATTAACTCATTATTAATTTAAATGACCCAAAACCATTTTGTAGTTAAGATTTCCTTGGCTCTTGAATCTGACTCACAACCTACATAATCCCTTAAAATCTTGTGTCTGTGCTTTGTGAATGCCAACATTTATAAAGATATTTATATGGTCATGTTTTTTGAAACCCCTTTCTTTTTCCTCCCCCATGGTTACTCCTAGCTTAATCCTATAACAGATGTGTCGGGATCATCATTCCCGTTACCAATCCTCGAGGGGGCTCTAGCTCTAGTACTTCGAGATAGTATTGTCCAAGACACCACCCATGAGCTTACAACCCCAAAACACAATGCAGTGTAAAGGGGCACTCCAAACAAACTCAAGCTCTTGCTCTGATGCTTTGGATAGAGCACCGTCCAAGGCTGTCCAAGACACTTGAGCTGCAAAATTCACCTTAATGCTCCATCTAAATGTATGAAATATAGATATAGAGCAACGCCAAGGTGGTAACATGTTGACATCGCATCCTCAAAGGAGGCATTTTCCTCCTTTTTGGTGGTGGGAACTCAAACCAATCATCTGCTTCAGATTTCACTAAGACTAAACAAGGGGCTTTTCTAGTTTTTCTATTTTATTTTTAGGTGTTGTTGTGTGTGAATTTTGACACAAGAATTTTGCAAGAGATGCAGGTTTTTGGGTCGGAAACTAAGCCAAGTAGTTTCCAGGTCGCAAAAAGAGATCAAGTCACTTAAATCATCACGAGTTTAAGTGGTGTTAAGAGGAGGATACTTGATCTAGTCTAAAAATAGACCCAAAGATTCTAACAATCAGATCCGTATCCTTATCCCTAGTTTGTTAAAGATTAAATCGCATTGTGCCTTAAAATGAATCTTTCAATCTTAGTCCTACTTTTCACAAATTTCCTCAAAGAGTTTTATGATTTTCTATAATGGAATGCATGCAAAAGAAGAAATGCATATTTTTAGGTTTTGAAAATCCTGAATCGATTGCCAAAATTTAAGAACATCCCCCCATGCTTATGATATGCAATGTCCTCATGCATTAGGAGGGAAAAGAGATCACATTAGTGAAAAGCAGTTGGGTTCAGGATGGTCAAAACCTGGAAAAAGAAAGAGAAAAGGAAAGCAGAAAAAATGATGGGTTACCTCCCATCCAGTGCTATCTTTTACGCCATTTAGCCAGGCTTGAAGTGATTCATGGAAGACAGATGTAAATAGTTGGGCACATGAATGCCCTCAAGAAAAAGGTCTTCCTCTGGATCCCATAAAAGATGATTGGTAAAAATGCAGGGATCAAAATGGGTTGGAAAAATGGAAGAATGGCTCAAGTTTGGCCATGGTTTGAGTTCATGGTGCTTGCCATACTCAGGCGGGTCTGATGGTAGGTCTAATGGAATGGGAATGAGAGAGAAATGATGAGGGTTGGGTGAGGTTGGTGTGCAAGGGCAGGGTGAAATTCGAGTGGTTGAGTCAGGTGTATAGTCAGGAAGAGATTTTAATGGAGGACAAGGCTCCAAGTCATAAATTTTGTCGACCACTTATTTAGAGTCAAAGTCCTTGAAAAAATTATGGTCAGGAAGGGTATCTATTAACATTGTCTCTTCCACCAAATTAGATATTTCCATGTATGAGTCCTTGAAAAAATCATCATTATCATGGAATCTCTTAAAGGATTTGAAAATATCAAGAGTGATAGTTTGGCCTACGCAAGTGATATCCATTTTGCTTGTATGGCAGTTGATATTTGCTTTCACGGTGGCCAAAAAGAGTCACCCAAGAATTATTGGGGCATTAATCAGAGATTTGGGTACCTCAATGCCAAGGACCAGGAAGTCTACAAGGAAAACACAATTCTAGACTTTGACATGGACATCCTTGACAATCCCTGGGGTTTGATTGTAGATCGGTCGACTAATTGTAGGGTAACCTTGACAAGTTTTAAATCACTGCTCTTAAATTCTTCGAATAAAACCATGGGGATGATATTGAGTGAGGCACTGAGATCGAGAAGGGCGTGGTAGAAAGTGGTATCATCAATACTTACTGAAATCAAAGGTGCGCCCGGGTCTTTCATCTTAGGAGGCAACTATTCTGTATGATCGAACTTACTTTCTCCGGAAGATGCACTCTACCTAGATTTTTTGTCTACCTTTTAGGAGTCAAATATCTTCTAAAAATTTGGCATTGGCAGCTATATACTTGATTGTGTCTAAGAGAGGGATATTGATTTGAACTTTCCCAAATAAATCCATGAGTTCTTTAGTTGTGGGCTCATATTTCTTCTTTTTATTGGTGGTGGAGTGGCGAGGTTGGGGAAATGGGATAGGAGTTGTGTCATGTGATTTTTGTGTTTCTTTTTCTTCCTGAGTGGGGGGGTTGAGAGTCAATTTGTATAGAATTGATAGGGGTTTCATCAAGTTGCTGTGAAGACCCAGGATCAGTGGTGGTTTTCCAACTCCTCAATGTAACTGCATGTGTAGTTGGATTATTATTTGGAGGAGTTGGGTAGGCCTGTTGTTGTGGAAACCCTAATGGCTTCTAAGGTATAGTGTTAATAGGAGGTTGATTATAGTGCTTTTGAATTTGATATTTGCCCTGATAATGGTTCCGTTGATTACTAAGGTTGGGCATGGGTTGGGACGATAAATGTCCTGCAGGTCTTTGAGTTGGAGTAACCCCAATCTGATTATTCAGATCTGTAACAGCGTGGGTTACTTCCATCATTTTTCATTGCATTTCCTGTAGGGTTTTCATCATTTGTGCATTGATGTCTTCTTGAGATGGTCTAGGTTGATAAAATGTCTGATTCGACCCATACCCTCCAAATTGATTTGGTTGTTGGGGAGGAACTGGGTTGGTCTAGGAGTGGTTTGGGTAGTTCCTCTAGTTGGAAGAATTTCTAAATTGCTCCTGGAGGGTAGAGATATTTTCAGTGGGGTTGGGATTTGGATATGTGTAATTACCTAGTGAACCATAGAAAGCCTCAAAATATTGATTATATGCAGCAGAGTTAGTGTTTAAATTATGCAAATTTTCTCTCCGTGGATTGTTAGGCGAGGTTAGATGTGGAGCCTATGGAGCTTGGATGGGTGTGGCAAGCATTTCCTCTAATTTCTTTTGATTTATTTGCATATGGTCGAGTCGTTGGGCAATCATTTGTAGATCATCTTGGGTGACAGGAATAGATTGAGTCCCTATTTCATTAACACCGAACTGCAGGTTTCAAGTTCTACAAAAGGTGTTCATGGATGCCTGATTAAAGGAGTTTTCACTCATTTCCTCAAATAAATCATAGGCACTTTCAGTATCCTTATGTAAGAAGTTGCCGCCACACGAAGCATCGACGAAACGTCAAAATTGATCTTCTAATCCATGATAGAAGATCTGCATGAGCTGCCATAAGGGAATCTCGTGGTGTGGGCAACTTCTTAAAGGATCTTGGAATCATTCCCAAGCATCATGAGGAGTCTCACCAGATTTTTGTTCAAAGGTCATAATAGATCTTCACAGGGAATTGGTATGACCTATGGGAGAAAACTTCTTGAGGAAAGCACTTTTGAGCTGAGGCCATGTGGTAATAGGTCTGCCGATTATTCTGAACCAATAAGCAGCCTTATATTTGAGAGATAATGGAAATAGCCACATTGGCCAAAGATCTTCTTGCACATTACGGGAATGAGTTGCTTGTGCAGGGAGAGTGAGTTCTTCAAGGTGGCTGAATGGGTCTTCTCTAGGAAGGCCATGGAAGTGCTTAATTAGGTTCAGAATTGCTGGTTTGATCTCGAAGTTCCCTTCTTGAATTACCACCCCTAGTCTATCCTCAAAGTGAGAAGGATCATAGAAGTCCTTTAGAGGAACGACAGGCTACTGATGGGGTGGCGAGTTTTTCCCTTGGTTGGCTAGGTTTTTTATAGTCCTAGTCAACTGTTGTTGATTAGCTTGTAGCTGAGCCAACTGCTCAGCTATCATGGAGTAGGGATTAGGTAGGGGGGATTGTTGTTGAGGTTGTGGCATCTCAACATTAGGTAGCTCCAAGTTTGGTAGATGAGGGAGGGGTAAGTCAAAGATGGAGGGGTTAGTTTGTGTCGAAGGGTCGGAGGTGGGGTTAGAGGTGGATGTGGATGGGTTAGTCAACCTATCTTTTTGATTTTCCATTCTTTAGAATGCAGAGGAGAATGACGAAAAAAGGGTCTTTTTGTGCGGGGGGCAAAATCAAGTGGTCCCTCCAAGTGTGGAGTTTGGCACAGCCGCCTGTGCATACAATGGAAGAACGGGGAGGAGAGGAGGGAAAGATGAGAAGAAGTGTGCAATCAAGCAACAAAATTCTAAGCCTAGTCTTAAGGTTGACTCCTTAAAACCTAAGACTTGGGAATCCGAAAAAGTAAGAAACCACTAATTGAACCCCCTTCCCAAAATCAACCTGGTTAGACTAAAGAGGTGGCTTGGGCCCAAGCATGTCCTGGGAAAATCACCAGGGGATTGTGTAAACCCGTACCCATCATTTGACTTCCCTATTAGTCTGGCAACACGTTTAATTAAGGGGATTGGGATAATTAGAGGTAACTTAAATTTCAGATATCAAACCAAAGATGAAATGAAGTCCTTAGTGGTCAAATGACTACCAATTTCAATTTAGGCTTAGGAAATTAAGTGCGTAAGGAATTTGATGGGTGTTAATTTGGGTAATGCCTGATTATTTCTTTTTTTGGTGTGTGTGCGAATTAGACGGGGTGAGTCCAATGCCAAATCAAGTTGTCACACAAAATTTGTTGCTATTTTGCTTTTAGGATTTGATTTAGATTAATGTCTTTTAGGATTTTCTTTTGATGAATTCAAACAAGTTTGAGATCCACAATCAAATAGAAATCAAGTTGTATTGGTGAAAGTAGATTTCCTTTAGAATGTGGGACTAGAATAAATAAAGAGAAAACTTAATTGATTTGAACCTTAAGAAGAAATTTAACTATCAGTGAATCTTTTCATGCTTTTCTTGTTAAGTAGTGGTCCAAATAGAGCAACCAACACCACTACTGGAAGGAAAATCAAACAACAATTCCAAAAAATATTTTTTATGATTTTAGGAATTCATTTGATATTTTTTTTAGATTTTTCTTTGTGCTGGTATCAAAGTCTAGAAATGGTACCCATGGGTATTTTGGACTTTTCAGTAACACCACTGGCCACAAAATTTTTTTGTGATTTGATATGTTGTGTATAATTTCACAAGAATTCCAGAAAGCTAAAATTCACAGTAATTGAGTAACTATAAAAATTCCTAAAATTTGTGGATAATAACAAAATAATGAAATTAGAGGAGATGACCCTGCTGTGGTCCGTGAATTTTTAAAAATTCTCTACAAAATAAAATGCTCTAAAATTTATGAAGATTTTTCTGACTTGATTTGGAATCTTTGGGTGAAATTTCAAGATTTTAAGATGCCTATGGTTTCAGGAATTATTTTTTGAAATCTAGATAGAAGTCTGGACCTGAAAATTAGAACTCCAACACTTAAGATAAAGTGGTGTTAAATGATTCAAACAAGCAAACAATGATTTTTATGAATCACTACTTTACCAAATTTAGATATTATTGATCTTGGAAGCCTGATTTAGTATTTTTTTGATAGTTTTTAGGTTTAATGTGACAAGTAAGGAGACACTAACCTCAAATCCGTTGGAAGACAAGGACTTTAGGCATTCGTTTCCAAAAATCCTGCCTTCTTCTTGTGGTGCCTGCACAGACGAGAGAAAGAAAGAAAAGGGGATGAGATTCGAGCATCAAGCAAGGGAGATGAATGAATGCAAAGCCATGTCTCCCCGACAACGGCAGGAAAAAGTGAGCGAAAAAGCGTGATTTGTAAATTAGGGTTTTATCGTTGTAACACGCAATTGCTATCGCATTTAAAATTTATAAAAATCGAGTACTTTGGAAAGTATTTGGGTCATCCTAAGGGAGGAAAGAATGCAATTTTAAACACTCTCGCTTGAAAACGGGAAATTAACTTTCTTTTTGTGATTTTAGAATATCATCTTTTTTTTAGTTTTCAAAAATGGTCCGGCAAGGAATGCAAAGAAGAGGGTATGCTATAGCTTCGCCTATCAACTACTCTAGAGTGACAAGAATGTCCTTTCTTCTAACCTCACCCTAGGCAAGTGCACCTAGGGTAATTAGAAGAGAGTTGTGGTGCACTACAACTACAAGGAAAATACACTAAGTAGAATAAGAAATTGGAATGCAAAAAGATTTATATTAACTAGATATGCAGAGTCACAACTAGATAAATGCTTGAAACATAAACAAAATCTAGCAAATACAAAAATAGAAAGTGATGAAGAACAAGATGAAGATCCTCCAGTAGAAGCTTTAAGAAATCCTTGCTCCAACTGCGGCTGCTCCCGCAATTGAAAAGAATGTAATTTCACTACCTTGGAGAGGGTGAGATCAGCGTGACGTAAAAAATGTGGAATTAAAATAGACAATCTCACAAAAATAGTAATCACACAATTAGGCACAAGTATTTTTAGGTGGAAACCCAACCTAGGTGAAAACCACCACCTAACCCTCTCGAGTTAGGATTTTTCGATCGATCTAATCAATCAAATCCACTATACGAACTACTTCAAAGAGGGTAGTTCAACCTCAAGTACAACCACGCTACAAGTGCGAGGGTAGCATTCCTCAACCCCTCCTCTTCACAAGGAGGATTTTATCCCTCAATGGAGACAACAATTCGCAAAGCAAATACTCAAACCAAAGAACAATAAAAGTACAAGAATCCTATAGAGCCAGAAATATTAACACCTACCTTCTATAGGAGTTAGGAAACTTCCCTTTGGTGGAAGTGTGCCGAAGTGATGATGCAGATGCATGAACCACGTGGCGGCGCTTTGTTGCTCTCGTAATCGTGGTGGAAGAGTAGGTGCGCAAAGGGATGAAGCACTTGAATGTGGAAACAAGACTTTGAGAGCAAGTGCTTCTTCTACTTCAATTTGACACAAAATGAGTGGAAATATTCTTGCAAGGTGTGTTTTTGAGTGGCAAGGGCTCTCCTCTATTTATAGAGGGCCTAGGAAGGCTTTGGAAGGCCTTGGAAGACTTCCATAGCCATTGGGTGCAAGGTCCAAGAGAATCAGGCCGTAATCAGAAATAATCATGATTCTGACAGGGTCATCAGACGTATGGTCCTGGTATCAGACGTCTGGTCCTGGTATCAGACGTCTGGAAAACCCGTTTAAGATGTATGGGAACTAAGTCAGACGTTTGATTTTAGGCGGGCTTCCTTCCTGACTTGAATTAGATCGAAACAGGGTTTTAGTGAACGTCCATTAGACGACACACAGGACGTCTAACACAAGGTCTGGACATCTGGAAAACTATTTGTTCTGCGGGAATGAATTCCAAGAAGGGTAATGGCTACAAGATTTGTCAAAGTCAATTTTTGGTCAGTCGAGGCAAAACGGTCACATATCAGATGTCTAGGATCACTTACGGACGTCTAATAATGTCTGATATAAGCTAATGGTCAGATTCCTCAATGTCTGTGTGGGCAGCCTACGTTCCACTAATTGGACGTCTGGCAAAGGCATCAGACATCTCCTAAGACGTCTGGGCTAAGATTTGGATGACTGATTCAAATGGACAGAACCTATTAAGTCCAGCCTAGATGTTATCGGATGTCTGAGTCAACAGTCAGACGTCTTAAAAGTCATTATTAGACGTTTGATTTTCAGATTAGACGCCTGATAAGGCTATCTGAACCCTATTTTGATTTTCTAAGTTCTCTACAGAAGACCTAAGTATCCTAGGGTTGTGCAAGTGTTCCTAGGACTACTGTTAGGGTTCTTTGAGGCTCTTTAACATGAATCTAAGAAACAAAAATGAAGAGCAACAAAAGAAACAAAAAATATATAGTATAAAGGAAAGGAAATCTATCATATTCTTCATCTCCTTCCTTCTTCAAGTTATCTCTCCTCACAAAGCTCCTTTTTTCTCCATCAAGCTCCTTCAATTCATCATAGATGCGAGCGAACAACGTCTAACCATGTCTCCATTTGCAATTAACCTGAAATCTAAGACTTCAAGTGCAAATGTTAAATGACACGTGTTTTGTTATCATCAAAATAAACAATTGTGGTGCTCTAGCACCAACAATCTCCCCCTTTTTTATGATGACAAAATCATAAATAATAATGCATAAGATCCTCCCCCTTTTTGACATTATCAAAAAGATTTAATTGATTTTAAATTTCCTATAACTCCCCCTTAAAACATGCTGTTCTATAAATGGTTTGAATTTCTTTTAACAAGAGTAATGTCCTTCCCCTTTTTGTAACAACAAGATAGCTATTATTTTTCTCCCCCTTTCTAAAGGAAATATAGCTAATTTAACAAGATCTTCCCCTTAATGATTGACAAATAGCTCATAGTTTTAACTCCCCCTATCTATATGCTAATGATAAAAAGATAGGGTTAAGGGTTACCTCACCTACCATGGACAATAAAATGGCCCAAATGGAGGTGGTGGATGCCACATCGGATGGGGCTCCCATCTGTAGCTTGGAGGCCCGGGCATTGGTGCCGGTCTCCAATCTGGCAGACGACGTGCGGCTGGTCCATCATTTGTTTACCGTCTCGTCGATCTTCTTGTCCTCCTTCTTGGTTTACTCCTTGGTCCTCCCAACTCGAGTTGACCGTTCTTGAGCTTGTAGGTCCAATCTCTTGTATTATAGTCACCCTTGAAACCTACAAAATAAGATTCCAATTTTTTCTTCAGTATCCAAGTGAGCTTGGGTCCGGATCTGTTAGCGAGTCTCCTTGACGGAGATCTTTTCTCAATCTTAGGGCTATGCAAATTATCTATTTTGTTGATTAATTTGTTAGAATTTTCCCTAAGACATGTGATTTTTTTTTCTATAATATTCATCTTAGTCTTTAAATCAGAAATTTCTAATTTTAGACTAGCATTTTTCTCAATCAATTTAGTATTTTCATTGATTAAATCTTTATTTTCTAATAACAAGTTATTATCCTTAGGACTAATTTCTAGGTCCTTGAGTTATTTTTCTAACCTTTCATTTTCATCTTTAAGAAAATTAGGGTTCTTTTTAATACTTTTATTTTCTACCTTAAGTGATTTACTAAGTTCAAATAGCTCATCGAAAGCATCTTGTAAATCAGAATGTACCTCATTGTCGAAGTCACTTTCGCTGTCGCCCTCTATCTCCATGAAGCCCATGCAGGCGATTTCTTCCTGGGGATTCCCTTCTTCTTCTTCCTTCGAGCTTGAGTCATCCCACGTTGCTTGGAACGCCTTCTTAGACTTCTTCTCCTTTTCCTTCTTCTTCTTCTTGAGAAGTGGGCATTTTGGTCATAGATGCCTTTTCTCGTTGCAGTGGTAGCAATGTCTCGCGCTTTCCTTCTTCTCTTTTTCTTTCTTTGACTCCCTACAAAACTTGAAAAACTTTTTATGTAAAAAGTTAAAGTCTTCGTCATCGGAACTTACCTCGCTATCTGATGCGGCTCTGAATGCGAGGGTCTTCTTCGATTTTGGCTCTGGTGTTTGCTTCTTCTTCTGCTTCAGCTTTGTCTCATAGGCCATTAGATTGCCTAGGAGATCTTTCATGTTGAGCTCCTCCATCTCGTTCGCCTCCTCGATGGCGGTGACCTTTTGCTCCCATTCTGGTCCAAGGGAATGAAGAAGCTTCCCCTGAAGCTCCCCCTTGATGAAAGTCTTTCCTAATGCCTTAAGATTATTCACTATGAGAGTGAACCTAGTGTTCATCTCACTCAAAAATTCATTAGATTTCATGGAAAAAGACTCAAATTCTTGTGAAAGTAAATTGAGTTTAGAAGTTTTTACCTTAGAGGTACCCTCGTGAGTTACCTCAAGTGTGTGCCAGATCTCGTATGCGGTGGCACATTACGAGATTCTATTGAACTCCTCCGGGCTGAGCGTGCAATACAACGCGTTCATTGTTTTTGCGTTGAGCGAGAGTTCCTGGATCTGCTACTGCGAGTATCCTGTGGCGGGTCTCTCCGGGATGTCGAATGGCGTCTCGCATCTGGCCCAGATGGTGAAGTTGTTGGCTTATTGCCACGTCTTCATCTGCAACTTCTAGTACAGGTAGTTGTTCCAATCAAAGAATAGTGGACGGGTCGTAGACTGCCCCTCGAAAATCCTGCTTGCAAAGCTACTTCCCTCCATGATCTTCTTGCTTGGTTGTTACATCGAGACAGCAAGAAGTTGCTCTGATACCAAATGTAATTTCGCTAACTTGGAGGGGGTGAGATCAGCGTGACGTAAAAAATGTAGAATTAAAATAGACAATCTCACAAAAATAGCAATCACACAATTAGGCACAAGTATTTTTAGGTGGAAACCCAACCCGGGTGAAAACCACCACCTAACCCTTTTGAGTTAGGATTTTTTGATCGATATAGTCGATCAATTCCACTATACGAACTACTTCAACGAGGGTAGTTCAACCTCAAGTACAACCACGCTACAAGTGCGAGGGTAGCGTTCCTCAACCCTCCTCTTCACAAGGAGGATTTTGTCCCTTGATGGAGACAACAATTCGCAAAGCGAATACTCAAACCAAAGAACAATAAAAGTACAAGAATCCTATAGAGCCACAAATATTAACACCTAGCTTCTATAGGAGTTAGGAAACTTCCCTTTGGTGGAAGTGCGTCGAAGTGACGGCGCAGATGCGTGAACCATGCGGCGGTGCTTTGTCACTTTCGTAATCGCAGTGGGAGAGCGAGTGCGTAAAGGGATGAAGCACTTGAATGTGGAAACAAGCCTTTGAGAGCAAGTGCTTCTTCTACTTCAATTTGACACAAAATGAGTGGAAATATTCTTGCAAGGTGTGTTTTTGAGTGGCAAGGGTTCTCTATTTATGGAGGGCCTAGGAAGGCTTTGGAAGGCCTTGGAAGGCTTCCATAGCCGTTGGGTACAAGGCCCAAGAGAATCAGGCCGTAATAAAAAACAATCATGATTCTGACAGGGTAATCAAACATCTAGTCTTGGTATCAAACGTCTGGAAAACCCATTTAAGACGTCTGGGAACAAAGTCAGACGTCTGATTTTAGGTGGGTTTCCTTCCTGACTTGAATCAGATCAAAATGGGGTTCTAGTGAACGTCCATCAGATGACACACAAGACATCTAGCACAAGGTCTGGATGTCTGGAAACCTATTTGTGCTGCGGGAATGGATTCCCAAGAAGGGTAACGGCTACAAGATTTGCCAAAGGCGATTTTGGGTCAGTCAAGGCAAAACGGTCACATATCAGACGTCTGGGATCACTTACGGATGTTTGATAATGTCTGATATAAGCTAACAGCCAGATTCCTCAACGTCTGTGTGGGCAGCCAACGTTACACTAATTGGACGTCTGGCAAAGGCATCTGACGTCTCCTAAGACGTCTGGGCTAAGGTCTGGACGACTGATTCAAATGGACAGAACCTATTAAGTCCAGCCTAGATGTTATCGAACGTCTGAGTCAACAGTCAGACGTCTTAAAAGCCATTGTCTGATGTCTGATTTTCAGATTAAACGTCTAATAAGGTTGTCTGAACCCTATTTTGGTTTTCTAAGTTCTCTACAAAAGACCTAAGTATCCTAGGGTTGTGCAAGTGTTTCTAGGACTACTGTTAGGGTTCTTTGAGGCTCTTTAACATAAATCTAAGAAACAAAAATGAAGAGCAACAAAAGAAACAAAAAATATATACTACAAAGGAAAGGAAATCTATCCTATTCTTCATCTCCTTCCTTCTTCAAGTTATTGCTCCTCGCAAAGCTCCTTTGTTCTCCATCAAGCTCCACCAATCCGTCATGGATGTGAGCTCGAACGCCGTCTAACCACGTCTCCATTTGCAATTAACCTGAAATCTATGACTTCAAGTGGAAATGTTAAATGACACGTGTTTTATTATCATCAAAATAAGTGATAGTGGTATTCTAGCACCAACAAAGAACTCCTCTGTGGCTTCTTCCTTCAAGTGGTCCTTCTCCAAGCCTCCTCCAAGGGTGGATGTCCACCACCCTTGTTCCTCCTCTTGCCTAGTCATTCTCGTAGATGAAGGCTTCCTCCTCCTTAGCATGGCACAAGGGAGAAGAAGAATGAGGAAGAAGGCACCAAGGGGGCAGCTAGGTTGCCCCCTTGATCTTCTTCTCTTCTTCTTCTTCCTTGGCCTTAGGTGTAGGTGGTGTAATGGTGGAATATACAAAGGGAGAAGATGATTATAAGGTTGTGGTTAGATGTGTTTTTATAGGAAGGGAAGGTGGTGGTTGGCGTGGAGATAGGCATAGGCCTAGGATTCATTTTTATAGTAGTTATGGGTGGTTATGTTGATCCTAGGGTTAAGACTAGTTGGCACAAATGTAGGGTTGCTTAGGCGGGTGGTTAAGGGTTGGAGGTCACCCTTGGTGGACTTTTATGGGTGTAGGGGTGCCTTGAATTTGGTGCCATGTGGGGGCTTCTAGAAGGTTTCCATGTGGTGCCAAGATTGGTGGTTGAGATGGGCTTAGCTATTGGATGGAGGGTTGGGATGGAAGGGTGTTTGGCGCCAAATATCATGGTTATGGGATGGTTTTGACCCCAAAATGGTGGAGGCTTTTGTTGGTGGAGTGGGGTGGAAGGGTGCCTATAGCTGGCACCAAAATTGGTTAGGGCTAGGTAGATTAGGTGGACTAGGTTTAGGGCTATTTGGTGGAGCTTGGCAAGATAGGTTTTAGGGTTGGGTAGGGATGTCAAAGAGGTGACTAGCTATACTAAGTTAGCTTCGCTAGCTTAGCTAGTAGAGAGTAGGATAGGAGGCAGAGGGAGCTAGGGTTTTGGGGGAGAGGAGTTGGAGGAATTTATCTTGAGCTGCACTGGAGTTGGTGGTTGCTGAAGAGAGCAGCAGAGACCTACCTTAGCTGGCTTAGCTTGCTAGTTCTTTGCTAGCTGCTAAGACAAGCCAAGATGACCTAGCTTCTGTAGAAATGAGCTGAGGTGAGCTAGGTCTGATCTTCCCGGAGAATACCTAGCTAGCTGGAGTAGTTAGCTTAGGTCAAGTAGCTCAGCTCAACTAAGTTGAGCTGAGTTAAGCCTCCAGGAGTTGGACTTGAGCTGGCCTGAGCTAGTTGAGGTCATCTTCAGTTGACTAGGTCTAGCTGGTAGTTAGTCCTAGTCAGTTTGAGCTTCCAGTGAACTCTTCTGAGCTGGAGGAGCTGGAGTGGAGCTGGGATCAACTGTCTTGAGCTAGTTTGAGTTGCCATCCAGTTGAGGTGAGCTGAATGGAGCTAAGGTGAACTAGCTTGAGCTACCATTCAACTAAGATGAGCTGAATGGAGCTAGGGATGAGTTGATCCAGCTAAAAGGAGATGGGATACAACTGGGGTGATTAGATCTAGCTGAGCTCCAGCGAGTTGGATCTAGCTGAGCTCCAGCTGAAATGAGCTTCCTCTTCATCTTTTACCTTCCTGAGTGTCAAGGCTTGCAGGATCTGACTTTCTATCTATCCTTGACACTCAAGTAAACGTATGAAAAATACAACTAAAATGCAATGCATGCCTATCCTAGGTAAATGCCTAAATGTAGCCCAAAAAAATCCGTTTGTGGAGTTAAAACCCTAAGAGCTAGATCTATTTTAGGGCATAAGAATGATGATAAACCGGCGTTTCTCACGATCACATATTTTCTCCTACCATAAATAATAATGCGACAGGTGACATATCCTTTTGAGCTCCTTGCGCCCAGCCGATGGAGTTAAACTTAGCGCTTAACGGAAGGCAACTCGTCATTTGAAAAAACTGAGACCTTTCTGACCTATCTTATCGCTAAAATCATATTGCACTTTAAGGATTATCCATTAGAATAGCCGACTCCACCTTGGATACTTGTATCAAAGTTGGAAATCATCTGCAACAGTCATTCTGACTTGTTCACCACCCACCTGTTCTAATGTATGATCTGAACTAAACTTGAACCACCTAATTTTCAATGGGGACATTGCAAATCTTAGGCATGGGGGTGTATTAAAGTGCAAAACGCTATGAGAATCAATTCATGTAGGGGTTTCATTCAAAAAAATAAAAATAAAGAGAAAAGGAGAGGTCAATGTGGGCTGAATTGAAAACAATTGAGGAAAAGGAATGGAAAAGAAAGAAGCAATCAAAAAGAAAGAAAAAAGAGATAGTCCCTTGTGATTGAATATGGAACTCACCTAAGTTCTAAGCTGGATCGGATGATGAATGAAGACCTAAAAGGCTGAAACTTAGGAGATTAGTGATGAGTACTGACCTTAGACCTATTGGATCTATCTCCGGGTTTAAACACTTAAGTATTTGTTAAGATTCGGATTAGTCCTCAAGAGGTTGAGGAAAGTGCAAGGCTAATGCATTAATTCTAAGGCTTAGGGATTATTCTGCCTCATTGCTTGCCCTTTGGTTTGTGGGACCTGGTAACCTAAGGATGCAAAACCCACACACCAGTCTAGTTCAGTGCGCTTAACGAAGAAATAATGCCAAAAGTATTCTATTCTTAAAAAGTCATCTCAAAGATATAGCTTAGAAGTGACTCGAAGGCACAAGTTGATTGGACGAGTTCTCAGCGCAGAGAGGTGGAAAATTCCCTTCGAAGATGCGTAATAACATGTCGTCTCCTCAGTGCTTGTCTCCTAGGATATCTAAATATCCTACTAGGGGCATGTAAGCACCTTATGTCGATTCAGGTGCCATGGGCGAGATTATCCCAAAATGTCAATTATTAGGGCTCGAATTTAGCTACAGAATGCCATGGGCAGTTGTTGTAGGGATCTGGAGAGAATTAAGATTAAGTTATCATCGTTGTAGTGCAAAATCCTCAATTGATCTCTCAACAAATAATATTTATAAACTCATATATCTAGAAATGAAGTTTGAGGTAGAAAACAGGGAGCAAATAGGAATTCATGCGCTAATCTTCAATTAAAATATAAATGAGCACAGGAAATAAGCCAAGAATAATATTTCAATGAATAACACTACTCAAAATTGATATTCAATGATAAACATGAGTATTTCAAGAGTTTAGTGAAGCAAAAAGATGTCTAAGACAAAATAATGGTGATTTAGATCACCAATTATTATTCTAAACACATGTATATCAATTAATCAACTCAAATAAATGAACGGTACTCAGACGTCTGATTTTATAATTAGATCACTTAAAATGTTCTCTGCTTCTGTTGCTTTATTCTTCTTCTCTCTTTCTCTTCTTCTCAGGCACACCAAGGGTCTTCTCCCCTCTTTCATAAAGCCTTCTGTGTATCTTTTCTTCCTTTCTTCACAAAGTCTTCAACTCTTCATTTCTTCTTTAGCCTCTTCTTTCTCACAGCGGCTATGTGTCAAGTTCTCTCTTTGAAGCAAAACCCTCCCCCCCGCTCTGTCTTTCCTTCTCTCATCTCTGATCTAGGTTTAACGGGTAATAGGGTATGCGGTAACCCGGGTCAAGGGCTGTGTGCGTGGGTCGCAGCTGAGGAGTGAGAGAGACTTAGGTGGGTCAGATCATGTGCAGGTAATGTGCTGGGGACCTCACCCCCCAGTGTACTTTAAACGATAAGCCTTAGACACAAAAATAATATATGCGCTGATGGGAACACCATCATGAGCCATAACTAGCTCAATTTAGTCATTATCAAGGAATAAATGCTCCTACATAACTGCCAGAGAGTCATAATTCATTGCATAATCATTCTGAGATAAATATAAGAAAATAGGGTTAAAACTGTAATTTTACCATCATATCATAAATGTAATACAATCACAGGTTTTCCCAGGGGGTAATTAAGGGTCAAATGGCCTTAAATGTCCAATAAGTGGGTTAGAATAGACAAAAAAGGATTTTCGCGTGTTTTGAGAATTAAATGACTTCTGAAACCCTAAAAATAGGCCCGCTTAATTAATTGAGGTTCTGGTCAGGATAAAATTCACCTAAACCCTCTAAAATTCATAAAAAAATATTCTTTAGGATTTGGTACTTTCAATTTGACCATCAGAACCCATCTTGATCCAAAATAGTCTCAGACTAACATTTGCCATAATTTAGGTTTTTGCATAAATTACCCAGTCAAACGAGGTCAAAACCTAAATCTAACTTCACCATTGGATTCCTTGGTTCCAAATTAGGGTTGTACCAAATATTTGGGCCCAATCTGAGATCATCTTGACCAAGTTTGCATTTTGGTCCAGTCAGACTCTTTCTATCTCATTTAGACCCTCAACTTTTGAATTCCTTACAACTAGCCCCCCAACTTCTTTATCTTCTTCACAGAAAGATCCCTGCAGCCATGAATCCTATTCCTACAACTCTGGAGGCCTTCGATTGAAAAGAACTCCTCTGCTCAATCAATCCCTTCCAAAATTGGAAGGGAGATTCCTTGAGGAGTCCTCATCCCATTGAATCCGTCCATGTGCCCTAAAACTTTCCTAATCTCTCATGCGAATGCATGAGAGATTAGGGTATCCTAAAGAATTCCTACTCCGGTGACAATTCCTAGCTTGGAAGCTTGGCTTCCAAGCTCAAAACCCCCTCCTAAGCCCTATAAAGGATCCCCGGAGCATGGCTGTGCTCTTCAGTTAGGATTTGACCACAAAACCCTCTTCCTAACCCTACCTCCTGCCTCCTTCGATCCAGCTCCGGTGAGCATCTTCCCCATTGTCCTATGGCCTCCCAACTGCCAAATTGGGATCGTCTTCTTCCTCCCTGACTTCCTCCGCCTCTCGATGATCACATCAGAGGTGCCTTAGCCCCTTCTTCCTTGCTGTCTCTCCCTTTGGAGGTTTGTCTTCCCCACGTCTGGCCATCACACCGGCGTGGAAATATCTCCCCCTTTCATCTCTAAACTAGGTTCTTTAACTTCCCCTACTTCCCTCCTTTTTCTCTCTTTCTATCTCTTAAAACAATCGCCTACCACACGTCTCCCCCTCTATCTTCTTCTGCTCCTGTGAAGCTTTGGCAATGCCCAACCGCCGCTTCACTGCATGATTTGCGCCGCTATCACCTCCATCATCTCCACTATGCTCCACTCTTCAAAACCCTTCTCTCCATTAACTTTTTCATCCACCCACTCACGCCACCGAACAAACCCATCACTGGCTTCCTTCCTTGACTCCGACCGGCCACCACACACCCCAATCCGCCATGAAACCACCGCCAACATACTCCATGTCATTCGGCGAAGGTTCTGCGCTAGTTTAACTTGGTCGTAAGGCTGTATTATTATTTTTAGGTTGATGCCATCCTTCGCTCATTGTTGCCATTACCGAAGCTTCAAGCAAGGCTTCAAGCTCACTCTAGGATGCAGTGACTCCAGGCGTTTGCTCCAGGCTACGTGGACTCATCCCACGAATGTATCTAGGACCTCAGTTGAAGACTTCAGGAGCAGCAGCCACGCCAATTGGATGAAAGACTAAGCCGCTGCTGTCACGCGAAGAAGAGTGGGACTTTAGTCCCACCTCAAAAGTGGACAATCGAGTGAAGCCGCATATATTGTTTTTATGATTGGGGCTTATCGCCTCCAACCATGAGGTGAGGTCCCATTACACCCTCACTCACCTGACCCGCCTAAGCCTCTCACTCCTTGGTCACTACACCACACAGGTGACCCTAGACCCGGGTACGCAGATCCTCTGATTACCCAATAACCCAATGTGCATGGCCTTGGGAGGGCGAAACCCAGAGAGAGAAAGGAAGAGAGTGGGGGGCAGGGGAGGTTTTTCCCTATGCGACACTTTGCCAAAATCTGAGTGCCTCCCTTGTGCGTAAGAAGAAAGGAAGAAAAGAGAAGAGAAGAGTAGTAGAAGAGAAAAGAAGAAGGCCTGAAAAAGAAGGAAGAAGTCAAGGAAAGAAAGAGGAGAAGAAGAATAGTACTAGAGAAGCACTATAACATCTGATGGTTAAGTCGTCTGGTCATCAGACTCGATGACTGATTTGAGGCTTGATACTATTGAGATATTGAATGATTGATATATATGCTTAGAGAATAATTGGTGATTTAAATCACCATCATTTTAGCTTCTCTACATTTTTATTGCCTCAAATACATGAGAATTCATTGAATATCTAAAGTGACAGATTAGTATTTATTGAATATCATTTTGTGGTTTAAATTCTTGTGGCCATTTACATTATTTATGATTAGTGTGTGAATTCCTATTTGCTCCTTGTGTTCTACCTCGAACTTTCATTCGAGTTAAAAATATTATTTATTTTTAAGAGATTTCGACTGTACTACAAGGCAGCATTTATAAACATTGATTTCTCTCAGCAAACAAGCGCTGCCACTGCCTTCTGCATTTCCGAGGTGAGACTAATCCCACGGCTCTCTTTCGCGTGCGCCTGCAGGTGAAGACGCCTTCAATTGAGGCAACTGTAGATGGCTTGGTCCTAGATTGACCACCTAGATGAGTTCCTGGGATGAAGGCACGGGTCCTGGAGGTAGTGCCTGGGGTTCGCATGGCCTCAAACTCGAAGAATGTGGTGGTGATAATGGTGGTGACGGCGAAACCTAAAATTCATGCAAATGGCCTCTCGACCACATTAAAACAGCTCACGATCTTCACCGGTGGACGAGGAGTGCGGTTGTGGTGGTTTTATGGCGTGAGAGGGTGTGAGGTGATTGGATGGCCTCGGGGAAGGTGAGATGAAGGTGAGATGAAGGTGGGTTGTTCGGTAGAGCTTTGGAGTAGGCGATAGGGCGAAATAGAATAGGGGTTTTGGTTAGAGGCGAATGTCAGAAGTTTTGGGAATGTCGGCGAGGCTTTTGGAGGTGTGAGGTGAATGGATGACCTCGCCGGAGGTGTGGTCGGAGATGGAAGAGATGATGGTGAACGTGGGGTCGAGGGGTTTTTTTGGGTTTTGACTAGAGGAAGATAACCTAAAGACATAAAGAGACCTAACTAACCTACTCTAATGGTTGATGGGGGCAGGATTGACACCGGCATTGGCAGGCCGACGCCATGGAAGATGAAGTCTCCGTAGGGGGATGACGCCGAAGACAGAGGTCGAGGACGGCAAAGCTTTGACCAGCCACTGTCGGAGGAAGGAGGGGAGGATAGCTGTGCCTCCAATTTGACGATTGGGGCCGCGAACGAAGGAGAATGAAGAGGACCGCTGGAGCTTGGTCGGAGAGGGGTCGGAGGTAGGGTTAGGAAGATGTTTTTGGCCGCAAACCTTGCTAAGGAGGTGAGGTTGTTCATGGAGGTCCTTTATAGAGCTTGGGTCGAGCTTCAAATTAGGAAAGAGCTTGCATGAGCTTGCAACTCAAGGAATAGGATTCTTTGAAATCCTAATGTTCACATGGCTTGTAGGATTGATTTCAAACCCTAAAAAGATATTTAACGGATTCCTAATTGCCTAAACATTCATCCTTCCAATTTTGGAAGGATTTGGAGTTGAAACGAGAGAGATCTTCTCTCTAGAAGCTCAGATCTTTGGCTTCACACCTGCCATGGCGGCAGGGACCCAAATGTGAAGGTGATGACAAAAGTATTGGGGTTTTTGCAATAGATTTCAAAAGTTAGGGGTACACATGTGATAAAAAGAGTCAGACTAGACTGAATTTAAAACTAGGTCAAGATGATCTCTGATTGGGTTGAAATTTTGGTACAAACTTAATTTGGACCTAAGGAATCTGATGGTAAAGTCGGATTTATGTTTTGACCAAGTTTAGCTAGGTAATTTGCATAGAAAACCAAATTAGTCCAATTATCTGTTTGAGACTATGTTTTAGGTCAAATTATGTTCAGATGGTCAAAGTAAGCATACCAAACTTTAAAGAATATTTTTCTATGATTTTTAGAAGGTTTGGGTGAATTTTATCCTAACCAGAACCTCAGTGAATTAAGCAAGTCTGTTTTTAGGGTTTCAATTATCTATTAATTCCCAAAATGCGTGAAAACCCATTTCTGTTTGTATGAACCCAATAATTAGGCATTTATGATCATTTGACCTTTATTTAACCTCTGGGAAACCCCATGATTGTTCTACAATTAAGATATTCTATTAAAACTGCAGTTTTATCCCTATTTTCATGTTTATCTCTCAGAATGGATTTACAGTGAATTAAGGCTCTTTAGTGGTTATGTAGGAGCATTTATAAATGGATCCTAACTAAATAAAGCTAGATATGGCTAATGATGATGCTATCATCATACCCCCATGCTTAACTTTTCCTAGTCCCTTAGCAAAATCTTATGAAATGAACTCGAATTCTAGACCATGCCTTTGATGCTTAAAGTCTTGATTCTTTATTCTTTTTAGAAATTAGGTAGAAATCCTAAAATAGGCCTAGAGGTATTCAACTATCAACCAAGATCCAGACCTGACCAGCTTTAGCCTCAGTCTGCCACGAAAGTTTCTAAGGCACACAGAAACTATCCTAAAGTTTTTTGAACCCAGCGGTTAAAGCACCTGTGCTTGTAACATGGTTTGTCCAGGTTCTGTTTGTAGTGCATTTTTGTAAGAGGGTAGAAGAATTTTTTTCATTTTTTGGATAGCTTTCTCTCTCTTTCTTTCCTTTATTTCTGGCTTTAGATTGGCTCAAAAATACGGTCTTTATCGGATTCCTTATCCCCACCATCAATCCTCGTAGAGTTTCTGGTAATCGATGCTTTAGGATAGCACTGCCCATGGAACCCCCAGAATCCTAGCTTTCGACACTTCGGGATAGTGCTGCCTATGGCATTCTATAGCTAAATTCAGGCCTTGGCGATCGACATTTCGGGATAATCCCGTTCATGGCACCTGAATCAAGCACCGAGGAGACGGTATGTTATTGCACATCTTTGAGGGAAATTTCCAGCCTCTCTGTGCTGGGAACTCATCCAAATCAACTTGTATTGATAAGCTGCTCCTAATCTAGGTATCTTTTTCATAACAGAATAAACACTTTTGCGTGATTTTGATTATTAAGCACACTGAACCAAACTTGTGTGTGGATTAGGGTGCTTAGGTTACCGAGTCCCGCAAACCAAAGGTCAGTTAATGAGGCCGAATAATCCATAAGCCTTAGACCTAATACATAGGCTTCATATTTTCCTCAACCTCTTAAGGACTATTTGGATCTTAACGGATACGTGAATTTTTAAGCCCAAAACAAGCCCAAGAGGCCTAAGATCAGCACTCATACTAATCCCTTTGTCTCTTTAGTACTCTAGGACTTAATTTTTTTTCTTTTGATTTGGTCTAGAACTTAAGTACATTCCATAATCATTTACTAATGACTATCCCTTTTCTTTATTTCAAATTGTATCTCCTTTTTGACATTTAAATCACCTCCTCTTTCCTCCTCAAGAATGATATGCAATGAAGCACACAAAATTTCCTCCCCTTTCTCCATTTTTTTATTCTTTTTCAATTTATTATTATTATTTTTTGGTTTTTTGAATGAGTAATTTTTGTGAGAACCCTTCAGAAACTTGAATTTTTATGTGTTTGCACTTTAACACCCCTCATGCTTAAGTTGTTCAATGTCCTCATTATAAACTGGAGGGTATGAAATCAGTTTGGTTCATGGGTTAGAACAGGATCAAAAGGGTGGGTGAATGGGTCAGGATGACTATTGCGGATGATTTCAAGCTCTAGTACGAGTACCAAAGGTGGAGTCAGCTGTTCTAAAACTGAACTCAGAAGTGCAATAGATGTGAAGCTCAAAAGATGATCAGAAGGATCTCATGTTTTTGGAATGATGGGTGGCCTCCCATTAAGCGCTAAATTCAATGCCTTTAGCCGAGCAGAAGGTGGTCATGGAGGAGTGGTCAAATCAGATGAATTTTGGAGAATAAGCACCTTGATTAATAGCCTGGTTGGTCCAACCAGGTGTTTGTTTAGATCAACAGGTTGATGATGCAGCCTAAACCCAATCAATTTGGTGGGTTGATGGATGTGGATCAAGAGATACGGTGCCCACCAGATGCCTTGAAGTTCAAACAGATGTGGCAGTGAGAATCGCGGGTTTGACTGATTCCAATCAGCCTGGTCAGAGTAAGGATCCTCAAATGACAAGGAGTCTGTGGAGGATGTAGGAACCTTACAAGAGTGATCCGAGAAAGATAGGACATGATTAGTAGTCTGATCAATGTCCGAAACTCGATAAAAATGCGGAGAAGAATCATATGCAACCGGATCATCGAGAGGAGAATCAGAGTAGAAGTTGATTCCGGTTGCAGGTCAGGGTTGGGTTAGGATTCGAGAAGGTTCTGAATGTGGATTAGAAGAGGTGGCTTCTTGGAGAACTATGTGTGTTGAGGGCTCCTCTAGAAAGCATGTAAAAATAGGTTCATTTAGAGAGTCCTCGTAATAGCCATCAAAATCAAAGGTAAATGCCTGAAGAGTGCTTGTAGGATCATCAAAATTTGAGTCAAGAAAATATTCGAACTCTGGATTGTAGACACTCTTGGCACTTACTGTTTCTGATTCCTGAAGATCAAAAAGGAATGATTCCATCTCAATGGAATCTAAATTTGAATCAATGATCTCGAGATCAGGGACCTCAGAATCAGAGTCAGAAAATGGGTCATGGATGCTGAGGTTGTAGATTGGTTCATAATTGTTAGGAAACAAAAGTTCTCCGAAATCAGAGTAGGATTCAAAATCATCGGAGAACTTGAGAAGATCGAGTTTTGAACTTGATTCCAGATCAGAGGTTCCACCACAAAAAGGATCAAGATATGTAGAATCAGCAACTTGACTTTGATCTAGCCTATTTTTAGATTTTGAGCTTAAAAAGGCATCCTTATTAGCCATGGGCTCGGGTTCTTAGCTCTTAGGGTAGACCCACTCGATTCCCAATTCTTCCAACTCCTCTGTTTCTATGTCATAGATTGGCGTGGCTTTCGAAAAATCAATTAGTGACTCTAGGGAGGTTGGAGAGGTGTATTCATCAAATACAGGCCCTGAATTGTAATTCAAATTCAAAATCTGATTTTCATCATTTCGGGCCTCATGATTATCCCAAACAGGCTCGAATCCAGATTCTGGGTTAAAGGTAAGGGTTGGATCACTAGAATCTTGGTTGGGCTCTATTGGGATGTTAGAGTCATTCTCAAGAATCACCTTAACAAGATAAGGCTTAGGATTTACATTCTCGAGAAGTCTTGTTTTAAGCTCATCATCACAGGTGTCAAGAAAATCTAAGCTCGATGGACCAACTTCTTGATTTTCTAGGGTTGGTTCAGAATCAAAAACACTTGCAATTGGATCCTCCCTACCCTCATCAAGATCAGGAATGTCAATTGCTATGAAATTTGAATCTGAATTCATTTGGGTTGGGGGTCCATAACAACTATGACCATCAAACCCGAGATTTGGGAAATTACATAAATCACTGGAATTACTCCAAGATGTCATCTTAACTTTTGACGAGTATTTTTTATCAATGGATCTATATAACCTATTCAGCAATTCTCCCCATTTTTCTAAAAAATTCTGGAGTTCTTCCGGAACTAAAGGATTTGACCAATATTACAAACAATCATTGTTGTGTAATTTCACCAATTCAATGTGTTCTGCTAGGAGATCATCCCGGGTTGAACCCTGGTTTAGTCATAGCCATATCATCTCTATACAGTTCAAAATGTGGTCCATTCTTTTCTTGAATTTATCCTGAATGTCCCTTTTACAATATTCTTCATGGTGTCTATAAGCATTCTCAATTATCTTTTCTTTCATGCTCATTTGGGACTCAGGTTTCCTAAACAGTCTTCCTAGATTGCCAGGTTGCATTCTTGAATCAAATGGTGGAATCAAGATGTAGAATCAAAACTCAGGTTAGATTGAAGTTGATCAGTTCTGAAAAAAGATTCCCAAGAAGATCTAATGAGGTCACTTAGGTCAAAAACCTAATGACCATCCTGTGTATGTGCTCTATAGAAAAGATGAGGGATTGGATATTATTAGACCCAATCAAGGTACCCAAAGATTTTTCGATGACTATGGCAATTTCGAGGTGGTTGATACCTCTGAATTAGAATCTGCACACCCGAGAAATACCTAGGTAGCCAGGAAGGGAGAGCCCCGCAAAGACCCCTACATGGTAGAGTGTCCCCATGGGTTATAGGGTTTCCCCCACCCAACCTTCCTTGTCACTGCGATTCCAAGTAGACTGAAATTTACAAACTTAAGACCTTAAGTCTACCAATTTTAGCCTAATTAGTGCTATGAATTTCACTTGATTAGAAGTTGATTGGATTGTGACCTAATTCAGAGGTTGGTTGGCCCACAAAGTAGACCAACTTCACCTAACCTATCCTAAATATGTCACAATGAACTCTAGGTCAAGACCTAGAAATCATCCTGAATTGACTCTCAGGTTATTAGGCCCAAGATTTTAGGGTTCAAGTGAAATTAGAGCCTGATTTTAGGGTTCTACATGATTAGATCTTTTCAAACAGAAGCTTGGGTAGCACACAAGTGCGGGAGGGTTTATTCTCTTTAATGCAAGCAAATGTGAACTAGCACTTCAATCCCTAATGTTGAAAACCCTAATTTGCTTTATTCCAAGTCCAATTTAATCTTCCATTGTTCACCTTGGGCTTCAAGTAAGAAGTGTGTTAGACCAAGGTGATTAGAAGTTAAGCGTAGTCCCTAATAGGTATAGGAAATCAAGGTGGGTGATAACACCACGCAAGGGGGTAGTAATTAGGTTGAATATGGCCCATCTTTAGAATAAAAGGCACAACATAAAGTAGAATAGGAGCGTTGCATGCATCAAGTACCAAGATTGCTTATAAACCGTATTAATGGCCATTTGTGTAAAGTATTTGTCAAAGCAGGCCTCATATGAGCAATCGGACCGCACGGATGGATTCAAGACGACGAACGGAGTCCAACGGACTCAAGATCAGCCAAATCCGACATCCGGAGCTCCCACATGGGCCCAAGAAATCATGACCGTTGATCTGGAGATCAACGGCCCAGAACGCGCCACGTCGCCCCGCCCCCGCCGCTCTCTCGCCCTCAAGCCATCCAAGAACGAATCTCGGCCGTTGATCTTCGATCGAACGGCCGAGATCCGCGTGCTCGCCCGCGGTCGCCGCGACAAAGCGCGGGCGTGGCGCAACGGTTAGCGCGCACGCCCGCGTCGCAGCGACGCGCGTTCGAATCGCGCGGAGCGGAAATCAAGCGCGAGCGAAGGGCGCGGCGAAATTGACTCGCCCGATTAGCAACGGGCGGTCAGGATTGCGCCACGCGGCGCGACGACAGCGCCCGAGCGCCCACGCGCGCGTGCACGCCGGGCGGAAACGCGTGCGCGCACGCGCGCCCGAAGCGCGATCTCAGCACGGGCGCGGGAGGATCTTAGCCGTCCGATCTTCGATCGGACGGCTCTCGTTCATCATCCACGGATCGCGCTTGGAGAGAGAGAGGGGGCGGGCGGCTGACCGGCGGTAGAAGGCCTTCACCGACGTATCTGGAAGCGATTTTAGCGACGTTCTGGATGTCGCTAAAGCACATTCTTCTTTTAGGAAGCCCTTAACTCTATTTAAACCCCCTTCTACCACCATTCAAGTCATCCTCTCCCACTTGCAACTACTCCACTCCTCTCCTAGCTAGTTTTAGGCACTCTTGTAATCGCTGGAGACGACGAGCCGCCGACGGAGCCTCCTCCACCGCCGTGGCTGCCTCGTCGCTCTCCACTCTCTCTCTACCTCTCTCTCTCTCTCTTTTAAGCTTTCATTTACTTTTGTTGAAGCATGTATTTAATGTTGTAAACCATGAACTATGAATGCATGTTTAATGAAATTATTTTCCATTTAGTTGCCATTTTAATTTCTATTTAAAGTGCATGATCAAAACCAAGAGCTTTCTAACCCTAAACTCTCTCTCTATCTCTCGCTTTTCAAAACCGTCTCTTTCGCAAGCAAAACTCCGCCTTTTTCGTGACAATAAGTGGTAAACAAAATCCGATTTCCACGCCTCCCTGAGATCGACACTCGGACTCACCTCCGTTTACTTCTTTTAAAACCGACGTATCAAGTGCAACTATAATGACACCTCTTAACACACACGCACGAAGGCACGTCAGTTTTTGGCGCCGTTGCCGGGGAGGCAACGGATTTGTTTTATCACCTCCATTCCACTCTCATTCTCACATCGTCTAATGCCCTATTTTCCTTTTTACTTGACGGTTGCAGGAATTCGACGCATGGATGGCGAAGCGACGCATTCCACGACGGTAGCAAGGGAGTAGGCGCCTCGAGGACCGATAGTGAGTAACCTGTCTCTCATTGTTTGCTTGCGTGAAAAAGCTAAAAAAAAATTGTAAAAAACTAAAAAAATTGGCGTGGTGAATGATTGCTTGACCCACATTCTTAACACTTCACCCTACAAAAAAATGTACACTCTAATATGCTGAATAAATTCTTGGAGTGTTCTTTTCTTTCTTGAGTGGTGTTTGTGAAGCCACCATGAGTTGACCTGGGTCGCACCACTCAACCCTAAAACTGACTCATCTAATAGAAGCTGCATGATCATTAGGATGAGTACACTAAGATTTTAGAGCCTCTACAGAAGAAAAAGGAAATCTACTTTCATCAAATTGTGTGCAGAACTTGACGTGCCCACTGAAACTTGGTTGAAAACATTAAGACACGTCAACCCTAAAAAGCACTAAAGTAAGGATAAAATACTAAAAGACAGCACACCTTAAAAATCCTTGGTTGAAAACCATGTTTTGCTAGAAGCACACACTTTGAAAGTGGAAAATTAAGAGGCACCACCCCAATCAACGCCTCATCACATCACCCTAAGCACAAGCACTATCCTAACCCTTTAAAAATGAGTAGACGTGCCCTAGGCAGGACTGAGTTAAGTCTCAAAAGGTGAGGTTTTGTTCGCTAGGCACTTGGCTTTCATTCCCTTGGTAGAATCTGGTGACTAGGCTGCGGGGCAGTGTCAAACGACCGCGGTTGTGGGGTCTATGGAACCGGAGGCGCAAGCCAAAGGAAGAACCTTCCCTGCAATCCCCTCGTAATCAACCTGGCCAGATTAACCTCGGAAAGGGGAGTCCAGTGCTTACGAACTTAATCAACCTTTGTGAGATTTCTAGGTCTTCTAAGGAATACACCATAAGGACTAGGCTTGTTTGCTTGGTTGAGGACACAACTCTCGCATCTGTTCTTCCCACATCCCTCCATTTCTTCCAAACCATGGATTTCAATGCCTATCCATCTTACCCAAACTACCCCCAACAGGATTCGTATGCTAACCCAAGTGGACCATACTCGTAGCCTACTTGTGCTAACCAACCACCAAGTTGGGGGTACAACCTTGAATATCCCTCTTGGCCCAACTATGACCAAACCGCACCAACTTCTTATTGGAATACAACCAACATAGCCACCCAAGGGTACGATTCAAATCATGGGGCTCCATATCTCGATTGTCCTCACGATGTCTCCTCATTTAGGTCCGACCCGCTCTACTGTGATAGGACCTACACTTTAGGAGAACACCATGAACCCTACCCATCTCAGGATAATAACCAAGAAAGGTCATCTGAATTCAACAACCTTGCCTACTTGACCTTTGGATTAGAAGGAGTTCTAGACAAATGGAAATCAGAAAATGCTCAGAAATCTAGGCAAGCCCAGGATCATCAACCTCTGATTTGGTCCCCTGATGAAGAATCTGACTGGGAGGAGGACTTAGAACCTCAACTATTCTGGAGTAGGACCAAACAAAGAATGGTTCCTCTTGAAGAACTGGACCCTGAACATGACAGAATAGAGGACCCACCCAAGAACCTAAACACCAATATGGATTCTGATCCACAACCTCAACCATACTCTCTTAACCTGGATTTCAAGGAGGAAATCCAAAGGACACCAAATGACACCATGTCAATTCTTGATAACCTCCAGTTAGAACTACACAGACAGAATCAAGAATTGGTTAAAGGGCAACATGCCATGTTGGAGTTGTTCCAACAATTGGAGGAAGAAGGCCAAAGAAAGCTGTTGCATACAACGCCATTCATGGAATTCATAAAGCAAGGACCTACCATGATCAATTGGACTACACCTAGTCATCCTGATTTGGTTCAGTCCACCATTGATACCCCTCAGGAGTTGGATAGCTCAGTGGATAAGGACAGTAAGGATTCCTTGGAACACAATTTGGGGAGCATTGAGAACAAACATCAGGAGGAAACTGAGAAGGTGAGGGGAGAGACCTTGGAATCTAAATCTAATCGGCTCAAGACAAGTAATCCGGTGGGAGTAGCAGCCAACGTCGGAGATGGAGAATGGAGTTACAATTTCAAAGAAATTGATTATGAATCGGTTAGAATCCCCATCACAAATTTGGAGGAGGGCCGAGAGAAAGAATATGATCTAGATGATGAAATTGACCCTACCTCTAATGCAACCCCAAACAGTGAATCTGATACAAAGGAGGTTGAAGAAAATATTCTTGAGATCAAGGTCTTGGAGGGAATGAGCAATGAAACCATAGTTGTGGAAGAGATGGATTCGTCTTTGAAGAGAAGACTCATGCTTGGTTGTAGGGCTCAGTATGAAACTCTGGACTTTGTTACTTGCCCTACTAGAATAAAGATCCCGCAACCCGAATGCACTAGAATTGATACACTTTCGATGGATTACAATTTTATGGGGACACAAGCTGAATATAAGACCTACATCTTTAGTGTTTGGCACGTCATATTTGGGGTGCGTTCGTCCACAACAACTTGTTTGCATGCCCACAAACTAAGAGAGGATCTGACACGGGCATGCATGATATATCTGTTACAGAATTCCCGCCCCTTAGGAACGGGACTCCACCACAACCTTATTCGCATCTGTGGACTTCTGATTTTGGGTCTGGTTAATTTTGAACATATCTTCTTGACCCAAGTCATTCCTGTTTGTGCACCGCCCAGCTGGAGGCGTTAAACTCAGCGCTTCCTGGGAGGCAACCCAGCGGATTCAGACTGATTTGGTAGTTTACGTCACTCAGGTACTATCTTTTTGAACCCTTCTGCATCCATGCATCTGCCAATGAGGACATTGTCCAACTTAAGCATGGGGGGGATGGTAAATTGCATAATCCCGAGCTTAATTAATCAGTCTGAATGAATAAATTAATTGATTAAAAAAAAATGAATTTAGGAAGAAAAACTTAGGCATTAGAAACTTGTCAATAGTGGAAAATAATACAAAAAGAACTTAAACGCTTAGACTTTTCAGGCCTTCAGGCTTAATCAGCCCTAGTGTCCATTAAAATATGGATTTAGTGGCGAATTCTTGCAACTTTAAGCTATTCTAATCCACCTAATAAATAAGGTAATAAGTATACGACTTATCAACTCACCTTCTAACTCAGGAAAACTTTGAGTCTAAGCATCTACACACATTTTTGCACAGACTCACTTCTTGGAGATTTTGACAGAAATTGGGTAGCTAATGAACTCTCTAGGGTGGTATGGCTGGCAAGTTGTCGTGGGTAATAGCCCATTGGCAGGTTGTCCAGAACCCAGCCACAGGCCATTTCTTTTTCGCTGCCTCTAGGTACATTTGAGATTAGGGAAGCCACCTAGGAAGAAAAAAAAAAAGAGAAGAAAAGAAAATAAACCACACTTCACCGCACAAGTATGGCTGGCAAGTGATCGTGGGTAACAGCCCATTGGTCGATTGTCCAGAGCCCAGCTCAATAATTGCACAAAAAAGACCAAAACACCTAAGGACGAAGCAGGGAAGTAGTACAAGCCGGGGAGATATACACTGGAAAATCCTTGTGTTGACCCCAAGTAAAATGAACGTAGGGAGAAAGCTACCAGTCGAACAAATACACCTTCAGGCAAAAATTTATTTTCTTTTCCGGACACCTAGAGGCGTAGAAACTCGAAGTCTGTCTCAATTACCGTTAAGTGAGTCTATCACAACATTCACACCAAGATGCTTAGCACTTAGGGTTTTGACCGAGTTTTGGGTGGGTTGGGTAGCCGTAAAAAGTTACCAACCCACACTGAATTCCGAAAATTCTAAAAAGACATATATAGATATATACGTATACATATGTATAGTTATATATACAAAGCAAGGATTCGGGTGATTCGTATTTTGGAAGACACCCGGGCGCTGCTTAGTTATTGTAGATTAAGATCTTCGTATATTTCCTCTTATTGACGAGTAACGAAGTGCCGAAGCAATTACTTCTTGAATTTTCCAAAGAAATAAAGGCTAGAATAAACCTTGCTAGGGACTATCAAGGAGTAAGCATGGGGGTATGATAACACCACGCAAGGAGGCAGTAATTAGGTTGAATATGGCCCATCTTTAGAATAAAAGGCACAACATAAAGTAGAATAGGAGCGTTGCATGCATCAAGTACCAAGATTGCTTATAAACCGTATTAATGGCCATTTGTGTAAAGTATTTGTCAAAGTAGGTCTCATATGAGCAATCGGACCGCACGGATGGATTCAGGATGACGAACGGAGTCCAACGGACTCAAGATCAGCCAAATCCGACATCCGGAGCTCCCACAATGGGCCCAAGAAATCATGACCGTTGATTTGGAGATCAATGGCCCAGAACGCGCCACGTCGCCCCACCCCCGCCGCTCTCTCGCCCTCAAGCCAGCCAAGAACGAATCTCGGCCGTTGATCTTCGATCGAACGGCCGAGATCCGCGCGCTCGCCCGCGGTCGCCGCGACAAAGCGCGGGCGTGGCGCAACGGTTAGTGCGCACGCTCGCGTCGCAGCGACGCGCGTTCGAATCGCGCGGAGCGGAAATCAAGCGCGAGCGAAGGGCACGACGAAATTGACCCGCCCAATCAGCAGCGGGCTGTCAGGATTGCGCCACGCGGCGCGACGACAGCGCCCGAGCGCCCACGCACGCACGCCGGGCGGAAAAGCGCGCGCGCACGCGCGCCCGAAGCGCGATCTCAGCACGGGCGCGGGAGGATCTCAGCCGTCCGATCTTAGATCGGACGGCTCTCGTTCATCATCCACGGATCGCGCTTGGAGAGAGAGAGGGGGCGGGCGGCTGACCGGCGGCAGAAGGCCTTCACCGACGTATCTGGAAGCGGTTTTAGCGACGTTCTGGATGTCGCTAAAGCACATTCTTCTTTTAGGAAGCCCTTAACTCTATTTAAACCCCCTTCTACCACCATTCAAGGCATCCTCTCCCACTTGCAACTACTCCACTCCTCTCCTAGCTAGTTTTAGGCACTCTTGTAATCGCCGGAGACGACGAGCCGCCGACGGAGCCTCCTCCACCGCCGTGGCTGCCTCGTCGCTCTCCACTCTCTCTCTACCTCTCTCTCTCTCTCTTTTAAGCTTTCATTTACTTTTGTTGAAGCATGTATTTAATGTTGTAAACCATGAACTATGAATGCATGTTTAATGAAATTATTTTCCATTTAGTTGCCATTTTAATTTCTGTTTAAAGTGCATGATCAAAACCAAGAGCTTTCTAACCCTAAACTCTCTCTATCTCTCGCTTTTCAAAACTGTCTCTTTCGCAAGCAAAACTCCGCCTTTTTCGTGACAATAAGTGGTAAACAAAATCCGATTTCCACGCCTCCCTGAGATCGACACTCGGACTCACCTTCGTTTACTTCTTTTAAAATCGACGTATCAAGTGCAACTATAACGACACCTCTTAACACACACGCACGAAGGCACGTCAGTGGGGATTTCTAAATAGAATCGAATCAAGCTTCAATCAGATATTGATTTTTTCGAAAATCAAGAAACTTTCCTCTTTAATGATAATTTACTAAGAAAATAAGGCAGGTAGTTTCTAATTGATTTGTTTCTTTTTCTCTCTTCCAAGGATTAGGAGATTAGGGTTGTGTGTGTGGGTCGCAGCCGAGGAGTGAGAGAGATTTAGGTGAGTCGGATCATGTGCGGGTAATGTGCTGGGGACCTCACCCCCAGTGTACTTGAGGCGATAAGCCTTAGACACAAAAACAATATATGCACTGCCACTGCCTTCTGCATTTTCGAGGTGGGACTAATCCTATAGCTCTCTTTCGCGTGCACCTGCAGGTAAAGACGCCTTCAATTAAGGCAGCTACAGATGGCTTGGTCCTTGATTGACCACCTGGGCGAGTTCCTAGGATGAAGGTGCGGGTCCTAGAGGTAGCGCTTGGGGTTTGCGTGGCCTCAAACTCAAAGAACGTGGTGGCGGTAATGGTGGCGACAAAACCTGAAACTCACACAAACAGCCTCTTAACCACATTAAAATAGCTCACGATCTTCGCCAGTGGACGAGGAGTGCGGTGGTGGTGGTTTGGTGGTGTGAGAGGGCGTGAGGTGGATGGACGACCTCGAGGAAGGTGACGTGAAGGTAGGTTGTTCGGAGGAGCTTTGGAGTTGGTGATAGGGCGAAATAGAAGAGGGGTTTTGGTCATAGGCGAACGGTGGAAGTTTTGGGAATGTCGACGAGGGTTTTGGAGGTGTGAGGTGAACGGATGACCTCACGGAGGTGTGGTTGGAGATGGAAGAGATGACAGTGAACGTGGAGGTCGAGGGGTCTTTTTGGGTTTTGAATAGGGGAAGCTAACCTAAAGGCCTAAAGAAACCTAACTAACCTACTCTAACGGTTGAAGGGGGTAGGATTGACACCGACGTTGGCAGGCCAATGTAGTGGAAGATGAAGTCTCCGTAGGGGGACGACGGGGAAGATAGAGGTCGAGGACGATGGGGCTTTGACTGGCCACCGTAGGAAGGAGGGGAGGATAGCTGTGCCTCCAATTTGACGGTTGGGGCCGCGGATGAAGGAGAATGAAGAGGACCATCAGAGCATGGTCGGAGAGTGGCTGGAGGTAGGGTTAGGAAGTTGTTTTTGGCCCTAAACCTCGCTAAGGAGGTGAGGTTGTTCATGGAGGTCCTTTATAAGCTTGGGTCTAACTTCAAATCAAGAAAGAGCTTGCATGAGCTTGCAACTCAAGGAATAGGAGTCTTTGAAATCCTAATGTTCGCAAGGCTTGTGGGGTTGATTTCAAACCCTAAAAAGATATTTAACGGATTCCTGATTGCCTAAACAATCAACCTTCCAATTTTGGAAGGATTTGGAGTTGAAATGAGAGAGATCTCTCTAGAAGCTTGGATCTTTGGGTTCACACCTGCCATGGTAGCAGGGACCCAAATGTGAAGGTGATGACAAAAGTATGGGGGTTTTTGCAATAGATTTCAAAAGTTACAAGTACACATGTGATAAAAAGAGTCAGACTGGACTGAATTGCAAACTAGGTCAAGATGATCTCTGATTAGGCCCAAATTTTGCTACAAACCTAATTTGGATCTAAGAAATCTGATGGTGAAGTTGGATTTATGTTTTGACTAAGTTTGACTAGATAATTTGCATAGAAACCCAAATTAGGGCAACTATCTGTCTGAGACTATGTTTTAGGTCAAATTGGGTTCAGATGGTCAAAGTAAGCATACCAAACCTTCAAGAATATTTTTCTATGATTTTTAGAAGGTTTAGGTGAATTTTATCCTAAATATACCACAGTGAATTAGGCGGGTTTGTTTTTAGGATTTCAGATGTCCATTAATTCCCAAAATGCATGAAAACCCATTTCTGTCTGCATGAACCCACTTATTAGGCATTTATGACCATTTGACCTTTATTTAACCTTTGGGAAACCCCATGATTGTTCTACAATTAGGATATTTTGTTAAAACTGTAATTTTACCCCTATTTTCATGTTTATCTCTAAGAATGGATTTACAGTGAATTACAGCTCTGGTGGTTATGTAGGAGCATTTATCAATGGATCTTGACTAAATAAAGCTAGATATGGTTGATGATGATGTTATCATCAGCGCTACTATCCCAAAGTGTCGAAAGCTAAGGATTTGGGGGTTTCCATGAGCAGTGCTATCTTGAAGCATCGAAAGCAAGGGACCCTTCGAGGATTGATGGTGGAGACATAATCTGATGCAGACCATGTTTAGGGCCAATCCGAGGCTGGATTTACAGAAATATAAAAGGAAAAGAGCGAAAACTTTCAAAATGAAAAATCCTTCTTCATCTCTCTCATATCAAAACACACTGGTAAACTGAACCTGGATTTGATACATTTAACGTACAGATGCTTTAACCGCTGGGGTCAATGAACCTTTAGGCAATTTTTGCCCAAAATGTTCGCGACACTTTTGTATGATTTGTTAAAAGATAATATCGCGTTGTAGTATAGCTGACAAAGTGTTCAAACAAATAGAGAATTTTATTACTCGAAAACCGGAGCATCCGAGGTCGAACACATGGAGCAAATGGAATTTACTACTAATCAAAATGTAATTGAACACTCTAATTTACTCAAAATGTTAATTCAAATATGAATGTATGCGATTAAAATTAATTAGGACAAAAAATATGAAATTGGATGTCTGATCTGGTGATCAGACGTCTTAAAAGTATTTTCCCCTTTTCTTTCTTCTGATCTTGCTTTCTTTCTTCTTTCTCTTCTTTTCTTGTGAAGGCTTCTTCTTCCTGCCTTTGTATCTTTCCTCTTGTTTCTTCTCCTGCCTTGCCTTCCTTCTTTCTTCTTCTTCTTCTGATCTTTGTTGTCTTCACTTGACCTCTCTTTCATTCTCTGCCTTGCTTCTGCCTCTTCCCTGGTCTCCTTCGCTCAGTTTCTTCTTCTGCTTCTTCTCTTCTCCTTGCGGCTAAGTCTCTCCACGCTCAGTCTGCCTGCACAGGAGCAAAACCTATCCTTTTCCCTCTACCCGCGTGTCTCTCTCTCTCAGCAATTCACTCGAGGACGCTCTCCCAGAGCCACACGGATAATCGAGTCAGATCGTACCCGGGACCAGGCGCACCTGTAGGTGGTGTGATGCGCGAGGAGTGCTAAGTTTTAGGTCGGGTCGGATCCCGCCAGATCCGCGAGATCAAGCCGCGGACGAGGCGGGTGTGAGGACAGGTGAGGGACCTCACCCCTGTGCTTACGGAGGCGTTAATGTAATATCACAAATTCAATTTATGGCACAGCGGCGCCTCGTCTCTCCACGATGTGGGACTAAAGCCTCTGCCCTGATTTCGCGCGCGCCCGCAGACTTTGCGTGTCATCCGCACAGCTGCTGGCTCTGCTTGCGCTCCTTGCTGGACCTGCAGCCTGGGAACCCTGGTGCCTGGAGCTGCTACGGAGCTTCTTCAACTGTCGTCCATGGCGGCAGGAGCGTCGACACTGTTAGACACAAAACGAGCCTCTCGTCCCAATCAGACCAGCTAGAGACCTTCGCCGTAGCACGGCGAAGGCGGTGGACGATGCTGCAGGCCGCAGGTCGGCCTAGGCATGCGTGCCTAGGTCAACCTGTGGCCGGATGTGTGGGGTTGTTTGGGGGGTTATTGGGGAGGTCTGAAGTGGCAGTGGAGGGGTGGAATGAATTCCTGGTGGTGAGGCGGAGCTCACGAGATGGTTGGCGAGCCGTGTGGAGGGGTGGAGTGGTGTGGGAGGCTCGCCGGAGGTCGGTCGGAGGTGAGGAAGATGGAGGTGTTCAGGCACTGTCGGGGGGTAAGTAGATAAAATAGCAAGGGAAAAAGAGAGAGGGGAATGTGGAGAAGGTATTTGGCCTAACTACAGGGATGAAGGGGGATGGAGAGGTGAACAGCAGTACCTGCTGTCGCCGGAGAAGATGCTGCCCAGTGGGGGAGAACGGCGGCGACAACGAGGCTGAGACGGCATGCGCGGGTGTTGCGCGACGCAGAGGAGAGTCAGGAAGCTAACTCTGCCACTGGTTTGGTGGCAGAGCGAAGAGGATGGGAGAGGGAGCTCGCCGGAGCTTGCTGGGAACTTTGGCCGGGCAGGAGGAGATGAATTGGAGGTGGAAACTCGGCCAAATCAAGATGAAGATGAGCGGCCGGAGGTGTGGGTTCTTATATAGGCACTAGGCCAGTCGTTCAAGGCATGGAAGGCACGCAATCATCTGAGGTTGGTTGCCGGAGATGGAAAGAGTTTAGATACCCAAATCCCTCGTGCGTTCGCACGAGAGATTGGGTTCACACCAGGGATCAAGATTGGCCTCAGATGGAAGGGAACTCCTCAGAGAATCTCCCTTCCATTTCTGGGAGGGGATCTCTGAGGAATCAGAGAGGATTCCCTCTCAAATCCTCGCCGGAGCAGGATTCTGCCCCAATAATGGCGGCAGGACCTGATTGCAAAGGTGGTAAGGAAGTTAGGGGGCTTTCTGTTATGCTTTTCAAAAGATAGGGACCAAACTATGATTTTAGTGTACTAAATTGCAAAGTAGGTCAAGATGACCTCCCCTTAGGTCCAAATTTTGGTACAAACCTAATTTTGACCTAAGGAATCCAATGGTGAAGTTGGATTTTAGGTTTGACCTCGTTTTACTGGACATTTTGCGTAAAAACCCAAATTAGGTTAATTGATGAACTAGGACCCTAATCTAGGTCAAACTGGGTTCCAAAGGTCAAATTAAGTGTTCTAAACCCTAGGGGATATTTTTCCATGATTTTTAGAAGGTTTAATTGACTTTTATCCTAACCGAAACCTTGTTGAATTAAGCGAGTCTGTTTTAGGGTTACCACATGTCATTTACTTCCTAGATTGCACATGAACCCATTTCTGATTGACTCAACCCACTTTTTATCTCATTTAAACCTTTTGACCTATGTTTTTCCTCTGAGAAATCCCATTTATGTACTGCAATGGTAAAATTGCAGTTTTAACCTTTAATTCATGTTTTCTTCTCAGCGCACTTATTCCTTCAGTTAAGCCTTCTTTTAGGTTATGTAGGAGCTTTTATCTTCTTTATTGGGTCAAAATGAGCTAGTTATGGCTCATGATGAGGCTCTCATCAGCGGGCCTTAGAAACCTTCGCGGCAAACCCAGGCTAAAGCTAGTCAGGTCTGGATCTTGGCTGGTAGTTGAGTACCTCTAGGTTTATTGTTGGTATTTTGATCTGATCTCTAGAGATGCAGCTTAGTAGGGCATCTTGATGGTTACATCTGGCTTAGAAACCTTGTTTGATGCATAGGATTCTTGCTAGGGGCTAGTAAAGGCTAGGCATGGGGGCATGATGGGAACACCATCATAGGCCTTAACTATCCACATTTAGTCAGGTTTGATTGTTAAAAGCTCGTACCTAATCATCTGAGGATCGTAACTTCGCATTATTTTGATTTGAGAAGAGAACGGGAAATTAGGGTTAATTCTACAATTTTAATAGCACATCACAAACACAGATTAACCATGGGGTCAGTCAGAGGTTAAATGAAGGTCAAATGAGCTCAAAAGTCCAAAAAGTGGGTCAACATTGTCAAAAATGAGGTTTCATGCATTTCCAAAGTCGAAATAGCATACAAAATCCTAATTATCAACCTGCTTAAATTGAGGAGGTTTTGGTCAGCATAAAACTCATCTAAATCTCCCAAAATTCATAGAAAAGTATTCTAAGAGATTTAGTACCCTTGGTTTGACCATTTGAACCTATTTTGACTTAGAATAGAGTTTCAGATGGAATTTTACCCTAATTTGAGCTTCTATTCAAATTGTCCAGTCAAATGTGGTCAAAACTCAAATCCGACTTCAACATTCGATTCCTTGGGTTCAAATTAGGTTAAGACCAAAATTTGGGCCCAATCAGAGTCCATCTTGACTTAGTTTGGAATTTAGCCCTTTAAAACTCTATTTATTACATTTGGCCCCTCAGGTTTTGAATTTATTGCAAATGGGTCCCTAACCTTTCATCATTTTCTTCATTCTGGTCTCTACTGCCATTAGTGTGAACCTAAGCTCAGCAGCGAGATTCAAGTGAGATTTTCTCTCTCAAATCAAGCCAAACTTCTCCAAAATTGGAGAGAATGGTCGCAAGGATCTTACCTACAAATCGAAGTAGGTTTTGAGATCAATTTTGGCCATATTCATCACCAGTGAACCCTAGAATCCCAAGCTCAAAATCCTACTTGAGGGTTACATATTCTGGCTATTTTCACAAATCTAGGAGCCCTATTTTAATCCCAAGCATCCCTGCCGTTCTCCTTAGCCTATTCTAAATTGGAATAAACTCTTCTTCTCCTTCGCCCAACTCCACAACTCGGCTACGACGACCTCCTCTGTCTACCTCCTCAAGCCATCCAACCATCAAATTGGACGACCCTCCGTTCTTCCCTCCTCATTCCACATCTCTCCAGCTAAAGCGGGATTGCTTTCCACCTCCTTTTCTTCATCGACACGCTTCGACATCGGCCTGCCAATGCCTGTGCCTACCCCTTCGCCTTTCCTCCCTCTATTCTCTTCCTCTAACCCTCTAATTCAATTTTATCCATCCAAACTTTGCTTTCGACCATCGATCGCATTGAACCACCTTCATCTTCCCTAGCACTGGCGAAGCTTTAGCGATGCTGCACAACCCCTACTTTGCATGAAACCACCTACCACCGAGTCCACGAGCATTGCCTCACTTCACTGATTAAAAGCCCCAAAGAAATTTGGGGCTTTGAACTCTCCTACACCTCACTGAACTCACTAATGGGAGCACCATCATGAGCCCTAACTAGCCCAATTTGATCTAATAAAGTTGATAAAGCTCCTACATAACCATTAGAGGGTCATATATGCATAATGTTCTATTTTGAGAAGATAAGAAACTAGGATTATTTATGCAATTTTAACTGCATTTCATAAGTACGGAATAGCCACGGGGAATTCCAAGCTTTAATTAAAGGTTAAATGGTCATTAATATCTAATAAGAGGGTCCATGCATACAGAAATGGGTTTCACGCATTGCAAGAATTAATGGACATCTGAAACCCTAATTTCAGACCTGCTTAAATAATAGAGGCCCTAGTCAGAATAAAAATTCATCTAACCCTTCTAAGAATCATAAAAAAATATTCCATAAGGTTTGGTATCCTTGATTTAACCATCTGAACCCATTTTTACCTAAAATAGAGTCTCAGACAGACAGTTGCCCTAATTTGGGTTTCTGCATAAATTACCTAGTCAAACTTGGTCAAAATTAAAATCTGACTTCACCATCAGATTTCTTGGGTCTAAATTAGGATTGTACCAAAATTTGGGCTCAATCATAGATCATTTCAACCTAGTTTTCATTTTGGTCCATTCAGACTCTTTCTTTATCACATACACCCCTAACTTTCAAAAATCATTACAAAGACCACCCTAACCTCATTGTATTCGTCACATTTGGGTCCCTACCACCATGGAAGGTGTGAACCCACACATCCGAGCTTCAATTAGGGATACCTCCCTGATTTCTCGATCAATCCCTTCCAAAATTGGAAGGGAAGATCTTGAGGTCATCCCTAAGCATTTAAACCTAATCCTAAGCTCGAAAACTCCTCGTGGAGCTCATGCGAACTCCTTGAAATCACAAATCCTATTCCCTGATTTCCCAAGGTTTCAAGCTTGGTTTCCAAGATTGAAAGCTCGCCCAATGGCCTATAAAAGACCCCCATCGACTACCTTACTTCCTTAGCAAGTTTTTGAGCCAAAAATACTTCTTTCCCTATGACAAGACTGTTGTCACGCATTTTGAAAGTCGTCGGAAATCATAGTATGGTCGCGCAAAAATGTTCGTCAAAAAATAAGTTTGTAAAAATTACGAGACTTGAGTCCCGGTCGTTCGTCTCTAGGAGGCGTTTGCTTTTACTTCTGAAATCAATCATCTATTGCTCTACTTTGTTTAGAAATCGCATGGCGGTTTATGATTGTTACATATTTAGATATGACATGCTTAGTTGCAATAGATGGTAATGAAAAGCAGGAAACTTTAATCACACCAAATATATTACAATCGATGAGCTCATGGTGATTCTCAACACATAGCAATATATATATATATATATATATATATATATGGAAAAATTTCTTTCATTCATTCAGGAAGGTGTTCGCACCATGGAAGTAGAGGAATGCTTATAACAGAAAGCTTAAAATGGAAATCTAGCTACTAGAAAATGACTGCATACAAGAATCAATGGGGGGATTTTGCATGCATCATTGGGGGAGAAGTTAAGACTACGCTACTAAGCAGTAATGAAAGAAGTAAAAATTATGAAGAGCATGAATTAAATCTAGAAGAATAGAGGGCATTTAGGGGTGGTCCCCGATGGCCTTGGAGTGGTCAGGAGAAGAATGAGGGGCGGCCAATGTAGCTTAGGCCAACCCGACATGATGTCCTCCATGGTTGTGGTAGTGAGCTCGTGGAGGTGGAGTGGCTAGCTAAGTGGAGGTGGTGTGAATGCACCAATGGTGTGAATTTGCCAAGGAAGTGAATGGGTGCAAATGGCCACCCATGGGGTCTTTCTATAGACCCAATGGATTCTCTCTAGAGAAGTGTAGAACTCTCTAGAGAGAGTCCAAGAGTGGCCGGACACATGAGGGTGGAGGTGGTCTTTTGAGATACAAAAATTGTGGATCTCAATTTGAATGCCTCTTAGTTGCTAAATTTGGCAAACAAGAGGTGGCGCCACTTCAGGGAGAGTTCTAGAGAACTCTAGAGAAGTGGGTGTGCGTGAATGGGTGTGTGTGTGTGTGTGTGTGGTTGTGCTCTATGTGGCTAGGTGGCGTAGGTTAGGTCCTAAGGGGTTTGGGTAGGTGTAGGTCTTGAATTAGGGTTGCAAACCCTACTTGCTAAGGTGAAAATGCAATTAAACTTAACTTAAGTTTAGTTGAATGAGTGTGAGCCTAATTGAGGGTGACATAACTCAATTAGGTTGGGTTTAGGTCAATTGGACTCTCACTAAGTCCAATTGAACTTGTGTGGGTTGAGATCTAAGCTCAATTGGACTCAATGAGTCCAATTAACTTAGGTGAAGGTAATTGACTTTGATATAAGTCAATTGGGTTTGGTGAGGACCTAATTAGGTCCTTAGGTAGGTTTAGAGGTGATGTACTAGGGTTAGGACACCTTAAGTTAGTTCCTATGGGGTTGGGATTAGGTCTAGGGAGCTAGAGATCCAAGATCAAGACTTGAATCTCAAAACAGGGACTGGAGATCAATATCAGACGTCCAATAATAGGATCAGACGACTTATACTCAAAAATCAGAAGTCCAGACTTCAGTTCTGGATGTCCAATTTGAGTCAGGGGGAAATCAAGGTTCTGTTTTGGGTACTTTGCAGAAATTGGACGTTTGACAAAGTGTCTGGACATCCAATAACACTACAGAAGTGGGTTTAAGGTGTGCAGGAGGTGGCTAAGGGTCCTGGACGTCCTATAACTTATCTGGACGTCCAGATAAGGGTTGGAACTAGGGTTTTAAGGCTTCCTAGGATGTTGTGACCTAATCTAAGGGTGGCTAAGGCTTGGGGAAGTCTCTAGGCTATCCTAGGGCTAGGATGGACCTAAGCTCTTCACATTTTACTGCTTTATTCCTACTTAATAGAATAGCAAACTTTTGATCCCCTTACATTATTGTTCCTATATCTAAACTAAGCCTTCTGCTCTAGCTCTGCTACAACTCCCGTTATTCCAGATCCAGCTTCAGATCTGCTTATTGCCTGTAATCAACATAATGTACTTAATCAGCACATTATAACATTATTTTATGCATAGCTAAAGAAGAGCAATAAAGATGCAGATAATGCTTATGCGTGAATGAATTTCCTTGACTTATGCTAAGTTCTAGCCTAATCTAGGTCAATTAAGACCTATGATTACTGCGCAATCACCCTACCTCCAGCTCACTCCAACTCGTCTCTAGTGACTCTCCAGCCTCTTCGCCAGCCGCCACATACCATAGGTGGTCGGTTCTAACTCCCCTCGTCTTTCCACACCACGCAATACCAGCGAGGTGCCTCCTAACCCTCCGTTGTCGCCATTCTACCCCATCGGAGCTTTCATCTCCTCCGATGCCAGCCATATCGCAACCGGCGCCTCCTCTACCTCTCTTCATCCAATAGCTAGATCATTCGACTCCCTAGCATCTACTCATCACCACCGTACCACCAACACTCCACTTCGACCACCGACTCGCTCACACGTCCACCATCTTCCTCCTTGCTAGCATACCTTCGGTGAGCTCGTATGGCTGCTACACTCCACCAAACTGACTTCCACTCCCTACACCATCGCCACATCCTAGCAACCAAAACCCCTCAAGAAATTGAGGGGATTGGTTGCTCAGTTGTTCCACCAAACAACCCATCTTCTGCCTTCGATTTTCGTCTTCACTAGCCACCTCCGACCACGTTCACAGCACGCCACCGCCACCACCGCCTTTGCTGCATCTTTGTGCTTCTCTAGAGCTTGTCTGACGAGGCCGCAAGGCCGTGCTTTGTGTTTTAGGTTCGTAGGTCGTCACCGCCATTAACAAGCAGCTTCAAGTGACCTTGAAGCTGTGTTCTTACCTCAGCTGCTCCAGGCAAGACCTCCAGGCGACACGGAATTCACCTAGGTGCAGATGTAGGCTCTCCATTGGGAGCATTGAACACTTCCTCTACTCCAATTGGCTACATCCTCAGCTACTGCTCGTACGCTAAAAGCAAGGGATAACTTAGTTCCACATTGTGGACTGAGGAGCAGAAGAGGGCATATAAGTTGTTTTCCTTCCCTTCTTCGGTTGCCCAAGTCACGAGGGGTCGGGTCCTCGCTTCACGTGCCTCTTGGCATCTTCATGCCTCCCCCGTGGTCACGCACGCGAGTCTAGTCCCATTCAGGATTCGGTTGCCCACCTGATAACCTGGCTAACCCCAAGTCTGTGAGAGAAAGAAGGGTAGGAAAGAAAGAGAGAGAGGGGGGGTTTGCCCTCAGTTGTACCCTCTCTACACTTAGTCGCTAGGAGGCCCTTCGTGTCTCTGTGATGTGCCTCTCCTTGAGGCTTGAAGAGAAGAAGAGAGGTGGACCTTGAGCCTTTGCTATTAAGGCGTCTGACTACCTATTTTGTCACCTGATACATTGGTTCTGTGGTTCTTAATTTGAGATATGCTTGATTATGATATTTGAATAACTTGTGAGCTTAACATTGTAGGGTAATTTGGTGATTTAAATCACCATTTTACCCTTTTCTTTTTGCATATTGTTATTTGATTCTACTGATACATCAATTTTGAATGAAATTCTCAATATAAATTACTTATATCTGTGATTCGATTGTGATCTTTGAGATTAAATTGTAATACTTGCTTCCTGTGTTAGACCTCGGATACTCTTTTGAATTAGAGTTATAAATTATATTTGTTTGTACGCTGTTTCGACTATATTGCAATGAAGTGATTTTAAAACCCCGTTTGCCTGCGTTAACACTCACCCACTTACAGCCGTCATCTCTGATGTCAACCGAGCACCACATAACGCCATTCACCTCAATCCTACCTCAACCATGTTCCTTGGGACACAACGAGGCTTCTGAGCGCTTATGACGGGGCCGAGAGGCTGTGTTCTTGATTTTCTGGTCTCGCCAGACAAGCACATTCCACCGTGTTTGCTTGCAGTAATCCAATAGCCAACTGCCTCTAATTGCCCTATAGGCAACGTGGAATTGGCACACAAAGACAATTCCACTCTCATCTAGAGCAGGGATCAGTTGCAGTAGCCAAATTCGCCAAAGCCTCTTAGCTGACTCTACTCGCGAAGAAAGTGAGAATTTTAGTCCCACATCGAGGACGTAGGGGTTCGCGAAGGCATATAATATGCAAAGGAGCCTGTAGCTATTCGCTTCAGCACGCACCAAGGTGAGGTCTCGCTTACACACCTCACGCATGTGCCCTCTCTCGCCATGCATGCTGGTGGGTCTAGGATGGATCCAATAACCTGGATACCCAAGTCTGACTTGGTTCTGAGGAAAGGAATTTTGAGAGGGAGGGGGAGGGTTTTGCACCTTGGGATTTGTGTCTCCTCTCTCAACACTTAGCCGCTGAGAGGCTTCTCTTGTGCCTTTGTTCTACTTGTGCCTTAGTTCCTTGAGTTGAAGGCATCTGACCTCTCCTCTCGACATCTGAGGCCTTGTGTTGAATCTGATCTGATGCTACCATGGATTTATTTGGCATTTGTGTAGAGATTTGGTTGAAAGTATTGTTCATATATTTGAGTAAATTGTAGAGCTTAACATTAGGGTTAATTTGGTGATCCAAAACACCATTTTAACCCCATTTTTTGCACTTGACTCTTAAGATATTATTATGATATATATATTGAGCATCATTTTGATTATATTTGCATATCTCTCTTGATTATCGTGATTAGTTGATTGAAATTGCCAAATTTCTCCCTACGAACGACCTTGGACTCATTTCTTGATTTCGAGTTTTATAAATTTAAGTGTTGTAATTTTCGACCTATACTTCAACACGTATATTTCTAAAAGATGATTTTTACGATAAACAGTGGTTCCCTTGGCCACTGGTCGAAAGTAGTAATCACCTGTTGTAGAGCATTGGTCTGTCCAACTAGGAAGAATTTCTTCAAGAAGGCCGATTTTAATTCTGTCCATGCAGCTATTGGTCTTCTTATAGTACGGTACCAATGTGTGGCCTTATCCTTGTGTGAATGGGGGAAAAGCCTCATAATCATCTGTTCCTCATTCACATTCCACAATTTGGTGGTCTGAACCAAAGTGGTTAGATACTCCAAATGTTGGAATAGATCCTCTGAGCCAAGCTCGTGAAAGTCTTTAATCAAACTTAATACCTGGGGCTTGATCTCAACATATCCAACAGGGATTATAATGGTAAGACGATCCTCATAATTAGAAGGATCATAAAAATCCTTCAAGGGTTGAGCACCCTAACGATTCATTCACTAGAACCACTCTTGCATTTCCTGCAATTGGTCTAGATGTCTTTGTATCAGCTCATGCTGGTTTGGCGGTGGAGGTGGTTGTTGGTTATCAACCATGGGATCTGCTTGGCTATAACTCAACCTTCGCCTCATATAATGGTCTAGTGGTGTTTCCAATCTAGCATTCAATGACCTCCTTCCAATCATGCATTGGAAGGAAGTTGGAAGGACAGAAAAAAACACAGTCCTGTAGCACAAAAAATACAAGCCTACCCTTAAATTGGGTAGCCTAAGGACCTATGCTTCAGAAATGTAACTTTAATCATGAACTGAATTTCGTGTTGTCCTTAATCCGAAAGTTGTTTAAGTTAGGTAGGCATAGCAAGGGGAGCATGTCTCGAAGGTTGCTAATTATGCCAAACCCCTTCTCGCTTAAGTTGTTTGACAATTAGGCCTCCCAACTTAGCGTCTTTCAGAAAAAGCAAACGTCACTAATTTGAATCACGGTCTAAATTGTACCCTGAAATGGACTCAATGAATCCTAAGGCCAACATCTACTCAATTTTATTTAGGCTTGGGATAATAATCTTTGGAATGTTATGGGCCCATAAAAATGGGTTGTGCCCTTAATGATCAATTAGTATGTGTGTGCGTACACAACAAGGATTTTCAAGCAAGATTATTATGGATGAGGTGTATTTTAGGGTTCAAATCTTGCTTAGTAGCTTTTAGTATTCAAATCTTAGGTACATTCAATCAAGGTTTCATAAGGCAAACCAAGTTTTGAAATCACCGACGTAGATATATTCCTTTAAAAATCGAAAAGAATATGGAGTGCCTAGTTTAGCCCTAAAAATTGAATCCTAAGAGGCAAGCTACTGGATGAATTTATTTTACATTAAGTGGTGCAGCCTAAACAAATTAAACAATTGGCTAATGGCACCACTAATCAAGGCACACAAAAAATAATAATCATTTATATGTGTAGTTAGTTAGAGTGTATCAGGTTCACAAGTCAAAATCTTGGTTAGTGACTGAATTAGAGAGTGACATGTTACGGATGCGTTTGTTTAAGAATGTCATTGTAGCTTGCATTCACACATTGATTTTGAATAAAGAAACGGACGTGAGTCCGAGTATCGAACACAGGGAGGCGTGAAAATCAGGTTTTCTGTCACTTCGTTGTCACGGAAATGGCGGGTTTTGCTTATGAGAAAATGAGGGAGAAGAGAAACAAGTGAGGAGGAGAGAGAGAGTAGGGTTAGAATCTTTTGATCATGTCATTCATGCAACTTACGATAAGGCAAAAAACTTGGTAAAAAAAAAAAGAGCGACAATAGCTAGAAACGAAACATCTTCATTTAACATGCAACTTAGGTTTTTGTAAATACAACCATAGACAAATGTTTAAGCTAAAGTAAAGTAATGCTAAGATAGAGAGAGAGAGAAAGGAGATGGTGAGGCGGCCACAGCGGTGGAGGAGGGCTCCGTTGGCGGCTCGTCGACTCTGGCAATTACAAAAGGGTGCTAAGGGTGGCTAGGAGTAGGGTAGAAGACTTGCAAGGAAATTGAATGCCTTACATGGGTAGTTGAAAGGGGTTTATATAGGAGGAAGGGCTTTCTAAATGAAGTAGGGGCTTTAGCGACGTCCGGAACATCGCTAAACCCATGCCAAAATCGTCGGTGTAGCCTCCTTGCTTGCCGATCCTCCACGCGTGCCGTGCCTCCTCCTCCTTCATGATCTGTGTGCGCACCTTGAGGGTCATCCGATCGAAGATCAGACAGTTGAGATTGCGCGAAGGGCACACTAGTGGATCACGCTTGCGCAGCATGCGCCCCGCTCATCATCGCACGCATATCGAAAGCGCACTCTCGATCGCGTCGCGTGCCTTCATCTGCTCCGTCCGCGTGCTCATCGACGGTTCAATTTCTGCCGCGTGCACCTTCACTTGGATTTGATGCGAGGTGTGGCTCGATCCTTCATCGGGTGTGAGGCGAAAGGGTCATCGACCGCTGCGCTACGACCCGCGGATGGTTACGGTGACAAAATCGAGCGCTACGCGGGTCGATCGTTGGATGAGAATCCAATGGTTAGGATTTGATTGATGGCACGAGTTGATGAGGTGCGCCGTAGGTGCAGGCGCACCAGATGCCACCACGTGGTTGCCTGTGGGCCGTTGATCATCAGATCAATGGCTAGAACTTCTTGGGCTAGTTGTGGGAGCTCCAGATGTCGGATTTGATCAATTTTGAGTCCATCAAACTCCATTCATTGTTTTGAATCCATCCGTGCGATCTGATCGTTCATCTAAGGCCTGTTTTGACATGAACTTGTACAAATGGCCATTAACACACTGATTATAAGCAATCTCAATGTGCAATGCATGTAATGGTCCCATGCCCATTTATGATGTGTTATTTGTACATGTTACCCTTAAGATAAACCTTGATTAGTAGAATTATCACCATAAAATGTAGCGTTATCATACCCCCATGCTTACTCCTTGCTAGTCCCTAGCAAGGTTTATCATAGCCATTATTCTCAGTCAGAATTTAGGAATTGATTACTTAGACATTTTGTTGTTTGTCAAGAGGAGGAAATATACTAAGATCCTGATCTACAGAGACTAAACAGCACCCGGGTGTCTGCCAAAATGTGAATCGCCTGAATCCTTGCTTTAAGGCATATATATATATTTTTTGCTTTTTCATCTTTTCTCATTTTTTTGGATTTTTGGAGTTGAGAGTGTGTTGGTAACTTTTTACTGCTACCCAACCCACCCAAAAATCGAAAAAGACTCTAAGTGCTAAGCATCTTGGTATGAAGATCGTGATAGACTCACTCAATGGTAATTCAGACAGACTTTGGGTTTCTATGCCCCTAGGTGATCAGAAAAGGAAGTGTTTGCCGGAAGGTGTATCTGTCTAATCGGTAGCTTTGTCCATACTTTTATTTTATTTAGGGTCAACACATGTGTGTTTCCAGTGTATATCTCCTCGGATTGCTCTACTTCCCCGCTTCTTCCTTAAGTGTTTTGGATTTTTTTATGCATTTAGTGAGCTGGGCTCTGGACAACCGGCCAATGGGCTGTTACCCACGACAACTTGCCAGCCATACCACCCTAGAAGGTTCATTAGCTACCCAATTTCAGTCAGAATCTCCAAGGAGTGAGTCAGTGCAAAAATGTGTGCAGATGCTTAGACTAAAAGTCCCTCCAAGTCAGAGGGTGGGTTGATAAGTCGTATACTTATCACCCTATTTTATTGGTGGATTAAAATAAATTATGGTTGCAAGGATTCGAAGCTAAATCCATATTTTAACGGACACCAGGACTGATTAAGCCTGAAAGCCTGAAAGGTCTAAGTGTTCAGGTTCTTTTCGTATTATTTCCCACTGTTGACAAGTTACTAATGCCTAAGTTTTTCTTCCTAAATTCATCATTTTATTTTATTTTATTCAAACTAATAAAATGAACTCAAAACATGCAAATTACCACCCCCTATGCTTAAGTTGGACAATGTTCTCATTGATAGATAAATTGATGCAACGATGGTTCAGAAAGAAACCTGGGCAAGGAAGTGCTTCAATCTCTAACCGTTTACCATGAAGGTATGCCCAGTGTTCGGATATGCAATTTCAACTGCCCCATTGGAATAAGGTTTGACCACCCGATACAGTCCTGTCCACTTGGATCTGAGCTTCCTGGGAAAGAGTTTGAGTCAAGCATCAAAAAGCTAGACTTACTGGTTAGGCACGAAGGTCTTTCTATGGATGGGTCGGTTGTGGATGGCTTTCATCTTTTCCTTGTAAAGTCGATTATTCTCAAAGGCATCTCAACGAATTTCCTCGAGCTCAGAGAGTTGGAGCATCCTCTGTGCTTCAGTTAACTGAGAATCCATGTTACATTGCTTAACGGCCTAGTAAGCCCAGTGTTCCAACTCAACAGGAAGGAGGCAAGCTTTGCCAAAGACCGGGCGATAAGGTGACATGCCTATCGAGGTCTTGAAAGCGGTCCTGTATGCCCATAAGGCATCATCCAGTCATGTGGACCAATCCTTCCTGTCAGGTCTCACAGACTTTTGCAGAATATTCTTGACCTGCCTGTTGGAGACCTCAATCTGCCCATTGGTTTGCGGATGATACGGGATGGCAATGTGGTGAGTAACCCCATATTTTCTAAGGAGGGCATGGAACTGGGCGTGGATAAAGTGACTTCCACCATCACTGATCATGGCCTTCGGTATTCCAAATCGAGAAAAGATGTTTTGCTTAACAAAGTCCATGACAGCCTTATGATTGCATCGATGGGTGGTGACAGCTTCAATCCATTTTGAGACATAGTCTACTACGACTAAGATGTGCTCAAAGCCGTTGGATGGTGGGAAGGGCCCATGAAATCGATGCCCCAAACATCAAAGATCTCAACGATCAGAATGGGATGGAGGGGTATCATGTCTTTCCTGGTCATGGTACCTAAAGTCTTGCAGCAAGAATAAGTCTTCACAAAGCTGTGTGCGTCCTTGAATAAGGAAGGCCAGTAAAATCCAGACTGCAAAACCTTTACAGCCGTCTTCTTCCTCCACAAGCTTGGTCATGGCAAAAGGATAGCACACTTTGAACTTCTTCCTCCAGAATACACCTCCTGATAATTTGGTCAGCACAGAGGAGAAACAGCATGGGATCATCCTAGAAATAATGTTTGGTTCAGCCAAGAACTTATCCCGTTGCTGTCTGGACCAATTATGCGGGGTCTGTCCAACTACCAGATAGTTGACTAAGTTGGCATACCAGGGTAGTTTCCTTGCATGCACAGCCAAAATTTGTTCATCAGGAAAGGTATCAGTCAAGGGCAAGGAGGGCCCAATGTGGTCTGGGTGGAGTCTGGATAGGTGATCGGCCACGACATTCTTGGGCCTGGCTTTATTGCGAATTTCTAGGTCAAATTCCTGCAAGAGCAAGATCCATCTGATGAGCCTGGGTTTCGCATCCTTTTTAGCCAACAAATGTCGGATGGTCGAGTGGTCCATATAGATGGTCACGTGGAATCCCATAAGGTAAGATCGGAACTTTTCGAGTCCAAAAACTAAGGTGAGCAGCTCTTTCTCTGTGACTGTGTAGTTCCGTTGGGCCTCATCCAACGTCTTCCTCACGTAGTAGATAACCATGGGTTTCTTGTCTTGTCTCTATCCCAGGACTGCACTGATGGCAAAGTCTGATGCATCGCACATGATCTCAAAATCCTGGGACCAGTCTGGGGGCTGTAACACAGGTGCGGTGGAGACTGATTCCCTGAGAGTGTGGTAAGCCTGGATGTAATCAGGTGTCATGTGAAATAGGGCGTCATTGGCTAGAAGGTTAGTCAAGGGTTTCGAGAGTTTGGAGAAGTCTTTGATGAACCTTCTATAGAAGCCAACATGTCCAAGGAACGAGCGGATTTGCCAAACCGAGCTAGGTGGGGGAAGTTTGGAAATCAAATCAACTTTAGCTTGATCCACCTCAATGCCCCTATGGGATATGATGTGACCACGGATAATTCCTTCTTGAACCATGAAATGACTCTTTTCCCAGCTTAACACCAAATTAACCTCGATACAACATTTCAAGATTTTCTCCAAGTTGCTCAGACAATGGTCGAATGAGTTCCCAAATACTGAGAAATCATCCATAAAGACCTCTAGGTATTCACCTACCATCTTTGAAAAGATGGCTAGCATGCAACGCTGAAAGGTAGCAGGTGCGTTGCATAACCCGAATGGCATACGAAGGAATGCGAATGTGCCATACGGGCAAGTGAATGTGGTCTTCTCTTGATCTTTAGGAGCAATTGCGACTTGGTTGTATTCTGAATATCCATCCAGGAAGCAAAAATTATTCTACCCTGCCAATCACTTGAGAATCTGATCAATGAATGGAAAGGGGAAATGATCTTTCTTGGTTGCTTCATTGAGCTTCCTATAATCAATGCACACTTGCCATGCTGTGGTGGTGCGGGTGGGGATGGATTCACCATGCTCATTGGTGACAACGGTGAGCCTGACTTTCTTGAGGACAACTTGAGTGGGGCTCACCCAGGGGCTATCGGATATTGGGTAAATGATGTCAGCATCAAGCCACTTGATGATCTCCTTCTTAATGACCTCCCGCATATTCGGGTTTAATCGTCTCTACATCTGGCGGGAAGGTCGAGCCCCATCTTCCAGATAGATCTTGTGGGTGCAATAGGTGGGGCTAATTCCTCTCAAATCTGAGATAGTCCATCCAATGGCAGCCCGATGTTCTGATAGGGTCACGATCAACCAGAGTTCCTAATCCTTGGATAGGTGGGCGTTGATAATCACCGAGTAGGTCTGGTCAGGTCCAAGGAAGACGTATTTGAGATTCTTGGGTAGCGGCTTTAGCTTGGGTGTGGGTGGAACCATAATCAACGGGTAGGGGAAAGGTGGGAGTTGATCCACATCAATCTTGTCGAATGGTGGTTGCTGATGGTAATCAGCCCTACAGTGGTTAGTATGCACAGTCGGGGATGGGTCGAACAGTCGTCACAAGGTTGGGTTGATGGTTAGCTAAGGAACTAAGGGTAAGGCATTCCTCAACCAGAGGTTCCATGGGGTCGTGCTCCTTAATCCATTCACAATCGAAAGACTTGTTCGCCTTGAAGATATCCAACTGCATCTTTCTGTCTCCGAAGGTGATTTCCATGCATCCCGTGTCAAAATCGATGTTCGCCTTAGCCGTAGCTAAGAAAGGTCTGCCTAGGATGATGGGTGTGTTCTGTAGCTGTTCAGGGACTTCCATGTTGAGCACCAAGAAGTCGACTGGGAAATAGAAGTCCTTGACTCGAACAATCACGTTCTCGATAACCCCCTTCAGGGTCTTCACATATCTATCATCCAACTGGATGGTCACAGGTGTAGGCATCAACTCTCCAAATCCAAATTAGTGATACAGGGTTGTCGGGATCAGATTGATTGAAGCACCTAAGTCCATGAGCGCTCTATCAAATGTCATGTCCCTGATATTGCAGGATATCAGGGGTGCTCCTGGGTCAGTTCATTTGAGTGGAAGGTTGCTAGAGATCACAGAACTAGATTGCTTTGAGAGCATAACCTTCCTAGGTGCTTGGGGTCGTGGCTTTCGCTTTGGCATACAGGTGTCCTTTAAGAACTTAGCATAAGCCGGCATGTGCTTGATGGCCTCGAGGAATGGGATATTCATCTGAAACTACTTGAAGATTTCCAAAAGCTCCTCATTTTCCACAATAACTTTCTTTTTCTTTTTCTTTTCCAAGGCCTTGGGATATGGTGTCTAAATGTGAATAGGGTCCGTTTCCAAGTCCTTGGGTCTTTCCTGCTCATCTTCAGAGTCGGGTATTTCAAAGGGTGAAGTCTCAGGAGGAGTCGGCCATTTGGGATCCTGGGTTTTTGTGCCACTTCTCAAGGTCATCGCATGTGCAGAAGCATTGGGACCATGGGTTGATCCTTAAGAAGAAGAGGAAGAAGAAGCGCCAAACCCAGGGGGTGTTTGTGGGGCTGGCTGGACCATGTGGGCCTGCCCAGGATTGCCTTGGAAGCCTTATGAATTGGGGCCTCTATTAATCACGTTTTGCGGGTTCTATTGTGGTTGAGAAGGAAGGGATCCCTGTTGTTTACAATCCAACAGCTGGCTCAACTATCCCTTCACTAAAGCCATTTCCTCCTGGTGTTTTTGGTTCATTTCAGCCATCATTTTTATCAAGGTGTCCATTTGGTTTCGTGGGGGAGGGGTCGCCCTATTTGGGTTATAGGGGGGTTTAATCGGTGGACCTTACTGATAGGAGGGCGGGTTTGGCTGATGGTTTGGCCTGGGCTGGTTCTGAAATTAGTTCAATTTTTGGTTCATCCAAGCGAAGTTTGGGTGATTACGCCATCCGATGTTGTAGGTGTTGGAGAAGGGGTCAGGTTTGGAATATCCTTGCATAGCCTAGACATCTTCAAAGATAGAAGGTGTCGAGGGAGAGGGAAGAGGATAATCAGGGGTTGAGGGAGCAAAGGACCCTCCCTAGAACATCTTCAGGGATTGTTCCAGGTGCATCCGACTTAGTGGCTGGACAAGGTCTACGTTGTGAGCTCCCTTTGCTAAGGAGAGAGTCTATAGCGGGTTCCTAGTTTGGTTCAACAGTTCATCTATTTTCTTATCTGCCAATTCTTCTCAATCCAATTTCTTAGCAATGATATCCATGTCAACCATTCCAGAATTCACTTGTACTTCATAGATCCCACCACGAGGTTGATTGGATCGACTAAACTAGGTCATGGAGGCATTGTTGAGCGAATTTTCACTCATAGACTCGAAGAGCTCAAATGTGCTCTCCTTGTCTTTGTTCAGGAAGTTTCCTCTACATGAGGCATTGACGAAGTTCTGAAGTTTGCTGTCTAGACTGTGGTAGAAGATCTGGGCCAATTGCCATCTCAAAACCTCATGGTGTGGCCATTTCCTTAATAATTCGTTAAATCTCTCCCACGCCTCATGGAACTATTCCCCACCCTGGAGTGTAAAGGTGGTAATGGCTCTCCTACGGGGAAGAATTTCATTAGAAATGCATGCCTCAGTTCTTCCCAGGTGGAGATAGGTCTTTCTAAAGTTCTAAGCCAGTGAGACGCTTTGTCTCTCAGCGAGAAGGGGGACATCTTGATCAAAACAATGTCTAGGCTGATGTTCTTGGGCTTAACTGTCCGGGCGATCCGGTCAAGGTCCTCTAGTTGTTGGAAGGGATCCTCATTTGAGCTCCCATTGAAGTGGCTCTGAATCAGGCTCAGGACATTTGGTTTCTGCTCAAAATCATCTCCCCCCCTCAGGGACCCTAAGGTGTGGTTCAATCTGAATCGTAGAAGGATTGTAGAAGTCGCAAAGGGGCCTAGGTTGGCCCTGGAATTATATTGGATCAAGTGGTGGTTGCCCTTGCGGGTCCTGCAAAGGTGGTGGTGGTTGCCCCTACAGGTTCTGCAACTAGTGTATGGCTTGCATCATAGTGTGGATCTGTTGCTGCTGAAGCCAGTGGTTTGCATTGATCTAGGCCTAGATGATGGCCATCGTATCTGGTGGAGGTTGGTCCTCAACCTCATCTACTCTAGGTTCGGCCATATCTCTAGCAAGATCAAGTCTCTTGGTTTCCCATCCCAAAACAAACAACTCGAGATGAAGTGATCATCTCCCATGCATACACTAGAGAAGAATGGGGGAGGGATGTGGAGAGGGACAGATGCGAGAAGCATGTGTGCACAATCAAGCAAACAGGCCTAGTCCTTATAGGGTATTCCTTAGGGGACCTAGAAATCTCCAAAGGAACGATCAAGTCTGTAGGCACGGGACCACCCTTCCCAAAGCTAATCTGGCTAGGTTGATTACGAGGGGATTGTGGGGAAGGTTCTTCCTTTGTCTTGCGCCACAGATTCCGTAGACCCCACAACAGCGATCGTTTGACACTTCCCCACAGCCTAGTCACCAGATTTACTAAGGGAATGAAGGCCAAGTGCCCAGCAAACAAAACCACGCCTCTTGAGACTTAACCCAATCTTGCCTAGGTCACGTCTACTCTATTTTAATAGGGCTAGGGTAGTACCTGTGCTTGGGTTATGTGATGAGGCGTTAATATGGGTGGTGCCTCTTAGTTATCCAATTCAAATGTGTGTGCTCCTAACAAGACATGGTTTTCAAGTAAGGATTTAAGATGTGGTGCCTTTTAACATTTGTCCTTTAGTGTCTTTTAGGGTTGACGTGTCTTAGTGTTTTCAGGTAAGTTTCAAGTGGGCACGCCAAGTTTTGCACACAACAGGTAAGAGTGAATTTCCTTTATCGTAATGAGGCTCTAAAACCCTAATGTGCTCATCCTAGTGTTCATACAGTTTCTACCAGATGAGTCGATTTCAAGGGTAAGTGGTGCGGCCCGTGTCAATTTATAGTGCTTCACAAACACCACTCAAAAAGAAAGAGAACACTCCAAAAAGATTAATTCTTTGAGAACGTTAAAGTGTATATTTTTTTTGTTGGGTGATAAGTTAAGGATGAGGATCAGGCAGTCATTTACCACACTGATTTTTTTCTGATTTTAAAATTTCTTTTAGATTTTTTTTAAACAAGCAAACAATCACGGGAAAAGAAATACTCACAACCGGTCCTTGCTGCGCTTACTCCATCCCTACTATCATGAGTCACGCTCCTTCGTTGCCCCAGCATCGAGTTCCTGTGATCAATCCAGTAGAGGGAAAAAATGAGTCAAATGATGTGAGTATGGAAGTAGAATGGAAGCGACAAAATAAATCCGTTGCCTCCCTGGCAACGGCGCCAAAAACTGACATGTTACGGATGCGTTTGTTTAAGAATGTCGTTGTAGCTTGCATTCGCACGTCGATTTTAAATAAAGAAATGGATGTGACTTTGAGTGTCGAACACAGGGACACGTGAAAATCAGATTTTCTGTCACTTCGTTGTCACGGAAATGGTAGGTTTTGCTTGCGAGAAAATGCGGGAGAAGAGAAACGAGTGAGGGGGAGAGAGAGAGTAGGGTTAGAATCTTTTGATCATGTCATTCATGCAACTCACGATAAGGCACAAAACTTGGTAAAAAAAAAAGAGCAACAATAGCTAGAAAAGAAACATCTTCATTTAACATGCAACTTAGGTTTTTGTAAAGACAACCATAGACAAATGTTTAAGCTAAAGTAATGTAATGCTAAGATAAAGAGAGAGAGAAAGGAGACGATGAGGCAGCCACAGCGGTGGAGGAGGGCTCCGTCGGCGGCTTGTCGACAATGACGATTACAAAAGGGTGCTAAGGGAGGCTACGAGTAGGGTAGAAGACTTGCAAGGAAATTGAATGCCTTACATGGGTAGTTGGAGGGGGTTTATATAGGAGGAAGGGCTTTCTAAATGAAGTAGGGGCTTTAGTGACATCCGAGATGTCGTTAAACCCATGCCAAAACCATCAGTGTAGCCTCCTTGCCCGCCGATCCTCCGCACGCACCGTGCTTCCTCCTCCTTTGCGATCTGTGTGTGTGCCTTGAGGGCCATCCGATCAAAGATCGGACGGTTGAGATTGCACGAAGGGTACGCTCGCGGATCGCGCTTGCATAGTTCACGTAATTGCGCATGTTTGGAATGAGCGCTTGCGATCGCGCCACGTGCCTTCATCCGCTTCGTCCGCACGCTCATCGACAGTTCAATTTCTGTCGCGCATGCCTTCACCTAGATTTCATGCGTGGTGCGGCTCGATCCTTCGTTGGGTGCGTGGAGAAGGGGCGTCGACTATTGCGCTACGACCCGTGGATGGTTGTGACGAGGAAATCAGGTGTGGCGCGGGTCAACCATTGGATGAGAATCCAATGGTCAGGATCTGATTGAGGGCGTGTGTTGATGAGGTGTACCACGGGTGCGAGCACACCAGATGCCGCCACGTGGTTGCCTGTGAGCCGTTGATCATCAGATCAATGGCTAGAACTTCTTGGGCTAGTTGCGGGAGCTCTGGATGTTAGATTTGATTGATTTTGAGTCCATTGGACTCCGTTCGTCATTCTGAATCCATCCGTGTGATCCGATCACTCATCTGAGACCTGTTTTGACACGAACTTGTACAAATGGTCATTAACACTGATTATAAGCAATCTCAATGAGCAATGCATGTAATGCTCCTATGCCTGTTTATGATGTGTTATTTGTGCATGTTACCCTTAAGATAAACCCTGATTAGCAAAATTATCACCATAAAATGTAGCATTATTAGAGAGGTGCACCTTAGGGTTTGTGGTTGTTTAGAGTGTGTAAATTTTACTTAAGTCCCACAATTAGAGAAGAATAAATTTTTTTTGTATTTTTTTTATAAATGGATGGGTGACGGTGAGTGGAGGTGAAAAACAAACAACTAAGTCTAACCTACGATTTATGCAATCTCTTAGGTTGATTTGGGTTTGAGTTATTTGGGTGGCTAAATGAAATCTAATGGATGGGGAGGGGTAGGCTTACAGAACCTTCACCCGTACTTTTACTCCAATATACTGCTTTAGCTTATCTTGGAAGAGTACCTGCAATCATAGTAAAAATGGAGAGAAGTAAGGTAAAAGTTAAATAAGTGCGGGAAGAAGGCAGAAAATCAAAGTCTGTTGCCTCCTGGGAAATGATGCCAAAACAATAGGCGAAAAATTCGTCGAAGAAAATAGTTAAGGTTTTGAGAGATAGAAACCCACATCGTAATACGTCCAGAATTTTTCTTATTAAATAAATATAAGCAGGATGTGAGTTCCAAGTCGAACATGGGGAGGCAGCATTTGATTTTCAAAATCACGCTTGATTAGTTTCTTTTTGGTATTTTTCTCTATATCTATTTTTTTGTAATTTTCTATAAGCAGAATATCAAGTGGAATCAATCTAAGCTAGGCGACGAAATAATTAAGGAGAAAGAGAGAGAGAAAACAAATACATATATAAAAGTGAAACAAATGTTTGTTACAAAAATAATTGTGAAAAATAAATCTACACTAGAACGTAATAAAAGAGATAGAGAGAGAGTATCCCCCTTGACAGCTGCTTGTGGGACAATAGCTTTGACAGTGCTTGGACAACGAACAACAAGGATGGAGGAAGGAGAATGGGACTAGAAGAAGAGGAGGTGAGGCAGGGTGATGTTGTAGCGATCCACTTCCTAGAATAGGGGTGAGAGGATGGCCAACGGGAGCTCCTTGAAGGGGGTTGACAAGCGGGAATCACAAAAATTATTTGTTTAATCTAGTGGAGCTTCCCAAGGCTTGTGAGCACTAGACTTAAGCTTACAATGGTGTTCTTAGATTTAAAAGAGGGTAGGATGGAGTAGGAAGGGATGGAATGCTAAGGAGGGGGTCATAGGCTTTATGTAGTGGAGAGGAGGAGGTGTGCGAAATCATTTGCCACGCAAAGCACTTAGTGCAAGAGTGTGAAGCACTCCCCACGTGCAGCGTGCAGTTGCATGGCAAAAGAAAGATCATTTCCCTTGATGATGAATGTTATGCAATATTTATAACGCTAGATGCATCTAACTAACCTAGGAACATGTATAACTAGGCATTGTATCTAAATAAATGTGATTTATCAATAGGCTATAGAAAACTTAACTCAGCAACAAAGAAAGATCATTTCCCTTTACCCTTCATTGATCACATTTTAGAATGACTTGCTAGGCAAAAGTATTTCTGCTTTTTGGATGGATACTTAGGATACAACCAAGTTGCCATCAATCTTGAGGACCAAGATAAAACCACATTCACGTGCCCCTTTGGTACTTTTGCATTTAAGCATATGCCATTTGGTTTGTGCAACTCTCCAAGAACATTCCAACATTGCATGATGGCTATTTTCTTTGATATGATAGGGGATTACATTGAGGTTTCTATAGACAATTTCTCTATTTTTGGAGATGATTTTTTGCTTTTCTGGCAAACCTAACCAAGAGTTTGAGGAGATGTATGGAAGTAAACCTAGTACTATCATAGAAAAAAGGTCATTTTATGGTACAAGATGGAATAGTACGAGGACATAAGATTTCAAAAAAAGGATTGGAAGTCGACCGAGCAAAATCTGATGTGATTTCTAAGTTACCACCACCAGCCTTAGTTCGAAACCAGATCATTTTTGGGACACGTCAGGTTTTATCGTCGATTCATCAAGGTTTCTAAAATAGCCCGACCTCGGACCATACTTCTTTCAAATGATGCCCCATTTGACTTTAACAAGGATTTTCTTGAGGCCTTTACTAATTTGAGAAAAGCCGTCACTGATTCTCCTATCCTCCAACCCTTAGACTGGTTTCTTGATTTGGAAATCATGAGTGAGGCCTCTAACTATGCTGTTGGAGTGATTTTGTGACAAAGAAGAGACAAACGACCTCATGTGATTTATTATGCCAACAAGATGTTGAATTAAACTCAGCGTAATTACATGATTACCGAGAAGGAGCTGGTGGCTATTGTTTTTGGGTTGGAGAAATTCAAATTGTATCTCTTGGGATCGAAAGTGATTATATACACTGGCCATTCTACCCTCTAACATTTATTGGCAAAGAAGGATGGCAAACCACATCTTATCAAATGGATCCTTCTTCTTCAAGAGTTTGATATTGACAGAAGAGATAAAGCCAAAGCCCAAACTGTAGTTGCTAACCACCTATTGTGACTAGACTCGACCCATATTCCTTCTTCTCTACCAATCAATGAAAGATTTCCTGATGAAAATATTTTGCCTATAGATTCATGTGAGCTTCCATAGTTTGCAGACATTAAGAACTATTTGGTTTGTTGAAAGATTCCTCTAGGAATGACAAAAGAATAGAAGCTCAAATTCCTCAAAGAAGCCAAATATTATTTTTAGGATGACTTGCTATTATTTTGATTGGGTTCTAACCAGATCATTAGACGGTGCATCCTAGAGTCTGAAACAGCCAATATTCTATCATTTTACCACAGTGAAGCTTGTGGAGGCCATTTTTTAGGGCAAAAAATCACTGCAAAAGCTTTGTAGTCGGGATTCTTTTGGCCATCTTTGTTCGAAGACGCACATAACTCTGCCCAAGGTTTCCAGCGATGCCAGACATTGGTATCCACGACTATGAGGGACATGATGCCACTCCAGCCAATTTTAGTTGTGGAAGTTTTTCATGTCTGGGAAATCAACTTTCTGGGCCCCTTTCCGAATTCTCATGGCTTCGAATATATTCTTTTAGCAATGGATTATGTATCTAAATGGGTTGAAGCCATCCCAGCAAGACATGTTGATCACAAATCCATCATTCATTTTGTCTGGGAGAAGAACTTCTCTAGATTTGGAATTCCCTATGCTTTGATTAGTGATGGGGGAAATCATTTCATGCATGCCCATTTTAGATCTCTTTTGAAAAGTATAGGGTAAACCACTGCAAACAAATGGGTAGGAAAAGGCCTCAAGCAAACAAATCAAAGAAATTTTATAGAAAACAGGGAGACCCGATAGGAAAGATTGGTCCAATAGACTGATTGATGAGCTTTGGGCATATCGGACTGCTTGCAAGGCTTCTTTGGGATTGTCACACTATAGATTGGTTTATGGAGAGACTTGTCATCTTCCAGTGGAATTGGACCATCGATCATTTTGGGCAGTTAAAAAGTGAAATATGAATTTGGAAGAAGGGGGTCAACACAGGAAATTGCAACTTTCTGAATTAAAAGGAAGGCTTATGAAAATGTAAGGATGTATAAAGACAAATTAAAAGCTTTCCATAAGAATATTCGAAGAAAGCAATTTGACCCAATTCAGGCAGTTTGGTTATTTGATGCTAGTCTCAAGTTGTTTCCCAGAAAATTAAGGTCAAAATGGACTTGAACTTGTCATGTTGTAGCCCCATATGGTAATGGGGTTGTTCAGATTCAAGATCCTATAACTAGGCACGTGTTTACTATTAATGGACAACGATTGAGACTCGTCATTACCCAGGAACCCTTACTTCTTGAAGAAACAATCCATTTTATTGAGGGTTAAAATTCTAATTTTTTGCCTATTTGGGGGTGTTAAATGCAACCCTTGTTGGAAGGTAACAAACACCCTTTTGTTAATATTCCTTTTCTATTTTCTTCTTTAGGAACTGGAAGCATTCATATACAAGTTCTAGGACATGCACAGATTTAGGAATGGGGGGTGGGTAGTAGAAAGAGTAAATATTTTGCTAGTATCTAGAATCTTTCATTTTCTTTCAAAAAGCCTGAAAAGTTTCAAAAAAATTGGAAAGTGCCAAAAATGAAGAAAAAATTCCCAGCATTGTAGAATGTTTATCTTGGAAAAAGACAAAAAATGCATATATATATACAAAAATAACAAAATGAAATAAATTGAGTCAAGATAAGACTGATGGATATTAAGAAATCATTGACCTTGGGAAATAATACAATTAGGGTTTTGTCACTTAGACTCTTCAGGTCTAGAGACTTAATCAACCTAGGTGTCCACTACGATGTGGATTTTTCTCTCAAATCCTTGCATCTTGAAATAAACTTGAATATTTTAATAAACTGGGATGATAAGTACACGGCCTATCAACCCACCCTTTGGTTTAAAAGCTCTCGAAAGTCTAAGCATCTGTACACTAATTGCACCGACTCATTATTTGTGAATTATAATGGAGACTAGAGAGCCAATAAACATATAAGAGTAGTATGACTAGCATGTAGTAGTGGCTAACCCCCCATTGATGGATGTCTAGACCCTAGCTACTAGATGTAATCTTTTTTATCATTGCCTTTAAGTACATCTCAAACTAGGGAAGCCACCTACCAAGAAAAATATTAGAAACACAAAAAAGTGATATATATGGAAAAAATAGAATGCAAAAAATTCTATTTACGAAAAAAGAAGGTAAAGTAGCAGAAAAGAATTATATATGAATAAGGAGAAAAAACTAAACATAGCCACACCCATGCACAGGCATGGCTAGCAAGTTGCTGTAGGTAAACTCCCATTGCCATTTGTCCAGAGCCCAACCCTCACATTCTAAACCTTAAATAAGGCGTAGTGGGGAAGTAGAAATAAGCACACCTATAAAAAAGCGATAGGGAAAAGCTACTTGGTTGAAAAGATAAACCTCAAGCTAGCACTTTTCTTACTGGGTCACTTGGAGTTTAGGGCTACCTAGAGTCCATTACAATCACCATGCAATGAGTCACACTTACACTAATCGAATGCTTAGCACTTTCGAGTCTTCTGAATCTTGGGTGGATTGGGTAGCTGAAGGAAAGTTACCTCGAAACCCTAGACAAAAATCAAAAGATAAAAATTACATGAGAGAAAAAGAAAAAAGAAAGAGAGAGAAATTACAAAAAATAAGGCGAGGACTTGGGCGGTTTATATTTCAACAGACACCTTGGTGTTGTTTAGTCTCTGAAGGTGAAATCCTAAGTACTAGTTCCCAGGGATGGTGACAACTAATATCTGGAGATTTGATCCTTGATTCAAGATATTTCTAATAAAGTCAAAAGAAAAAAGATAAAAAAATTAGAAAAGAAAAAACAAAGAAAATTAGGTTTTAAACAATCATGCATTCAACTGCTAGGGACTAGCAAGATTTAGGCATGAGGGTATGATTACATAGCAATCATAGGACCTAAATTAACTAAATTAAGCTAATAATCTAGCTTGCATTATGTAAATAGAACATCTATCTCATTCGTAGCAAGTCCAAGTTCAGTTTGCTAGTGCATTTTTTATAAGAGAGATAGAGAGGGATATTTATTTTAAGAGTTTTCTCTTTTTTCTTTTTATATTCCCCTAAATCCAACATCGGATTGGCCCTAAACACTGTCTGTATTGGATTCCTTGTCCCCACCATCAATCCTCGAAGGGTCCTTGGCTTTCAATGCTTCGGGATAGCACCACCCATGGCAACCCCTAGAACTCTGGCTTTCGACACATCAGGATAGTGCTGCCCATGACGTTCTGTAGCTAAATTCAAGCCCTGCAATTGGCATTTCGAGATAATCCCACCCATGGCACCTGAACCAGCGCAAGGTGCTTATGTGCCCCCGGTAGGATATTTAGATATCCTAGGAGACAAGCATCGAGGAGATGATATGTTATTACGCATCTTCGAGAGTAGTATTTTTCATTCCACCTCTCCATGTCGGGAACTCGTCCAATCAACTTGTGTCTTCGAGCCTCTCCTATGCTAGATCTTCAGGAAAACATTTTTAGAATAGAATACTTTTGGCATTATTCTTCATTAAGAGCATTAAACTAGATCGATGTGTGACTTTTGGGTGCTTAGGTTACCAAGTCCAGCAAACCATAGGGCAGGCAATGAGGTTGAAAAATCTTTAAGCCTTAAACTTAATACATCAGCCTCGTACTTTCCCCAACCTCTTGAGGATTAATCTGGATCTTAACAAATACATGTGTTCAAGCCCTAGAATAGGCCCAAGAGGCCTAAGGTCGGTATCCGTCACTTATCTCCTAAGATTTAGCCCTATAGGTCTTAATTCATCATCCAATCTTGCTTAGAACTTAGGTAAGTTCCATACTTAATTACAGGGACTATCACAATTTTTTCTTTTGTTAGCTCCTTTTTCTTTATTTTTTCTTTTCTCCTCTTCTTCCTCCTCAATTCAGATCTCTCAATTCAACTCAAAAAATTATCCTCCCTTTTTTTTAATGAAACCCCTCCATGAATCAAATTTCACAATGTTTTGCACTTTAATACCCCCCATGCCTAAGATTTGCAATGTCCTCATTGTAAATTAGGTAGGTTCGAGTTTAGCTTAGATCATACATTAGAATAGGTTTGGTTGGGTAGTGAATGGGTCAGGATGACAGTTGCGAATGATTTCAAGCTCCGATACAAATATCGGAGGTGGAGTTGGTTATTCTTATGGAAGAACTTTAAAGTGCAATATGACTTCAGCACAGAGATAGGTTAGAAGGGTTTTGGGTTTTTCAAAATGACAGGTTACCTCTCGTTAAGCACTAAGTTTAATGCCATAAGCTGAGCGCAATGTGGCTTAAGGGAGAATGGAGATCAAAAAATACCGCAGCCAGATTTGAATCGGTGAGATCGAGGAACGGTTTTAGTCTCTGTCCGTTTACAACAAATGGTTCTAAGTCATGGCTGAGTTCACTAATTTTAATAACTCCATTTTTGAAGATTCTTCGGACAAGAAAGGGTCTGATCAATTTTGATCTTAGATTTCCTGGGAAGAGCTTGAGCATGGCATCAAAGAGGAGCACTTTCTGACCAGGATGGAATGATTTTCATGATATTTTCTTGTCATGGAAGGCTTTGACCCACTCTTTGTAGATACTCGAGTTCTCGTACGCATCATTGTGTAACTCCTCGATCTCGCTCATTTGCAACCAGCAGTGGTTTCCAACCTTCATGAGATCTAGATTGTACTTCCATACTACCCAGTAGGTCTTATTCTCCATCTCTACAAGGAGGCGACATGCCTTCCCATACATGAGTCTGAATGGAGACATCCCTAGCTGGGTCTTATGGGCGATCCTATAGGCCCACAAGGCTTTCGAAAGTCGGGTGGACCAATCTTTCCTATCAAGCCGAACAGTGACCTAAAAGATTTTCTTGATCTCCCGATTGGATAGCACAACCAATCCATTGGTCTAGGGGTGGTAAGGAGTTGAGATATGATGTGACACCCTAAACATTTTCATCAGGGATTGAAAGTGCACATTCATGAAATGAGATTTGCCATCGCTGGTGATGGCTTTAGGAACCCCAAATCTGGTAAAAATGTTCTCTTGAATGAACCGAAGAACAACTTTAGGATCATTTGTTCTTGTGGGTACGGCTTCGATCCATTTCGAGACGTAGTCAACAGCAAGTAAGATGTACTCAAAGTCGTTAGATCTAGGAATAGGTCCCATAAAATCAATTCCCCATATGTCAAAGATCTCGCACACTATAATTAGATTCAAGGGCATCATATCACATGGGTCCATGTTGCTAAGGGTCTAATAACAGGCACATGCCCTACAGTAGGATTGTGCATCTTTGAACGTAGTGGGCCAAAAAAATCCACATTGGACGATCTTCACTACGATTTTACGCCCAAAGTAATGACCATCGTAGGCCTGGTCAGATGACATCATTGACCTCGTTGTTGAGAATGCATCTTCGGATTAGTTGGTCATTACCGATGTGAAACTGATAAGGATCTTCTAAGCATTGGCATTGGAAATTAGCTTGTCCCACCGAAAGGGCCCCCAATTAGGTGGAACTTTCCTTGTAACCAAGTAATTCATGATATCAGCAAACCAGGGAAGTCCATTAATGGCCAAGAGATGTTCATCCGAAAAATTCTCGATAATAGGTCCGGACAGGTCAATGATCAAAGAAGAAAGGCATGACAAATGGTCAGCTACCACATTTTGTTTTCTCACCTTGTCGTGAATCTTGAGATCGAATTCTTGCAACAGCAAGATCCATTGGATTAATCTAGGTTTCACGTCCTTATTTGTAAGCAAGTGTCTCACCGCAGCGTGATCTGAGTAGATGATGACATGGGATCCCAGGAGGTATAATATGAATTTCTCCATATCGAATACTATAGTTAGCAACTCTTTCTTTGTAATCGTGTAATTATGCTGAGTCTCGTCCAATGTCTTGCTAGTGGAATATATTACCACTGGTTTTCCAACAATTTTTCGCCCCAACACCACTCCTACTGCGTAGTCAGACGCAGCATACATGATCTCGAAGGGTTGAGACTTGATAAATGCTAGTTTATTGTTCGCTCGTGAGACACGTTAAAAGTTAGTTCTATCATTGTAGTGCGAATCACGATGAAACAAATAGTATGTATAAAGATTTCAGTGAGTACCAAGTCATTCACAGGGAGGCAAAACATGATTTTATGCGAAAGCTCTTCAGAAAGTCATTCTAAACAAATATTTATATATTTATATATGTATATATAGACATCATATATCCAGAAAATCAGAACTTTATTGCTATTTGGAAACAGTTTTTAAACTAGAATCACTATGCTAAAGAGAGATAGAAAGATAGAGAGATAGCTGATGACGACACCACTTGTGGGATTCTTGTGGGAAGTACGGTAGCACTTCAGATCCAGAGCATCGGGATAAAGTCCGGAGAAGAGTTACAGAGAGGAAGAGAGGCTGGAGTTGTATCTGGTGGGAGTTATGGTGGAAGCATGTTCAACAGGGGGGCCCTAGTCTTCTTTTATAGATTTGATAAGGAGCAAAGAGGGCATTTTAGCCCTTAAAAACCATACAACAACTCTAAGCCAATCAGATCCGTTAATCAGGAGACTAACGTCTCTGATTTGGCCTTAAAATAACCTCATTTGCACCTATGCTCAGATTTATTCTGGTGGTGACATGTGGGGGTCTCTCGTGCCTTAGATCTTCATCGGATAGCCTGACTCACTTGCTCCAATGCTGCTATGCTTTTCTCTCTCCTAACGTGCACCTGCACATTTAAATCACGCGCCATTAATCCTCAGTCGTCCGATCTCTCTATCGGACTACTTAGAATCTCGCTCGCACCACCTTCGTTGAAGAGAGCATGTGAGATCGCGTGTAGTGTGCACGTCGTTCTCTTGTGCAGCCACAGAAGCCTCTGGTCGCACCACGCAGCCTTATCCACAGCCTCCGCTTATCATCCAACAATCCAATTGAGATCGAGCGCTCTGCGTTCCCGATTTAGTGTGCGGTGAGGCTCGAGCTTGTGTCTCGCGCTTGTGTGCAAGTGCGCTAACCAACTTGCTAAGGTGTTTTTTGTGTTGCGTTTAGGTTTTAGGCAACTCTGCTCTCAGCTGTTGGATGGAGATCCAACGGTTGAGATCTTCTCTTAGCTGATGAGGGCGTGGTGAGGAGCGGTCGAAGTGGCATGCTTGTAGTTGTTGGACGATGATCCAATGGCCTACAATATGTGAGAAGAGTACTTTAGAGATTGGGGGTGCGGCGAGGGGCGGCTGTGATGGCACCACGTGGCACCATCGTGGCCGTCCATCTTCTTTGCATTGTAGAAGGTGCTGTAGGCCTCTGATTGAGATAATTTTGACGTCGTTGGCCTACGATCACTGATCTGGATCCATCCATGCGATCAGATTTTATATTTGAGGCTTAGATTTCTATCATCTTGCTCCTTATCCTCCATTCTTCTATGGATTGTACGTGATGTTACGGTTGTCTAATCTAGACGATTCTAGAAGCGTTGGACTCCCGTCATCATCCTGATCAGATCTATGTGGTTTGATCTATCATTTGTAGGATTGAATCATCTGCAATTAATTTCATCTCTCTTTTAGTGCATAAAATGATAATATTGTTTATGTAGCTAACAAACTAACTATTATGCGAATTACGACACTTATGCATGCATTGTTCTTAAGTTATGCTAGAATCTAACTTAGTTCAGGTGGTTTAGGTTGCATGATTGTTGTGCAATCACACCCCCATGCCTAAACCTTGCTAGTCCCTAGCAAATGCACGACTAAATGTAAAGTGGTCCTATATGACAGAGTTCGATTAGAGATTTATTTCTTTTGTTTTCATCCAAGACTTTAGAAATCCAAGTAGTCGTGAAAGTGTATTATTGTAGCCTATGCAACAGATCTAAGTGAAAATCCAATCCACATCTAAGGCTCATACTTAACCCTTAGTAAAATTTTATTGGGATAGGCAGACTTCTTCCCTTAGGGTTATAAAGTAATCTGTAAATTCAGCCCCAGCTTTTGGCTTAGGTAGAAAATACTTTGAGTCTAGTAGATTTGTATTTGGTGGCTCATACTCATCTGGTGCTACATATAGACTAGTACTTTAGAACCTAGATTTTCAGACTATTAAATAAATCAACTCAAAGAGAGGCGGAGAAACTGTGCTCTCTTTAGTTCCTTTGTACTCATTCTCTCTCTTTCTCTTTCTTTCTTTTTCTTTTTCTTCTTTCTTCTCTTTTCTTTTCTTTCTTTTTGAGCTCACAATCTTACTAGATTTATCAGTATATTTGGTGGTCTCTCTTGGCATTAACACTTTGATTAGGTTTTGATAACCCTATGACTAAGTTAGAATTCCTCAGCCAGTATTCAGGTGGCTAGAAATACAGAAAAGTAAGTCAAGGCTGCATTTGGTGGATCGTGAGGGTGGTAGGTGTTGTTGCCTCAATATACTTGAAACAAATTTTAAACTCATAAACTCATTTTTTTCTGCTATTTTCTTTTCCTAAATTTTTTTCTATGTATATATATTTTTTTCTTTTCTTTTTCTTTTTCTTCCTCTTTTTTTATATATATGTATATATTTTTTTCTTTTCTCTCTTTTTATCTTTCTTTTTTTTTACATCCATATATCTACTAACGCAATGCAGTATAGCATACGAACTTTTATTTACGAGGCATTATACAGGATTGGGGATGTTCAAGAGGATATCAGGTGGCTTATTTGGTGGAAGTGCTTACTCTCGGCATCGGAAAAGGAATGGATAAGACAGTGTATTTTTGATCTTGACACTAATACCCTCCTTTAGTCGAGGATTCCGTAAAGGATGGTCGTTGAAAAAGATGTGGTCGGGCCCGGATAGGTTGTGCTAATATGGTGATTTTATCGTTGAAATGAGTATAGTGGTTAACCAAAATCGAGCATAACCATCTCTTTACAAAATTTTTTTTACCTAGCCTACTTGATTTTATCTTGGTCACTTTTAGGCCAAGGGTCGAACTCAGGGAAGTGGGATTAGAAGTGAAGAAGTTTCTATGCCTTTCCTACAACGAATCTCTTCCGTTCGTTTATTATGTTTTTGGTGTTTTTGTATTTAAGATTTTTTTCTGATAATTTTTGTCCTTGAGGTACACCCTCAAAATCAGGTTTTTGGCTTTGAGCCAAATTAGGATTCCAAAACTGGTCTTGCTATTCGCAAGACTGAGTACCTGCAAGTCAAGGATTATCTTTTTTCTTTTATATATATATATATTTTATCTTTTCTAATTGCAGAAAAGAGAAATAGAAATAAAGTAAATATAGTATATATATATGTATATATTATATATGTATATAGGGGTAGGGGTGGAGGTGGAGATGGCATGTAGCACGGTGTTGAGTCGGTCGTCGTCTAGGAAGATGCAACCAATAGGACGAAGTGCCGCGTGGAGTGTAGGATGGATGGTGGAAGATGTGTGCGAAAACGCTTTCTGTATGCGTGTATCGGGGAATATCAGCAATTGGTGCAGATATTCCCGCGATACAACGTATGGTAAGTGATATGAAAATATATATATGTATATATGTAAATATATATATATATATATATATATATATATATATATATATATATATATATATATATATATATGGTTATAAATATATAGGTATATATGTAGTTATATATGTATATATATATATAGATATGTAAATATATGTATAGATAGATGTATATATATGTATATATATATATATATATATAGTAATATATGTATATAGTTATATATATGTGTCTATGTATATATATATTAGTATAAGTATCTATGTATATAGATATATGTAGATAGATATACACATATATATATATATTTATAGTTATAGATATATATATGTATATATGTATGTATATTCGTATGTATATATATATATGTATAAATTTATGTGTACATATATGTATATATATATATGTATATATACTTATACTTAGTTATATAGGTACTAATATATGTATAGATATATGTATATATATATATGTATATAAATATATGTATATATATCAATATATATATGTATATGTATATATATATAAGTATATAATAGTGTATAGGTGAGTGGGTGTGTGTACGAGAGTGTGTATGTGTGTGTATATGTGTCTGCAGGAGAGAGAGAGAGAGAGAGAAAGAGAGAGTGTCTGCTGAGGAGGAAGGCATGCGGAGAGATAAGTCATCCGTAGCCTCCAAGCATCGTCTGATGCCACATGCACGCACAGGCGCGTAGGTGCGCAAAGAGGCGTGCGCACGTAGGAGGGAGCGGGTGTGGGAGGAAACGCAGCGCACTACGCTGCGTGGTGAGGCGGGTGCGGGCGAAGGTGCTATGCACTGAAGCGGGCGAAGACGCGGGCGGTGAAGCGGGTGGGCGTACGCGAGAGCGGGTGCTGGAGCGGGCGCGGGGAGAGACACGGGGGCGCGCAGACAGGTTGCAGATGGTCATGGTGCGCCGGGTGACCGGATAAGTGAGAAACTTACCAGTCACCGCACTGTAGCCATAGTGTTCCGCTGAAATGCATGAATAGTAGCTATAGTGCGTGCCCGGCTCGCGCGACCGGTTGTTGACGGTGCTGTGAGTGCGGGAGCCGCTACGCGAGCTGGCACACATGTGGAAGGTTTGCGCCGGCTGGGCTGTGGGCGAAACTTAGCGACAGGGCGAGCGGAGAGGGGCGCGGGCGACCTGCTGGCGCACGCGGTGGAGCTTCGCGACAGGGTGTGTGGTGGCCGGTGCCTTGTTGCTGCAACTGCGGAGCTTTCGTGCGGGCGAGCGGTGGCCAGTTGAGCTTCAAAGCTTGAAGCTCCTGTGGCAATGGCGGAAATGCTTGGAATGAAGAAATCAGAGAAGAGAACCACCACGCCCACCGGCTCTTTGATGAGTTGGGTGGTGGTGGGACTCACAGTGGTGGTTGTGCACCACTGTGAGCTGCTCCTGCCTGCAGAGTGGCTCCTCAGAAGGAGGAGAGGCTGCGTATGGAGGGGAGAGGGGAGGAGATGGCCTGGAGGAAGCTGCTGTGTTGGGTTTTGGTGTGTGGACCAGGCCCAACCGCAAGGAAGAAGGCTGGGCTCTTTTTAAAGAGGAAGAAGGCATGCACAGCCATGCCCTGGCTGTGCATGGCTTGGCAGGGAGTGGCTGTGCAGAGCATGGCGTGAAGAGGAGCTACCATGCTTTGCAGCTGCGGAGAAGAAATTCAAAATCAAATAAAAAATAAAGATGGAAATTTTGCGTGGTAGCACTTGAAGAATTTGTCAATTACAAGGACATTTTATTCACTCTCCTCCCCTCTCAATTAAATGCATGCATGCGTGTATTTTCACAAATGTGACTATGGTTGCCTATTATGCACTGGCAATGCTAGGAAATAGCACAAGATGGCACAATTGCTGGTGTATTTTTGCTGTGCAATCATACCCCCATGCCTATCTTTTGCTAGTCCCTAGCAAAACATTTTTGTATTGTATTTAGAAATGATCTTCAACTAAAGATTTTCTCCTGAGGCGACATAGGTGTATTTATTGTTGGATATTGTGAGAACCAATTGCAGAGAAGACTACCAGTACTTTAAGTCTCTCATGACATAGACCATCTCTCAACTAACCTGGACTCTTGATATTTAAACCTTAAGTACGATTTCCAGGACTCGGAGGTTTTTGCCATACTCGAGAGCTCAAGAGATTATGGCTTGTGCATAGTGAAGGATCAAGACTGACCAGATGAACATTAAGACTCAAGCCCAGGGTTTCACGAATTTTTAAGTATAGGTTGGTCCTAGTTTCAGCTCGTGTCTTTAGATTGACCCTTAAAAAGATGACGGAAAATACAACTCCCATTTTCTGACATTTGTGGCTCAAAGAAAACAGGGTATTTATGACTTGCCCTGAAGAACTTTTGTAGGGGGAAGCTTTTACAGACATTTGTGAGATATACTGACTTATTTGTACTTTTTTTTTTTTGAAACACATGTTAGTATATCTCTTAGAACATTATTTGGAGGAGCACACTTTTCTTTTGGTGGGAGAGTTTCTTTTTGGTGGAAAGAGTCTCTCCTAAACACAAGACTACATCCTGGGATAAAAAGTCTACCTGCACGTACAGGTAAGGACTCCACCTTCCCTAATGAACACTAGGGTTGGATCTTATGTTTACCTGGTCTTTCTTGAAATGTGTAGTGTGAACCAAGATTACTTAGGCTCTCAAGTAGAAGCAAACCAACGAATCCTGTACTGGTGTCTCAGGTACAAGAACATGTCCTTAGTTAGGAGAGATTTCAATCTATCTTATCAATGCTCAAGTGAATTAAGCCGAGCCTGAGCAAATCAAGCTTCTGTGGCCTGGAAAGTCTTCAAAACAATGGTTGAATATCCATAAACACTTATTGTATTTTTGTTTTAGCCTTCAGATCATTACCAAACACCTTTTTTTTTATATATTTATAGATAGGTGGAGACTGCATGATACCCTAAAATACCCAGATCCTATGGATCCCTATCCACCCCCCCATGCCAAACGATGCTATGTCCTCATATGCATGCAGGGAAGGGTAGAGGAAGGACGAAAGATCAGGTAACGAGAGCTGAGGTGCAGGGTATACAGCAGGGTGGTAGGGTGGGTGGATGGTGGGTGGTGAAGTGAAAAGTGAAGTGATCGTGACAGTGGCGTGAAAAGTGATGGTGGATGATGAGTGTTGTTGGGGTGCCTCTCAACGAGCGCTGAATTTAACGTCCCCAGCTGGACTCAGGATGAGGCACAAAATTAGTTACCCTCCAGCAGGGCAACAGTTTCTCCAATAGGGGTAGGTTCATGTGTAAGATAGGGTTTCAAACGCTGCCCATTGACCGTAAATTTATGCCAGATTTGGGATCTTCAATCTCAACGGCCCCATTGGGAAATGGTCTCGAGACCAGAAAAGGACCAGTCCATTTGGACTTCAATTTCCCAGGAAAGAATTTGAGCCGAGCATTGTAGAGCCAAACTTGCTGAGATGGCTCAAATTCTTTCCGCTGAATACGGCTGTCGTGAAAAGCCTTAATGCGTTGTTTGAAAGTTAAGGTAGAATCATAGGCTTCACGACGGAGCTCTTCCAGCTCCTGGAGTTGGACTTTCCTTTCTCGACCACACAGGTCTGGGTCGAGGTTACATTGGCGAACTGCCCAATAAGCGCGGTGCTCCAACTCCACGGGCAAATGAAAAGGCTTCCCGTAAATAATTCTATAAGGAGACATACCAAGGGAGCCTTGAAGGTGGTCCAATACGCCCAAAGTGTGTCAATCAGCTTATCGGACCAGTCCTTACGGTCAGGCTGAACCATTTTCTGGAGAATTTGCTTGATTTGCCAGTTCGACACCTCTGCCTGGTCATTCGTCTGAGGATGATATGAGGATGCGATACGATGGTGAACTCCGTATTTCCTCAGAAGTGCCCGAAAAAAAGCATGGGTAAAGTGGCTTCCTCCATCTGAGATAATGGCTTGAGGGATCCCAAAGCGTGCAAAAATGTGGTCTTTGACAAATCGAGTGGATATAACATGGTCAGCACAGTGCGTGGGAATAGCCTCAATCCATTTCGAAACATAATCCATAGCCAAGAGAATGAATTCGAAGCTGTTGGAAGGAGGAAAGGGACCCATGAAATCAATTCCCCAAATGTCGAAGATTTCTGCAGCTAGGATGGGTTGTAAGAGCATCATGTCACGACGTGACATTAAGCCTAACGACTAGCACCTAGTGCAATGTTTGGCATACTTGCGTGCATCCTAGTGAAGGGAGGGCCAAAAGAAACCGCACTGCAACACCTTGGCTGCAGTTTTCCTCCCAGAGAAATGGCCTCTGCAGGCCTGATCGTGGCAGAAGGATAGCACACTGGGGAATTCGCTGTCAGGAACACAGCGATGGATGATTTGATCATCACCTATGTAAAAAAGAAGTGGATTATCCCAGAAATAATACTTTGCTTCTGCCATGAGACGCTCGCGCTAGTTTTTAGCCCAGCCACATGGAAGGGATCTAGAAGCAAGGTAATTAGCAATGTCGGCATACCACGGTCCACTTGTCACATTAATTGCCAATAGGTGCTCATCAGGAAAAACCTCATTGATCGACAGAGTAAGTCCAATATGGTCAGGGTCCAGTCTGGAAAGATGATCAGTCACAACATTCTGGGCTCCGACCTTATCGTGGATCTCAATGTCAAATTCTTGGAGCAGAAGGATCCAACGAATCAGTCTAGGCTTGGCATCCTTCTTGTGCATGAGATGGTGAATGGCCGCGTGATCAATGAAAACAATAACGTGTGAGCCCAGAAGGTAAGAGCGAAATTTCTCCAGCCGAAAGACAATAGCTAGTAGTTCTTTTTCAGTGGTAGTATAATTACGCTGGGCCTCGTCCAACGTCTTACTGGCGTAGTACACCACGAAGGGGTGTCTATCGCGTCTTTATCCCAGGATGGCTCCGACTGCAAGGTCGGAAGCGTCACACATGAGTTCAAAGTCGAGGGACCAATCAGGTGGCTGGAGAACAGGGGCCTTGGTGACAGCATTACACAGCTGCGTGAATGCTCGTATGCAGTCGGGGCCCATATCGAAGGGTACGTCAGTCGATAGGAGATGAGTTAAAGGTCGAGAAATCTTGGAGAAATCTTTGATGAATCTCCTATAGAAACCGACGTGTCCTAGGAAGGAGCAGATTTGTTTGACAGAGCCAATCACAGGTAAATCAGCAATTACATAAGCTTAGCTCTGCCAACCTCGATACCCCTGTCGGAGATGATATGCCTAAGAACAATTCCCTCGTGTACCATAAAATGACTTTTTTCCCAAGAAAGCACGAGGTTTACATCAATACATCTCCTAAGGATACGAGTCAAGTTGGCAAGACAGTCATTGAAAGATGGTCCAAAGACCGAGAAGTCATCCATGAAGACCTTGAGAAAGTCACCCACCATGTCATGGAATATCGCCAGCATACATCTCTGGAAATTTGCTGGTGCATTACAAAGTCCAAACGGCATCCTTCTAAATGCAAAGGTGCCGAAGGGGCAGGTAAAAGTGGTTTTCTCTTGGTCCCGGGGGTCAATTGCCACCTGGTTATATCTTGAGAATCCATTTAGGAAACAGAAAAATTTATTTCCAGCTAACCGCTTCAGGATTTGGTCAATGAAAGGTAGTGGAAAGTGATCTTTCTTAGTTGCAGCATTGAGTTTCCTATAATCTACAGACACTCTCCAAGATGTAGGAGTGCGTGTAGGGATGGATTCGCCCCTATCATTGACACGGATGGTGAGTCCCGCCTTTTTGGGCTCAATGTGAATCGGACTCACCCAGGGGCTGCCGCTGATCGGGTAGATTATACCTGCATCCAGCCACTTAATAATTTCCTTCTTAACGACCTCCCACATGTTAGGGTTGAGATGTCACTGCATCTCGCGGGAAGGTCGAGCCTCCTCCTCCGTATATATACGGTGAGTGTAGTAGGAGGGGCTAATGCCAGATAAGTCTGATAAAGACCATCCAATGGCTGCCTTGTGTTCCATAAGGACCTTCGTTAGTTTGCACTCTTGTTTTCTGGTCAATTTTGAACTGATGATTACAGGGAGCATTTCATTTGGTCCCAGGAAAACATACTTAAGTGTACTAGGCAGCTCTTTCAGCTCGAGAGTGGATGGTGAAAGATCTGGCATTTCTTGGGACGAGAGTATCCCAGGCAGATCAGAAAACAAGTCAGGAGGAAGAAGTTGGCCCTCAGATTGGCCAAGAAGAGGGGCTTCTTGGATAGATGGATCCAAAAAGGAATAGCCCCAGTGGGAAGTATATGGGCTCAAGGTCCCAGTGTGGAGTTGCAAATCCGCCTGATTTGGCGAGAAAGAAAGGGCAATCTGGTCTTCAAGAGTGTGGACCGACGGTGAGTAGCCCGGATATGACTCAGACCATGAGGTATGGGAAGCGAAGAAAACCTCGTCAAAAGTCTGGTCAGGAGAAGGTACGGGAATAGGGAGGGATGGGGGAATGTCATAATATGTGTTTGTCAGGCAATCGTCAGTGTTTACAGGTAATCCACAACAGCCAGAATAGATCCCAATTAGTTTGATACACGTGCTGACGGCCATGTCCTCGTCAGACGTGTCATCCTCGATACAATCACAATCAAAGTTCTTGGCTACCTTGAAGATGTTAAGCTTGAGCTTTTCAGATCTAATGGCAATCTCAATACAGCCCGACTCGCAGTCGATATGGGCGTAGGTTGTGGCGAAGAAAGGTTGACCAAGGATGATCGGATAATCAGAAAGTGAGCTAGGAACTTCCATATCTAAAACAAGAAAGTCAACAGGAAAACAGAGACTGTTGACCCTAACCACCACGTCTTCCACCACACCCTTCGGAATTTTGACAGAACGATCTGCCAACTGTAACGTGACAGGGGTGGGTTTCAAATTTCCCAAGGAAAATTTTTTAATCATGATGGCTGGTATAAGATTGATGGAAGATCCTAGATCAAGCAGGGCACGGTTAAAATTGCAGCCTTGGATGCTACAGGAAATAAGCTGTGTGCCCGGATCTTTCTACTTCGGTGGTAGGTTTGACAGTATAGCACAACTCGCATGAGGTGAGAGAACCACCGGATTCTTAGTTTTCTTTGACTGTCGCTTGGGTGTTGTGTAGTCTTTGAAAAATCGGGCGACAGTAGGTATGTGGTCGATAGCCTCTAGCAGGGGTACCTTGATTTCAACATCCCTAAACAAATTACGCAGGTTATCAAAGGCCTGTGTATCCTTTTTTTTGCCTTTTGGCTCCCTCAGTAGAGCCTCAGGGAATGGGACTTATTCTGGCACCAATTTGGGTGTATCATCCTCTCGTGAATGCGGTGCGCATCCCGAATGAGGGGGCGATGAAGAAGACGGGCCAGGATCAGGTCAAGGCGGATCAATGGTCTGCTTACCGCTCCTCGTAGTGATCGCATTGGACGATGCATGTCTAGTGGGATCATAAGGCGGAGGAGGGTTTGCAATAGGGACATAAGAGTGAGGTGCTGCAGTGGGATTAGCCTAAAATCCTGCTGGAATGCTCGAAGCTTGCAGAATCTGGTGAACCTATTTCTGAGAAGGTCGTACCTGTGGTTGAGGACCACGGGGTACGAAATTTCGCAGGTTTGGAACAGGTTGGGCTGGAAGAGTGCCCTGAGATCGAGTCCCCACGCGTAGTTGACTGATCTCAGCATTCTGCTGCGCTAATTGGTACTGAAGAGAAGTCATGTTCTCTTCATGGCGCTTTGATATTTCCATCATCATTCTCATCAATTTATCAAGAGGACTTGATGCGTGTTCTGTTTACGATACGTAAGGACCCGATGGCGGATTCGCCATAGGATTAGACTGGGCCCTTGGGATGACGACTGCGGACGGTCGCATTGGTCCACCTGCGGGGTTTTGGCGCTGTGGGTTGTTGGACCATGCGAAGTTCGGATGATTTCGCCACCCTGGGTTGTAAGTGGCAAAGAACGGGTTGTTCCCCAGGGCGCAAGCATCTTCTATGCCAGAAGACACGTCCTCATGTAAATATGCGTCTGAGCATACAGAGGCTTGGTCCTCCATGTCAAAATGCTGGCTTGTAGAAGCCAGATCCACATGACTTACCGAATCGCTTGGCACAACACTTGGTAAGGAAGGTCCTACGGGGTTTCTCGAGATAAGCCTGGTGTTGGAATTGTGACGAAGTGGTGAGGTGGGGGTGTTTGTCATAGAACGGGCGGGGTTGGCCAGAAGCTCGTCCAGCTTCTTGTGCATGACGGAGACTTCATCCAATTTCTGTGCGATAAGGCTGAGATCTGTGGATGAATGGGAGGGTCCCGTGTCAACTTCGTTGACATTTTGGGGAGGCTAGTACGATTAAAGGCGACAATGGAAGCATTGTTCATTGAGTTTTCGCTCATATTTTCAAATAATTTGAATGCTCCATTCTCGTCTTTATTCATGAAATTCCCTCCGCAGGAAGCGTCTGTAATCTGCTTCAAAGTCTCATTTAGCCCATAGTAGAAAATTTGGGCTATATGCCACTTAGGTAGACCGTGGTGCGGACACTTCCTGAGGAGGTCATTATACCTCTCTCATGCCTCATGAAATTGTTCGCCATTTTGTTGTGTAAATGAAGTGATAGCACGGCGAAGCGCATTGGTTTGCCCGATCGGGAAGAACTTCTTGAGAAACGCTGTTCGCATCTCTTCCTAAGAGTGAATTGTTCTTCCAAGGGTGCGTAACCACTGCGACGCTTTATCCCGCAATGAAAATGGGAACATTTTCATGAGGACTATAGGTAACCCGATATTTCTTGGTTTAACAGTTTCAGCCAATCGGGTTAGGTCTTCCAAGTGGAGAAAAGGATCTTCACTTGTAAGACCATGGAAGTGAAAATTTATCAGGCCAATTATGTTAGGTTTCAATTCAAAGTCGTCCCCGCCCATGGGGACCCGAATTTATCCTATGGTCTCTGTAGCAACGGGATTCTGATAAGAGCTAAGAGACCTAGGCTCCCCCCATTTGGGAGGGTTCTGCATTTCCTCCAATGTTTCCCTAATGGCTTCAATTTGTTCATTATACATTTCCATTTGGGCTTGGAGGCGGGTTATGGGATCTAAGGCTCCACCACCTGGTGGGTTTTGAGGGCAGTTTCCTCCCTCGGGATTTGGGGGTGGGCGTGCAGCCATGTTTGTGGAGGAGGAGGATGATTCGACTTCTTTTCTAAATTTATCAGACAATTCACACAGTTCAGGGTTTTGTGACCTCCTCCCAAACATACACTTCCGCAAGAAGAATTGGGGGGATACGAAGGGAAAGGAGATGAGAGAAATGATGCCGCAAAGGTACACTTGATGACAAATCAATACAATCAAATTCCTAACCTCCACAGTGTGCCCTTAGACCTAAATATCTAAGTTACCTACTATCACGAACTACGGAACCGAATGCGAGCACCGCGGAACCACCGGGCTAGATTGAAAGGCCGTTTGCCCCAGTCTTAGACACCCGATAGCACGCGGGAACCCTCACCAATACGTAGGCGCTACACGTAGGTAGTTAGACCTCCAATCCTTAATAAGGGTCAAGTTACTACCAATTTTAGTTAGTGGCTTAGAATCAAGTGTTTCTGGAATGTGAAGGGCGTTATTTACGGGTAATGCCCAAGTGATTGATTTTTAGAGTGTGTAAACCAAGCATGCAACGAGGAAATCTCCCCGAATTGAAGTTTTAATTGGTGAATGGTTTTTAGAATTCAGCCTTAAGTAGTATGGATTTTAGGATTTTGCTGAATTACCAATTCAACCAATCTCCAGGTTTTCAGAGAATACAAGTTTTCTTCTAAGCCCAACAAACCCTTCTTCAATGTCAGTTGGTTAATGCATGCTAAAATGCAATGGGCTTCCCTAGATGGAGATTTCTATTTGTGGATGCACGAATCAATTTTAGATTAGTGTGAAAGAGAGCCAAAACAATTCAATTCAAGTGCTCCCAATCACAAAAATGATTTCCACACACAAGGCTCAACCAAAAGATGAAAAAAATCAAATTGATGGGGTTGAAGTATTCGGGATCGAATCTTAGGCACGTGAAAGGTCGTGGTGGGGTTTGAATCGATTCAATTCCAAGTCTCCCCACCAAAAAGGTGATCCCGAATTGTAGATAAGTGAGGCAAAGAGGGATGGCAATCAATCTTTTTATTTTTGCCTCAAAGAATACTTCACACGGCGAAAGATCCAAGAATCAAGATTCTTGGATCTTCGCTATGCGAAGTTTGGCGGGAAATCCCGGGGTGGTAGGAGTAAAGGCAAACAATCAAACTAGTGAATTTTAATCCACTTGCCCCAAGAGATCCTAAGAAGTTTTTCTAGTTTTTTTAATTTTTTTTTATTAAGGTGACAAGTTGACCTAAGTTGCTAAGAAAGGAAGACCTACTTGTTTAGCAACGTGTGCGAAGCTCCAGGGTGGTGCTGGCATCTTCACGCTCTCGTTCTCGCCTTGGATCTGCCCACGTCTTCGACTTCGTCTGCCTGCCTTCTCCTTGCAACAAGTTCACCTGCATAGCAACAAACAAGAACACCCGTGAAGAGAAGGGTGTGAGAAGAGAAAAATTAAAGGAATGGAGTAAAAACTTACTTGAATGCGCAACTCCCCGGCAACGGCGCCATGAAAAGAGATGTGGTCGGGCCCAGATAGGTTGTGTTAATATGGTGCTTTTATCGTTGAAATGAGTATATTGGTTAACCTAAATCGGGCCTAACCATCTCTTTACAATTTTTTTTTTTACCTAGCCTACTTGATTTTATCTTGGTCACTTTTAGGCCAAGGGTCGAACTCAGGGAAGTGGGATTAGAAGTGAAGAAGTTTCTAGGCCTTTCCAACAACGAATCTCTTCCGTTCGTTTATTATGTTTTTGGTGTTTTTCTATTTAAGATTTTTTTCTGATAATTTTTGTCCTTGAGGTACACCCTCAAAATCAGGTTTTTGGCTTTGAGCCAAATTAGGATTCCAAAACTGGTCTTGCTATTCGCAAGACTGAGTACCTAGAAGTCAAGGATTATCTTTTTTCTTTTATATATATATATATTTTATCTTTTCTAATTGCAGAAAAGAGAAATAGAAATAAAGTAAATATAGTATATATATATATGTATATATTATATATGTATATAGGGGTAGGGGTGGAGGTGGAGATGGCATGTAGCACGGTGTTGAGTCGGTCGTCGTTTAGGAAGATGCAACCAATAGGACAAAGTGCCGCGTGGAGTGTAGGATGGATGGTGGAAGATGTGTGCGAAAACGCTTTCTGTATGCGTGTATCGGGGAATATCAACAACTGGTGCAGATATTCCCGCGATACAACGTATGGTAAGTGATATGAAAATATATATATGTATATATGTAAATATATATCTATATATATATATGGTTATAAATATATAGGTATACATGTAGTTATATATGTATATATATATATATAGATATGTAAATATATGTACAGATAGATGTATATATATGTATATATATATACATATATATAATTAGATATATATGTATGTATATATAACTATATATATATGTATATATAACTATATATATAGATATATATATATATATATATATGTATATATATGTATATATAGTAATATATGTATATAGTTATATATATATATGTGTATATGTATATATATATATTAGTATAAGTATCTATGTATATAGATATATGTAGATATATATACACACATATATATATATTTATAGTTATAGATATATATATGTATATATCTATGTATATTTATATATATATATATATGTATAAATATATGTGTATATATATATATGTATGTATATATACTTATACTTAGTTATATAGGTACTAATATACGTATAGATATATGTAGATGTATATATATATATATATATGTATATAAATGTATGTTTATATATCAATATATATATGTATATGTATGTATATATAAGTATATAATAGTGTATAGGTGAGTGGGTGTGTGTACGAGAGTGTGTATGTGTGTGTATATGTGTTTGCAGGAGAGATAGAGAGAGAGAGAAAGAGAGAGCGTCTGCTGAGGAGGAAGGTGCACGGAGAGATAAGTCGTCCACAGCCTCCAAGCATCGTTTGATGCCACGTGCACGCGCAGGCGCGTAGGCGCGCGAAGAGGCGGTGCACGCAGGAGGGAGCGGGCGTGGGAGGAACCGCAGCGCACTGTGCTGCGCGGTGAGGCGGGTGCGGGCGATGGCGCTATGTGCTGAAGCGGGCGAAGACGCTGGCAGTGAAGCGGGCGGGCGTACGCAAGAGCTGGCGCTGGAGCGGGTGCGGGGAGTGACGTGGGCATGCGCAGACGGGTTGCAGACGGTCGCGGCGCTCCGGGTGACCAGATAACTGAGAAACTTACCGGTCACCGCACTGTAGCCATAGTGTTCGCTGAAACGCGTGAACAGTGGCTATAGTGAGTGCCTAGCTCGAGCAATCGGGTGTTGACGGTGCTGTGAGTGCGGGAGCCACTGCGCGAGCTGGCACGCATGCGGAAGGTCTGCACCGGCTGGGCTGCGGGCGGAACTTCGCTACAGGGTGCGCGGAGAGGGGCGCGGGTGATAGCGATTTTACGTGGTTTGTAAAATGCGTCGTTGTAATGTGCAAATCTGCTTTCGCTTTTAAATTTATATCCTAGATAGGGGAAGTATCTAAGGTCATCCAAGGAGGCCAAATGTTTGCAAAATTAATCCTCCTGCTTACAAATAGATCTCAACTTTCTTTTTGGTATTTTAAATATGTAATTTTTTTGTTTTGAAAAAATGAGGGCAAAATGTGAATTGAAGTGGAAAGTACTAACACCTATAATTACTTAACTAAAACTTAAAAGATAGATATATCTTCTTCCTAAGCTCACTCTAGGCAAGTGGAGGCCCAGAGTAATTAGGAATAAGAGGTGAAACAAGTGCTAGAACCAAAACAACAATTGCAATAGAAAGTAAAAGAAGCCAAATTGATTAACTAGAATTTGTGTTCTTTTTCCAAGACAAGTAGAGGAATGCTTCTACTAGAAATAAAAAAAATTCTAAAAGCAATGAAAGAAACACAAATCCTCTTGCAAAAATTGGTGGAGAAGGGGGTCTTCTTGCTCCAAGCCTAGCTGCTCCTTGGCTTGAAAAGAGGGCCTCCTTCTTCTCCTTCCTTGAGAGCTCCTCCAAGGTGGAAGCTACCACCTTCAATGCTCTCCTCCAAGGGTGGGTGTGCACCACCTTCAAGAGCTCCTCCAAGGTGGCGTGGACCACCTTCAAGATCTCCTCCAAAGATCTTCCTTGCTTGGCTTCTCCTTTGGCTGGCGTGACTCAAGAGAGAAGGGAAGAGGGGAAGGCACCAAAGGGATAGAATATCCCTTTAATCTTCTTCTTCTTCTTCTCTCTTGGGCGTGGGCTTCTAGGTAGAATATAAGAGTGTATTTGCTAGCCAAGGATGGATTGAATGGTGGTGGGTAGTGGTCTTTTTATAGGGTAGGGTAAGGGGTTAAGGTGCCTCTTGAAATGGAGGGCTAAGATGGTTGGATGGAGGTGGTTAGATGATCCTAGGGTTAAGGATGGTTGGTGCCACCTAAGGGGTTCTATGGGGGTAGTTAGGGTTGGTCAAGAGGCACCTAAAAGTGGCGCCAACCATGGAAAGGTGCCATGGGTTGGCGCCAACTTTAAGGCTTCTAGAAGGTGGGGTTATGTGGAGGGTGGAGATGGGTTTAAGGGGAGATGTGTGGTGGAGATGAAGGGGGTTTTTGGAGGGAAAAGTGGCGCCATCAAGGGGGTGGTTAGGGTGGTTTTGGCGCCACTTTTAGGTGTCTTTTGGAGGTGGTGAGTAGGCTAGGTTGGTGCCATGTAGGTGGAGCTTAGGTGGAGCTAGTAGGTGGAGTTGTTAGGTAGGTTTTTTGGGTGGTACAAGCCAAGGAAGTTGGAGCATAGCTAAGCTAAGCTAAGCTAAGCTAGCTTAGCTAATGGAGGAGTAGAGAAGGAGGTGTTGGAGCTAGGGTTTGGAGGGAGGAGCTGAGGAGGAGAAGTCTGGAGCTGAAACCGGAGCTAGCTGCTGCTGAAGAGGCTGGCATGGAGCTACTCTAGCTGGCTTAGCTTGCTACTTCTTTGCTAGCTGCTAAGCCAAGCTAAAGTGAGCTAGCTTCTACCATAATGAGCTGAGGTGAGCTAGGTCTGGTGCTCCTGGGGAGGATCAAGCTGGTTGAGGTAGCTAAGGTAACTTAGCTCAATTGAGTTGAGCTAAGCTGAGTTCCCGGGAGCTGGACTTGAGTTTCCTGAGCTGGGATGAGTTCTTCTTTAGCTGGCTGGAGTTGAGTGGAGCTGGATGTAGATGGATCTGAGCTGGGGTGAACTCCCGTCAACTCAGCTGAGCTAGCTAGAGCTCCCTGTGGACTAGTGGGAGCTGAGATGAGCTAGACTCAGCTAAGTTGAGCTGGATCTGAGCTGACTTGAGCTAGGGTTATCTAAGATGAACTCTCTTGAGCTGCCATTCAACTGAGATTAGCTAAATGGAGCTGGGATGAGCTAACCTTAGTTCAAGTGAGCTAGGTTCCAGCTGTGGTGAGCTGGATTAAGCTGAGTTCTAGCTGGTCTGAACTCCTTCTTCACTAATTGCCTTCTTGAGTGCTAGGGTTTTAGGGATCTGTATATCTATTCATCCCTAACACTCACAAAAACATATTAAAATAACAAAATAAATTGCAATGCATGCCTAACCTAGTGAATGCCTAAATGCAGCCCAAAAACCCGTTTGCGGAGTAAACTCCTAAGAGCTAGGTTTGTTTTAATGTTTGAGAATGATGATAAACAGGCGTTTATCAGCGAGCGACCTGCTGGCACACGCGGTAGAGCTTCGCGACAGGGCGCGCGGTGGCCGGCGCCTTGCTGCTACTGCTGCGGAGCTTGCGTGCGGGTGAGCGGTGGTCGGTTGTTTTTCATAGCTTGAAGCTCCTATGGCAATGGCGGAAATGCTTGAAATGAAGAAATCAGAGAAGAGAACCACCACACCCACTGGCTCTTTGATGAGCTGGGCGGTGGTGGGACTCACAGTGGTGGTTGTGAACCACTGTGAGCTGCTCCTGCCCACAGAGTGGCTCCTCAGAAGGAGGAGAGGCTGCGTATGGAGGGGAGAGGGGAGGAGACAACCTAGAGGAAGCTGCTGTGTTGGGTTTTGGCGTGTGGACCAGGCCCAGCTGCAAGGAAGAAGGCTGGGCTCTTTTTAAAGAGGAAGAAGGCATGCACAGCCATGCCCTGGCTGTGCATGGCTTGGCAGGGAGTGGCTGTGCAGAGCATGGCGCGAAGGGGAGTTGCCATGCTTTGCAGCCGCGGAGAAGAAATTCAAAATCAAATAAAAAATAAAGATGGAAATTTTGAGAGGTAGCACTTGAAGAATTTGTCAATTACAAGGCCATTTTATTCACTCTCCTCCCCTCTCAATTAAATGCATGCATGCGTGTATTTTCACAAATGCGACTATGGTTGCCTATTATGCACTGGCAATGTTAGGAAATAGCACAAGATGGCACAATTGCTGGTGTATTTTTGCTGTGCAATCAGTCGTGACCATCCACCTCAGTCCTAGTTTTATCAGAACCTGCTCTTTGCATATTTACCTTATTTGGTGGCTCTCAAAAGATTCACACTAAGAATTTATATGTAGAAACTGAAAGTGAAAAAACTATGCCTAACTCTGAGTATCATTATCTAATTATCTAGAATTTAAAATTTCTCATACTAACCTTAAAGCACCAGTAGACTTTTTACTCTCACCTCACACTTGTTTGGTAGATCTGCTAGAAGATAGTTTGCCTAACTCCCTATTACTGTCCAAGGGCTCAGGAGAAGAAGCATTGCTTCTCCTCAACAAACTAAAGATGTTTATCGGTCTTCACAAAGGATTCATTGCAAATTCTACGTGTAAGTGTAAATTGTAGTAGATTCTAAACTTAGAAATCAACTTAAGAATAAATCCCTAATAAAACCTTTTTGATAAAAAATTTTTATGCCTAAATGCAATTTTTTTTTTACATAAAAATAAGACATGCAATGTCCACCCCCCCATGACTATTCATTACAATGTCCTCATTGAAATGTATGCAAGAAAATCAAAATGTAACAAGCAAGAGGAGTGGATATCACTTGAATGAGCTTGTTATTCCAAGTCAGCTTGGATGCAAAACTACCTATAAAAGGTACTTGGTTGCCTCCCAGCCAGCACTAAGTTTAACGTCATTTGCCAGACTCAATATAGCTCTAATATGATTCCAAAAGGTTGATGTGACTATCAGGAATGGGATCACAGTTCTGAGTTATGTAAGGCTTCAACCTTTGACCATTTACCTTTGTCTCATGGCTAGTCTTCGATCCAAGACGAGAACAGCTCCATGAGGGTAGACTTTTCTTACAATGAAAGGACTCATCCATTTTGACCTTAATTTTCCCAGAAAGAGCTTCAAGCATACATCAAATAGTCAAACCTTTTGATTAGGGACAAAGCTTTTCTGAGAGATATACTTATCATGCAAAGCTTTTGTCTTATTCTTATAGATTCTCATGCTACCATAAGCGTCATTTCGGATTTCATCTAATTCAGTTTATTAGAATTTTCTTTGTTGTCCAGATTAATCAAGATTCAGGTTAAAAGTTCTAATTGCCTAGTAAGCTTTATGTTCAAGTTCAACAGGCAAATGGAAAGATTTTCCATAGACCAAATGGAATGGAGACATCTCAATCAGAGTTTTATACGCAGTCCGGTAGGCCCAGAGGGAGTCATCCAATTTAGTAGACCAATCCTTCCTATCCGGTCGGACCATCTTTTGAAGGAGTTTCTTAATTTCCCGATTGGAAATTTTATCTTGTCCATTGGTCTGAGGATGGTATGGAGTAGAGATTCTATGAGTGACTCCATACTTGGTTAGTAAGGTCCTGAATTGATTATGGGTGAAATGGGACCTGCCCTCACTAATCAGAGCTTTGGGTACACCGAATCAGCTATAGATGTTTTTCTTTACAAAGTCCGTGACCACTTTATGTTCATTGGTTCGGGTCGGGATGGCCTCAATCCATTTGGATACATAGTCGACTACAACCAGAATGTATAGGTACCCAAATGAATTGGTAAAAGGTCCCACAAAATCAATGCCCCAGACATCAAAGATCTCGACTTCAAGGATTGGATTTAGGGGCATCATATCCTTCCTGTTCATGTTTCCTAGAGTTTGGCAATTAATACATGACCTACAGAAGTTGTACGAGTCACGAAAATACAATCCACTTTGCAATAACTTGACTGCCTTCTTGTTTCATGAGAAGTGACCTCCACAAGCAAAAGTATGGTAGAATTCTAGTACACTTGTGAACTCATCTGGAACACAACGGCGGATAACCTGATCCGCACATATTTTAAATAGCTCCAGATCTTCCCAAAAGTAGTATTTGGCATCGAAAATCATCTTATTCCGCATATGCTTAGGCCAATCCATGGGTAGTCTTTCGATGGCCAAATAGGTGATAATGTCTACAAACCAAGGTAGTTTGCAAATAGTCAAGAGAGTCTCATTAGGGAATGAATCAGAAAGTTGAGTTGTAGAGTCTACAAGGATTCTGGAGAGATGAGCTGCTACTACATGTTGGGCACCACAATTGTCTTTGATTTCTAAATCAAATTCTTGCAGTAGAAGGATTCATTTGATTAATCTAGGTTTTGCATCCTTTTTAGACATCAGGTGCCTTAATGCAGTGTGATCTGTGAAAATTGTGACATGAGATCCCAGTAGGTAAGGTCTAAACTTTTCCAGAGCAAAAACTATGGCTAGCAACTCTTTTTCCGTAGTGGTGTAATTCCTTTGAACCTCATTAAGAGTTTTACTAGCGTAGTAAATCACAGAAGGTTTCTTATCCACCTTTTGTCCCAAGACTGTCCCAATAGAAAAATCAGAGGCGTCGGTCATGATTTCAAATGGATGATTCGAATTAGGGGGTTGTAGGATGGGTGATTGCGTAATGGCCCCCTTTAGTAGATTGAAAGCCCTTAAGCAGCTTGAATCAAAATCAAAGGTTTGATCTTTCACCAGTAGATTACTTAAGGTCCCCGCCACCTTAGAAAAATCCTTAATGAATCAATGGTAAAATCCCACATGTCTAAGGAATGATCTTAGTTGTTTGACCGTCGAAGGTGGCGGGAGTTTAATGATAGTATCCACCTTGGCTTTATCTACTTCAATTCCTCTTTCAGACACAACATGGACAAGGACTATGCCCTCCTTGACCATGAAGTGGCTCTTTTCCCAAGATAGAACAAGATTCACCTCTATGCATTTTTGTAAAGTCTTCTCTAGATTCATTAGACAAGAATCAAAAGAGTCCCCAAACATAGAAAAGTCATCCATAAAGATTTCCATGAAATCACCTACCATGTCTGAAAAGATTGCAAGCATGCACCTTTGAAAAGTCGTTGGTGCATTGCATAATCCAAAAGGCATCCTATGGAAGGCAAATGTTCCATAGGAACATGTGCAGGTAGTTTTCTCTTGATCATCGGGGTGGATAGCTACTTGATTGTAGCTGGAATAGTCATCCAAGAAACAAAAGAATTTTTGGCCAGCTAGTCTTTCCAGGATTTGATCAATGAAGGGAAGTGGAAAGTTGTCTTTCTTAGTTGCATTTTTCAGCTTCCTGTAGTTGATACAGACTCTCCAAGAGGAAACTGTGCGGGTTGGAATCAATTCCCCATTGTCATTAGTAATCACGGTCAGCCCAGCTTTCTTAGGAACCACTTGTACATGACTGATCCACGGGCTGTCAGAGATTGGGTAGATTATTCCCACATCTAACCACTTAATTATTTCCTTTTTCACTACCTCCCGCATGTTAGGATTCAATCGTCTTTGCATATCCCGAGAGGATCTAGATTGTACTCAGTATAGATTCTGTGGGTACAATAAGTAGGACTAATTCCCTTCAGATCATCCAATGTCCAACCAATTGCTCTACTGTTTCTTCCCAGAACTTGGATTAATTGATTTTCCAGAGTTTGGGTTAGATAAGAGCTAATGATCACTGGGTAAGTCTAATCAGATCCTAAGAAAACATACTTAAGATAATCAAGAAGAGGTTTTAGCTCAGGTTTGGGTCCTTGGGATGAAGGGTCCAAAGGTGGATCATAGTTAACCTCAAGAGGTTTTGGAATCAAGTCAGTGATTGGGTGATTGACCTCTTGATTGGTTTGGGGGTCAAGGCCTGTAGGATCGGAGTGGGATACTCCTAACTCCATACAATATTGAACAGCATGATCCTCAGAATCTTCTATCATTCCACAATCCTCAAATTGTTTAATGGCCTTAAAGATGTTAATCTTTGTCTTCCTGTCCCTGAATTTGATTTCCATACTACCAGATTCACATTCAATATTAGCCTTGGCAGTAGCTAAAAATGGTCTTCCCAGAATTATCGGGGTGTTCAAATTCTCTGGTATCTCCATGTCAAGAACTAAGAAATCCACAGACAAATAAAAATCACGAGCCTTGACGATTATATCCTCAATAATCCCCCGTAAGTGTGGTCACAAATTGATCAGCCAGCTGTAATGTGATCTCAGTAGGTTTTAGCTCTCTAAAGTTAAATTTTTTGTATAACATTGTGGTGATCAAATTATGGAGGCACCTAAATCTAATAGAGCCCTATCAAAAGTAGTATCTCCAATAACACACAATATCAGAGGGGCTCCTGGATCTTTTTGTTTTTAGGGTAGGTTTCTAAGGATAACTACACTAGCTTGTTTAGATAACACTACCCTTTTAGATGATTTGGCTTGGCATTTAGGTGTGCACATTTCCTTCAAAAATTTTGCATAGGCTGGGATATTCTTAATTGCCTCAAGGAGTGGTATGTTCACCTAAACTTGTATAAAAATATCAAGCCACTCCTCAGATGGATTGGTTTTCTTTTTCCTAGGTTTGTTCAAGGCTTCAGGAATGGACACTTGAGAGAAATCATGAGTGTTTGGGTCCTGATCCTTGTCTTCTTGATCTCTTGGGTCAGATTTGGGCTCCTCAAGATCTTGTCTAGATTTAGATTTGGAGGGGTAAGGATCCTGGATCTGTCTCCCACTTCTCAAGGTTACAATACCAACAAAGCATTATGGTTAGATGGTTGAGGTGGGTTCTGCAAAATAGGTGGAGCTTGGTTAGGGTTAACCAAGCCAGGTGGGTGCTAGGGAGCAGGTTGAACTATATGTGCCTGTGTGTTGTGTTGGTTTACCCTATTGAAGTTCCTTGGGTTGGGGATAGGTTGGGATGGCAGCATCCCGTGTTGTCTAGCATCAACTAGCTGGTCTAGTCATCCCGTCAATTTTGTCCTCAATTGATTCATTTCTTCCTTATGCCTTAAATTCATTTCTCGCATGTCCTTGAGGACTAGACTCAGATCAGAGGGTTGGTTTTCCTGAGTAGGTTGTGGCTGATATGTGCGCTGTTATGTGTACCTACAAGGTTGCCCGTAAGTGTTTGGTTTAGTTAAGTCAGGACCCTGGGTGGGTTTCTGAATTGACCAAGCAAAGTTAGGATGGTTGCACTATCCTGGGTTGCAATTGTTTGAATAGGGATCATTTCTAGTGTAACCAGGGAGTGCATTCACATCCTTAGGATAACTAGACTTCAGGTTGCTTAGTTTAGAATTTGAGGGCATCAAGGTCTCTCCTTGCTACCCAGAAAGAGATGGGTCCAAGTAGAGTTGGCTCATATGTTGAGCAATGGTCAGGTCATTAAGATTGTGCACCATTTCCTGACCTAGAGGGTTGGGGAGTTGGGTGTGGGTTAACATAGGAACTCCTTGGGTAGGCATAGGATTTATTCTGGAATGTGTACCTAAGGAACTCCCGCCCTTCAGAAGGTTGTCCAGTTTCTTATCCAAACTCTCTACGTTCTTTCCCATGAGTTCCACCTTGTCCAATCGTTGTTTAATTGGCTCTAAATCAACTGAGTTTGAATTATCCTTAACTTCATAAACTCCACTCCTTGGTTGATTTGCTCTGTTAAAATCGGATATTGAGGCATTGTTGAGGGAATTTTCACTCATATTCTCAAATAATTCAAACGCTCCCTCAGCATCTCTGCTTGGGAAATTGCCCCCACATGCTACATCAACAAAATTCTTCAAATTGTCACTTAACCCATAATAGAAAATATGGGCCAAGTGCCACTTCGGAATCCCATGATGAGGGCATTTCCTAGCCAAATCATTAAGTCTCTCCCAAGCCTCATGTAGTTGTTCCCTAGGGTTCTGCTTAAAGGTTGTAATGGCACATCTAGGGGCATTGGTTTTTCCTATGGAAAAGAATTTTTTTAGGAATGTGCTTCTTAAATCTTCCCATGTTAGGATCGATCTACCAATAGTCCTCAACCAATGAGCAACTTTATCTTTTAATGAGAATGGGAACATTTTTATCATTAAGGTACCTTCATTCAGGTTCCTAGGGCCAAAGGTCCTTCCTATGTGTAGAAGTTCTTCAAGGTGGTGGAAGGGGTCATTAGGCTCATGGCCATGGAAGTGGGGAATTAGATTGATGATATGTGGTTTGAGTTCAAAATCATCCCCATCCTGAGGTACCCTAATAAAAGCTTTAGGTTGGGCCTTAGGAGGATTGTAAAAGTCATGGAGAGGCTAGTCTGCTCTTCTGTTTTGGAGTTGAGTAATGGCCTGCACTATGACCTCTATTTTTCTGTCATGATGCCGACCTTGCTTAGTGATCTGCCCTTGTAGAAGAGTCATTGGATCCAGATTTTGTTCCTCCTCTTCGATCTCATCTTCCTCATGGTGACTAGCCATTGAAGAGGGTTCAAATTCAAATTTTGGACAATTAGGTCTTCTCCTAGGATTTCTTTCTAAAGGTGGTAGCAAATCAGGATGTAGAGATCTTCTACCTTGCATGCACCAGAAGAATGTCCATAGATGAGAGGGAGAAGATAGATGAGAGAATATCCCACCCTTCCAATGCAAGCAATCAAGCTATTCCTTAGAGAGTAAACCCTAAATAGACCTAATCCTGGTTCCCCAAAACACAACTAGGTTAGGTCAACTCTTGAATTACTTGGTTGGCTAGAAGAGTGGGACACCCTAGGACACCCCGCACGGTGGGACACCACTAAGGGTTAATGTGGTTATCGCACCAACCTTTCTTGTCACTAGTGGGTCCTAGTAGACAAGGCCTTGACCTTAGCCCAATCTAATTTCAAGTCCCCAAGAATATTAGTCCTACCTGGGGCACGTCTACTCAATTTTAGGCTTAGGCTTGATTGACTTTTGGAATATGATGGGCGTTAGGGGGGTGTTGCCCTTAAGATTGATTTTCAAGTGTGTGAGTGCTCAGGCAAGGGGTTCACAAGCAATTTTTTATGATGAAGTGAATTTTAAGGTTCAAATGCTTGTATTAGTTAGTTTTAAGGTCCACTTGAGTTAATATCTTCAATCAAGGGCTCTGATGAGGCACAAAAAAGTTTTGCAAATCCCAATTGTTTGATAGATTTCCTTTATGAATGGAAATGTAGGTGTGCTCTACCCTTAATGTGAAACCCTAAGCTCAGATAGTGCTAGATGCTCCTTTTAAGTCCAAATTTAGAGAAGTGTGCGACCCAAGCAATGAAATCAATTGGTCCTATTGCACCACTAACTAGGCATTTAGAAAATATTTTTTCAAGAATTTTCATGCACGCTTTCTATTTTTTTCAGATTTAAAGTGTACTAGGGATTTTGTAGTCTGTTTTGACCCCCAGTTAATGATTGAATAATCTATGTAATCAAACTGCAAGGAATATGGTTTTCAACTTTTTCCTAAATTTTTGATTTCAACAGGAATTCAGTGCCATAAATTTCAAGTCAATTGGAGTTGTATAAAAATTCCTATGATATTTTGAACTCTGAAAAATCATGAACATTAATCGAATTGATAATAAATTAGTGCATGAATTTTTAAAATTTTTGTATATCTCAAATTTGTGCAAACTTTGGATATATTATTCCTGACTTGAAAACCCATGTCCAATAAAAATTTAGAATTTTTGAACATGCAGATTTCTAGGAATTGAATTTTTAAGATAAGAGTTTGTTTCATTCCGAAATTCACCAAGAGAGAGATTTTTTTTTCAAAAAGCAAGCAAATGTTAACTAATCCTAAGGTTCGAGAAAACACCTAATTTTTTTTCGAAATCTAAACTAATCTAAGCTACAAGAACTTACTTGAGTTTTACACCATTTTTTTTTCCATTGTGCATATCTTCCAACAATTTTGTGATTCCTACGCAATCAAAAATAGCAAGTTAGAATATCAAATAAACACTTTTACATGAAAAGCTTTTAAAAATTTCTATTGCCTCCCCAGCAACGGCGCCAACTTGTTCGCTCGTGTGACGTGTTAAAAGTTAGTTCTATCATTGTAGTGCGAATCGTGATGAAACAAATAATATTTATAAAGATTTCGATGAGTACTGAGTCGTTCGTAGGGAGGCAAAGCATGATTTTATGCAAAAGCTCTTCAGATAGTTATTCTAAGAAATATTTATACATTTATATATGTATATATAGGCATCAGATATCTAGAAAATCAGAACTTTTTTGCTATTTAGAAACAATTTTTAAACTAAAATCACTATGCTAAAGAGAGATAGAGAAAGAGAGAGAGAGAGAGATAGAGAGATAGCAGATGATGACACCGCCTATGGGATTCTTGTGGGAAGTACGACAGCACTTCAAATCTAGAGCGCCAGCATAAAGTCTGAGAGGAGTTGCAGAGAGGGAGAGAGGTTGGAGTTGTATCTAGTGGGAGTTCTGGTGGAAGATATGTTCAACAGGGGGGCCCTAGTCTTCTTTTATAGCATTGATGAGGGGAAAAGAGGGCATTTTAGCCCTTAAAATCATGCAACAACTCTGGCCAATCAGGTCTATCGATCAGAAGATCAACGACTCTGATTTAGACTTAAAATAACCTCATTTGCGCCTTCTACACTTGGATTTATTTTGGTGGTGACACGTTGCAGCCTCTAGCACCTTGGATCCTCATCGTACGGTCTGGCTCACTCGCTCCAACGTCACTGCGCTTTTCTCTTTCCTCCCGTGCGCCCACACATTCAAATCATGCGAGAGGAATCCTTAGTCGTCCGATCGCTTAGAATCTCTCCCGCACAGCCTTTGCTGAAGAGAGCATGTGAGATCACGCATAGTGCATGCGTTCATTCTCGTGTGCAGTTGCGGAAGCCTCTGGTTGCGCCACGTGGCCATATCCACACCCTCCGCTTATCATCCAACGATCCAATTGAGATTGAATGCACGACCTTCCTGATTTGGTGTGCGGCGAGGCTCGAGCGCATGTCTCGCACTTGTGTGCGAGTGTGTTAACCAATGCGCTAAGGCACGTTTTGTGTTGCATTTAGGTTTTAGGCAACTCCGCTTTCAGCCGTTGGATGGAGATCCAATGGCTGAGATCTTCTCTCGGCTGATGAGGGCGCGACGAGGAGCGGTAGACATGGCACGCTTGTGGCCATAGGATGATAATCAATGGCCCACAATGTGTGAGAAGAGTGTTTCATAGATTGAGGGGGCGACAAGGGACGACTGTGATGGCGCCACGTGGCACCATTGTGGCTGTCCATCTTCCTTTTTTTGTAGAAGGTGTTGTAGGTCTTTGATTAAGATAATTTTTATGTCGTTGGCATGCAATCACTGATTTGGATCCATCCGTGTGGTCAAATTTTACATCTGAGGCTTGGATTTCTATCATCTTGCTCCTTGGCCTCCATTCTTCTATGGATTGTACGTGATTCTACGATTGTCTGATCAAGACAATTCTGGAAGTGTTGGACTCTCGTCGTCGTCCTGATCAAATCCATTTGGTTTGATCTATCATTTATGGCCTCGAATCATCTGCAATTAATTTCATCTCTCTTTTAGTGCGTAAAATAATAATATTATTTATGCAGCTAACAAACTGACTATTATGCAAATTACGACACTTATGCATGCATTGTTCCGAAGTAATGCTAGAATCTAACGTAATTCAGGTGGTTTAGGTTGCATGATTGCTGTGCAATCATTTATTATCATTCTTATGCCCTAAAATTGATCTAGCTCTTAGGGTTTTAACTCTGCAAATGGGTTTTCGGGATGCATTTAGGCATTCACTTAGGATAGGCATGCATTGCATCTTTTTGTATTTCTAATGCATTTACTTGAGTGTCATGGATAGGTAGATAGTTAGATCGCACAAGCCTTAGAACTCTAGAAGGTAGAAGATGAAGGAGAAGCCCACATAAGCTGGATCTCAGCTAGATCTAGCTCATCCTAGCTGGAGCCCAACTCCTTCTAGGTGGTTCAACTCATCCGTAGCTCCATTCAGCTCATCTCAGTTGAATGGTAGCTCTAGCTAGTTCACATCATCTCCATTCTGCTCACCTTAGCTGGATGACAGCTCCAACTAGCTCAGGATAGTTGATCCCAGCTCCTCCAGCTCAGAAAAGTTCACTAGAAGCTCTACCTGACTAGGACTAGCTATTGCCATCAACTAGCTAGGTCTAGTCAGCTGAAGAAGACCTCAACCAACTCAAGCCAGCTCAAGTCTAGCTCCCGGGGACTCAACTCAGCTCAACTTGATGAAGCTGAGCTACTTAACCTAAGTTAGCAACTCCAGCTAGCTAGGTAATCTCTGTCAAGACCAGACCCAGCTCACCTCAACACACATCAGCAGAAGTTAGCTCATCTTATCTTGGCTTAGCAACTAGTAAAGAATTAGCTAGCTAACCTATCAAAGGAAGCTCCATGCAGCTCTCTTCAGCAGCCATTAGCTCCATTACAGCTCAGATGTAGCTCCTCCTCAGCTCTTCCTCCAAAACCCTAGCTCTACCTCCTCTCTCCATTGCTTATCTACTAGCTAAGCTAGCTTGGCAAGCTTAACTTCGCTAGTCCACCTCCATGGCATCCCAACCTAACCCTAAACCTCACGTAACTAGCTCCACCAAATAAGCCTACCTAAGTCCACCTAAGCTCCTCTACTCCTACTTCTTTCTGGCGCCAACACATCACCACCTTTTACAACACCACAATCACCAAGAGACACCTATTCTTGGTGTCAAAATAGCCATAACCACCTTCCCCCTTTTGGCGCCAAAATGACCCCACATCACCACCTTACACATCACCAAACAACCTATCCTAACCCTCCATCTAACCACTTTCTAGAAGCCAACAAGGTTGGCGCCAAACCATGGCACCCTTCCATGGTTGTCGCCACCTTTAGGTGTCCCTTAACCAACCATAACCACCCCCATAGCAACCTTTACGTTGGCGCCAACCTACCTCCACCTTAGGATCCTTTAAATACCCACCAAACCTAATCCTAGCCCTACACCTACTCAACGCCAACATCTCCCATCACCACTCCTACAAATACCCCCATAACCACCACTATACAACCATCTTCTCCCTTAGTTAATTCCACCATTATCCACCTATAACCTAAGGCCAAGGAAGAAGAAGAAGAGAAGAAGATCAAGGGGGCAACCTACCCCCCCTTGGTGCCTTCTTCCTCTTTCTTCTTCTCCCTTTATGCCATGCCAAGGAGGAAGTGATGGTAACACCATCATGAGCCATAACTAGCTTTAATTAGTCATAATCAAGTGAAAATTGCTCCTACGTAATCGCCTAAGTTCCATAATTCCATGTAAATCTATTCTGAGAAGAAAACATCAAATCAGGGTTAATTCTGAAGTTTTGACATCTCATCATGAATGTAAAGTAACCACAGGATTTTCTAGGGGTTAATTGAAGGTCAAATGAGCATTAAAGTCTAATAAGTGCGTCCATACAGACAGAAATGAGGTTTCACACGTTTCGAAAATCGCAACAACTAAAGCCCTAATTTCAAACCTGCTTGAATTACAGAGGTTTCGGTCAGGATAAAATCCATCTAAACCTCCTAAAAATCATAGAAAAATATTTTGAGAGATTTGGTACCCTTGGTTTGACCATTTGAAACTATTTTGACCTTAAATAGAGTCGTAGATGGAATTCTACCCTAATTTGGATCTTTATGCAAATTGACTAGTCAAACTTGGTCAAAACTAGAATCCAACTTCGCCATTAGATTTTTTGGATCAAAATTAGGTGGTACCAAAATTTGGGCCTAATTAGAGTCCATCTTGACCTAGTTTGCATTTTAGTCCTTAAACTTTGTTTCTTACAGACACCCATCAACTTTAAAATTTTTACAGCCAGGTCCCTAACTTTGTCATCATTTTTTGCAAAAAGGTCCCTACTGCCATTAGTGTGAACAAAGCTCCTTTGTCGAGATTCGAGTGAGGTTTTCTCACTCGATACTTAGCCAAATCCTCCCAAAATTGGAAGGAACGATCCTCAAGAAATCCTCTTTCGATTGAACCAAGTCATGGACCTTGATTTGCACTAGAAAGCTTATGCGAACTTCACGAATTCTGGGATTCTCTTCCCTGAGATTTCGAGCTTTCTGATCTTCCTTCCTTGCTTAGAGCACACCCTGTGGCCTTTAAAAGGATCCCTTGTGTGATGCCTAGATCCTTAGCTTGGTTGCATTTCTTCACAAAATCCCTCTCTTCAACCACCTCTGCTGTAGCTTCGGCGATGTCCTTCTCTCTAGGTTCCTTGCCTGCTGCCACATACCATAGGTAGCGGGATTGTCTTCATCTCCTTCTTCCGCTCCTCAATGGACAAATCAGGAGCTCCCAGGTCCCCTTCTTCCTCATCACTCCATCACTGGAGGAATTCTCTTCTCTGGCGTCAACCAATCAAAGCCAGTGCCATCTCTTCCCTTTCCTCCATTACTTTAGGTCCCTTAGCTTCCTCCCTCTCTCTACTTCATTTCCTTATCTTTAGGTATTAGGTTCGACCGCCAGTTTACCCTCAACTCCATCGTCTTCCTTCTCTCCGGTCGTACTCTAGCATGGTCTTCTATACGCTATAGACTACTAAACGCTCCACCGACGCTCCCAAAACCTTCGCCACCTCACGCCCACTAAAACCCCTCAAGAATTTGAGGGGTTCACGCCCTCAAAACCCCCACCAAACTCTGTTTGCTCCGCACACCGTCATCGACTCCACCAGACCTCCACACTCACCTGATCACCAAATCAACGCCGCCATCAACTTCCTCACCTCACGGCAATCCTGCTGGACCTTCTAATTGGAACTTTTGAGCCCATGTTCATGTTTGTAGGTCTTGCCATTCGCTTGCCATCACTACCATCATCTCCGGTGCCATCTGCCATCCTTCGATTGTCACACGACCTACCACCACATTCAATCTCTGCAGCCTCATCTCTTGAAGACATCTGGGCCTCCAATTAGCCAAGCCAATAGCGGCAACATCTTCAATCCGAGTGACATCAGTAGGAACCACGCGTGAGAAGAAGAGGATGGGACTTAGTCCCATCTCGTAAGTGAACAAGCTGCCCGAGTGATATAAGTTGATTTTGTGATAGCTGCTTATCGCCTGAGACACGGGGGGTCGGGTCCCCGATGCACAGCTTTCACTCCTCGCCCATGCACATGGCACACAGGCCTAGTCCAAACCCAGTACTATTCATGACCCATTTACCTGCCTGTATACCCAATTAGGCCTGGGTTTGTGAGAGGGGGAAGGATTTTTCTCTGAGATGAGTATGTGTACCTCGGGGTGCATGCTGAAGAAGAAAAGGCTAACACTTAGCCTCTGAGAAGGTTGGCCTTGTGTTGTAGAGGCCTTGAGAGGCAATTGCTCTTGTGTGCTTACTGAGGCTCAGTGTCTTAACACTTAAGTCATTTGAGAATAAGGGGTGACATTTGGTGAAGCTCTATGCTTGGCTTTAGCATGAAACTCTAATACTGTTGAAACATGTAAGTGCTTAAGTTGATGTGGATTATTGATTAAAGACACTGTTGATTTATTTGAATGATTTGAATGCTTGGGATACATGCTTAACTAAGAGGATTTAATGGGTGATTCAAATCACCATTGTCTTGCTTCTCTATTTCTTTTTATCCCATGACTCTTTGAGATATTATTGATTACTATTGAATATCAATCTGACCAATTTATTCATTGCATATCTCTTATTGTGATTAATTTACTGTGCTCATTAATTCTGAATTGAGATTAGGGCATGAATTCCATATTTTCTCCCTGCGAAAGACCTCGACTCAAATTTGATTATGAGCTTTATAAATTTAAGTGTTTGTTGTGCATTTTAAGCAGTGTACTATGATGATCATTTCATAAATCTCCTCATTCACGCACAAACAGGAAGCCTTCATCTAGGGAGATGGCCAGGCAAGAGAAGGAACAAGGGTGGTGGATGTCCACCCATGGAGGAGGCTTGGAGGAGGACCACTTGAAGGAAGAAGCCAAAGAGAAGTTCTTTTCAACTGCAAGAGCAGCTGCAGTTGGAGCAAGGGCTTCTTAAAGCTTCTACTGGAGGATCTTCATCTTATTCTTCATAACTTTCTATTTTTGTATTAGCTAGATTTTTAATTCCAAGCATTTGTCTACTTGTAACCTTGCATATCTATTTAATATAAAAGCTTTTTGCCTTTCTACTTTGGTTCATTTTAATTCAAGCATTTAGGTTTCTCTTAACTTGTTGCACACACTCTATCCTCTAATTGCCCTAGGCGCTGTTGCTTGGGGTGAGCTTAGAGGTGTGGACTTTTTCTTGTTAGGACATAGTTTCATAGTTGCATAGTTTGCTATCACATTCTCACACTTCTCAATTATTTTTGAAAACCCTAAAAATGACAAAAATCGTAAATAAAAAAATACAAAGTGCGGATTTGAGAGGTGGGAGAGAGAATCAATTATTTGACTACCAATTTACCCTCCTTGGATGACCCTAGATACTTACCATATCTAGGTATTATAAATTTAGGAGTTGATTGATGATTTACATGTACAACGACACTATTTCGCATATTTAACAAAATGCGTATTTCCCACATCAAGACCTGTCAGGGATTGTAGGATTGGAGCTTGGGTACCTGATCATGCAAGATTTCGAATGCATGAGTGTGCTCGCTTGTCATCTCGAAAGGTGTGTCCTTTGGGAGAAGATTCATTAAGGGGCATGCGATTTTGGAAAAATCAGATATGAATCAGTGATAGAAATCGAAGTGCCCCAAAAATGATCTGATGTCTTTGACCGAGGAAGGCACAGGTAATTTGGAAATCAAATTCACATTAGCTTAGTCCACTTGGATACCTCTTTTAGATACAAGGTGTCCAAGCACAATGCCCTCAGGAACCATAAAGTGGCTCTTTTTCTAGGAGAGAACCAGGTTCACTTTGATGCATCTTCGGAGGATCTAGACCAAGTGCATGAGGCAATCATCAAGAGATTCACCAAAAATAGAGAAGTCATCCATGAAGACTTCAAGGTATTTTCCTACCACATCAAAGAATATGGCTAACATGCACTGCTGAAAGGTGGCAGGTGCATTACAAAACCCGAATGGCATCCTGCAGAATGCGTACATACCGTAGGAGCAGGTAAAGGTGGTCATTTCCTAATCTTCTGGTGGATTGCCACTTGGTTGTATCTGGAGTACCCATCCAGGAAATAGAAAATTTGATTTCTGCTAGTTTCTCGAGAATTTGACCAATTAACGGGAGTGGAAAATGGTCTTTCTTCGTGGAGGCATTCAATTTTCGATAGTATATGCAGACTCTCCACGAGTTTGCAATTCGAGTTCGGGATGGTTTCTCTAGATTCGGTCGTAATCACGGTGAACCTTACCATTTTAGGTACAACTTGGATGGGGCTCACCCAACGGCTATCAAAGATCTGGTAGATGATTCTTGCGTCAAGCCACCTGATAATTTCCTTTTTCACAATCTCCTGTAGATTTGGGTTCAGTCTTCTCTACATTTCTTGAGATGATCGTGAGCCCTTTAGGTATAGATACGATGGGTGCAATACAAGGGACTTATTCGAGTTAGGTCATCTACAGTCCTTCTAATGTCTCTTCGATGTTGCTAGAGGATGGAAATCAGCTTTGTTTCCTGATGAGGAGTGAGTCGCGAGTTGATAATCATAGGAAACATTTGATTCGAACCCAAAAATATGTATTTCAGATGATCCGAGAGGGGTTTCAATTCAAGCACTAGGTTATCAGCAGCGGGTGAGGGTTTGAGATTGGCCTCAGAAGATAAGGTGGAAGATAAGGACAGATCTAGATTAGCTTCAGGCTTCTAAATCTGTGGGTCAAGATCTTCTTGTGTTGAGGTTCTGGGAGAATTGGGCTTTCCTCTGTAATCGGGTGCTCAACTAAGGAACTAATATCATAGACTTCTTTGATTGCCCCACAGTTTATTCCTTTCTGGGCCTTAAAGATATCGATCCTCGATGTCTTATTCTCGAATTTCAACTCGATCTGGCCCTTTACACAATTGATATTCATCCTAACTGTGGCTAGGAACGGTCTCCCTAAGATGATTGGTGTGTCCCTCATATTTTCAGGAGTATCGATGTCTAATATAATTAAGTCCACTGGGAAGTAGAAATCTCATACCCTAACTAGAACATCTTTGAGAACTCCTCTTGGTGATTTTATTGATCTGTTGGCTAGCTGTAGAGTCACCTCAGTTGGTTTAAGCTCGGTTTCCTCAAAATGATGTAGTAGGGATGTGGGGATCAGATTTATGGAGGCTGCTAAATCTAATAATGCTCGATCGAACTCTAGGTTGCCTATCTTACGGGAGATCAAAGGGGTTAAAGGATCTTTCACTTTCTGCGGGAGTTTGCTTAGGTTGATCGAGCTGGCTTGCTCAGATAACATAATCAGACTCCCATCTTTGTTTCATGGCTTACGATTTGGTGTACATAAGTCCTTCAAAAATTGCTTGTAAGCTAGCACGTAGCGGATTGCATCCATCAAGGGGTTATTTATTTGGACTTGTTCAAAGAGCTTGACCAAGTCTTCCTCGAGTACCACAGGTTTGGGTTTCCTGTTTCCTTTGGTCAAGGCCTCGAGAAATGGAGCCTTTGTTGGTTCCTCTAGGATTGGTTCAGGCTCTGGATTTGGGATCGATGTGTCCTGGATGACCATCCTAGGGGCAGTTTCTGAACTACCAGGGCTAGAGTGGCTAGGATGAGGCGGATCCTGAGTTGCCTTGCTGCAACGTGTAGTAACAGCGTTTAGGCCTACTTGGTTTGGGTTCGGAGTTGCAAGAGTGGTAGTTGCTACTGATGAACGGAATTTTATATGTGTAGAAGGTTGAGTTTGGAAACCTATTGTTGTAGTTGCATAAAAATTCGCTATCAAATAAAATTTATAACCGAAACTCTGGTGAGTCTCAGGTCGAATACGGGGAGGAGAATGTTTGATTAAAAATCACATTTATAATTATTATCACGAAGTAGATTAGTCGATTGAATTAAATCTGCGCTAGCTATTCTACTTAAAGAATAAACAATAGAAGAAACAGAAAGAATAATACAAAGAAAGAGAAAATAGGGAGAGAATGAACAAGTATTACATAACCACTGCATCATGTCCATTATATCTACTTGCTATAACTAGAAAGCTGGAAATCTATACAAGAAAGCGATAAAAAGATAAGGATGAGAAAATCCTCCTCGATGGCTGCTTAGAGGATGAGCCGCGTTGATGGAGCACCTGAACGATGGGGATGAGATGTTGGATGAGGGAGAACGAAGTTGGAGGATGGAGAACGAAGCAGGGAGACATCATAGTGGGATTCGCTTCCCGAATGGCGATGAGAGGACAACTGCGGGTGCTCCACAAACGGGGATGAGAAGATGAAAAAATTATATTTAAGACTCTAGTGGAGCATCCCGGGTGTGGGACTAGCTCTTTAGAGCTTTGGAGGGGGCGTGAGAAGAGAAGGGATGAAGAATGAGGTAGGTGTAAGTTCCTTTTTATAGGCAAGGAGAAAGGGGTAGAATAGTCATTTCAAAGGCTAGAAAATGAATGCAAGGCTTTTAGTGACGCATGCAAGCATTACTAAAGACCCCACGTCACTGAAGCTTGCGTGGAAGGAGGGTCACTCATCGTCGACCTGAGGCTCCTCGTGCAGCCACGTCACCTAGCCATTCGCCTTCAATCGATGTGTGCCTCATCACCATCAGCTGTCCGATCAATGGATCAGACGGCTTAAAAGACATCCCATCCATAGTTGCCTCTGTGATGTGTCAAATTTGGAGTTTAAATGCCCGTGAGATCGCACATCTTAAACTGACAGTCTAGATCACACCACATCAGTGCCTTCAGCACCGCTCAATCATCATTTGACGGTCGAATTTAGCCGCATCGGCCCACATGGTTGATTTGAGGCGCAACGCGCTTCGAACTCGTGCCATCGATGTGTGAGTCACGCTCTTCACCAATGAGCTATGGTCGCGGATGGTCACGTAGATGGTCTTGTGCTCTCGCTCATGGCCGTTGGATCTTCATCCAACGGTAGGAATCATTTGTCGATTGAGCCTTTAGAGGTCGAGTGGAGGCGCCTTGGCAGGTTTGGATAGTTGGGATGGCGCAACGTGGAGCCATCTTGATCGTCCATCTTCAAATGCTCGTAAGTGGTGCCACAGATGTCGGATTGGATCGATTCTCGTGTCATTGGGCTGCAATCGTCGATCCAAACCCATCCGTGTGATTGGATTTGTCATTTGGAGATCGTATTTTCACCTCCATGCCCCTTGACCTCAGATCTTCCTTGGACTGCATATGATGCTATGGAGGTTCGATCGAGGCGATCTCGGAGATGTTGTACTCCGATCGTCATCCTGACCAAATCTGTATGGTTGGATCTTCAATTCGATGTCCCGATAAATATCACCCTGCCTCCTAACCATGAAAAGGGAAAATTAACCTAAAATTTGTACAAACTAATCTAAATGTATGTTGATGCATGTTATGCAATATTTATATTGTATAATGCTTCTATAGACCTAGAAACATTCATAAATAAGCATTTGAGGCCAATTAGATGTGTGCACATCACACCCCCATGCCTATCTTTTGCTAGTCCCTAGCAAAACTACATGTTATTTATAAACAGAGTTTGGACCAAATTACTTGGGCAATAGTTATTTTTCAACACTAAGAAATTTCTACTAAAGACCTTAACTACCTAGACTCAATAGTGCCCGGGTGTCTGCCAAAATGCAAACCGCTCAAGCCCTCTCCTTATTCAAATGCAAATACATTTTTTTTTCTTTCTTTTTGTTCGTTTCTATTTTTTTATTTTTGTGTTAAGAGTTTCGGGGCAGTTTTCTACGGCTACCCAACCCATCCAAGACTCGAAAAGAGCTCTAAGTGCTAAGCATCTTTTTATGTGAATGTGATGGGCTCACTGATATGCAATTAGAATGGATTTCAGGTTTCTACGCTCCTAGGTGACCGTAATGAAGAATTTCTACCTAAAGGTGCATCTATCCGATTGATAGCTTTCTCCCTACTTTTTGTTTTTGTGGGGTTAACATAAGGTTGAACCTAGTGTATATCTCTCCGGCTTATTCTACTTCCCTACTTCCTAAGTGTTTGGAATTAAACATGCATTTCATGAGCTGGGTTCTAGACAACCGACCAATGAGCTGTTACCTACGGCAACTTGCCAGCTATACTCGTGCGATGAGGTGTGGCTTATTTATTTTTATCTTCTTTTTTTCCTCAAATTTTTTTTCCCTTTAGATTTTTTTTTCTTTTCTTTTTCATTTTTTTTTAGTGGACACCCAAACTGATTAAGCCCGAAGGCTTAAAGGGTCTAAGTGTTCAAGTCCTATCATATCATTTCCTAAAGTTGAAAAACTCTAATGCCCAACTTCTCTTTTCCTAGTTAATTCTTTTTTTCAATTTTTTTATAATTGAAGAGAAAATAATAAAGAGAAAATAAAAAGAATCTATGGAGCTAACAAAATGATTCAGAGATGAATATCCACCTCCCCATGACTATCTAATGCAATGTCCTCATTGTATTAAAAAGACATAAAAAAGAGTGGAGTAGAGAAGAAAACACTTGAATTTCGTGATTAACAGGTTGGCTCCGAGATGAAAACAAACTATATACATGTTGAATTTAGTGCCTTCAGCTAGGCAGACTATATAAATAAAGAGGAAATTATGAATTCACAACTGCAGGTCAAGATTAGAATAAAAAGATCAATTTTTGGACCCGCAAGGAGAAGATGTCCACAGATATAGATGAGGTTGTGGAGCAGACCCATGCCCCACGATCGAGTGTATCTACGGTTCTGGATAAAAATTACCCAGAACCGGAGATCATTGTGCAAGCGGGGCCAGGCCTATGGTTTGTGAGGATGCAACCCAAGTCTAAAAAGTCAATCAATAGAAAAATCAATATAAAAAAGATAATCAATGAATTTGTGCTTGGGTTACACATCCTCATAGTCAAAATATCATAATGGTCCTAATAGAAGGTTGGTGGTGGTTTTAGGTCTATCAGAATTCGTAGACTCAAATTTATGCTTCCCCCAAATTGGCTTCCTAGATCTTAATTTCCAGATTCCTATCCTCCATAATCAAAGTTTCCAGGACCTTGAAACTGTTACCAACCCCGTCTAAAATATCCAAGTCCAAAATTTGTGGCTTAATCAGAATTTACTTGGGTCCGATCTTAAAAACAAAATCATCATTATGCTCAATCGGGTGTGATTGAGGAATGGAACTATGAATTGAATCCTTTATGAAATGAGGATCTGAATCCATATGCCAGCCCCAACAGGATCAATTTCCTAAATTATAAGGCCATCAAATGATTCATTGAATTCCTCAGGCCCAGTCATCCCACTCAAATCATTTTCCTCAAATTCTTCACCTTCAGAATCAAAGAATTTTGGATCCGCATTTATATATGTCTCAAAATCATCAATCATTTCCTGGTACATGGAGACATACTTTTCGTCATACCCTGGTTCAAGGATCTCAGGTGAAGAAATCAATTCATCCTCAACTGGTTGCTCTAGACTAACCTGGTCAACCCCAATCTCGTAAAATGTGTGTCCCCCCTATAGGTGCTTAAACAGGTTCTGACAATGGGTCTCCTGAAGGGGATTCATCTTGGAAATCATCCCAAGATTGGACTAGAGCAATTACAAATCTCATCCTCAATTTTGACAACTTCCTAAGTAAAACTCACCCGAGTCTTTATCCTTAACATCTTTGAGCCAATCCAACAAATACTTGTTAAGATTGTCAATCATTTGAATCAGAGGCTTCAATTCTTCAGTGTAGGGTGTTGGGTGAGCTTCTAAATATTGAATGGTGTTCCTTAGGTTAGCCAACACCTTATCTTAGACCTAGTTTACCTAAACCAAATGGTTTGGTTTAGGGTTAGGTGGGTTTGGGTTCAGTCTAGGAGAGTCAAAAAATTGAGGTTCTTGGTGCCCTCCCAGATAATAGGTCATTTCTGGTTGTTCATAGAGGGGTGGTGACCTATATGCAGTGTATTCTTGGGGAGGGTAGGGCTTATAATCAGGATATCCTTCTTGATTTTAGATCGTATTAGGTTATCCATAGGAGGGCGATGATCTATAATCGGTGTAGCTCGGAGAAGGATAAAAATCAAAATCATGGTGTCCAGGGTTAGACCTTGAACATGGAGGTCCGGAATTGCATCCCCAATCCTAGTTATCCCAACTAGCAGATGATTGATTACAGCACGGGTCAGGATAATAATCATCATATTGTCGATAAGATGTGTTAGGAGGGTAGGAGTGGAAATGTGTGTAGGATGTGGAAGGATCCATGACAAAACGGGAGGAAAAGAAAGGTGCCTTGCAAAACAAACACTCAAACCTGACCTTAGGTTGGGTAGCCTAAAGACCTATAGACTCTCAGAACCCGTCTTGAGATGAAAGAAATGAATTGGTCTACTTCTTTCTGGTCAATCCAATCAGTTACAAGAAGGGATTGGGGATAAGGTTCTTCCATTGGCTTTCGCCTCAGGTTCCTTTGATACCCCCCAACCACGGTCATTTAACACTACTCCCCTAGCTAGACATCAGATGGACTAGTAGAAGTAGATTAATAGAAAATAATCTTGATCTGGGTTCCAAAGGGCGAGTCAAATCATTAAGGCCAACGTCTACTTAATTTTAGTTAGGCTTAGGTTTGAGTGTGCTTTGAAATGTGATGGGCACTTTTAGTGGGTTGTGCCCTTAAAGATTAGGTTCAATGTGTGTGCATGCATAGCCAATGGTTTTCAAGCAAGAATATTTTTGGAAGCAGTGAATTTTAGGATTTAAATCTTGCTTGGTAGCTTTTAGGATTCAAATTTCAAGAATATTCAAACATGGTTTTGTGAGGCACACCAAGTTTTGAAAGTATAAGTGAATATACATTCCTTTACAAATAAAAAATAATGTGGTGTGCCTGGTTCAACCCTAAAAATTAAATCCTTTGGGGCAAGCTACTGATGAATCAATTTTATTTTAAGTAGTGCAGCACAAACAAATCAGACAAGTGTCCTAACGCACCACTAATTAAGGCACCTAATTAGTTTTAGCCTATTTTGTTTCTAATCACTTATTTGTATAAGTCATGCAGGTGTATCGAGTCCTTTGGTCGGATTCTTGGTTAAGTGATTGAATTAGACAAAAGTGAGGTGCCTTAGGTGTGTGTGGGCGTATAGGATGTGTAAATTTCAGTTAATCCCATAGTTCATATATATATATATGTGGGGTTGAGGTGGGTGGGGGTGCCAAACAAACAACCAGAACTAACCTTAGGGTTTATGTAAGCTCCTAGGTGATTACGCAGCAATTATAGGTCCTAATCTACCTGAATTAAGTTAGATCCTAGCTTAACCTAGGAATAATGCATGCATAAACATCTTATTTTGCATCATAGTCGATTTGTTATCTTTGTAAATAATAATGCTATATTATGTTCTAATTGAGAGGAAATAATAATTGCAGGTAATTCGGGGCCATAGATGATAAATCCAACCGTAAGAATCTATTCAGAACGGTGACGGGAGTACAATGCTACCCGGATCATCTTGATCGGACTCCCATAGCATCCTATGAAGTTCACGGAAGAGCAAAGGCCAAGAGACAAGGTGGCAAAAATTCAGACATCATATGCCAAATCCGACCACACGAATGGATCTGGATCAACGATCGCAGTCCAACGATGCAAAAATCAACTCAATTGGAGCCCTATAGCACCATCTATAAAGCAAAGAAGATGGACGGCCATGATGGCGCCACGTGGCGCCATCATAGCTGCCCAAGACCGCTGCCCCCATCTTTGAAGGAGTTATATGCGCCCCATCACAAGGGACCACGCCACCACTGCACTCGTACCTTATCAAGGAAGAGTCATGCTTAGCCATTGGATCTTCATCCAACGGCTGATGGTGGCCGCATGCGGAAAAGGAAATGAGACACAAATAAGCGCATAGCACATTGGTCACTGACTTCATCCAACAGCATGAGGCATGCATTTGACTTGCAATCAGTAAGAATTTGAAGTGGCGGTTTGCACGAACGAAATCATGTCGTGCAATTGCGATCTTACGGCGCTAATGCAGTCTCGTGGCACAATAATGATCGGTTGATGTGGTGGTGCGGATGAATGCACGTGATCACGTGCTCGTGGATGCGTTGATAGATGCGCGAGGAAAGGCATTGCGCGCTGCTATTTTAAGCCGTTCGATCTTTCGATTAGATGGTTGAAATTCAAGTGCATGCACAAGCGGGAAGTCAGCAAAGGCGGTGCAAGAGCGCGCATGCACGACCACACGATTGCGATCTGAAGGTCCAGCGAGCACCATGTGTCAACATCTGGTGTGGTGCACACGTTGAAGGCATTATGGAGGCTATTTTGAGGTGAAATTTGAGCTGTTGATCTCTTGATCAATGGATCTGATTAATACAAGGCTAATACACGAGTTTGGGAGGAAAATACTTACTTTGCCCCTCAGTTTAACTATAAAAGGAACCCCAGGGCCCCCATATGAAGGCATCTCCTCCTTCATTTCTTCCAGACACCTCTAAGATCCTCTGGCTCCCTCTTCCTCTAAAGCATCCACCAAGCCCACCTTGGTGCACCACTACTGCTCTCCCTGAACTCTCCAAATGGCCACCAAGGACCATCCTTGGTGCCCTTATTCTAGTAGCTTAGATAGTTATTTTCAATTCTAGTTTTAGTAGTACATCTTTTAGTTTTAATTCTATTTGCAACTCATGATCAAGCAATTGCCTGATTTGCTCTATATCTATTATGATTAGTATTTAGATATAGTTAGTTATAAATCAATATTACAATTAAATCATTTTCTACTTCCCTGAGTTCGATCAGGACTCACATCTCGTCACATTTTATTTGTTGACATGTTTTTGGCCTATACTACGATAGATTATTTAAAATCATGATTTCACGTTGAACAAATTGACGCCGTTGCCGTGGAGGCATGGCGATTCTTGATTTTGTAATTGATTTAGTATATTTTTCTTTGATGTGAAAGCATGAAACATGAATATGTGGACGCATTGAGTGCAGGTGAAGAAAATTAGGTGGACATCAGTAGGAATTTAGATTAGGATTGATTTAGCATTAGGATAGGAGTTATTTGAAAAAAAAAGGGATTTGATTTTTTAGTTAGGAATTGCTTTGCTTTAGGAAAAAAATTATTTGGGATTGAAAAATTTGCTAGTACTATTTATAGAAACTTGGCTAGAAATTGAATGCGAATTTAAAAATTCATTTTCCACGTTTCTAGTGGTTGAAAAATTTTGATATTCGGGCAAGAACTAGATTTTTAAGTTATCTTTCTAACTCCACTATTCTCAAAAATAAATTAATTGTGTGGAATTTTTAAAAATTCATAGAGTACATAGGGGTTAGATAGATTGAAAACCAAAATTTTCTAAACTACAAAAATCGATTCTGTTCAATACACAAATTTGATTGACCCAAAAATGGTTGCGTTTGAAAGTTAATCAAGTTAGATTTCATTATTATATTTTTGCTGAATTTTTGGATCAAATTTGATACTATTTTAAAAAGAAAAACTAACATGGGGTCAAAATCTCAACTTTGACCCCTTGTTAGTTAAATATTCATAAATATTTATTTGGATAGTAAAAATTATGAGAAAATAATTTTTAAAAATCCCATTGAAAATGGAATCTTCATGCCAATTTTCAAATCATTTAGATTCCAATTTTATTTGAGACTATTTCTTTGACTTGTGGTCTGAAAAACCTAGAAGTGCATGAATCCTAGGACCACACTAGACTAGCCTGGACTCAATCGAGCCCAGTGGTTAGTCAGTGAGCCAAATCACCTTGTGGACCACTCACCACATGCCAAATTGAAGAAAAGGTTAAAAAACATAAAGAATGTCTTAATAACCCACATTTGTCCTTTGATTGCTGGGTAGTCTCAACCTCTTTTGCCAAACCTGCTGACTAAGCCTGCGAGGTAGTGTCAAACGACCGTGTCTAAGGGGTACAAAGGAACTAGAGGTGAAAGCCGAAGAAAGAACCTTCCTCTCAGTCCTCTCGTAAACAGACTAGCTAGGTTTGCTTAAGAGGCGGGGATCATTTTTAGTTGGTTTCTCGACAAATTTTCTTCAATAATTTAAACCTGAATGAAAAATCTAGTCATCTGATTCTAAAGGATCAATCTGATTAACATGGCCTTAGCCTTGTTTGGCCTGGCTACATCAACCCTTATTGTTGGTGTAGGCAAGGAAGAAGGTCTTTAAGACCTAAACATGTTGGACCTTGGGAACCAAACCTGAGGTGCCGAAGGCGTCTTTCACCTGACCCTTCTTCCCAACCCTCATCCTCTTCTCGATTAGTTGAGATGGCTAATCCTGGTCCTGGACCTGGTCAAGGCCTCGAAAATCTAGACCCAATGTCTCGTTTGGAAGCTAGGGTCGAGGAGTCTGAACAAAGATATGAGTAGAGCATTAACAGAATTCTCACCACACTGGACAGGATGCAGTATCCACCACTTGGAGAACAACTGTGATACTTCTATGATCCGGCAGCTATGATTTTGGCACCTTGAGTTTGGATTCCCACAGGCGGAGACGCATTTGAGTTGAAGCCGAACATAATAAGTCTGATTCAAACTCATTTTCATGGAAAATTGAATGAAGATCCCTTCCAGCACATTGAGGATCTGAGTCAAATTGTAGAATCAATTCGACCTAGAAATGTTGATATAGGGATTGTTCTCATGAAGCTTTTTCCTTTCTCTCTCAAGGATGAAGCTTCTTATTGGTTCAATACCATCGGGAGGCCAATTGGAACTTGGGAGGAATTACATCGCAAATTCCTCCAAAAGTTCTTCCCGATTGGTCTAACAAATATGATGAGGCATGCAATTACGACTTTCTCCCAAGGACCAGGGGAGAAATTACATGACACATGGGATAGATTTCACGATCTTCTCAAGAAATGCCCGCACCATGGTGTACCCAGATGGCACCTTACATAAGTCTTTTACCATGGGCTGGATGACACACATCGATACCTGGCTGATGTATCTAGTGGCGGGAATTTCCTTGCAAAGGACAAGAACAACGCATTCGAACTGTTTGAGTCCCTTGCTGAGAACTCGATGAATGCCGCATCTATGAACCAATTACAATGACCTGGATAGCAACGAGCTAGTGTCCATGAAGGTCACTCCGAATCTACTCAAGCTGATATGGACATTATCACCAAGAAGCTGGATAAGGTGGGTCTGCTCGACAAGAAGCTTGACGAAGTGATTCGAGCTCAACATGGATTTGTTAGAAATTCAGTTGCATCCCACTCTTCTTTCACATCCTGAGCCCCTCCTGCTCAAGTACGTTTGCTCACTCGAGATGCATCTTCTCCACCTTCTTGGGATCCTGCATATCAGGAACCTATGAATAATCTGGATCTGGCACCATACAATCAAGGTTACTCAATCCATGACGATTCTAGTGCGTATTCCTTTGATGAATATACATCTCAGACATCTCTGGCCTACAAAGATGTCAATGCTATCTAAGGTTACGGGCATAATAACCCGTATTCAGAGATGTAAAATCTTGGTTGGTGCTAGCCTCCTAACTTTTCCTAGTCTGGTAAATCACAGAGACCAAATCAAGATTCACACTACCACAATAAACATTACAGGAACATACAAAACACATACCCGAGGCAGCAACCATTCCCATCTAAGCAGCAATCCTATCCTACTTATCAGTTGCTGCATCAAGCTGCCAATCACCCTCCCAGGCGAGCTGACCCTTTCGAGGCATTGAGAGAAGAATTGAAGGGATCTATGTGTTAATCGAATTATGAAAATTTGAAATTAATGAAAACAATGGTAGATTAGATTCAAAACATTCAGAATATGCAAAACTAGTTGCTACAGGAACATAGAACACAGGGATCCTTGCCCTCCCAACCTACCCTAACCCAAGATATGTACAGAACTAGGGTGCCCCACCTAGGTTCCAGGCACCATAGGGACAGGCACATGCTGTTTTACAAGCGCCTCCTTGAAAGGGATGGTGGTCGAACTCGGTTAGGTTGTGTTAATATGGTGATTTTATCATTGAAATGTGTATAGTGGTTAACTTAAATCAGACCTAACCATCTCTTTACAAAATTTTTAACTCGGCCTACTTGATTTTATCTTGGTCACTTTTAGGCCTAGGGTCGAACTCAGGGAAGTGGGATTAGAAGTGAAGTTTCTACGCCTTTCCTACAACGAATCTCTTCCGTTCGTTTATTGTGTTTTTGGTGTTTTTCTATTTAAGATTTTTTTTTTCTGATAATTCTTGTCCTTGAGGCACACCCTCAAAATGAGGTTCTTAGCTTTGAGCCAAATTAGGGTTCCAAAACGGGTCTTGCTATTCGCAAGACGGAGTACCTGCAAGTCAAGGATTATCTTTTCTCTTTTATATATATTTTTTTATGTTTTTATTGGCAGGAAAGATAATTAGAAATAAAGTAAATATAGCATATATATATAAGTATATATTATATATGTATAAAGGGGTGGGGGTGGAGGTGGAGATGGAGTGTAGCACGGTGTCGAGTTGGTCGTCGTCTAGAAAGACGCAACCAACAGGACGAGGTGTTGCGTGGAGTGTAAGGTGGATTGATGGAAGATGAGTGTGACCACGCTTTTTGTACGCATGTATTGGGGAATATCAGCAACTGGTGCAGATATTCCCGCGATACAACGTATGGTAAGTAATGTGAAAATATATATATGTATATATGTAAATATATCTATATGTATATATGGTTATAAATATATAGGTATATATGTAGTTATATGTATATATGTATATATATGTATATATATATGTATATGTATATATATATAGGGACGTAACTATATGTATAGATAGATATATGTATATATATATATGTATATGTATGTATAAAATACTATATAGATGTATATATATATGTGTATGTATATAGTAATATATGTATATATAGATATATGTAGATAAATATATATGTATGTATATATATATATATAGGTATATATATATATGTATATAAATATATATAGATATAAATATATATATGTATATATATATATATAAGTATATATTAGTGTATAGGTGTGTGTACAAGAGTGTGAGTGTGTGTGTGTGTACAGAGAGAGAGTGAAAGAGTGCTGTGAGAGAGAGAGGGAGAGCTGCTGGAGTGAAGGCTGGGAGAGTTAAGGTGTCTGCAGTAGTGGGGCGTCGTTTGGTTAGTCACGCGCGCACACAGGCACGTATGCGCGTAGAGAGGCGCATGCTGGAAGGGAGTGAGTGCGGGGAAAGAGGCCGCAGCGCACCGCGCTACGCGAAGGGGCTGGAGCGGGCAAAGGGAGATATGGACAGAGACGCTGAGGCAGGCAGATACGCAGGAGGGTCCGGGCGCTGGCAGACGCGCGGGCGGGCATTGGAGCGAGACATGGGGTGGGATGTAGGCACGGGCAATGGCCGATAGTGGCACGCAGGGTGACCGAATAAGTGAGAAACTTACCGGTCGCCCCACTGTAGCCGCAGTGTTCCGCTGAAATGCGTGAACAGTGGCTACAGTGCCTGGGCGAGCCGCACAATCGCTTGCGTCTGGTGCTGTGAGTGCAGACGGCTCGGTGCCTGCGCAGAAGAGAAATGCGCCGGCTGGGCTTGCGGGCGAAACTCTCGACAGGGCGCACGGAGAGGCTAGGTTGCTGGCGAAGGAGCGCGATAGGGTGCGCGGTGGCCTGCGGGTGTTGGTTGGCGTGCGCGGAGAAGCTTGGTCGGCCGCTGCAGGGGCGCACGGTGGCCGGTTGTGGGCAGAAAGAAGAGTGCAGCACGAAGAAGTAGGAGGTGAGGGTGCTTGCAGGCATGGGCTGGAGGTGAGGGTGGCCTGTAGGTGTGCACTGGAGGGCCTTGCTGCTGCTGCTGTGTGGAGCTTGAGCTTCAAAGCTTGAAGCTCCTGCTCCAATGGCTGAATTGGCGAAATAGAGAATACCACCACGCCCACCGGCTCTTTGATGAGCTAGGTGGTGGTGGACTCACAGTGGTGGTTGTGCACCACTGTAAGGTGCTCCTGTCCGCAGAGTATCTCCTCAGAGGAGGAGGGCCTGCGTATGGAGGGAGAGGGAAGGGGACGGCCTGGAAGGAGAAAGGAAGGTGCTGTGGTGTTTTTTTTTGGCTTGGACCAGGCTCCCTTTGCAAAGAAGGAGCCGTGCTCTTTTTAAGGAAGAAGAAAGCATGCACAGCCATGCCCTGGCTGTTCATGGCTCATGGCTGACAGGGAGAGGTGTTGCAGAGCATGGCACGAGGAGGAAGGTCCAGCCATGCCATGCAGCCACGGGAAGAATTCAAAGTCAAGTAGAAAAAAATAAAGATGGAAATTTTGCGAAGTAGCACTTGAAGAAAATGTGAATTGCGAGGCCATTTTATTCACTCTCCTCCCCTCTCAATTAAATGCATGCATGCATGTATTTTTACAAATGCGACTATGGATACCTAATATGCACTGGTAATGCTAGGAAATAGCATAAGAGGGCACAATTGCAGGTGTATTTTTGAGGTGCAATCATACCCCCATGACTATCTTTTGCTAGTCCCAAGCAAAACATTTTTGTGTTGTATTTAGAAATGATCTTAAGCTGAAGATTTTCTTCTGAGGCAACATAGGTGTGTTTATTGTTGGATATTGTGCGAACCAATTGTAGAGAAGACTTCCAGTACTTTAAGTCTCACATTTCATAGATCATCTCTCAACTAACCAGGACTCTTGATATTTAAACCTTAAGTACGATTTCCAGGACCCAGGAGGTTTTTGCCGTACTCAAGAGCTCAAGAGATTATGGCTTGTGCTTAGTGAAGGATCAAGACTGACCAGATGAACATTAAGACTAAAGCCCAGGGTTTCACGAATTTTTAAGTAAAAGTTGGTCCCAGTTTCAGCTCGTGTCTTCGGATTGACCCTTAAAAAGATGACGGAAAACTCAACTCCCATTTTCTGATATTTGTGGCTCAAAGAAAACAGGATATTTGTATTTTTCCCTGAAGAACTTTTGTAGGGCGAAGACTCTACAGATATTTGTGAGATATACTGACTTATTTGCATCTTTTTTTTTTTTTAAAACACGTGTCAGTATATCTCTTACAACATTATTTGGAGGTGCACACTTTTCTTTTTGGTGGGAGAGTTCCTTCTTGGTGGAAAGAGTCTCTCCTAAACACAAGACTAAAGCCTGGAATAAAAAGTCTACCTGCGCGCATAGGTAAGGACTCCACCTTCCCTAATGAACACTAGGCTTGGATCTTATGTTCACCTAGTCTTTCTTGATATGTGTAGTGTGGACCAAGATTACTTAGGCTCTCGAGTAGAAGCAAACCAACAGATCCTGTACTGGTGTCTCAGGTATAAGAATACGTCCTTAGTTAGGAGAGATTCCAATCTATCTTGCCAATGCTCAAGTGAATTAAGCTGAGCCTGAGCGAATCAAGCTTCTGTGGCCTAGAAAGTCTTCAAAACAGTGGTTGAATATCCATAAACACTTATTATATTTTTGTTTCAGCCTTTAGATCATTACTAAACAGCATTTTTTTTCTTTTTCTTACATATTTATAAATAGGTGGAAACTGCATGATACCATAAAATACCCAGATCCTATGGATGCCTATCCACCCCCCCATGCCAAACGATGCTATGTCCTCATATGCATGCAGGGAAAGGTAGAGAAAGGACGAAAGATCGGGTAACGAGAGCTGAGGTGCAGGGTATACAGAGGGGTGGTAGGGTGTGTGGATGGTGGGTGGTGAAGTGAAAAGTGAAGTGATCGTGATAGTGGCATGAAAAGTGATGGTGGATGGTGAAAGGTCTGGCATTTCATGGGACGAGAGTGTCCCAGGCAGATTGGAGCATAAGTCAGGAGGAAGAAATTGACCCTCAGATTGGCCAAGAAGAGGGGCTTCTTGGATAGATGGATCCAAAAAGGAATAGCCCCAGTGAGAAGTATATGGGCTCCAGGTCCTTGTGTGGAATTACAAATCCTCCTGATCTGGCGGAAAAGAAAGGGCAATCCGGTCTTCAAGAGTGTGGATCGGCGGTGAGTAGCCCAGATATGACTCAGACCAAGAGGTATGGGAAGCGGAGAAAACCTCATCAGAAGTCTAGCTAGGAGAAGGTACAGGACAAGGGAGGGATGGGGGAACGTCACAATATGTGTCGGTCAAGCAATCGCCAATGTTTACAGGTAATCCGCAGCAGTTGGAATAGGTTCCAATTAGTCCGATACATGCACTGACGGCCATGTCCTCGTCAGACGTGTCATCCTCGATGCAATCACAATCAAAGTTCTTAGCTGCCTTGAAGATGTTAAGCTTGAGCTTTTCAGATCCAATGGCAATCTCAATACAGCCCGACTCGCAGTCGATATGGGCTCGGGCTGTGGCCAAGAAAGGTCGCTCGAGGATGATCGGACAATCAGAAAGTGAACTAGGAACTTCCATATCTAAAACAAGAAAGTCAATAGGAAAACAGAGACTGTTGACCCTAACCACCACGTCCTCCACCACACCCTTCGGGATTTTGACAGAACGATCTGCCAACTGTAATGTGACAGGGGTGGGTTTCAGATTTCCCAAGGAAAATTTTTTAAGCATGATGGTTGGCATAAGATTTATGGAAGATCCTAGATCAAGCAGGGCACGGTTAAAATTGGAGCCTTGGATGCTACAAGAAATAAGCGGTGTGCTCGGGTCTTTCTGCTTCGGTGGTAGGTTTGACAGTATAGCGCAACTCGCATGAGGCGAGAGAACCACCGGATTCTTAGTTTTCTTTGACTGTCGCCTGGGTGTTGTGTAGTCTTTGAAAAATCGGGCAACAGTAGGTATGTGGTTGAGAGCCTTGAGCAGGGTTACCGTGATTTCTACATCCTTGAACAAATTACACAGGTTATCAAAGGCCTGCGTATCTTTCTTTTTGCCTTTTGGCTCCCTCAGTAGAGCCTCAGGGAATGGAACTGATTCTGCCACCAATTTGGGTGTATCGTCCTCTCGCGAATGCAGTGCGCATCCCGAATGAGAGGGTGATGAAGAAGACGGGCTAGGATCAGGTCGAGGCGGATCGACAGTTTTCTTACCGCTCCTCATAGTGATAGCATTGGACGATGCAGGTCTAGTCGGATCATACGGTGGAGGAGGGTTCGCAATAGGGACATAAGAGTGCGGTGCTGCAGCGAGATTAGCGTGAAATCCTGGTGGAATGCTCGGAGCTTGCAGAATCTGATTAACCTACCCTTGAGAAGGTTGTACCTGTGGTTGAGGGCCACGAGGTACGAAATTTCACGGGTTGGGAACAGGTTGGGCGGGAAGAGTGCCCTGAGATCGGGTCGCCATGCGTAGTTGACTGATCTCAGCATTCTGCTACGCCAATTGGTGCTGAAGAGAGGTCATGTTCTCTTCATGGAGCTTTGACATTTCTGTCATCATTCACATCAATTTGTCAAGAGGACTTGATGCGTGTTTTGTTTGCGGTACGCAAGGGCCTGATGGCGGATTCGCCATAGGATTAGATTGGGCTCTTGGGATGACGTGTGCGGACGGTCGCATTGGTCTACCCGCGGGGTTTTGGCACTGCATGTTGTTGGACCATGCGAAATTTGGATGATTTTGCCACCCTGGGTTATAAGTGGCAGGGAACAGGTTGTTCCCCAGGGCGCAAGCGTCTTCTATGCCAGAAGATGTGTCCGCGTGTAAATACGCATCCGAGCACACAGAGGCTTGGTCCTCCATGTCGAAATACTGGCTCACAGAAGCCAGATCCACATGACTTACCAAGTCGCTCGGTGCGACACTCGGTAAGGAAGGTCTTACGGGGTTTCTCGGGGTAAGCTTGGTGTTGGAAAAATTGGGATTGTGACGAAGTGGTGAGGTGGGGGTGTTTGCCATAGAACAGGCAGGGTTGGTTAGAAGCTCATCCAATTTCTGTGTGATAAGGCTAAGATCAGTGGATGAATGGAAGGATCCTGTGTCAACTTCGTGGACATTTCGGGGCAGGCTGGTACGATTAAAGGCGACAATGGAGGCATTGTTCATTGAGTTTTCACTCATATTTTCAAATAATTCGAATGCTCCATTCTTGTCTTTATTCATAAAATTCCCTCCGCAGGAAGCGTCTGCAATCTGCTTCAAAGTCTCATTTAGCCCATAGTAGAAAATCTGGGCTATATGCCACTTAGGTAGATCGTGGTGCGGGCACTTCCTGAGGAGGTCATTATACCTCTCCCATGCCTCATGAAACTGTTCACCGTTTTGTTGCGTAAATGAAGTGATAGCATGGCGAAGCGCATTGGTTCGCCCGATTGGGAAGAACTTCTTGAGAAACGCTGTTCACATCTCTTCCCAAGAGTGGATGGTTCTCCCAAGGGTGCGTAGCCACTGCGACGCTTTATCCCGCAATGAAAACGGGAACATTTTCATGAGGACTATAGGTAACCCGATATTTCTTGGTTTAACAATTTCAGCCAATCGGGTTAAGTCTTCCAAGTGGAGAAAAGGATCTTCACTTGCAAGACCATGGAAGTGAAAATTAATTAGGCCAATTATGTTAGGCTTCAGTTCAAAGTCGTCCCCACCCATGGGGACCCAAATTTGTCCTATGGTCTCTGTAGCAGCGGGATTCTGATAAGAGCTAAGAGACCTAGGCTCCTCCCATTCGGGAGGGTTCTGCATTTCCTCCAATGTTTCCCTAATGGCTTCAATTTGTTCATTATACATTTCCATTTGGGCTTGGAGGCGGGTTATGGGATCTAAGGCTCCACCACCTGGTGGGTTTTGAGGGTGGTTTCCTCCCTCGGGATTTGGGGGTGGGCGTGTAGCCATGTTTGTGGAGGAGGAGGACGATTCGACTCCTTTTCTAAAATTATCAGACAATTCACACAGTTCAGGGTTTTGTGACCTCCTTCCAAACATGCACTACCGTAGGAAGAATTGGGGGGATAAGAAGGGGAGAGAGATGAGAGAAATGACGCTGCAAAGGTACACTTGATGATAAATCAATACAATCAAATTCCTAACCTCTACAGTGTGCCCTTAGACCTAAAGATCTAAGTTACCTACTATCACGAACTACGGAACCGAATGCGAGCACCGTGGAACCATTGGGCCAGATTGAAAGGTCGTTTGCCCCAGTCTTAGACACCCGATAGCACGTAGGAACCCTCACCAGCACATAGGTGCTACACGCAGGTAGTTAGACCTCCAATCCTTAATAAGGGTCAAGTTGCTACCAGTTTTAGTTAGAGGCTTAGGATCAAGTGCTTTTGGAATGTGAAAGGCGTTATTTACGGGTAATGCCCAAGTGGCTGATTTTATAGAGTGTGTAAATCAAGCATGCAATGGGGAAATCTCCCCGAATTGAAGTTTTAATTGGTGAATGGTTTTTAGAGTTTAGCCTTAAGTAGTATGGATTTTAGGATTTCGCTAAATTACCAATTCAACCAATCTCCGGGTTTTGAGAGAGTACAAGTTTTCTTCTAAGCCCAACAAACCCTTCTTCAATGTCAGTTGGTTAATGCATGCTAAAATGCAATGGGCTTCCCTAAATGGAGATTTCTATGTGTGGATGCATGAATCAGTTTTAGATTAGTGTGAAAGGGAGCCAAAGCACTTCAATTCAAGTGCTCCCAATCACCAAAATGATTTCCACACACAAGGCTCAACCAAAAGATGAAGAAAATCAAATTGTTGGGGTTGAAATATTCGGGATCGAATCTCAGGCAAATGAAAGGTCATAGTGGGGTTGGAATCAACTCAATTCCAAGTCTCCCCACCAAAAAGGTGATATCGATTTTTTAGATAAATGAGGCAAAAAGGGGTGGCAATCAATCTTTTTATTTGCCTCAAAGAACACTTCACATGACGAAAGATTCAAGAATCAAGATTCTTGGCTCTTCGCTATGCGAAGTTTAGCGGGAAATCCTGGGGCGGTGGGGGTGATGACAAGCAAGCACACAAGTGATTTTTAATCCACTTGCCCCAAGAGATCCCAAGAAGTTTCTCTAGTTTTGTGTTTTAGTTTTTTTTATTAAGGTTAGAAGTTAACCTAGGTTGCTACGAAAGAAAGAACTACTTGTGCTGCAACATGTGCGGAGCTCCAGTGCGGTGTCGGTGTCTTCACGCTCTCGTTCTTGCCTTGGATCTGCCCACATCTCCGACTTCGTCTTCCTATCTTCTCCTTGCAACAGGTTTACCTGCACACCAAAAAATTGAGACACCCGTGAAGAGAAGGGTGTGAGAAGAGAAAAATTACAGGAATGGAGTAAAAACTTACTTGAAGGCGCACTTCCCCGGCAACGACGCCATTGAAAGGGATGATGGTCGGACCCGATTAGGTTGTGTTAATATAGTGATTTTATCGTTGAAATGTGTATAGTGGTTAACCTAAATCGGACCTAACCATCTCTTTACAAAATTTTTAACCATCACTTTTAGGCCCAGGGTCGAACTCAGGGAAGTGGGATTAGAAGTGAAGGTTCTACGCCTTTCCTACAACGAATCTCTTCCGTTCGTTTATTGTATTTTTGGTGTTTTTCTATTTAAGATTTTTTTTCTGATAATTCGTGTCCTTGAGGCACACCCCCAAAATGAGGTTCTTGGCTTTGAGCCAAATCAGGGTTCCAAAACGGGTCTTGCTTTCGCAAGACGGAGTACCTGCAAGTCAAAGATTATCTTTTCTCTTTTATGTATATTTTTTTATCTTTTTATTGGCAGGAAAGAGAAGCAGAAATAAAGTAAACATAGCATATATATATAGGTATATATTATATATGTATAAAGGGGTGGGGGTGGAGGCAGAGATGGAGTGTAGCACGGTGTCGAGTCGGTTGTCATCTAGAAAGATGCAACCAACAGGACGAGGTGCTGTGTGGAGTGTAAGGTGGATTGATGGAAGATGAGTGTGACCACGCTTTTTGTACGCGTGTATCGGGGAATATCAGCAACTGGTGCAGATATTCCTGCGATACAACGTATGGTAAGTAATGTGAAAAAAAATATATATATATATGTATATATGTAAATATATCTATATGTATATATGGTTATAAATATATAGGTATATATGTAGTTATATGTATATATATATATATGTATATGTATATATATATATATATACGTATGTAACTATATGTATAGATAGATATATGTATAGATATATATATATATGTAAATATGTATATGTATGTATATAATACTATATAGATGTATATATATATATGTGTGTATGTATACAGTAATATATGTATATATAGATATATGTAGATAAATATATATATATATATATATGTATGTATGTATAGTTATAGATATATATGTATATATGTATGTATATTTGTATATATATATATATATAAGTATATATTAGTGTATAGGTGTGTGTACGAGAGTGTGAGTGTGTACAGAGAGAGAGTGAGAGAGTGCTGTGAGAGAGAGAGAGAGAGGGAGAGCTGCTGGAGTGAAGGCTGGGAGAGTTAAGGCGTCTGCAGCAGTTGGGCGTCGTCTGGTGAGTCACGCGCGCGTACAGGCACGTATGTGCATAGAGAGGCACACGCTGGAAGGGAGTGAGTGTGGGGAGAGAGGCCGCAACGCACCGAGCTGCGCGAAGGGGCTGGAGCGGGCGAAGGGAGACGCGGACGTAGACGCTGAGGCGGGCGGATACGCGGGAGGGTGCGGGTGCTGGTTGACGCGCGGGCGGGCATTGGAGTGGGGACGCGGGGCTGGACGCGGGTGCGAGCAGTGGCCGATAGCGGCACGCCAGGTGACCGGATAAGTGAGAAACTTACCGGTCACCCCACTGTAGCCACAATGTTCCGCTGAAATGCGTGAACAGTGGTTACAGTGCTCCAGTGAGCCGCGCAACCGGTTGCATCCGGTGCTGTGAGTGCGGACGGCTCGGCGTGCGCATGGAAGGGAAATGCACCGGCTGGGCTTGCGGGCGAAACTCGCAACAGGGCGTGCGGAGAGGCTAGGTCGTAGGTGAAGGAGCGCGATAGGGCACGTGGTGGCCTACGGGTGTTGGCTGGCGTGCGCGGAGAAGCTTGGCCTGTCGCTGCAGGGGCGCGCTGTGGCCGGTTGCGGGTGGAAAGGCGAGTGCTGCGCGAAGAAGTGGGAGGTAAGTGTGCCTGCAGGTGCACGCTGGAGGCGAGGGTGGCCTGCAGGCATGCTCTGGAGGGCCTTGCTGCTGCTGCTGCTGTGCGGAGCTTGAGCTTCAAAGCTTGAAGCTCCTGCTCCAATGGCTGAATTGGCGAAATAGAGAATACCACCATGCCCACCGGCTCTCTGATGAGCTGGGCGGTGGTGGACTCACAGTGGTGGTTGTGCACCATTGTGAGGTGCTCCTGCCCGCAGAGTATCTCCTCAGAGGAGGAGGGCCTGCGTATGGAGGGAGAGGGAAGGGGACGGCCTGGAAGGAGGAAGGAAGGTGCTATGGTGTTTTTTCTTGGCTTGGACTAGGCTCCCTTTGCAAAGAAGGAGCCGTGCTCTTTTTAAGGAAGAAGAAAGCATGCACAGCCATGCCCTGGCTGTGCATGCCTCATGGCTAACAGGGAGAGGCTTGCATGTGGCTAGCAGGGAGAGGTGTTGCAGAGCATGGCACGAGGAGGAAGGTCCAACCATGCCATGCAGCCATGGGAAGAATTCAAAGTCAAGTAGAAAAAAATAAAGATGGAAATTTTGCGAAGCAGCACTTGAAGAAAATGTGAATTGCGAGGCCATTTTATTCACTCTCCTCCCCTCTCAATTAAATGCATGCATGCATGTATTTTTACAAATACGACTATGGATACCTAATATGCACTGGTAATGCTAGGAAATAGCACAAGAGGGCACAATTGCAGGTGTATTTTTGCGATGCAATCACTCCTGCACCACCCGGTTATGGATAGAGTCAGCCACCATTACTGCATTATCATGCCCAATCTGCCCCTTCTACTCCTCTCCCACCTCATAGACAGTATGCCGATGCAAATGTTCTCACCTTAAGGAGCAGAAAAGCTACAAAGGACCCACCATGTAGGCAGGTGGGTTATGATACTTCTCAGGCTAGCTCCTCTTCCCATTCTATTCCTTCAAAGGGGCAGCCTAATGGAAAGAAATCAATCACTGAGATCACCGACATCCCTTTACCCTTCCCTGGAGCCTTAATACATGAACCTAAAGGAAAGATAAAGGGAATCAAAAGCAATGAGGACTTAAAGGAAATTTTCAAAGATGTTCACATTAAGGTTCCCCTCCTGGATGCTATTGATCACATTCCTACTGTTGCTAAATTCTTTCAAGAATATTGTACACCCAAGCGATAGTTAAGGAAGACCAATAAGGTGGCATTGTCTAAGGAAGCTAGTGCAGTCATTTTGTCTGACTTGCCACCTAAAAAGAAAGACCCAGGAGCCCCACTCATTTCTTGTCAGCTACAGGATGCACCTTTTGATCGGGCCTTGCTTAATTTGGGTTCAGCCATTAATTTAGCCCCCATTGTTGTTTTTGACCACTTCCAATTTTGGGAGCTAAAACCCACTTCGATCACTATCCAGTTGGCTGACAGATCAATCAAAGTGCCCCAAGGTGTGGTATAGAATGTCATTGTAAAAATCCATGGGCTCTACTTCCCAGTAGATTTTTTCATCTTGGATATGGACATTCCTCCTAGTCTCCATGATGCACCTATCATTTTAGGTCGCCCGTCTCTAGCGACTGCCCAAGATAACATTAATTGTGCATCCAGGTGTATGGAGATCGCCTTAGGGGATGAAAAACTCAGATTAGATATTTTCAGGACAAATAAGGACCCACATTGTAATTTTCTTGAGGACTTAGATGATGATGAACCTGAGCACTATGGGAACATAGAACTTCTTAGTGAATTAACTCTGCACACAGCTTTTGTTGGGCTCATTGATTTGAGTTATAATGATTCTGACATGAGAATTTCTGAATAATAAACATGCTGAGAGACAAATTTTCTTGGAGGGAGGTTGTTGAAGTGATGGAAAGAGGAGGGGGGCTAGGGTTAGGGACGAGGATGATGGCTGGAGGGTGTGGAGATCTAGGAGATGGCGCCAGAGAGAGAGGATTGAGGAAGCCAGGGAAACACCTCGTGTGGCTCATGGGGTGGGTGATACTTGGAGGAGGTGGAGAGGAGGGAATGTAGAGATTGTTTCCTTTTGGTGTAGAAGACGGGGGCATATGGCAGCTATGTGCAGATCCCCGACACTCTGTCTAGCATGTGGGGGTTGGGGCCACAAGAAGGATGTTTGCAGAAGGATGGGGATGAAGGATCGAAATGGAGGTGGGTAGCATTGCGGCCAAGTTGTGAAAGGGGCCCCGCCGCCATCACCTCCTGTGGGCCTGGGGTAGGTTTATGATGTGGAAATCCCTCAAATTGAGGACATTATGGCAACAACGATCGCGATACAAGGTGCCCTAATCGGTGAGATTACGATGGGAACATACACATACGAGCAGATTCAAAACCTGGTAAGATCCCTATCATTGTCCTCTTAGGGGTGGAAATTAGCGCACTTGGGTGGGTGACGGAGGGATTCTCACTTATTTATGAAGATGATTGAAATAGAATGATATGTCGTGTTTTACGTGGTGGAAAATCTCTTAATAAAAAATAAATATAAAATTTAACCATAATAAAAATGTCGCATCCATAGGGAGGAATAGAACTAATAAATTCACAAGTAAAGGATGATGTTGTTCGCAAACAACTTTGCAACTTCAATGCGAGGAATATACTAATCTAAATGGAGCTTGCAATTTCCTTAAAAGTTCAAGGTTATTTATACAATTTTCATGTCAGGAATTAAGCTCCCAAAAATATGTATATGATGCATGTGTAATGGCATATCATATAAATTTAACTTGCATGCAAATCTGATTTGAATTTCAAAGTTGAATGATGCACATAACACAAGTTAAGTAAATTCATGAAACTATAAGTGCATCCATGCAATGTGTCCTGAATAAAATAATAATATCTAAATGGCAATGTCATGCAATGTAAATTTTAATTGGGGAGAAAATAAAGGATTTCTCCTCTCTCTTCCTCGCTTGGACGGCCATGTGTGGTTGGCGGCGAGAGTCGATAGGGTGGTGTGCCTCGATGCGTGCTTCGCGATGGTGGTGACACGATGGCCGAAGGTGGTCGGCTGCGGCCGAATGGTGGAGAATAGTCGTCGGCCTATTGGGCTTTGTTGGAGGAGGAGAATCGCACATGGAGAGGAGGAAGAGCGGTTGCTACAGGCCGCGCGGCTACGCGCTGGGCACGCGCACAAGGGCACGCTAGGGCTGCTTGCGGGCAGTTGCACTATGGGAATGGTTCTGCACGGTCTACCTACGGGCACTTTGCTGCCTATGGGTTCTTGGCAGGAGAAGATGAATCGTACTCTCGCTGGAGAGGTGCGGCTGTGCACAAGGGTGCTGCGAAGGCAAGGCAGGCCTACAGGCGAGGCTACCTATGGGCATGGTAGGGCGTGCCTGCAGGTGTGGTAAGGGCAGCATGGTGAGGGGGGTCCGTTGTGCGAAGGATGCTGCGCTGCTTGTAGGGCGCTGGTTGTGGAGGTGGTGTTGCTGTTGGCAGTAGCGCTACAAGGGTGCGCCTACAAGGGCTGGCGGGTGGGTAGGCGGTGGAGGGTGTGGCTATGGCAGTGCAAGGGCGTGGCTGTGGCAGTGCGGTAAGGGCAGGATGGTGCGGGTGTGGCTGCGCACAAGGGCACTTACAAGGGCGCGCGCTGGCGGTGGCTATGTGGAGTTTGGGGTGGAGGCGCACACAGTGCATGCAGTAACTTCACGATGGTCTCTCCCCTCTCAAGCCCCTCCGCCTCTCTCTTGTTATCTCCACTTCCCGTGCGAGTCAAGGGATTTTCAAAATCCCTTAATAAACATGGCCGACGCTGTTGGTGGGGTTGTTGAGCCTGACCGTAGGTTGAGAAATTTTTGGGGGAAAATATCTTTTCACCCCCCTGTTCTTTTCCACAATTGATCCTCCTCCCTCTTCTTCCCGATTATTAACCTGATGGAGTAGATTAAGTGGAGGAGATGTAACGAGTGTGCTGTTGCGGGACCTGCATGAAATATAAAATAATTACATAATAAGCAATAGAATAAATGTAAACTTAAATAATGACATATGCAATCATTTAATGACCTAATGTGATTATTAACAACATACAATGTTAGAATTGAATTACTTAGGCGTAACAATAGTCCATTAAAATGGACTCATCAAATACCCCCATGCCTAAGATTTGCTAGTCCCTAGCAAAAATGAAAAATCAGAAGATTTCTTATTTTCTTATTTCAAAACTTTAGAGATCCAGACAAATGTGAAGTGATGATATCCTAGGTAACAAATCCAAGTGAAAAGCCAATTCGCATTAGGACTTTACACTTTACCCTTGGTAAATATTTCTGTAGGAATAGGCAACTACCTCCCTCGGGGATAAAGTAGCAGATAATCTGTAATTTGACCCCAGCTTTTGGCTTAGGTAGGAGATATCGAGTTGAATGGATTTGTATTTGGTGGCACACACTCATCTGGTGCTACATGTAATCTAGTACTACAGACTCTAGATCTTTAGATTATTAAACAAGTCGTCTCAGAGAGAGGCTAAACAACTGTGCTCCCTTGATGTTCCTTAGCGCTCACTCTTTTCTTTCTTTTCTTTCTGAGAACCCAAATCTTGCAAGATTTAGTAAGTGTACTCACTGTTTGGTGGCCTCACATGGCATTCACACTTCAATTAAAGTCCTAATAACTCTACAACTAAGTTAGAGTCCTTAGCTAGTATTCAGGCGATCAAAAATTCTGAAAGGTAGGTATGGGTCATATTTGGTGGATCGCGATAGGTGTTTTGTTGCCTCAGAAACAATGTTACAAAGATAAAACTTGGACTCTTTTCTTTTTCTTTTCTCTCTCTTTTCTTCTTCTTTTTTTCTATTTTTTTCTTTTTTTTTTTTGAAATATAATTGTTTCTTCTTCTTCTTCTTTCTTTTTTTTCTTTTTTATAAATCAACATAACACGACACAAACTTTTATTTATGAGTCATTATTAGGGATGATGATGGTTAAGAGGATATTGTGTGGCTTATTTGGTGGAAGTGCCTATTCTCGGCACCGGGAAGGAATGGATAGGACAGGTGTATTTCTGACCTTTGACACTATTACCCTCCTTCAGCCAAGGACTCTATGAAGGACGGTCGTAACCATCCACCATAGTCATAGCTTTATTAAGACTCAATCTCTATGTATCTGCCTTATTTGGTGACTCTTAGAAATTCACACAAAGTACGCATACAGGAATAGAGAGCAAAAACTACGCCTAACTCTGAAGTATCATCATCTAATTATCCAAAACTTAAGAGTCCTTGCACTAGACTTAGCGCACCAGTAATCTCTCTACTTTCCTCTTACAAATATGAGGTGGATCTGCTAGAAGATAGTATGCCTGACTCCCTATTAATTGTCCAAGGGTTCAGTAGACAAAAAATGCTTATTGGTTTTCTTCAAAGATCCATTACCCAGTATACGTGCACATGAAGTAAATGTACTGGATTCTAAACTTAAGAAATAATTCAAGAAGAAAACCTCCAATGGCAAAGATATTTTGCTAGGGACTAACCCATTCAGCTTAAGAAAATAAGAGTTTTTTTCTTATATATGTATGCAAATATTTATAAATGCTATAAACATTCTCAGGTTATACCCCCCATGCCTAAGACTAACAATGTCCTCATTGGAAAAATGCAGACATAGAAGAATATCACCTGAGGAGGAGAGTAGGAGGAGCTAAGGCTCCTCAAGCCGAAGTGCGTCCAAAACCTGGCCATTTGAAAGAGTAATATAAGGTTTAATTCGTTGGCCATTTACCTTAAAGCTCGCACCTGAAGTAGGGTTCTGAATTTCTACAGCTCCATGAGGGAAAGTATTAATAACAACGTATGGCCCATCCCAGCGGGACTTGAGCTTTCCAAGAAATAATTTAAGTCTAGAATTGAAAAGCCAGACCCACTGGTTGGGCTCAACAGACTTTCTAATGATGTGCTTATCATGGAAGACTTTTGTACGTTGCTTGTAAGCTTGAGAAGTTTCATAGGTGTTTGAACCATCGTAGATCGCATTTTTGATAGAAAAGAAATGTGTCATAGTATAGTCACGAAGTACGATCCAACAAAGATATTATTTTATAAAAATAACGAGACTTTGAGTCCCGGTCGTTCGTCTCTAGGAGGCATTATTTTCGCTTTTGAAATCTATCTTTTCTTTAGCCGTTCTACTTTGTTTAAAGACACACGCCAGTTTCCAATCTCCTAACTAGGACTTCACCGCTCCTGTTATTAACTCAGATCACATGCCCATGTGTCAAGTCAATCACGAAAGTGAACGTGTGAGTTTCTGTGCGCACGATTCTAGTGAGGTGGTGACTAGTTATGGAGAAAGCATCTATTGTCAGATTTTCAATATCCTCAGGAAACGACATGTTGGTGTGTAATATATAGATAGTTAAAGAACATGCACTTAAATCACGCCAAGATGATAATTATTAAACTCGCGGTGATTTCAAACACATAGAGAGACATATATATATATAAATGCAATTTCATTCGTCATTGGAGAGTTGTTGCACAAGGACATCTAGAGGAAAGCTTATACATAAATGCTTAAAAATTAAACCTAGCTACCATAAAACGATTGCATACAAGAATCAATGGGGGGATTTCGCATGCATCATTGGGGGAGAAGTAAGACTACACTACTAAGCAGTAAATAAAAGCAGTAAATATACGAAGAGCTAAACTACTAATCTAGCAGAAGGAAGGGCATTTGGAGGTGGTCTCCGATGGCCTTTGAGTGGCTGAGAGAAGGAGGGGTAGCCAATGGAGCATAGGCTGGCCCTTGGAGAGAGGTTGGGGAGCTGATCCAGCTTCCTGGCGTGGAGATGGTTGCCTCCATGGTGGTGCTCAACTCATGGAGGTGGAGTGGAGATGGGAGTGGCTAGCCTAAGTGGAATGAATGCCAAGGAAGTGAATGGGGGTGCTTGGCCACCCAAGGGGTCTTTTTATAGACCCAATGGCTTCTCTCTAGAGAGGTGTAGAACTCTCTAGAGAGAGTCCAAGAGTGGCCAGCCACATGTGGGTGGAGATGGTCATTGAGATCCAAGAATTGTGGATCTCAATTTGAATTCCTCTTGGTTGCTAAATTTGGCAACCAAGAGGTGGCGCCATCTCAAGAGCTCTCTAGAGAATTCTAGAGAAGTGTGTGCATGAATGGGTGTGTGTGTGTGTGTGGTTGTGCTCTATGTGGCTAGGTGGCTTAGGTTAGGTCCTAAGGGGTTTGGGTAGGTGTAGGTCTTGAATTAGGGTTGCAAACCCTAATTGCTAAGGGGAAAATGCAATTAAACTTAACCTAAGTTTAATTGAATGAGTGTGAACCTTATTGAGAGTAAAATAACTCAATTAGGTTGGGTTTAGGTTAATTGGACTCTCACCAAGTCCAATTAAACTTGTGTGGGTTGAGATTTAAGCTCAATTGGACTCAATGAGTCCAATTGACTTAGGTGAAGGTAATTGACTTGATCTAAGTCAATTGGGTTTGGTGAGGACCTAAGTCCAAACTTTAGTTCTGGACGTCCAATTTGAGTCAGGGGGAAATCAGGGTTCTGTTTTGGGTACTTTACAAAAATTGGACGTTTGACAAAGTTTCTTGACGTCCAATAACACTGTAGAAGTGGGTTTGAGGTGTGCGAGAGATGGCTAAGTATCTTGGACATCCTATAACTTATCAGGACGTCCAGATAAGGGCTAGAACTAGGGTTTTAAGGCTTCCTAGGGTGTTGTGACCTATTCTAAGGGTAGCTAAGGCTTGGGGAAGTATCTAGGCTATCCTAGGGCTAGGATGGACCTAAGCTCTTCACATTTTACTGTTTTATTTCTACTTAATAGAATAGAAAACCTTTAACCCCCTTACATTATTATTCCTACATCTAAACTAAGCCTTCTGCTCCAGCTCTACTACAACTCCCATTATTTTAGATCCAATTTCATATCCTGCTCCAGATCTGCTTATTGCCTGCAATCGACATAATGCACTTAATCAGCACATTATAACATTATTTTGTGCATAGCTAAAGTAAAGCAGTAAAGATGTAGATAATGCTTATGCGTGCATGAATTTCCTTAACTTATGCTAAGTTCTAGCCTAATCTAGGTCAATTAAGACCTATGATTGCTGCGCAATCAATAAGCTTCATTACGAAGCTCCTCAAGCTCACTTAATTCTAACATACGTGCCTTTCCTGCTTGATCCAGATTCAACTTAACATTTTTAATAGCCCAATAGGCTTTATGTTGGATTTCAACGGGAAGGTGGCACGCTTTTCCGTAGACAAGATGGAAAGGAAACATGCCCAAGGGAGTCTTATATGCGGTTCTGTAGGCCCAAAGAGCATCATTTAGTTTTTTAGACCAATCCTTCCGATCGGGCCTGACAGTTTTTTCTAAAACTCTCTTAATCTCCCTATTAGACACTTCAACTTGTCTACTTGTTTGGGGATGGTAAGGTGTGGCTATCATGTAGTTGACTCTTAAATTTTGGAGTAGTCTTGTGAAGTGTACGTTCTTGAAGTGAGGTCCTCCATCACTTATGATCGTCCTTGGGCACCCGTACTGAGAAATGATATTAGCCTTAACAAAGCCCAAGACCACGGAATGGTCATTGGTTTGCGTGGGTATGGCTTCTATCCATTTCAATACATAGTCTACAGCCACAAGGATGTATTCATATATGAAGGACACAGGAAAGGGACCCATGAAGTCAATGCCCCAAATATCAAAGATCTCAACAGGGAGGATAGGTTGTTGGGGCATCTCATCCCTTTTTCCAATGGTTCCCATTTGCTGGCAACGTAGACATGCACCCACATACGTATGTGCATCTCGGAATAATGTGGGCCACCAAAAGCCAGACTGAAGAACCTTATGGGCAATCTTCTTCCCACTGAAATGTCCCCCACAATGGAGGTCATGGCAGAAACTCAGAACACTTCTTTGTTCTTCGTTAGGGACGCAACAGCGAAAAAGCTGGTTAGGGCCTACTCTAGAAAGCTCGGGTTCCTCCCAGTGATAAAATTTAGCATTAGAAAGAAACCTGTCTCGCTTCTGCTTGTCCCAAGTACTGGGGGTAATGCCCGTGACTAGATAGTTTACTATGTCAGCGAACCAAGGAGTTTTAGCTTCCACAGCCATCAGAGACTCATCACGGAAAGTCTCTTGAATACCGCCAGTAGGGTTTGATGCCTCAATAGGGATTCTAGATAGATGATCTGCTACCACATTCTCAACTCCTTTCTTGTTTTTAATTTGCAAGTCAAATTCCTAGAGTAGCAGAATCCAATGAATTAGGCGAGGTTTGCTGTCCGTTTTAGCAAGAAGATGCTTTAGGGCAGAATGATCAGTGAACACCACAACCTTGGATCCCAAAAGATAAGACCGAAACTTTTCTAAAGCAAATACTACAGCAAGAAGTTCCTTTTTAGTGACCGTGTAGTTTTGCTGAGGATTTGTAAGGGTCTTGTTGGCATAATGCAGCACATGAGGTTTGCCATGAACCCTTTGACCTAAGACCGCTTCCACTGTAAAATCAGAAGCATCGCACATTAGATCAAGTGGGAGGGTCCAATCTAGTGCTTGGAGAATAGGCGCGGTAATAAGGGCTTTCTTCAAGACTTGGAAAGCCTCGCCACATCTATCATCAAAATCGAAGGAGACATCCTTCACTAACAGGTTGCAGAGTGGCTTAGAGATTTTACTGAAATCTCTAATGAAGCGCCTATAAAATCCAGCATGGCCAAGGAAAGATCTAACTTGACAAACATTGGCGGGCAATGGAAGCTTAGAGATGGAATCAATTTTTGTGGTGTCCATCTCTAATCCTCTCTCGGAAACTATATGCCCTAACACAATGCCCTGCTGGACCATAAAGTGGCTTTTCTCCCAACTAAGCACCAGCTTTGCCTCTTCCCAATGGGTTAAGACTTTATCAAGGTGCGAAAGGCATAGGTCAAACGAAGAGCCATAAATGGAGAAGTCATCCATGAAAATTTCAATGAACTCGTCGATCATATCAGAAAAGATAGCCATCATACAACGTTGGAAAGTGGTAGGAGCATTACATAACCCGAATGGCATTCGGCAGAATGCAAATGTGCCATACAGACTCATGAAGGTGGTAAGCTCCTGATCGTCAGGAAAAACGGCTATCTGATTATGCCCAGAGTACCCATCAAGAAAACAGAAGTACTTATTCCCCGCCAATCATTCCAAAATTTGATTGATAAACGGTAAGGGGAAATGGTCTTTCTAGGTAGCCGTGTTCAAACAGCAGTAATTATTGCAAACCCTCCAACCAGTTGAGGGTCTAGTGGTCACTAGCTCTCCTTGGTCATTCTCCTCCACAGTGATTCCTGCCTTTTGGGAACTACATGAATAGGACTGACCCATTTACTATCTGAAATGGGATAGATAATCCCTGCATCCAGCCATTTCAGAATCTCCTTTTTAACAACCTCCCACATATTTGGATTAAGCCTTCTCTGCATGTCTCCGAAAGGTTTCACGGACTCGTTCGTGTATATATGATGCATGCACAGAGAGGGATCAACACCCTTAATATCAGCAATTGACCAGACAATCGCTTCCTTGTGCCTTTGTAAACACTCAAGCAGAGCTCCCTCCTACAATTTAGATAATGTAGACGAGATAATAACAGGGAGCATGTTATTAGGGCCAAGGAAAGCATATTTCAATGTGCCTGGGAGGGGTTTCAACTCCAACTTAGGAGCCTTTTGAATTGAGGGTTTAAGTTGAGATGTCCTTGCCTCAAGTAGTGGATCTACCTTCACGATCCAAGGTGGGGACAGAGACTCAGTGTGTATCCCCAGCAACTCTTCTAATTCGGGCATTTCCCTTTTAGTTTCTTTAATAATCAGGGGATGGTCCTTAGATATAACCTTTTGAAGGGGATCTCTACATAAGAGTGCTGGAGTAGTCTCTTCAATTATTTCATCAACGACCTCAATCTGAGAACAATCTTCAAATCTAGATTGCTTGTAAGTATCAAAAACATTTAACTGGATCTTCTTATTCCTGAAGCCCATTTTAAGTGCCCTAGATCTACAATTTATAGAGGCATTGGCTATGGCCAAGAACGGGCATCCCAGAATAATGGATGGCTTTGTGGGCTTATTTGATGGGTCAGTATCAAGCACCAGAAAGTCAACAGGGAAGAAGTCCTCCACTCTCACAAAGACATCTTCCAACAATCCCCGTGGTGTCTTAAGGGATCTGTCTGCAACCTGGAGGATTACTGGACTAGGCTTTAGCTTGCCTCCTCCCAAAAGGTCGTAGACAGAGCTCGGTAAAATGTTCACCCCCGCACCCAGATCGAGCAGAGCCTTGTCAATGTGTTGGTTACCTATAGCCACTGAAATATACGGGGCCCTTGGGTCTTTCATTTTGGGGGGTGTTCCATGTTGGAGAACTGAGCTAACATGGTTAGGAAGGATGACCTTGGTTTGGACCTGTTTCCTAGATCGGTGCTTCTGGGTGCGCAGGTCCTTCAGAGCTTGGCATAGGACGGGATCTGTTTAATAGCTTCCAACAGAGGCAAGTTAATCTGGACTTGCCTAAAAGTGTCTGATAAGTCCACTTTTGTGGACTATTATTTAGCTTAAGTACTATTTAATTATTTGTTCTTAGTTGTTAATTAATTAGGAGTTATATGGCAATTCACCTTGGCCTACATTTAATTTTATGCTTCAATTTTACATTTAATAGCATATGTTATGATAATATAATTTATTTGATGAATGCAGGTTAGGTACAAGAATCAGGCGCTAATTTTTACTTATATAAGACGTTTGGGACTTGGATTGGACGTCTGGAATTGCTGTCACAAATTCGCGGCATTACATTTTTTTAAGACGTTTGATGCTCTAATTAGACGTCTGAAGAAGAAATCGCCCATGCTTATTTGCCGTTCCAACCACTCGCAATCATCACGAGTAGTCGGAGACACTTGTGCCGAAGGAAAAGGAAGAGAGTTTGGTTCAAAAAGAAGAGGCGTCCATAGAGGAGAGGGTCGGATCTTCCTCCTCTGGCGGGGATCTTCTCCCTCTCACCACTGTGGAACAAGTGCACCCTGTGTTTCAAGCTTGCACCGTGGTCTCTGCGCACCAACTTCCACCGCATGCGGGTGACCTTGCAGTGCCCATAGACGCCACATCAAGTGCTTGCAGGCGCCGCACCCATCAACCTGTCCACTGCGTGCGTGCATGCCTTTTCAACCTTGCCAACGCTCGCAAGCGTTGCACCATCATCAGCCGTGCACGGCCATAGCGCAGGTGCCGCGCCCTTGCAGCCACGCGCAGCGCGCAACTGCGCAGCGCACAATCGTGCAGTATGCACAGTCCGAGCACGCAATCACACCCGGCCGCGCGCAAGCCGCCACGCGCAGCGCGCCTCACACCACACTGTTCATCTTCTTCCCAAAAGGAACCCATTGCCGGCTGTCCACCTTCACTTGCAGCCACCTCCACGTGCCATGAAGCTTCACTCCAACAGCGCCATCGACTTCACCTTGCCCTCATAGGGCCGCCTACACCCGCAGCAGACCTTCTCGTCGTCCATACGCCCCCGCATGCAAGCCGCCACCGACAGCATCCAAACCTTCGATCGACCACCGTCGGCCACCTTCATCGACGCCATGACCACCAATGCCAAGCCCGCATCCTAGCCTATCTACTCCGAGCACAGCACCTACAGCCGTGCCTTCTCCTCCGCATGCGCAAGAGGGGAACAAAATCCCCTATTTTGCTACAGTGATTCATCAATTAATATTTACCTTAAATGCCATTGCAGAAGTTCCTATTCATTTATTTTAGGCATTACATTATTATGGTGAAATTGCATGGTCCTCCTTCTACTTCATCTAAATTATTTGCATATGCATATATCACATGAATGATTCAATGCATAGATATTATGGTAAATAAGTTATATTCTAGAAATCAGTATTTACAGTATTTACCGGTATCAAGATCACTTGTTAACAAAATATTATATGGTGGTGATTTTGCATCTAAACACCTACATTCTTGATTAATTGGTTAAAACGTGCAGTTATGTGAGAAAAAAATTGCACAAATTAGCATGCACACCCATTGAGTTTCCCGAATAAACGAGACACTATTTACTAGTTTAAATAGGCTAATTCCTCCCTGTGGAGATGACCTAACTATTCGTGGTTAGATTCTGAAAATTAAAATGTTTTGAAAAGTGATTTTCTACCACGCGATTAAATACAATGACACATCATTTTATGTTAAAGTTTTCAACGAAAACGAAGATCGCTCTTTCAGTGTCCATAATCTCTTCCATCCTATCCTTGGCTCCAGACGAGCCAACAGAAGATTCCCCAGGAGCAGATAGGCGCTCTGGATAGGGCACCCTCAGCTTCTGGGTAGAGGGTTCGTCATGGCAGGAAAGGGGTGGTGGAAGGATAGCATCCTCATTGTGGGTGATTTTTTGCGAGGGAGAGCAATGTGGCTCTTCCTCAGTGGAGATGGAAGTAGGGTCAAGTGTAGAAGCTGAATTCTTAGACGTAACTGTAGGAGTGTTATCAGGCTTGTCAATCTTCTTTCCACTCCTCAGCATAGTCACCGCTTGGGCATGCTCCCTGAATACGACCCCCTTGCCCTTAGGGTTCTCAGAAGAGCTAGGCAGCTTCCCTGGATCACGTTGCCTAACTGCCTCAGTAAGATGACCAATTTGGGATTGCATATCAGTAATCATCTTATTCTGAGATTGGATGACCATATTCTGATGCTCTTTCATCGCTTTCATCATGGCTTTAAGTTCATCCATCTCAGAGGGCTTATTCTGAGGAGGGTTTTCATAAGATGGTTGGTATATGGGTTGGGCAGGTAAGGGTCTTGTGTTCCCTGAGTTAGAAGCATCACCTTGCTTCCAAGAGAAGTTTGGATGGTTCCGCCACCCTGAATTATAGGTATTAGACTAAGGGTTATTGCGAGGAGGGCGGAAACCTTGGGCTGTGTTCAAGTCGGCCTGAATCAACTCAGGGAATTGATTTTCCTGATGGCACTCCATAGTGGCGTGCGCTGTGCTTTGGCAAATGGAGCATTCTCTTGAAGCCTGAAAGATAAAGGCTGCTTGCGGGTTCATGCTGGGGTTTGCTAAAAGCCTATCAAAGTTTCTATTCAATAATTGAATCTGATAAGCCAAATCCTGAGAAGCCCTGACTTCATGGGCCTCTATCTTCCTTTGCAAGATTGATCATTTTCTTTCTTGATAGGCAGAGGACAAATGTATGGAGTTGTCGCTTAATGTTTCAAATAATGCCCAGGCTTCTTCCTCAGTTCTGGTCATGAAGGTTCCTGCACAGGCTGCATCCATGGTTTGCCTATGCCTTTCAGATAATCTGTTATAGAACCTTTCGACCAATTGCCATCTTGGCACTTGATGGTGGGGGCATAACCTAAGAAGGTCATTAAAGCACTCCCAAGTCTCATGAAATTGCTCCCCTTCCTGTTGAGTAAAACCCATAATCTCTCTTCTGTAATGGTTGGTCTTACTCATAGGAAAATACTTTTTTAAAAATTCTCCCTTAAGGGTGGCCCAATCATTTACCCTTGCATCGAGGGTATGATACCAGTGCTTGGCCTTATCCTTTAGGGAGAAAGGAAATAGAGTCCTCATCAGGGCTTCATCAGTAAAGCCCTGGAGCTTCACCGTGGAACAGACCTCGGTGAATTCCTTCAAATGCCGCTAGGGGTCCTCCCTAGTAGTACCATAAAAGGAGGGCAACAAAGATATGGTACTGCTCTTGATCTCATATGGATTATCCCCTGTCGGTCGTCTCAGTGTTTGTGTAGGTTGGTTAGTTGGAATAAAATAGTCCCTTAGGGTCCTTTGTTGATTTGCTCCTTGATCAGCCATTCCTTCTCTTTTCTCTCCTAGGTGAGCTCTCCTAAGAATTCTCTTGAGCTCAAGATCAAACACTAGACTCAAGAGAGCGTCTACCAAGCATACAATATCAATCACAATTCAGGTTCTTATTGATTGAGTCAGTGAAATCTCCACTCCAAAGATAAGTCAAAAGGTCAAGGTTTATCCCTCCGTTCCCACATAAGTGGTATAAGAGGGGTGATGACTTGAAATCTTAACCTTCTTTGTTGCGGAGGTCGAATTGGTTGATATAGTTGGCCAAACAAGTTTTTCATTGCAATTAAGTGCCTTAATTCAACTTTCGAGTGCCCTAGGACCTATACTTTGCTTGGATGATACTCCCAGGTGATCAAGTGAGAAGTTACTCCAAGGATGAACAAAGGGATGCAAGTAGGATGAACCCTTCCTTTGAGGTGATGCGTATGCGGTGCCCCTTAACTACCCTTGTGTTCCTTTAAGGGGTGTCCCCCTTCGTGAAGTATCAAAACACTTGGTCAAAAGATAGTACCACCACCACCATAAAGCACAATATGAGGGTTTGCACAGATAAAGAGATCGGTGCCTATAGCCTTAAGGGATAGAGCCTTAGTACGGTGCCTAATGTGCGTGCTCAGTGTTAGAAGTGTGCATCACATCGTAAATCTTTTTAATTTTTTTGAAAGCGCAGACAAGTCCCTTAGAATCAGATCACATGTGAATTGATTTTAGGGTCGAATCTGATTATCAGTCCAACTATTAGTTATGCGACCACTGAATTAGTAAATTCAAGCAATTTGGTGGTCTTGAATTTTAATTTGAATGCAAATGCCTGAACAGGAGCTAGATGCAAAAGTTAGAAAGGTGTACCTGTCTCCAGCAATCTTCCTGCTAATATGCTTGCAATGCAAAAATAAGATCTAATGTGTTGCTGAATCACCCCTAAATGCACGCACCTAAGGGCATGCAACTCCTAAATAGGTAGCTCGATATTTTCTTTTGTTGGTTTTAAAGGCAAGCAAGAAGAAAATGGAATCACGCATGCGGGAAAATGTAAACCCTAGTAGCTAAAGAATGTGGGGACAGACCCCCAAAAATTTAGCCCCAATTACTACAAGGGTGAGAAGATAGAAATAAATTTTTGTGATGACAGAGAATCCCTTGTGAAAGCGGGATCCAGGTCTCCTACGTCTTTTCCTTGTGTGGCTTAGCTCGAGGTTGATGTCGCCGCTCTGTTGCGCCTCATCGCCCCGTCAGATTCCTCGCACAATAAGATAAACTAAATGATCAGATAATTGCACAACTCAGAATATTCAAAAATAATAAAGTGAATCTATTGCGTCTGTTGCCTCCCCGGCAATGGTGCCATTTGACAGAGGGATTCTCGCTTATTTATGAAGATGATAGCAATAGAATGATATGTCGTGTTTTATGTGGTAGAAAATCTCTCAATCAAAAATAAATATCAAATTTAACCATAATAAAAATGTCGTATCCACAGGGAGAAATAGAACCTATAAATTCACGAGTAGAGGATGATACTGTTTGCAGACAACTTTGCAACTTCAATGCGAGGAATATACTACCCTAAATGGAGCTTGCAATTTCCTTAAAAGTTCAAGGTTATTTATGCAATTTTCACGTCAGGAATTAAGCTCCCAAAAATATGTATATGATGCATGTGTAATGGCATATCATGTAAATTTAACTTGCATGCAAAGCTGATTTGAATTTCAAAGTTGAATGATGCACATAACACAAGTAAATTCATGAAATTATAAGTGCATCCATGAAATGTGGCCTGAATAAAATAATAATATCTAAATGGCAATGGCATGCAATGTAAATTTTAATTGGGGAGAAAATAGAGGATTTCTCCTCTCTCTTCCTCGCTTGGATGGCCGTGCGCAGTTGGTAGCGAGAGTTGATGGGGTGGTGTGCCTCGACACGTGCTTCGCGATGGTGATGACGCGGCGGCCAAACGGTGGAGATAGCCATCGGCCTATTGGGCTCTGTTGGAGGAGGAGAACCGCGTGTCGAGAGGAGGAAGAGCGATTGCTGCAGGCCACGCGACTGCGCGCTGGGCGCACGCACAAGGGTGCACTAGGGCTGCCTGCGGGCGGCTGCACTGCGGGCGTGGCTGCATGCGGTTTGCTTGTTGGCGCTTTGCTGCCTACAGGCACTTGGCTAGAGAAGATGAATTGTCTCTCGCTGGAGAGGTGCGGCTGCACACAAGGGCGCTGCGAAGGTAGGGCTGCCTATGAGCGTGGGAGGGAGTGCCTGTGGGCGAGGTGAGGGTGGCGTTGTGAGGGGGGTCCTTTGCGCGGAGGATGCTGCACTGCTTGTAGGGTGCTGGTTGTGGAGGTGGTGTTGCTGTTGGTAGTAGCGCTGCAGGGGAGCACCTGCAAGGGTTGGCGGGTAGGCAGGCGGTGGAGGGCGCGGTTGTGGCAGTGTAAGGGTGCAGCTGTGGCAGTGCGGTGAGAGCAGGATGGCGAGGGTGTGGCTGCGCACAAGGGCGGTTGTAAGGGCGAGCATGGGCAGTGGTTGTGTGGAGTTTGGGGTGGAGATGTGCACGGTGCACTCCCTCTTCACAGTGCACACAGTAACTTCACGATGGTCTCTCCCCTCTCAAGCCCCTCCGCCTCTCTCTTTTTATCTCCTCTCCCCGCACGAGTCAAGGGATTTTCAAAATCCCTTACTAAACATGGCCGACGCTGTTGGTGGGGTTGTTGAGCCCAGCTGTAGGTTGAGAAATTTATGGGGGAAAATATCTTTTCACCCCCCTGTTCTTTTCCACAATTGATCCTCCTCCCTCTTCTTCTCGATTATTAGCTTGATGGAGTTGATTAAGTGGAGGAGATGTAACGAGTGCGCTGTTGCGGGACCTTCATGAAATATAAAATAATTACATAATAAGCAATAGAATAAATGTAAACTTAAATAATGACATATGCAATCATTTAATGACCTAATGTGATTATTAACAACATACAATGTTAGAACTGAATTACTTAAGCGTAACAATAGTCCATTAAAATGGACTCATCAGTGGGTCTCAGTTTGTGTTGTTTGACCTGGGCATGTTGGATGTGGAAGGTCTTCGCTTTCGCACTAGTGTGTTTGAAGGGTTGACTATTATGTGGAGGCTGGTGTCGTCATTTGATGGGGCATTACAGGATCATCCTCGACAAAGGGCGGAGAACAGAAAGGGAATCATGGAGATCTGGGGACTCCCTCTACACTTGCTGAGCAATGGGATGGTGGCTGGGGCGATTGCAAGTTTCGTTGTCTTGATAGGTAATGCAAAGGTGGGATTATGTGAGGGTGATGGGAGGTTGATTAAGGTTGAGGTGAAAGTAGTAAGGGGGGGCCCAATTCTAGACAAGATCATCCTCAGATGTGGCAGAAGCTCGTGGCTTCTTCGCTTAAAGTTATCCCTCTATCAAAGTGAGTACAAACAGGAGGCACATAGGTTGCTTGCAGAGGCAGTTGTGGTTCAGAATGATAGCAATGATTGCAGGTCACTCAAGTTTGACCGAACGGAGTTTAAGAAGAGAAAATAGGTTCATTTTTCTGAGGTATCAGATGAAAAGATGAAGAGGATGGACCAATCAAGTCATGAGGAAGTGATGGTGCAAGATGCAATTGAGGGGAGGGAACTTATGGTAGTGAATTCGGGTCTACAGGGATAGGAGGCTGATCAAACGAGTTCAGCACAGAATTCAGACCTTTTCACTTTTGAGGCTTCAGAGGGCCTACGCTATGGAGTGGGATCATCCTCTAAGGGAAAAATGGCGCACTCTCCATACAAACTCAAGGGAAGGACAGTAGGTGGTGGTCAGAAATTCAACGAAGAGATGATAGCAGCTGTCTTGAAGGTTAAGAAGAGGGTAGGGGGGCAGCAGGGGTTAAATGATTTAGGTGATGAAAATAATCACATGGAATGTGCGTGGGATGCGTGACGGGGTGTAGAGAGCCTCCTTGGTCCAATACCTTTGTGAATGGGAAGTTGACTATGCATTACGACAGGAAACTAATATAGAAGGAGGATGTGATTCAATGTGGCAGTCGCTACTCCAATCTGGTCAGGCGGATGTCAAGGTTGTGGATGCGCAAGGAAGGTCTGGAGGTCTAGCTTTATGGTGGAAGATTTCTAGACTGCAACTAAAAGAGTTCTGGAAGGGTCAGTATCAGATCTCTTGCAGGTTCAATTGATGGGGGATGATCAAGACTTGATAATTTCTTTTGTTTATGGCCCGTGTGTTGATAGCCCGAGAAACAATCTGTGGCAGGAGATGCATCAGATGTCAGGCAGGGTAGAACGGGCACCATGCCTTGTGGGTGGAGATTTTAACTGCATTTTGTCTGAGAACGACCGAGGGAATAGGAGGGTGGATCGAGCCTCCCTTGGGTTCCAGCTGGTTGTATCTGAATTGGGACTAAGCGAATACCCAACAGCCGGGCTAGAATATACCTGGAGAAGTGGTAATAGGTTGGTCTCAAAGTTGGATTGGTTCTTTGGTAGTGCGGAGTTGCTGGAGAGATTCCAACTTTCATCTATGATAGGAATGGATCGACCCTTCTCTAACCATACCCCCATGCTATGGTATAGTGGGGAGGGATCATTCACAAGTACATACTTCAAATTCAGGAAGTCTTGGCTTAGGGAGGATGGGTTTAAAGAAATGGTTAGCCTTTGGTGGGAGCATAAGCAGGTTGAAGGCTTTGCAACTTATTGATTGGCTAGTTAATTAAGGGACCTGAGATATATTTTGAAGGAGTACAAGAAGACGGTTGAGATTTTGAGAAATCATAGGAGGACTGAGGCTCTGTCTAAGCTGTGTATGTTGGATAAAAGAGGGAATGATGGACAATTTGATAGATGAAGAGATGGCGCAAAAAAAATTCTGGCAAGGGGTGGTCCAGGTTGAGGACCTAGAGAGAAAAGTTGATTGGAGAGAAAAATCAAGGTAGCTGTGGTTGAAGGAGGGGGATGCAAATATGAAGTATTTTCATATGGTAGCGAGCTTTAGAAGGAGGATGAACTTCATCTCCTCATTGAAGACAGGTGATCTTGTGCTAACCTCCCCTGATGATATTAGAAGGGAGACAATCATACATTTTAGGGAAGCCACCAGATCAACAGAGAGGGGAGGGTGGAGGCTGGCAACATCAAATTTTTCCCGTATAGTTGACTTGGCAGCTGGACAATTAATGGAGCCCAGCACTGATCAGAAAGTGATGGAGGCTATGGCTGGTTTAAATGCTGAGGGATCTCCAGGCCCGGACGGGTTTCAAGTTTTTTTCTATAAGGAATTATGGCATGTGGTTAAAGGAGATGTTATGGATGTTATCAAAGAGTTCCAATGTGGCAATTCAGGCATGGAGAGAATAAATAAATCGTACTTGTTCTTACTACAGAAGAATAATGGGGCAGAGAGATTGTCGAATTTCAGACCTATTGCACTTTCAAACTCGATCTACTTGATAATTAGTAAAGTGTTGGCAAATTGATTGAAAAGAGTCTTGTTAGACTTAATTAGCCCAGTGCAATCGACCTTCCTTCCCAATACATCGCTACGAGAGTCATTCATAGTGGCGCAAGTGATGGTGGCTGGGTGGCGCAAAAGAAGTAAAGGATACATGTGGAAGGTGGACTTTCGTAGAGCATATGACTCAGTTGTGTGGTTTTACCTATGGGAGATTTTAAGAGGAGAGGATTTCCATCGCTCTGGATATAGTGGATGAAAAGATGTGTTGTTACCTCATCTTTTTCACCTCTTATTAATGGGAGGTCATGCGGGGTTTGGATACAACCTCAATGTGGAGTGCGACAAGGGTGTCCCTTGGCCCCTTTAATTTTCAATCTAGCTGTGGACACCTTGGCTCAATTTACTTGCAAGTTGGCTAGCGCAGGAATGGTGAGGGGCTACTCTATGTCCAATTCCAGGGCACTTACACCAATTCTGCAGTATACCGACGATACAATGTTTTTTGTAGAAGGGGGGAAATGTGAGGTGGAGACCCTTTCCACAATGATAACTATATTTGGTGAGATTTAGGGGCTTAGGTTGAATGGTGCGAAGTCATCTCTGATTTGCTTTGGTATGTCAGGTCAAGAGTGTGAAGCAATATCAGCCACCCTACATACTCCCATTGCCACACTGCCGGTAAGGTACTTGGGTCTGCCCCTAAGAGATAATAAATTGAAGAAGAGTGATTGGGCCATTGTATTTGAAAAGGTGATTGCTAAGTTGGAGTGCTGGAGTAGTAGATTTTTATCCAAGGGAGGAAGATTGATTCTTCACAATTTGGTCATCACCTAAATACCAGTTTTCTTCTCTGTGTTCAGATTTCCGAAGGCAGTCTAAAAAAGGGTTGGATGTGATGAGGAAGAATTTTTTTTGGAAGGCTGCAAAGGGTAAAGGTAGATTCTTGCATACTTTGAAGTGGCAATAGCTATGTAGTCCTCACTCACAGGGAGGGTTGGGGATCCAATCTCTAAAAGAATTCAATGATACCCTACTATTGAAATGGGCAGTGAAGCTAGCCAAGGATGATTAGAAGGTCTAGTCGCAATTAGTCAAGGAGGCTCATGGTTTCTCGCAGGTGCAGCTGTGGACATCTCCTCCTCAACGTCCCTCACTGTTTTGTAAGTCTATGTGGAGAGCAATACGAGACAATTGGGCTAACTTTGCTCCTATTTGGGAGATGGGAGACACTTTTCTTTCTGAATAGATAGGTGGTCGAGCTTAGGAAATCTAAGCGAGACATATCCAAGGGCCTTTGCTGCAGCTCTGGACATTAGGGTTTCAGTCAACGATTGCTAGGATAGTGTGAATTGCAGAGGGGATATTATTGGTGCTGGTTTGCTTGAGGGAGGTAGAATGCAGGTTGAGCAGGAGCGTCTGCTGGCAGACCTGGAAGCTTTCCAGCCGATGAGTGCTGTGGACCATTTCAGGTGGAAGCATGGAATCTTCACTCCAACAAAGGCATACAAGCGGCTGGTTGGATCTACGAATGCAGAACCATCAAGGGAGGATAGGGATTGCGCAAAAATCTAGTTTTTGAAGATTCCATTAAAAATAAAGATCTTCTTGTGGTTGTGTCGATGGGATGGAATTATTACTGGTGAATTGAGATTGTAGAAGATTGGGAGCTCCTACTCAAAATTGTCCCTTGTGCAACTTCCATACGAATAGTAGGGTGCATCTATTTTCATCTTTCTTAGTGACTGATCAGATTTGGAGGGGCGTTTGTGGGGAATCTATACCCACATGGGACCACTTATGGAGAAATCTCTTGATGAAAGGAAAGCCTCATGTGAAGATGGCTGGTGTTATGTGGAGTGTGTGGCGTGCTCCTAATGAGTGATTATTTAAAGGGGGCTCAATAAATGTAGGGAACATCGTTAGGGAGTGTTGGGGGTTTGTAAAGGAGTGGAGTGATTCCTTGTAATTGTTTTTTAAAAGTTTCATAAATAAAATGTTCCCGGTCTGCTATCATCTTCGATAGCACTCCTCATCTATTCAAAAGAAAATAATGATTTTGACACCATGGTGAATGCTAATCGGCCAAAGGCAATTGATGAGACACATGATTTAGATTCCGAGAGATCTGGAGTGCAATGGCCTAAAACCCTCATGACAAGCTTAGATGATAAATACATTGATTTACATGAGATTCCATACATCCATGGGGGTGATTTCTAATTGTCAAAGAGGAAGAATCTGATAAAAACCCCATTTCTAGTTGTGAGGAAAATATGAAAAATCTTGAGGCATTTTTGGATTTGGAGTTCGAAAAATCTATCACATCTTCGTTCTTGAATATCGAGGATTTCACAGAAGCCACAGAACAGAAAATGAAAGAATTTGAGGCTTTATTGCATCTAGATTCTAATTTTCCACACCTTGGGGAAAATGAATTGTCGCCCATTACATTTGAGGATTCGCACCATGAATAGAATTTGGGCAATTCGTACGAGATTTCTAATCAACCCAGGGATGAGAATGATTTGGGCGAATCTAGAGTTGTTGGGATGGAAAACCGAATCTTATTCGACACACCTACTCCGCAACCACCAGCACCCAGATCCACTCACAAAATGGTTCTTTATACCATTTCATATTACACCACTCGAGTCCCTCCTTTCATTTTCCACCTCTTTCAAGATCTGTATGATTTGTTTCCCACTCCTAAATCTTTATCCACCTCATCTGCATTACTTATAGACCACTCTTCAAGGCTGCCACTTGCTACCTATCACCCTGGCACCTAGATTTATTCTTCTTGTAGCACTTGGCTACAACCAATTCTAAGCCTTGATATTTTATTTTTCCAACCTTGTGGGCTTGGTAATCATGGGTAGCTGCTCTACATTTTTGGCCCGTTGATGATGGTGGAACTCCAAGTGCTTACCATCTTGACTCTGTCCCCTGCAATCATTGATCCATTTGATGGAGTTTCACCCAGCTGGAGGTGTTAAACTCAACATTTACACTTAACATCTATTTTATATATAGCATATTTTATTTTTGCATATTGTTCTGCATATTGTGATCATCATTGTAGTGTTGGCATATGCTGAATGACAAATCAGGAGTAATTCCAGGTGATTTCTACCCACTTACACCCTGTCTTACTTTATTTTTCTCTTATTCATGCATGAGGGCATGCAAGAACTTAGGCATGGGGGAGTAGTACATATAAACTGAAAAATTTTCTGCCAACACCTTAGGAAATTGATCTTTTTATCAAGAGGTGTTATTAGGAATTTATTCTTTAGTTGATTCTTGAACTTAGAATCCACTATAATTTCACACTTACACATAGAATTTGCAATGGATCCACTGTGAAGACTGATAGACATCTTTAGTTTGTCGAGAAGAAGCATTGCTTCTTTTCCTTAACCTTCTTATAGTAATTAGGGAGTTAGGCAAACCATCTTCTAGTAGATCCACCAAATAATTATGAGGTGAGAGTAGAGAGTTTACTAGTGCTCTAAGTCTAGTGTGAGGAATCTTAATTTCTGGGTAATTGGATAATGATACTTGGAGTTAGGCTTAGTTTTCACTCTCTGTTCTTACGTAGAAATTCTTTATGTGAATCTTTGTGAGAGATACCAAAAAAAAGAAAAGGCAATACATAGAGAGCGGGTTCTAATAAAACTAGAACTAAGGTGGATGGTTATGACTGTCCTTTATGGAATCTTCGGCTGAAGGAGAGTGTTAATATCAAGGTCAGAAATATGTTGTCCCATCCATTCCTCTCCCGGTGCCAAGAATAGGCACTTCCACCAAATAAGCCACCCGATATCCTCTTGAAATCACCAATCCGGAATAATGCCTTGTGAATAAAAGTGCGTATGTCATGCTGCATTGTGTTGGAAGATGTATATGTGAAAAAAAAGAACAAAAAAAGAAAAAAAAAGAGCTTTTGAAAAAAAAAATTAGAGAAAAAGAGAAAAGTCTAAAAAAAAAAGAGCGTTGAGTTGCATTTATTTCATTTCATATAGTGCACATCGAGGAAACAATACCCACTACCCTCACGATCCACCAAATACAGCCTTGACCTACTTTTCCTATATTTTTGATTGCTCAAATACTAGCTGAAGATTTCTGACTTAGTTGTAGGGTTATCAAAAATTAATTAAAGTGTAATGCCATGAGAGAGCACCAAACATAGTTATAAATCTGGTGAAATGTGAACTCAAAAAGAACAAAAAAAGATGAAGAGAGAGAGAGAGAGAATGAGTACAAGGAACTTAAGAGAGCATAGTTTCCCCATCTCTCTCTAAGTTGATTTATTTGATAGTATGGAAATCTAGATTCTGAAGTACTAGTCTCTATGTAGCACTAGAGGAGTGTGGGCCACCAAATACAAACCTACTTGATTCAGACGTCTTCTACCTAAGCCAAAAGTTGAGGATAAATTGGAGATTATTTTATATCCTCGAGGGAAGAAGTTTGCCTATTCCAATAAAGTTTTACTAAGGGTCAAGTATGAGCTTTAGATGGGGATCGACTTTTCGCTTGGATTCATTGCATAGGCTACAAACACTACACTTTCACGATTATTTGAATTTCTAACTTTCTGGATGAAAACAAAAGAAATAGATCTCTATTCAAACTCTTAATGAAATGCATTTAGCCTTGCACTTGCTAGGGACTAGCAAGTTTAGGCGTGGGGGTATGGTTGTATAGTAATCATAGGTCCTAATCTACCTGAATACAGTTAGATCCTAACCTAACCTAGGAATAATGCATGCATAAACATCTTATTTTGCATCATAGTCAATTTATTAGCTTTGTAAATAATAATTCTATATTATGTTCTAATTGAGAGGAAATAATAATTGCAAATAAATTTGGGGCCACAAATGATAAATCCAATCGTATGGATCTATTCAGAATGACGACGGGAATCCAACACTTCCAGGATTATCTTGATCGGACTCCTGTAGCATCTTATGGAGTTCGCGGAAGAGCAAAGGCCAAGAGATAAGGTGGTGGAAATCTAGACATCATATGCCAAATCTGACCGCACGAATGAATCTGGATTAACGATCGCAGTCCGACGGTGCAAAAAATAACTTGATCGGAGCCCTACAACACCATCTACAAAGCAAAGAAGATGGATGGCCATGATGGCACCACATGGCACTATCATCGCCACTCAAGACCACCGCCTCCAACACTGAAAGTGTTATATGCAGTTTGTGAGCCGTTGGATCATCATCCAACGGTCACAAGAGCGCTACGTCACCACTGCACACGTGCCTTATCAAGGAAGAGTCACGCTCAGCCATTGGATCTTCATCCAACGACTGATGGTGACCGCACGTGAAAAAGGAAACATGACACAAACGCGTGCATAGCGCATTGGTCATGGACTTCAACCAACAACGCGAGGTGCATGTTCAACTTACGATCAATAGATCTGATTAATCCAAGGCCAATACATGAGTTTGGGAGGAAAGTACCTGCTTTGCTCCTCAGTTTAACTATAAAAGGGACCCCATGGCTCCCATATGAAGGCATCTCTTCTAGCATCTCCTCCATCTCTTCCAGACACCTTTAAGCTCCTCTGGCTCCCTCTTCCTCTAAAGCATCCACCAAGCCCACCTTGGTGCACCATTGCTGCTCTCCCCAACCTCTACAAAAGGCCACCAAGGACCACCCTTGGTGTCCTTATTCTAGTAGCATAGATAGTTATTTTCAATTCTAGTTTTAGTAGTACATGTTCTAGTTCTAATTATATTTGCAACTCATGATCAAACAATTGCTTGATTTGCTCTATATCTATTGTGATTAGAATTTAGATATTGTTAGTTCTAAATCAGTATTACAATCAAATCGATCTCTGCCTCCTTAAGTTCGACCAGGGCTCACATCTCGTTACATTTTATTTGTTGACATGTTTTCTCCCTATACTACGACATATTATTTCAAATCGCGATTTCATGTCAAACACTAGGTTAATTAGGGTTTGTGTTATTTGATGTTGGAATGAAAATTAGTGGGTGGGAGGTGAGGTATACATACAAACCCTTCAACTGCACTTTTCTCGAATCTACCAATTTTGCTCGCCTTGAGAGAGTGCCTGCAATCACAGTAAGAAAAAGAAAGATGAGGTAAAAGATAAGTAAGGTAGAAAACATGGGAAATCAAAGAGTGTTGCCTCTTCGGCAATGGTGCCAAAATGATAAATAGAATTTTATATGTGTATAAGGTTGAGTTTGAAAACTTGTCATTGTAGTTGTGTAAAAATCCGCTATCAAATAAAATTTATAATCGAAACTTTGGTGAGTTCCGGGTTGAACATGGGGAGGCGAACGTTTGATTAAAAATGACATTTCTAATTATTGTCATGAAGTAGAGTAGCTAGTCGAATTAAATCAACACTAGCTATTCTACTTAAAGAATGAACAATAGAAGAAATAGAAAGAATAATACAAAGAAAGAGAAAATAGTGAGAGAATGAACAAGTATTTCATAACCACAACATCATGTGCATTATATCTACTTTCTACAACTAGAAAGCTGGAAATCTATAGTAGAAAGTGATAAAAAGAGAGGGATGAGAAAATCCTCCTCGACGGCTGCTTGGTGTACGAGCCACATTGATGAAGTGCTCGGACAATGGGGATGAGATGCTGGACGAGGGAGAACGAAGCTGGAGGATAGAGAACAAAGCAGGGCGACACTGCAACGGGATCCGCTTCTCGAATGGCAGTAAGAGGACAACTGCAGGCCCTCCATGAATGTGGATGAGAAGATGGAAAAATTATATTTAAGACTCTAGTGGAGCATCCCAGATATGGGACTAAATCTTTAGAGCTTTGGAGGGGGTGAGAGAAGAAGATAGGGGATGAAGAATGAGGTGGGTGTAAGGTCTTTTTTATAGGCAAGGAGAAAGGGGTAGAATAGTCATTTCAAAGGATAGAAAATGAATGCAAGGCTTTTAGTGACGCACACAAGCATTATTGAAGACCCCACGTCGCTGAAGCTCGCGTGGAAGGAGGGCCGCTAATCGTCGATCCAATGCTCCTCGTGCAGCCACATCACCCGGCTATTTGCCTTCAGCCGGTGCGTGCCTCATCGTTATCAGCAATCCGATCAATGGATCGAACGACTTAAAAGCCATCCCATCCACAACGCCTCACGATGCATCAGATTTGGTGTTTAGATGCGCATGAGATTTCACATCTTTAATCAGCAGTCCAGATCACCCCACGTCGATGCCTTCAACCTCTCTCCATCATCATCTAATGGTTGAATTTAGTAGTGCTCGCTTGCGTTGTTGATTTGAGGTGCAATGCGCTTCAAACTCGTGCTGTCGATGTGAGAGTCACGCTCTTCACCAATGAGTTGTGGCCGCGGATGGTCACGTGAATAGTGTTGTGCTCACCTGCTCATGGCCGTTGGATCTTCATCCAACGACCAAGATCATTCGTCCATTGAGCCTTTTGAGGTCTAGCGGAGGCACCTGGTTGGTTTGGATGGTTGGGATGGTGACACGTGGTGCCATCCTGACCGTCCATCTTCAAATGCTCGTAGGTGATGTCACGGATGTCGGATTGGACTGATTCTCGCATCATTGGGTTGCGATCATCTATTGGAACCCATCATGTGGTTGGATTTGTCATTTGAAGTTTGGATTTTCACCACCTTACCCTTTGACCTTAGATCTTCCTCGAACTGCATATGATGCTACGAAGGTCCGATCGGGGCGATCTCGGAGGCATTGAACTCCGATCATCACCCTGATCATATCCATATAGTTAGATCTTCAATCCGAGGTCCTGAAAAATATCACCTGTAAGCCCAACCTCGTCTGCAATCATCTGGCCATAATTCCTCCAGGAAACACCCTCAGGTTTCATGGCTGACTCCCGGGTCTTCCTCTAGGCACTCAATTGAAGTCTGTAGCCTTGTCTTCGACCGCAATCAGGCGCTTCATCCTGCAGCTGTTGCATGAGGAGAACTGTGGGACATTTAGTCCCACATCATGAAACCTAAAGCAGATCTTACGAGATAAAAGGCATTCCTCTCCCCGACTCCTCACCCAAGACACAGGGGTCGGGTCTCCATACCACCTTCACCCACTTACCTGCCTCTGTGCACTCCTCCCCTGCGACCACACCCGCAGACCTGGTCCCTATTCACACCCGATTACCCAGTCGATAACCCGATTAAGATTGGGTCTAATAGAAGAAGAGAAAGAGAAAAAGGGGGGTTTTGCCCTTTACTCCTCTCTACACTTGGCTAATTCTTGAAGAAGCCTTTGCTTCTATGCTGTGCTGTGCTTGCCTCTCTCTTGAGGCACGAAGGAGAGAGGAGGCCTTTGCCTCTTTTGTTGGAGCTGAGCCTTGAGCAACCTAGGACGTTTAAGTTCTGCTGGTGCCTTAGTGCTACATACTGTTGGGATATTCACTTGGTTGACATGGCATATTTGATTAAGAAATGCTATGCATTTATTTGAGCTTAATTTTCGTGGTTAATTTGGTGATTAAATCACCATTTTAACCCATTCTTTTTTCACTCTGCTACTTGATTTCATATATATATCATTTTGAGTAGTTCTAAATGAAGCTTTGGTCATAATTACTTATATTTCTTAGTAAATTATGATTAGTGAGATTTAATTGCCATTAATTACTCCTTGTGATAGACCTCGGACTCATTTTCTAAATCTGAGCATACAAATTTAAATGATTTGAGCAATTTTTGTCCTATACTACGACACATCTCTTAAACAACAATGAATTCGCTTAAACACCTCTTTCAGGCAAGGATTTTGTGAGTATTCTGGATGTGATGAATGATATTTCATTGATGATGCATCGACAGAGGGAAACAGACTTGATGATGATGCGCCATGCGTATCAAGTATCAGACTACCTGAATGCTCAGAGCCAGTTCTTGGACAAACTTGGAGAGTCTGTTCATGACATTCAGCAGCAGCTTCACCGACCTCCTCGACCTCGTCGATCTACTACCATGCCTCCATCCTCAACAGCACCTCCTCCTCCTCCACCTACTACATCAGCAGTAGCACCAGCAGATCAGCAGGTTACACCACCTCACAGGATATCTAGGCAGCTGACACCCAGATCGTCAGCTCAGCACCGCCTATGTCTTGGTCAGCCTACCTCCTTAGAGAGATCAGATTTGCTGGATCTTGAGTTGGACACAGATCTTCAGAGCACAATGGATGCCTTCATGGCATCATTAGATGATTACATTTATCTTTACTTGGCTTTTTTGTTGGGATACAAAACTTAATTTTTCTTAGAACAATTTCATTTTTATGCACTGCTTATCTAGACTCCTTTATATCATTGGTATATGCATGAATATTATCCCTCTCAGTTAAATGTTACTCTCTTTGTTAATGCATGTTTAAATTTATCTTGCTTTATTTACATGCTTAAGGGGGAGTTAAATGAAAAACATAGCAGCATATTTTACTTTTTGCTAAAACAAAAAGGGGGAGATATTATGCATAACTATTTAAATTTCATAATTACAAAAGGGGGAGAATGTAAGTACCTCTATTTTGATGTACCAGGGGTAGTCGGGTGTGGGCAGCAAGCGAGGAGTGAGAGAGTGTGAGGGGACCCACCCCGTGTTATGAGGCAAACAACTAAGGGAGCAAAAGCCTTATTAATCAATTTTTTTTAGCTGCTTCCGATGTGGGACTAAAAGCCTCAACTCCTTCGCATGTTGCTACTGCAGCTGCTCCAATTGGTTGCTACTGCTGATATTATTCTCCCTCCAAATCGAAGACCTAGAAGGCTTCTTGAGATCAATCCACATCTAGTGGAGGTGGTGAGTGATAGGTCCATTTTAATGGATTGCAACTATGCCTAAGAACATTCAATTTGGAGACTACAACAGATTTCGGGCATGCATTACATTGAGAAATTATTTAAGATTGTGTGTTGACAATCAGCATTTTTCTTTAACTGATACTGCATGCATACATACTCATTTCTCCTGCAAGAATTATTTAAGAACCAAGATTTGGAATGTCATCTTGGCATTTTATTTTCCAACAAAAATAGTTACGAAATCAACATTGGTTTGCCATCTTGGAACTCTTGATTTTGGCTATTCCTGACACTCTCTTTCTTTCCCTTCTAATTTTATCACCATTAATCACGGATATCTTTCTCATCTCTCAATTCCCATCCACCGCCAGACCACCCTCATCAATCATTCTCTCTCTCCCCCTTTAATTTCTCTCAAATTTCTCTCTCTCTCTCATTCTCTTACTCTTTATATAACAGGACATGAGCCATTGGGGAGGCATCTTCTTCCTACATGGAGGGAAAGCCCTCTCTCGACACATAGACTCCACCACCGTCGACTTCACCACTGCAAGTCCATGACCACCATAGCGTACCAACCACAACTGCTTCGCCACTGTGCTCCATCCATGATCGCACCTTCATCATCCTCCACCGCATCCGTTGCCAACAAGGAGCACACATCCACTAGCTCCTCTTCGTTTAAGTCACCCGGGAGCCTTCTCGGACGTCCAGAGCCAACACACCTCCACGAGCCACCATTGTCCACAACCTTCCCGCTCCAACCTCCGACGTCGCCCTCTCTTCCAAGTCCGCGCCCTTGCGTGTAGCCACAGCCCCGCATCCCCACAGCCAGTGCCGCCTTCTCGTCCTCACCGCCATCAGCACCCACCGGTGCCACCACTACCCAAGCCCACTGGTGCCACGTCTGCCCCCACATAGCCACACCGTGCCGCACAGACCTCGTGCACACCCTCGTGCGGCCACGTGCAACGGCCGCAACACCTCCTCTTTGCGAACTGTTCACCATCTTCCCCGAAGAGAACCCATAGACGTCGGCCAACACCTCCAAGCAGCTGCCATCACTGCCTGTTGTTCTACAAATCATCAATGCCCCCAGACTGGATTCGACACCATAAGCCCAACGATGCCCTCCAACATGCCAACTGAGCTCCATGCGCACAAGTAGAGAGACCCATCATCGACGAGCTTCAATGCACTATCCGACGAGCTTCAACACACTATCTTGCTTGCTCTGGCCACCCCTCTCCATGAAACCATCACCACTAGAATGGCCTCCTTCTCCTAGACCTCCTTCGAGCTTCCTACAGCCAGTGGTCCTTCCTTCTTCGCTTGTGTGCAAAGGGGCGAGCTCCCCTGTTTTGCTATAGTAGAGGGTGCATTAAAAATTACATCAACTGCCATTACCACATTTTTTATTTTTTATTTCTATTATTATTTTTATAGTGGTAACAATTATGGCTGAACCCTTGCACTTTTGCGATATCACTAATGATAACGTCATCATCAACCATAACTATCTTTAATTAGTCATAATCAAGAGACAAATGCTCCTACATAATAATTGAAAAGTCTTAATTCATTGCATATTCATTTTGAGAAGAACGCATTAAAATAGGGTTAAATCTGCAGTTTTAACAGAAGATCATAAATGTAGAGTAATCATGGGGTTTTCTAGGGGTTAAACTAAGGTTAAATGGTCATTAATGTCTAATAAAAGGGTCCATGAAAACAAAATGGGTTTTCACACATTTCAAGAATTAATGGACATCTAAAACCCTAATTTTTGACCCACTTAATTAATTGAGGTTTTGGTCAGGATAAAATTCACCTAAACCTTTTAAAAATCATAGAAAAATATTCTATAAGGTTTGGTATCCTTGATTTAACCATTGGAACCCCTTTTGACCTAAAATAAAGTCTCAGACAAGAAGTTGCCTTAATTTGGGTTTCTACGTAAATTATCTAGTCAAACTTGATCAAAACTAAAATCTGACTTCATCATTTTCCTTGGGTACAAATTAGGTTTCTAAAAAAATTTGGACCCAATCAGAGATCATCTTGACCTAGTTTGCATTCTAGTCCAGTTTGACCTTTTTTCTTACACACACCCCTAGCTTTTTGAATTATTTGCAAATAGGTCCCTAAGTTTTTTATCTTCTTTACAGATTGGTCCCTCCACCATTATCGCGAAGGAACTTCTACTCCGACGATCTTCAATCAGAGATTTCTCTCTGATTTCTTGACAAATCTCTCCCAAACTAGAAAGGGAGATCCTTGATGAAATCCTCTTCCATTTGAGCCACGCATTGGGCTCTGAATCCTACTCAAAACCTAATGCAAACATTTCAAAGGTTTGGGTCTCCTTGTCATGCAAGAACCACGTGCTTCCAAGCTTAGTTTCCAAGCTTGGAAAGCTTCAATGAAGCCTATAAAAGATCCCATGAGACAAACCTTACATCCTTAGCTTGGTTTGGAGGTTGGATTCCCCTTCTTCCCCTCTCCCCGACCTCAATCTCCACCAACTCCGACGACCCTCTTTGATCACCTTCTTCTCCATCCACCACGTCCAATAGGCGACGGCTCCTTCATCCTCAGCTTCTTCCACGTGTCGCAATACTAGTGGCTGCCGCCTACACCTCCTCGTCGTCGCCGCTTCTCCCATCAGAGGCTTCGTCTTCTCCGAGTCCAGTGTACCTCCAGCAAGGAAATTCTCCCCTTTCATCTGTTAGATTTAGGTTAGTTAGGTTCTCTTAGATCCTTAGGTTAATTCTCTCCCTTTTAAACCTTGTTTCAACCCACGTTTCTGCCGTTCACCGTCATCATTCCCATATCCAGCCACTCCTCTGGTGAGGTCTTCCACATGCTCCACTGCATCAAACACCTTGCCACCTACTACATAAGTTCTGCCATGACTCCATCATCAAATGCCCTCTCTTTATTTCACCATCCATGCACCTAAACCTCCCACCGAACACAACCACCTTCTCCAGCATACTCCACCTTCGCCAACCACTTACAATGACCTTCACGACACACCACCGCCACCATCGCCTTGGCTGCACTCGCAAAACTCTCCCGAGTGCTTCTGATGTGGCCCTTAGGCCATTTTCTTCATTTCAGGGACTCAACCTCCGCCGCCATTGACAGAGCTTCTTCCACTACTCCAGGAGCTGTGTTCTAGCTGAGTTCCACAACTAATCAACTCCCAGGCTATGTGGACTCCCTCCAGGAAGCAGTCCAGGTGCTCAATTGGACTTCACGGCCTCATCTTCGACCGCAATCAGGAGCTTCCTCAGCAGCAACTTCATGCGGAGAACTGCAGTCATTTTAGTCCCACATCGTGGGATTGGGAGCTCTCAGTGCAGAACAAAAGGAAAAACTCACACCAATCCCTTGCTCAAGACACGGGGGTCGGGTCCCCTCACGTGCTCAGTGCACACACCCGCTCACCCATACCAGCCTAAGCCCTCATTCCTCGGCTACTACCCACACCGGTAGCCCTGGACTCGATACTGCTTAACCCGATTACTCGATTGGCTACCCAGTTATCTAAGAGAGAAGGGGAGGAGGAATTTGTGAGCGAGGGAGGGGGGTTTTGCTATACAGAGAAAAGGTTTGACACTTAGTCACTAAGGGAATTGTGCCCTTGTGCTTGTGAAGAAAGGAGAAGGTTTGAAGTAAAGGAAGAAGAAGGAGAAGGCTCAAGAAGAAGCTGATGTGAAGAAGAGAAAGAAGGAAAGCAAGAGAAGAAACAAAGAAGTCTTTAAGAAGCCTTTTCATGTAAGTCATTTGATCCACATGCCCGACATCTAATCACTGTAGCATTCAAGCGACTGTTGGGTTATTTGCTTTAATTGATTTATTTAATATGCATGTCTAATTAGGGCTAATAATTGGTGATTCAAATCACCATTATTTTGTCTTGATCTCTTTTCATGATAGTGAACTCTTGAAATACTTTTGCTTATTATTGAATATCATTTGAGTCGATTATTATTCATTGAATATCTTGTATCTTGATCCATTTATTATTTTCATTTACTTCAAATTAAAGATTAGCACGTGAATTTCATATTTTCTCCCTATGTTCAACCTCAGACTTCAATTTAGATTCTGAGTTTATAAATTTTATCTGTTGATTGAGCTATTTAGGAGACTTTTCTACAACGAAATGATTTGAAAACTCCTGTCTAACTCCGTCAACATTTTGGTGCCGTTGCTGGGGAGCAGCATGCAATTCACCGCTATTCTTATTTTACTTGATTCTATTTGAGCACTAGCTTGCCTTGTTTATTTCTTGTGATTTTGTGAGGTACATCACAAGGAGATCTTCCATGCAAATCAGTTAATCCCAGGGTAGGTAATCTCTCTTCTTCCCTAATCTCCTAATCCTTGGAAGAGAGAAAAGGAAACAAAACTAATTAGGATTCATCTGCCTTACTTTTCTAGTAACTATCACTTAAAAGGCAACTTTCCTAATTTACGAAAAAAAATTCATATCTGATTGAAGATTGAGACGATTCTGATTAGATATTCCCCATCCTGATTTCCTGTACCTACTAGAGATTTAAGCTAAATTTCTGATCATCTTGGACTAGGCACTTCTTGTTTGAAGTCCAAGGTGTACATATTGAGATCAAATTGGACTTGAAATAGAGACAATTAGGGTTTCTACTCTAAGTTTTTTAAGTGTTAGCTCACATTTTGCCTGCATAAAAGGAAATTTACCCTCCTGCATTTGTGTGCTACCCAAACCCGTGCATGAAGAGATCTAACTAGAAGAACCCTAAAACAAAGCTCTAAATTCACTTAAACCCTAAAATTGTGGACCTAATAACCAGAGAGTCAATTCAGGGTGATTCTTGGGTCTTGACTCAAATTTCATTCTGATCTTGTAGGCCAGGTCAAGTGAAGTTGACCTACATTGTGGGCCAATCAACCTCCAAATTAGGTCACAATCAAATCAATTTCTAAATAAAGTGAAATCCAAGGCACAAATTAGGCTAAAATTGGTAGACTTAAGATCTCAATTCGTACATTCCTATCTACTTGGAACCACAGTGACAAGGAAGATCAGGTGGGGGAAACCCTATAACCCGTGGGGACGCTCTACCATGTAGGGGTCTTTGCAAGGCTCTCCCTTCTTGGCAGCCCAAGTAATTCTCGGATGTGCAAATTTTTTATTCAGAGGTATCATCTGCCTCAAAACAGTCTTAGTCATCCAAAAATCTTTAAGTGCCTTGATTAGGTCCAATTCATATCTAGTCCCTCATCTTTTCTCTAGAGCACACACAGAGGAAGGTCCTTAGGTTTTTTTTTTTACCTAAAAGGCCTCATTAGATCATCTTAGGGATCTCTTTCTGATCTGATGAACTCCAATATGATCCTGAGTTTGATTCTAAATCTTGATTCCACCACATGATTCGAAATGCAACCTGACATGTTAGGAAAAGTGATTAGGAAACCTATGTCCCAAATGACCATCAAAGACAAGATGATTGAGGATGCTTATAGACACCACAAGGAATATTGTCATAGGGACATTCAGGATAAATTTAAGAAAACAAACCACATTATGAATCATATCGAGATAATACTGACACGAATAAACCATGGTTCAACCCGAGATGATCTCTTAGCAGAACACACTGAATTGGTGGAATTACACAATAATGATTGTCTGCAATATTGGTCAAATCCTTCATTTTCGGAAGAACTCCAGAATCTCTTGGAGAGACGAGGAAAATTGCTGAATACATTACATAAGGACATTGATCAAAAATACCTATCAGAGGTTACGTGCTGGAGTAATTCTAGTGATCAGCATAATTTCCCAAATCCCAGGGTCGAGAATCGAGGTTATTGTGGACCCCCAACCCAAATGGAATTTGATTCAAATTACGTACAAATTAATATGCCTGATCTTGAGATGGGTTGGGAGGATCCAATTGCAAGTGATCACGATTTTGAACCAGCTATAGAAAACCATGAAGCTGGCTCACAAAGACTAGATTTCCCAGTCACCTGTAATGATGAGCTTAAAATAGAACCTTTCAAGAGTGTAAATCTTGAGGGTTAACAAGTCATATCTTTTCCCTTGCCAAAATCAATGGGAGCAGAATAATTTTCAGATTTCAGGTCGATTGCCCTTTCAAACTCCATCTATCTTATCATTAACAAGGTCTTGGCTAACAGGCTAAGAATTTTTCTACAAGACATGATTCACCAGGTACAGGCTACTTTCTTGCCCAACAGATCACTTCAGGAATCATTTATTTTGGCTCAGGAAATGGTTAATGGTTGGCACCGAGGGAAATGCAAGGCCTTCCTGTGGAAAGTAGATTTCCAGAAAGCCTATGACTCGATTTCCTGGCCATATCTTTGGGAGGTGTTTAGAAGAAGAGGCTTCCCCCCCCTTTGGATTCAATGGATGAAACGCTGAATCGCCACTGCTTCCTTTTCTCCTTTGATCAATGGGAAGCCATGTGGAGCCTGGATCCAGCCGCAGCATGGGGTTAGACAAGGGTGTCCCTTGGTCCCATTGGTCTTTAACCTTGGAATAGATGGACTTGCAAGGTACGCTTGCAAATTGGCAGAGGTGGGTATAATTAAAGGGTACTCGCTATCAAACAGAAGACATTTGGCCCCCATTTTACAATATGCAAATGACAGTGTGTTCTTCATGGAAGGGTCCAAGTCTGAGGCGCATGCTTTGGGATTAATGGTGAAGATATTCGGTGATATTTCAAGTTTATGTTTGAACAAAGACAAGTCTGTTTTGATCTATTTTGGTATGAGTGAACAGGAACAGATGGAATTGGAGGGTATACTGGGCTTACCCCATACTAAATTGCCTCTGAGATACCTTGGATTACCTTTAAGGGCTACAAAATTGAAAAAATCAGATTGGAATGTCCTGTTCGAGAAGGTGGCTGGAAAGCTAAAAGGGTGTAGTAAATTACTATCTAAGGGTGGGAGACTGATTTTACTCAACTCGGTTATAACTGCCATACCAGTCTTTTTCTTCAGCATATTTAAGGCCCCTAAATGCATCTAGAAGAGATTGGACCTTATGAGGAAGAAATTCTTCTAGAAAGGAGCAGAACACGAGGGCAGGTTCATGCAGCCCATCAGATGGAACACTATCTACAGACCAAAAGAGGCTGGGGGGTTGGGAATTAAAACATTAAAAGAGTTCAATGAGGTCCTACTGCTGAAATGGGCCATCAGAATTCTGAATTGCAAGGAGGGGCTGATGGATGATCTGATTAGGGATAGCTATGGGGGATCCAATAGCTGTTTGCAAAGGCTTCAGCCGAAGAGACCTTCTCCCTTTTGGCGATTAGTGATCTCTGCAATCGCCTGCTACCGGCATCTACTGCAGCCTAAGCTTGGTGATGGCAGATGTTTTAGCTTATGGAATGAGAGGTGGTCTGAATTGGGCCTGCTGAAAGAGACCTTCCCGAGGGTGTATGATGCTACTACTGATAAAGATGCCACAGTTAGTAGTCTGTGGTCCCAGGCTAAAGGTTGCTGGCAGCTGGAAGGGCTACAACAATGCAGGCCGGGCACTCGACTTTGGGAGGAGAGGTAGAAATTGATAGAGAATTTGCAGCAGCTGTATCTTATGACAGATGTGAAGGACACATACTGCTGGTAGGGTTTTTTCTCAGTGAAGCAGGCATATGAAAAAATTATTAGGTCTGATAATGAGGTGGAAGGGGATCTTATCGACAGAAAGATTTGGCTTTTGAGAATTCCTCTGAAGGTCCAGATTTTCTTGTGGCTTTGCAGACCGGAAGGGTTGATAACTGGCGATCTTAGGCACAGAAGGATGGGGATTAATATGAATGCCTGCCCCCTATGTGGATTACACTTTGATAGTGCAACACACATATTCTCCTCCTGCTTGATCACGGATAAAATTTGGAGGTTGGTGTGCTTAGAACCCCTCCCTCCGTGGGATGCTATGTGGCAGAGCTTCATCAACCCTCTTCGACCATTGGGGGCTATGGCTGCCGTTCTGTGGTGTGTGTGGAGGGCGCGGAATGATAAGCTATTTCAGGGGAGGCCGGTGAGATGTGAGAATGTTGTAAAGGAATGTTGGTCTCTCATACATAGTTGGGCAAATTTTTTGTAATACTCTTTTGATATGCAATACAATACCCTCAGGATTGCTATCGGTTTATGATAGCAATCCTCACTGATTCAAAAAAAAAAAAAAGAGTGTAAATGTCGAGCCTTATCCTGTTGAGGTAATTGTCGAGAGTGACTCTAACATCCCAATAGAACCCAACATATATTCTAGTGATCTAATCCTTACCCTTAACCTAGAATCTGGCTTCGAGCCTATTTGGGATAATTGTGAGGCCCAAAGTGATAAGAGTCAGATTTTGAATTTGAATTACGATTCGGGGCCTATATTTGATGAATACACCACTCCAACCTCCTCAGAGATACTAATTGATTTTTCTAAAGTCACGTCGATCTATGATATAGAAATCAAGGAGTTGGCAGAGCTGGGACTCGATTGGGTCTATCCTAAGAACCAAGAACTTGAGCCTATGCCTAATAAGGACACCTTTCTGAGATCAGAATCTGAAAATAGGTTAGATCCAAGTTAGGTTGTTGCTTCTACACATCTTGATCCTTTCTGTGGTGGAACCTCTGATCTAGAATTGAGTTCAGAACATGATCTTTGCAAGTTCTCCGATGATTGCGAGTCCTACTCTGATTTCGGAGAACTGCTGTTTCTTAATGACTCCAAGCCAGTTTACGACCTCAATGACCATGACTCATCCTTTGATTCTGACGCTGAGGTCAATAATTTGAATCTCAAAGAAACCACTTCTTCTACTCCATATCCAGAGCCTTCTCAATTCCAATCCCAACCTTGACCCACTGATGAGACACTCATCACGATCTCTAATTACCCCTAATTAACTAGTCTTCCTAGTTAATTAGCTAGGGTTATGAATATATAAGGGTTAATTATAGAATAAGGGATATTTAGTTAAGGACCTTAAAATAAGTTAAAAATGGAATTTTATCATTCAATTAACATTATTAATAATTTAGATAATAATTGGACTCGAAATCCTACTAATCATTTCCTTAATTAACAAGATAAGTAACTTAAATATAATGTATACCTAAGAATATAATAACTTAAGTGATTTTACTTAATCTAATAAATTAATCTAAAAAGGTCAAAAATGTAAATTCAAGGTGTAAACATAATATTTACCTTATTTACTAACATATATAAAAAGTTGAAAAAGATCTAAATTAAAATAAACCTTCAAAACCTCGGTTTACATTTTAGTCCTTAATTTTCATTACAGTCAGGTCCTTATTTCTCACATAGGTCCTTAGGTTTTATTACTTCTAAGTCCCTCTTCGTCTTCTTCTTCTTCTTCTTCTCCAGCCAAACGAATGGCTGGCAGCAGAGAGTCATCCTACTGCGTGATCACCGCCTTGCCGACATCATTTCTCTTTGCCCAAGCTCCTATAGCTTGCGCTCACCACATCCACTTGATCCATCGGTCTGGATTAACTGAAAATCCTATTTTTCAGTCGGAGTTAACCTCGTCGTCGTCGGAGACAACGACGGAGGTTAAGCTCCTCGAGCTTCTTCTTTGGCCAGACCCCGCCCCTCTCTTTGCCGCAAACTACTATAAATACCCCCTCACACCTCCGATTTTAGCAAGTTGGCTCCATTCCCTCTTCTAATACTGTAGCCGACCCAATAGGCTATTCTTCCGAACCTTCGACGATTCCCCATTCCATCTTCTGACTTCCTCCATCCATCTTAAGCAGCCGAGGAAATTCGTCGTGGTCTTCCGCACCTCTGACAAAGGCGCCGACCTTAGGATTCCTCCGCTCCACCTCAAATAAGCCCACTGGAGCTCTTTCTTCAACCCTCTAATTTCATCATCCGCCATGAGACTTCGGCTGAACCCTATTAACCCCTTCGTCCAGGTAACAGTAGACTAGGAGTAGGAGTAGGATAGCTTTGTTAGTTAGTTTAGTTAGTTAGGTTAGAGTAATGTCAGAATTTAGCTTCATCTCTTCCAGCTCCGGCGAGTTCCTTGAGCTCGCCAGAGATCTTAATTTTGTCTTTTAACTCACTGTTCACCTTCCTTTAACTTCCGTGTTCACTTCTAAATCACTAAATAGTTTAATTGAATCACTTAAACGCCTAATTCAAATCTCACCTTCACCGACTACTTCACTATCCATGGTGACAGAAGTTGATCTAATTCCACCTTCATTGGGTTCTCTCATCACCTATCATCAATAATGAACCCTAATCGACATTATATTACCTATTAATATCATCAATAATTAAACGCCTAAATTTAATTTAGCTCCTGAGCTCGCTGTCCATGGTGGCTTAGGAACAATTCAAACTATAAATTAAACATATATTTATGATTAATAACATCTGTTGATTTGATTTAACTTCTCAATCGAGTAGTTAAATCAAGTCTTGAGCTTAAACCACTTAAATATTTTAAGAAACGAATTTACTGTCAAATCTTTTATTTCAATGAACAAATGAAGAATTTAATGTGAAACAAAGGTTCCTTGTAACCTCAGGATCATTTCTGGATCAAAAATAGTTAATTTTGTTAATCTGTTCAAACATTTTATATTTTCTAGACTCATCGGAGCTCCGGTGAGCCAAAGTTGTGTAGCAGCCTCTTAAACTTGCTAAGTGGCTCCAGAATGTTATTATAAGGAGTACTGATCATTTTAAAGATATTTGTTTGAGGTTTCAATCACTCGAGCTTTAGATGTAACTTCTTCTTCCCCAACTCCGGCGAGTTGGAGAAGTCTATTATAAAGGAATTAAGAAATATTTAAGGAGCTCAGAAGCTTCAATGCATTGTAAGTCTTTAAAACATTGTAACAAACAGTGAACAACTCTGTCGAACACATACATATTTAGTTCAGGCGGTGAGCCTGAAACCCTAGGAATTAAGGACAGAACTCAAATCTGAAGATCTGAGTGAGTTCCAGATGATGAAGAGACTCTAATTGATGTATTAATTTCTTAGGAAGAAGCTTTAAACAAAAGTCAATTTTCGAGCTTCTATAGTCAAACCTGAGTCTGATAATGGTGTTCTGAGCTTAAATTGAGGAATTGAGATGTGTAAGTTTTTTTTGGAATCTTATTTGATGATCTGAAATCAATTTAAGTAAGCTCAAATGATGTAATGTGTGAAGATTTTGTTTCTACCAATTTGGGTTACTCTCGAACCCAAACCAACAGAAGCACTGTTTTGATGAAATTCAAATATATAAACTACCCAGATTGATTAGTTAAAACCCTTAGAATTAATCTAAATAGATTAGGAACACTTTAAAGTGTCTGTTGCATAAATTGATGTCTGAAATCAACCTCTGAAGTTTTCAGAGAAGAGAAAAGCTTCTCTGCAAGTTCTGTAGGTCTTGAGAACTTAAAATCTATCCAAACTGAAGCAGAATTGTTTATATAATGTATACAGACCTTCTAATAGATGAGAGAAGTCCATCTGAGGACTTCCCTGAGTTAAAACACTCTCTAGGTTTTTATAAAACCCGTAGAAACCCCTGATTTCATCTCTTAAATTGAAGAACAAAACATCAATAAAACATTAAATTGACCTTAAAATTGAATAGATTACCCTTAGAGCTTTCCAACGAACTTTAAATCATCCAATTTGGAGCTCTGGGTAGGAAGTTATGATCGATTGAATTCGGGTTTGGAACGGGTAGCTTTGTCCCACCTCCGATATCCATGAGCGCGTGCCTAGGTATAAAACTATTTTGTTCCTATGGCTATGCAGTCGTCAACGTTCGGCGCACTGGTTCCGATTCTGATCTGATCTGAGCATTGTTCTGAGTGTGTGGGCATTAGCCTGCAGGTGTGTGCGCCCTTGGGGGCGTGCGGATGTGAATGTGCCCTGGGAGGGCGAGTTTGGCCTGGGAGGCTGGGTTGAGCCGATGCGGCTCGAGACTGTGAACCGATTAAGAAATAAACCAAAACCAACCTAACTGAGATTAGGCGAGGACCGAGTAGGGTCTGGTCCCACCTTGATCCCAGGGTGCTGTGTATCCTCGAAAGGACCTCACCGCAAATACAAAAACTTTTGGTTTAAAAAGTAGAAAAAACCTGGTTCAACTGAAAGCTTAAGGAAAGAGAAGCCGCTGAAGGAAGCTAAGTGCTGAACGAGTGCAGATGCTAAATGTTTAGGAGAAAAACTAAGGGAAGAAGAGAAGGCAGGAGAAGATTTAAGTAAAGAAAGAAGAGAAGGAAGATAAGAAGGCAGGAACAACACAGGAACAACATAAGACGAAAGAGAGCTCGACAAAGAAGAAAATTAGACAGAGAAGAAAAGAAAGAAAGAAGATTAGAGGCTGTAGAGAGATGAAGAGATAAATGAAATTTCTCTTGCATAATTACTTCTTGATTGTAAAAGGCATGTTTTAATTGGATAATTTTCTAATTGCCTTAATGAAATAAAATTGAAAAAATAGCATGTTTACTTGTTAATAAAGTACAACATTTTGAGTAAATATGTTTCATATGGAATTTTGTATGTTCTTCATAGTTTAAATACTTGACAAAATTCATGTTTTGAAAACTAAAACTAGTTTTACCTCCTAAACTTAAAGAGATAAAAGGAAATTGGTGAATTTGGAGAAAAATTATTATGCCTCCCAGTGAATGACCTGGATTCAACCAGTAAAAATTTCTAAAATGTTAGGTTAATTCGACCCTATACTACACAACTTCGAGTTAACCTAAGTGATTTCTTCTACTCTTAATTAAGTGAAATTAACTTAATTAGTGAGTTGAGTGAAAAGCATGTATCACCCGCCACCGAAATCAATTTCTATCCTGATTCTCCTCTCTATGATCCAGTTGCACATGATGCTTCTCCACATTTTGATCGGATTTTATACATCGATCAGAATGCAAATCGTGTCCTACCCTTCTCTGATCACTCTCGTAGGGATCTCACATCCTCCACAGATCCATTTGCATTTGAGGATCCCTACTCTGACTAGGTTGATTGGAATCATCCAAACCTACGATTTGCACTGCCACATCTTTTTGAGTCATAGAATGTCTGGTGGGCTTCGCATCTACTGATCCACATCCATCAACCCACCAAAATGATTGGGTTTAGGCTGCATCATTAGCTTGCAGATCTAAACAAGCACCTAGTTAAACCAACTAGGCTTTTGATCAAGGTGCTTGTTCTACAAAATTCTACTGATTTGACCACTCCTCCATGACCACCTTTTGCTAAGCTGAAGGCATTGAATTTAGCGCTTAATGGGAGGCAACCCATCATTCTAAAAATTGAGACCCTTCTGATCATCCTTTTGAGCAACACTTCTACTGTACTTTGAGTTCAACTTAAGAATAGCCGACTCCACCTTTGGCATTCGTATCAAAGCTTGAAATCGTCTGCAACAGGCATCCCAACCCATTCACCCACCCTTTGATCCTATTCTAATCCTTGAAACAAGCTGATTTCATACCCTTCAGTTTATAATGAGGACATTACAAAACATAGGCATGGGAGGTGCTAAAGTGCAAACACATAAAAATTCAAATTTCTGAGGGGTTCTCACAAAAAAATACATATCCAAAAAAACCAAAAAAAATAAAAATTGAAAAAGAATAAAAAAATGGAGAAAGGGGAAGAAATTTTGAGAGATCATTGCATATCATTCTTGAGGAGGAAAAGAGGAGAGAGTTCAAAATGTCAAAAAGGAGCAACATTCAAGAACAAAAATGATAATCATTAGCACATGATCATGGAAATTGCTTAAGTTCTAGACATAATCAAAAGCAAAAAAATTAAGTCTTGAAATGACAGAGAGACAGGGAGATTAGTATCAGTCCTAATATTAGGCCTCTTGGGCTTGCTTTAGGGCTTAAACATTCACGTATCCGTTAAGATCTAGATTACTCCTCAAGAGGTTGACGAAAGTGCGAAGCTAATGTATTAAGTCTAAGGCTTAGCGATTATTCGGCCCTATTGCCTACCCTTTGGTTTACAAGACTTGGTAACTTATGCACCCAAAATCACACACTTAGTCTGGTTCAGTGTGCTTAAGAAAGAAAAATATTCCAAAAATGTTCTATTTTGAAAAATCAGCTCAAAGATCTAGCTTAGGAGTGGCTCGACAACACAAGTTGATTGGACGAGTTCCCGATGCAGAGAGGTTTGAAATTCCCCTCGAAGATGCATAATAACATATCATCTCCTCGGTGCTTGTCTCCTAGGATATCTAAATATCCTACTGGGGGCATGTAAGCACCTTGTGTTATTTCAGGTGCCATGGGCAGGACTATCCCAAAATGTCGATTGCCAAGGCCTGAATTTAGCTACAAAATGCCATGGGCAGCACTATCCCGAAGTGTCGAAAGCCAGGGTTCTGGGGTTTGCCATGGGTGATGCTATCCCGAAGCATCGAAAGCCAGGGACCCTTCGAGGATTGATGGTGGGGACAAGGCATCTGATACAGACCATGTTTTGGGCCAATTCAAGGCTGGATCTAGGGAAATCTAAAAGGAAAAGAGAGAGAAAACTCTCCAAATGAAAAATCTACTTCTATCCCTCTCTTACTGAAAGTGCACTGGCAAACTAAACCTGGACATGTTACGTTTATGCAGGGTGCTTTAACCACTAGGTCCAACGAACCTTTGGATAGTTTTTCTACGAACCTTAGAAACCTTTGCAGCAAACTGAGGCTGAAGCTGGTCAGGTCTGGATCTTGATTGATGCTTGAGTACCTCTAGGCCTACTATTAGCATTCTGACCTAATTTCCAAAAAGTAATAAGAATTAGGCATCTGAACTTCAATGCATGGTTTAGAACTCTAGTTCTTTTCATAAGATTTTGCTAAGGGTCTAGCAAAAGTTAGGCATGGGGGTATGATGATAATGTCATCATCAACCATAACTATCTTTAATTTGTCCCAATCAAGAGACAAATGCTCCTACATAACTGCAAAAAAGTCGTAATTCATTGCATATTCATTCTAAGAAGAATGCATCAAAATAGGGTTAAATCTGCAGTTCTAACAGAAGATTATAAATGCAAAGTAATCATGGGGTTTTCCAAGGGTTAAACTAAGGTCAAATGGTCATTAATGTCTAATAAGAGGGTCCATGTAGATAGAAATGGGTTTTCACGCATTGCAAGAATTAATGGACATCTAAAACCCTAATTTCAGACCCACTTAATTAATTGAGGTTTTGGTCAGAATAAAATTCACCTAAACCTTCTAAAAATCATAGAAAATATGCTATAAGCTTTGGTATCCTTTATTTGACCATTGGAACCCATTTTGACCTAAATCAGAGTTTTAGATAGGAAGTTGTCCTAATTTGGGTTTCTATGTAAATTACCCATTCAAACTTGGTCAAAACCAAAATCCAACTTCTTCATCAGATTTCTTGGGTCCAAATTAGGTTTTTACCCAAATTTGAGTCCAATCAGAGATCATGTTGAGCTAGTTTGCATTCCAGTCCAGTCTGACTCTTTTTGTTACACACACCCCTATCTTTTTGAATTATTTATGAATAGGTCCCTAAGTTTATCTTCTTCTTTATATATTGGTCCCTATGCCATTATCGCGTAGAAACTCCTACTCAGGTGACCTTCAATCAGAGATTTCTCTCTGATTTCTTGACGAATCTCTCCCAAAATAGAAAGGGAGATCCCTGATGAAATCCTCTTCCATTTGAGCCACGTATTGGGCTCTGAATCCTACTCAAAACCTAATGCGACCCTTTCAAAGGTTCGTGTCTCCTTGTCGCACAAGAAGTACGTGCTTCCAAGCTTGAAAAGCTTCAATGAAGCCTATAAAAGATCCCATGAAACAAACATTACATCCTTAGCTTGGTTTGGAGGCTAGATTCCACTTCTTCCCTTCTCCCTGACCACCATCACCACCAACTTCTGCAACCCTCTTCATCACCTTCTTTGTCGTCTGCCACATACAGTAGGCGGCGGCTCCTTCATCCTCAACTTCCTCCACGCATCGCAATACTAGAGGCCGCCACCTACGCCCCCTTGTTGTCGCCGCTTCTCCCACCGGAGGCTTCATCTTCTCCGAGTCCAATGTACCTCTGGCAAGGAAATTCTCCCCTTTCATCCATTAGATTTAGGTTAGTTAGGTTCCCTTAAATCCTTAGGTTAATTCTCTCCCTTTAAAACCTTGTTTCAACCCGCGTTTTCGCTGTTCACCATCATCGTTACCACCTTCGGCCACTCCTCCAATGAGGACTTCCACATGCTCTACCCCACCAAACACCTCACCACTTACTCCATAAGTTCCGCCACGACTCCATCATCAAAAGCCCTCTCTTTATTCCACCATCATCCATGCACCTAAACCTCCCACAGAATATAACCACCTTCTCTGGCATACTACGCCTTCGCCAGCCACTTACGACGACATTCATGGCAAGCCACCACCACCATCGCCCTCGTCACACTCGTATGACTCTCTTGTGCACTTCTAACGTGGCCCTTAGGCCGTTTTCTTTGTTTCAGGTACTCGACCTCCGCCGCCATTGACAGAGCTTGTTCCATGACTCCAAAAGCTGTGTTCGAGCTGAGTTCCTCAACTAATCGACTCCCAAGCTGTGTGGACTCCCTCCAGGAAGCGATCCAGGTGCTCAATTGGACTTCACGACCTCATCTTTGATCACAATCAATAGATTCCTCAGTAGCAGCTTCATGCAGAGAACTGCAAACATTTTAGTCCCACATCATGGGATTGGGAGCTCTCAGTGTTGAACAAAAGGAAAAACGCACACCGATCCCTCGCCCAAGACACGAGGGTCGGGTCCCCTCACAAGCTTAACGCACACACCTGCTCACCCGTACCCACCTAAGCCCTCACTCCTAGGCTACTACCCACATCGGTAGCCCTAAACCTGATACTGCTTAACCCGATTACCATATTGGCTATCCGGTTATCTGAGAGAGAAGAGGAGGAATTTGTGAGCGGGGGAGGGGGTTTTGCTATTCAGAGAAAAGGTTCGACACTTTGTCGCTGAGGGAATTGTGCCCTTGTGCTTGTGAAGAACGGAGAAGGTCTGAAGTAAAGGAAGAAGAAGAAAAAGGAAAGCAAGAGAAGAAACAAAGAAGAAGGCTTTAAGAAGCTCGATCATTTAAGTCATCTGATCCACATGCCCGACATCTGATCACTGTAGCATTCAAGTGACTATTGGGTTATTTGGTTTAATTGAGATATTTGATATGTATTTCTGATTAGGCCTATAATTGGTGATTCAAATCACCATTATTTTTTCTTGATCTCTTTTTATCATAGTGAACTCTTGAAATACTTTTGCTTATTATTGAATATCATTTGAGTCAATTGTTATTCATTGAATATCTTGTATCTTGATCCATTTATTGTGCTCATTTACTTCAAATTAGAGATTAGCGCGTGAATTCCATATTTTCTCTCTGTGTTCGACCTCAGACTTCAATTTAGATTCTGAGTCTATAAATTTTATCTGTTGATTGAGCTATTTAGGAGACTTTGCTACAATGAAACGATTTGAAAACCCCTATCTAACTTTGTCAACAATCACCTGACTCTTCCTTATCTTCTTATTTCACATTAGATTTTGTTACGGATTTCACATCTGTGGCCAGGATATCTATGATTTCCTTGCATTTGTGCGTCCCTATGGATACGACCTAACTCTTCATGGTTAGTTTTCACTGATAAATATTTTTGTTTGGGATTTTTCCACCATGCGATTATACTGCGATGACATATTTTTTTGACAAGCGAAAATTTCCCATTCAAATGGCACCATTGCTGGGGAGGCAACAGATGCAATAGGTTCACCTGATTTTATTTCTAATCTATTTTGAGGTGCACATTGATCTGACTATTGGCTATTTTTCTATGTAAGGAATCTGATGTGATGACAGGCATAGCAACAACATTGACCTTAAGCGATGTCCACACATATAGAGAGGACCCGAAGAGTAGGAGACTTGGATCCTGCTTTCACAAGGGATTCTCCTTTGTTGTGAATTTTATTTCATTTCAGTATTCTCACTCCTGTAGCATCGAGGCTAATTTTTCGAGGTCTATCCCCACCTTCTTTAGCGACTAGGGCAATTTCTCTATGGTGTGAGCATTCAATGTTCGCTTGCCTGCCCTAAAAAAAAAGATTAAAGAAATCAAGCTACCTATTTAGGAGTTGCATACTCTTAGGTGCATGCATTTAGGAGTGATTGAGCAGCATGTTAGATCTCATTTTGCATTGCATCCATTATTTGCACGAAGATTGCTGGAGTCAGGTATACCTTTCTATCTGTGCATCCAGCTCCTACCATGCATTGCATTAGGATTAAATCTAAAGACCACCAAATTGATTGAATTGGCCTAATTCAGTGGTCGCCTAATTGAAATTGGGACTGCTAATCAGATTACTCCTAATGCAATGCAACCATTGAAATTGAAATTGAAATTGGGACTGCATTGCATTAGGACTATCAAATGGCATCGTTGCTGGGGAAAGGAGTATAAAATGTTGTGGCTAACCACCAGTCTCGCCTTCCATTTAATGACTCTCTATCCAGATACATCCATGAGACATTTCCCAATGAAACCCTTATGGCAGTAACACCAACTTCACCTTGGTATGCTGATACCGTAAATTACTTGGTCACTGGAGAAACTCCTGGCTCTTGGGATGAGCAGAAAAGAAAGAGATTCATTTCCTAAGTGAGATACTTTCATTGGGAAGAGCCTGAATTATTTATAATTGGACAAGACCAAGTATTGAGACGATGTGTACCTGAAGAGAAACAACAAAGTGTGCTGAGTTTTTGCCATGAACTTCATTGTGGAGGACACTTTGGCACTAAGAAAACTACTTTTAAGGTTCTCCAATCCGATTTTTGGTGGCCTTCGTTATTTAAGGATTCTCATAATTTTGTTAAGACCTATATTAGATGTCAACAAACTAGAACGATTGGGAAGAGGAATGAGATGCCTCAACACCTTATTCAATCTATTGAAATTTTTGATGTGTGGGGAATTGACTTTATGGGCCCCTTCCCTTCGTCCCATGGTTATGAATATATCTTGGTGGCAGTTGATTATGTCTCTAAATGGATAGAGGCCATTCCTACGCGCACAAATCTCCACTCTGTGGTTTTGAAATTTGTGAAGGCCATTATCATATCTCATTTCGGCAACCCCTAGGCCATTATAAGTGATGGGGGTCCTCATTTCCGAAACCACCACTTCAATTGGCTAATCAGGAGTCTGGGAGTGACTCACAAGGTTGCTATCCCTTGCCATCCTTAGATGAGTGGCCAGGTTGAAGTATCAAATAGGGAGATAAAAAATATTTTAGAAAAGACCGTTAGACCTGATAGGAAAGACTAGTCCCAAAAGCTCGATGATGCTTTGTGGGCATATCGGACGGCCTATAAGACCCCTTTAGGTACATCTCCCTTTCAAATTATGTATGGGAAAGCATGCCATTTACCCGTTGAGTTGGAACATAGGGCACTTTGGGCTATCCGAAGTGTTAACATGGATTTAGAAAAGGCAGGTGAGGCATGACTTCTAGAATTAAGTGAGCTTGAGGAGCTGAGGAATGATGCTTATGACACCTCTCAAGCTTATAAAGAGAGAACTAAGGTCTTGCATGATAAGTATATCGTTACAAAGACCTTTGAGCCCAACCAACAAGTCTGGCTTTTCAATTCCAGACTTAAGCTTTTTTCAAGGAAATTAAAATCTCGTTGGGATGGGCCTTACATAATCACTAAAGTGTTTCCACATGGAGCTGTAGAGATTTAAAGCCCTTCCTCTTCAGTAACTCCCTTTATCATCAACGGTCAATGGTTAAAACCATACATTACTTTGGATGGCCATCTGGTTGACGAGGTCACTCTTGAGGAGCCTTAGCTCCTACCATTCTCCACCTCAGGTAATATCTTTCCTTTAACTATTGTTGTTTCCAATGAGGACATTGTTTGAACTAGGCATGGGGGAGAGGACCTGAGGCATCTGTTTATAGCATGTCTACATTTTGCATTCATTCATGCATATTGCATTAAAAAAAAAAGAATTATTGAATCTTAATTGGCTGAGCCCTGCATTCTTAAGCAAATTAGAACTCTAGGTTAGACTAAGTTAATTCTAGGTGTCGAACTTTAGAAGCTAAGTGAGCTACTAGCTTTAGACCTTTAGGGTCTTTTGTGGACTTAAAAACTTAAGTAGGAGTTAAGTTGCGGACCATTCCTCAAGAGGTTGAGGAATGAAAGTTAGGGATTGAGTTAAAAGGCAAGGTAGTACCTGGAATCTTGTTCTACCTTTTGGTTTATGGGTCCTTGTAACCCAAGCATCCAAATTTGACACACACTTGGTCTTGTGTAAGTAAGTGATCATCTTAATTCCTCTCTTAAAAGAAAATTTGGTTCTATTAGTTTTGACTTAGGAAAAGCTTGAAAACACAATTTAATTGGAAGAGTTCCTTCCACAGGAGAGGTGGAGTATATACTCACCTTGAGGATGCGATGATAACATGTTACCTCCTCGGCACTTGTCTCTTAGGATATCCATCCTACTGGGGGCATGTAAGCGCATTGTACGGTTTAGGTACCATGGGCGGCCCTATCTCGAAGTGCTGATTGCCACAAGCCTGAATTCGCTTAAGAAACACATGGGCAATACTATCTCGAAGTGTCGATTGCCAGGAGTTCTTGGGGTTGCTATGGGCGGTGCTATCTCGAAGCATCGAAAGCCAGGCACCCTTCAAGGTACGGTGATGGGGACAATGAATCCGACACAGACCATGTTGATAGCAGATCCAAAGTTTGACTTAGAGGAATCAAACAAATATATATATATATATAAATCCTTTTTCCTTTCTAGGTTGGAAATCATACCATCCTCAAATAACTCAGACCAATGCACATGCATAGATGCTTTAATCTCAGGGATCAATAAACCTTAGGGTAGAGTCAGAAATCAGGGAAACTTGTACCTGCAACTCGTCTTTAGCCGACCTAGTCTACAACTTAGCAACTACTTGGGAACCTTAGGTCTAAAGTCTGAACTTAACATGTTTCTAAAGGAAGACTGCTTGGGTTGGTTAGTCTAGTTGGAGTGCTAGGTTTTTGCTTGGATTTGCTAGGGACTAGCAAAAACTAGGCATGGGGGTATTTGATTAGCCCATATTTGTGGGCTATTTAAGTATTTAAGTGTTTAGACATTAAGTTAATTTTAACATTTATATAGCATAGGTTAGGATGTAAATAAATTAATTCATCTTTTTAGCTTAATTTCATAATTCATTCGTTGCATGCATTTATAATTAACTTAGAATTGCATGCATTTGATTAGTTAATCAATTAGGTGAATTACTTGCATTGTTTTAATTTAACATAGAAGTTAAGGGTTTATGCGTAAATAACCATAATATTTTATTATTTTCTTATTCTCTTCCTCCATAGGTAACTGCTGCTTCTTCTCCTTGCACAACCGTTCACGCACAGCTACAAGCATTCATTGGCCATGAAGAGTATCTGATCCTGCCTCTTTGGATTTCAAATTCAGCAACAAAGGGAGGAGGAGACGACCATGCAACAGGAGGCCACCACCCCTTTTCCTCACTGCGTAGAGAACTTCGTTTCTCATCCACTCCTCACCATCGGCCTTCACCGCAGCAGTGCGACTCCACCACAGTGGGCGTGTGGTGTGACCGCCCACACTGCCAAGAGTCCCTGCATCACTGTGCTACATTTTCCCTTCCACGCGTAGATCCCAGTTGCTGCATGCCCCATCAACTCCTCACCTACGCACCTCCTACAGCATGCACATCGTGCACATCAGCTCTCCACCAGCCCGTGTGCTCCCTGTCCACATCCCTCCGCGTGCGCCTGCCACTCGTAGCAGCCCTCTACATGCGAGACTAGTGCCCATGCACCCTCGCCACGGTCGCTGTAGCACACAGAGCTGCAACCACCGCCTCTCCTCCGTGCGCCTCAGCCCCTGCCGCACGCACCACAATGCGTGCCTCCCCTCGGCGTGCTTCACCATTTACAGCAGCCCACCCGCATGCGTTGCACCTCCATCGCAGCAAGCATGCATGTGCCTACTAGCAGCTCAGTGCACGACCTTCCCCACCCCTCAGCCCCTGCTGCACACCCGCAGCAGCCATGCTCCGCTTCCAGCCCGCGCGTGCCTCCCTGTGCATGCCTTCCAGCTGCGCTCCTTACAGCACCACACGCCCCTCTCCACCATGCGCAGCATCCATCCCACGCGTGTGCATTCAGTAGCTCCACACCACGCACAGAAGCAGCAGGCCAACGCAAGACCGTCGACCTCCCTGCCTGAGAGTTCCCACCTTCGGCCACCTTGTGACTCGCCTCTGCTACCGTTGCGAAGCCCTCGCTCCACTTGACCTCCGACGAGTTCCTCCCTTCCGGCCATTCCTTTCTTTGTGCACACGCCTAAGGGAAAGGTTCTCCCCTGTTTTGCTATAGGAAACTTGCAATTAGTTATTACATTTCAATGCCATTGCCAAAGTTTCATTTTTTATTTTAATATGTGATATATTGAGTGAAATTGCGACTTCATACTCATGCTTTCTTAAAATTGCTTGGCTTTTGTTATTCACATCTTTTGACATTGGTTTTAGATTAAGATGTACACAATTTCTCTCTAATACATGTGCAATTGGAAATTACAGAGATTGATCACATATTCATTGAATATTTCAGTGAGGAAAAATTGCACATATAACCTTGCATTCTCGAGTTATTGTGTGTCTTCTTTTCGTTGCATTTCATGTTAGATTTGATTATGGATTTCACACTTGATTGAATGAATACAAGAGAAAAGAATATTTGTGAATTTATTGCATCATTGTCTCCTTGCGGACACGACCTACTCTCCTGTGAGTGGTTTAATTTTTATTTTAATTATTTTGTTAAGCGATTTTCCACCACTTTAATCCTAACGACAAATCATCTTAATAACATTATTCGAAAGAGAAAACTGTCTTATCACTAAGCCTGTGATCGTTCTGAGGAGTGGCAAACTCTCCAAACCTAAACTCACTCCTATGGTCACCCCCCCTAGCAACCCGACGATCACTTACACATCCATCGAGGAAGAGCCACTCAACCCCTCCTCTCTTGAAATCACCCATCCAGAGGAGGTTTTCCCCATTCAACCTCTGTCCTACCATGACAACCCCTCCACCTAAAGGCCAAGAGTACCCTTCCCTGAGCAATTATCCACCCCTGAGGCACCTTTTGCTGGCTTATCTAGAGACAAAGATAGGATGGAAGAAATAATGGAGACATTCAAGCAAGTTCACATTGACTTGCCTCTTTTGGATGCTATCAAACAAATCCTGTCCTATGCTAAATTTCTAAAGGACCTATGCACACAGAAGAGAAAATCAAGGAAATAGGTCCAGGCTAAGGTCGTCCTACCCGACTTAGTCAACTCGATCCTATAATAAGGTACACCCCCCAAAATGAAGGACCCAGGAGCCCTGTGTATTTCTATGGTCATTGGAGACCAATGCATCAATGAGGCTCTCCTTAATCTAGGCGTAGGGGTTAATATATTGCTAAGCTCGGTCTATGAGCTATTAGGAGGAGGTGCATTGAAGCCTAGTCCTATTATCCTCCAAGTAGCTAAGAGATCACTAAAGACACCACGTGGGCTTTTAGAAGATGTCCTGGTGAGAGTGGAGGACTTCTTTCTCATCGAATTTTTAATTTTGGATACTAACCCATCCAACATGCCTACCAGACCTTCGATTATCTTAGGGCATCCCTTTTTGCCTACGACCAATGCATCCATCAATTGCAAATCAAGGTCTCTCAAGAACTAATGGGAACACCATCATGAGCCATAACTAGCTCATTTTGACCCAATGAAGAGAATAAATGCTTCTACATAACCAACAGAAGGTCATAACTCACTACATAACCATTCTGAGAGTAAAATAAGAAACTAGGGTTAAAACTGCAATTTTACCATTGCAGTACAACCATGGGTTTTCTCAAGGGCTAAATAAAGGTCAAATGGTCTTGATAAGATAATAAGTGGGTTGGATTTGACAGAAAACGATTTGTGAGTACCCTGTGAATTAAATGACTTCTTGAAACCCTAAAACAGACCTACTTGATTAACCAAGGTTCTGGTTAGGATAAAATTCACTTAAACCCTCTAAAAATCATAGAAAAATATCCTCTACGGTTTGGTGCCTTCAATTTGTCCATTGAAACCTATCTTGACCAAGAATAGGGTCTCAAACAGATATTTACCATAAATTAGGTTTTTGCATAAATTTTCCAGTCAAACGTGGACAAACCCAAAATCCAACTTCACCATTGGATTCCTTAGGTCCAAATTATGTTTGTACCAAAATTTGGACCTAAGGGAAATTCATCTTGACCTACTTTGCAGAAAGGTCCAGTCTATTACATTTCTACCCCTATCTTTCAAAAACCCTTACAAACAACCCCTAGCTTCTTCATCATTTTCTCAAATAGGTCCCTCCGCCATTATAGCAGAGGAATCCTACTCTGGAAAGCTTTGAAAGGAGGTTTCTCCTTGATTGCTCAGAGAATCCCTTCCAAAATTGGAAGGGAGATTCTCTGAGTAATCCCCTCCAATCTAAACCCATCTTTGATCCCTGATTGTTTCCCAATCTCTCATGAAAATGCATGAGAGATTTGGGTCTCTTGAGTGTTTCCATCACCGGCGACCATTCCTTGCTTGGAAGCTTGGCTTCCAAGCACAAATCCCTCTCCACAGACCTATTTAAGACTCCCAAGATCCAACCGAGTCTCCTCAGCTTGTAATTGGGTCGGTTCCCCCTCTATTCATCTCTCCCTCGTCGGCCACAACCCTCCACAACCTTCGGCAGCTTTTCCCTCGCTCACTCATCCCCCAACCATAATACCAATGGTCGGGTTAACTTCACCACATTCTCCATGTCGTGCAACATCGGCCGACATCACCTCTGCCCCATCTTCGCCGTCGCCTCATCTACGGAGGTCTTTATCCTCCCCATGTTCGGCAACCATATCGGTGTGGGACCTCCTTTCCTTTCATCCTTAGATTAAGGTTTCTTAGATTCCCTCTCTCTCCCACTTTCTTTCCCTCTCTTTATTTCTCAAAACCACCCACCGATGCCACTGACCACCATCACCTTCTCCACCTTCGGCGATACCTCTGGTGAGGTGCTCCCGTCGCTCCACACCTCCATCCACCTTGCCGACCACCCTACAACCTCTGCCATGACTCCCTGATTATATCCCCTCACTCCAATCACACCATCGACCACCCAAACACCCTACCGAACACACCCACACATTCGTGCACAGTGTGCCCTAGGCACCCACGCACAGACACTGCCACGCCATGCCAACACCCCCAGCATCTTCGCCGTGCCTCGGCGACGCTCCCTAAGCGATTTGACATGGCCGCAAGGCCATTCTTATGTTTTCAGGTTCGTCGCCCATCCACCATTGCTGCCAAGCGTGAAGCTTGCTTGCTGTGCTCCAAGCCTCGCTGCTACTCTAGGTGATAGCCCCAGGCAGTGCGGACTTGAGGCGCGTACGCATCCAGGCTCTCAGTTGGAGTCGTATGCCTTTGCCGCTTCGCCAGTTGATGAAGTCACCTTATTGTTGTGCATGCGGAAGAAGGTGGGACATTTAATCCCACCTTGGAAATGGAAAGGTACCCTTGTGCGCATAAAAGGATAAAGTGTTAGAGGCTCTTCACCTCCAATAATGAGGGTGAGGTCCTCCTCCCCCCTCTCACCGGACTCGTCCGCAACATAACCCGCGGACCTGGCCATGACCCAACTACCCGATTACCCTTCATTCCTCGCTCACCACACATGCTGGTGAGCCTGGACCTAGGTATGCGTTAAAGTTCGATTACCCGACCAGTTAAAGGCTCTGGGAGAGTGGTTCTAAAATAGAAAAGAGAGAAAGAGAGAGGACAGCTACACAGGGGAAGGGGGGTTTTGCTTTGAGGAGTTTGGCAGCACAACTTAGCCAATTCTGAGAGAAGAAGAGCCAGAGAAGGAAGAAGGAAAGAAGAAGAAGAGAAGGCAGACGATAGAGAAAGAGAAGAAGGAAGAAGCTGAGGAAGAAGAGAAGGTCAGGCAGAGAGACGACCAAAGGAAGAAGTTGAAGGTAGAAGAAGCAGAAGAAGAAAAGGCTTAAGGCAGAAGTTAGAGAAAGAGAAGAAGAGATAGAGAAGAAGAAGAAGAAGAATCAGAGAAAGGGAAATCAGAAAAGGCACTGTAGCACTAGACATTTAGGACGACTGATTGCAAAATCAGACATCTGATACTCATATGCTCTTTGTTATTTTGCCTACAACTCTTTTTATTCTTCATATACTCATACTCTACATTCCTAATTAGATTTTGAGTAGTATTATGTGTTCAATTTGCATTTATTGTTGAGATTAGTGCGTGAATTCCATTTGCTCCCTGTGTTCGACCTCGGAATATATTCGAGTAATAAAATTGTATTTTTTTTTAATGCTATTTCGACTGTACTACAACGCAATACTCTTAAACACCGACGCAGCGTGACAAATAGGAACCAAAAAATTCGGCTGAATGTGTTTGATGTCTATAAACAACTCGAAATGGAAGATTGTTCCCAAATTGAGGTGATTGATGAAATTGTAGAGGAGAAGACAACAGCGCTTTTATGTGATGATCCCCTCCAAACGGTCATTTCTAAGGACCATATCCCGAATATTGAAGAAGAAGAAGATATGCTAGAATTAGAAGAGATGTTAGGTGTCAAAGCCGAGTCCCTCCCTCGCCATGGACAATCAAGGTAGATCTGCTACTGGAAGTAGGGACATTGAACATAATTCCCTTGATTCAAAAAGCTCCTGACTTGGAGCTTAAACCACTTCCAGAGACCCTCAAATATGTTTTCCTTGGGCCAAATGATATGCTCCCTGTCATCATCTTGACTGCTCTATCTGAGATGCAGGAGGGAGCATTGATTGAATGCCTAAAACAACACAAAGAGGCCATTTCTTGGACTATAGCAAACATCAAAGGGGTTGACTCAAGTCTCTGCATGCATCACATTTACACGGATGACTTTATGAAACCCTTCCAAGATATGCAGAGACGGTTAAGCCCCAACATGCGAGAAGTGGTGAAGAATGAAATCTTAAAATGGTTGGATGCGGGGATAATCTACCCCATTTATGATAGTAAATGGGTCAATCCTATTCACGTGGTGCCCAAAAAGGCATGATTCAAGGTGGAGATTAATGAAAAAGGGGAGCAAGTCACCACTCGACCCACAACAGAATGGAGGGTATGCATAGACTACCACCGCCTTAACACCGCTACCCAGAAAGACCACTTCCCTCTGTCATTTATTGATCAGATACTAGAGAGATTGGCGGGGAATAAATACCTCTGTTTTCTCGATGGATATTCTGGGTACAATCAGATTGTCGTCTTTCCTAATGTCCAAGAGTGCACTACTTTCACAAGTCCTTATGGCACATTTTCCTTCCGCCGGATGCCATTTGGGCTATGTAATTGATCGGTCGGCCCGGACAGGTTGTTAATATGATGATTTTATCGTTGAAATATGTATAGTGGTTAACCTAATTCGGACCTAACAATCTCTTTACAAAACTTTTAACCTGGCCTACTTGATTTTATCTTGTCACTTTTAGGCCCATGGTTGAACTCAGGGAAGTGGGGTTCAAGTCGAGTTTCTATGTTTTCCTTAAAGCGCGTCTCTTCTATTCGTTTATTATGTTTTTGGTGTTTTTCTTATTTAGATTTTTTTCTGGTAATCCTTGTCCTTGAGGCACACCCTCAAAATTGTGTCCTTGGCTTTTAGCAAAAATAGAGTTCCAAAACAAGTCTTGCTACTCGCAAGACGGGGTACCTGCAAGTCAAAGATTATCTTTTCTCTTTTATATACTTTTTTTATCTTTTTACCAAGAGAGAAGCAAACAGACAGAAAGTAAATATAGTATGTATATATATATATATAAATAATATATAAAGGGGTGGGGGTGGTGGTGACGATGGAGTGTAGCACTATGTCGAGTCAGTCGACGTCTAAAGAGATGCAACCAACTCGACTGGGTGCCGCGTGGAGTGTGGATGGATGATGGATGATGTATGGGTCCACGCTTTTTGTACGCATGTATCGGGGAATATCAGCAGCTGGTGCAGATATTCCCGCAATACAGCTTATGGCAAATAACGTGAAAATATATATATGTGTATGTATATAAGTAAATATATCTATATATATACATATATATATATATAATACTATATAGATGTATATATATATGTATATATATAAGTATATAGATATGTATATATATATATGTATATAAGTATGTGTGTATATATATATATATATATATATATATATATAGATATATGTATGTATATATATGTATATATATATATATGTTGCTATATATATGTATACGTATAGATATATATATGTTTATACTAATGTTTATGTGTGCGTGGGTGTGTGGAAGTGTCGGTGAAGATATGTGTGTGCATTGGTGTAGTGTACTGAGAGTGAGTGAAAGAGAGAGAGAGAGAGAGCAGGAGAGAGAGAGCTGGAGAACGCAGAAGGGGCGAGTTAAGTCGTCGGTGGATGGCGGCAGACGTCTGGAGCCGCGTCGTCTGGAGAAGGCGGCGAACGTCTGGACGTCGCGAGTGCGGGCGCGCACCTTCGCGTAGGGTTTCTGCAGGCCAATGCGAAGAGAACGAGCGGGTGATGCGCGGAGCAGCGAACGTGGAGGAGGGTCTGCAGGCGGTTGCGGAGGGGTGTGGAGGTTGGCAGGGGACGGCGAGAGGGCCTGGCCGGCCGCTGCAGTGCACGCAGCGACCGGTCGCGGGTGCAAGGGCGGAGGAGACAGAACGGAGACGGAGGCGGGGAATGCCCTGCAGGCGCGTGCGAAGGCAAAGAGCGGCTATGGGGAAGGTTGCGGAGGAGGTGGGGGTGCTGCTGCTGCCGCTGCGCCGCGGTTTGGCTGCTTCTGTCGCGGCTTCAAGCTTCGGAGCTTGAAGCGGCAGCAATGGCGTGAGATAAAAAAAATGAAACGAAGGAAGACACCACGCCCACCAGCTCGTTGAAGAGCTGGGCGATGGTGTTCCCACTGTGGTGGTGTGCACCACACTGGGTTCTCCTGTTCGCCGGGTGCCTCCTCGAAGGAGGGCCGACGTATGGGAGGGGAGGACGGTGGAGGAGAAGGTGGTGGCTGTGGGTTTTTCTTCTCTAGCAGTGTGTGTCTCACGAGGAAGAAGTTGCAGCTTGTTATAGAGGAGGAGAGAGTGGCGTGCTTGCTGCAGCAGGGAGAGGGCGCGGGATTGGTAGCTGTAGGGAGTGGCGTTGGCAGGGAGACATGACGTGGAGTAAATGCATGCAGCTGCGGGAAGAGAAGTGCAACCACGGGAAGAGAAAAGAAAGAGGAAATAAAAAATAGAGAGGGGACTTTTTGCAAAGAGGTACTTGCGAAAAAATGTAAATATGCAAGCCATTTATTCCATTCTCTTCTCCTCTCAATTAAATGCATGAATGCAAGTGTTTTTACAAATGCAACTATAGAATCGTAATATGCAACGTTAATGCTAGGAAATAGCATAAGAAGGCTTTATTGCAGGCGTATTTTGAGGTGCAAACATATACCCCCATGCCTATCTTTTGCTAGTCCCTAGCAAAACAGTATTTAGAAATGATCTTAAGCTGAAAATTTTCTTCTGAGGTGATAAAGGTGTGTTTATTATCGGATATTGTGAGAACCAATTGTAGAGAAGATTGCCAGTACTTTAAGTCTTACATGACATAGATCATCTCTCAATTAACCAGGACTCTTGATATTTAAACCTTAAGTACGATTTCCAGGACCCAGGAGGTTTTTGCCGTACTCGAGAGCTCAAGAGGTTATGGTTTGTGCATAGTGAAGGATCAAGACTGACCAGATGAACATTAAGACTCAATCCCAGGGTTTCACGAATTTTTAAGTACAGGTTGGTCCCAGTTTCAGCTCATGTCTTCGGATTGACCCTTAAGATCATGACAGAAAACTCAACTCCCATTTTTTGATTTTCTTTGTGGCTCACAGGAAAACAACGGATTTGTAACCTACCCTGACGAACTTCTTGTAGGGTAAAGACTTTATAGACATTTATGAGATATACTGACTCTTTTGCAACTTTTTTTTTTTTTTTGAAACACGTGTCAGTATACCTCTTAAAACACATTCAGAAGGAGCACACTTTTTTTCTTTTTGGTGGGAGAGTTTCTTTTTGGTGGAAAGAGTCGCTCCTAAACACAAGACTAAAGCCTGGGATAAAAAGTCTACCTGCGTGCACAGGTAAGGACTCCACCTTTCCTAATGAACACTAGGGTTGGATCTTATGTTCACCTGGTCTTTCCTGATATGTGTAGTGTGAACCAAGTTTACTTAAGCTCTCAAGAAAAAGTAAACCAACGAATCTTGTACTGGTGTCTCAGGCATAAGAATACATCCTTAGTTAGGAGAGATTTTGATCTATTTTGTCAATGCTTTAAGTGAATTAAGCCGAGCCTGAGCGAATCAAGCTTCTGTGGCCTGGAAAGTCTTCCAAACAGAGGTTGAATATCCATAAACACTTATTGCATTTTTGTTTCAGCTTTCAGATCATTACTAAACACCATTTATTATTATTATTATTTTTTCTTCTTCTTTTTTTCTTTTTCTTGCATATTTATAAATAGGTGGGAACTGTATAATACCATAAAATACCCGGATCCTATGGATGCCTATCCACCCCCCCATGCTAAACAATGCTATGTCCTCATATGCATGCAGCGAAGGGTAGAGAAAGGATGAAAGATCGGGTAGCGAGAGCTGAAGTGCAGGGTATAGATCAGGGTGGTAGGGTGGGTGGATAGTGGGTGGTGAAGTGATCGCGATAGAGGCGTGAAAAGTGATGGTGGATGGTGAGTGCTGTTAGGGTGCCTCCCAACAAGCGCTAAATTTAACGTCCCCAGCTGGACTCAGAATGAGGCAAAGAATTAGGTACCCTCCAGCAGGGCAACGGTTTCTCCAACGGGGGCAGGTTCATGAGTCAGATAGGGTTTGAAACGCTGCCCGTTGACCGTAAATTTACACCCAGATTTGGGATCTTCGATCTCGACGGCCCCGTTGGGGAATGTTCTTGAGACCAGGAAAGGACCAGTCCGTTTGGACTTCAATTTCCCAGGAAAGAATTTGAGTCGGGCATTATAGAGCCAAACTTGCTGAGATGGCTCAAATTCCTTCCGCCAAATATGGCTGTCATGAAAAGCCTTAGTGCGCTGTTTAAAGGTAAGAGCAGAATCATAAGCTTCACGACGGAGCTCTTCCAGCTCTTGGAGTTGGAGTTTCCTTTCTCGACCACACAGGTCTGGGTCGAGGTTACATTGGCGAACCGCCCAATAAGTGCGGTGCTCCAACTCCACGGGAAAATGACAAGGCTTCCCGTAAATGATTCTATATGGAGACATACCAAGGGGAGCCTTGAAGGCGATCCGATACGCCCAAAGTGCGTCAGTCAGCTTGTCGGACCAATCCTTACGGTCAGGCCGAACCGTTTTCTGGAGAATCTGCTTGATTTGCCGGTTCGACACTTCCGCCTGGCCGTTCGTCTGAGGATGATACGGGGATGCAATACGATGGTGGACTCCGTACCTCCTCAGAAGTGCCCGAAAAGAAGCATGGGTAAAGTGGCTTCCTCCATCCGAGATAATGGCCCGAGGGATCCCAAACCGCGTAAAGATGTGGTCCTTGACGAATCGGGTGGAGATAACATGGTCAGCACGGCGCACGGGAATAGCCTCGATCCATTTCAAAACATAGTCGATGGCCACGAGGATGAATTCGAAGCCGTTGGATGGAGGAAAGGGACCCATGAAGTCAATTCCCCAGATGTCAAAGATTTCCGCAGCTAGGATGTGTTGCAAGGGCATCATGTCACGACGTGCCATTGACCCTAACGACTGGCACCTAGTGCAATGCTTGGCATAAGTGTGTGCGTCCTGGTGAAGGGAGGGCCAAAAGAAACCGCACTGCAACACCTTGGCTGTCGTTTTCCTCCCAGAGAAATGGCCTCCACAGGCCTGATCGTGGCAGAAGGATAGCACACTGGGGAACTCACTGTCAGGAATATAGCGACGGATGATTTGATCAGCACCTATCCGAAAAAGAAGTGGATTATCCCAGAAATAATACTTTGCTTCTGCCATGAGACGCTCGCGCTGGTTTTTAGGCCAGCCATGTGGAAGAATTCCATAAGCAAGGTAATTGGCAATGTCGGCATACCACGGTCCACTTGCCACATTTATTGCCAATAGGTGCTCATCAGGAAAAATTTCATTAATTGGCAGAGTAAGTCCAATATGGTCAGGGTCCAGTCTGGAAAGGTGATCAGCCACAACATTCTAGGCTCCAGCCTTATCGCGAATCTCAATGTCAAATTCCTGGAGCAGAAGGATCCAACGAATCAGTCTAGGCTTGGCATCCTTCTTGTGCATGAGATGGCGAATGGCTGCGTGATCAGTGAAAACAATAACGTGAGAGCCCAGAAGGTAAGAGCAGAATTTCTCCAGCCCAAAGACGACCGCCAGTAGTTCCTTTTCAGTGGTAGTATAATTACGCTGGGCCTTGTCCAACATCTCACTGGCGTAGTATACCATGAAGGGGTGTCTATCGCATCTTTGTCCCAGGATGGCTCCGACTGCAAGGTCTGAAGCGTCACACATAAGTTCAAAGTCGAGGGACCAATCAGGCGACTGGAGAACAGGGGCCTTGGTGACAGCATTACGCAGCTGCGTGAATGCTTGTATACAATCGGGGCCCATGTCGAAGGGCACGTCGGTTGATAGGAGATGAGTTAAGGGTTGAGAAATTTTGGAGAAGTCTTTGATGAATCTCCTATAGAAACCGACGTGTCCCAAGAAGGAGCGGATTTGTTTGATAGAACCAGGCACAGGTAAATCAGCAATGACGTTGAGCTTAGCTCTGTCAACCTCGATACCCCTATCGGAGATGATATGTCCGAGAACAATTCCCTCGTGCACCATAAAATGACTTTTTTCCCAGGAAAGCATGAGGTTTACATCAATACATCTCCTAAGGATGCGAGTCAGGTTGGCAAGACATTTGTCGAAAGATGGTCCAAAGACTGAAAAGTCATCCATGAAGACCTCGAGAAAGTCACCCACCATGTCATGGAACATCGCCGGCATGCATCTCTGGAAAGTTGCTGGCGCGTTGCAAAGTCCGAACGGCATCCTTCTAAAGGCGAAGGTGCCGAAAGGGCAGGTAAAAGTGGTTTTCTCTTGGTCTCGGGGGTCAATTGCCACTTGGTTATATCCTGAGAATCCATCCAGGAAGCAGAAAAATTTATTTCCCGCTAACCGCTCCAGGATTTGGTCAATAAATGGTAGCGGGAAGTGATCTTTCTTGGTTGCAGCATTGAGTTTCCTATAATCTACACACACTCTCCAGCATGTAGGAGTGCGTGTAGGGATGGATTCGCCCCTGTCATTGACACGGATGGTGAGTCCTGCCTTTTTGGGCACAACGTGAATCGGACTCACCCAAGGGCTATCGCTGATCGGGTAGATTATACCCGCATCCAGCCACTTAATGATTTCTTTCTTAACGACCTCCCGCATGTTAGGGTTGAGACATCGCTGCATCTCGCGGGAAGGTCGAGCCTCCTCCTCCGTATATATACGGTGAGTGAAGTAGGAGGGGCTAATGCCAGATAAGTCTGATAAAGACCATCCAATAGCTGCCTTGTGTTCTAGGAGGACCTTAGTTAGTTTGCACTCCTGCTCCCTGGTTAATTTTGAACTAATGATTACAGGGAGCGTTTCATTTGGTCCTAGGAAAACATACTTGAGTGTATTAGGCATCACTTTTAGCTCCGAAGAGGATGGGGAAGGATCTGGCATTTCTTGGGACGAGAGTGTCCCAGACGGGTAGGAGAACAAGTTAGGAGGAAGAAATTGGCCTTCAGATTGGCCAAGAAGAGGGGCTTCTTGGATAGATGGATCCAAAAATGAATAGCCCCAGTGAGAAGTATATGGGCTCAATGTCCCAGTGTGGATTTGCAAATCCACCTGATTTGGCGGGGAAGAAAGGGCAATTCGGTCTTCATGAGTGTGGACCGACGGTGAGTAGCCCGGATATGACTCAGACCACGAGGTATGGGAAGCGGAGAAAACCTCGTCAGAAGTCTGGCCAGGAGAAGGTACTGAACAAGGGAGGGATTGGGGAACGTCACAGTATGTGTTGGTCAAGCAGTCATCAGTGTTTATAGGTAATCCGCAGCAGTCCGAATAGGTCCCAATTAGTCTGATACACATGCTGACGGCCATGTCCTCATCAGACGTGTCATCCTCAATGCAATCGCAATCAAAGTTCTTGGCTGCCTTGAATATGTTAAGCTTGAGCTTCTCAGATCCAACGGTAATCTCAATACAACCTGACTCGCAGTCGATATGGGCGCGGGTTGTGGCCAAGAAAGGTCGACCGAGGATGATCGGACAATCAGAAAGTGAACTAGGAACTTCCATATCTAAAACAAGAAAGTCAACAGGAAAACAGAGACTGTTGACCCTAACCACCACGTCTTCCACCACACCCTTCAGGATTTTGACAGAACGATCTGCCAACTGTAACGTGACAGGGGTGAGTTTCAGATTTCCCAAGGAAAATTTTTCTAGCATGATGGTCGGTATGAGATTGATGGAAGATCCTAGATCAAGCAAGGCACGGTTAAAACTGTAGCCTTGGATGCTACAGGAAATCAATGGTGTGCCTGGATCTTTCTGCTTCAGTGGTAAGTTTGACAGTATAGCACAACTCGCATGAGGCAAGAGAACCACCGGATTCTTAGTCTTCTTTGACTGTCGCCTGGGTGTTGTGTAGTCTTTGAAAAATCAAGCAACAGTAGGTATGTGGTCGATTGCCTCGAGCAGGGGTACCTTGATTTCTACATCCCTGAACAAATTACGCAGGTTGTCAGAGGCCTGCGTATTTCTCTTTTTGCCTTTTGGCTCCCTTAGTAGAGCCTCAAGGAATGGGACTGATTATGGCACAAGTTTGGGTACATCGTCCTCTCGCGAATGCGGTATGCATCCTGAATGAGAGGGCGAAGAAGAAGACGGGCCAGGATTAGGTTGAGGTGGATCGACGGTCTGCTTACCACTCCTCGTAGTGATAGCATTGGACGATGCGGGTCCAGTGGGATCATACGGCGGAGGAGGGTTCGCAATGGGGTCATAAGAGTGCGGCACTGCAGCGGGATTAGCCTGAAATCCCGATGGAATGCTCGGAGCATGCAGAACTTGATTAACCTGTCCCTGAGAAGGTCGTACCTGTGGTTGAGGACCACGGGGTACGAAATTTCACGAGTTTGGAACAGGTTGGGCGGGAAGAGTGCCCTGAGATCGAGTCACCATGCGTAGTTGACTGATCTCAGCATTCTGCTGCGCCAATTGGTGCTGAAGAGAGGTCATGTTCTCTTCATGGCGTTTTGACATTTCCGTCATCATTCGCATTAATTTGTCAGGAGGGCTCGATGCGTGTTCAGTTTGTGGTACACAAGGGCCTGATGGCAGATTTTCCATAGGATTAAACTGGGCCCTTGAGATGACGGGTGCGGACGGTCGCATTGGTCCACCTGCGGGGTTTTGGCACTGTGGGTTGTTGGACCATGCGAAGTTCGGATGATTACGCCACCCTGGGTTATAAGTGGCAGAGAACGGGTTGTTCCCCATGGCGCAAGCGTCTTCTATGCCAGAAGACGCGTTCGCATGTAAATATGCATCCGAGCACATGGAGGCTTGGTCCTCCGTGTCGAAATACTAGTTTGCAGAAGCCAGTTCTACATGACTTACCGAGTCGCTTGGCGCGACACTCGGTAAGGAAGGTCTAACGGGGTTTCTCGGGATAAGCCTGGTGTTTGAAGAATTTGGATTATGACGAAGTGGTAAAGAGGTGTTGTTTGCCATAGATCGGACAGGGTTGGCCAGAAGCTCGTCCAGCTTCTTGTGCACGATGGAGACTTCATCCAATTTTTTTGCAATAAGGCTTAGATCAGTGGATGAATAGGAGGGTCCCGTGTCAACTTCGTGGACATTTCGAGGCTGGCTGGTATGATTAAAGGCGACAATGGAGGCATTGTTTATTGAGTTTTCACTCATATTTTCAAATAGTTCGAATGCTCCATTCTCGTCTTTATTCATAAAATTCCCTACACAGGAAGTGTCTGCAATCTGCTTCAAAGTCTCATTTAGACCGTAGTAGAAAATCTGGACTATATGCCACTTAGGTAGACCGTGGTGCGGACACTTCCTGTGGAGGTCGTTATACCTCTCCCATGCCTCATGAAATTGTTCGCCGTTTTGTTGCGTAAAAGAGGTGATAGCACGGCGAAGCGCATTGGTTTGCCCGATTGGGAAGAACTTCTTGAGAAACGCTGTTCGCATCTCTTCCCAAGAATGGATGGTTCTCCCAAGGGTGCGTAACCATTGCGACGCTTTATCCCGCAATGAAAACGAGAACATCTTCATGAGGACTATAGATAACCCGACATTTCTTGGTTTAACGGTTTCAGCAAGTCGAGTTAGGTCTTCCAAGTGGAGAAATGGGTCTTCACTTGCAAGACCATGAAAGTGAAAATTGATTAGGCCAATTATATTTGGTTTTAATTCAAAGTCGTCCCCGCCCATGGGGACCCGAATTTGTCCTATGGTCTCTGTAGCAACGGGATTCTGATAACAGCTAAGAGACCTAGGCTCCTCCCGTTCGGGAGGATTCTGCATTTCCTCCAATGTTTCCCGAATGGCTTCGATTTCCTCATTATACATTTCCATTTGGGCTTGGAGGCGGGTTATGTGATCTACGGCTCCACCACCTTGTGGATTCTGAAGGTGGTTTCCTCCCTCGGGATTTGGGGGTGGGTGTGCAGCCATGTTTGTGGAGGAGGAGGACGATTCGGCTTCTTTTCTAGATTTATCAGTCAATTCAAACAATTCAGGGTTTTGTGACCTCCTCCCAAACATGCACTACCGTAGGAAGAGTTGGGGAGATGAGAAGGGAAAAGGGATGAGAAAAATAACGCCGCAAAGGTACACTTGATTACAAATCAATACAGTCAAGTTCCTAACCTCTACAGTGTACCCTTAGACCTAAAGATCTAAGTTACCTACTATCATGAACTACAAAATCGAATGCGAGCATCACGGAACCACCGGGCCAGATTGAAAGGCCGTTTGCCCCAGTCTTAGGCACCCGATAGCACACAGGAACTCTCACCAGCACGTAGCCGCTACACGCAGGTAGTTAGACCTCCAATCCTTAGCAAGGGTCAAGTTACTACCAATTTTATTTAGAGGCTTAGGATCAAGTGTTTCTGGAATGTGAAGGCCGTTGTTTATGGGTAATGCCCAAGTGATTGATTTTCAGAGTGTGTAAAATAAGCATGCAACGGGGAAATTTCCCCGAATTGAAGTTTTTATTGATGAATGGTTTTTAAAGTTCAGCCTTAAGTAGTATGAATTTTAGGGTTTTGCTGAATTATCAATTCAACCAATCTCTAGGTTTTTGCAAAAATACAGGTTTTCTTTCTAAGCCCAAGAAACCCTTCTTCAGTATCAGTTAGTTAATGCATGCTAAAATGCAATGGGCTACCCTAAATGGAGATTTTTTATGTGTGGATGCATGAATCAATTTTATATCAATGTGAAAGGGAGCCAAAGCACTTAAATTCAAGTGATCCTAATCACCAGAAATGATTTCCACACACAAGGCTTCAACCAAAAGATAAAGAAAATCAAATTGTTGGGGTTGAAGTATTCAGGATCGAATCTCAGGCAAGTTGAAAAGTCGTGGTGGGATTGGAATCAACTCAATTCCAAGTCTCCCCACCAAAAATGTGATCCTGAATTAAAGATAAGTGAGGCAAAAGAGGGATGTAAACAATCCTTTTATTTGCCTCAAAGAATACTTCCCACGGCAAAGAATCAAAGAATCAAAATTCTCAGATTTTCGCTATGCGAAGTAGGGCAGGAAAACCCGAGGCGGTGGGAGTGAAGACAACCAATCAAACAAGTGAATTTTAATCCACTTGCCTCAAGAGATCCCAAAAAGTTTTTTTAATTTTTTAGTTTTTAGTTTTTTTTTTATTGAGGTGGCAAGTTAATCCTAGTTTGCTAAGAAAAGGAACACCTACTTGTTCGGCAACGTATGCGAAGCTCCAATGCGGTGTCGACGTCTTCACGCTCTCGTTCCCGCCTTGGATCTGCCCTCGTTCCCGACTTCGTCTGCTTGTCTTCTCCTTGCAACCAGATTCACCTGCACATTAAAAACAAAAATACCCGTGAAGAGAGAAGAGAAAAATTGAAAGGAATTGAATAAAAACTTACTTGAAGACGCACTTCCCCGACAACGGCGCCAGAAAAGATGATTGGTCGGCCCAGACAGGTTGTTAATATGATGATTTTATCGTTGAAATATGTATAGTGGTTAACCTAATTCGGACCTAACAATCTCTTTACAAAATTTTTAACCTGGTCTACTTGATTTTATCTTATCACTTTTAGGCCCAGGGTCGAACTCAGGGAAGTAGGGTTCAAGTCGAGTTTCTACATTTTCCTTAAAACGCGTCTCCTCCGTTCGTTTATTATGTTTTTGGTGTTTTTCTTATTTAGATTTTTTTCTGGTAATCCTTGTCCTTGAGGCACACCCTCAAAATTGTGTCCTTGGCTTTTAGCAAAAACAGAGTTCCAAAACAAGTCTTGCTACTCTCAAGACGGGGTACCTGCAAGTCAAAGATTATCTTTTCTCTTTTATATACTTTTTTTTATCTTTTTACCAAGAGAGAAGCAAACAGACAGAAAGTAAATATAGTATGTATATATATATAATATATATAAAGGGGTGGGGGTGGAGGTGACGATGGAGTGTAGCACTATGTCGAGTCAGTCGCCGTCTAAAGAGACGCAACCAACTCGACTGGGTGCCGTGTGGAGTGTGGATGGATGATGGATGATGTATGGGTCCATGCTTTTTGTACGCGTGTATCGAGGAATATCAGCAACTGGTGCAGATATTCCCGCAATACAGCGTATGGCAAATAACGTGAAAATATATATATATATGTATGTATATAAGTAAATATATCTATATATATATAAATGTATAGGTATATATGTATAGATATATATAGATATATATATGTGTATATATATATATAGGTGTATATGTATATATGTATATAAATATATGTATATATATATATGTATATATATATATGTATATATATATATATAATACTATATAGATGTATATATATGTATATAAGTATATGTATCTAGATATATATGTATATATATAAGTATATAGATATGTATATATATATATGTATATAAGTATGTGTATATATATATATAAGTATATGTGTAAGTATATAGATATATATATGTATATATATATTTATATATATATATATATTATATATATATGTATGTATACATAACTATATAGATATACTATGTATATTAGTGTATATATATATATATATATATGTATATATATATAGGTATATATATATATATATATATATGTTGCTATATATATGTATACGTATAGATATATATATGTTTATACTAGTGTTTATGTGTGCGTGGGTGTGTGGAAGTGTCAGTGAAGATATGTGTGTGCGTTGGTGTAGTGTATTGAGAGTGAGTGAAAGAGAGAGAGAGAGAGTGGGAGAGAGAGAGCTGGAGAACACAGAAGGGACGAGTTAAGTCGTCAGTGGATGGCGGCAGACGTTTGGAGCCGCGTCGTCTGGAGAAGGCGGCGGATGTCTGGACGTCGCGGGTGCGGCCGCGTGCCTTCGCGTAGGGTTTCTGCAGGCCGACGCGAAGACGACGAGCGGGCGATGCGCGGAGGAGCGAACGTGGAGGAGGGTCTACGGGCGGTCGCGGAGGGGTGCGGAGGTTGGCAGGGGACGGCGAGAGGGCCTGGCCGGCCGCTGCAGTGCGCGCAGCGGCCGGTCGCGGGTGCAAGGGCGGAGGAGACAGAACGGAGACGGAGGCGGGGAATGCCCTGCAGGCACGCGCGAAGGCGGAGAGCGGCTGCGCGGAAGGTTGCGGAGGAGGTGGGGGTGCTGCTGCTACCGCTGTGCCGCGGTTTGGCTGCTGTTGTCGCGGCTTCAAGCTTCGGAGCTTGAAGCGGCAGCAATGGCGTGAGATAAGAAAAATGAAACGAAGGAAGACACCACGCCCACCAGCTCGTTGAAGAGCTGGGCGGTGGTGTTCCCACTGTGGTGGTGTGCACCACAGTGGTTCTCCTGCTCGCCGGGTGCCTCCTCGAAGGAGGGCCGACGTATAGGAGGGGAGGATGGTGGAGGAGAAGGTGGTGCTTGTGGGTTTTTCTTCTACAACAGCGTGTGTCTCGCGAGGAAGAAGCTGCAGCTTCTTATAGAGGAGGAGAGAGTGGCGTTCCTGCTGCAGCAGGGAGAGGGCGTGGGATTGGCAGCTGTAGGGAGTGGCGTTGGCAAGGAGACATGACGTGGAGTAAGTGCATGCAGCTGCGGGAAGAGAAGTGCAACCGCAGGAAGAGAAAAGAAAGAAAGAGGAAATAAAAAATAGAGAGGGGACTTTTTGCAAAGAGGTACTTGCGAAAAAATGTAAATATGCAAGCCATTTATTCCATTCTCTTCTCCTCTCAATTAAATGCATGAATGCAAGTGTTTTTACAAATGCAACTGTAGAATCCTAATATGCAATGTTAATGCTAGGAAATAGCATAAGAAGGCTTTATTGCAGGCGTATTTTGAGGTGCAAACAGTAATGCACCGGGAACATTTTAGTAGTGTATGATGTCCATCTTTTCGGACATGATTGATGAGTTCGTTGAGGTTTTCAGGGATGACTTTTCCATATATGGCTTGTCGTTTGACCACTGTCTCTCGCATTTGGAAAACATTCTCACCTACTGCGAAGAGACAAGATTGGTGCTCAGCTAGGAGAATAGCCATTTTATGGTTCAGCAAGGCATTGTTCTTGGGCATGTAGTGTTTGACCGAGGTTTAGAGGTGATAAAGCCAATTTTGAGTCCATTTTAAAGCTTCCACAGCCCACCAATGTCAAGCAGATCCAATCATTCCTGGGCCATGCTAGCTTTTATAGGTGTTTCATTAAAGACTTTAGAAAGATTTCTAGGCCACATTGCAACTTACTGATGAGCCCATATTTATCGGCTATTCACGTATTTTAATGCCTAGACATTAAGTTAACATGTACATTTATATAGCACACATTAGAATGTAAATAGGATAACATAAAATTTCCTATTTCATGCATTTCAAGAATTATATTCATTGATAATATCATCTAGAATAGCATGCATTAGAATAGTTAATCAATTAGGTGCATTACATGCATTGTTTTGTTTTAACATAGAAATTAAGGGTTTGCACATAAATAACCCATCATTTCTTTTTCATTTTTTATTCTCTTCTTCTTAACGGTTGCGAGAGTGGCGGCCATTGAGGAGCAGCAACGTGGGCGACGAAAGTAGATCTTGGTTGGACACATCGGTCGATGCTCCATCTCCCTCTCCACCTTCCTGCAATATAAGAAGAGACCTCCAACAACTCAGATTCGGAGACCACCACCCGCACACCATCACCGTGTGGAGTGTCAAGCTCCTTCCCACTTCGCCACCGTGGGCCTCGACCGCGGCAAGAGTTCTACTACCGTGGGCGTGCAGGGTGACAGCCTGCACTGCCATCTACAGAGCCTCACAACACCACCGTAGCCATGACCATCATCGCACTAGCAGCCCTCGCCACACCATCGACATGCAGGCACAGCCATGCCACCACGCATACGCACCTCACATCCATCCTTGCCATGCCATCCCCTCCGATTAAGTCATCCAAGAAGGTTCCTGAACATCTGAAGACCCAACATGCTTCTCCTCCACCTTGCGTATAGCCATCTCCAACACGCCGCTTCACCTCCTCATGTGCCACCCTCTGCGCATGCACACCTAGCGCCCATCCTCATCGCATGCGCCTTCACACCTGTGAGCAATAGCCAGGAGCACGCCATTGCCTCCCGCATGCACGCCCAGCACCGCGTGCGGCCCCAACTATGCATGTGCATCTCTCTTTCCCTCTAGCGCAAGCACACAGCAGCCGTGTGCCCCCCTCCAATGCCAGCTTCTTCCTCTTCTTCTTCATCTTCTCCTTCTCCACCAATAGAAGGAACCCAACACCATCGTCGGTCCTCCTCTTTGCAGCCATCAACTCCAACCACGAAGCTTCACACTGTCACCTCCAACAGACACGTCTCGACCCCCCGAGCACAACCACCCCTTCAACCACACTGACCAACCACTGTCTCACCGGCCAGAGAGCCTCACCATCGGCGACCACTTTAGTTCTGACTAGCCACTCTGACCACCATTGTCGACGCCATCACTGCCCATGTGTAGCACTTGATGAGAACAATCTTCCTTAAGCTCCTCGGCCCCCTGCCATTGGCCCCTCGACGCACACACACAAGGGGAAGATTTCCATTGTTTTGGGTCCAATTTCTTTTTACATCTTATGCCATTACCAAGACATCATTTATCATTTTATTACTATTATATTGTGTGGATTTATATGAATGCCCCTCCTCTTTCCCTTTATGCCTATTTCAATTGAAATCCTTGTTATAACTTTAATCTAAAGGGACTGTGGATTCTATTTCTTTGGGAAATCATTCATGAACAACAATTTTTTATTCTCGTGAGTTAGTAATAGGCATTGCCCCCCTGTGGACACGACCTGCTCTATCTGGGAGTGGTTAATTTTAATTCAATACTTTGATTAGTCAATTTTCCACCACTTAGAAATACAAACGATAAATCATTTTAATTATCATCTTATTAAGTGAAAATCATCTTTTCAAATGGCACCGTTGCCAGGGAGGCAATAGCCTTGTTAGATACTCACATTTATTTATTTTTCACATTTTATTTGGGGCATATTTGACTCTTATCTTCTTTTGGTGCAAGGTATGCATATTTGCGGACATCTTGCTGCACCAGCCTCAGAGATTAGGTGATCCTTGACGTCACCAGTAGGCCACACATTGGGAACATCATAGCCACCTCATGCACAATTGAGGTGGATCTTGAGCCACGATTCGAAGGAGAATATTTTGAGGGTGCTGTAATCGTCATCTCCTCCATTCTGAGTAGATAAGATTTAAGTTTTAGAACTTTATTTTTTTCTTTATTTTCACACATTATCATTGGAAGACCCTTGTTCTGGGGTGACGTTCTTGTAGGCTCCTGTTGGGTAATTTTTCAGGAGTCTGTTCCCATTTATTTTGACTTAGGTTTTTATTTTATTTTGTGGTCATTTTCCTTGATTGTGCATAACTAAAAAAAACAACATGAGTTACTTGCTAGAAGCTACCTACGCCTAGGAACAATCATTTAGGATTGTATGAGTAGCATCTAGACTTTATTTTTTCGCATTGCATGCATTCTTGCATTGTTGATTGTTGTAAGCAAGGTACGCATCCTTTTACTTTGCATCCATATCTTGATCACGCATTTGCATCTAGATTTAATTGCAAGACCACCTAATTGTCATGAAACGATCTAACACTGTGGTCACATTAAAGCTTCTGAAAAGGACTAACTAAAGGAGGAATATTAAAACCCAAGGAGTTGATTTGAGACATTGTGCTACGGTTCAAAAATTCAAACTCAAACTTTTACAGTGTATGCACACTTGTTTGACTTTTGCATCAAGGCACACAATTAGACACTCCTAGGCTTTTGAGCATCTAGGAAAGAACCCTTCTACCATTGGATACCAAAGTGCTTGAAACTTAAGATCAAGGGTTTTGTAACTCCACGGAGGGGGATACCTAGTCATGGATTATTGAGGGTAGTTAAGAAGCATCATGAAAGCACATCATCAAAGGAAGGCTTAGGCCTACTTGCATCCCTTGATCTTTCGTCCTTAGAGTACTTTACCATTTGAACTTTAGAGCAGAGCACCTAAGTTCCAACTAAGTCTTCATTAAGGCATTTCGTAGGTCGACAATAGGCATGTAATTGATTGGGCAATTTATATTGTCACTTACAACTGGACTAAAATCTCAAAGGCCTTAATTGATTAAAGACATAAAAAGTCATTTTGAATTGTGTTTGTACTATTGGTGTATGCTTAGTAGGCGATCTCTGAGGAGACATCTTTTCTTTAATCCAAAACCTGAAAGAATCCTTAGGAAAGCCAACCAAGAGAGAAGAGAGATGGCCAAAGAAGGAGAAAATAGAATTGTGGAAAACCAACGATCTTTGAGAGACTATTTTATCCCTAACAACCAACCTAGCCATACACTGAGAAGACCTGAGGGGAACAATCCTTATGAAATCAAGAGCAATACCATATCTCTATTGCCCTCATTCTATGGTACTTCTAGGGAGGACCCCTACAAGCATTTGGAGGAATTCACCGAGGTCTGTTCAATGGTGATATTGTAGGGTGTTACTGATAACACCCAAATGTAAACCCTCTTTCCCTTCTCCCTCAAGGATAAGGTGAAGCATTGGTATCACACTTTAGATGGTAGAGTGGATACTCGGGATGCCTTGAAGGGAGAGATTTTGAAAAAATACTTCCCCATGAGCAAAACTAATCATTATAGGAGAGAAATCATAGGTTTTTCTCAACAAGATGGAGAGCAATTTCATGATGCATGGGACCACTATTTGTTACGCTTATGTCCCCATCATCAGGTGCCAAGATAGCAACTTGTAGAAATGTTCTACACTGGGTTAAATGACAAGCATAGACAAACAGTGGATGGTGCCTGTGCAGGAACCTTTCTCACAAAAACTGAAGAGGCTTGGGAGCTTTTTGAGACCTTGAGTGAGAATTATATACACCTAAATTCTGCTTATTTGGATAGGAAACCCACTCCTATACAATTAAAGATTGAGGCAAATGAGGCTAGGGATACCCAAATTTAGCCTTCCAAATTCAGTTGTTGAACCAAAATATGGAAAGGCTTATGTCGAACCCTAACCAACTCATGCCAAATGCCTTCGTTTCCCAAGTTTCAGAATGCTCCATTTGCCAAGGCAATACTCATGCCACTATGGATTGCCATTTGGCCTCCCAATTCCCTGAGCTTGTACAGGTCGATCTGAATGCTGCCCAAGGGTTCCGTCCCAGACCCCATAATGATCCTTTCTCCAACACTTATAACGAGGGTTGGAGGAACCACCCAAACTTTTCATGGAGACAAGGGAATGTCTCAAATTCAAGGAATTATAAACCACAGCCCTTTCAGAACCAACAAATGAACCAACCTCAGACCTTTGCCCAACCAAAGACTTCTGAGATGGATGAATTAAAGGTGATGTTGAGAACCATGCAAGAAAGTTAAAGTGCCATCATCCAATCTCATGACAAGGCTATACAGGAAATGAAATCACAGATAGGAGAGGCTATTAGAAAGAGAGAGACTAGGAAGCTTCCCAATGCTGCTAAGGAGAATCCTAAAGGAAAAGGGATTTTCTTTAGGGAGCATGCTCAAGCGGTGACTATTCTGAGTGGGAAAGAAATTTCCAAACCTGATGCTCCTATAGTCCCACCTTCTAAAAGCCCATCCACCCCGACTTTCGCCCCTAATGGAGAAGAGCTACCCAATGATAGGATCTATACGATAGATGGCTACGTGCACAAACACTCAAACACAACATCAATAATAACAAGAAAGATTTATACAAATTACAATCAAAGAAATTGGAACAAGATGTATAGTGGTTCCCCACTCACTTAGGTACTCCACTACCTAAGCCTCCCAGCTTAGGGGTTTTAACTCTATTCCCTCAACCACAAGGGAATCAATTTATTAAATGAGGTAATTAACGGGTTACCTCAACCTAATTACAACAACGGGTTTGTTACAACCCAATGAGCAACAAGCTCAATTACAAATAAGAGAATAGGTGTAAGACAAAAGAAATCTTACAACTAAATATGTAAGCCTCTCAACAAATATATATAAATGATATTACCGATTTGAGAGCATAGAACGAATGATATTTACTTTGTGAATGCATGAACAAAACACGTTGAAGAGTTTTCAAAATGTAGAGAGATTTGAGGGCAACAAACACTTTTCTTCTCTTCAAATATGGTGGAAAAATGAAATTCAAAGCTCTAGAATTTTCCTTGTCTCTCTTGTGTGCAAACTAAGAGTCTAAGACTCATTTTATAGAGTTAGGACCTTAGTGGGTCATCTACAAGATGTTGGGGTTTAAATCCCAATGTTCATATTGGCTAAATTAATTTTTTAGCCATTCAGCTTTGAGCCAACGGCTAACTAGTACCGGTACTAAAATATGGGTACTGGTACTCATTGCTTCCAGATTTGGGTTTTAAACACTTAACACAAATATGTAACCCTCCAGTACCAGTACTGATCATGAGTACCAGTACTCGTTTCCTCCAATACCGGTACTAATCATGAGTACCGGTACTCGCAGGGCACATGTTTGTTTCTTTGGAAAAACCCAAACCTATAACTCACATATACTGGTACTAAACTTTAGTACTGGTACTTGTGGGTTAACAAGTACCTTTTTAAGTAAATTAATTAATTACGTTCATTGAAAATGATTGTAATATAAATCCTAGTTTATCTCTAATTTATTTTATGGTTTAAGTTGATTCTTTGTTAAAAGGCATACATTCTATAAATTAGAAAAAACTAAACTAAAAAACTAAAGGATGAAGATGATCTTCTCCTCCTCAATTCTTCCTTGTCATCTTGCCTCCTCCACATTATGATCTTCTCCTTCTCATCATCATGCCTCCATCATTTCTTGTTTGTCTTGATCTTCACTTAAATATGTAAAGCACTAAATTGCAAACATTAATCCATAATAATTTTGTTAACACCAAAACAAGATCTGGAATAGGGTTCCAACAATCTTCCCCTTTTTGGTGTTGACAAAACTATCTTGCAAATAGATAATTATATAAAAAAATAATAATTTTTAGCAATTTCATATGAAGGAAAATTATTTAATTTAATATCCTCCCCCTCAATATATGCTTCCCCTAAAAATATTACTATTTGCTCTTTATTCTTCTCCCCCTTTTTGTCAATCACAAAAAAAATGAAGGGGTAAAGAATATTATACCATAAAATTTACCAATAGTAGAATGATGAATGTAGGTACCAAGCTCTGTTAGGCCATTGTTCTTAGTCTTCATTCAACCTATAGAAAGGTTGAAGTGTTCCGTTGTGTGCCTTGAACACCTACTGATCACTTTGATCTACTCTTGCAAAACAATGTAAAATGTCTTTTCTAGCTACCCATTTTCTTGTGGGTCCTTTTGTGTTAGTACCTCTTATGCCCTGAGTTTTACAAACTTTTATTGGGTTAGATCTATAATTCTTGGGATTTTTGGCCTTTTGATACGTCCATGCATGCCTAGATGCATGTGATTTATTTTATGTATTCTTTTTACTCTTAAATTGTGACTTTAAAGAATCACAAAATTCAGTGTTTAGCGTAGTAGTTATTTTGAGATTATTTATAGTCTCCTCAAAATGCTCATAAATATCTTCTAGCTCTACTATCTTTGCATGAAACTGATTATTAGTCTCTTTTGACATTTCTAAATCTATTTCTAAACATGATTTGTCTACCTCTAATGTTTGATAATTATTCTTTAGAACTTTATTTTCTTTTTTAAACAACCTAGATTTATGATATAATTATTCATAAGCTTCAAGTAATTCTTCAAAAGAAAAGTCAAGATTTACCTCATCTTCTGTGTCTTCTGTAGTGGCTACTAAGCAAAGGTGTACGGCCTCATTGTCATCAGAATCAGTGTCCATGTCGGAGTCACTATCATTCCACGTCGCTTTAAAAGCTTTCTTCTTCTTCTTGGCTTCTTTTGTGTCTTCCTTCTTCTTGCTTATGGGGCAATCCTTCCGCACATGACCCTTTCTTTTGCATTCATAGCAAACAATATCAGATGAAATTTTATTCACTTGCTTTACCTTGCTTTCGAAGAAATTTTTGGAACTTTCTTGTAAGCATCTCTATCTCTTCATCTTTAGATTCTGAGGTGCTTGAATCTGATTCCTCCTTAATTGCTCTATAAGCAATATTCTTCTTCTTGCTTGACATCATCTCCTCATTTTTCTTCATATTCTCTGGTTGAACCTCATAAGCCATGAGGCTTCCAATCAGATCATCAAGGGAAAGGACTAAAAGGTTCTTTGCCTCTTGAATAATCGTTGACTTTGAAGACCAATCACTTGTAAGGGATCTCAAGATCTTCCTTACATGTTGCTCCTCTTTCAGCTTGACTCCAAGATTCTTCATGGGATTCACGATCTCTACAAATCTTGTGTACATATCTTTAATTATTTCACCTTTCTCTATCCTGAAACACTCATAACTTTCTGTTAAAATAGATATGCATGTTTCTTTAACTTTATTAGTGCCTTCGTAGGTGACTTGTAGTGTGTTCCATATCTTGTATGGGGACTCGCAAGCGAAGATACAATTGAATTCTTCCCTTGATAACACACAATAAAGTGCGTTCATCTCCTTTGCATTGTCGACAATTTTCTTCTTTTGATCTGCCATCCATGCTACTCTTTCTTGTAGCTCTGGATCTGAGTACTTCTCTTGAATGAGTCTCCACGACTCCTCATCCATTACCTTGAGGAAGATTTGCATCCTCCTCTTTTAGTATCCATAGTCCGTCCCATCGAAGTAGGGAGGACATGTGGGTGACTATCCTTCGATGCGCTTAGTTGATGATGCCATAGCGAGTAAGGATTTTTACTTCTTCTCGCAACCCATTTTGATACCACCTGATAGGATCTATAAGATAGATGGCTACACGCACAAACACTTAAACACAATATCAGTAATAACAAGAAAGATTTATACAAATTACAATCACAGAAATTGGAACAAGATGTATAGTGGTTCCCCACTCACTTGGGTACTCCACTACCTAAGCCTCCCAGCTTAGGGTTTTTTACCTACATCCCTCAACCTCGAGGGAATCAATCTATTAAATGAGGTAATTAACAGGTTACCTCAACCCAATTACAACAACGGGTTTGTTACAACCCAATGAGCAAAAAGCTCAATTACAAATAAGAGAACAGGTGCAAGACAAAAGAAATCTTATAACTAAATATGTAAGCCTCTCAACAAATATATATATGATATTACCGATTTGAGAACCTAGAATTAATGATATTTGCTTTGTGAATGCAAGAACACAACACGTTGAAGAGTTTGCAAAATGCAGAGAGATTTAAGGGCAGCAAACACTTTTCTTCTCTTCAAATATGGTGGAAAAATGAAATTCAAAGCTCTAGAATTTTCCTTGTCTCTCTTGTGTGCAAGCTAAGAGTCCAAGACTCATTTTATAGAGTTAGGACCTTAGTGGGTCATCTACTAGACATTGGGGTTTAAATCTCAACGTTCATATTGCCTAAATTAATTTTCTAGTTGTTCAGTTTTGAGCCAATGGCTAACTATTACTTGTACTAAAGTATAAGTACTGGTACTTGTTGTTGGTGCTAGAGCACCACGATCATTTGTTTTAATGATAACAAAACACGTGTTATTTAACATTTGCAATTTGAGTCCTAGATTTCAGGTCAATTGCAAATGTGGACGTGTTTTCGAGCTCGCATCCAGGATGGATTGGAGGAGCTTAATGAAGAACAGAGAAGGATACACTGGAGCCTAAACCAAAGAAGACTCTCGCCTTCAGAGCCGCGTCGGATAGCGAGGTAAGTTCCGACGACGAAGACTTTAGAATTTTACTTTAAAATTTTTCCAAGTTTTGTAGGGAATTAAAGAAAGAGAAAAAGGAGAAGAAGGAAAGCCCGAGACATTGCTACCACTGCAACGGGAAAGGGCATCTGCGACCAGAATGCCCTCTTCTCAAAAAGGAGAAGAAAAAGGAAAAGGAGAAGAAATCTAAGAAGAAGGCGTTCCAAGCCACTTGGGACGATTCTAGCTCGGAGGAAGAAGAAGAAGAAAAGACCATAGAAGAAGAAACCGCTTGCTTCGATTTTATGGCCAGAGGAAGCGACAGCGAAAGCGAAAGCGACTCAGACAACGAGGTAAATCTCGATCTTCAAGAAGCTTTTAATGAACTTTTTGAAGTTAGTAAATCACTAAAAAGAGAAAATAATACATTAAAAAGAATCTTAGTTTTCTTAGAAGTGAAAATGATAGGTTAGAAATAAAGCTTAGGGACCTAGAAAGTTGCTCTAGTCCTAATAACCTGCTTTTAGAAGATAAAAATTTAATCAATGAAAATACTAAATTGATTGAGGAAAATGATAGTCTAAAGTTAGAAATTTCTAATTTAAAGACTAAGATGCAAACTATAGAAAAAGAAATTGCATGTCTTAGGGAAAACTCCAACAAATTAATCAATAAAGTAGATAATTTTTATAGCCCTAAGATTGAGAAAGGATCTCCGTCAAGGAGACCCGCTAACAGATCCGGATCCAAGCCCACTTGGATACCGAAAAAAGAATTAGAATCTTGTTTTGTAGGGTTCAGGGATAATTACAACATAAAGGACTGGACCTACAAGCTCAAGGCTGGTCAACTCAAGTTGGGGGAACCAAGGAGTAGACCAAGGAGGAGAACAAGAAGACCGACGAGACGGCGAACAAACGACGGACCCGCCGCACGTCGACCACCAGATTAGAGACCGGCGCCGATGCCCGGGCCTCCAAGCTACGGATGGGAGCCCCATCCGATGTGGCATCCACCACCACCATTCGGGCCATTTTATTGGCCATGGTAGGTGAGGTAAAATTCTTAACCCTATCTTTTTATAAGCATTTAGATAGGGGGAGTTAAAAATTAATGAGCTAATTGTCAATTTTTAAGGGGGAGATATAAGGTAGCTAAATTTCCTTTAGTAAGGGGGAGAAAAATAATAGCTATCTCATTGTTAAAAAAAGGGGGAGGACATTACCTTTGTCAAAAGAAACTCATAGAAGAGCATGTTTTAAGGGGGAGTAATAGGAAATTTAAAACCAATCAAACCTTTTTGATAATGTCAAAAAGGGGGAGGATTTTTATGCATTATTATTTACGGTTTTGTCATCATAAAAAAGGGGGAGATTGTTGGTGCTAGAGCACCACGATCATTTGTTTTGATGATAACAAAACACGTGTTATTTAACATTTGCAATTTGAGTCCTAGATTTCAGGTCAATTGCAAATGTGGACGTGTTTTCGAGCTCGCATCCAGGATGGATTGGAGGAGCTTAATGAAGAATAGAGGAGGTTCGCGTGGAGCGACAGATTGAAGATAGAAGACAAGAAGAATAGGGTAGATTCTTTTTTATCCTTTCATGTATCTCTTGTCTTTATTTTCTTGCTCTTTTTATTTCCTTAGAATATTATGTTAAAGAGCCTCAAAGAACCCTAAAAGTAGTCCTAGGAACACCTGCACAACCCTAGGATACTTAGGTTTTCTGTAGAATACTTAGAAAACCAATATAGGGTTCCAACAGCATTTCCAGACGTCTAATTCCCTTATCAGACGTCTGATAAATTATTTTAAGACGTCTGACTGTTGTTTCAGACGTCTGATAACTATTAGGCTGGACTTAGTTTTTTGTCTGATGAAATCAGACGTCCAGACCTTAGTCCAGACGTCTTAGAAGACGTCTGATGGACTTGCCAGACGTCCAGATAGTGGACCGTTGTCTACCTTAGCAGGTACTACAGAATATGACCGTTAGAGCCTTATCAGACGTCCATAGGTCTTTCCAGACGTCTGATAATTGACCGTTTTGCCTCGACTGACCCGAAAATCTCTTCTCAGAGATTTTCTAGTCGTTGCAAATCCATTCGGCAGAAAAAGTTGGTTTCCAGATGTCTAGGCATAGTGCAAGACGTCCTGTATGTCGTTTGATAGACATACACAAGAACCCTGTTTAGATCTGATTCAAGTCAGGAGGAAACCCGCACAGAATCAGACGTCTGACCTTTAAATCAGACGTCTTAAAGTGGCCTTCCAGACGTCTGATGCTAGAGTTAGACGTCTGATTACCCTGTCAAGTGTAATCATTGTCCTGATTTCGGCCTGATTCTCTTGGGCTTTGTTCCCAACGGCTATAGAACCTTTCCTAAGCCTTCCAAAGCCTTCTTAAGGCCTCTATAAATAGAGGGGAACCTTTGCAACACACATACACACTTAGAGACACAAAAGATACACCAAGAGAAACACAAGACACACTTAAGCAACTTAGTTCCACTCTTTTGTGTCCAAGAGAAGCCCTTGCTCTCCAAGCTCTAGTTCCATTCTCTAGAGAGCATCAAGCCTTCGCGCACCCGCTCTCCCGCCGTTGTTCACGAGAGCGACATTGCGCCGTTGCGTGGCTCACGCACCCGCGTCATCGTCGACGCACTCCTTGCAAAGGGGAGTTTCCTAAATCCTATAGAAGCTTAGGTTTATTACTTTGTTGGCTCTATAGGTTTGTTGTTTATTTTATCTTTGTTATTTGGTTGGGTATTCGCTTTGCAAATTCCCGTCTCCTTCGTGGGACAAAATCCTTCTCGTGGAGAGAAGGGGTTGAGGAACGCTACCCTCGTACTTGTAGCGTGGTTGTACTGAGGTTGAATCACCCTCGTTTTAAAGTGATTCGGTTAGTGGATTTGATCAACTAGGTTGATCGAAAAATCCTAACTCGAGAGGGTTAGGTGGTGGTTTTCACCCGTTTTGGGTTTCCACCTAAAATTTCTTGTGTACTTGTGCAATTGATTTTTGAGATTGCTTTATATTTTATTTCCGCATTTTATTTCGTCACCCCTCCTGGTAGGGCCAAACCTACACTTGTTGCTTCCAGATTTGGGTTTCAAACACTTAACACAAATCTGTAACCCACTTGTACAGGTACTGATCATGAGTACTGATACTCATTCCCTCCAGTACCGGTACTGATCATGAGTATCGGTACTCACAGGGTATAGGTTTGTTTCTCTGAAAAAACCCAAACCTATAACTCACATGTACCGGTACTAAACTTTAGTACCGGTACTTGTGTTAATAAGTACCTTTTTAAGTAAATTAATCAATTACGTTCATTGAAAATGATCGTAATATAAATCTTAGTTTATCTCTAATATATTTTACAATCTAAGTTGATTCTTTGTTAAGAGGCATTAATTCTATAAATTAGAAAAAACTAAACTAAAAAATTAAAGGACAAAGATGATCTTCTCCTCCTCAATTCTTCCTTGTCATCTTGCCTCCTCCACATCATGATCTTCTCCTTCTCATCATCATGCCTCCATCATTTCTTGTTTGCCTTGATCTTCACTTAAATCTAAAAAGCACTAAATTGCAAACATTAATCCATAATAATTTTGTTAACACCAAAACAAGATGTGGAATAGGGTTCTAGCACCCAACTCTTCTCCACTTGAAATCACATCACCATAAGAGGTTGTCCCTGTTCCACCCCTGATCGAATCTTTGCATTTATAAAATGAGGTTTTTAAGATCGTTGCAGCACACAAAAATCGAGTTGCTTTTAAATTTTTAAACCTAGATAAGGAAGTATCTAGGGTCATCCAAGAAGGTAATATGTTTACGAAATCAAGTCTCTTGCTTGGAAATGTAAATCAATTTTCTTTTTGGTATTTTTGAATATGTAATTTTTATGGTTTGAAATAACGGCAATTATGCAAAATTGATGGTGGGAAAGACTAAAGAACCTAATGCCTAGGTGACACAAAATGGCCTCTCTCTAAGCTCACCCTAGGCACATGGAGGCCTAGGGTAATTAGAGGGAGGGAGTGTAAGTGCATAAAGATAAAGCAATAAAACTAGAATTGCTACAAGAATTTAAAGAAGGCAAAAATTCTTTTACTAAAGGGAATTGTTTCTTACAAATAGAGTTCTTCTACTAGAATTTGAAAGAAAACAAAATAAAAACAAATCCTTTAGATGATGATGGTGGTAAAAAAGATGAAGGTCTTCATGCTCCAAGCCTAGCTGCTCCTTGGCTTGAAAAGAAGATCTTCTTCTCCTTCCTTGCTATGCTCCTCCAAGATGGTGTCCTCCAAGGAAAGCCTTAGAGGGGGGCATGCCTTGGTTCCTCCATGGGTGGGCATGCACCACCCTTGCTCAAGCCCTTATTCTCTTCCAATGCCTGGCCATCCTCCAAATTGAAGAGAGACTCCTCCTTGGCGTGGCACAAGAAGAGTGGGAAGAAGAAGGCACCAAGGGGGCGGGTAGGATGCCCCCTTAATCTTCTTCTCTCCTCCTTCTTGGCTTTGAGTTATAGGTAGGTATAGGGTAGAGTTAACACTAAGGGAGGATAAGTTATGATGGTGGTTAAGGGGGGTATATATAAGGTTTAGGAGGGGAGGGGTTGGTGTGGACACATGTAGGGCTAGGATGGGCTTACAAGGTGGTTAAGGGTGGTTATAAGGATCAAATGGAGGGGACTAAGTGGCGCCACCTAAAGGGTGTGATGGGTGGTGGTTATGGTGGCCAAAGGGCATCTAAAAATGGCACCAACCATGGAAGGGCGCCATGGGTTGGCACCAACCTGAAGGCTTCTAGAAGGGAGGTGAGGTGGATGGTGGATATGGTTTGGAAGGGGTAGATGTATGGTGGAGATCAAAGGAGAGTTTGCGCCACTTTTATGGGTGGTTAAGGGTGGTTTTGGTGCCAACATGGAGGTTCCTTTTGGTGGTGGTTGAGGGGTGAAGAGGTGGCTATGTTGGCACCAACTTAGGGGTGGACTAGGTAGAGCATAGGTGGACTTAAGTAGGGTTAGTTGGTGGAGCTATTTAAATAGGGTTTTAGGGTGGTGGATGGCCATGGGAGCTAAGGTGTAGCTAAGCTAAGCAAAGCTAAGCTAGCTTAGCTAGTAGTAGAGTATAGGAGGAGGCATCTGGAGATAGGGTTTGAGGAGAGGAGCTGAGAGAGAGAAGTCTAGAGCTGAACTGGAGTTGGCAACCGCTGAAGAAGATGGCATGGAGCTACTTTAGCTGGCTTAGTGATGAGAACCTCATCATGAGCCATAACTAGCTCATTTTGACCTAATACAAAGGATAAAAGCTCCTACATAACTCAAGGAAAGGCTTAACTCAGAGAATTCAGAGTTTAAGGAGAAAATAAGTCATAAGGGGTAAAAATGTGATTTTACCAGTATAATCTGCATACAGGGTAATTCAGGGTCCAAACATAGGTCAAACAAACCGAATAAGAAGGAAAGTGGGATGATCTGACAAGGGCTACAGCAATTCCAAGGAACTAAATGATAATCTGTAACCTTAAAACAAACCCACTTCAATTCACGAGGTTCGAGGCAAAGTAAAAATAGAATAAACCCTCTAAAGTTCATAGAAAAATAATCTCTAGGGTTTAGAACCTTCAAATTGGCCTTCAGAACCCATTTTGACCTACATTGAGAACCATGCCCAATTAATAACTTAATTTGGGTTTTTGCATAAATTGACCGGTCAAACAAGGTTTAATCTAGAAATAAAATTCACCATCAGATTCCTTAGGTTCTAATTAGTCATGTATAAAAACTTGAGCCTAAGAAGAAACCTTCTTGACCAACTTTACACTTTGGTCCTCATATATTTACTTTTTGGCCCTCAACTTTTGAACCCTCGCATTTTGGCCCCAAACTTTCCTTCGTTCTTTGTGTTCAGGTCCTCCCAGCAAAACCTGCCAGCACCATGCTCCGGCGACCTTGCGCGGAGCATGGCACCACACAGGGTGAGGGGGAGGGTCTGGCAAGTAAACCGGGGGTGCCCTGCGTCGTCAGCCGTCGCAAGAACACCCCCCTGGTCGCTGCAACCACCCATACCGGACGTGCGAACGCACGGACGGTATGGGTCTCCATCTTCGGCGTCCTCCGGCGAGGGAGACACGTCGTCTCCCTCCGCCCTCCTCTCTGATTCTACCCTATAAATACCCCCCGTCGCTCCACCGTTCTTCCCAGCTCGGTCCTGACGGAGAAAGACCCCCACTTCCTCTCTTCCCACTCCGACAGGAAGCCCTCCAGCTCCGGCGGCCTCCCCTCTTCCTCCTCGTCGCTCTGCCGCACTACCAGCTGCAGGGTTGCTCTCCCTCGCTCTTCCCGCGCCACGCCGCACCCAGCTGGCGCCTCTCCGGCCCTCTCCTCGCCGCCGCCCCTTCCCCTGGGCAGCTTCTTCTCCGGCAACAGTCGATACGACTGTCGCCTGCTCCGGCCCCCCCTCGTCCTGCTAAGTAGGTAGAACCCCTCCTCTTCCTTTTCCTCACTTTACATCTTTACTGTTGCCCCGATCTGACCAATCGCCCTCATCTTCTCCACCTCCGGCCCCTGCTCCGGCGACCCGCTCCCATCACTCCAGCAACCCACACAGCTCGTCGACCACCGCAGAACCTCCGCCCTTCCACTTCCCCCAAATCACCCTCTGCAACTCCACCGAACAAACCCATCTCCCGACCCACAGTCCGACCTAGGGCAGCCCTTAGGCTCCGCCCCGCCGCCTGCACACCCCCTGACCACCTTCGCCGTGCCACGGCGAAGGTCCTCCGCGTTTCTGATTGGGCCGAGAGGCCGTTTCTCTGTAGGCAGGTACCTGCGCTCGTCGCCACCATTGTTGAAGCGAAGCAGCTTCTTCGCCTGCTGCCCCAGGTGCGCCACGCCCAGGTTACGCTCCCAGACAGTGCGAGGCGTCTTAGCGAAGTACCAGGCTACAATCGAGTCGAAGCTCTCGTGCGAAGCCCCCGCGCTTCGCCTCGACTGCCGCTGCTTCCTCTGCGCAGGCACCAAATTGGGGTGGGACATTTAGTCCCACCTCGTAACCTTTCAGAGGAGCGCGCCCGCATAAAGGCAAAAAGTGCCTTATGCTCGTTGCCTCCTGAGCACGGGGTGAGGTCCCTCTCACTCACTCGCTCGACCCGGCCTCGTCCGCGACCACGCCCCGCAGACCTGGCCCGACCCGACTTAGACTGACCTACACTCCTCGCCCACCACGCACGCCGGTGGGCCTGGACCCGGGCGCGACCCGTACCCGACTACCCGGCAGCTCTGGGAGAGCTTTCCTAAGAGCGACTTCTGTGAGAGAGAAACGCGGGGTGGGGGAGGGTAGAGTAGGTTTTTGCCCGCTGACGAGAAGCTTTGAAGTGTGCAGGCACAGGCGAAGAAGAAGAAGACGAGCGAGGCAGAGAAGAAGGACGACGAAAGCTGAAGGAAGGAGGAGCACTGTAGCAGCGGCGGTTTAAGTCGTCTGATTGGAAAATCAGACGACGTCCTGAAGGCAAAGAAGGAGAAGGAAGGCGAGGCAGAGGAGAACACAAAGAGGCTAAGGGAAGAACTGAAAGAAGAAGATCTGAAGAAAGGAAAAGAAGAAAGAAAGAAGAAGAAGAACAGGATCGCTCTGCAGAAGAAAAAGGAAGAGACGAGCAGAAACAGCTGAAAGAAGAAGAAGAACATCACCACTGCAGATAAAGAAGAAGAACAAAGGAAGAGAGCAGAAGATCTGAGAAGGAAGAAGAGGAGAAGCAAAGAGAACAGAAGAAAAGCCAACAAATTCTCTCTCTCTTTCTTTATTTTTGTAAAAGAAACTTGTACCCCTAGAATACAACTTGCTCCCTGAGTTCGACCTCGGGAACTCTTTTATTTTCCGAGTAACAAATTGTATTAAACTGGTAATTACCTCTCTCTATACTATACTACGACGAAATAATAAAACTATAGAGGAAGGTGACCACCAGTTTTTGGCGCCGTTGCCGGGGAGCAACGGCTATTCTAGAGGTAAACATTCCTGTTTCTTTTTAGTTTCTGATAATCTCCTCTCTTTTGTGCAGCTACAGGAAATCAAGAAGACAAGCAACCGCACGACAACCACTCCGAGGTCAGGTAAATTTTTTCCTCTCGCTATTAACCCCTAAACTCTAAAGAGGAAGAAAAGAAAAGAACAAGCAATATAGGGCTAACCTGTCTTCCATACTTAGTAACCATAAAAAGTTGCATGTTTTCAACCCATTACTCCTGCACACTATTAAGGGTATTTAAGGGCTAACACATTCTTGCTTGAGCCCTAATTACCCAACAAAGAGCTAACTGGACCAAGTAGAGCCAACCTAGGATCCAACACTAGGGATTTAGAGACACACTCCTTAAGCAAGAATTGAGAAAATCAAATGAAGTGTGCCCAAGCCCTTGTCTGAAAATACCTATTCAAAGAAAACCTAAAACAATTGGCTCTCTAAACACTTGAACCCTAAAAGACAAGACTTAAAAACTCTCAAAGGAAACAAGAGGTAAAGTTGACCCTTTGGGTCGACCAACCTTAAATTAGGTCACTCTTTGCACTTAAAAGACTAAAGTTCAAGTGAAACCTTAAGCACCCTGATCTTAAAATAAAAATTGGTAGACTTAAGAGGTCAAGATCCCCATTCTGGTCTACCTGGAACCGCAGTGACAAGAGAGGTCGGGTGGGGGAAACCCTGTAACCCGTGGGGACGCTCTACCGTGTAGGGGTCTTTGCGGGACTCTCCCTCTCTGGCTGCCCAGGTAATTCTCAGGTGGACGATCTTTCTGATCAAGGGGTCCATCTGCCCCGCACCTCTATAGTCACCCAACACATTTTTGGGTGTCTTGATTGGGTCCAGCACCTTCTAAACTCATCTCTTCCAACAGTGCATGTACGGAAGGAGGTCCTTAAGACCACCCTTAAGACCTCCTTTAGAAATTCGCTCTCGTCAAGGCCAAGCCTCGACGCCCGTGTTTGTGCAGCAACACCCTCACATTATTCTCTCTTCTGATTCAGAACCAAGTTCTTCTTCTTCCCCCATCATGGCTCAGCCAGTTGAGGAAGAAAATAATCTGGAGCACCAGCTCCAGCGACTCAATGACCTCTTCCAAAACTTCGTGCACCCACCACAGCGTCCTATGATGCGGGACCACTACAATCCTGCTGCGGTGGCCATTGAGCCTCGAGTCAGAATCCCGACTGGAGGACCTGATTCCGAATTAAAGCCCAACATGATTCATGCTATACCTAAATTCCATGGGCTTAATTCTGAAGATCCCTTCCAGCACATCAAACAACTAAAGCATCTGGCCCAAACTTTTGGGTCAGATGCGCAAAATCGGGATATTCTTCTCATGAAGATGTTCTCCTTTTCTCTTATGGACAAGGCCGCCCATTGGTATCAAACTCAGACCCAGCCAATCAACACTTGGGAAGAACTTCAATCCGAGTTTTTGAAAAAGTTTTTTCCCGTTGGTCGGACCAACGCCTTGCGCCATCAGATTACACACTTCACTCAACAATCAGGAGAACCTCTCCATGAGGCATGGGATCGTTTTCAGGATCTCATGAGAAAGTGCCCTCATTACGGAGTTCCTAAATGGGAACAAGTCCAATCTTTTTACCAGGGACTCCGTGAGGACATCCGCCTTTCGTCAATGCAACTTGAGGAGGAAATATCATGGGTCAACATGAAGACACCGTGTGGGAGATTCTCGAAAACATGTGCGAGAACTCCATCAACAATGACTCCATGGGATTATTCGACAGGACGAATAACCGCACAGCGACGAATCTTAGGGGAGCACATGAGACGCAGGGCCTGTCCGCATCAGTCGACCTGGAATTAATGGCCAGTCGATTGGACAAGGTTTCAATCATTGAGAAGAAGGTGGATGAGCTAACTCAGCACTTGCAGCGAGCAACCTCCTCGCGTAACTCCTTTGCACAACCTCCTTCCATACAGGAAACTGTGCAAAACATTCTCCATCGATCTTCCCCTAGGATGGATCCATATACATCCCCATCTGATTCTCGAATCGGAGGATCACCCGATCCTATCTATACCTGCCCGAAAAATTCCATTCCCCCTTTCCCTGATTCTCTAGAGGTTCCTCAAACCTGCGAGGACCTCAACGCCATCCAGAACGACCCATTCTCCAACACTTACAACCCTGGATGGCGAAACATACCAATTTTCAGTGGGCAGGAAATTCCCAAATCCAAAGACCACCTTTTCAGTCCCGCCCACAGCCCTCTCGTCATTACCAGCCGCCTCAGCCTCGGCCCAACCCTACTTATCCATCAGGGCCAAATCAGGATCAAATGTCCCTAATCCTTCAGACTCTGGCTGACATTCAAAGAACGAATGCGGCTATTCAAAAACAGCACAAGGACGAACTTACAGAGGTTAAAACTCAATTGGCCCAGTTGGCAAATTCTCACCAACCAGGCACACTCCCTTCCCAACCTCTTCCTAACCCGAATAACGTGCCGACCCCAGCAGCAGCCACCCCTCTTACCAAACCCAAACCAAAATCAGGCCGGATTAAATTCTGTAACAACACGTAGTGGTAAAACAACTCAAGACCCGCATTATCCAAGCCACTCCAAGCCTGATAACCATGACCCTAGGATAGTTATCCAAGATACCACTGTCCCGGATCCACAACCTGGACCTATCCTAGAAGAACCAACCAAGATCCCGTTTCCCGAGGCCTTGACCAAGGGAAAGAAGACCACCAAACCCGTGGCCCCTGAGGAGGACCTGGTCAAGCTCTTTGAGCAGGTCCACATAAACATCCCCTTGATGGATGCAATCCGCCACGTACCAACTTACGCACGATTTCTAAAGAATATATGTACACCCCAGCGTAAGCCGCGAACCAAGGGAGGGAGCCCAATTGTTCTGTCAGAGCAAGCCAGCTCTGTAATCCTCAGTAGACTCCCACCCAAGGCAAAAGATCCTGGTACTCCCCTGATTTCCTGCAAGATAGGTGGTACCCAATTTGATAGAGCATTGTTAGACTTGGGTGCATCCATAAACCTGATACCCACATCCTTACTTGACCATCTAGAAGAATCTGAGCTAAAACCAACCGAGGTGACATTACAATTAGCAGATCGATCTATAAAGTCACCAAAAGGGATTCTCGAGGATGTTATTGTAAGAGTACGGGATTTCTATTTCCCAGTGGACTTTATAGTCTTAGATATGGACGCACCTGAGAACCCTAGGGATACACCAATCATTCTAGGGAGACCTTTCTTGGCTACTGCTAGAGCCAACATCAGCTGTGAGGAGGGCCAAATAGAGCTCAAATTTCGGAATCAAACACTGAAAATTGATATATTTAAGGCCCAACAAGGAATCAATTGCGGAGTCATCGAACAGATTTGTGACATTAGGACTTTGGTTGATGAAACACACTTCCAGAATGATCTGATTATATCTCATCAACCGCAGAAAGATCTTGATCCGCAAACTGAGGAGTCAAATCCAGATATGAACAACCCAGTAACTCCCACCCTTGAACCTCACATCTATACTGAACCACCCGCTGCTACTGATAACCCCATCCTCGAACTGAAGCCCCTTCCTGCTCACTTGAAATACATCTTTTTGGGTTCTAATTAGACCCTTCCTGTGATTATCAATTCCAACCTCAGTCCTGAACAGGAATCTCGTCTGATTATTATCCTCCAGCAACATCGCAGGGCCATCGGGTGGACTCTCGATGATTTGACTGGAATAAGTCCCTCTTATTGTACTCATCATATCTATTCAGAAGAGGGCACACGACCTTCTCGTGAAATGCAGAGACGCTTAAACCCCAATCTGCAGGAGGTCGTGAAAAAGGAGATCATCAGCTGGTTAGATGCCGGAATCATCTACCCGATCTCCGATAGTCGTTGGGTGAGCCCAATTCAGGTCGTGCCCAAGAAGGCAGGACTCACCTCTATAACGACTGAAACCGGAGAAATCATTCCTACCCGACTAGCCAACTCGTGGAGAGTCTGTATAGATTACCGCCGACTCAATTCCTCCACGAAGAAGGATCATTTCCCACTACCCTTCATTGATCAAATTCTCGAAAAACTTGCGGGAAATAGGTTCTTCTGCTTTCTTGACGGGTACTCCGGTTATAACCAGGTGGCAATCCATCCTGAGGACCAAGAAAAGACCACGTTCACCTGCCCCTTCGGAACATACGCTTTCCGAAGGATGCCTTTCGGTCTTTGCAATGCACCCGCTACTTTTCAGCGATGCATGCTTGCCATATTCTCAGATATGGTAGGTGATTATCTGGAAGTCTTCATGGATGACTTTTCAGTTTTCGGAGCATCATTCGACAATTGCCTCCAACACTTGGTCCAGATACTCAGGCGGTGCATCGATGTGAATTTGGTTCTTTCCTGGGAAAAGAGCCATTTCATGGTGCCTGAGGGAATTGTCCTGGGGCACTCAATTTCGGAAAAAGGCATCCAAGTGGACCGAGCTAAGGTTGATCTAATTTCTCACCTTTCTATGCCTAGCTCGATCAAGGACATCCGATCTTTTTTGGGGCATGTCGGTTTTTATCGACGATTTATCCCTAATTTTTCAAAAATCGCACGCCCCCTGACCACTCTTCTCTCCAAGGATGTTCCTTTTGAAATTTCCAAGGAATGCACTCAAGCATTTGAAATCCTACGTGACCGAGTCACCCAAGCCCCGATCCTACAGTCCCCTGATTGGTCACAACCCTTTGAGATCATGTGCGATGCATCCGACTTCGCTGTAGGAGCGATTTTGGGGCAGAAAATTGACGGGAAACCTGTGGTCATTTACTACGCCAGCAAAACACTCGACGAGGCTCAGCGTAACTATACGGTTACTGAGAAAGAGCTGCTAGCTGTAGTATTTGCCCTAGAAAAATTCAGATCGTACCTTCTGGGTTCCCGTGTCATCATATACTCGGATCACACAGCTGTGAGGCATCTCCTTGCAAAGAAGGACGCGAAACCTCGATTAATCCGATGGATCTTGTTGTTGCAAGAATTTGACCTTGAGATTCGCGACAAAGCGGGAAAGCAAAATGTGGTAGCTGATCACTTGTCCCGTCTTCCTTCTGAAATAATTGACCCTTCCGGACCCATCACTGAGCACTTTCCCGATGAGCACCTGCTGACTATTGGTACTAGCCTTCCATGGTTTGCTAATGTAGTAAATTACTTGGCATCTCATCAGATCCCGTCCGATTGGCCGAAGGCCAAGAAGGACAAATTACGCTCCGATGCCAAGTATTACATTTGGGAAGACCCATACCTCTTCCGCATAGGTGCCGATCAGATCATCCGGAGATGTGTCCCGAAAGAGGAATTCAACAATATCCTCTCTTTCTGCCATGACCAGGCATGAGGTGGCCATTTCGCCGGGCATAAAACCGCATCAAAAGTCCTCCAGTGCGGCTTTTACTGGCCCACACTGTTCAAAGACGCGTACAGTCACTGCAAGGCATGCAGTCGTTGCCAGACTTTGGGCAACATGAGCCATCGCGACATGATGCCTATGCAACCGATTCTAGTATGCGAAATCTTTGATGTTTGGGGGATTGATTTTATGGGCCCCTTTCCTGTTTCGGATGGTTTCGAATACATTCTGTTGGCTGTGGACTACGTGTCCAAATGGATCGAAGCCATACCGACCCGAACCTGTGATCACAAAATCGTTCTCAAATTCATTCATCAAAACATTTTCTCAAGGTTCGGGATTCCTCGTGCAATAATCTCTGATGGGGGGACCCATTTCACAAATGCTCAGTTTAGGTCACTGATGACCAAATACGGGGTGTCTCACTGAATCTCTACTCCTTACCACCCCCAAACTAATGGTCTAGCTGAGCTGTCTAATCGGGAGATCAAGAAAATCCTGCAAGTCACTGTTCGGCCTGACAGGAAGGACTGGTCGTCCCGACTTCCAGAAGCATTGTGGGCCTATAGGACCGCCCACAAGACCCAATTGGGCATGTCTCCCTTTAGATTGGTGTACGGAAAGGCATGCCACCTTCCCGTAGAACTGGAGCATAAAGCCTATTGGGCAGTACGGAACTGTAATCTAGATCTTTCCAAGGCTGGGACCCACAGAAAACTCCAAATCAGCGAGATCGATGAATTACGCCTAGACGCGTACGAGAACTCGCAAATCTACAAGGAGCGGGTTAAAGCCTTCCACGACAAACACATCTCAAGAAAGATCTTTCATCCTGGTCAAAAGGTCCTACTTTTTGATTCCCGACTCACACTTTTCCCGGGAAAGCTGAGGTCCAAGTGGGTCGGACCATATTTGGTCCGACAGGTTTTTGGAAATGGAGCAATCGAAATCAGTCCACTCAGCCACGATTATGAACCTTTCATCGTGAACGGTCAGAGACTCAAGCCGTTCATTGATGTAACTTCTACTGATTTGGCTGAAGCATCTTATATCCTCCATTCCCCTTGAGCTTATTGCGCCCAGCCGATGGCGTAAAACTCAACGCTTAACGGGAGGCAACCCGTCATTTTCCTAAAAATCCAAAACTTTTTCTGACACCTTTTTGCACTTAAGGTTCACCCTTGTAGACAGCCGACCCCACCTCAGATGCTTGCATCTGGGATTAGAAATCGTCCGCAAAAATTCAACCAGACCCATTCACTCATCCAAATTTCTGTCTTAAGGAATGAACTAAGTTAAATAAAAACCCCCTAGGTTACAATGAGGACATTGCAAATCTTAGGCATGGGGGGGTATGAAAGTGCAAAACTTGTAAGAAAATGTTTCAAACAAAAAATTCACATATGCCAAAAACACCATAAAAATTAAAAATTTTTTCGAAAAAGAATAAGAGGAAAAAAGGAGAAGAAAATTTTGTGGAGGAGAAAAGAAACAAAAGGAAAAAAGGAGCACAAAATATAAGAAAAAAGTGATAGTCATTAGTAAGGAACTAAGGAATTAACCTAAGTTCTAGACCACATTCAAGAAAATAACTGAAAAGTGCACAATGAGATTAGTAAGAACGCAAACCTTAGGCATTCTTGGATAGACTCTTAGTACCCATTAAGATCTGAACATTCCTCAAGAGGTTGAGGAAAATGAAAAGCTGAAGTATTAGGTCTAAGGCTTAGGGAGTATTTGGCCTCGTTAACTAATTTTTGGTTTACGGGACTTAGTAACCTAAGCACCCTAACCTCACACACAGCCTGGTTCAGTAAGCGTAAAAATCAAAATCATGCAGAAGCGTTGCAAAATTCTGAAAAGAACACCTAGAATAGGAGCGGCCGACCAACACAAGTTGATTTGGACGAGTTCCCAGCGCGGAGAGGCGGGAAATCCCCTCGAAGATGCGTAACAAAATATCATCTCCTCGGTGCTTGTCTCTTAGGATATTTACATATCCTACTGGGGGCATGTAAGCACTCTACTGATTCAGATTCCATGGATGGCATTATCTCGAAGTGTCAATTGCCAGGGTCTGGATTCGGCCACGGAACACCATGGATGGGATTATCTCGAAATCTCAATAGCCAGGGTTCCGGGGGTTGCCATGGGCGGTGCTATCTCGAAGCATCGATCGCCAGGAACCCTTGAGGATTGATGATGGGAGCAAGGAATCTGATACAGACCGTGTTGAAAAGCCACTCCTAGGCTAGAACTAAAAAGAAAAAGAGAGAGAAAACTCTCCAAACAGAAAAACTTTCTATCTCTCTCTTATAAAACGCACTGCGAACTGAGCCAGGGCTAAAATCATTTCAAGCACGGGTGCTTTAACCACAAAGTCCAATAAACCTTAGGTTAGTTCTTGTGGGCCTTAAAAACCTTTGCTAAAGACTGAGGCTAAGACTAGACAGATTTGGATCTTGATTGGTACTAGAGTACCTTTTAGGCCTATGGTCAGCATTCTAACCTAATCTGAGCTCAAATGAAAAAGCACTTATCTAAAGCTATTAAGAACTTCATGGTCTAGAACAAGGGTTGAAACCTTAAGTTTTTGCTAAGGGACTAGCAAAAGCTAGGCATGGGGGTATGATGAGAACCTCATCATGAGCCATAACTAGCTCATTTTGACCTAATACAAAGGATAAAAGCTCCTACATAACTCAAGGAAAGGCTTAACTTAGAGAATTCTGAGTTTAAGGAGAAAATAAGTCATAAGGGGTAAAAATGCAATTTTACCAGTATAATCTGCATACAGGGTAATTCAGGGTCCAAACATAGGTCAAACAAACCGAATAAGAAGGAAAGTGGGATGATCTGACAAGGGCTACAGCAATTCCAAGGAACTAAATGATAATCTGTAACCTTAAAACAAACCCACTTCAATTCACGAGGTTCGAGGCAAAGTAAAAATAGAATAAACCCTCTAAAGTTCATAGAAAAATAATCTCTAGGGTTTAGAACCTTCAAATTGGCCTTCAGAACCCATTTTGACCTACATTGAGAACCATGCCCAATTAATAACTTAATTTGGGTTTTTGCATAAATTGACCGGTCAAACAAGGTTTAATCTAGAAATAAAATTCACCATCAGATTCCTTAGGTTCTAATTAGTCATGTATAAAAACTTGAGCCTAAGAAGAAACCTTCTTGACCAACTTTACACTTTGGTCCTCATATATTTACTTTTTGGCCCTCAACTTTTGAACCCTCGCATTTTGGCCCCAAACTTTCCTTCGTTCTTTGCGTTCAGGTCCTCCCTGCAAAACCTGCCAGCACCATGCTCGGGCGACCTTGCGCGGAGCATGGCACCGCACAGGGTGAGGGGGAGGGTCTGGCAAGTAAACCGGGGGTGCCCTGCGTCGTCAGCCGTCGCAGGAACACCCCCCTGGTCGCTGCAACCACCCATACCGGTCGTGCAAATGCACGGACGGTATGGGTCTCCATCTCCGGCGTCCTCCGGCGAGGGAGACACGTCGTCTCCCTCCGCCCTCCTCTCTGATTCTACCCTATAAATACCCCCCGTCGCTCCACCGTTCTTCCCAGCTCGGTCCTGACGGAGAAAGACCCCCACTTCCTCTCTTCCCACTCCGACAGGAAGCCCTCCAGCTCCGGCGGCCTCCCCTCTTCCTCCTCGTCGCTTTGCCGCACTACCAGCTGCAGGGTTGCTCTCCCTCGCTCTTCCCGCGCCACGCCGCACCCAGCTGGCGCCTCTCCGGCCCTCTCCTCGCCGCCGCCCCTTCCCCTGGGCAGCTTCTTCTCCGGCGACAGTCGATACGACTGTCGCCTGCTCCGGCCCCCCCTCGTCCTGCTAAGTAGGTAGAACCCCTCCTCTTCCTTTTCCTCACTTTACATCTTTACTGTTGCCCCGATCCGACCAATCGCCCTCACCTTCTCCACCTCCGGCCCCTGCTCCGGCGACCCGCTCCCATCACTCCAGCAACCCACACGGCCCGCCGACCACCGCAGAACCTCCGCCTCCTCACCCTGATCAACCTCCGCCCTTCCACTTCCCCCAAATCACCCTCTGCAACTCCACCGAACAAACCCATCTCCCGACCCACAGTCCGACCTAGGGCAGCCCTTAGGCTCCGCCCCGCCGCCTGCACACCCCCTGACCACCTTCGCCGTGCCACGGCGAAGGTCCTCCGCGTTTCTGATTGGGCCGAGAGGCCGTTTCTCTGTAAGCAGGTACCTGTGCTCGTCGCCGCCATTGTTGAAGCGAAGCAGCTTCTTCGCCTGCTGCCCCAGGTGCGCCACGCCCAGGTTACACTCCCATACAGTGCGAGGCCTCTTCGCGAAGTACCAGGCTACAGTCGAGTCGAAGCTCTCGCGCGAAGCCCCCGCGCTTCGCCTCGACTGCCGCTGCTTCCTCCGCGCAGGCACCCAAATTGGGGTGGGACATTTAGTCCCACCTCGTAACCTTTCAGAGGTGCGCGCCCGCATAAAGGCAAAAAGTGCCTTATGCTCGTTGCCTCCTGAGCATGGGGTGAGGTCCCTCTCACTCACTCGCTCGACCCGGCCTCGTCCGCGACCATGCCCCGCGGACCTGGCCCGACCCGACTTAGACTGACCTGCACTGCTCGCCCACCACGCACGCCGGTGGGCCTGGACCCGGGCGCGACCCGTACCCGACTACCCGGCAGCTCTGGGAGAGCTTTCCTAAGAGCGACTTCTGTGAGAGAGAAACGCGGGGTGGGGGAGGGTAGAGTAGGTTTTTGCCCGCTGACGAGAAGCTTTGAAGTGTGCAGGCACAGGCGAAGAAGAAGACGAGCGAGGCAGAGAAGAAGGACGATGAAAGCTGAAGGAAGGAGGAGCACTGTAGCAGCGGCGGTTTAAGTCGTCTGATTGGAAAATCAGACGACGTCCTGAAGGCAAAGAAGGAGAAGGAAGGCGAGGCAGAGGAGAACACAAAGAGGCTAAGGGAAGAACTGAAAGAAGAAGATCTGAAGAAAGGAAAAGAAGAAAGAAAGAAGAAGAAGAACAGGACCGCTCTGCAGAAGAAAAAGGAAGAGACGAGCAGAAACAGCTGAAAGAAGAAGAAGAACATCACCACTGCAGATAAAGAAGAAGAACAAAGGAAGAGAGCAGAAGATCTGAGAAGGAAGAAGAGGAGAAGCAAAGAGAACAGAAGAAAAGCCAACAAATTCTCTCTCTCTCTTTCTTTATTTTTGTAAAAGAAACTTGTACCCCTAGAATACAACTTGCTCCCTGAGTTCGACCTCGGGAACTCTTTTATTTTCCGAGTAACAAATTGTATTAAACTGGTAATTACCTCTCTCTATACTATACTACGACGAAATAATAAAACTATAGAGGAAGGTGACCACCACTTAGCTTGCTAGTTCTTTGCTAGCTGCTAAGCCAAGCTAAAGCAAGCTGTCTTCTACTAAAATATGTTGAGGTGAGCTGGGTCTGATATTCCTAGGGAGGACCTAGCTAGTTGAAGTAGCTAAGGTAGCTTAGCACAACTAAGTTGAGCTAAGTTGAGTCCCCGAGAGCTAGACTTGAGCTTCTTGAGCTAAGATGAAGTCATCTTTAGCTGGATGAAGTTGAGTGGAGTTGTATGTAGCTGGACCTGAGCTAGGGTGAACTCCAGTCAATTTAGCTGAGCTTGCTAGAGCACCCAGTTTACTGATGGGAGCTGAGATGAGCTAGACTCAACTAAGTTGAGCAGGATCTGAGCTAACTTGAGCTAAGGTGAGCTAAGATGAACTCTCTTGAGCTACCATTCAGCTGAGATGAGCTGAATGGAGCTAGGATGACCTAACCCTAATTCAAGTGAGCTAGAATCCAACTATGGTGAGCTAGATCAAGCTGAGTTCCAACTGGTTTGAGCTTCTTCTTCACCAGTTGCCTTCCCGAGTGCTAGGGTTCTTGAGATCTGATTATCTGTATATCCCTAACACTCACAAAAACACATAAAAAAGATAACAAAAATGTGTGATGCATGCCTAACCTAGTTTATCCTAAATGCTACCCAAAAACCCATTTGCGGAGCAAAATCCTAAGAGCTAGGTTTGTTTTAATGCATAAGAATGATGATAAACTAACGTTTATCAACCCCTTACCTGACATGACAACCCTTCCACCCAGAGATCGAGAGTGCCCTTTGCAGAGAGCTTATCTGACTCTGGGCAAACTTCTGCTAGCTCATCTGGAGCCAAAGATAGGACAGACGAAATCATGGAGACTTTCAAGCTAGTGTAGATTAACCTACCTTTCCTTGAGGCTATCTAGCAGATTCTGTCCTATGCCTGCTTTCTAAAGGACCTGTGCATGAAAAAGCAGCAATCGCAGAAACAGGTCCAATCAAAAGTTGTCCTACCTGATTCTGTTAACTTAATTATACAACACAGGACACCCTCGAAACTTAAGGACCCAGGAGCCCCATACATCTCAGTGGTCATTGGTGACCTACATATAGATGAGGCTCTACTTGATCTGTGTGCAAGGGCAAACATCCTTCTGAGCTACGTATATGAACAACTTGGAGGAGGCAATCTGAAGCCTTTCCCCATAATCCTCCAAGTTGTAGACCGATCCTCAAAGACACCACGGGGCCTATTGGAGGATGTCCTCGAGAGAGTGGAGGATTTCTTCTTCCCCATTGACTTTCTGGTATTTTACACTGACCCTACCAACAAACCAACCAAGCCCTCCATCATCTTGGGCTGCCCTTTTCTTGCGACTTCTAATGCTTCAATTAATTATCATACTGGAGCATTAAAAATGGGCTTTGGGAATAGGAAAATTCGACTTAATGTGTTTGATGCTTATAAACAAGCTAGATTTGAGGATTGTTCCTATGTTGAGGTGGTAGATGACCTGATTGAAGAGACAACTCCTGCAATTTTATGTGATGACCCCCTTCAACATGTCATGCTAAATGATCATTCCCATCTCTTGGAGGAATGTGAAGGGGATGTACTAGAACTTGAGGAGTTGCTTGGAGTTTCTACTGAGTCTCTCTTCCCATCATACCTGCCTAAGGTAGATCTGCTACCTGAGATCAGGACATCTATTATGAAACCCTCAACCATACAAGCTCGCAACCTTGAACTGAAACCCCTCCTAGAAACTCTCAAGTATGTATTCCTTGGGCCAAATGAAACGCTCCCTGTAATCATCTCATCTATGCTATCTACGATGCAAGAGGAAGCCTTGCTAGACTGCTTATCAAGGCACAAGTTAGCCATAGCTTGGACAATCGCTGATATTAAGGGTATAGACTCTACACTCTGCATGCATCACATTTATACTGATGATTCCATCAAACCATTTTGAGACATGCAAAGGCGTCTTAACCCCAACATGGGGGAGGTGGTTAAAAAGGAGATTCTGAAGTGGTTGGATGCTAGGATCATATATCTCATCGTGGATAGCAAATGGGTTAGTCAAATCCATGTGGTGCCTAAGAAGGTAGGCCTTACGGTAGAAACCAATGACCAGGGAGAACAAGTGGTGACCAGACCCTCAACTGGATGGAGGGTCTGCATAGACTACCACAAACTGAACACCGCTACCCAGAAGGATCACTTTCCCTTGCCCTTTATTGATAAGATCCTCAAGAAATTGGCAGGGAACAAGTATTTCTATTTTTTAAATGGATATTCTGGATATAACCAGGTTGCAGTCTTCCCTAACGACTAGGATAAGACAACTTTTACTACTCCTTACGTCACTTTTGCATTCAGGTGTATGCTATTTGGATTATGTAATGCACCAGCAACCTTCCAGCGGTGTATGATGTCCATTTTCTCAGACATTATTGACAAGTGTGTCGAGGTTTTTATGGATGACTTCTCCATTTATGGCTCGTCTTTCGACCAGTGTTTCTTGCACTTAGAGAATGTGCTAAAGAGATGTAAGGAGACTGGTTTAGTCCTTAGCTGGGAGAAATCATTTCATGGCACAAAAAGGCATTGTACTTGGGCATGTTGTGTCTAAGAGGGGTTTGGAAGTAGATAAGGCCAAGGTTGATTCTATTTCTAAATTTCCATTGCCCATGAATGTCAAATAGATTAGATCCTTTTTGGGCCATGCAGGCTTTTATAGGCGATTTATAAAGAATTTCAACAAAATTTCTAGGCCACTTTGTGACCTATTGGCGAAGGAATCTTCCTTCGACTTTGATTCAAAGTGTGCCGAGGCCTTTTACACGCTAAAGGAGGCCTTGATCTCTACGCCTATTCTCCGAGCTCCAGATTGGGCACTCCCATTCAAGCTGATGTGTGATGCTTCGGATTACACAGTGGGAGTAGTCCTTGGACAAAGGGTTGAGGGAAGACCACATGTGCTGCACTATGCCAGCAAGACTTTAATCGAACCACAACAAAACTACACCATCACTAAAAAGGAATTACTTGTTGTAGTTTTTGCTTTGGAGAAGTTTAGGTCTCATCTTCTTGGTTCTAAGGTGGTCATTTTTACTGATCATGAGGCAGTGAAGCACCTCATTGCCAAGAAAGATTCTAAGCCACGACTTATTAGGTGGATCTTACTCCTTTAAGAATTTGACTTGGAGATTCGTGAGAAGAAAGGAGTGGAAAATGTAGTGGTTGACCACCTATCTTGCCTCCCACTTGATGACTCTCTATCTGGAGGCATCCGCGAGACATTTCCTGATGAAACCCTTATGGCAGTAACACCAACTTCACCTGGGTATGCTAATACCGTCAATTACTTGGTCACTGGAGAAACTCTTGGCTCTTGGGATGAGTAGAAACGGAAGAAATTCATTTCCCAAGCTAGATACTTTCATTAGGAAGAGCCAGAATTAGTTGGAATTGGACAATGACCAAGTATTCAGACGATGCGTGCCTGAAGAAGAGCAACAAAGTGTGTTGAGATTTTGCCATAAACTTCATTGTGAAGGACACTTTGGTGCTATGAAAATGGCTTTTAAGGTTCTCCAATCTGATTTTTGGTGGCCTACTTTATTTAAGGATTCTCATAACTTTATTAAGGCCTGTATTAGATGTCAACGGACTGGAACAATTGGAAAGAGGAATGAGATACCCCAACACCCGACCCAACCAGTTGAAATTTTTGATGTTTGGGGGATAAACTTCATGGGTCCCTTCCCTTTGTCCCATGGATATGAGTATATCTTGGTGGCAGTTGATTATGTCTCCAAGTGGATAGAGGACATTCCTACAGGCACAAATGACCACTCTGTGGTCTTGAAATTTGTGAAGGTCAATATCATATCTCGCTTCGGCTGCCATAAGACAATTCTAAGCGATAGGGGACCTCATTTCCGAAACCACCATTTCAATCGGCTACTCAAGAGTCTAGGAGTAACTCACAAGATCGCTATCCCTTACCATCCTCAGACAAGTGGCCAAGTTGAAGTGTCAAATAGGGAGATAAAAAACATTTTGGAAAAAACCATTAGGCCTGATAGGAAGGACTGGTCCTAAAAGCTCGATGATGCTTTATGGGCTTATCGAACAACCTACAAAACCCCTTTGGGTATGTCTCCCTTTCGGATAGTGTATGGGAAAGCATGCCATTTACCTATTGAGCTTGAACATAGGGCACTCTGGGCTATCCAAAGTATCAACCTGGATTTAGAGCAAGTAGGTAAGGCACGATTAATGGAGTTGACTGAGCTTGAGGAGTTGAGGAATGATGATTATGACACCTCCCAAGCTTATAAAGAGAGAACTAAGGTCTTCCATGATAAGTATATCCTTAGAAAGACCTTTAAGCCCAATCAGCAAATCTGGCTTTTCAATTCCAGACTCAAGCTTTTTCCAGGGAAATTGAAATCTCATTGGGATGGGCCATATATAATCACCAAAGTGTTTCCGCATGGGGCTGTGGAGAACAAGAGCCCTTCCCCTTCAGCAATGCCCTTTACCGTCAATGGCCAATGATTAAAACCATATGTTACTTTGGATAGCCATCTAGTTGACGTGGTCACTCTCGAGGAGCCTTAGCTCCTTTCATTCTTCGCCTCAAGTAACATCTTCCCTTGGCTATTTTACTTTCAATGAGGACATTATTTGAATCAAGAATGGGGGGATAGGACCTGAGTCATCTGTTTATAGTATATATACATATTGCATTCATGCATTCATATTGCATTAAAAAAAAAAGTTTTAATTTGTTGAGCTTAATCGGTTAGTCCCAACAATCTCTGTAGATGAGTTACTTAAAGTTCTGGGATGGAACAAATGATGAGATAAGACCTTAAATGTCTCTCTTTAGGAGATAAGCAAGAGATATTAATCTTAGACTCTTAAGGCTAGGTTGGCTTAAAAATCTAAGTATTTGTTAAAGATATGGATTTTGACTCAAGCAATTGAGCTACTTGAGAAGTTGATGTATTAAGTTAAGGGATTAGGAAGTATAGAACATCTCTGTTTATTCCTTGGTTTGGAGATCGTTGAAACCGAAGTATCTTTTCACTTACACAAACTTAAAACTAGGTCAACCATGTGAGAGCTTACCGTGGGTTCTGTCAGAACTAGGGTTGGGGACTCTAAATTAATGCACCTTAACTTACATTCAAACTTAATAGAGATCCTTGCAAGGTATGGCTAGCATGTCACACGTAGTAACCCCTGGGTGTGGGATGTCCAAAGCCCAACCTTGTGCCTCGAGTCTTCATAGATTTTACTTAGGTGAAGCATTTAGAAAGGACGAAGGAGAGCCACTCACCAGAAAAAAAAAAAGAGAAAAAAATGAAATGGAGAATAAAAAAAGAGAGGGAAATAACACCTCATTACACATAGGTGTCATTGAAAATAAAAAGTACCTCGTTATACATGGGTACTAGAATTATGAAAGAGAAAAAAAAATAAAAAATGGAGAAATGGCTAAGGAGATATACACTGGGTTCACCTTTGTGTTGACCTCAAAATAAAAAAAGTGAGGAGAAAGTTGCCAAGTCTAAGTATGGTTGAACCTAGGAAGGTCTAGGTAGGTGAAGGGAAAGTCCAGTCCTAGGAACATATGGGAAGAACAACTGTGGATGAACATTAATCAAATTATACACTCAGCACTAACACTTTAACCTCTAGGATTTACAAACTATAGGCTAAACTTAGAAGTTTAAGAAACCATTGCCCGAGACCAAAACTGAAGCAAATCAAGTCTAAATTTTGACTAGTACTTGGATACCTTAAGGTTTAAGGTTAGTATTTCAAGAAATCTCTAAAGGGGAGATATAATAAGGCATCCTAACGATTAATTCTAGCCTAGAACTTAGGAGTTCTTCATAGATGTTGCTAGGGACTAGCAAAAACTAGGCATGGGGACATTTGATGAGCCCATATTTATGGGCTATTCATGTATTTTAATGCCTAGACATTAAGTTAACATATACATTTATATAGCATACATTAGAATGTAAATTGGGTAACATAAAATTGCCTATTTCATGCATTTCATGCATTATATGCATTGATAATATCAATTAGAATAGCATGCATTAGAATAGTTAATCCATTAGGTGCATTACATGCATTGTTTTGTTTTAATATAGAAATTAAGGGTTTGCACATAAATAACTCATCATTTCTGTTTCATTTTTTTATTCTTTTCTTCTTAACGGTTGCAGAAGTTGCGACCATTGAAGAGCAACAATGTGGGCGATGAAAGTGGATCTTGGTTGCACACGTTGGTTGACGCTTCATCTCCCTCTCCAACTTCCTACAGCATAAGAGACCTCCGACAACTCAGATCCAGAGGCCACCACCCCCACACCATCATCGTGTAGAGCATCAAGCTCCTTCCCACTTCGCCACTGTGGGCCTCGACCGTGGCAAGAGTTCTGCTACCATGGGCGTGCGGGGTGACAGCGTACACCGCCATCTGCATAGCCTTGCAATACCACCGTAACCGCAACCATCACTGCACCAGCAGCCCTCACCGTGCCATACACACGCAGTCATAGCCACACCACCATGCACATGCGCCTCACATCAATCCTCGTTGTGCCATCCCCTTAGATTAAGTCGTCTAAGAAGGTTCTAGGACATCTGAAGACCCAACCTGCTTCTCCACCTTGCATGCAGCCACCTCCAACACACCGCTTCACCTCCTCGCATGCAACCCTTTGTGCATGCACACCTAGTAACCATCCTCACCACGCGTGCCTTCACACCCGTGAGCAGTAGCCAGGAGAGCACCATCACCTCCCGCACTCATGCCCAATGCCTGCGTGTGCACCTCTCCTTCCCTCTGGCACAAGCACGCAGCAGCTGCGTGCCCCCCAATGCCAACTTCCTCTTCTTCTTCTTCATCTTCTCCTCCACCAATAGAAGGAACCCAACACCACCGCCGGTCCTTGTCCTTGCAGCCATCAACTTTGGCCATGAAGCTTCACACTGCTCCAACGGACTCGTCTCGACCCCTCGAGCACAATCACCCCTTCAACCGCACCAACCAGCCACTATCTCGCCGGCTAGAGAGCCTCACCGCCGGCGACCACCTTCGCTCTGGTCGACCACCTCCGACCACCATCGTCGACACCATCACCACCCATGCATAGCTCTCGATGATGACAATCTTCCTCAAGCTCCTCGGCCCCCGCCATTGGCCTCTCGACGCGCATGCACAAAGGGAAGATTTCCCCTATTTTGGGTCAAATTTCCTTTTACATCTTATGCCATTGCCAAGATATCATTTATTATTTTATTACTATTATATTGTGTGAATTTCTATGAATGGTCCTCCTCTTTCCCTTTATGCCTATTTCAGCTGAAATCCTTGTTATAACTTTAATCTAAAGGGATTATGTATTGTGTTTCTTTGGGAAATCATTCCTGAACAACAATTTTTTATTCTTGCGAGTTAGTAATAGCCATTGCCTCCCAGTGGACATGACCCGCTCCATCTACGAGTGGTTAATTTTAATTCAATACTTTGATTAGTCAATTTTCTACCACTTAGAAATACAAATGACAAATCATTTTAATTATCATCTTGTTAACTGAAAATCATCTTTTCACTTACTGGAGAAGTATATTGCCTTCGTATTTTATGCCAAGTGTGTTGAGGCCTTCCAAATCTTGAAGGAGGCCCTAATCACCATGCTTATCCTGCAAGCACCTGATTGGACCCTCCCATTTGAGTTGATGTACGATGCCTCGGATTTTACCGTAGGAGCGGTCCTTGGTCAGAGGGTTGATAAAAAGCCTCATGTATCGTACTATGCTAACAAGACCCTTACTAATCAAACAAAAAACTACACAGTGACAAAAAAAGAACTTCTTGCGATAGCATTTGCTTTAGAGAGGTTTAGGTCTTATCTTTTGAGATCTAAGGTTGTGGTGTATACTGATCATTTGGCCTTGAAGCATTTACTCGCTAAAAAGGACACCAAACCTAGGCTGATTAGATGGATTCTGTTACTATAAGAGTTCAACCTTGATATCTGGGATCTAAGGTTGTAGGCACCGATCATTTATCTAGGATCCCAGTCGAGGCTTCAACCCCATCAGGAGACATTCATGACACCTTTCCTAACGAAACGGTGATGGCGATATAGCCGATGACATCTTGGTATGCTGATGTCGTCAACTACTTGGTCACTGGTGAAATCCCCAGTACATGGAATAAGCAAAAGCAAGATAGATTTCTCACTGACACTAAGTATTATCTCTAGGAGGACCCCGAGCTCTTTAGAATAGGTCGTAACCAGGTCTTATGTAGGCATGTTCCAGAGGAGGAACAACAAAGTGTTTTGAATTTTTGTCATACTACACTATGGAGGACACTTTAGTGCAAAGAAGACTGCTTATAAGGTTCTCTAGTCTGGGTTCTGGTGGCCCTCACTTTTCAAAGACACACATACTTATGTGGGGGCTTGTCTTTGTTGTCAATAGACTGGAATGATTGGGAAGAGAGATGAGCTGCCCTAAGAGCTTATTCTTCTGATTGAGATATTCGAAATCTAGGGCATAGATTTCATGGGCCCCTTCCCATCATCTCACGGCTATGAATATATCCTCATTGCAGTTGATTATGTGTCAAAGTGGATAGAGGCTATTCTGACTAAGACCAACGATCACTCCGTGGTCCTAAGTTTTGTTAAGGACAATATCATTTCTTGATTTGGCTACCCAAGGATGATCATTAGTGATGGGGGACCTCATTTCAGGAATGCACACTTTACCTATATTCTCAAAAGTCTTGGTGTCACCCACAAGGTGGCCACCCCATATCACCTGCAGACGAGTAGATAGGTTGAAGTATCTAATAGGGAGATTAAACAAATTCTGGAGAAAACTGTATGACCCAACAGGAAAGATTGGTTGAAAAAACTAGATGATGCACTATGACCTTACAAAATTGCATATAAGACCCCCTTGGGTATGTCTCCCTTTCGTATAGTGTATGGCAAAGCCAGCCATTTGCTTGTTGAGATTGAGCATTGGGATTATTGGGCTATTAAGAATGTCAACATGGATCTCAAGAACGCAGACAAAGCATGCTTATTAGAACTAACTGAGCTTGAAGAATTGAGGAATGAGGCTTATGAGACTGCTCAAGCTTATAAAGAGCACACTAATCAGCTATTCCCTGGGAAACTTAAGTCCCGTTGGGATGGACCTTACACTACGACGTAGGTGTTCCCACACGGTGCAATTGAGATCCAAAATCCCTCATCTGGTGAGACTTTCAAGGTAAATGGCCAACATTTGAAACCATATGTTACTCTTTCTGATGGCCAGGTATTGGACACCTATAGGCTAGAGGAGCCTTAGCTCCAAACACTCTCTACCTTAGGTAATATCTTTTCTTGCTTTTGTTTTCCAATGAAGACATTGTCAGATTTGGGCATGTGGGGGATAACCTGAGGTTGTACATAGCATTTATACATATTTTGCATGCATGTAGTTAGAACTTTTAGTGCAAAAAAAGAAAAGAGGAAAAAGGGGGACAAGAAAGGAAGGAGATGAAATCTTTGTGAGCCAAAGTGTAAAATTATTAAGGAAGAAAAAGAGAAGGTAAACACAGAAAGGAAAGAAGAAAGAAATTATGTTAGTCCCAGTAGTTGAATGTGAACCAAGTTTTAGGCTGGAAAGTCCTGAAGTGCTAAAGAGAAGGAGATGAGTAAGGGATACCAACTTTAGGCCTCTTGGGTCTATTTTAGGGCTTAAACACTCATGTATTTGTTAAGATCTGGACTATTCCTCAAGAGGTTGAGGAAGTTACGAGGCTGATGTATTAATTCTAAGGCTTAGGGATTATTCAACCCCATTACCAAGCCTTTGGTTTGCGAGACTTGGTAACCTAGGCACCCAAAAAATCACACACCGATTTGGTTCAATGCACATAATGAAGAATAATCCAAAACGTGTTCTCCTCTAAAAATGTTTCTTGAAAATTTCACTTAGGAGTGGCTCGAAGACACAAGTTTATTAGACGAGTTCCTGGAGCAGAGAGGAGGAATGAAAAATACTCCCCTCAAAGATGGTTATAACATATAGTCTCCTCGGTGCTTGTCTCCTAGGATATCTAAATATCCTATCGGGGGCACGAAAGCACCTTATCTAGTTTAGATGTCATGGGCAGCATTATCCCAAAATTTTGATTGCCAGGGTCTGAATTTGGCTACAGAATGCCATGGGCGGCACTATCCCGAAGTGTCGAAAGCCAGGGTTCCGGAGGTTGCCAAAGGAGGTGCTATCTCGAAGCATCGATTGCCAGGGACCCTACAAGGGTTGCTGGTGGGGATAAGGAATCCAATACAGATCATGTTTAGGGTCAATCCAATGTTGGATTTAGGGGAATTTAAAAAGAAAAGAGATAAAACTCTCAAAATAAATATCCCTCTCTCTCTTATCAAAAATGCTCTGGCAAGCTAAACCTAGACTTGCTGCACATACGCACGGGTGCTTTTACCGCTGGGGTCAACGAACGTCTGCTAGTTTTTGCAGGCCATAGAAACCTTCGCAGTAGACCCAAGGCTGAGGTGGGTCAGGTATATATCTTGCTTGGCACTTGAGTACCTTTAGGCCTATAGTTGGTATTTCGATCTAATCTCTAGAGGCGCGGCACGATAAGGCATCCTGACGGTAAAATCTGGCATAGAGATCAGGTCTGATCCATATGATTTTTGCTCGGGACTAGCAAATCTTAAGCATGGGGGCATTTGATAGGTCCATTTTAATGGATTGCAACTACGCCTAAGAACATTCAATTTAGAGACTACAATAGATTTCGAGCATGCATTACGTTGAGAAATTATTTATGATCGTGTGTTGACAATCCAACATTTTTCTTTAATTGATACTACATGCATACATAATCATTTCTCTTGCAAGAATTATTTGAGAACCAAGATTTGGAATACCATCTTGGCATTTGATTTTTCAACAAAAATAGTAACGCAATCAACATTGGGTTTGCCATCTTGGAACTGTTGATTTTGGCAATATTCCTGACACTCTTTCTTTCCCTTCTATTTTTATCACCATCAATCATGGATATCTCTCTCATCCCTCAATTCCCATCCACCGCCATACCACCCTCATCAATCATTCTCTCTCTTCCCCATTAATTTCTCTCAAATTTCTCTCTCTCTCTCTCTCATTCTCTTATTCTTTATATAACAGGACATGAGTCGTTGGGGAGGCATCTTCTTCCTACACGAAGGGGGAGCCCCCTCTCCATGCACAACTCCACCATCACCGACTTCACCACTGTGTACCAACCGCAACCTGATATCAAAAATACGCACTTTGATAAAAAGCAAGTTTTCTCGTTGAGACACATATCTTCGCAATCAACTTTTATAATTTATATTCCTAGATAGGGTGAGTATCTAGGGTCATCCAAGGAGGCCAATTCATTAACCATATGAAGTGGTTCTCTCTCTTGCCTCTCAAATCCGCACTTGTCTTTTTGTATTTTTGATTTTGTTATGTTTTTAGGGTTTTAGAAATAGTCGGGAAATGGATACGAAGATGAAATCATGCTAAAAATTACACCTAAGTGATAAGAATAAGGTCTACACCTATAAGCTCACCCTAGGCAAGTGTGCCTTGGGTAATTAGAGAGTAGAAGTGTCTGCAACAATTTTAGAGAAACCTAATTGCTTGAATGGAAAAGAAGAACCAAAGTAAAAAGGCAAAAAACATTATATTAACTAGATATGCAAGGTCACAAGTAGACAAATGCTTGGAATAAAAAAAATCTAGCTAAAATAAAAATAGAAAGTGATGAAGAACAAGATGAAGATCCTCCAGTAAAAGCTTTAAGAAACCCTTGCTCCAACTACAGCTGCTCCGACAGTTGAAAAGAACTTCTCTTTGGCTTCTTCCTTCAAGTGGTCTTCCTCCAAGCCTCCTCCAAGGGTGGATGTCCACCATCCTTATTCCTCCTCTTGCCTGGCTGCCCCCCTAGATGATGGCTTCCTCCTTGGCGTGGCACAAGGGAGAAGAAAGAGGAAGAAGGCACCAAGGGGGCAGGTAGGTGGCCCCCTAGATCTTCTTCTCTTCTTCTTCCTTGGCCTTAGGAGTAGGTGGAATATACAATAGGAGGTAATAAACACCAGTTTATCATCATTCTTATGCATTAAAATAAGCCTAGCTCTTAGGATTTTGCTCCGCAAATGGGTTTTTGGGTTGCATTTAGTCATCAATTAGGTTAGGCATGCATTGCATTTTTTATTTTATTTTTGATGTGTTTTTGTGAGTGTTAGGGATAGACAGATTGTCAGATCCCTAGAACCCTAGCACTCAGAAGGCAATTAGTGAAGGAGAAGCCCAAACCAGTTGGAACTTAGCTTTATCCGATCACCATAGCTGGAATTCAGCTCACTTGAACTAAGGCTAGCTCATCCTAGCTCCATTCAATTCATCTCAGCTCACCTTAGCTCAAGTTAGCTCAGATCCAGCTCAACTTAGTTGAGTCTAGCTCATCTCAGCTCCCATCAGTTCACTGGGAGCTCTAGCTAGCTCAGCTAAGTTGACTGGAGTTCACCTCAGCTCAGAACCAGCTACATCTAGCTCCACTCAACTCCAGCCAGCTGAAGATGACTTCATCTTAGCTCAGGAAGCTCAAGTCCAGCTCCTGGGTACTTAGCTTAGCTCAACTTAGTTGAGCTAAGCTACCTTAGCTACCTCAACAGGCTAGGTCCTCCCCGAGAGCATTAGACCCATCTCACCTCAACTCATTTCAGCAAAAGCCAGCTTACTTTAGCTTGGCTTAGCAGCTAGCAAAGAACTAGCAAGCTAAGCAAGCTAAAGTAGCTCCATGCCACCCTCTTCAGTAGCTACCAGCTCTACTTCAACTCCAGACTTCTTCTATCCAACTCCTCCCCTCAAACCCTGGCTCCAATTGCCTCCTCCTCTACTCTATTACTAGCTAAGCTAGATTAGTTAGCTTAGCATAGCTATGTTCTAGTTCCCTTAGCCATCCACCACCCTAAAACCCTACCTAACTAGCTCCACCAAGTAACCCAACCTAAGTCTACCTAAGCTTTGCCTAGTCCACCCCTAAGTTGGCGCCAACATATCCACCTCTTCACCCCTCAACCACAACCAAAGGGCACCAAAAGTTGGTGCCAAAAACACCCATAACCACCCCCCCTTTGGCGACAGCTTTTCCCTCCAAAATTCCCTTCATCTCCACCATACACCTCTCCATAAAATCATCTCCACCATCCACTTAGGACCTCCTTCTAGAAACTTCAAGTCGACGCCAATTTGGTGGTGTCTCTCCACCACCAAGAGACACCAACACCACCATAACTACCCCCTACAAGTCTCTTGAGTTGGCACCAAATGATATCCACCATAGGATCCTTAACCACCGTCCCAAATCCCATCCTAGCCATCATTCCAAGAGCCACCTATACCCCCCTTCCTATTCTATAAAAAGACCCTTAACCACCACCATTTTCATCATCCTCCCATAGTATATTTTCCACTCTAATTCCACCCATAACCCACGGCCAAGGAGAAAGAAGAGAGAAGAAGATTAAGGGGGCACATCACCTGCCCCCTTGGTGCCTTCTTCCCATTCCTTCACCTTGTGCCACGCCTAGGAGGAGGAGCAATCCATCACTAGGAGGACAGCTAGGCAAAGGAAGAGTTTTTAGGGTGGACATACACCCTTGGGAGAAGCAACTGCACACCCCCCCTTGGGCTTGCAACTATCTTGGAGGACACCTTCCTGGAGGAGCCTTTCAAGGAAGGAGAAGAAGGAGCCCTCTTTTCAAGTCAAGGAGCTACTCGGCTTGGAGCAAGAAGCCCCCTCTTCTTCACCATTTTATATAGAGGATTTGTGTTTTTCTTTTCTTGTATTCTCAAGTAGAGTAGAAGCATTCCTCTATAGGTTTTGTGTAAACAATTTCCATCAATTCAAGTTGCCTTCAATTATCTTTTTGTTGCATCTTTTATAATTTTTTTCTAGCATTTTTTTCACTCCCTCTCCATAATTACTTTAGGCCTCCACGTGCCTAGGGTGAGCTTAGGGAGAGGCTCTACATGTCACCTTAGTAGTAGTGTAGTGAATTAGGTGTAGGCTATTTTCTCGCTATCAACAATTCGCATGTTTCCCATCATTTCAAAACTATAAAAATTATAAATTTGAAAAGATCAAAAAGAAAGTTGATTTCCATTTCCAAGTAAGAGACATATTTTACAAGCATTTGGTCTCCTTGGATGACCCTAGATACTTCCCTATCTAGGTTTTATAAATTTAAAAGTGACTCAATTTTTGTGCATTACAACGATAAAACCCTAATTTACAAACCACGTAAAAACCCAAACAAGAGGAGATGAAGTAAATCTGAGCAGTTAGTGGTGTTTTTATAGGGGGGAAAGATGGTGGTTGGTGTTGGGATAGATGGATGGCTAGGATTAGGTTTAAGGGTGGTTATGAGGATCCTATGGTTAGGATGGAGTGGTGCCACCTTAAGGGATGTGGTGGTGGTAGTTATGGTGGTGGAGAGACACCATAGTTTGGTGCCAACCATGGAAGGGTGCCATGGTTTTGGCACCAACTATGGGTGCTTCTAGAAGGGAGCTAGGTGGATGGTGGAGATGGCTTGAAGGGGTAGGTGTAGGGTTGGATTTCAAGGGAAGGTTGGCACCAATTTTAAGGGTGTTTGTAGGTGGTTTTGGTGCCAACTAGTGGTGTCTTTTGGTGGTGGTGCTGGGGTGAAAGGAGGTGTATGGGTTGGCGCCAAAAGTGATCAGGAATGGGCAGCTTAGGTGGACTAGGTTTAGGGTTATTTGGTGGAGCTTGGGTAGGTGGATTTTAGGGTTATGTACGGATGCCATGGAGGTGGAATAGCTAAGCTAAGCAAGTTTAGCTAGTAGGGACTAGGGTAGAGAGGTAGAGGGAGTTAGGGTTTTGGAGGTGAGGAGCTGGAGGGAGCTGACTTGAGCTGCACTAAAGCTGGTGGCTGCTAAAGAGAACTGCAGGGAGCTACCTTAGTCGGCTTAGCTTACTAGTTCTTTGCTAGCTACTAAGCCAAGCTAAGATGAGCTGACTTTTGTTGATATAAGCTGAGGTGAGCTAGGTCTAGTCTTCCTAGAGATTACCTAGCTAGCTGGAGTGGCTAGCTTAAGTCAAGTAGCTCAACTCAACTAAGTTCAGATGAGTTGAGTCTCTGGGAGCTGGACTTGAGTTGGCCTGAGCTGGTTGAGGTCATTTTTAGTCGACTAGGTCTAGCTAGTTGATGATAGTAGCTAGTCCTAGTCAGGTTGAGCTTCCAAGTGGAGCTAAGATCAGCTGTCTTGAGCTAGTTTGAGTTGTCATCAAGCTAAGGTGAGCTGAACGGAGCTGAGGTGAACTAGCTAAAGCTACCATTCAGCTAAGATGAGCTGAATGGAGCTAGGGATGAGTTGATCCAGCTAGAAGGAGCTAGGATCCAACTGGGATGAGCTGGATCTAGCCACGATCTAGCTGATAGGAGCTTCTTCCTCATCTTTTGCCTTCTTGAGTGCAATGGTAAGCGGGATATGACTTTCTATTTATCCTTGACACTCAAATAGATGTATTAAAAATACAATAAAATGCAATGCATGCCTAACCTAGGTGAATGCCTAAATGCAGCCCAAAAGCCCGTTTGGGGAGTTAAAATCCTAAGAGCTGAGCTAGGTCCTTTTTATGGTATAAGAATGATGATAAACTAGCGTTTATCACAACCACTCCATCACTATGCTGCATCCATGACGGTGCCTTCATCATCCTCCACTGCATTTGTCGCCAACAAGGAGCACACGCTCATTGACTTCCCTTCGTTTAAGTCATTTGGGAGCTTTCTCAGATGTCTAGAGCCACCGCACATCCATGAGCTGCCATTATCCATGACCTCCTTGCTCCAGCCTCCAGCACCGCCATCTCCTCTACGCATACGCCCTTGTGTGCAGCCATAGCCCCACATGCCCATAGCCGGGGCCGCCTTCTCCTCCTCACCGCCATCAGCGCCCACTGGCGCCACCACTACCTGATGAGTGAGATTTTATATGCGTAAAAGATTGAGTTAAAAACCCGTCGTTGTAGTTGCGTAAAAATCCGTCAATCAGATAAATTTTACCAAAACTCAAAGTGAGTCCCAGGTCGAACACAAGGAGGTGAATGTTTGATTAAAAATCGAATTTAGAAATTATTGTCACGAAGTAGATTAGCTAGTTGAATTAAATCTACACTAGCTATTCTACTTAAATAATAAACAATAAAAGAAATTGATAGAATAATACAAAGAAAGAGAAAATAGGGAGAGAATGAACAAATATTTTGTAACCATAGGAGCATGTTCATTACATCTACTTGCTACTACTACAAAGTTGAAAATCTACACTAGAAAGTGATAAAAAGATAGGGATGAGAAAATCCTCCTCGACGGCTGCTTGGAGAACGAGCCACATTGACGGAGCGGCCGAATGAGGGTAATGAGATGTTGGACGAGGGAGAACAGAGCTGGAGGATGAAGGACAAAGTAGGGTGGCGTTGCATTGGGATCTGCTTCCCAAATGGTGACGAGAGGACAACCACAAGTGCTCCATGAATGGGGGTGAGAAGATAGAAAAATTACTTTTAAGACTCTAGTGGAGCATCCCAGGTATGGGACTAGCTCTTTAGAGCTTTGGAGAGGGTGAGAGGAGAAGAGAAGGGATGATCAAATGTGTGGTAGGGGTGATCCTTTTATAGGTGTAGTCATGGGGTAGTTTAGTCATTTAAATGCTTAGAATTTAATATAGTGGTCATTAGTGACGGATGCATCTATCACTGAAGGTAAACGTCGGTGAAGATGCGCTTGCAACATCGACTGCACGATGGAGATCGGAGCAGTCAGAAGCTGCCGCGCCAATGCCTCTCAGCCTTCATGCATCGCGTGCATGGGCTGATCTCAACCCTTCGATCATGCATCAACAGTTGAAATAGTGCCTCTACCGTTTCCTCTTCATCGGTTAAGCGATTACGTAATTGCTCTGATCGTCGTTGGATAAAGATTGAAGGGTTGAGATCGCGCAACCTCCCGTGCTTCAGATCATATGCTTGGCATGTCAAATCACCCATTATGATGTGGGTGAGATCGCATGTGTACATTCGATCCTCAAGATTGTGCCACATTGCCGCCGCCACCATTCATCGTACATCCAATGGCTCAATTGCGTCGCACCTCGCTTGCGCGCTCTATTTGAAGCCCAACATGCTTCGAACGTGCGACCAACCCCTTGTGACAAGGCACTCGACTACCGCACTGCGAGCGTAGATGGTCGACATCTTGAATTTTCCCATGGACGCTCTCCACCACTGGATGATGATCCGACGGTGGAGATTAATCTAGTGTTGATGAAGGAGGAGGCTGCGGTGACCGTGGACGGATTGGATCGCGTCATGTGATGCCATCTGGGCCTTCCATTTTCCAATGCTTGTAGATGGTGCCACAGATTTCGAATTAGGTTGATTTTCATGCTGTTGGGCTACGATCGTCGAACCGAACACATTCGTGCAATTGGATTTGTCATCTGAGATACGACTTTGTACCACCTTACCCCTTCACCTCTGATCTTCCTTAGACGGCATCTGATGCTACGGAGATCTGATCGGGGCAATCTCAGAGGAGTTGGACTCCGATCGTCGCCCTAATCAGATCCGTACAATTTGATCCTCAATCTGAGGCCCCAATAGATATCACCCTATCCCCTGACCACAAAAAGAGGGAAATTAACCTATAATTTGTACAAACTAATCTAAATTCATGATGATGCATGTTATGCAATATTTATAATGCATTATGCTTATATGGAACAAGGAACATGCATAAATAATCATTTTAGGCTAATTAGATGTGTGCACATCACACCCCCATGACTATCTTTTCCTAGTCCCTAGCAAAACTATATGCTATTTATAAATAGAATTAGGATCAAATTACTTGGGCAATAGTTATTTCTCAACACTAAGAAATTTCTACTAAAAACCTGAACTACAGAGACTCAATAGTGCCTAGGTGTCTACCAAATTGCAGACCACCCCAAGCCCTTGCCTTATTCAAAAGCAAATACATTTTTTTCTTTCTTTTTCTTTTCTAATCTTTTTGGATTTTTAAGTTTAGAGTTTCGGAGCAGCTTTCTACGGCTACCCAACCCACCCAAGACTCAAAAAGAACTCTAAGTTATAAGCATCCTTTTGTGCGAATGTGATAGACTCACTGATTGGCAATCAGAACGGACTTCAGGTTTCTACGAACCCTAGGTGACCTTAATGAAGAATTTCTGTCTAAAGGTGTATCTATCCGTCTGGTAACTTTTCTCTTACTTTTTATATGGGGTCAACACAATGGCGATCACAGTGTATATCTCCCAAGCTTATTCTACTTCCCCACTTCTTTCCTAAGTGTTTGGGAATTATTTGTGCATTTTTTTGTGAGCTGGGCTCTAGATAAATGGCCAATGAGGGGTTACCCACGGCAACTTGCTAGACATACTCGTGCGGTGGAGTGTGGCTTATTTATTTATTTATTTTTCTTTTCTATTTCTTAATGTTTTTTTATTTTTAGGAAAATTTTTTTTCTATAAGTAGGTGGCTTCCCTGATCTAAGATTTACCGAAAGGCAGTAGAAGGAGTACGAACATGTAGCTGGGCTCTGGACAACTGGCTAATAGGTTGTTACCCAGGATAACTTGTCAGCCATACTACCCTAAAAAGTTCATTAGCTACCTAAGTTCCATAAAAATCGTCAAAAAGTGAGTCAGTGCAACTAGTGTGCAGATGCTTTAGACTTAAAGTCCCCTCAAATCGGAGGGCGGGTTGATAAGTCGTGTATTGATCACCCCAATTTATTAGCCAAATTACAGTAAAATTAATGTGGCGAGGAATTGAGATAGAAGTCCACATTTTAGTGGACACTCAGGCAGATTAAGCCCAAAGACCTGAAGGGTCTAAGTGTTCAGGTCCTATCATATCATTCCATAAAGTTGAAAAACTCTAATGCCCAAGTTCTCTTTTCTTAATTCAAAAAAAAAATTTCATTTTTTGTAATAATTAAAGATAAAATAAAAAGAATTTACAGAGCTAACAAAATGATTTAAAGATGAATATATCCACCCTCCCATGCCTATCTAATGCAATGTCCTCATTGTATTAAAAAGACATGGAAAAGAGAAGAGTATAGAAGAAAACACCTGAATTTCATGATTACCTGATCGACTCCGAGATGAAAATAGATTGTATATGTGCTAAATTTATTGCCGTCAGCTAGGCACATTATACAAACAAAGTGGAAATAAAGAATTCACAAATGTAGGTCAGGATCAGAAGAAACAGATTAATCTCAAGTCCCGCAAGGATGTATCCACAGATGTAGACCAGATTGTGGTGTAGGCCCATGCCCAAGGGTAGAGTGTATCTAAGGTTCTGAATAAAAATTACCCAAAATCGAAGATCATTATACAAGCTGGGTCAGGCCTGCAGTTTGTGAGGATGAAACCCAAGTCCAAAAAGTTCGACAATAAGAAATTTTGTATTAAAAAGATAATCAGTTAATTGTGCTTAGGTTGGACATCCTCAGAGTTGAAAATGTCATAAGGGTCCTAGTAGAAGGTTGGTGATTTCTGGTCTATAGGAACCCTTAGACTCAAATTTCTGCTTCCCCTAGAATTAGCTTCCCAAATCTTCATTTCCCAGCTCCTATCCTCCACAATCAGGATTTTCGGGACCTCTACTTTATTACACACCCTATATACAATATCCAAGTCTAACAATTATGGCTAAATCAGGATTGACTTGGGTACAATAATTTCAAAACATCATTCAACTCTTTAAGGTGTGATTGAAGAATGGGGCTATTGATTAAATCATCCATGAAAACAGGATTTGTATCTTCCAAGCTAGCCCCAACAGGATCAATTTCCTCAATTGTAGGGCCATCAAATGATCCATCATACTCCTCAAGCCCATATGTCTCACTCAAATTATCTTCCTCAAACTCAGGTGAGACTTCACATAAAGATTCTTCACCTTTAGAACCAAAGAATTCTGGATCCGCATTAATATGTCTCAAAATCATCTGTCATTTCCTAGTCCATAGAGACATACTTTTCCTCGTACCCTGGTTCACGGATCTCGAGTGAAGAAATCAATTCATTCTCAATTGGTTACTCTAGACCAACCTGGTCATCCCTAGTCTCGTAAAATGTGTCCCCCCTACAAATGCCTGAGCGGGTTCTGACATTGGCTCTCCTGAAGGGGGTTTCATCCAAGGAACCATCCCACGATTGAACTAAATAAGCCACAAATTTCATCTTCAATTTCGATAACTTCCCTAGTAAAGATTCACCTAGGTCCTTATCCTTAACAACTTGGAGCCAATCCAATAAATACTTGTTAAGATCATCAATCATTTGAATCAAAGGCTCCAATTCTTCCGTGCAGGGTGTTGGCTGAGCGTCTGAAGATTGAATGGTGTTCCTTAAGTTAGCAACAGCCTATCTTGGACCTAGTTCACCTGAACCAAATGGTTTGATTCAGGGTTAGGTGGGTTTGGGTTTAGTCCAGGGGAGTCAAGAAATTGAGGTTCCTGGTGCCCTCCCTGATAGTAGGTCATTTCGGGTTGTTCAAAGAGGGGTGGTGACCTATATGCAGTGTAATCATGGGGAGGGTTAGAGTTGTAATCATTATATCCTTCTTGATTGTAGATCGTATTAGGTTGTCCATAGGAGGGCAGTGATCTATAATCAATGTAGCTCAGAGAAGGATAAAAATCAAAATCATGTGTCCAGGGTTAGACCCTGAACACGGAGATCCATAATTGTATCCCCAATCCGAGCTATCCCAACTAGTAGATGGTTGATTACAGCACAGGTTGGGATAATAATCATCATATTGGGGATAAGATGCGTCAGGAGGGTAGGAGTGGAAATGTGTGGAGGATGTGGAAGGATCCATGACGAAATGGGAGGAAAAGAAAGGTGCCCTGCAATACAAACAATCAAACCTGTCCTTAGGTGGGGTAGCCTAAAGACCTATAGATTCTCAGAACTCATCTTGAGATGAAAGAAACGATTTGGTCTACTTCTTTTCAGTCAATCCAATTAGCTAGAGGGAGGGGTTGGGGAGAAGGTTATTCCCTTGGCTTTCACCCCAGGTTCCTTTGATACCCCCCAACTGCAATCATTTGACACTGCTTCCCTAGCTAGACATTAGATGGACCAGCAGAAGTAGATTAATCAAAAATAATCTTGATCTAGGCACTGAAAAGCAAGTCAAATCCTTAAGGCCAACGTCTACTTGATTTTAGTTAGGCGTAGTTTTGATTATGCTATAAAATGTGATGGGCCCTTTATCTGGGTTGTACCCTTCAAGATTAGTTTCAATGTGCGTGCGTGCACAACCAATGATTTTCAAGCAAGATTATTTTTGGATGAAGTAAATTTTAGGGTTTAAATCTTTCTTAGTAGCTTTTAGGATTCAAATTTCAGGTATAATCAGACAAGGTTTTGTGTGGCACACCAAGTTTTTAAAACGCAAGTGAAGATATATTCCATTACAAATCAAAAATAATGTGGTGTGCTTGGTTCAACCCTAAAAATTGAATCCTATGGGGCAAGCTACTGATGGATTTCTTTTATCTTAAGTGGTGTGGCTCAAGCAGCTCAATCAATTGGCCTCTTGCACCACTTGATTAAGGCACCCAAACAATTTAAGCCTAATTTGTTTCTAATCAATTATTTGTAGAAGTTGTGTAGGTGTATCGGGTCCTTTGGTTGGATTCCCAATTAAGTGACTGAATCAGACAAAAGTGAGGTACCTTAGGTGTGAGTAGGTATATAAGGGGTGTAAGTTTTAGTTAGTCCCGCATTCAAATTTTTTCTTTTCTTTTTATATGTGCGGGGGTGGGGTGGGTGGAGGTGGCAAACAAACAATACAATCTACCTTAGGGTTTATAAGAGAACCTAGGTTGATTTACATTTGTATTATTACGTGGTGGAATGAAAACTAGTGGGTGGTAGGTGGGAGAATAGTTACAGAACCTTCATCTACACTTTTCTCCAATCTAACCGCTCTGGCCTGCCTCGAAAGAGTACCTACAATCATAGCAAGATCAGAGAAAAAGTGAGATAAAAGTTTGGTAAGGTGAAAAACATTGGAAATCAAAGCACGTTGCCTCCCTGGCAATGGCACCAAAATGATGAGCAAGATTTTATATGCATAAAAGATTGAGTTAAAAACTCATCATTGTAGTTGTGTAAAAAGTCCTCAATCAGATAAATTTTACCAAAACTCAAAGTATGTCCCAGGTCGAACATAGGGAGGTGAACGTTTGATTAAAAATTGTATTTATAAATTATTGTCACAAAATAGATTAGCTTGTCGAATTAAATCTACACTAACTATTCTACTTAAATAATAAACAATAGAAGAAAGAGATAGAATAATACAAAGAAAGAAAAAATAGGGAGAGAATGAACAAATATTTTATAACCATAGGAGCATGTTCATTGCATCTACTTACTACAACTACAAAGCTGAAAATCTACACTAGAAAGTGATAAAAAGATAGGGATGTGAAAATCCTCCTCGATGACTACTTGGAGGATGAGCTGCATGGATTGAGCGATCGGAAGAGGGTGGTGAGATGCTGGATGAGGGAGAACGAAGCTGAAGACGGAGGACGAAATAGGGAAGCATCACAGCGGGATCCGCTTCCCAAATGGCGGCGAGAGGACAATCACGGGCACTCCACGAATGAGAGTGAGAAGATGGAAAAATTACTTTTAAGACTCTAGTGGAGCTTCCCATGTATGGGACTAGATCTTTAGAGCTTTGGAGAGGGCGAGACAAGAAGAAAAGGGACAATCAAATGTGTGGTAGGGGTGGTCCTTTTATAGGTGTAGTCATGGGGGTAGTTTGGTCATTTAAATGCTTAGACTTTAATATAGGGATCTTTAGTGACAGATGCATTTGTCGCTGAAGATAAACGTCGGTGAAGATGCATGTGCAACGTCGGCCACACGATGGAGATCAAAACGCTCATAAGCGACTGCATCGAGGCTTCTCAGCCTTCATGTGTTGCGCACATGGGCTAATCTCTGCCCTCCGATCACTCAACGGCTGAGATAGTGCCTTTGCCGCTTCCTCTTCATCAGTTAAGTGGCCACGTAACCACTCTGATCGCCGTTGGATCAAGATGGAAGGGTCGAGATCGCACCCCCGCCTGCGATTCAGATCACGTGCTTGGTGCGTCAGATCGCGTGTTTGGATGCACATGAGATCGTGCGTGTACATCTAGCGCTCAAGATTGTGCCACGTAGCCACCACCACCACCATTCATCGCACATCCAACGACTCAATTGTGCTGCACCTAGCCCATGCGCTCGATTTGAACCCCGGCATGCTTTGAACGCACGACCTGCCCCTTGTGATAAGGCATCCCCGCAGGCGATCTCCACCGTTGGATGATGATCTGACGGTGGAGATTAATCTAACGTTGATGACGGAGGAGGCTATGGTGATCGTGGGCCACTTGGATGGCACCACGTGGCACCATCTGGGCCGTCCATTTTCCAATGCTTGTAGATGGTGCCATGGATGTCGTATTGGATCTATTTTTGCGCCGTTGGGCTGCTATCGCCGATCCGAACCCATCTGTGTGGTTGGATTTCTCATCTGAGATATGGATTTGCACCACCTTACCCCTTGACCTCTGATCTTCCTCAGACTACACCTAATGCTACGGAGATCCGATCAGGGCAATCTCAAAGGCGTTGGACTCCGATCGTTGCCTTGATTAGATCTGTATGATTGGATCTTCAATCCTAGGCCCTAATAAATATTTCCCTATGTCCTGATCACAAAACGAGGGAAATTAACCTATAATTTGCACAAACAAATCAAAATGCATGATGATGCATCTTATGCAATATTTATAATGCATTATACTTATAGAGACCTAGAAACATGCATAAATAAGCATTTTAGGCTAATTAGATGTGTGCACTTCACCATCCACTCCCACGATGCCACCATCGAAAGCGCCCATCGGTGCCACATCCTTCCTCGTGAAGCCACACTGTATGCCACAGACCTCGCGCACACCCTCACGCAGCCACATGTAATGGCTGCAGCGCCTCCTCTTTGTGCACTATTCACCATCTTCCCTAAAGAGAACCCATAGCCGCTGGCCAGCACTCCATGCAGCCACCATCACAGCCCACCATTCTACGTGCCATCAATGCCCCCAGACTCGCCTCGACACCATGAGCCCAACGAACCCTTCTGACATGCCAATCGAGCTCCACGGACACGTGTAGAGAGACTGTTACGACCCAGTTCCCGAATCCCTACAGGACACGAGAATCAGACCAACTCGACCGATCCCAAGACCCAGTTGTTCAATGAGAAAGTAACCAAAAAGCAGTAAAACAAACCACATTCATCATGCAAGCAACTAAAAGTAACAAAAGTACATCAGTAAAGAAAAGAACTACTACAGTACACACCACCACAACAGTAGAGAATTTTTTAAGAAAAGTACAGGAATATAAAATTACAATAAAAGAGTACAAGAAGGTAACAAACTACTCACTACTACAGAAAACGGGTACAACAAAAGTACAACTACTGGGTTCTACTAGGCCCAGCACCCTCCACAGCTGTAGGCACTGGCTGTTCAACACCTGGACCTGAAAAAGGTGGTAAGTACGACACGTCAGCGAAATGCTGAGTAGAGTGGCAACCAGCTAACTGAGAGAAACAGTAAAGGTGGATAGGTAGCTGTTGTTTTCAATTGCTTTCTTTATTTAACTAATTATTCTTTCTTTCCTTACTTGATTTCTTTATTAGGTCTTTTTCTTGATCTCGACTGTTCCTCGTGGGAACGATCTTGATTGCGGTCTTTTCTGAAGAGTAGAAGTAGCACGTCGTGCTCTCCTGGCTGAGAGAGTCCTCCGTGGTGGTCCTACCCTCAGTCAACCACCCCAAGGTCGCTGACAGACATAACGGTGACTACGGCATGCGCGATAAATGCACGGGTAGCTACCTCGCACTGGCACGCGATCAGTCGTTTCCGTTAACGGGTGCGCCCAAAGCACAGCACGAAACCAATATAGGGTAGAGCCCTCTCAGTAACAGGGGTCTAGCCCCTCCACAGTAACAAAACAGGGGACTCGCCCCTCCATAGTCCGCGCACCCTCACCTGACTACCCTGGTTTGCCCAGTGGGCCTAACAAGTCTGTGTAGGACAGCTAGCTGAACCCCGGGCCTCGTGGGGTGGCTAGCTCTCTCCCTACACTAGTAGCTCTCCCCAGTACTATGTATGCGAGGGCCAGAAAGTCGGTGCAAATTGGCCAAACTCACCCCGGTCTCGACCTGATGGCGGCAAGCTCCCCTCTAAACTAAGAGGTAATATGTGCTCTCTTTGGTACCACGTACACAAGAGACAACACACTTTCCCATTCACTTTTCCAGTTCCATTCCATTTATTTCCAGGAGCTCTACTCTTAATTCCCCGTAGGGTTAGTGCTCATGTTTCCTCAGGCCAAGCCATACTAGGTTTCATCATTCAGGTTTATTCGCATATAGCAGGTGTTTCCAACATTCAATTTTTCTTTTCCAATTTATATACAAGCAGCTCGTATTTAATTTCAACCAACAGAAATTACATGTAGCAGTTATTAACAACAGTACTCTACATTTCACAGGCAGCTGTTATCCAATTACAGGCAGTTATTATTCCATCTACTCATTTCAAGACTGCATTTCAGGCATTTAATACAATCGTTCCAGTGTTTCTAGTCCTAGGACTCATGCCATACCCTAGGATCTATCATTCAATCTAGTTTTCAGGTCCTAGGATTCATTCCATACCCAAAGATCTATCATTCAATCTAGTTTTTCTGGTCCTAGGATTCATGCCATACCCTAGGATCTATCATTTATTTCAGATATGAATTTATGTTTGTAATTAACTAAGGAAGCCACTCTACCCACAAAATCGGGAGAAATGGGGGCGTGATCGACAGGTCCACGTGCCTACGTGACCCCAAGTCCACAATAGAATGAGGTCCTAACACAAGGATCAACCACAAGAAACTACTCAGAACATGATAACAAGCATTCCATCAAGTAGAGGAACTTATACGAAGAAGAACGGAATCTTAAACGCGGAAATCAGACCTTGAACGGACCCTAAATGGGTCAAAAACAACAATTCTGACTCAAATCAGACATTTGGAACACCTTCCAGACGTCTTAAAAGGGGTCCAGATCCATACGTCGCTCTGCGCTGCTCCTCAGACATCCAGGGGTCCTGTTGAACATTCTAGACCTAGTTCCAGACATCCGACCATCTCTCTGGACGTTTGGAGATGCTCTTTGTCGTCTGATGACTCGCCCAGTCGTCTGAATCGCGTGGGAGGGCATGTCCCGCGCCTTCCCGAAGTGAAACCTGCACACGCACGCAAAACTCTCTCAACACGGCACACAACAAAGCTTTGGCGGAATGGCCTGCATGGCCGTTTCCGCAAAAGGAAGCATAGGAGGAAATACGTACCTCACAGTCGTCTGGATCTCCCTCCAGACGTCGTCCGTGTCGTCTAGATGTAGGTCAAGACGTCTGATTCTGGGAAAAAATCTCAGAATCTGAACCTCCTTTGTCTTCTTCTTGCTGCGTGCGACCTAACCGCGCAGCTGCTGGTCCGCTGTTCTGCTGCAGTAGCGTCAAGGAAACCTCCCCGGCACACCTCCGCCTCGCGCACGCCGGCCGACCTCGAGCTACTCCGGCGAGCTCTCTCTCTCACGGCTCGCGCGTTCTCTTTTCTTCCCTCTCACTGCTCCTCTCCTCTTCGCCATTGCACTTGGCTGCAGCTGCTGCTCGCTCTCACTCTCACTCTCGCACTGGAGGAAGGAGGAGACAAGTGGGGTGGTGAACGAATGAGAGGGGTGAGGAGTATTTGTAGGCTTGGGGGAAAAGCTTCTGCAGGTTGGCAAGGGGAGAGAAAGAGGAGAAGGCTGTTGAGGTTCAGTCTGCGCACGGCACGCACGCAGACTCGCGATCGTACGCATGCAAAAATTAATTTCCAGACGTCTGGGAAGGTGTCCAGATGTTTGACCAGACGTCTGGACCAACTCTCAGACGTCTTAAAGTGTTTTGATGTCATGAGTCTTAACAACATAACAAACTCAAAGAAAGTTTCATCCCTGAAACTTGCACTAACTAGGGTGCGGAAAAGGAACAACATACGCATAACAAACTCAAAGAGGACCAACGCCGGTCTGAAAAGACGTACCCTCAAAGAGCTCCAGGTACCCCTCCTGCATTGCCGCCTCAAGCTCCCAGGTAGCCTCCTCGTACCGCTGGCTCCTCCACAAGACTTTCACTAGGGGTACTTGCTTCCGTCTCAGACTTCGGACGGCTCTGTCGAGAATCTGCACTGGCTGCTCGGGGTAGGTTAGGTCGTCACCCACCTCGACGCTCTCATGGCTCAGAACGTGACTGGGATCGACGATGTACTTCCTGAGGTTGGACACCTGGAACACGTCATGCACACCAGAAAGCTGGGGAGGAAGGGCAAGCCTGTGAGCAATGGGTCCAACCCGCTCCAGGACCTCAAAGGGTCCCACAAACCTCGACGCAAGCTTCCCTCTCACCCCAAACCGCTGCAGGCCCTTCATGGGCGAAATGCGAAGGAAGACGTGGTCCCCAACCTCAAACTGTACCTCTCTGCGTTTCCGATCTGCATAGCACTTCTTCTGCTCCTGACAGTGTGGAGTCGCCTGTGAATCTACTCGATCACCTCCTGACTCTGCCGGATCAGCTTGGGGCCAACGTCCCACTTGGTCCCCACCTCAACCCAACTTAAGGGTACCGTACACCTCCGTCCGTACAGAGCCTCGTAGGGTGCCATGCCGATGCTCGAGTGATAGCTGTTATTATATGCAAACTCCGCCAGGGGCAGGTGCTCCTCCCAAGAGCCCTTCCAGTCCAGTACACAAGCACGCAAAAGGTCCTCAAGTGTCTGTATCGTGCGCTCAAACTATCCGTCCGTTTGGGGGTGTATGCTATACTGAACCTCAACCATGTCCCCAAGGCCTGCTGAAACTCAGCCCAAAACTGGGACGTAAAATGGGTATCCCAATCGGATACGATCTCTCGCGGAACTCCTGTAGCCGTACCACGTCACGAATATACCTCTCTGCCAACTGTGCTGGTCCCAAGGTGACTCAGATCGGCAAGAAATGTGCCGTCTTCGTCAATCTGTCCACGATCACCCAGACTGCGTCGTGTCCTCGCTGAGTAACGGGCAAATCCACCACCAAGTCCATGGTGATGCTCTCCCACTTCCACTCTGGCACTAGAAGTGGCTGCAACGGCCCTACAGGCCTCTGGTGCCCGGCCTTCACCTGCTGGCACACTAAACACTGCTGTACGAATTCACCTACATCCCGCTTCATTACCCTCTGCCAAAAGTTGCGTCTCAAATCATGGTACATCCTTGTGTTTCCGGGATGTATGGTAAACCTGGAACCGTGTGCCTCAGTCAAGAGCTCTCTCAACAGCTCCTCGTCCCTGGGAATACACAAACGTCCCCTCATGCACAGCACCTTGTCTGTAAAGGAGAAGTCCCCAGGGTCTCCTGACAGCACTCTGTCATGCAACGACTGCAAGTACGGGTCGGCCATCTGTCCTATAATGATGCGGTCTATCAGTTTTGGCCTCGTTTGTCATGTCACGGTCACTGCCTCGCAGTGCCCCAGTAAATCTAGGGGTCGCCAACTGCCCATCTCCTCCAAGAGGCTCCAACTCTGCACCTGTAAACTAGCCAAGTGTGCAGGCGCCTTCCGGCTCAAGGCGTCAGCCACCACGTTGGCCTTTCCCGGGTGGTAAGAAATGCTGCTGTCATAGTCCTTCAGGAGCTCCAACCAACGTCTCTGTCTTATGTTGAGCTCCTTCTGATCAAACAAGCACCTGAGGCTCTTATGATCTGTGAAAATCTCAAAGGTCTCACCATACAAGTAGTGCCTCCAAGTCTACAGCGCGAAGACGACAGCTGCCAACTCCAGGTCGTGGGTGGGGTAGCTATGCTCATGGGGCTTCAGTTGCCGTGAAGTGTAAGCGACAATGTGACCCCTCTGCATGAGCACACCCCCTAACCCCTGCAAAGAGGCATCCGTGTACACAACGAACCCGCCACTACTGTCTGGGATGGTGAGCACGGGAGCCGAAGTCAGCCTCTCCTTCAGCTCCTGAAAACATGCCTCACAAGCGTCTATCCAAGAAAAGGGCACGTCCTTCCGAGTCAGCTGTGTCATAGGCCGTGCAATCTGTGAGAAGCCCCTGATAAACTACCTGTAGTAGCCTGCCAGTCCCAAGAAACTGTGGATCTCAGTAACTGTACGCGGTCTCTCCCACCTGAGCACTGCCTCAACCTTGGCTTGGTCCACAGCCATGCCATCCTCGGAGATTACATGATCCAAGAAGGTCACCTCCCTCAACCAGAACTTGCACTTGCTGTATTTGGCGTACAGCCTACGTCGTCTCAGTGTGTCCAAAACCATCCGCAAGTGTTGTCCGTGCTGCGCCTGATTTCGAGAGTAGATGAGCACATCATCAATAAATACCACCAATAACTAGTCCAAGTACGGTCTGAACACCCGGTTCATCAAATCCATGAAGGCAGCGGGGGCATTGGTCAGCCCAAACGGCATGACCAAAAACTCGTAGTGTCTCTACCGGGTGCAGAAAGCCGTCTTGGAGACATCTGCCTCCCTGATCCTCAATTGGTGGTACCCAGACCTTAAGTCTATCTTGGAGAATACCGTGGCACCTCGCAACTAGTCAAATAAGTCGTCAATCCTCGGCAGCGAATACCTGTTCTTGATGGTAACCCTATTCAGTTGTCTGTAGTCCACACAAAGGCGTAGGGTACCATCCTTCTTCACGAACAATACCGGGGCTCCCCATAGAGACGCACTGGAACCCACAAAGCCCTTCTCCAGAAGGTCTTGCAACTGAGACTTGAGCTCTCGCAGCTCAAGTGGTGCCATTCTGTACGATGCTATAGAAATGGGGCTAGTCCCTGGTACCAGTGAGATCTCAAACTCGATCTCACGCTCGGGCGGTAGTCCTGGCAACTCATCTGGGAACATGTCGGGGTACTCTCTGACCACTAGGATACTCTGGAAGTCTGCCACAGGGCTGGGCTCAGCCACCACACAAGCTAGGAAGCCCTCACACCCCTGGCCTAAAAGCCTCGCCGCTCGAAGTGCAGAAATGCACCTGAAGCCTCCGTCCATTGGCTGCCCGTGGAACTCGAAATAAGGCAACCCCGGTATGGAGAAGACGATCTTCCTCTCAAAACAGTCCACCAAGGCGTGGTAAGCGGACAACCAGTCCATCCCCAGAATCATGCCAAAGTCCTCCATCTGTATCATAATCAGGTCAGCAGGAAGGCTGTGTCCCCCAACACTGACCTCACAATCCATGTAAACCTCCTCAGCTACGAATAGTTGACCACCCGAACCTTTGATCACAAATGGATCCTCTAACAACACACAATCCTACCTCAAACTAACCGCAAAACTGGCAGCTACAAACAAGCGCGTAGCGCCAAAATCGAAAAGCGTGTAAACAAGCCTGACGGAAACTGTAACCATACCTGCCACAACTGATCCTGAAGCTCTAGCATCCCTATGTGTTAGGGCGTTGATACGCCTCTCAACCCTAGGTGCGGACGAAGCAACCACACTCTGAGTCGGACGGGTAGCTGCTGGCCGATACCCTCCCCGCCACTATTGTCCTCCTCCTCACCCCTGGAAACCAGGGCCTCCTGCTCACCCTCTAGTGCTCGACGTAGGGAGCATCTACTAGCCTCCTGCCCTAGACGGGAAGTCCCTCCAGATGTGGCCCGGCTTTCCACACTGGTAGCAAAGGGGGACTCGACTCCCGCCCTCAGTGGGTCCCTGCTGACGGCTGGGCGGGGGTCCGGTACTGCCAGTTGGCCCCTGTCGGGGGCCCCCAAAGGCCACTGACGACCCCACAAAGCATGACGGCTCTCCTGCGGGCGCCACGTGCCTCCTCTCTCGTCGGCCCTATGAGTAATCTAGCTGGTAGGGCCTCTTATGCCCGCTGTCAATGTCATGTGCGGACTGGTTGGTCTCTTCATACGTCATAGCTGCCTCCACCACCCTCGAGAACGTAAGCAGCTTCAGGGGTTTGACATACCCCCAAATAGCAAACCAAAGTCCCTCAGTGAACCACCAAAGGCGCTCCTCCTCGGTAGCCACGGCTGTCATGGCGAAACGAGACAGCTCCAGAAAACGCGTGCGATACGCGCTCACAGTCATCGTCCCCTGGCAGAGAGTGTGGAACTCCCGCATCCTCTGGTCCTGCCACATCTAAGGGAAATACTGCTCGTAGAAGAGGGTGACGAACTAGTCCCAAGTCGGCTCATCCCTCTCTTGACCCCTGACCGCCCTCCACCTGTGTGCTGCGCTCTCCAGCTAGTACGTGGCAAAGGCCATGCGGCACTCCACAGGGGGGCGAAGGGTGTCAAACACCTTCTCGATCTGCTCGAGCCAATCCTCTGCCTCGGTCGGGTCCTCATCCCCCTTGAAGGAGGGGGTTTCAGCTTCCGAAACTGTTCGAAAAGCTCGTAATGGCGCTGAAGTGGAGAAGCTAGTACGCCTCCAGGTAAAGAGGCTCATGCTCGGAAGTGCCGGAGGAAGGTGGAAGCAGTGGAGGGACACCCCCTCCCCTACGTCCAGCGTCGTGTCTGTCTCGCTGTCCCACAGAGGACTCCCCCTCCACAACCCTAAGGAGAGCGCTCGTGGCGGCGAGTGAAGCTCCTCTCGTATGATCTCCCGTATCAGCTAGGAGAGGTCCTAGGCCTGAATGCCCGGGAGTAGTGGCTAGTCCACTGAGGCGTCGGGCTCAGCGCACCCACCCCTCCGACCTCGTCGTCGACCGCATCCGCGGCCCACCTCACTAGTCCCGCGTCGAGGCATCTCCTGCAAGGAGACACGAACACAGAGTAGAAAATACATCAATTCTAATCGACATTCAACGGAAGAACCCAGAATAGATGTCAAGAGATACGTTGTGGTGGTTACTCTAGTTACAAGCACGTTAATTGGTTATTTTCCAACTAGTTGGTTCACTTCTCGGGACGACCTTGCTCTGATACCATCTTGTTGCGACCCAGTTCTCAAATCCCTACAGGACACAAGAATCGGACCGACTCAACTGATCCCAAGACCCAGTCATCCAATGAGAAAGTAACCAAAAGCAGTAAAACAAACCACATTCATCATGCAAGCAACTAAAAGTAACAAAAGTACAACAGTAAAGAAAAGAACTACTGCAATACACACCACCACAACAATAGAGAATTTTTTAAAAAAAGTACAGGAATATAAAATTACAATAAAAGAGTACAAGAAGGTAACAAACTACTCACTACTACAGAAAATGGGTACAACAAAAGTACAACTACTGGGCTGTACGAGGCCTAGCACCCTCCACAGCCGTAGGCGCTGGCCGCTCAACACCTGGACCTGAAAAAGGTGGTAAGTACGACACATCAGTGAAATGCTGAGTAGAGTGGCAACCAGCTAACTCAGAGAAACAGTAAAGGTGGACAGGTAGCTGTTGTTTTCAATTTCTTTCTTTATTTAACTAATTATTCTTTCTTTCCTCACTTGATTTCTTTATTAGGTCTTTTTCTTGATTTCGACTGTTCCTTGTGGGAACGATCTTGATTGCGATCTTTTCCGAAGAGTAGAAGTAGCACGTGGTGCTCTCCTGGCAGAGAGTCCCCCGTGGCGGTCCTACCCTCAGTCAACCACCCCAAGGTCGCTGACAGACATAACAGTGACTACGACATGGGCGATAAACGCATGGGGAGCTACCCCGCACTGGCACGCGGTCAGTCGTTTCCATTAATGGGTGCGCCTAAAGCATAGCATAGAACCAGTATAGGGCATAGCCCTCACAGTAACAGGGCTCTAGCCCCTCCACAGTAACCTAATAGGGGACTCACCCCTCCACAGTCCGCGCACCCTCGCCTGACTACCCTGGTTTGCCCAGTGGGCCTAACAAGTCGGTGTAGGACGGTTAGCTGAACCCTGGGCCCCGTGGGGTGGCTAGCTCTCTCCCTACACTAGTAGCTCTCCCCCGTACTATGTACGCGAGGGCCAGAAAGTCGGTGCAAAGTGGCCAAACTCACCCCGGTCTCGACCTGATGGCGGCAAGCTCCCCTCTAAACTAAGAGGTAATATGTGCTCTCTTTGGTACCACGTACACAAGAGACAACACACTTTCCCATTCACTTTTCTAGTTCCATTCCATTTATTTCCAGGAGCTCTACTCTTAATTCCCCGTAGGGTTAGTGCTCATGTTTCCTCAGGCCAAGCCATACTAGGTTTCATCATTCAGGTTTATTCGCATATAGCAGGTGTTTCCAACATTCAATCTTTCTTTTCCAATTTATATACAAGCAGCTCGTATTTAATTTCAACCAACAGAAATTACATGTAGCAGTTACTAACAACAGTACTCTACATTTCACAGGCAGCTGTGATCCAATTACAGGCAGTTATTATTCCATCTACTCATTTCAAGACTTCATTTCAGGCATTTAATACAATCGTTCCACTGTTTCTAGTCCTAGGATTCATGCCATACCCTAGGATCTATCATTCAATCTAGTTTTTAGATCCTCGGATTCATGCCATACCCTAGGATCTATCATTCAATCTAGTTTTTCTGGTCCTAGGATTCATGCCATACCCTAGGATCTATCAATTATTTCAGATATGCATTTATGTTTGTAATTAACTAAGGGAAGCCACTCTACCCGCAAAACCGAGAGAAATGGGGGCGTGATCGGCAGGTCCACGTGCCTCCGCAACCGCCAAGTCCGCAACAGAACAAGGTCATAACACAAGGATCAACCACAAGAAACCACTCAGAACATGATAACAAGCATTCCAACAAGTAGAGGAACTTATACGAAGAAGAACGGAATCTTAAACGCGAAAATCGGACCTCGAACGGACCCTAAACGGTTCAAAAATGACAATTCTGACTCAAATCAGACGTCTGGAACACCTTCCAGACGTCTTAAATGGGGTCCAGATCCATACCTCGCTCTGCGCTGCTCCTCAGACGTCCAGGGGTCCTGCTGAATCGTTTGGACCTAGTTCCAGACGTCCGACTATCTCTCTGGATGTCTGGAGATGCTCTTCGCCGTCTGGTGACTTGCCCAGACATCTGAATCGCGTGGGAGGGCATGTCCTGCACCTTCCCGAAGCGAAACCTAGACGCGCACGCAAAACTCTCTCAATGGCACGCAACAAAGCTTCGACGAAATGACCTGCATGGCCATTTCCGCAAAAGGAAGCATAGGAGGAAATACGTACCTCACAATCGTCTGGATCTCCCACCAGACGTCGTCCGCGTCGTATAGATGTAGGTCCAGACATCTGATTCTGGGAAAAAATCCCAGAATCAGAACCTCCTTCGTCTTCTTCCTGCTGCGCGTGACCTCACCGTGCAGCTGCTCATCCGCTGCTCTACTGCAGCAACGTCGGGGAAACCTCCCCGACACACCCTCCGCCTCGCGCACGCCAGTCGGCCTCGAGCTGCTCCAGTGAGCTCTCTCTCTCACGACTCGCACGCTCTCTTCTCTTCCCTCTCGCTGCTCCTCTCCTCTCCACCACTGCACTCGACTGCAGCTGCTACTCGCTCTCACTCTCGCTCTTGCACTGGAGGAAGGAGGAGACAGGTGGGGTGGTGAACGAGGGAGAGGGGAGAGGAGTATTTGTAGGCATGGGGGAAAAGCTTCTGCAGGTCGGTGAGGGGAGAGAAAGAGGAGAAGACTGCTGGGGTTCAGCCTGCACGCGGCACGCGTGCAGACTTGCGATCGTACGCGCGCAAAAATTAATTTCCAAACGTCTGAGAAGGTGTCCAGACCTCTGACCAGACGTCTAGACCAACTCCTAGATGTCTTAAAGTGTTTTGATGTCATGGGTCTTAACAGAGACCCACCGCTGGTGAGCTTTGACGTACCATCCAACCAGCTCTGACCACCACTTGCTGTGAAACCACCGCCATTGGAATAGTCTCACTCTCGTCGACCTCCTCCGATATTCCCACGGCTGACCTTCCTTCCTTCTTCGTACACATGCAAAGGGGAAAGCTCCCTTGTTTTGCTATAGTAAAGGGTGCATTAAAAATTACATCAACTGCCATTGCCACATTTTTTATTTTTTATTTATTTTATTATTTTGTTGGTGGTGGCAATTGTGGCTGAACCCTTGCACTTCTGCGATATCGCCTGACTCTTCCTTATCTTGTTATTTTACATTAGGTTTTGATACGAATTTCTCATCTATGACTAGGAATAATACATATCTATGATTTCCCTACATTTGTGCCTCCCTGTGGATATGACCTAGCTCTTCATAGTTAGTTTTCACTGATAAATATTTTTGTTCGGGATTTTTCCACCTCACGATTATACTGCAACGACATAATTTTCTGACAAGAGAAAATTTCCCATTCAGTGAGGTGGTGTTGATGGCCATAGCACGGCGGACGACGGCAGCTTGAACAACAGCGACAGCGATGACCTGAAACAAGTAGCATGGGCTGTAGGCCCCAATTAGAGTGCTCAAAAGGATCGTCGGAGCTTGTTAAATGCGGTGGTGATGTGTATGTGATGAATGCATGAGTGTAGTGGCCGGCTAAGGTCTATGACTGCGAAGATGGGGTGTGGTGTTCAGTAAAGGGTTGGAGTGGATGGAAGCCCAAATAAGTAGAGGCTTTTGGTCCCTAAGGTGAGGCAAAGGTTATTGAGGTGTTGTGGAGTGGTTTGGTAGCGTGTGATGCCGGCGTGAGCTCGCCAGAGCTCATGTCGGAAGCAGAGAAGATAAGAGGGGAGAGTGGTGGCAGTCGTTGAAACCTAACTCCAAGGGGCTAAGAAGAAGAGGGGCTTATCGAGGGACAAGGAGATGAGGCACATCTGGCATTGACCGGCTGGACGTGAGGGAGGTGACAAACTTCAATGAGGGAGAGTAGCGACGACGAGGGCAAAGGGAGCTCTTGTTGTGGATGACAAGGAGCAGAAGAGAGAGAGAGCAAGGAGGACCATCCAAGTTGGCAATTGGACGGCCGGAGGAAGGATGTTGAGTGGAATTCTCAGAGCCAAGCCGAAGAGCAATCGGAGGAGGAAGAGGATTCCCAGCCTATTCATGATTGAGGAGCATGCTGGAAGATCCTAGAACTTATATAGGTGTTGAATTAGACCTTAATCACGAGGAAATCATGAGATTTCCTCATGATTTCTAAAATCAAAACCCACTAAATCATGCAGGGCTCTGAAGGTCTTGGGTCCAAATCAGGTCTTGTGATTTAAATCAACTGGTTGGGAATCTTCTTAGGAGTAATCTCTCCAAGTTTGGTGAGATTCCACCTTAGATTGGAGGAGAAATCTATAATTAAAGGTCGATGGATTTTGGGTTGAAGATGTTGTTCATTCAGTAATGGAAGCAGGGCATTTATGAAAAGATGACAAGAAGTTAGGGGCATGCTTGTAAGGAAACTTGAAAGTTAGGGATCTAAGTGTGAGAAATAGAGTTTTTAGGGCTCAAAATGCAAACTAGGTTAAGATGGACTCTGATTGGATCTAAATTTTTTTGTTAACTTAATTTATACCCAAGGAATCTAATAGTGAACTTGGATTTGAGTTTTGACCATTTTTAAGTGGGTAAATTGCACAGAAGTCCAAATTAGGGTAAATTCCCATCTAAAACTCTATTTTTGGTTAAAATGGGTTCAAATGGTCAAAGTAAAGGTAACAAACCTCTTATAATATTTTTAAATGATTTTTAGGAGGTTTATATTGAATTTATCCTGACCAGAACCACTTCAATTTAAGTAGGGCTGAAAATTAGAGTTTTTGGTAATATTTTAATCTCCAAAATGCGTGAGACCATGATTCAGTCAGTGTGAGCCCACTTCTTGGTCTTTTAAGTTCATTTAACCTTTAATTAACCCCTAATCAATCCCTTGGTTAATCTACATTGATGATGGAATGGTAAAATAATAGAATTAACCCCATTTTTCTGACTTCTTAAAATAGTTTAGTATAGAATTGTGACCCTTAGACGATCATTTAGGAGCATTTATCATTTGAATCTAACTAATTTTGGCTATTTATGACTCATGATGGTGTTCCATTACAAGGCTTAATCTAAGGTCAAATAACTTAATTTCCCAAGAAGTGGGCCTGAGCTTACTGAATTAAGGTTTACTGCGATTTGAGGATTAATTTAATAAGAAAACCTAATTGCAGCCTCACTTTAATTAAATAGGTTCTGGTAGAAATAAATGTATTCTAAACCTCCTAAAAATCATTGAAAAATAGTCTTTTAGATTTGAAACCTTCACTTTGACCAAAGGAACCAATTTTGACCAAAACTAGAGACTTAGGTAGACCAGAACCACTTCAATTTAAGTAGGGCTGAAAATTAGAGTTTTTGGTAATATTTTAATCTCCAAAATGCGTGAGACCATGATTCAGTCAGTGTGAGCCCACTTCTTGGTCTTTTAAGTTCATTTAACCTTTAATTAACCCCTAATCAATCCCTTGGTTAATCTACATTGATGATGGAATGGTAAAATAATAGAATTAACCCCATTTTTCTGACTTCTTAAAATAGTTTAGTATAGAATTGTGACCCTTAGACGATCATTTAGGAGCATTTATCATTTGAATCTAACTAATTTTGGCTATTTATGACTCATGATGGTGTTCCATTACAAGGCTTAATCTAAGGTCAAATAACTTAATTTCCCAAGAAGTGGGCCTGAGCTTACTGAATTAAGGTTTACTGCGATTTGAGGATTAATTTAATAAGAAAACCTAATTGCAGCCTCACTTTAATTAAATAGGTTCTGGTAGAAATAAATGTATTCTAAACCTCCTAAAAATCATTGAAAAATAGTCTTTTAGATTTGAAACCTTCACTTTGACCAAAGGAACCAATTTTGACCAAAACTAGAGACTTAGGTAGGAATTTTCTTTATTTTGGGCTATAGTGTAAATTACCTAGTAAAACTATGTCAAAACCCAAATCTGAGGCCACTACTAGATTCCCTAGGTTAAAATTAGGTTAACCCAAAATTTTGATCCCAATTAGAGTCCATCTTGACTTGGTTTGCATTTTAGCCTAGTCGCTTCTATTTACCATAGAATTACCCCTAGGTTTCTGATTTTTATTACAACTAGGACCCTAGCTTTTGATTTTCCTTGCAGAAGGGCCCCTAACTCCACCATCTCCTTCAACACCATACATGGCATCTGCAACAACCTCAAAACCCATCATCGACGAGATTTGATCCAAGATTTGAAGGACCAAGTCAAGATCAAATCCCACCAAATTTGGTGGGATTGATCTTGAAAGCTTTCTTCATCAATTGAGCATCTTCTTGAGATCCAAATAGACCAAAATCATCTCTGGTGAGCTCCAATCTCACAAACTCAAAAACATGCCAAATCCTAAGTAAATTGTAGAATTCTTAGCTCATTTGGGCTTGGATCCAACTCTATATAAAGCCCCTGACTTCTACAAGTCAGAGGTGTACCTAATTCGCTGGAATTTCCTTATTCTTCCTCATCACTGGAAAGCTTTGGAAACACCACTAGAGCTTCTTCAATTCCTTTCATCTCCCTCTACCACGTACAATAAGTAGAGGGATCTTCTTCCTCGAGCTTCCATGAAGCTTCTTGCGAAGCTTCGGTCTACAACTCCTCTTCAATAACTCTGGCTGCCCTCCTCTTCTTCCTCATCACTGGTGAACACCGATGGGCTCTTCCCCTCTTCCTCTCCCCAAATTTCTTTTGGGCTTTCACTCTTCTCCCCTCCAATTAGCTTTAGGGAGCTTTAGAGCTTCGTTCTTCCCCTCTAGCCCCTTCCCCAATTCCCACTACCGCCGCCACAACCACCTCCACTCCTTGCCTCCTCCGTATTCCTCCAACTCAATTAGATTGGGCAAAAGGTTCCCTACACCTCCATGCACCATTCACCCAACCTAATTGAATGCCATGACACCTCCACCATCATCTGCCACCATAGTCACCGAAGCTTTAATAGAGCTTCTCCAACTGACCACCACATGCAGTAAACCATCAAATTACCACCACGACTAGCTTCGCCGCACTCCAGTGAATCTTTCTAAGTATTTGACTGGGGCCCTAGGTTCGCATTTTCTTCTACAGGTGGTCATCATCACCGTCATCTTCTCCAGCATTGAGCGACATCATCCGATGCTCAAGCATAGGTCTTCCACCTTCCTCACATGTGGACTAGCATAGCGAACTAGACTAAACCTTTCATTTGGTGGACCAACGCCAATTGCTCCTCAAATTACCAGCCTCCTCTCTACACTTCGAGGATGAAGAAGGGAGAGGGATAGTCCCACATCGTGGGATTTAAGGCAAAATTTGGAAATAAAAGGGTTTTCACCCCTTAGCTAGGGGGTCGGGCCTCCTACCCTCAAGCCCATATGCACGCACATGCTCGTGCACACGCAGGCATGTGCATAGGCCTAGTCTAGGCTGAATTTTACCTCGATTTGCATGTGGCTTGGGCTCGATTTTGGTCTTCGTGGACCTAGGTCTAGACTAGAGGAAGTGGACTGGGTTTTGCTGGGTCGAGCCTTAGTCTGACCTGTGCTTAGTTTGTGAAGGCTCTTTGGCTGAGAATTTCACTAAGTGTTGAAAGGCTTTACATAAAGTTGAAAAACCACATGTTTCCTTCAACACTTGTATATTGTTTTTTAAGTTTGATAGTGCTACTATTTGCATAATACATTTGTTTTTATATCAAGCTCTTTGTGCTTCATTATATGCAATTGATTAGTGGTTGGAATTGTGGTTATTTTGCTCCCTGAGATGACCTTAGACTGAAAATTTGGGCTTATAAATTTAAGTGTTTTTCGTTGCTTTAGTCACTATACTACGACGTGAATTTAAAGCTCGACTTTAGTGCGATAACATTTTGGTGTCATTGTCAGGGAGCAACGTGCAATTTCACCACTATTCATATCATTCTTGTTGTCTGATTCTGATTTTTAACTTGCTCTGTTAGATTGTTTCGAGGTGAATTCACAATCAAGATCGTCTACTCGGAGTAGCCCCACTAGGGTCAGGTTAGTCATTCCGACTTCTTCCCTAATCCTCTTACTATCTTAGGAAGATAAAGCAAAAAAAGAAATTAGGATTCAATGTTGCCTTACTTTTCTATTAACATCATTTTAGGCAAGATTTATCTTGATTTATCATGATTGATTATGATTAGATTAGATTTGAGCTAATTTGATTTAAAATACCCAATTCCCAGCTATTTGCACCTATTAGGGACATAAAGCACCCTAGATTATTCACCTTCTTGATTGAGTCCAAGGTGTCATCTTCGAAATTAATTGGACATGTAAATACAGCCAATTAAGGCTTCTACATTAAGGTTTCAAGTGCTAGTACACATTTTCTTGTTGAAAAGGAAATAAATCTTCCCACATTTGTGTACCACCTAAGTCCTCATTTGAATTGATTAATCATCAAACCCTAAAATCAAGGCTCTAAGACCACTTGAATCCTAAAAATTGAGACTTAAAAACCTATTTGCAAAACCAAAATAGGGTGGTTCGGGTGAGTTGACCCGGATTGCATCCTAAACCTTAGGGTAGGTCAAGTGAAGTCGACTCACTTTGTGAATCAACTAACCTCAAATTAGGTCACAATTCGAATCAACTTCTAAAATCAAGTGATAACTCAAGGCACAATCAAGTTTAAAATTAGCAGACTTAGGTCTCAATTCACACATTCCGGTCTACTTGGAATCATTGTGACAAAGAAGGTGATAACAACCTAATTTATTACCCTAATTGGCTTAATCTAGGATTAGCTCCTTAATAAAATCATGCATTTAGAATGTATATGTTTCATTTAGAGCATGCATGTATGTTCTATGCATTATGTTTATTTTATGCCAAATTATCTAATTCTAGTCTTTTGTGAATAATGTAGGTCGTCTTAAAATAATTTGGAGCATTGAGGAATAAAAGCTGGATAGTAAAAAGAAGCTGCATCAGAGTTAGGAGCTGGTTGAAGACTAAGATCTGATTAAGGAAGAAATGAAGATCCAAGTAAAGAAGAAGAGGGACTAGGATAACCTTGCCCTCTCCTTAGAATCTTAGGATACCCTTATCCATACCCCAATCCACCTATCCTACACCTTATCCATAGCCTAGGAACCTAATTAGGATCACCTTAACCTATTTAGAAGCTTCCCCAACTCAATTACACATGCAAACACCTTCAAACCTGGACCAACACCTAGTCTAGATGTCCAGACACCTCTCTAGACGTCCAATTTGACAAAACTAACATCAGAATCCTCCCTAGATGCACCCGCACCCATTTCTCTACTTAGACGTCCAAGACACCCTCTGGACTTATGATTTTGTAGTTTAAGACGTCTAGGAAGGTGTCTGGGCATCTAGAACCTTTCCCCTGCACACAAAAACCATCGAGCATGGCCTTATCCCCTTGTAACAACCCAAAAACCACTCGAATATCTTTCTTAAACCCTAATTCCTTTTTTATCCTTTCACCTAATTAGGGTTGCCTATTTTTAGAAAACCACCAACCTGTGAACGACTCAATACAAAAATCACGTTTGCCTCCCTACGAACGACTCAGTACTTATCGAAAGATTTAAAAAATTATTTTGCTTCAACATGATCCACGACTACAATGATATAAAAATATTTTTACGTGAAAAGCAATGAATAAATTGGTGTCGTTGCCGAGAAGGCAACGAAGTTCATTTTCATATTTGCTTTCGTGTTTGCATTCATGTCTCTAACACATTTTTCTCTGTTCTTCTAATTGTGTGTAGGATTTCGCAGGGACATGAGATCTCGTGACAAACAGTAGAAACGGAGCAAAGTACGAGTAGAGATAGAGGTAGTCCTTACATCTTAGTTTAGGGTTTTTTTTTTTAATCCTAGGTTGCATTAAAGTCTTTGTGTAAAAAATAATCTCATTTGTCCACCTAGATTAGGTGTCCATCTTGATCCTTATGTTAGTTATTTGCTTCAGTTGTTTGCATTAGAAAAAAAAACACAAAAAAGAAATCTTCTTGGTGGACGTTATCCTTTTGAAATCAACAAAACCACCCTAATTCATTTCCCAAAAGTTCATTAGGCTGGACATTAGGCTGCAACAAACTCTGATTTTAAAAATTCATTTCCCTAAAATTTACAATTCCAAAAATTCTAAACTTTTGACTGGACGTGGAAACTCGAGTTAGGAATAATATAGCCAAATTTCCTATAATTCTAATTTATATGAAATTTTTAAAAATTTGTGAACTAAACTATTATCGGATCTGATATTGTTCCTGATTTTTCAAACTTCCAAAAATCACATAAATGTTTATATAACTCTAATTTATCTGAATTTGTTGTGTTAGGTTCCTGTGATAACATACAATCTCGAAAAAATCTGAAAAAAATATTTACTACACGTTTGATTACATGGATTATCCAATCACTGACTAGGGGTCAAAACATATTGCAGGATCCCTAGTACACTTTAAATCTTGAAAATTTTGAAATGTGTGCATTAAATTCCTGGAAAAATATTTTTTAGTGCCTACTTAGTGGTGCAACAAGACCAATTGATTGCATTGTTTGGGTCACATGGCATTTTTGACTTTTGGACTTAAAGGAATCATCCTAAGAGCTACTTGTTTCTAGGGTTTCAAACCTTTTGGTAGAGCACCCTTTGCATTGCAAACTTCTAAAGGAAATCTATCTCATAGATTGGAACTTGCAAAGAAACTCTTGTGTGCTCATCAAATCCTTGCTTGAATTTATCTAACTACGAAACCCTAAAACACATTTATACAAGCAATTAACCTTAAAATTCACTTCATCATAAAAATTGCTTGTGAACCCCTTGCATGTGTACTTCACACTTTTGAAATCAATTTTAAGGGAAACACCCCCCTAATGCCCATCATATCTCAAAAGCACTTCAAGAGTAAGCCTAAAATTGAGTAGACATGGCCTAGGTAGGACTAATTTTCTTAGTAACTTGAAGTTAGATTGGGCTAAGATCAAGGCCATGTCTACTTGGACTAACTGGTGACAAGAAAGGTCAATACGGTAACCTCATTAACCCTTAGTAGTGTCCTGTCGTGCAGGGTGTCCTAGGAGGTCCTACCCTTCTAGCCAGCCAAGTAATTTAAAGGTTGGTCTAACTTAATCATATTTTGGGGAGTGAGGATTAGGTCTAATTAGTGTTTACACACTAAGGACTTGCTTGATTACTTGTATTGTGAGGGCAAGTATTCTCTCATCTATCTTCTCTCTCTCATCCATTAACTTTCTTTGGTACATGGATGCTAGAAGGTCTTTGAACCCTGATTTGGTACCACCTTTAGAAAATAATCTAAGGAGAAGACCCAATTTTTCCGTTTCTAAATCCCTTCCAATGGCTAATTTCCATGAGTAAGAACTGATTGAGGAGAACTTGGACCCATACTCTTTTGCTCCCCACTATTCCTCTTTTTCTCCCTATCCCAACCCTTCCCTTACTCTAACTTCTTTAGGATGGGAGAACTCTCCCCAACACCCAGAGCTTGATTTCCTTTCCTACACCTCATATTCACTGGGTATAGCTAGGCCTACCTCATCTTTACGGAATCCCACATGAATCTCTAAATATCAAGGATCTCTACAATCTCAAGAGACACACTCCATACAGGACCAGCACCTAATCGGCATGACCAACTATCTTGATTGGTTCAACCGAACACATCTCTCCCCTGGTCGGGGATATGCCTCAGAGTCCCAATACCTAGGATATCAATCCTATCCCTGAAATCACTTTGCAGATTATCCCAATTTCACCCAACCTACTCCACATTCTTACTGGGATAACCCTACACCACCCAACTAAGGATATGATTCTTACCCTAGGTATTCAAATCCTGATGATGATAGATATTCTGATTTGACTGAGGTTAGAAATCCTAGAAATTATTATCCTCAGCCCACACAAACCCCGGACCATGGCAGTAATGCCGAGGTTACCCAATTGCTTCAAATGATACAGGAGATGAGAGAATCTAATAAAAGAAACACTAAGAACATGTTGAAGGAGCTTAATAGAATCTAGGAAGCACAACTCGATAAACCTAGTACGAATGTGTCACAAGTTGGTGGTGAGCCACTCAGGGTTGAGGATCCGACCTTAAGTATGACATCTTATTCAGTCCCAACCTCTACTTCCACCGAGCCTACCCACCAACCCTGTGATTATCCAGAATAAATCTTACTTAGGTCTTCATATGAACTAATGGACAATTCTAATGTCCCAAAGACTGACTTTGAGGAGGAAGACTCACTCAAGGATCTAAATCTTGATTCAAGCCCTGAATTACAATCATTTTATTTTGAGGAACAAATCTCTAGTGGGCCTGAGTACAAGTCCTCTATGTTAAAAGATGCACGGTTGGATCGTACAGATGATTTGGATTTGGATATCTTGGAAAATTTGGGAGAATCAGAACAAGATGAAAATTATAAAGAGCCCCCTCAAGAAGATAGAGAAATTGAGGACAGTGACACTCCTAGCCAGGCACATTTGGATGGTTCTGATATGATTTTGTCTAAGGATTATGATGATCATATGTGCTTGGATGATTCAATTATGATATCTAAATTCAATGGTATTGATCATTTTGAGATATTCCATATAGAAGCTGAATTTATTTTCACTTATGTACCAACTGATTCTCACCCTTCTCTTCCCATCCACCAGAGTCTTGAGGAAAAAACCTGATTTTACATTCCCTTCTCCTGGCTCTAATCCCCAACATCTTGAGATTGAACAAGATAGACAATACCCTTATGAAAGAGATGTTCAAGAGATTGCAGAATCATTGGGGATGACCTATAATGATTTACCTGAGGAAGCAAATAAGAACTCATCCCAATCTTGAAATTTTGAGGAACTTAACTTGATTGATGAGAAACAAGAAGACATTCCCTGAGAAGATGTAATTCAAGAGAGAGACAATTGGGGTCAAATTTATGATCCTACTAATCATAATGGATGGCTTGATTCTGAGAATGAGACAGATTCTGATGAGCATGAGATTATTTCTGATAATGAAGAAATAATATCTGACGAAGACTTTAGTGAATTTTACACAGAACTCCCAATCTCACAGCCTCGACCTTTATCCTCTTATGACTAAGAGCCTGAAGAATTCATGATTTTGACATCAATCATCATTACGAGGATCCTTATGATTCTAATTTTGAACCCGACTTAATTTTAATCATGATTTCAATCCACCTCCTCCACAAAATCTCCTTGGACTTTGGAATTGGATTAATGAGCAGGCTTTGCATCATGAACCTCATTTCTGTTATCCTCATCTATCTAGCCCTATTCTATATTTCATATTAGGAAAACTCTTCGGAGTAGGGTTACACCGTCAGTTGGTCCACATTTGTGGATTATTGATTCTTGGACCATTTGATCATATCTTTATATTAATTCTGACTCTCTCAGAAGAAATTATTACTTCTCCTCTTGACCTACAGCATTGAAGTATATAATTATCTTGACTTGAACTAAGTCCGGCAAATAACGTTAAACTTAGCGTTGGCTAAGAGGCAACCTAGCATTCTATGCAGGTATCTTTCATTTTTGTCTATCCAAGCTGACTTGGATTAACAAGCTTAGTCAGGTGATATCCCATCCTCTTACTTATTACATTTTGATTTTCCTGCATACATTTCAATGAGGACATTGTAATGTATAGGCATGGGGGGGTGAACATTACATGCCTTATTTTTGTGTTAGCTAATTTTGTTAGAACTTATAAATAGCATTTTTGAAAGGAGAAAAAAAATCATTTATACATATTGCATTTATGCATAAAGTATTTTTATCAAGGAGGTTTTATTGAGGATTTTCTTTTGGAATTGTTTCTTAGTTTAGAATCCAATATAATTATTTCACTTGCACATAGACTTTGCAATGGATCCTTTATGAAAACCAATAAACATTTTTAGTTTGTCAAGGAGAAGCATTGCTTCTTTTCCTGAACCCTTGGACAATTAGTTAGGGAGTTAGGCATACTATCTTTCATTAAATCTACCAAACATTTGTGAGGTGAGAGTAAAGTGTCTATTGGTGCTCTAAGTCTAGTGTAAGGATTCTTAAGTTCTGGATAATTGGATGGTGATACTTCAGAGTTGGCATAGCTTTTGCTCTCAATTCCTATGTGCTAACATTTTGTGTGAATTCCTGAGAGCCACCAAATAAGTTAGATGCACAAAGATTTGAGTTCAAACAAAACTATGACGAAGGTGGATGATTACGGCAGTCCTTTATGGAATCCTCGACTAAAAGAGGGTACTAGTACCAAATGTCAAAAGTACACTGTCCTATCCATCCCCTCCCAGTGCCGAGAGTAGGCACTTCTACAAAATAAGCCACACATGCATTGTCCTCTTGAACATCATAATTCCCCAATAATGCCTTGTCAATAAGAGTTTATGCTATATGTTGTGTTGATAGATATGAGATAAAGAAAAAGAAATAAAGAAAAAAATAGATGAAAAAAAAAGGAAAAAAAAATAGAGAAAAAGAAAGATTCTAAAAGAAAAAAAAGAAGAAAAGAAAGTGTTTAAGTTCATAATTGTGTTTATGTGTTTTCACTTTGAGTCGATTACATTAAGGCAAGAAAAAATCCATTGCAATCCACCAAATATGACACATACCTACTTTTTTAGTAGTTCTGACCACCCAAATATTGGCTAAGGAATTCTGACTTAATTGTAGGATTATTAGAACTTTAATTAAAGTGTTTATGCCATGAGAGGTCACCAAATATTGAGTGCATTTAGAAAACCTGGTGAAATCATGGGCTCTCCAAAAAAAAAAGAAAAAAAAATAGAGAGAGCGCAAAGAAACACTAAGAGAACATAGTTTTTTTAGCCTCTCTCTGGGTTAACTTGTCTGATGGTCTAAAGATCTAGAGTCTATAGTACTCTGCTACATGTAGCACTAAATGACTATGAGCTACCAAATATGAAACCATTTGACTCAGACATCTTCTACCTAAGCCAAAAAAAGATGGGGTTAAATCACAAATTACTTGCTATGTCGTCCCCAAGGGAAGAAGTTTGCCTATCTTAATAGAATTTTTATCAAGGGTCAAGTATGAACTTTAAATGTAGGTTAGCTTAGTTGTAAATAGCATGAATCATATACCTTGCATTCATTTTTCGCATATTGATTTTGCTAAGGGACTAGAAAAAGATAGGCATGGAGGTGTGATAACAACCTAATTTATTACTTTAATTGGCTTAATCTAGGGTTAGCTCCTTAATAAAATCATGCATTTAGAAAGTATATGTTGCATTTAGAGCATGCATGCATATTCTATGCATTATGTTTATTTTAGGCCTAATTATCTAATTCAAGTCTTTTGTGAATAATGTAGGTCATCTTAGAATAATTTGGAGCATTGAGGAATAAAAGCTGGATAGGAAAAAGAAGCTGCATCAGAGTTAGGAGTTGGTTGAAGACCAAGATTTGATTAAGAAAGAAATGAAGATCCAAGTAAAGAAGAAGAGAGAAAGGGACTAGGATAACCTAACCTACCTCAGAATCTTAGGATATCCGTATCCATACCCCAGTCCACTTATCCTATACCCTATCCATAGCCTAGGAACCTAATTAGGATCACCCTAACCTATTTAGAAGCTTCACCAACCCAATTACACATGCAAACATCTTCATAGTCGGACCAACACCCAGTTTGGACATCCAGACACCTCTCTGGACATCCAATTTGATAGAACTGACATCAAAATCCTCCCTAGATGCACTTGCAACACATATCTTTGCTTGGATGTCCAAGACAGCCTCTAGACTTCTAATTCTGTAATTTCAGACATCCAGGAAGGTGTCTGGACATCCAAAACCTGTCTCCTATGCACAAAAACCTCCAAACATGGCCTCATCCCCTTGTAACAACCCAAAAACCACCCGAACATCTTTGTTAAACCCTAATTCCTATTATATCCTTTCACCAAATTAGGGTTGCCTATTTTTAGAAAACCACCAACCTATCCTAACCTTACAACCTAGATCCTAACGTCCTTATTTAACCAACCCTAGGCATCACTTTGATTAAATCTAAGCCATCCAACTTAGTGATCCAAGGCACCTTAGATTGGGTAATATGAAGCCACAAAAATGCCTATAAAATGACCTAGCCTCTACCACTTAGAGAATTAATTAGGCTTAGTATAAGTTAGATCACCATAGTGCATGTCCCCTCTCTCTACAGCATCTCTCTCTCCGTTCTTCTTCCCAACACCTTGGATCTGAAGTGCTTCCGCACTTTGCACAAGCATCCCTCAAGCGGCTCCAACATCTCCACTACATTTTCTTCTTCTGTTTCCTTCATAGTTTATTCTTCTCTTCATATTATTTTCAAGCATTCAATTACATTAGATTTGTGAGACATTCTCTTTATCAATAAATATTTATTTGATCTCATGAAGGCTTGTCTATATATACATATATACATATATAAATATTTGCTTAGAAGATCTTTCCGAAAAGCTTTTGCACAAAAATTGTGTTTTGCTTCCCTACTAATTACTCGAAAAATTTATTTTGTTTAGACATGATTTACAACTACAACGATATAAAAATCTTTTTATGCAAAAAGCGATGAACAGAAGGTCGGGTGGGGGAAAACCTGTAACCAATGGGGACGCTTTACCTTGTAGGGGTCTTTGCAAGGCTCTCCCTTCCTGGCTTCCCAAGTAATTCTTGTGTGTGTGGATTTTTGATCCAAAGGTCCATCTGCCTCAAACCAGCCTTAGTCATCCAATTTTTTTGGGTGCCTTGATTAGGTCCAAGACATATTCAGTCCCTCATCTGATTTTGTAGTGCGTGTATGGGAGGAGGACCTTAAGTCCAGTCTTAAGTCCTCAATTAGTGGTACATTCTTGTCAGGGTCAAACCTCGACCAACTTGTTTGGGTTCTTTTCTAATCCACCTGATATCTCTTCTAATTCATCTACATCTAAACCCAGTTCTCCATCCTCTGACTCTATGGAGAACCAAGGTCAAGAAGGGGGTGAGATTCCAAAACCTACAAGACCAGTTGCAGACTCTTACCGATCTAATTAATGCATTGGCCAACCCCCGACCACATCCACAAATGCGAGATCATTACAATCCCACAGCCGTGGCGATCAAACCCAGGGTGCAGATTTCGGCTGGGGGACTTGATATAGAGTTGAAGTTGATTATCATCAACCTGATCCCCCACTTACATGGATTAGTATCTAAAGACCCTTTCCAACATATCCAAGAATTGAAACATCTAGCCCAGACTCTTGGGCCAAATGTTCAGAATTGGAACACCCTACTCATGATTATGTACCACTTCTCTTTGAAGGATAAAGTTTCCCATTGGTATCGATCTCTGACTCGATCGATCAACACCTGGGAGGGATTACAAGCTGAATTCCTTAAGAAACTCTTCCCGGTTGGGCGCACTAATGCCCTGAGGCACCAAATCACACATTTCACACAAAAAGTGGGGGCCCACTTCTTGAGGCATGGGATCACTTTCTGGACCTCATGCGAAAATGCCCTCACCACGGAGTTCCTAAATGGTAACAAGTCCAGCCTTTTTACCAGGGACTCCGTGAAGATATCCGTCTATTTGTCAATGCAGCTTGTGGAGGCAACTTCATGGGTAAAGATGAAGACACTATTTAGGAGATTCTCAAGAATATGTGCGAGAACTCCATAAACAATGAGTCTATGGGTATGTTCAACCGGACGACTACCTATGCATTGACAAATACTAGAGGGACACACTAGACACGAGACCTATCCGCATCCATCAATCTGGAGTCAGTGGCTAAACGGTTGGATAAGGTCTCCATTATCGAAAAGAAGTTGAATGATTTGACTCACCAACTACAGAGGGCCACTTCTCAACAGAGCACGTATGGCCATCTACCCACAGGGAGGGAGGCCGTGCATAACATTCACCACCATGCATAGCAGGGGATGGATGCATATAGAATGGGTTGGAGAGGCATCATGTTTCTCCGGGTCATAGAATCAATAGACTGACATTGTTTACAACACTTGGCAAACTCGTGTGTATCTCGAAAAATGGTCGACCAGAAAAAACCCGACTGCAAAATCTTCGCAGTGATTTTTCGACCCGAAAAATGACCACCACAAGCATCGCTGTGGCAAAAAGTAGCACACTAGAAATTTTTGAGTAGGGGATGCAACTTCTGATGATCTGACCAGCCCCAATGTGGAAGAGCAAGGGGTCGTCCCAAAAATAAAATTTGGCTTCTGAAATAAATTTGAGTTTCTAGTCCTTGGATAAACTTGTGGGAATCTTTCCTACAACAAGATAATTCGCGATATCCGCATACTAGAGAAACTCCACAGAATTTATAGCCAAAAGAGATCCATCTGAAAATTGATTTGAGATTGGTGGTGAATAAGGAATATGGGCTGCGTCTAGTCGAGACAAGTGATCCGCCACTACATTATGAGCTTCGACTTTGTCACGAATCTCAACATTGAACACCTGCAATAGAAGGATCCATCTGATAAGAAAGGGTTTGGCATCCTTCTTTGCCAACAAATGCCGAAGGGTGGAATGATTTGTGAAAATAATCACTTTGGACCCAAGTAAATAAGATCTAAACTTCTCCAACCCGAATACTACAGCTAGCCATTCCTTCGTAGTAAACATATAATTACGCTGAGCCTTATTCAGCGTCTTGCTAGCATAGTAGATTACAAACAGGTGGCGCTCTCGACGTTGGCCCAAAATGGCTCCGACAGCGAAATCGGAGGCATCACACATCTAAAAATCAAGCAACTAGTCAGGTGGTTGGAGAATAGGTGAATTAGATACAGTGTTGTATAAGGTCTCAAAAGCATTGATACAAGAAGATTCAAAGTCAAATGGGGCATCGGCTACCAGAAGATTCATGAAAGGACAAGTGATTTTCGAGAAATCGCAAATAAACCTTCGATAAAATCCTACATGACCTAAGAATGAACAGATCTGTTTAACCGAGATAGGTAGAGGTAATCGGGAAATAACTTTAGATTTAGCTCGATCAACCTTGAGTCCATTAGAAGAGATCCTGTGACCTACTACAATGCCATCCCTCACCATAAAATGTCTTTTCTCCCATGAAAGTACTAAGTTTACTTCAATGCACCTCAAGATCTTAATGAGATTATCAAGACAAGACGAGAAATCATCTTTGAAAATGAAGAAGTCATCCATAAATGCTTTCACGAAGTGTCCAATCATATCAGAGAAAATGACCAACACACAACGTTGAAAAGTCATTGGTGAGTTGCAGAGGTCGAAGGGCATTCGCTTAAAAGCGAATGTTCCAAAGGGACATGCAAAAGTAGTCTTGTCTTGATCTTCCAGGTTAATCGCTACTTGATTATACCCAAAGTATCCATCCAAAAAGCAAAAGAAGCTGCACCCAACTAACCTTTCTAAGATCTGATCGATGAAAGGTAAAGGAAAATGGTCCTTCTTGGTAGCTGTGTTGAGCTTCCTATAATCAATGCAGACCCGCCATGAAGTTGCGGTGTGGGTCAGGATGGATTTGCCCTTATCATTCTTTATGAAGGAGAGTCCAACTTTCTTAGGCACGATTTGGATAGGACTCACCCCTTGGCTATGGGAAACGGGATAAACAATACTTGCGTCCAACCATTTAATGATCTCCTTCTTTACAACCTCCAACATATTTGGATTTAGCCATCTCTGAGGTTGTCTAGAAGGTCTCACCCCCTCATCCATGTAAATATGATGAGTACAATACAAGGGACGAATACGATAGAGATCAGCAATGCTCCACCCGATAGCAACCCTATGTGCTTGTAATATGAAAATCAATTGATGTTCTTGTTCTTGGGTCAAGTGAGCACTGATAATCACTTGATACATCTCACTATCACCCAAAAACATATATTTGAGTGAATCAAATAAGGGCTTTAATTTGATCACTGGTGGGTGGGAAATAGAGTTGTCAATGGGAGGAGACGAATCGATAACAAAAATCTGATACACCTGATGCATGTGATTTCCCGTTGATTCCCCACCTACGAAGAGGTCGGTCATGATTGCATTAATGGGAAACTTGTCTATTGCAATCATGCCATCCTACATTAGCAAGGGCAAATCAGTAAATGATGGATCAAGATAATCAGAATCAGGGGTGTGGTGATCAAATGAGCACCCCAGACAATCGGACCTACGAGATGAAATGGGCATCGTATTAGTCTTGGTCTCGTGTGGATCAAGGTCTAAAAACTCTAACAAATGAAGATGAATGTGACATTGGGTCATTACAAAGAAGCTCAATGTTCCCACAAAATGTCGAATCCTCATCTTCATCATCTTCCTTGATCAGATCACAATCGAAGTTCCGTGATGCCCTGGATATGTCCAGTCTAAGCCGTTCATTCCCTAGGGCTATCTCCATACACCCAGATGCACAGTCGATGTTTGCATAGGCTGTCACCAAAAACGAGTGACCCAAAATAATTGATGCATCGTGGAGATTAGGAGTAACCTCCATATCAATAACAAAAAAGTCCATCAGAAAGTAGAATCCCCAGACTTTTACAATCACGTTCTCAACCACCTCCTTAGTGTTTTTACCGATCGATCAACTAGCTAGATGGTAATAGAGCTGGGTTTTAACTCCCCCAAATCAAAATCGATCAAATACTACGGTGGGAGTTAGGTTGATGGACGAACCCAAATCAAGAAGGGCCCAATCAAATGGAGAATCTTGCAAAAAGCAGGAAATGAGTGGGGTACTAGGGTCTTTCTTTTCTGGCAGTAAGTCGACTAGAATAACAGTGCTAGCCTCCTTTGACAGTACCACCTCTCATCCAATGACAGCAGGGATGCTTTCAATAGCATCGAGGAGCGAGACTTGATAAACGCCAGTGTATCATCATTCTTGTGCCCTAAAACTAACCTAGCTCTTAGGATTTTAACTACGCAAATGGGTTTTTGGGCTGCATTTAGGCATCAATAGGTTAGGCATGCATTGCATTGTTTTATTATTTTTAACATGTTTATTTGAATGTTGGGGTTAAAACAGATAAGCAGAACCCTAAAACCCTGACACTCAAGAAGGAAAATGGTGATGAAGAAGCTCAATTCAGCTGGGACTTAGCTAGATCCAGCTCCACATAGCTGGATACTAGCTTACCTGGGTTAGGATTAGCTCCATTTAGCTCCATTTAACTCATCTTGGCTGGATGGCAGCTTAGGGTAGCTCATTCTAGCTTAACCTAGCTCAAGTCAGCTCAAATCCAGCTCAACTTGGTTGAGTCTAGTTCATCCTAGCTCCATTCAGTTCACTGGGAGCTCTAACTAGCTTAACTAAGTTGATATTAGCTCCACTCAACTCAGATCCAACTCAACTTGGTTGAGTCTAGCTCATCTTAGCTCCAATCAGTTCACTGGGAGCCCTAGCTAGATCAACTAAGTTGACATGAGTTCATTCCAGCTCCAGCTCAACTCATTCCAGCTCCACCTAGCTCCTCTTAGCTCACAGGAGCTCCAATCAACTTAGCTTAGCCACTAGCTTTTAGCTAGCTAAGATAGGTCAGCAGAGAAGTCCACAGCAGCTTCCTCCAACTCCAGAATAGTTGATACCAGCTCAACCTACTCAATTTAGTAGCTAGCAGAGAACTAGCTAGCTAAAGTAGAGTAGTTGAGCTCCTACATGGACTTCTTCAGCAAATGATAGCTCCAGGGTAGCTCAAGGCTACTCCCTCAGCTCCTCCTCCCTAAACCGTAATCCTTCCTACCTCTTCTTCTACTCAAGCATTAGTTAGTCTAGCTTAGCTAGCATAGCTAAGCTCAAAACCAGCTCCACCTCCATGGCCAACCATCTAAACCCTAAACTAACTTCACCCTAACCACTACTCCAAGTTCACCACCTAAGCAAGCTAACTAGTCCACCCCTAGTTGGCACCACCAACACTCATGACCCTTTACACCACCACCACCAAAGGCCACCTAATTTTCCCTCCAAAACTACCCATAACCACCACCTTAACCCACTTCAAGTTGGCGCCAAAAGAGCCTCCACATCCCTTCAAGGTGGTGCCAACTTGAAGCCCCATCATCCGCCCTACACATCCCCCCTTAACCTATCTCCACCATCCGTCTATTGGTGCCACCCTTAACCCTCCTACACTTGGCGCCAACACCACTTAACCCACGATAACTACCCCCCTACACATCCCTACACTTGGCACCAAATACCCTCAACCATCCACCACATAACCACCACCTTATAAGGCCATCCCTACCCTACACCTACCCACCTTCTAGAACCCTTAGTTGGCACCACCTAACCCTCTCCCTTAACCATCCTAAAGTGGCGCCAAAACCACTTAACCCCACCATAACCACCACACCATACATCCCTCCTTTTGGTGCCAGCTTATATCTACCCTCCATTCACCAACCACCACCCTACAACACCATCCTAACCCTACACATACCCTACACGCCACCTAACCCTACCACCATCAATCTTTAACCCTAGTCCTCACCTAGGGTTGGCGCAAAATGCTAAGCATCCCCCCATTTTGGCGCCACCCATTATCAATCCTAGGATCTCCTAACCACCCTCTACAACCCATCCTAGCCCTCCATCCATTAACTACCCCTAACCCCCTTCCACTCCTATAAAAAGACCAACACCCACCACCATTAATTCACCTTTGGCTACATAAATTTCTACCTATACTTCCACCTTCCATAGACAGCCACGAGAAGAAGAAGAAGAAGAAGATTAAGGGGACACTCTATCCCCTTGGTACCTTCCCCTCTTCACTTCTCTCTTGTGCCCACACTGTGGAATCCCTACCAGGAGGGGGTGACGTAATAAAATGCGGAAATATAATATAAAAAATCTCACAAAAATTCAATCACACAATGTGCACAATTATTTTTAGGTGGAAACCCAAACCGGGTGAAAACCACCACCTAACCCTCTCGAGTTAGGATTTTCCAATCAACCAAGTTGATCAAATCCACTAAACGAATCACTTAAATGAGGGTGATTCAACCTCAATTACAACCACACTACAAGTGCGAGGGTAGCGTTCCTCAACCCCTTCTCTTCACGAGAAGGATTTTGTCCCACGAAGGAGACGGGAATTCGCAAAGCCAATACCCAACTAAATAACAAAGTAAAATAACAAATATAGTCCTATAGAGCCAACAAAGATTTAAACCTAGCTTCTATAGGAATTACGAAACTCCCCTAGGCAAGGAGTGCGTCGAATCGATGACGTGGGTGCGTGAGCCACGCGACGGCACAACGTCGCTCTCGTGAACTGTGGCGGGAGAGCGGGTGCGCAAAGGCTTGATGCTCTCAAGATGTAGAACTTGAGCTTGGAGAGCAAAGCTTCTTTTTGGACACAAAAGAGTAGAAAGTATGTTGCTTGGGTGTGTCTTGGTGTATCTAGGTGTGTTTAGGTGTGTCTTGGTGTGTGTTTGTGTGCAAGAGGTTCCTCTCTATTTATAGAGGCCTTAGGAAAGCTTTGGAAGGCTTAGGAAAGCTTCCATAGCCGTTGGGTGCAAAGCCCAAGAGAATCAGGTCGAAATCAGGAACAATGATTGCACTAACAGGGTTATCAGACATCTGATCCTGGCATTAGACGTCTGGAAGATCAGTTTAAGACGTCTAAAAATAAGGTCAGACATCTGATTTTATGCGGGTTTCTTCCTGACTTAAATCAGATCTAAACAGGGTTCTAGTGCAAGTCCATCAGACAACATATAGGACGTCTAGCACTATGTCTGGACGTCTGGAAACCTACTTTTTCTGCGGGAATGGATTTCCAAGAATTGCAACGGCTAGAAAATCTCTGAGAAGAGATTTTGGGTCAGCCGAGGCAAAACGGTCATTTATCAGACGTCTGGAAAGACTTAAGGACGTCTAATAAGGCTCTAACGGTCATATCCTCTAGTGTTTGTTAAGCCAGCCAACGGTCCACTAATTGGATGTCTGGCAAGTCCATCAAACGTCTTCTAAGACATCTGGACTAAGGTCTGGACGTCTGATTTCATCAGACAGAGCTAACAAGTCCAGCCTAAATGTTATCAGATGTCTGAATAAACAGTCAGACGTCTTAAAACATATTATCAGACGTCTGATTTTGGAATTAGATGTCTGAAAAAGCTGTTTGAACCCTATATTGGTTTTCTAAGTTTTCTATAGAAAACCTAAGTATCCTAGGATTGTGCCGGTGTTCCTAGGACTACTGTTAAGGTACTTTGAGGCTCTTTAACATGATGTTCTAAGGAAAAAAAAGAGCAAGAAAATAAAGACAAAAGTACATGAAAGAAATAAACATAATTCTATCCTATTCTTCTTGTCCTTCCATCTTCAATCTATCGCTCCTCTCGAATCTTCTCTGTTCTCCATCAAGCTCCTCCAATCCGTCCTGGATGCGAGCTCGAACTCAGTCTAATCACGTTTCCATTTGCAATTGACCTAAAATCTAATACTCCAAGTGCAAATGTTAAATGACACGTGTTTTGTTATCATCAAAACAAACGATCACAGTGCACTAGCATCAACACACACCAGCCAAGGGGAGAAGCCAGGCAAAGGGAGAAAACCTACGGTACACTCCTACCCTAAGAGGAGGATTTAAGGGTGGTCCATGCCCACCCTTGGAGGAGACATTGAGGTGAAAGCTATCCACCTTTGGAGGAGTTTAGGCATGCCCCCCTTGGGCTTGCTAGGAGGAGACCACACTTTGGAGCAGCATTTCAAAAGAAGGAGAAGGAGTTCTTTTCAACTTCGAGAGCAACCACAGTTGGAGCAAGGGCTTCATCTTCTTCACCACCATGATCAAGAGGATTTTTGTGTTTTACTATTTTGTCTTTTCAATTTTTAGTAGAAGCATTCCTCTACTGTCTTATTGTAAAATAAAATTTTCCTTTAAGTAAAGTTGCCTTCTTTAAATTCTCATTGCATTTCTTGTTGTGTCTTGTTGCTTTTTCCTTAGTGCCCACACCCTCTCTCTCTAATTACTCTAGGTTTTCACGTACCTAGAGTGAGCTTAGAGAGAGAACTTGCTTGTCACTTAGGTTTTAGTTTCAACAACTTAGGTGTAGTCGACTTCTCGCTCTTAACTTTGTGATTGCCATTATTTCAAAAACCCTAAAAACATCTTATATTGAAAAACTCAAAAAGAAAGTTGATTTCCGCATTTTCAAGTGAGAGATTTATATTTGCAAACATTGCCTCCTTGGATGACCCTAGATACTCCACTATCTAGGTTATAAATTTTTAAAATCAAATTGATTTTTGCGTGTTACAACAACTTATAAAACCCGCATATTACAAATCACATAAAAAAACCAACCAGAACTTGAATATGAACCACTTTGAACATGGCCTTCAGGTCCTCGAAATTCCGCATACGCTTTTCCATGCTAAATCTAATATCAAAGCTTCAAGAAAAGGGATGAGAATCTCAGGGTTAAAAGGTCTTTTACCCTTATCTACTATAAGTGGCTCTTAGGATGCAAAGGAAGACGAGTTGATGGGAACACCATCATGAGCCATAACTAGCTCAATTTAGTCATTATCAAGGAATAAATGCTCTTAAATAACTGCCAGAGAGCCATAGTTCATTGCATCATCATTCTAAGAGAAAGATAAGAAAATAGGGTTAAAACTGTAATTTTGCCATCATATCTTGAATGCAGAACAACCACAAGTTTTTCTAGGGGGTAATTAAGGGTCAAATAGTCTCAAAAATCCAACAAGTGGGTTAATACAGATAGAAAAGGGTTTTCACGTGTTTTGAGAATTAAATGACTTCTGAAATCCTCAAAACAAACCTGCTTAGTTAACTGATTGCGCAGCAATCATAAGCCTTAATTGACCTAAATTAGGCTAGGACTTAGCATAAGTTAGGGTTATTCATGCATGCATACGCATTATCTGCATCTTTACTGCTTTCCTTTAGCTATGCATAAAATAATGTTATAATGTGCTGATTAAGTGCATTATGTCGATTGCAAGGAATAAGCTGATCAGGAGCTGGATCTGAAGCTGGATCAGGAATAACAGGAGTTGTAGCAGAGCTGGAGCAGAAGACCTAGTGTAGATGTAGGAATAATAATGTAAGGGGGTTAAAAGTTTGCTATTCTATTAAGTAGGAATAAAGTAGTAAAATGTGAAGAGCTTAGTTCCATCCTAGCCCTAGGATAGCCTAGAGACTTCCCCACGCCTTAGCCACCCTTAGATTAGGTCACAACACCCTAGGAAGCCCTAAAACCCTAGTTCCAACCCTTCTCTGGATGTCCAGATAAGTTTTAAGACGTCCAGGACCCTTAGCCAACTCCCTCACACTTCAAACCCACTTCTGCAGTGTTATTGGACGTCCAGACACTTTGTCAGACGTCCAATTTCTGCAGAATATCCAAAACAAAATCCGAAATCCTTCCTGACTCTGATTTTTGAGTATAAGACGTCTGATACTGCTCTTCAATTCCTGTTTTGAGATTTAAGCCTTGATCTTGGATCTCGAGATCCCTAAACCCAATTCCAACCCCATAGGAACCTAAATTAAGGTGCCCTAACCCTAGTACATCACCTCTAGACCTCCCTAAGGACCTAATTAGGTCCTCACTAAACCAAATTGACTTGGATCTTAGTCAATTCCATCAACCTATTCCATTGGACTCATTGAGTCCAATTGAGCCCTGATCTCAGCACACATTGTCCAATTGGACTCAGTGAAGTCCAATTGGCCTAGACCTGACTTAATTGAGTTGTTTTACTCTCAATTAAGTTTTCACACACCCAATTAAACTTGTATTAAGTTTAATTGCACTTTACCTTAGTGAATTAGGGTTTATAACACTAATTTGAGACCTACCTTGACCTAAACCCACTAGAACCCAACCTAATCAACCTAGCCACCTAAGTTTCGACCCACACACACCCACACACACCATCCACACGAAAATATCTAGCCTAGAGTTCTCTAGAACTCTCTACCATGTGTGGTTTCCTTGGTTGCCAAAAATAGCAACCAAGAGCCATTCAATTTTTAGATCCACATTTGGTGGATCTAAAAACCACCATCCACCCTCTCTCTCTCACTCTACCACGAGCTCCCACCATAGCCCTTTCTAGATAATTCCATAATTCTCTAGAGAGCTTCCCTTAGGTCTATAAAAAGACCCCTTGGGTGGCCATTTGCACCCATTCATTTCCTTGGCATCCATTCCACTTAGAATAGCCACTTCCATCTCCACTCCACCTCCACGAGTTGAGCACCACCATGGAGGCCACCATCTCCACGCCAGGAAGCTGGATCAGCTCCCCAACCTCTCCAAGGGCCAGCCTAAGTTCCATTGGCCGCCCCTCTTTCTCTCAACCATTCAAAGGCCATTGGGGACCACCCCTGAATGCCCTTCCATTCTGCTAGATTTAGATTATGCTCTTCGTATATTTATTGCTTTTATTTACTGCTTAATAGTGTAGTCTTACTTCTCCCCCAATGATTCATGTGAAATCCCCGCATCGATTCTTGCATGCGATCATTTTCTGGTAGCTAGATTTAATTTTCAAGCATTTATGTACAAGCTTTCCTCTAGATTCCTTGTGCAACAATTCCCAAATGAATGAATGAAAACACATTTTTATATATATATATATATATATCTATCTGTTTGAAATCACCATGAGCTTAATGATTGCTATTATCTTTTGCGTTATTAATGTTGCCTGTTTCTAACTCTTAATATTCTTGCAACTAAGCACGTCGTACGTAAATACGTAATAATCAAGAACCGGCATGCGATTCTAAACAAGGTAGAGCGGCAAAAAGATCGATTTCAAAAGTAAAAGCAACGCCTCCCAGAGACGAATGACCGGGACTCAAGTCTCGTTATCTTTAGAAATCAATTTTTGACGAACATTTTTGCACGACTACACTACGATTTCCAACAACTTTCAAATGTGCGAAAATGGCTTTTTGTCAAATGGCACCGTTACCGGGGAGGCAACGTCATTTTTCTTGATTTTGATCTTTTAATCTATCACTGACAAATCTACCGCTACTTTGTTTTTGATGTGCAGGACAACACGGAATGAAAACGGGATCCACGCACACATCGAGCGCGGCAAAGAAAAATCAGGTGCACATCATCTATCATAGATTAGGTTTATTTTCTGAACCCTAGGATTAGATCTACTTTCTGCAATCTCTTTTGAAAAAAAAAGGATTTTTCTCATTTTCGTGAAAAAGAAAAAAAAAATCAAAAAGGAAAATTTTGAAAAAAAAATCTAGATTAGAGTCTTTTCGAGCTTATGTTAGTTTGAAATATATATATATTTTTTCTATGAATCTTTTCAAAAAATTTTTTGAAAAAAAAAAATGTGCAAAAGTTTTGAGAAAAAAAAACATCCTTTTTGGTGGAAAGCCTAGATTTCAATTCAAACCTCTTTAAAAAGCTTTTCCACCATCTCCTAATTTTCAGCCAAATTTCAAGCTTGACTTAAAAATTCGATTGCCAAAAAATATATAAGTGAAAAATTTTGAAATTTGGGCTAAACCTTCATTTTCAAACCATCTTTCAAACGTCACCATTATTCTAAAAAAATTCCAACTATAAAATTTTAAAAAATTCATGAAGTACACGGGGGTCAAATTGACCTAGATTCAAACTTTTTCAAATTTCAAAAAGTGATTACGAGCAATTAGAAAATTTTTTTGACTAAAAATGGTGGGGTTTAAAAGCTGATCTCATTGGCTTTATTTTCCATATTTTTCCTGAATTTTTGAAGATCATTTGATACTGTTTCAAAGCGAAAAATCGACCAGGGGTCAAAATTCCAGATCTGGCCCCCTATATTCAAAATTCCCTAAAAATTCGGTTGAAACATTAAAAATTCCAAAAAAATATTCTCTGAAAAATTGATTGAAAAAGGAATCTACTCTCAAAATTTGAAATTAATTTGATTCCAATTATTAGTATAAAATCAACATTAATTTTGTGGTCTGCTGAAACAGAGAGAAACCCTAGAAGTGCATGCAACCTAGGTCAAACCCTTAGGGTTACAACTAGAGACCACACATTGGGCTAACTTAGACTTAATCAAGTCTAGTTAGCCGGTGGACTTGGTCACCTTGTGGGCCACTCACCACAAACCCCAATGAAGAAAACAGGTTAAAATTAACTTTAAAATCGAAATCAACCTGAGTTCGTTGTCATACTACTGGGTGAGTTTAATCTCTCTTGCCAAACCTGGTGACTAAGTCTGTGGGGCAGTATCAAACGACCACGGCTCAGGGGTCAATGGAACCGGAGGCGTAAGCCAAAGGAAGAACCTTCCCCTTAGTCCCCTCGTAACCAGACTGGCTAGGTTAGCTTGAGAGGCGGGATTCACTTTCAGTCGGTTGTACGACGAACTTATCTTCAGGAATTCAAATCCCTAACAAAAAATCTGGTCACCTGATCTATAAGGACCATTTGATTGACAGGGCCTTAGCCTTGTCCTGCATGGCTACACCAACCCAGGGGTTGGGCGGTGTATGCACGGAAGGAGGTCACTTCGACCTCACTTGGTTGGACCTTGGGAGCCACTCCCAAGGAGGCGAGTCACTTCTTCTATCTACTGAGCCGCGATGGCTAACATTGGATCTGGACCTAATCAGGATCCAGAAGAGCTGGACCCACGAGCTTATCTGAGAGCTCGGGTAACTGAATCAGCTCAACCTTGGGATCAGAACCCAAGGTGGCGAAGATGACTTTTCGCTTCGCCTGATCCTTCTCCTCGGGTTACCGAAATGGTTAACCCATATCCTAACCCTGGATATTATGACCCATACCAATCGGTCCCTCAAAGGACCGCACCTTACAACCCAGGATATGGATTTCGTACTCCTGCTTCTCACCCATGGAACATGGGTAGACCTGATTCACCCCCTGGAACCCCTGAAGAGCTATCAGTGCATATGCGGCCACATTATAGAATACAGAGAGCTACAGCGAGTGCTAAGGAAAAGGCCACATCCTATCTACGCGAAATCCAAGCTATCATTGAGCCGAACCAAAGACAAAGACAGATTCCGCATCAACAAGCTGTGATGGAGCTCCTTCAGGAAACAGCAGAGATAACAAGGTGAATGGGACAAAATCGGGAAACTCAAGAACTATTGCTTTTTAGATATCAAGTGGAAAATAGCATTGAAGACCTCAAAGAATTTGAAACAACTACGCTGGAAGAACACACAGAAGATTCTTGGGAGCAGATGCCCGAAGATCACTCAGGGGAAAAAGAATCTAGCGTGGATATGAGACAGGAGCAGGAAGTATGCCGAATGGGTTCATCTGAGAACTCCATTCAGAAAATTGAGGAAAGGACTGATATCTCCAGGACTGAGCCACAATCAAATTATCCTGAATCCTGGGAGACACCTTTTGGGTTGGATAACCCAATGGAGATAAGGGAAGCAGATCCAATTGAGGATATGGATCTTGAGACAAGCATTACATGCGACACTACTGATCAATCTAAGCCACTTCCCATTGTAGGTGAACCTGTGCTAGAGCCAACATCTTCTGATCTGCACTCTTCTTCTTTCACCTACATCCCTAATTTGGATATTAGAGATTCTGAGAGGACACTTTCTATCCCTGATCCAAACATCCGAAAACCAGAAGTAGCTATGGATGCTTTGATCGAAGAAATAAATATGCTACCTGAGGCAGGAATTATTGAGGAACCCAATGCATATGAGGCTAAAGCTTTGAGTAGAATGAGATGGAGATGCACCTATCATCCTAGTCAATCTAACAGATGGCTCGACTCTGAGCCTGAAGAGTCAGCCTCTGATGAATCAGAGATGGGTACTGATGAGGACGAAGTAATTTCTGATGAGGATTTAGTGACCTCCCCACAGATCTTCTACTTTCACGGATACCCCCATATGACCCAGAGCCTGGAGAGGGAATGATCTTTGATGTCAATTATCATTATGAGGATCCCTATGACTCAGATTCTAGTTCTGAGGTACATTTTGATCTACTCCCTCAGCAACTTCCTGCTGAATTGTGGGACATGATAAATCAGCTGAATCAACATCATGATCCCCCCTCTGATTATCCTCTATTTTCCACCACCACTCCACACTTTCTTATAGCTAGACTTTTTAGAGTAGGGGTGCACAATCAGCTGGTTCGTATCTCCGGACCACTGATTCTGGGAGCATACGAGCATATCTTTCTCTTAATCTTAGCCAGCTCCTATGCTAGAAATGACACATCTCATTGAGCTTTCGCCCTGCTGGAGGCGTTAAACTCAGCACATATAGATACCATTCGCCCCACATTCCATCATCATTTATATATAACCATTTTTATACATAGCATATTTTTGTTTTAGCATATTTCCCTTTTATAGTGCATGCTGACAGGTTGGCCGGAGCTGAATATAATTTCAGGAGCAATTATAGGTGATTTCTACCCATTCTCTCCCTGCAGCATTTATTTTCTTTTACATTCATGCATGAGGACATGAAAGAACTTAGGCATGGGGGGGTAGATACAGAAAAACTGAAAAAAATTTTATGGCAACACGAAGGAAAACCTCAGAGTTGCATGCAAAATGTACTTTAGGACCTTAAAAAAAAGAACAACTGACTCCACCTCTAGTGCTCTCATCGGAGCTAGAAATCGTTTGCAACAACCAATTCCGACTCACCCGCTCACCTTTTGTTCTAAATTTAGGGTCAAGCTGATTGTAACCCGATACGGGAAATTCATGAAGTACAAATTATATGAGGTTACATGTTTATAGCATATATAGATATTGCATTCATGAATAAGATTATTTTATTAAGAGAATACAATAGGGATTTTATCCTTTAGTTGATTCCTGTAGTCTGGGATCCAGTACAACTTTTCACACACACGTAGAATTTGCAATGGATTCACGATGAAGGCTGATAAACGTCTTCAGTTTGTCGAGAAGAAGCAATGCTTCTTTTCCTGAACCCTTGGACAATGTTTTGGGAGTCAGGTAGATTTTCCTCCAAAAATCCACCAAATAGTGTGAGATGAGAGTAGAGTGTACTGGTGCTCTAAGATTAGAGCGAGGAATCTGGAATCCTAGATAATTAGGTGATGATGCTCTGAGATGAGACATAGTCTTCGCTCTCAGTTCCTGCGTATGCATTTTGTGCGAAATTGTGAGAGCCACCGAATAAGGCAAATATGCGGAGAGAGAGTTTTCATAAAACTAGGGCTAAGTTGGATGGTTACGACCATTCTTTACGGAATCCTCGGTTGAAGGAGGGTATTGATGTCAAGGTCAGAAATACACCGTCCTATCCGTCTCTCCTGGTGCCGTGAGTAGGCACTTCCACCAAATAGGCCACCCAATGTCTCTTGAGTACCACCAATCCTCAATAATGCCTCCTTAATAAAGTTCATGGATGTATGGCAGTTGTGTTATGCTGAAAAAAAAAATAAAATTAAATGAGAAAAAGAAAAAGAAAAAGAATGATGAAAAGAAAGAAAAACTGAAAAAAAAATTAGAAAAAGAAGAAAAAAGAAGAAAAGAATGAATATTTAGTGTTTATCAAGGCAATACCACCAAATAAAATTGAGCTCCACCAAATATGGCCTTAACCTATTTTTCTTGTGTTTCTGACTGCCCGAATACTGGCTGAGGAATCCCGACTTAGTGTTAGGGTTATGAGAACTCAATTAAAGTGTTAATGCCTAGTGAGACCACCAAATACAGATCTTATGTGTGAATCTAGTGAGGTTGTGAGCTCTAAGAAAAGAAAGAAAAAGAGCAAGAGAATGAATACAAAGGAATCAAAGAGAGCATAGTTTTTCTCGTCTTTCTCTAAGTTAAGTTACTTAGTAATTCGGGAATCTAGATTCTGTAGTACTAGTCTCTATGTAGCACCAAGTGAGAATGAGCCACCAAATATATAATCCTTCCCTCAAAGATTCTCTACCTAAGCCCAAAGCCAGGGTGAAATTCATAGAATATCTTGAATACCCCAAGGGAAGAAATCCGCCTATCCCGCTAGAATTTTTATTAGGGGTCAAGTACAGGCTTTAGAGGTGTATTAGTTTTCACTCAAATCCGTTGCAAAAGCTACATAGCTGCACCTTCACGATTGTCTGGATTTCTAGAGCATAGGATGAAAACAAAAGGGAGAAAAATCTCTATGCAAACACTTGATAAAATAATCGGTCCCTTAGGGACCCTTGCTGTAAATAATTTAGTCTTGCAATTGCTAGGGACTAGCAAGATTTAGGCAACGGGGTATGATTGCGCAGCAACCATAGGTCTTAATTGACCTAAATTAGGCTAGGACTTAGCATAAGTTAGGGTTATTCATGCATGCATACGCATTATCTGCATCTTTACTGCATTCCTTTAGCTATGCATAAAATAATGTTATAATGTGCTGATTAAGTGTATTATGTCGATTGCAGGGAATAAGCTGATCAGGAGCTGGATCTGAAGTTGGATCAGGAATAACAGGAGTTGTAGCAGAGCTGGAGCAGAAGGCCTAGTTTAGATGTAGGAATAATAATGTAAGGGGGTTAAAAGTTTGCTATTCTATTAAGTAGGAATAAAGCAGTAAAATGTGAAGAGCTTAGGTCCATCCTAACCCTAGGATAGCCTAGAGACTTCCCCAAGCCTTAGCCACCCCTAGATTAGGTCACCGCACCCTAGGAAGCCCTAAAACCCTAGTTCCAACCCTTCTCTGGACATCTAGATAAGTTTTAGGACGTCCAGGACCCTTAGCCAACTCCCGCACACTTCAAACCCACTTCTGCAGTGTTATTAGACGTAAAGACACTTTGTCAAACGTCCAATTTCTGCAGAATACCCAAAACAAAACCTGAAATCCTTCCTGACTCTGATTGGACATCCAGACAACAAGTCTGGACTTCTGATTTTTGAGTATAAGACGTCTAATTCTATTATTAGACGTCTGATACTGCTCTCCAATTCCTGTTTTGAGATTTAAGCCTTAATTTTGGATCTCTAGGTCCCTAAACCCAATTCCAACCCCATAGGAACCTAAATTAAGATGCCCTAACCCTACTACATCACCTCTAGACCTCCCTAAGGACCTAATTAGGTCCTCACTAAACCTAATTGACTTGGATCTTAGTCAATTCCATCAGCCTATTCAATTGGACTCATTGAGTCCAATTGAGCCCTGATCTCAGCACACATTGTCCAGTTTAGGTCCTCACTAAACCTAATTGACTTGGATCTTAGTCAATTCCATCAGCCTATTCAATTGGACTCATTGAGTCCAATTGAGCCCTGATCTCAGCACACATTGTCCAGTTGGACTCAGTGAGAGTCCAATTGACCTAGACCTGACTTAATTGAGTTGTTTTACTCTCAATTAAGTTTCCACACACCCAATTAAACTTGTATTAAGTTTAATTGCACTTTACCTTAGTGAATTAGGATTTATAACCCTAATTTGAGACCTACCTTGACCTAAACCCACTAGAACCCAACCTAATCAACCTAACCACCTAAGTTTCGACCCACACACACCCACACACACCATCCACACGAAAATATCTAGCCTAGAGTTCTCTAGAACTCTCTACCATGTGTGGTTGCCTTGGTTGCCAAAAATAGCAACCAAGAGCCATTCACCTGCCAAGCCGCGCCATCTGCAGCGTGCCCCTCCCCTCAGTGCCTGCAGACGCTGCTTCGCACCGCCACCTGTGCCCACAAGCACTCCCACCTTCATCCTCCAGCCACGCTCGCTGGCACACCCTCCAATGCCTCCCCGCAGGCGCGTGCCCCTGCAAGCGCCAGCAAGTGTCCGCCCGCCATCACCGCAGGCCTGCGCAATTGCCCGCTCCGCTTCACCCAGCACCTCAAGTGTTGTACCTCCACGCACGCCTATGCGCACTGCTGAGCTCCCGCACACCAAGCCTTCACGTCTCCACGTCATTTGTAGCATGCGCGGTAGAGCAGAACCGCCTGCTGGCACGCGCCATCTGCAGCGCGCGTCCCTCTCAAGCGGCGCCTTCACAGCAGACAGCGGTTGTGGCTGTAGGTTTCTCCTTCACCGGCTAGCCATCTCCGTCGATGCTGTGGCTTCCATCTGATAGGCCTCATCCTCGCCGACCTCCCTAGCGTGTCCATCGCCCACCGGTGCTCTCTCTCTCTCTCGCGAGGAGGAGAGAGAGCAAATGCTCTGTTTTCTATGATAATAAAAATTACATTCACTGCCATTGCCACCAGAATTTGATTTTTATTTATTATTATTATATTATGGCAAAATTGTGCATTCACACTCATATTCTCTGATAATTGCACATTAATGATATTCACCTATTTCAAGATTGGTTTTGGGCTTAACCTGTGCACTAATTTTCTCTAGTATATGTTACGTGAAAATTACATAAAATTATCATATATTTATTGAAGATTTCAGTGAGGGAAAACTGCACATATACCCTTATCTTTTTAAGTTATTGTGAATCCACTTTCCATCGCATTTTATGTCAGATTTGAATAAGGATTTCGCAATTTACTGAAAGAAAATAAAATAATCGAGAGTTTATTGCATAATTGCCTCCCTGTGGACATGACCCACTCTTCTATGAGTGGTTATTTTTATTTTTTTTGATTAGTCGATTTTTCCACCACTTAAATACTACAATGCAAAGTGGAAAGTCGACTCTTTCACTCGGCCTCTTGAGAAGGTGGTGGACTTGCTTCTTGGATCTTGGGTGTGAGGGTGATGGTGCTTGAAGGTGGAAGAGCTTGCCAATGAGTTTGGAGATGGAGGTGGCATCCAAGATTGTGGTGCGTGGCCGTCCCCTTAGGTCCTTAAATAGACTAAGGGAGTGGCCCTCTAAGGAATTATATAGTTCTCCAAAACTAGGCTTAGGTGGCTACTAGGGAGGTAGGGAGTGGGTCTTCTTAGATCCACTTCCTAAGGAGGTAGGTTGTGGACTCCTTGAAGACTATTTTTAGTCTTCAAGGTGGCGCCACTTGGAGGCCACTCTAGAATACTCTAGAGTGGACGGCTAAGTGGTGGTGGTGTGTGTGTGTGTGTGTGTGAGTATGGGTGGTGGCTAGGTGGTCTAGGTTGGGTCCTATCAGTCTAAGCAATTGGGTTTAGGTAGGTTTCTAAAATAGGTTCATAAAAACTAATACTAAGGTGATAAGTGCAATTAAACTCACCACATGTTTAATTGAGCAGGTGTGTGTGTGATTGGAAGAGAAAGTTCCCAATTAGGTTTGGCTTGAGTCAATTGGACTCTCACTGAGTCCAATTAGACTTGTGTTGGTTGAGGTTTGAGCTCAATTAGACTCTATGAGTCGAATTGACTAAGAAAAGTGTAATTGACTTAGATCCAAGTCAATTGGCCTTAGTGAGAACCAAATTAGGTTCTTAGGAGGGTCTTAAGGTAGTGTACTAGGCTTAGGATAATTTAGGTTTCCTAGGGTGTAGGATTGGGTTTAGGGGCTTAAGAAATCATGATCTAGTCTTGATTTCAAAAACAACTGAAGAGCGATTTCAGACGTCTGATTTAAAGATTTGACAACTTATACTTCAAAATCAGAAGTCTAAGTTTCTAGTCTGGATGTCCAATGATGAATCAATGTGGAGTTAAGGTTCTATCTTGGATTTCTACAGAAATTGGACATCTGACCTCTTGTCTGGATGTCCAATATTCTAGCAGAATGGGCTCTAGGTTTTGTAGGTGGTATCTAAGGGGCCTGGATGTCCAACATCCTACCTGGACATCCAGATGTGTGTGGAAGATGGGTTTTGAGGTATTCTAGGCTCAGGTGACCTAATCTAAGGGTGGCTAAGGTTTTGGAAAGGTCTCTAGGACTGTCCTAAGGCTAAGGATAAGTGTAGGGATGTCCTATGTTCTTCATAATTTAATTCACACATTAAAATCCTACAAGTAATGTAGTATACCTCTTCCCTATATTATGTCTTCATCTTGAGTGGCCTTATTCCAAGGCTTCTGCTCCAGTCCATCTGCAGCTCTAGCTTCTTCCTTGCTTCAAATCTAGCTTCAAGCCATCTCCTAAGCTTTTATTGCCTACAAACCAAATAATATACTAATCAGTACATTATTATAGCATTATTTCATTATTATCTAAGTAGAGCAAGAAATATGTAATGTATGCTACTAATGCACGAATTATGCTATAATTATGTTAAGTTCTACTCAATTCTGGTCTTTTAAGTCCTATGATTGCTACGCAATCACACGCCTAAGGCCTAAGGTGAAGCCTAAGCATGCCAAGAGAGATGAAATAAAACTACTTGCATGAAAGTTAAATGCAGAAAAATAAAGAAGAATAGCCTAGTGTAGAATTAGGGAAATGGGCACCACTGCTACTCCTCTAAGGAGTGCAATGGTGCTCGTGGATGGTTGATTGGAAGAGGGAGGTGGTGGACGGCCTTGAAGGTGGAGCTAGGAAGCTTTGAAGGTGAAGCACTAATGGTGGAATGGGGGGCAGGAAGGAGAGATGATGTGGGCAACAATAAGTGTAGGCCTTTCTAGTGGATAGGGAAGGGTTATGGTGTTGCACTAAAAGGGTTAAGGGGGTTACGTTGTCGCATGAAATTGTGGAGGGGATGTTGGGTGGTCATGGACTTAGTTGGGAGGGTGGAAGGGTGTGTTAGGTTTGAATTTGGTAAGGTTAAGTTGTAGGATTTAGGTATTAATTGGGTTGGTTTAGCTTAAGTCGATTTGGTTGAGTCTATTTGGGTGTGGTTAATCTAATAGGTGTGTGGGTGAACCTAATTAGGGTAGGGTCGAGCCTAATTGGGTTCAAGTGAGCCTAATTAGACTTAGGTGGGTTAAGTGGATCCAATTAGGTTCTAAGTGAACCAAATTGACTTGTGGTTGACCCAATTAACTCAAGATGAGTCAATTGAGGGTGCTATGAGCCTAAATAGGATTCTAGTGCAAGGATTGAGTTGGGAATAGGTGGGTTAGGATTTTGGATAGTGTAATAGGGTTAGTGGATAGTAGGGGTAGGAACATGGATAGTGCTATCCATGTTTTAGTCCTTAGGCTCAGTTATCCTAATATAAAGGTGGTTCACTATTAGGTGATAGGATAGGGTTATCCTAGGGTTCTAAGGGTAGGAATAGGGATATCTAGGGTTCCTCTTCTTCATCTTCTACTATTCATGCAAGCTATTTTATTCCTCTCTTTCTCTCTTTTCCTCCAGTCTTCCTTTATGCTGGTCTTTATTCCTAAGCTCCAACTCCAACTCAACTTCTGCTTCTACTCCTATCCAACTTTATTCAGGTCAGGAACATTTCTCGAGCACCTTATTGCTTGTAAGTGCAAATACACATCAACTAGTAAAGTAAAATAGCATGATTCTATGTAAAACTTAATAAAAGGCTACAATGCAAGCTATGCAGTTTATGAATGCATTATTTAGAAGTTAGGCTAGGTTCTACCATAATTTAGGTTGATTAAGTTCTATGATTATTGCACAATCACCCACTCAACTCAACCACCAACACCTATCATTCTCATGATCTCTGATGGTAACATCATCATCTATGATAACTAGGCTAATTTAGCCTAACTCCAAGAATAAATGCTCCTTAATAAGCATAAGAAGGACGTAATTCAGTTATGTGTCAAATGCGAGAATAAAATGGAAAATTAAGTTAATTATGTTGTTTTAACGAGAAATCACGAATGCAAATTAACTAAGGGGATAATCAGTGCCTAATCTAAGGTCAAATGAACTTAAAATTCCAAGAAGTGGGCTCGAACTAACTGAATCAGGATTTTCTACGATTTGAAGATTATTTTAATAATAAAAACCTTAATTATAGCCTTACTTCAATTGAAAGGGTTCTGGTGGAAATAAATATAATCTAAACCTCCTAAAAATCATTTTAAAATGTTCTAGAGATTTGGAACCTTCACTTTGACAAAATGAACCTAGTTTGCCCAAAAATAGACTTAGGTGGGAATTTGTTTCATTCTTGGGCTACAGTGTACATTACCCAATCAAACTGCATTAAAACCTAAATTTAAGGTCATCATTAGATTCCTTAGGTCCAAATTAGGTTAACCTCAAATTTTGAGCCCAATCGGAGTTTATCTTGACATAGTTTACATTTTAGCCCTGTTGTATTAATTTATTACAAAAACACCCTTAAGTTTCAATTTCTTTTGCATTTAGGCCCCCTCCTCCACCGTCTTCTTCCTCATCCATACATGTCATCTACAGTAGCGAAGAACCCATGTCGGCAAATTTTGATTAACAAATTGAACACCTAACTCTCAATCAAATCCCACCAAAATTGGTAAGATTAATCTTGAGACCATTTCCAATCATTTGAACATCTCCTCAAGGTCCTATTAGGCTAGAATTGACTTCAGCGAGCTTAAGGATGGTGAGCTCAAGGTTGGCCAAAATGCAAGCAAAAGCTGCATATATTGGCTCAATTGAGAGGGAATCCTCTTCTATAAATAGGCCTCCACATCATCAAGTCAATTTCATGCTCGATTAACCAGTATTCCTCTCCTTTCTCCACGCCGACCAACCTCTGATGCACCTCGAAGCTTCTCCTCCCCCTTTCCTCCCCTCTACCACATACAATAAGCAGAGGGTTTTGCTTCCTCGTGCTTCCACGAAGCTTCCCATGAAACTTGGGCTCCTAATTCTTCTTCTTCTCTGATTGTCCTCCTCCTTCATCCTCGCCGACAACCACACCGGCAACCTCTTCCCCACCATCTATTAGCATAATTAGGTTATGGCATTTACTCCCCTCATCCCAAATTAGCTATAGGGACCTTCCTAGCTCCGTTCTTCAACTCCTCCTCCGACGCCGACCGTTGCCATCACCACCACCATCATTGTCTCATCTCCTCCACCTTCTTCTGACCAAACTAACTTGGGAAAAAGGACCTCCACACCTCCACGAATCTTTTGCTTAAGTCAATTGCACCTTACATCATCATCTTCACTTCCCACCATTTCCATCATTGGAGCTTCATCGAAGCTCCTTCGATCGACTACTCCACTCATCGCCCCTCACAATTTCTTTAGGGCTTTACTCCGGTGAGTAGCATCGGAGCTTTTGGTGGTTTTGATTTGGGTCGAAAGGATGCATTCTTGAAGTGCAGGTGTGGCCGGAACCCACGTCTTCTCCAACCACAGGTAGCAGCATCTGGTGGCCTGACGAAGATGACATCACCTCTAGCTGCTACGAATTCAACTTGGTAAGACATCCCAACCATGGATCTGAGATCCCACGGCCAATAGCTTGGCCAATTCACCATCCAACCTCCAGCTCCTTCATTCAACCAAAGATGAAGAAGGAAGTGGGAAGACAGTCCCACATCGTGGACTATAGAACTAAACCTGGCTACAAAATGAATTTGTGCACTGATCGCCTAAACTTTAGGGGGTCGGGTCCCTATACATATGCACATGCACACACGCCAACACACACACTAGCATAAGCCAGCCTTTGGCCAGATTTTGAATCGGTTTGGGTGAGGGTTGGATCGGTTGTAGCTTGCTTTGAAGAGGATCCTTTGTGCTGAGGATCTGAGCTAGTTTTGGGCTTGGGCCGAGCCTTGGTCCAATGTTGGGCTTGGCTTGATAGGCTTACTTTCAGTTGAAATTGAACTAAGTGTTGAGGTGAATTGGGCTTAGTTGAGAAATAATTTTTTTTGGCCTTAACACATTAATTTTTGGAGTTCAATAGTGTTATACCTTTCTTTTGATCAAGCTCTTTATGCCTCATTATATTCAATTGATTAGTGGTTTGAATTGTGATTATTTTGCTTCTTGAGACAACCTCAGACTTACATTCGAGATTATAAATTTAAGTGTTGATTTGCTTTCTTCACTATACTACGACACATTTCTTAAACTCAACGAAAGCGTGTTAGCATTTTGGCACCGTTGCTGGGAAGCAACGCTCAATTTCACCACTATTCATATCATATTCTAGTTTGTTTTGATTTCTAACTTGCTTTAATTTGTTTGATTGTTTCAAAATTAATCACGCACTCAGGATCATCAACTTGGTCCAACCACGCTAAAGGCAGGTTAGTTGTCTTACCTTCTTCCCTAATCCCCTTTCTCTCTTGGGAGGATAAAAGAGGAAACAAAAAGAATTAGGAATTCAATCCTACATTACTTTTCTAGAATCATCATTTCAAGCAAAGATTCTTGATTATCTTGATTAATTGATTATGATCAAATTTGATTTGATTCTATTCAAAACACCCAATCCTTGCTACATGCATCTATTAGGGACTTACAACACCTTGGACTACTCACCTTCTTGTTTGAGTCTGAGGTGCCATATTTGGAATCGAATTGGACTTGGAATACAACCAATTAGGGTTTATACATTAGGGTTTGAAGTGCTAGTACACATTTGTCATTTATAAAGGAAACAAATCTTCCCATATTTGTGTGCTACCTATGCCCTTGGTTGAGCTGATCTAATCATCAAACCCTAAAATCAAGGCTCTAAGTTCACTTGAAGCATAAAATTGAGACCTAATACCCTGTTTAAGAACCAAAACAAGGTGGTTCGAGTGACTTGACCTGAATTTCATCCTCAACTTTGGGGCAGGACAGGTGAAGTTGGTTCACTTTGTGAATCAACCAACCTTAAATTAGGTCACAATTTGAATCAATTTCTAATTCAAGTGATAATTCAAGGCACAATTAGGCCTAAAATTGGTAGAGTTAGGGCTCAATTCGCACATTCCAGTCTACTTGTATCTGCGGTGATAAGAAAGGTTGAGCAAGGGAAACCTTGTAACCCATGGGGATGCTCTACTATGTAGGGATATTTGCGGGGCACTCCCTTCCTAGCTACCCAAGTAATTCTTGGGTGTGCAAGTTTTGATCCAGAGGTCCATCTGCCTTAAACTGCCATAGTCATCCAATTCTTTTGGGTGCCTTATTTAGGTCTAGAACATTTCTAGTCCCTCATCTCTTCTGTAGTGCATGTATGGGAGTTCTTTGAGACCTATCTTGAGACCTCCATTAGCAAGGCACACCTGTCGGGGTTAGACCCCAACCCACTTATTTGGGTCTCCTTATGATTTATTCAATATCTCTTCTGATCCATCTACATCTGATCCCAGTTCTCCATCCTCTACTTCCATGGAGAATCCAGAATAAGAAGCGGGTGATATTCAACAACTACAAGACCAGTTGCAAACTCTTGCCGACCTGATTCATGCATTGGCCAACCCCCGACCACATCCACAGATGCGAGATCATTATAATCCCGCAGCCGTGGCTATCGAACCTAGGAAGCAGATTCCAACTGGGAGATCTGATACTAAGTTGAAATCGAAAATTATCAACTTGATCCCCTAATTTCATGGATTGAGCTCTGAAGACCCTTTCCAACATAGCCAAGAGTTAAAACATCTGGCCCAAACTCTCAGGCCAAATGTTCAGAACTGGAACACCCTACTCATGAAAATGTTCCCCTTCTCATTGATGGATAAGACTGCCCATTGGTATCGGTCTCTGACTCGACTGGTCAACACCTAGGAGGGTTTACAAGCTAAATTTCTCAAGAAATTGTTCCCAATAGGGCGCACTAATGCCTTGAGGCACCAAATCACACATTTCACCCAAAATGAGGGGGAACCATTTCATGAGGCATGGGATCTCTTTCTGAATCTCATGAGGATATGCTTTCATCTCGGAGTTCCTAAATAGGAACAAATCCAATCTTTTTACGAGGGACTCCATGAGGATATCCAATTATTTTTCAATGCATCTTGTGGAGGCATCTTCATGGGTAAAGATGAAGACACAATTTGAGAGATTCTCAAGAACATGTGTGATAACTCCATAAACAATGAATCTATGGGTACGTTTCACCGAACAACTACCTGTGCATTAACAAACACACAAGGGACACACGAAACATGAGACCTATCCACATCCATCGATCTGGAGTTAGTGGCTAATCAATTGGATAAGGTCTCAATCATCAAGAAGAAGCTAGATGACTTGGCTCACAACTCCAAAGAGCCACTTCTTCTCAGCAAAGCATGTATGTGCATCCACCCACAAGGAATAAGACCATGCATAATATTCACCACCAGTGATATCAGGGGATGGATGTGTATCCACCCCCATCTAATCCAGGTTTCAGAGGGAACTCCGAACCTCCCTACTCTAGTTAAGGGATCTCTGAACCCTCGTATCTTGATTATTCTGGAGCTACTCAACCTTGCGAGGAGGTCCACACTATCCAGAATGATCTATTCTCAAACTTATACAACCCTGGATGGCACAATCATCGAATTTCTCCTAGTTAGGAAATAATCAAAACTCTAGACCTCAATTCCAATCTCGACCACAAAATCCGCAACCATATCAGCCTGCTCATCCTAGGACCAACCCAAACTTTCAAACTGGGCCTAGTAAGGAAGACCAGATGAGCCTAATTCTACAGACATTGGCTGATATGCAGAAGACCAATGCTACCATGCAGAGGCAACATAATGCAGAAATTACAGAGGTTCGTAATGAACTCACACAGATGTCTAGGACTCGCAGCCCGATGCACTTCCCTCCCAACCTCTGCTAAATCCGAACAACATGCTACCCTAGAGGCACATTGTGAACACAAATCAGGGCCAAGCACATTACGTTTATCAGGCCCCTTCTGCACCTCCACCTAAGGGTTGGAAGTCTCTACTTCATACACGAGATATCAGCATCAACCTCCTATCCTGCCAACTCCAAATCTAAACCAAGCAAGCTTAAACTCTGTCACTACTCGTAGTGGCAAAACTATTCAAGAGCCAACTTATCCTAGTCAATCTGATCCGAGTAGTTCAAAACCTAAGTCCAGGATGGATATCAAGGACAAACCCATCCTAGATCCAAAGGCTGAACCAAACCTAAAGAGACCTAAAGAGGTTCCATTTCCTAAGGCCTTGACCAAAGGAAATAGGAAATCCAAACCTGTGGCACCTGAGGAGGATTTGGTCAAGCTCTTTGAGCAAGTCCAACTAAGCATCCCCTTGATGGATGCGATCCGCCACATACCAGCTTATGCACAATTTCTGAAGGACTTATGTACACCAAAGCATAAGCCAGAGAACAAAGATGGGAGTCCAATTATGTTGATAAAGCAAGCCAACTCTATAATCTTGAGTAAACTCCTACAGAAAGCGAAAGATCCTGCCACCCGTTTGATCTCTTGCAAGATAGGAAATCAAGAGTTCGATCGAGCTTTATTGCATTTAGGAGCCTCGATAAATCTGATTCCCACCTCCATACTAGACCACTTTGAGGAAACTGAGCTCAATCTGACAAAGGTAACTTCGTAATTAGCTGACAATCGATCAAGTCACTAAGAGGAATTCTCGAGGATGTACTAGTTAAGGTAAGAGATTTCTATTACCTGATGGATTTCATTATTTTGGACAAGGGTACTCCTGAGAATCTGAGAGACACACCAACAATCTTGGGGAGACCACTCCTAGCGACTACTAGGGCAAATATCAATTGTGAAGAGGGCCAGATTGAGTTAAAATTTAGGGATAAGAAGTTAAAGATCAATATTTTTAAATCCCAGAAAGGAATAAACTGTGGGGCAATTGAGGGAGTTTATGACATAGGCTCTTTGGTTGAGAATCCGATTCTCAAGGTGAACCCAATTCTCTAAGGACCTCAACCACAAGAAGATCTTGACCCACAGATTAGGGAGCTTGAATATAATCTAGACCTATCCCTGGCTTTCACCCTGTCATCTAAGGCTAACCCCGAACCCCCACCCGCTGCTAATAACCCAGTTCTGGAGCTGAAACCTCTCTCGAACCATCTGAAGTATGTGTTTTTGGGTTCCAATCAAATGTTTCCAATGATTATCAATTCTTGACTCACTCTTGATCAGGAAATATACTTGATCTATGTCCTACAACAACATTGTAGAGCCATTGGTTGGACTCTAAATGGCTTGACTAGAATAAGTGCCTCATATTGCACTCATCGTATCTATACTGCAAAGGGCTCAAGACCTTCTCGCGAAATGCAGAGAAGACTCAACCCGAATCTCCAAGAGGTTGTGAAAAGGAGATCATGAAATGGCTCAATACGGGAATCATCTACCCCATCTCTGATAGCTCTGGGTGAGTCCCATTCAGGTTGTGCCTAAAAGGGCGGGACTCACCATGATTACTACTAAATCTGGAGAAACCATCCCGACTCAAATTGTGAACTCATGGAGAGTCCGTATAGACTATTAGAAATTGAATACCTCCATGAAGAAAGACCATTTCTCTCTCCCATTTATTAATCAGATCCATGAAAAGTTGGCAAGGAATCAGTTTTTCTACTTTTTGGATGGGTACTCTAGATATAACCAAGTGGCAATTCATCCTGAAGATCAGTAGAAGACCACCTTTACCTACTCTTATGAGACGTACGCGTTCCGTAGGATGCTATTTGGACTATGCAATGCACCTGCCACCTTTCAGCGGTGCATGCTAACCATATTTTTTAACATGGTAGGTAAATACCTTGAAGTCTTTATGGATGACTTCTCGATTTTCGATTAGACTTTTGATGATTGCCTTCTGCACTTGGTTCAAATCCTCCCATGATGCACTGAAGTGAATCTAGTTCTCTCATGGGAAATGATCCATTTCATGGTTCCTGAGGGCATCATACTTGGACACCTCATATCGAAGAAAGGTATCCAAGTTGATCGAGTTAAGGTGAATTTGATTTTCAAACTTCCTGTGTCTTCCTCGGGTCAAAGACATTCGATCGTTTCTGGGGACACGTTGAATTTTATCGACGGTTTATATCTGATTTCTCGAAAATTGCATGCCCCTTGACGAATCTTCTCTAAAAGGGCACACCCTTTGAGATGAAAAGCGTGTGTTCACGCATTTGAGATCCTACATGACCGAGCAACCTAGGCTCCAATCCTACAATCTCCTAACTAGTCTTAGCCATTTGAGATCATGTACGATGCATCTGACTACACAATAGAAGCGATACTTGGACAAAAGCTCGATGGGAAATTGGTGGTACTAGACGAGACTCAGTGTAATTATACAATTACAGAGAAAGAGTTGCCGACTGTAGTATTTGGTCTAAAGAAATTCAAATCATATCTCCTAGGATCCCATGTCATTATCTACTCATATCACACTACTGTAAGGCACTTACTTGTGAGGAAGGATGCTAAACTGAGGCTAATTTGATGGATCTTACTCTTGCAAGAATTTGACCTCGAAATACATAATAAGGCGAGAAAATAGAATGTAGTTACTGATCATTTATCCCATCTTCCTTCTTTGATCATTGACCCCTCCAGACCTATTACTGAGCATTTTTTGGATGAGCACCTTCTGAGCATTAAAGCTAACCTTCCCTAGTATGCCAATATTGTCAATTATTTGGCATCAAACCAGATCCTGTCTAATTGGCAAAACCCAAGAAAGATAAATTGATTTCAGATGCCAAATATTATGTCTGGGAAAATCCATATCTCTTTCACATTAGTTGATGGGAACACCATCATGAGCCCTAAACTAGCTCATTTTGACCTAAAAAAGAGAACAAAAGCTCTTACATAACCAAATGAAGGGCCTAACTCAAAGAATAACCAGTCTGAGAGAAAAGCAAGAGATAGAGGATAAAACTATAATTTTACCATTGCAGTACAACAACGGGATTTCTCAGGGGCTAAACACAGGTTAAATGATCTTAAAAAGATAAAAAGTGGGTTGGTTCAAACAGAAAAGGGTTAATGTGAAATCTGGGAAGTAAATGACTTCTTGTAACCCTAAAATAGACCCACTTAATTCAACAAGGTTCTGGTTAAGATGAAATTCACCTAAACACTCTAAAATTCATGGAAAAATATCCTCTAGGGTTTAGAACCTTCAATTTGTCCTTTAGAGCCTATTTTGACCTAAATAGGGGTCTTAGTCAAATGTTTACCCTAAATTGGGTTTTTATGTAAAATGTCTAATCAAACATGGTCAAACCTAAAATCCAACTTCACCATTGGATTCTTTAGGTCCAAATTAGGCTTATACCAAAATTTTAACCTAAGGGGAGTTCACCTTGACCTACTTTGCAAAATAGTCCAACCCAATTACATTATACCCCTAGCTTTTGAAAACTCTTGCAAACACCCCCCTAGCTTCCTCATCACTCTTTGCAATTAGGTCCCTCCACCATTACAGCGGAGGAATCCTACTCTAGTGAGGATTCAAGGGAAACATCTCCCTGATTCCTCAGAGAATCCCTCTCAAATTTGAAAGGGAGATTCTCTGAGGAATTCCCATTCATGTGAACCGAATCTTGAGATCCAATTTCCACCCAATCTCTCATGCGAATGCATGAGAGATTTGGGTATTTCCCGACCTTCCAAGTCCGGTGAGGTTGCCGTGCTTGGAAGCTTGCCTTCCAAGCATAAGGCCCTCTACCAGGAGCTATAAAAAGGCCCCCAGATCCTTCCGCTCCTCTCAAGCTTGATTTAGCCTGAGAAAACCCCCCAATCTTCCTCTCTTCCCCTCCGGCCAAAATCCCAGCAAGCTCTGGTGGTTCCTACCTCCTCTTCTTGTCGCTCTGCCACAATACTAGTGGCAGAGTTGCCTCTGCCTCCTTCGTCCGCGTCGTGCCACACCTACTCCCGCTCCTACCTCCCTCCCGTCGTTGCCGTCCCTCTCTCACTGGGCCTTCGTCTCCAGTGACGGCACATACGAGCCGTCCACCTCCTCTGCTTCGCCTTCATCTATCCCCTCATAGATAAGTCCTCTCCCTTTGCTCTTTATTTTCCCTCATTTATTTTCTATTATCACGCCCCGATGATCACACACCATCGCCATCTTCTCCACCTCCGGCAGACCACCGGCGAGGTGCTCCATCCATTCCACGCACCCATCCACCTCACCAGCCACCTCAAAAGCTTCACCACATCCCACTGATCATCATCCCTCTTCCCATTGACCTCCACACACTCCACACACTTCCCTCGAACACACCCATCTCCACAACCACAGAACGACCTAAGCACGCATGCCCAGGCTGCCCCGCGCCACGCCGATCACCGGGCCACCTTCGTCGTGCCAAGGTGAAGCTTTCTGTGTGATTTGACAAGGCTGAAAGGCTATTTTGCTTGTGGACAGGTTCAGGTCTTCGACACCATTGGAGCAAGCTCGAAGAAGCTTGCAAGCTTCATCTAAGGCCCCAGGCATCATGCTCCAAGTTCCCAGACACGTGGGCTCCCTTCGCGAACAACTCCAGCCCAGCAATTGGAGGGCAAGTCCCCGCATCTACTACAATCGAACGTGAACACCTGCTGCAGGCACGTGCGAGAAGAAGGTGGGACATTTAGTCCCACCTCGGAAGTTTTGAATCTGGCGGAGCGCTACAAGTGGAAAAAGTACCAGGGGCTTAGCGCCTCCTAACACGAGGTGAGGTCCCACTCATCCCATATGCCTCGTTTGCAACCCACACCTCCGCGGACCTGGTTCCCGACCCGACTACCCACACACTCCTCACCCACCACCCACGCCGGTGGGCCTGGTCCCGAGCGCACTGACCCGACCCGTTAACCTGAGAAGGCTCTGGGAGAGAGAGCCTAAGAGAGAAGAAAGAAGAAAGAATTCGTGGGGAGGGTAGGGGGTAGATTTTGCTCTCAGGGACAAGGAAGAAGAGGATGCTAAGGGTGAAGCCGCAGGAGAAGAAGAAGAAGGCTGAAGAGGAAGCTAAGGAAAGGAAGCCGTAGTAGAAGCAAAGGAAGAAGAAGAAGGCTAAAGAGGAAGCTAAGGAAAGGAAGCCGTAGTAGAAGCAAAGGAAGAAGAAGAAGGGCAGAAGTCTGAGAAGGCTCAGCTGAAGAGAAAGAGCAAGGCTAAAGTCAGAGGCAAGAAGGAGAAAGAAGAAAGAAGAGAAAGAAGAAGCAAAGTCCAGAGACGAATCAGAGAAGAACCAGAGAAAGAAGAAGAAAGAAGCTGAAGATAGAGAACAGAAGAGGAAAAAATCCAAAGAAGCACTGTAGCATTGAGCACTTAAGACGTCTGATTTTTACATTAGACGTCCATATTTCATTTTTAGCTTCTATATACATTGAGATCATCTTTCTTGCTTTATAACTTTAATTCTTCATTGCATATTTTGTCAAATTTGAAAGTTGTGTTCTTGGTTTATAAATCTCAATTTGCTCCCTGTGTTCGACCTCGGATTTATATTCTTCGAGTAATAAAATTTATTTATTTTCAAAGCGATTTTGGCTATACTACGATGCATTTATTTTAAACCCGATCTCGCTTTCGACAAAAACATTAGTGCTGATCAAATCATTCGAAAATGCATTCTTGACACCGAGGTCAATGATATATTATCTTTTTGCCATGACCAGGCCTACGGTAGCCATATCTCTGGCCACCAAACTGCAGCGAAAATCCTCCCGTGCAGCTTCTATTAGCCCACACTCTTCAAGGATGCACACAATTATCATAAGGCATGTGCTCATTGCCAGACTTTAGGCAACATGATGCGCTTGATTCGATTCTCATGTGCGAGATTTTCAACATTTGGGGGATTGATTTCATGGGTCCTTTCCCGAATTTGAACAATTTTGAATACATCCTTCTAGCTGTGGACTATGCATCCAAATGGATCAAAGTTGTTCTAGCCTGAACCAATGATCATAAAGTAGTGATCAAATTCATTCATGAGCATATCTTTTCCCGATTCGGTGTTCCGCACGCGATCATTTCTGACGAAGGGACCTACTTCATGAATGTGCACTTCCAGTCCCTAATAAAGAAATATGGGTTGTTGCATCGTATTTCAACTCCATATCATCCCTAGACTAATGGATTGGCTAGGCTCTCCAATTGGGAGACTAAGAAAATTCTTCAGATCACTGTCAGACCTGACAGAAAAGATTGGTCGACCCAACTTCTGAAAGCCTTATGGGCTTATAGGAATGCTCATAAAACCCAGCTAGGGATGTCTCCGTTTAGACTTGTTTATGAGAAGGCATGTCACCTTCCTATAGAAATGGAGCACAAGGCCTACTGGGCAGTACAAAAATGCAATTTGGATCTCAGGGAGGCTAGAATCCACCGTTGTTTCCAAATGAGCAAGATTGACGAACTAAGCAATGATGCATATGAGAACTCTATATCTACAAGGGGAAAATTAAGGCCTTTCATGGCAAGCACTTCTCACAAAAATCTTTCTATCCTGGTCAGAAAGTGCTTCTCTTTGATGCCTGACTCAAGCTCTTCCCAGGAAAACTAAGATCGAAATGGATCAGACCTTTTCTAGTCCAAAGGATCTTTGGAACTGGAGCCATTAAAATCAGTGAACTCAGCCACGACTAAAAACCTTTTGTAGTGAATCATCAAAGACTAAAACCATTCCTCGAGATTACCGATTAGAATCTAGCTACTGAATCTTTTGATCTTTATTCCCCATGAGCTACATTGCACCCAACTGATGGCGTTAAACCTAACGCTTAATGGGAGGCAACCCATCATTTGAAAATTGAGACCCTTCTTACCCTTCTTGAGCTGAATTCCTATTACACTTTAGGGTTTGTACCTTAAAGCAGCCGACTCCACCTCTGATACTCGTATTGGAACTTGAAATCGTTCGCAACAGCCATCCCGACCTGATCATCCACCCTTGTGAAACTGTTCCAAAATATGAACTAAGCTACATTTGGACCCACCTAGTTTGCAATGAGGGCATTGTAAAACTTAGGCATGGGGGGTATTATAGTGCAAAATGACTCAAAATTCAATTCTTTTGAAGGGTTCTCACACGGAAAAAAAGAGGATAAAAAGGGGAGGAAACTTTTAAGCTGAATTATAAATCCATAAGGAGGAAAAAGAGGATAAATATAGAAAGAAAAGGAGCAAAGGAAAATAGTGTTAGTCTCAGTAGTTGAGTATGGAACATACCTAAGTTCTGGGCTGGATCGGATGATGAAGTAAGTCCTGAAGTGCTAAAGAAAAGGAGATAAGTGAGCGATACCTACTTTAGGCCTCTTGAGCTATTTAGGCTTAAACATTCATGTATTTGTTAAGATCTGGACTATTCCTCAAAAGATTGAGGGAGTTGCGAAGCTGATATATTAAGTCTATGGCCTAGGGACTATTCGACGTTGTTGTCTGGCCTTTGGTTTGTAGGACTTGGTAATCTAGGCATCCACAACTCACACACTGGTCTGGTTCAATGAGCTTAATGAAGAAAAATGTCAAAAAGTGTTCTGTTCCAAAAAAGAAAATGATTTCTCAAAGATTTGACTTAGGAGTGGCTCAAAAATACAAGTTGATTAAAGAAGTTTTGGCTGCTGAGAGGAGTAAATACTCCCCTTGAAGACATGTTAGAACATATCGTCTCTTCGGCACTTGTCTCCTAGGATATTTAAATATCCTACTAGGAGCATGTAAGCGCCTTATGCTGGTTCAGGTGCCATGGGTGGCATTATCCCGAAATGTCAATTGCCAGGTGATGAGCCCATATTTGTGGGTTGTTTGGTTACTTAAATGCCTAGATTTTAGATTAATAATAATATATAAATAGCATACATTAGGATGTAAATAACTAATTCATACATTTGATTGATTAACACATATACATAGGAAGCATTAAGTGGTTTACTCACTAATATGCATAGTTCGAGCAAATAGAATAGCATGCATTAGAAATAGGATTTCTTTTAGAGTGTTGTTTATAAATAACCAATAATTAAATTACTTATTCATTTCTTCTCTCCTACTAGAATTGCATAGGAATAATAGCCGCTCTTCAATGCGATCAGCCATCCAACCAAGCATCATCATTCCCAGGCAATCAAATAGCCAGAAGGAGTAGATCTGGCCTTAATGGCCTAGACGCTCCTCTTGCTCCATTCAAATTCATCCCTGTTGGTATAAAGGAGGAGCAACACTAGCAAGTTTGACAGGCCTTCGTCCCTTTCCCTACTGTGCAGAGAACTCAGCTTCTCGTCCCCTCCACCACCACCGGCCTTAACCGCGGCAGAGCTTTGCAACTATAGGCGTGCGGGGTGACAGCTCGAATCGCCATCGCAGAGGTCTACATTACAACCTCACCGTGCCACCGCCTGACCACCAACACCACATCACCATGTCCACGATCATCCCTCCACGAGAGATTCTTCCTCTCCATCATCATCCTCCACGAGGAGGAGACCTCTCAACCCCACCACCGTGATCCACTGTCCACTACACCAATTCCATCTCCTTCTTCATCATCTTCATGTGTGCCTCGCAGCCATCCTCGCCGTGCAATTCCCTCTAGTTAAGTCATCCAGGAAGGTTCCCGAACGTCTGAAGGCCCAACACACCACCACCACCTCCTCGCCAGCCCTCAATGCATGCCACCACGCCCCCTCACCTCGACACAAGTGTGCCATCATGCCCGCAACTTCGTCTCGCATGTGCTTCTAGCAGCGTGCCCGCGTGCACCTTCAGTGCGCGTCTCCCTATCTCCACACGCTGCTGCAACTCGCCATGCCATCATCCCAGCACACTTAGCCATTACCGGCACCACTATCGAGGGCACCTCCTCCTCGCACGTCCAACGCACCCCTACATGCACCCTCCTCGTGTGAGCATACACGCGCACCACCCACTGCAACAATAGTAGCCGACCTCCCCATTCTCTTCTTCTTTGTCAATAGGGAGGAGAACCCAACAACCATTGCCGTTCCTCTACATGCAGCCACCGCCACGGACCTCCGTTCTCCATGTCGTCGCCTCTATTGAGCTCACCTCTACTCCACGAGACCAGCCATACCCTCGATCACACCATCTGTAACCCTGCGCCGCTCCCACCGTCAGCGGCATCCTTCTCTCCGGCGACCACCTCCAACCACCATTTGATGTGCCATCACCACCCACGCGTAGCCCTTGTCGTGGCCAACCTTCTTCGATCTTCCCGCAGTCCACCATCGCCTCTCCTCCATGCATGCATGAAGGGAAGAAAAGCTCTATTTTGGGTTTGATTTTTATTTACATTTGCATGCCATTGATGAGATGTGGGATTTTTGAGTTAATAATATTCTAATCGAGTGATTTTGTGAGAACTCTCTCCATCTTTCATGAAAATACAATATCAGCTGATTCATGTCTTATTATCTTAATTAAAAGGTGATTTTGATTCAGTTTCTTTGCGAAATTAATTACGAACATCGATTTTTGACTAGTGTAAGTTTTAATAGGCCATTGCCTCCCTGTGGATACAACCCGCTCCTTCGTGAGTGGTTTATTTAATTTGTTTTGATTTGCGTTGTTCGCCACTCGATTTTTGTACTGCAACGATCTTGGTTTATATTTTCAAAAACTAAAATAATGAAGTCACCAGGGCCTGGATTAGCTATAGAATGCCATGGGCAACACTATCACGAAGTGTCGATTGCCAAGGTTCTGGGGGTTGCCAAGGGCGATGCTATCATGAAATATCGATTGCCAGGGACCCTTTAAGGATTGATGATGGGGACAAGGAATCTAATACAGACTATGTTGAGGGCCAATCCGATGTTGGATTTAGGGAAATCAAAAAAAAATTATAAAAGGAAAAATCTCAAAAATATCTCTTTCTCTCTTCTCAAAAAAGTGCTGGCAAGTTGAACGTAGACCTTGCTACACAAATGCACAGGTGCTTTAACTTCTAGGGTTAACGAACCTCTAGGTAGATTATAGGGCCTTAGAAACCTTTGTTGTAGACCCAAGGCTGGGGCTAGTCAGGTCCATATCTTAGTTGGTACTTGAGTACCTCTAGGCCTAGAGTTGGTATTTCGATCTAATCTCTAGAGAGGTGGAACGATAAGGCATCTTAACGATAAAATCTGGTCTAGAGATTAGGTCTGTTCTGTAGGATTTTTTATAGGGAATAGCAAAAGTTAGGCATGGGGGTATGATGGTAACCCCAACATCTATGATAACTAACCTATTTTAGCCTAACTTCAGGAATAAATGCTCCTTAATAAGCAGAAGAAGGGTGTAATTCAGTTCTGTGTTGAATGAGAGAAGAAAATTGGAAATTGAGCTAATTCTATTATTTTAACGAGACGTCATGAATGCAAATTAACTGAGGGGTTAATCAGTGCCTAATCTAAGGTCAAATGAACTTAAAATTGCAAGAAGTGGGCTCGAACTGACTGAATCACGATTTTCTGCGATTAGAAGATTATTATTTTTTTTTTTTGGAGAAGAAAAGGAAAGCTATCAAATCGCCGATAGCAATCCAGGAGAGCTTTTATTGATTATATGAAAGAAAAGGAATTACAAATTTGAACGCCACATGTGTTTGAGATTCTAGCAATTATTTACAATGATATCCACACTCACTGGACTCTCCTGAAACAATTTCTCATTCCTTGCTCTCCACACCGACCATAAGATAGCCACCATGGGCACATGAGGCTTACTTGAAGCTAAAAAGGAACTCCATAACTCCTCCCATGTGGGAATTGACTCCCTGCATATCTTCCTCCAAACACTATCTGTTATCATGCACGTAGAAAAAATATGATGACTGCAATCATTGTGTAACCCACATAGTTGACAGAATTGAGCAGGAGTGCCCATTCTCCTATGCCGCATATCTCCCGTTATCAACCCATCTCTTCTGCACAGCCACAAAAGGATTTGCACCTTCAGTGGTACTTTCAGCTTCCATATTTTTCTCCCAACTTCATCCACCTCCGCCGACCTTGATGACAGGATGACTTTCTTATAGGCAGCCACTGATGAGAAGGTCCCATCCCATTTGTATCTATCACATTCCTCTGTCGTGGGTCTAAAAGCAGCAAGTTCCTGTAGGTGACATTCATTTCAGCCCGTGTTCTTGTTCCATGGTCATTTCCACCCTCGTTGTATATCATCCATTTCTCTAAAGTCATGCCCTAGTAATCACATATCGCAGCATTCTTATCTGGGGCAGCTGAAAAAGCAAGAGGGTACCTGTCCTTTATCACCCCACCAGGAAGCCATTTTTCCAACTAAAATCTAAAGCTTTTTCCATCACCCAAGACTAATTGGAAGAGGTTCCAATTTTCAGTTAAAGCACGAACCACAGAAGCCCAAAATAGAGACGGTTTATGGGGATTCAATCGACTCTTCTCATCATTTGCCACCCCATAGCTATCATGTAAGAGCTCTGTCCAGATTTTTTGTTCCCCTTGTTGCAGCCAAACTGCCCATTTCAGCAACAAGGCATCATTGAACTCTTTGAGAGATCTGATTCCCATACCGCCGTACTTCTTGGAAGAACAAATTGTATCCCATTTAACAAGTTGGAAGAAGGTACCTTGATGAACAACCCCTTTCCAGAAGAACCTTTTACACATCACATCAAGTTTTTTCCAAATTGACTTTGGAGCACGAAAGATGGAGAAGAAAAAGACTGGAATAGAAGTAATGACTAAATTTAACAAAATAAGCCTCCCCCCCTTTGAAAGGTAACGGCTACTCCAGCCTTCAAGTTTCGTAGCCACCTTCTCAAAGAGGAAAGTCCAATAAGATTTCTTCATTTTGTTGCACTTCAAAGGCAAGCCCAAATATTTGAGTGGCAATGATATCACAAGCGTGCACAGGATGCTGGAGATATCACTCTGATCACTACCATTCATCCCAAAACAAACCAGGGAAGATTTGGTGCCATTTAGTTTCGGTCCAGAAATTTCACCGAATATGTTGACCATAAAGTATAACGCTTGTGCTTCCCTCTTCCCTCCTACAAAAAAAACTATGTCATCAGCATATTGGAGAATGGGGGCCAATGCCCTTCTATTTGTCATCGAATAACCCCTTATCATCCTGATGGTTGTGAAAATGGTTGTTGTTAATAATTGTTGATCATGTCGTTGTAGTATAGGGTGTATAATATAACATTAAGGATGTCGTATAGTGGTGAGTATGGGTGAGTACCAGTCATTACAACCATTATTATCATTTGCTTATTTATCTAATTTTTACTGGTTTTGTTCCAGGTCGTTCTCTGGGAGGCAATTTATTGAATTTAATTCGGTCACTCTTTGATTATCTCCAAAATTGTCTTCTTATTCAAAAAGAAACTTTACATTTAAAGAATGAATGAATGTTTTATTTACCTAGTTACTAAGAAGTGCTTGCAAAAAATACTAACTATGAACAAGCATCAAACAATCTATTATTATACTCTAAGCTATGTATTTACAAGTTATACTATTAACACTAATATGTTAGTTCATACTACATTAGGATACCATAGTGTAAAAACTTAACTTACTAGTCATTTATTTATAGTGACATATATATCAGTTTTAGTGACAGATATAAACGTCGCTAAATCTCAGAAAACACTATATACAACCTAAAGAAACAAACTGAGGTCTTTAGCGACATTTATAGTGTCGTTTTATTCTGTTAGTAATTATGTGGGTTTACTTATACGTATGTATATTACTTATTCTACTGCTGTATGTACTGTTCGTGTGTTCCTTCTTTTAAGTCGTCTGTCCTTTCAATTTCGTTCTGTGTGGTATTTCAGAGGCTGCGGTGGAGAGTCCTTAGTGTAAAATGTGTTTAATTAGCGGGCGCGCTTTTCGAGGGATACACAGCACCCTTCGGGTGGGACCAGACCTCTACTAAGCGCGCCCTAATCTCAGATTAGGTGGCTTAGTTACGTTATTCAAACTCAGCGCAGGGCCTCAGCCCAACGCCGGACATACTCGCACGCTCGGGCTCCCAGCCCCACACGTACATCACATATCAGAGTTCACTACAAATCGGGTTATCGGACCAGACAATGCATGCAGTTCTTCGGGCGCCCTGCGCCTTGACGACTGGTTAACATATAACATAAATTATATTTATATGCTGCGTTTCGTTTGCAGCCCACGATGTGGCGCTATTCCAGCGCCACATCGTGCGCTGGAAACCAGACGCAGCTGCGTCTGTGCGCGTTTTTGGCCCTCGATTTGGGGGCCATAAATTATTAAAAAAAAATAAAATAAAATATGGTAAATAAAATATTTACATAATACTACACAATTGATTAATTAATTTTGAATTTTAAATATATTTACTATACAAATAAATTCGCTAAACTAGGCTGATTATACAGGTTGATTTAGGTGATTAAATAGTTAATTACTTATAAAATAATTAGTAAATGGTCTAATTGACCTTAAACAGTTTTAACTTACATACTTAAGTATTTAATACATATTTTTATTGTATTTTTACGAATTTATTTATGTTTTATTTAGGCTAAAATAGCAATTCTGTGTAGTTTATAATTAAAACTAAGTTACAGTAAGTTATACTAGGTATAATTATACTTTGACTAACTTAAATTACTTAATATATATATATATTCCCAAGTTTATAGATTTATTTACTTGATTATTGCTCTAACTTATTAACTTAGCTACTAAATCAGTAAATATAAATATGTACATACATATATACATAAATCAGTAAATACATACATACTAGATTAGTATATATACATATTTTTACATCGATTACATATGTATACGAATTTCTGTACAGGTTTTATACATATTTACAGTATAACTATGAATCTAACTGATATGCTATAGTTATAGTTATAATACTATGAATGGGTATATTTACAGTTTTAAAATAAGTCTATGCCATTAGGCTTTTGTATAAAGTTAGGGAATTAGAGTTGATTGATTTTTTTTTTGTTTGAGTTTAGACAGCAGCCGCAGCTACTGTCAGAGGAGATGGAGAAAAGAAGAATGTGCTGTTTTAGTGTTGTTGTTTACAGTGGCAGTGGCTTAAGCCACTGTCAAATGGCTAACTGCTGCTGCAGTTAGTCCACTTGAAGAGGGGGGAAGAATTCTACAGAGAAGAGGGAAATTTAGAGAAGAAGGGAGTTTAGAGAAGAGGGGAATGTAGCTGCTATATGCAGCATGTTGCTGTATAACTGGGAACAAGATAAAATTCAAAACAAACTACAATTTACAGAGTTGAAATCCAAATCTGAAAGGGGTTTAAATCTCACGAAAATCTAATGTAAATTCAGCTCAAATACTCATTAGGAAAAACCTTATCAGAAGCATCCTTTCAGATCAACATTCAAATGGCATTGAGTTAGTCTTCCTAATGCCATAGACAGCATGAAGGAAGACTTAGCTCGATCAATTAAAACCAAAGAAACACAATCCCAGTTTCTTGCAACCTTAAGGAGTATGGAAAACTCCTTAGGTTAGAGAATCACCATACAGAAATGATCATCAACGCAAATAGTGCATGGCAGTTCTGAAATAGCAAAAAGAGACTAAGAATGCATTAAGGAAATTTAATGGAAGCTGGCGAATGCATTCAAAACAAAGTATAAACAGAATCATGAAAGGCTCTTCTGATTGGTTCTCTGTCACCAGAGAACTTCTCAGAATCCTTGCCTACAATGAAAACCAAAAATCCCTTCAATTTGTCAGATCTGTCAAAACATTTCAGAGAGTAAAAATCCTTTAAAAATCCAGATCAAAAGTGCTCTGACAAACTGAGGCAATCCATTTAAAACAGAGGGGCTTTTATGAAACAAATGGAATGAGTGAGAAGCCCCAAATGGTGCTTGTGACGCCACTTTCAGATCTGAGGCAGTGCGCCATCAGATCTGAAATTGGGTCAGGATGTGTGGGTGATTGGTGAAAAATTCGTCGTTAAAAAGGAAAAAACAAGAATCAGAATTTGGATGATGGAAAAACAAAACATGAAGAGGGAGATAAATTGAACAATGAACAGATGATTCTTCCCCTCTGATCTGGACTGATCAGAGGAGGTGAGGGAGGGGATCTAATACTAATTCTACTCCTAAGACTAATCTAACTACAGCTAACATTAAACACTAACAATTAAAACTAAATCTATTCTAAACTACTGCAAACTAAATCTAACACTACTTGTGCAGAATTAAAAACCTAAACTAAAAGGAAGAATGGGACCTATGGGTCCTTAGCCGGCGGCTAAGGAGGAAGAAAGGAGGAGGGTGACTCCAGCGGAGGGAAGAGTCTGCTAGTGAGACTCCAGGGTCGTCCTCAGGTGCTACGAGGTCCTTAGCGACGAGGAGGGTCGAGAGCAGGCGGTGATTCCACAGCCGGTGGCTGTGAAATCAGGGTCTAGATGAGGAGGAGAGACTGGAGTGGAAGAATTGATCGCTAAGAGATGTAGGAGGGAGCGATCCTTTGCGCGCGACACCACTGAGGTGCTTAAATAGCAGCTCAGTGATTGAGATCACCGCAAGGGTGAGGTTAATCAAAATTAGGCCGGCGGTGAGGATGAGATGGGTAGAGCGCGCGGCGAGTCAAGAGAGAGATCTGACCGTCAGATGAGATCTGGGAAGAGAGGTGAACGCACGCACCGAATCGCGCGAAGGTTCCATTTGATTCCAGCCGCAGATCGAGATCAAAAGTGCGATGGACGGTCGAGAATGGCTGTGTTCTTCGCGCGCTACAGTGCGCGTGAAGAACACAGGCTTCTCTCTGAAATGAGGGAAAACTTGCAGGAAGACCCTTAAACGAAGGGGTAGAAGAATAGCGTGCAGGTCCAAAAGTGAGAAGAACTATAACTGGAAGGGCCTTGCAGTCATACAGAAGGGTCCCTGCGGCTTGCAAAAAGGTCCAAGAAGGAGTTTTGAAGGGTAGAAATGTAATGCATGAAGGACCTAATTGTAATCTATTTATTTCTAAGCCTAAATGATGTCCAATTGCTTTCAAATTTTTACATGTGCTTAATTGAACATTTAAGACATTGATTTTACTTCTGATTTATCTTTTCAAACTTGTTTATGTGTTCAATTGATTCATGGATCATCATTTGTTCTTTAATTTTCAGAATATCTCATTTTTGTGACCTAATTAGGAGGTTTTAACACATTAAAAGTTTTAGGTCTTTTCTTTAATTCCCACACTTAACCCTTTTTATGTGTTAATTTGATATTGTTTTGCTTAGTGTCTAGCTTAATTTCGGCCTTTTAGCTATGATGAGTAGCCACTCATCATACCCCCATGCTTACGTTTTGCTAGTCCCTTAGCAAACAATCTGTTGAAGTGTAAGGCAATTTAAGTATCAGCAAGGTAAGTGTGTAAAGATATCTTTTTCTTCTTTCAAAAATTTTTAAGTGTTTTATGATGATCTTTAAGCTGAAAAATTTTTTCAATAAACCAACTGTGTTTTTGGACATTGTGAGAACCTGGTTACTGAGGATAACCTACCAGAACTCGAGGCTTAAATGACATAGACCATCTCTCAACCAACAAGGATTCTTGATATTTAAACCTTAAGTCGAATTCCAGGACTCAGGGGGTTTTTACAGAGACTCAGAATGCTATGAAGTTATGGCTGTGCTTTGTGATAAGTCAGGACTAACCAGGTGAATTCTAAGGCTCATTCCCGGGGTTTCACTTCTTTTTAAGTCCAGGTTGGTCCTAACTTCAGCTCATGCTTTCGGATGACTCAAAAATTGATGGTATTCAATCCCAACCCTTATTGTATTTGTGGCTCAGAGAAGAATTTTTTTTTTTTTTTGGTGGACAAACAGGGTATTGTTTTGAACCCTGAAAACATTTTTGGTGGAATGGTAGTTTTTCAGACTTTTTGGAGAACATACTTGACTTTTTTTTTTTTTTTTTTTTAACAGTATGTCTCCGGAACTTATTTGGTAGAGCGCACTGTATTTGGTGGGTGGATTTCTTTTGTGGAAAGAGCTTCTCCTAGACACAAAACTAAAGATTAGGACAAAGAGTCAACCTGCACGCACAGGTAAGGACTCCACCTTCCCTAATGAACACAAGGGTTGAGGCTTAGGTTCAAGTGGTCTTTCCTGACACTGTGTAGTGTAAGCCAAGGTTACTTAGACTCCTAAGTCAAAGCAAACCAACGAATCCTGTACTGGTGACTCAGGTACAAGAATTATCCTAAAGTTAGGAGAGACTGTGGTCTATCTTGTCAAGGCTCGAAGTGTATTAAGCCTAAGCTTGTACCAAGCTTCTATGGCCCGGCAGGTCAAACTAGTAACGGTTGAATGTCCATAGACACTTATTCTATTATTTTTTTTTTTTTTTTTCAGCTATAAGATCACTTATCTTTCTTTCTTTTTCTTTTTCTTTCTCTCCCTCCCCTCTTGAAATAAATGTCCTCCTTTGATAATGAAGTACATGTCCCTTATTGTATTTTTGGAATTTTTCTGATTTGTTATTTTTTTGTATTTTTAGCTTTGTAATTTTTAAAAATTTTTCAAAATTTTTCAATTTTTTTGAAGTATATAATTTTTTGATAATACTATATGTACTATAGTTGTGTCTACAATTGCATTTTGGTTTAAATGGTATACCATTTACAACCCCCCATGCTTAAATGTTTCAATGTCCTCATTGAATGAAAGGGTGGATGCAAATGCATGCTCTGCTTTTCACTATCCTAGACTGGGTGATGGAAGAAAGTCGGAATGAGGAGATAAAATCTCTGTGCGGACGATTTTAAGTCTGATCTAGGATCAGAGTGAACAGTCGGGCTAGGAAGTGAAATGCATGACATGTGTGTCAATGAATGTATGCTCAGAATGCAAGGGTAGACACTATATGCAAATAAAGGCAAGAGTAAGAAAGGTGTAAAACAGCTATATACAAGGGTAGGTGTTTGCTAAGTTTAACGCCTTCAGCTAGGCGAAAACTTAGTTGGTAGCTCAAAATGTAGGAGCGAAATGGTGGAATTGACAAGTCTGAGATCATGCGGCTCAATGAAAGGTTTCAGTCTTTGTCCATTAACAATAAAGGGTTCAGATTTGTCAAGTTCAGTGATCTCAACGGCTCCATTATCAAAAAGTCTCAAGATCATGTCGATTCAGTGTTATGCACTGGTTGTGAAATGTCATGTGTTTGGTCTTGCAGTGCTGGTCTAGGTTGGACATACCTTTGAGCAGGTATGTTCCTAGGGTTGGGTTGTGCTTGTGATGGGAGTGAATGTGGTTGACGGGACTCCGTCAAGTGTGATAGCTGGGCTCTCATCTCAGCTAAGGCCGCGTCCTGTCTTTGCTGCATAGCAATATTCTGTTGTTGCATATCAGCAAGAGCTTTCATGATAGACCCCAACTGGTCATCTCGTGTAGGCCCAGATTGAGAGTATTGGGTGGGCCTGGGTTGGGGTTGCTGGTAGGTACGCGGTGGATAACCGTGTAATTGTGGAGGTGGTGCTCGGATCGGGTTGTACAATGGTGGTGCAGAAGGTTGTTGAAAAGGAGGTCTTTGTGAATTTCCCGACCACGAGAAATTTGGATGATTACGCCATCCAGGGTTATAGGTTTGTGTGAAAGGATCATTGTGAATGGCATGAAGCTCCTCCGAAGCTCCAGAAGGTGCAGGGAAGTCAGTGAAGGGAGGAACAAAGGTTCCTCCAACCGGTGAAGGATATGGAAATGGAAAATCCGGTAATGCAGTTTGTGTCACAGAAAGGTTATTCACAGTTTCCCTCCCTGTGGGAAACTGAGAAGAAGTGTTTTGTGCTGGTGACTGAGAAGAAGAAGATGGGTGTTTTGAGAGAAATTTCCATACTTCATCTACTTTCTTCTCGATTAAGACCACTTTATCCAGTTGACTAGCCACTATCTCTAAGTCTTTGCTACTGGATTGGGCTTCATGTACCCCCGTGTGTGAGTGGGAATGTGAGGACTTTCTATTAAACACGCTCATTGAAGCATTATTAATAGAGTTTTCGGCCATGCCTTCAAAGAGCTCAAAGGCTGAGTCCTCGTCCCGACACAGGAAATTGCCTCCACAAGCGGCATCTACAAAATTCCGTGTGTCATCATGGAGCTCATGGTAGAAGATCTGGACCTGTTGCCAGCGTGGGACACCATGGTGGGGACATTTTCTCAAAAGCTCATGGAATCTCTCCCAAGCCTCGTGCATAGGTTCTCCTGAATTCTGGGTGAAGGTGGTGATGGCACGCCTTAAGGCATTAGTGCGGCCTACAGGAAAGTACTTCTTTAAGAACTCATGTTCTAAAGAAGCCCAGGAATCTATAGGTGTAGTCCGTGCAAGTGTTCTAAACCAAAAGGCTGCCTTATCTTTTAATGAAAAGGAGAACATTTTCATCAAAAGCGTGTGCTGATCATGTCCTTGCGGACCCAAAGTTTGGGCAAGATTCTTCAGCTCCTCTAAATGCTGAAAAGGGTCCTCAGAAGCAAGTCCATGGAAGTGAGGAATGAGTGCTATAATATTCGGCTTCAGTTCAGCAGCACGACCCCCATTGGGATAACGTACCACAGGCATTGGTTGGGCAACTGCGGGATTATAATAATCTCGTAGTTGAGGTCTACGGGGTTGGGGTGGTTCCTGAGGATTTCTAGGTTGAAGTGGTTGTGGTTGGGGGTTAGCTAATAGATTTACAGCTTGAGCAAGCTGTTGCACCTGTTGGGTTAAGGTATTCATTTGTAGTTGTGTATCGAAAAGGTGCTGAAGATGAGGCATAGGTCCTCTCTCCGGGGGTGGATTAGGATGATTAGGATAAGGTGGAGGTTGGAACCTAGGGATAGGTGGTTGCTGTGGTAGAGGTTGTGCAACTAAGTCTGGAGGAAGTTCTTCAAAATCCTCAAAGTGTGAAGAATCAAGATCATCCTCTTGGCGAGGGGGATTGTGAAAAGTATTTTGAGACTCAGGAGGTAAGGGATTAGAAGTGGAAGGAAAAGAAGATGATGCAGTAGCTTGGGTAGCAGTACCCAAGGGGAGTACAAGTTCTGGGTTTTGGGATCTCCTACCTTCCATTGAGTTGGTTTTTTTTTTTTTTTTTTTTTTTTTTTTTTTGAAATCCTGTTTACTCTAATTCGATCCAACTCAATGGGAAAAAAATTTTAACGTTCACAATAAAACAGAAGAATCCCAATAAAATCTCAATTCAAGAAGACCAATCAATCGAAATGAATCGGAGAAAATTTTTCCTAGAGGCTGCTACGCAAAGTATGTTATACGCAAACAATTGTTTCAAACAATTGTACGTATCCTAAGATAAACCTAGCGAAGTGCAGACCTCTAAAATCCACTGGGAATCTGGATAAGACTGAGCGTGCGAATCCAGATCCTGTGGTTGCAGAAAGATGAGGTAGAAACCCGTGTATTGTGGCCTTAAGTGATCGTGCTGTGTGCACGATAACATTCAACACAAGGCGATTAAAATCTCAAACATGGTTTCACCCAATTTTGCTATCTCCTTTTTGATTTAATTGAAGTGATTAAAATGTGTTTTCTATGCTGCTCGTTTCACTTTTTAATAAATTCAGAACAAGTAGTGGTCTTCTTTAATTTAAGTCAAATGCAAATATGGCAGGAGTTAGAGTTAGGTAAGAAATGCGTACCTGACTCCAGCAATCTTCTAATGTAGATTTGACTTGAATTAAAATCTAGCAGGAATGAAATGCAATCCTAAAAATGGATGCCTGAGGTTATGCTGCTGCTAGATAAGTATGAGGTCTTTTTGATTTTTTTGATTTTTTGATTTTTCTGAAAAAAATTTTATATGCAATTCAAAAGTAAGGAAAGAAATTAAGAAGATAAAGAAATAAAGTCCAGATAGTCCAGAATTATTACAAAAATTGTGTGAGAACAAGCTCTCACAACTTATGACTAACAACTGTTCCTAATTAATAAACCTAAAACTATCTATACTAAAACTAATACTAAAATCCTACAGCTACTTCGAGGCAAAACTCCACCAGGAAGACGGATCTGGAGCGCAGCGACTCCACCAGGAAGACGACACTCCTCAAGTGCTGTGGAAAAAACAAATGATTAGTAAAAGAATAAAGGACTGTATACACAATTAATTCAATGGAAAATAAATTACAATGAATGAATGAATGAAATAAAGAATTTCTATATACAAAAGAATAAAAAGAAAATTTTGGTGCAAAGAGCGTTGCCTCCCCGGCAACGGCGCCAAAAAATGATGGTTGTGAAAATGGTTGTTGTTAATAATTGTTGATCATGTCGTTGTAGTATAGGGTGTATAATATAACATTAAGGATGTCGTATAGTGGTGAGTATGGGTGAGTACCAGTCATTACAACCATTATTATCATTTGCTTATTTATCTAATTTTTACTGGTTTTGTTCCAGGTCGTTCTCTGGGAGGCAATTTATTGAATTTAATTCGGTCACTCTTTGATTATCTCCAAAATTGTCTTCTTATTCAAAAAGAAACTTTACATTTAAAGAATGAATGAATGTTTTATTTACCTAGTTACTAAGAAGTGCTTGCAAAAAATACTAACTATGAACAAGCATCAAACAATCTATTATTATACTCTAAGCTATGTATTTACAAGTTATACTATTAACACTAATATGTTAGTTCATACTACATTAGGATACCATAGTGTAAAAACTTAACTTACTAGTCATTTATTTATAGTGACATATATATCAGTTTTAGTGACAGATATAAACGTCGCTAAATCTCAGAAAACACTATATACAACCTAAAGAAACAAACTGAGGTCTTTAGCGACATTTATAGTGTCGTTTTATTCTGTTAGTAATTATGTGGGTTTACTTATACGTATGTATATTACTTATTCTACTGCTGTATGTACTGTTCGTGTGTTCCTTCTTTTAAGTCGTCTGTCCTTTCAATTTCGTTCTGTGTGGTATTTCAGAGGCTGCGGTGGAGAGTCCTTAGTGTAAAATGTGTTTAATTAGCGGGCGCGCTTTTCGAGGGATACACAGCACCCTTCGGGTGGGACCAGACCTCTACTAAGCGCGCCCTAATCTCAGATTAGGTGGCTTAGTTACGTTATTCAAACTCAGCGCAGGGCCTCAGCCCAACGCCGGACATACTCGCACGCTCGGGCTCCCAGCCCCACACGTACATCACATATCAGAGTTCACTACAAATCGGGTTATCGGACCAGACAATGCATGCAGTTCTTCGGGCGCCCTGCGCCTTGACGACTGGTTAACATATAACATAAATTATATTTATATGCTGCGTTTCGTTTGCAGCCCACGATGTGGCGCTATTCCAGCGCCACATCGTGCGCTGGAAACCAGACGCAGCTGCGTCTGTGCGCGTTTTTGGCCCTCGATTTGGGGGCCATAAATTATTAAAAAAAAATAAAATAAAATATGGTAAATAAAATATTTACATAATACTACACAATTGATTAATTAATTTTGAATTTTAAATATATTTACTATACAAATAAATTCGCTAAACTAGGCTGATTATACAGGTTGATTTAGGTGATTAAATAGTTAATTACTTATAAAATAATTAGTAAATGGTCTAATTGACCTTAAACAGTTTTAACTTACATACTTAAGTATTTAATACATATTTTTATTGTATTTTTACGAATTTATTTATGTTTTATTTAGGCTAAAATAGCAATTCTGTGTAGTTTATAATTAAAACTAAGTTACAGTAAGTTATACTAGGTATAATTATACTTTGACTAACTTAAATTACTTAATATATATATATATTCCCAAGTTTATAGATTTATTTACTTGATTATTGCTCTAACTTATTAACTTAGCTACTAAATCAGTAAATATAAATATGTACATACATATATACATAAATCAGTAAATACATACATACTAGATTAGTATATATACATATTTTTACATCGATTACATATGTATACGAATTTCTGTACAGGTTTTATACATATTTACAGTATAACTATGAATCTAACTGATATGCTATAGTTATAGTTATAATACTATGAATGGGTATATTTACAGTTTTAAAATAAGTCTATGCCATTAGGCTTTTGTATAAAGTTAGGGAATTAGAGTTGATTGATTTTTTTTTTGTTTGAGTTTAGACAGCAGCCGCAGCTACTGTCAGAGGAGATGGAGAAAAGAAGAATGTGCTGTTTTAGTGTTGTTGTTTACAGTGGCAGTGGCTTAAGCCACTGTCAAATGGCTAACTGCTGCTGCAGTTAGTCCACTTGAAGAGGGGGGAAGAATTCTACAGAGAAGAGGGAAATTTAGAGAAGAAGGGAGTTTAGAGAAGAGGGGAATGTAGCTGCTATATGCAGCATGTTGCTGTATAACTGGGAACAAGATAAAATTCAAAACAAACTACAATTTACAGAGTTGAAATCCAAATCTGAAAGGGGTTTAAATCTCACGAAAATCTAATGTAAATTCAGCTCAAATACTCATTAGGAAAAACCTTATCAGAAGCATCCTTTCAGATCAACATTCAAATGGCATTGAGTTAGTCTTCCTAATGCCATAGACAGCATGAAGGAAGACTTAGCTCGATCAATTAAAACCAAAGAAACACAATCCCAGTTTCTTGCAACCTTAAGGAGTATGGAAAACTCCTTAGGTTAGAGAATCACCATACAGAAATGATCATCAACGCAAATAGTGCATGGCAGTTCTGAAATAGCAAAAAGAGACTAAGAATGCATTAAGGAAATTTAATGGAAGCTGGCGAATGCATTCAAAACAAAGTATAAACAGAATCATGAAAGGCTCTTCTGATTGGTTCTCTGCCACCAGAGAACTTCTCAGAATCCTTGGCTACAATGAAAACCAAAAATCCCTTCAATTTGTCAGATCTGTCAAAACATTTCAGAGAGTAAAAATCCTTTAAAAATCCAGATCAAAAGTGCTCTGACAAACTGAGGCAATCCATTTAAAACAGAGGGGCTTTTATGAAACAAATGGAATGAGTGAGAAGCCCCAAATGGTGCTTGTGACGCCACTTTCAGATCTGAGGCAGTGCGCCATCAGATCTGAAATTGGGTCAGGATGTGTGGGTGATTGGTGAAAAATTCGTCGTTAAAAAGGAAAAAACAAGAATCAGAATTTGGATGATGGAAAAACAAAACATGAAGAGGGAGATAAATTGAACAATGAACAGATGATTCTTCCCCTCTGATCTGGACTGATCAGAGGAGGTGAGGGAGGGGATCTAATACTAATTCTACTCCAAAGACTAATCTAACTACAGCTAACATTAAACACTAACAATTAAAACTAAATCTATTCTAAACTACTGCAAACTAAATCTAACACTACTTGTACAGAATTAAAAACCTAAACTAAAAGGAAGAATGGGACCTATGGGTCCTTAGCCGGCGGCTAAGGAGGAAGAAAGGAGGAGGGTGACTCCAGCGGAGGGAAGAGTCTGCTAGTGAGACTCCAGGGTCGTCCTCAGGTGCTACGAGGTCCTTAGCGACGAGGAGGGTCGAGAGCAGGCGATGATTCCACAGCCGGTGGCTGTGAAATCAGGGTCTAGATGAGGAGGAGAGACTGGAGTGGAAGAATTGATCGCTAAGAGATGTAGGAGGGAGCGATCCTTTGCGCGCGACACCACTGAGGTGCTTAAATAGCAGCTCAGTGACTGAGATCACCGCAAGGGTGAGGTTAATCAAAATTAGGCCGCCGGTGAGGATGAGATGGGTAGAGCGCGCGGCGAGTCAAGAGAGAGATCTGACCGTCAGATGAGATCTGGGAAGAGAGGTGAACGCACGCACCGAATCGCGCGAAGGTTCCATTTGATTCCAGCCGCAGATCGAGATCAAAAGTGCGATGGACGGTCGAGAATGGCTGTGTTCTTCGCGCGCTACAGTGCGCGTGAAGAACACAGGCTTCTCTCTGAAATGAGGGAAAACTTGCAGGAAGACCCTTAAACGAAGGGGTAGAAGAATAGCGTGCAGGTCCAAAAGTGAGAAGAACTATAACTGGAAGGGCCTTGCAGTCATACAGAAGGGTCCCTGCGGCTTGCAAAAAGGTCCAAGAAGGAGTTTTGAAGGGTAGAAATGTAATGCATGAAGGACCTAATTGTAATCTATTTATTTCTAAGCCTAAATGATGTCCAATTGCTTTCAAATTTTTACATGTGCTTAATTGAACATTTAAGACATTGATTTTACTTCTGATTTATCTTTTCAAACTTGTTTATGTGTTCAATTGATGCATGGATCATCATTTGTTCTTTAGTTTTCAGAATATCTCATTTTTGTGACCTAATTAGGAGGTTTTAACACACATTAAAAGTTTTAGGTCTTTTCTTTAATTCCCACACTTAACCCTTTTTATGTGTTAATTTGATATTGTTTTGCTTAGTGTCTAGCTTAATTTCGGCCTTTTAGCTATGATGAGTAGCCACTCATCAGCTGCCAACTTGCAAATGTATCTTGCTAACGTATCCACTGCAAGGTTAAAAATCAGTGGGGCCAATGGGCAGCCTTTCCGCACCCCACTTTAAGGTTGGATCCAGACTCGACAAGGTTTCCCATTTATCAAGGAGGAGTAGGAGGCAGTCGTGATACACCTTTTCACCCATTGGATCCAATGGGGAGGAAAGTTTCTCCTTTAAGAATTTCCCAGAGGTATGGCCATGAGATTGAATCGTACGCTTTAGAAAAGTCTACCTTCCATAGGAAGGCCATAGTCTTTCAACTATGCCACCCCATAATCATTTCTTAGGCCATAATGAAAGATTCCTGCAATGACCTCCCAGGTAGGAAAGCAGATTGGACAGGCATAACCAGGTCTTGCAACACATCATGAATTCTGTTGGCTAGGATCTTGCTGGTGATAAGATAGATGGAATTCGACAATGCAATAGGCCTATGATCAGAAAAACTCTCTGCACCCGACTTCTTTGGTAGCAAGAACATGTAAGACTTATTTAATCTTTCAAAACCAGAGTTACCCCTTTCAAATTCATGAATAACATCCATCACATCCACCTTAAGAACGTTCCACATTTCCTTGTAGAATAGAACTTGAACTCCATCTAGCCTTGGTGCTCCCTCATTATTCAAGCCTTTGATAGCTTCTTCAATCTCCAGTTCAGTAAATTGAGCAACCAACCTAGCAGCTTGTTCATTACGGACCTCTAGGAAAGCAACCGAAGCCATCCTCCACGAGCCTCTTGGTGCAGCCTTAGTTGTTTCTTTAAAGTAACGAGCAGCTTCAATTCTTATCTCTCGAGTGGATGTAATGGTTCTTTCTCCCACTTTGATAGAGGAGATGAGGTTGAATCTTCTTCTAGCACTGGTAGCAAGATGGAAATATTTTGTGTTAGTATCCCCTTCTTTGAGCCAAAGTTGTCTGGACCTCTTACGCCAATCCATCTCTTTCTTTAAGTCCTCCTCCCCAATAACCTACTGCCAAAATTTCCTTAGTTTCTGCTCCTGAGTAGTCAGAGCTTGTGATGAGTCTATTAAATTGGACTATTATTAAGCCTAAGTATCTTTAATTATACAATTTAGGTGTGTTAATAATGGTAATTAAGTTATAGAAGATTTATACACCTAATAATTTAAGTTATAACATTCTATAACTTCATAATTCTATGATTTTTATGTGCAGGTACTAAAATACACAAAGAGCAAGGGTGGGGGGATAAAATTTCCAAAACAACCGCAACTCTCTTTTCCCCCTCCCCCGCCGAACATTGGGCAAAACTTCTGGCGCCGCCTTTCTCAACAGCCATGACCGGGGATTTTGGAAAATCCCTGATCTCACGCGGTGAGGGGAGAACTTAAAAAGAAGAGGCGGGGAGAGAAGAAGGGATGGAGAAAAAGAAGAAAAGCGTGCACTGTGCCGCAGACACTGTGTAACTCGTGTGCACGGTGCCTGCACCTACCCGCTCACGCGCCTGCAAGCCAAACACCATCAGCGCTCTCCTCATCTCTAGCGCACCGCAGCGTGCGCACCGCTCACGCCACCCCGCCAGCGCGCCTACTTCGCCTGCGCGTCTGCCTCCATCCATCCACAGGCGCATCCCCCGGCGCACCCACAGGCGCACTCCACCTCTGCCTGCTCCGCCCTCTCCAGAACCAGCACATCCTCCTCCCCACAGCCCGCACGCCGATCAGTAGGCGCGGCACCACGTGCCCCAGCATCCTCTCCTTGCGCGTCCCTGCATTCCCCTCCTCCAGCTCGCACGCCATCTCCCCGCGCGCGGCACCATGCGCCCCACCGTTCCACCTTCCTGCAAGCGGACAGCAGGCGTCCTACCGCCCTGCAGCGCCTACTCCAACCTCTGCGAGCAACCGCGCGCTCTTCTGCAAACAAGCCACGCAGCCTTCCGCGCTGCAGCAGGTGCAGCGACGCACCCGCCCGGCCTTCACCGCTCGAACAGCCGCAGCAGCAGCCGTGCACAGCAGCCTTCTCCGGCCACCTCCGCCGGCCACCTCCGCCGCTACCACCGTTGGAGAGCCCCCGTCCTCGCCGTCCACCTGAGCCTCGCAACTGCCCCGCTGATGTTCTCTCTCTCTCTCTCTCGCGAGGAAGAGAGAGAGAAAAACCTCTATTTTTGTTTGAATTAGAAATTACATTCAATGCCATTGCAGGCAATTTCATTTTTTTTATTAATATTATATTCTGGCAGAATTGCACTCACGCACTCACAGTTCTTTTTAATTACATGGTATTAATATTGGCTAGTTTAAACATTGATTTTGGACTTGATTTAAGTACTAATTGTCTATAGTACACATCACATGAAAATTGCATTAATTCATCCTAAATTTATTGAGGATTTCTGTGAGGGGAAACTGCACTTACACCCTTAACCTTTTAGGTTATTACAAACCTACTTTCTTTCACATTTTAAGTCCAATTTGAAAAGGAATTTCGCACTATCCGAAATAACATTAAATAATTAAGTATTGATTGCATCATTGCCTCCCTGTGGTCACGACCCGCTCTTCTGCAAGTGGTTATTTTCATTATTTTTTATTAGTCGATTTTTCCACCACTTAAATACTATAACGCTAAAGCGAAAATTCGACTCGTCAGCCTGCAAACATTCTTTTGAATCAAGCCTCTGAACTTCAGCCAATGCCTCAATCTCTTCTGCTCCCTGATAACCGTCACAGTCTGCCCATACTCCTTAAGCATTCTGCGCATATCTGCCAGCTTTGCTGCAAGTTTTTGGGTGGCCTACCCAGCAACAATCTTGCTTTTCCACCAGCTGGACAGCATGTCCTTAAACCCTTCTTCTCTGAACCACGACTCTTTTAGTTTGAAGTAAGAACAACATCTGCACTCACCCCACAGTCCCACACAATTGGCGTATGGTCAGAGAATGGCCTAACAAGACTCATGGCAGAAGACAATTGAAACTTCTCCAAGAGGCTATAGTTGCCAAAGAACCTGTCCAACTTGGATAGGAGCCCACTACCATTTCTCCAAGTATATTCCACCCTACTGATTGGATATTCATTAATGCCCAAATTATGTACAATCAATTGAAACCCTATCATTGCGCCATCTTTATTGCCACCAGGTTGGTCCCCACTTGACAGGGGACAGTTGAAGTCTCCACCAATAAGCCATGGCACCACTTGGACCTTCTGATGTACTGCTGACAGGTCTTCCCACAACTCCACTCTGCTTGCTGCAGCACAAGGACCATAAACACATGAGACGAACCAATTCAAACCACCCTGGTGGCTCTGAAATCTACAGGTAAACACATGTCTACCCCTGTGTAACTCAGTCATTATAAGATTGGACTTTTTCCACCATACTGCCATCCCACCTGATCTGCCATTTGCTACCATCCCCACACAATTAGCTCTCCCTGACTGCCTCAAAAAATCCCAGACTGGGCTATTTTCATTATCTATATGTGTCTCTTGGAGAAGAGTACAATCAACCACCCATTCCACAAGGTATCTGATAAGGGAAGCTCTTCTCACTTTGTTGAGCAACCCACGCACATTCCATGTTAAGACTCTCATCCCTTACACGGCTGATCCCCCTGAGCCAAGTTTTTCACATATTCAACCATAATGGACTTTGCAACAGTCTCCTCTTCAATGGGATTCAAGTTTTCCTTCCTTCTTCTCCTAAGCATGTATGGAGAGCGCCCAACACCCCTCTTTTTGGCTAATTCCTTTCCCAAATTTTAGATCTTCAAGCACTGGGAAAGGCATTTGATTCACTTCCCTAAGGACCATTCTACCACTGCTGGCATCTCTTTGCTCCCTCGTAATCACATCCTTGCAATTGGAGGAGTTGCCAGGAAACTCATGGGTAAGAGTTGCGCTTCCCATGGCAATGTCAGCAGCCATAGTCATCTGACCTCCCTTCAAGTCTTCCTCATGGCAGTCTTTCTACTTCTTTGGCTCAGGCGCGTCATCTGAAGACTTACGACCTTCCAGTTCCTCCTGCTGTAACTCTCCAAATCAATCATCAGACGTCTTAACCTGATCCAGGTCTGGAAATATGTACTCCTGCCCTACCACTGACAGGCGAATAAGCCATGAGCATCCACCACATCTGAGGATGACTTTATCCTGCAATGACCCACTTCGAAAAATCTCAACGCCAACTTGCAATATACGGGCATCACCTTCCCCAATAGTAATCTCAGTGTCATCAAGAACAGTGGCAAAACCTGCAATCATTTTGGAGACCACCCCTTTTGATCTCAAATGCAGAGGTAGACCCTTGATCACAAGCAACAGCCTCCTGGTACCCAATCTTTGGGGAGAGCGATCAGGGAGTGACCCATCAAATGGGAACACCAACCTCCACAACACAATGATGCTCTCGAAAGAACTCGAGCGAAAGTGTAGCCTTTCCACATCTATCATTCCAAACCAAAGACAAGAAAATGGGTCTGGGATAACACAACAATCTTCCAACCCAATGAGACAGGGGATAAGGAACTCACCAATTGATGGAACCTTTCGACAGTAGGATTGCCAGTCATGACTTCACCGATCAATGCACCAATCAGCAACATCTCCGTAGATAGGATATCATCAGTAAAGGGTATCTCCACCTCTATCGTATGACCATCTTGTGTCGGCAGCGGCAGCATCCAAGGCTTCTTCAATACCTCCTGTTTTGGGCACGGAGGGTCCATCTTCGTACGCTGCATCCGCAGCCTAGTGCACGAGTCGCGCCTGTGTCCGTCACCCCCACACGCTAGACACACATGGGGATTTCGGCAGACCGCCGCCATATGCCCTCTTCATCTGCACCTGTAACACAAAACATCTCTGTTCATCCTCATCCATCCCTCTCTCGAAACGAATCTAGTTGCCCTATGTTGCTCGCTTGAAATCAGGTTTTAAAATCGTTGCGTTGTAGTATAGTTGAAATCTCATGAAAAATAGATAAAATTTATACTCGAAAAAGTCTGAGGTCTTACACAGGGAGAAAGTAGGAATTCAATTCTCAAGATTGCAATTTTAAATAATAGAGATAAGAAATTATAATCATAAATTGATTTAGAATAATGTGGCAATAATATCAAGTGTCAGACTACAAAAAGAATGAAGTAAAATGGTGATTTGAATCACCAATTACTCCCTACAATAATAGCAATTGGAACTCAATAACTATGTATGAAAGAAACTCAAATCAGTCGTCTGATTGAATGATCAGATGTCTTAAATGTCTGGATGAATAGTGCTTTGATTTCTTCTGCTTCTTTCTTTCTCACTTTTGCTTTTCTTCTTCTTTCTCTGATCTTCTTTTTCTTCTTTACTTCTTCTGCTTCTCTGCCTTTCTTCCTTCTACTTTTCTTCTTCTTCTGCCTTTCTTCCTATGTAGCTCCCCTTCTTCTTTGCCTTCTGTCTCCTCTTCACAAACAAAGGGGGATCCTTCTTTAAACAGCTAAGTGTTAGTCGTTATTCACTGTAGCAAAACCCCCTGCCCCTGTGCACTATCTTCTCTTTCTCTCTTTGGGTCACACTCTCCCAAAGCCTCCAACAATACTGTGTTATCGGGTTTTCGGACCTAGAGCGCACTCGGGTCCAGGGCTGCGAGTGTGGGTCGCAACCGAGGAGTGCTTAGGTTAGGCGGGTTATTGGGTCAGCCAGATCCGCGGGGTCAGAGTCGCAGACAAGGCACGTGAGGGCGCATGCGGGGACCTCACCCCCTGTGCATGCTAAGGCAAACAACCCGTATCACTTTTTCAATTTATTCGGCTACGGGTGCTCGTCAACTTTTGAGGTGGGACTATCCCACCTCCCTTCCTTCGCCTACGTCTGGAGTGGGATCCTCATTCAATTGGTGTTGCAGGTGCACCTCTTCCACTCAATTGATGGCCTGGAGACCTGGAGCTACGACTTCCGCGCATCTTGGGACTGAAACCTGGGATGGAAATAGCAAGAACATGGGCTTCGAGGGTGCATGAAGCTCCATTAATGGCGACAGCAGAGGAGAACCTGAAAATCACAATTTAGGCTTGTAGCCCCAATTAAACCAATTCAAAACCTTCGCCAGACCACAACGAATGCATAGGGGATGGTCTCGTGGTTAGTGGAGGTGTGTGGTGGTCTATGAAGGTCAGAGGAAGAATGCAATGGTCAGTGTCTTCGGTGGAAGGTTGGGAGGAGCAATCGACCTAACTACATTAGGGCTTTTGCTCCTGGGGTCAAGGTGGAGGTGTAGGGAGTGTCGGCGAGGCGTATGGAGTGGTGTAGCAATGGGAGCGCTTCGTCAGAGGAGTGGACAAATGCGGAAGGGATGATGATGAACGGACGGTAGCATGGTCAAAATTGAGTGTAGTTGAGATGAAATTGAAGTAGAGGAGGTAAGGGACTTATCTAAGTAGTTGTCGATGGGGAGTCTAGGCGGTGCCGATTGTGGTATGGTCGGCGTCGGGGTAGAAAGTGCTCCGGTGAGTAGGAATCGGCAAGGAAGACAAAGGACAGGGCATCGGCGGGTACAGCATGATGCGGAAGAGAGTGAGGGAGATAAATCTGCCGTCGGTATTGTACTCAAATGAATGATGGAGTCGAAGGAGCTCGCCGAATGTCAAGGAGCTTCAGCCTGATGGGGAGAGACAAAATTAAGGGGGAATCCGGTCGAATTCAAGCATGAGATGAACGATTTGATCTAAAGGTCTTTTTATAGGCATTTAGAGGAGGTTTTGGGCTTGGGAAGCTTGGAAAGCTTCACTGGAGTCAGGAATTTTTTGATACCCAAATCTCTCATGTGTTCGCATGAGAGATTGGGAAGGTTTTGGGGTGTGGGATTTGGTTCAAAAGGAAGGGAATTCCTTGACAAACTTCCCTTTCAAATTTGAAAGGGATTCGTCAAGGAATCAAGGAGTTCTTGCCACTTTTAGGTCGACGATGCTTGTAGGAATAGGATTAATACTAGTAGAAACCTATTTGTGAAACAATGACAAAGTCAGGGGTCATTTTGTAAATATTTTGAAAGTTAAGGGCATAAATGTAATCTGACAAGACCAAGTTGCAAACTAGGTCAAGACAATTTCAACCTGGGTCCAAATTTTGGAACAAACCTAATTTGGACCTAAGGAATCCAATGGTGAAGTTAGATTTTGGTTTTGACCACGTTTGATTGGGTAATTTATGAAGAAAACCAAATTAGGGTAAATGGCTGTCTGAGACTCTATTATGGGTCAAAACAGGTTCTGATGGTCAATTTGAAGGTTCCAAACCCTAGGGGATATTTTTCTATGAATTTTAGAGGGTTTAGGTGAATTTCATCCTTACTAGAACCACAGTTAATTCAGCGGGTCTATTTTTAGGGTTTCAAAAATCATTTAATTCTCAAAACACGTGAAAACCCTTTTCTGTCTGTTCCAACCCACTTGTTATCCTTTTAAGACCATTTGACCCTTAATTAACCCCTGAGAAAACCCGTGGTTGTACTGTATTCAAGTTAAGATGGTAAAATTACAGTTCTAACTCTAGTTTCTTATCTCTCCCTCAGAATGGATTTGTAGTGAATTATGGCTCTCTAGCAATTATGTAGGAGCATTTACTGGCTTAATTAGATCAAATTGAGCTAGTTTATGACTCATGATGGTGTTCCCATCATACCCCCATGCCTAGCTTTTTATAGTCCCTTAGCAGCGTCTCATGGAATTATCTTTAATTCTAGACCATATGCCTTTTTGTGCTCAAACTCTGATGTGTGCTTTCTTTTGTAGATTAGGTCAGAATGTTGATAGTAGGCCTAGAGGTACTCAAGTACCAACCAAGATCTGAACCTAACCAGCTCTAGCCTCAGTCTGCCGCGAAGGTTTCTAAGGGCCACAAGAACTAACCTAAGGTTCGTTGAACTCCATGGTTAAAGCACCCATGCTTGTAACATGTTTTAGCCCAAGTTCAGTTTGCAGTGCATTTTTTGTAAGAGATAGATAGAAGAATTTTTCTTTATTTTTGGAAAGTCTTCTCCCTCTTTTCTTTTTATTTCTAGCCTCGAATTAGCCTTACAACACGGTCTGTATCGGATTCCTAATTCCCACCATCAACCCTCGCAGGGTCCTTAGTAATCGATGCTTCGAGATAGCACCGCCCATGGCAACCCCCAGAACCTTGGTTTTTGAGATTTCGAGACAATCCCGCCCATGGTGTTCTGTAGCTAAATCCAAACCCTAGCAATCGACATTTTGTGATAATGCCTCCCATGGCATTTGAAACAGCACAAGGTGCTTACATGCCCCCGGTAGGATATTTAGATATCCTACGAGACAAGCACCGAGGAGACAATATGTTATTGTGCATCTTCGAGGGGATTTTCCACCTCTCAATGTCGAGAACTCGTCCAAATCAACTTGTGCTGATCAGCAGCTCCTAATCTAGGCAACTTTTTCAGAACAGATTTAATGCATTTGCATGATTTTGATACTTAAGCGCACTGAACCAGACTGTGTGTGGATTGGGGTGCTTAGGTTACCGAGTCCCACAAACCAGAGGTCAGTTAACGAGGTCGAATAATCCCTAAGCCTTATACCTAATACTTAAGCTTCGCATTTTCCCCAACCTCTTGAGGATTATCCAGATCTTAGCACTTTTACTAATGACTATCTCTTTTCTTTTCTTTTCAAATTGTGCTCCTTTTTTGACATTTTTATCTCCTCCCCTTTTCTCCTCAAAAAATGATATGCAATCAATTCATTCAAAATTTCCTCCCTTCTCCTATTTTTGTTCTTTTTTCAATTTTCAATTTTTTTGGTTTTTTGGAATATGTGATTTTTTGATGAAACCCTTTCCTGTGAAGTGATTTTCACAGTGTTTTGTACTTTAATACCCCCCCATGCCTACGTTTGCAATGTCCTCATTGTAAATTAGGTGGGTTCGAGTTCAGCTTAGATCGTACATTAGAACAGGTTTTGGGAGGGTGGGCGGGTTAGGGTGACTGTTGCATACAATTTCAAGCTCGGGTATGGGTACCAAAGGTGGAGTTGGCTGTTCTAATGGACGAACCCTAAAGTGCAATATGATTTCAGCATAAGATGTGTCAAGAAGGGTTTCAATTTTTTTTTCAAAAAGATGATGGGTTGCCTCCCGTTAAGTGCTGAGTTTAATGTCATTAGTCGGGTGCAATGAGCTCAGGAAGAATGGAGATCAAAAGATAGCTCAGCTCTGTTTGTATCGGTGAGTTCAATGAATGGCTTAAGTCGCTGACCATTCACGATAAAGGGTTCTGAATCAAGGCTGGGTTGGCTGATTTCTACGGCTCCATTTTCAAAGATTTGTCTGATAAGATATGGTCCAATTCATTTTGACCTGAGTTTTCCTGGGAATAGTTTGAGTTTGGCATCAAAGAGTAGGACTTTCCAACCAGGGTGAAAGATCTTTCTAGATATGTGCTTATCGTGAAAGGCCTTAACCCGCTCTTTGTAAATTCGCGAGTTCTCATACGCATCATTGTGTAATTCATCGATCTCGCTCATTTGAAGCTTTTTGTGGGTTCCTGCCTTAGAAAGATCTAGATTTCACTTTTGTATAGCCCAATAGGCTTTGTTCTCCAACTCGACGGGGAGGTGACATGCCTTCCCATACACCAATCTGAAAGGAGACATGCCCAATTGGATTTTGTGGGTGGTCCTATAGGCCCACAATGCTTCCAGAAGTCGAGACGACCAATCCTTCCTGTTAGGTTAGACAATGACCTGAAGGATTTTCTTGATCTCCCGATTCGATAGCTCAACTAGACCATTGGTTTGGGGGTGATAAGGAGAAGAGATTCGATGCGACATCCCATATTTTGTCATCTGTGTTCTGAATTGAGCATTTGTGAAATGGGTCCCTCCATCAGAGATAATGGCACGTGGAATCCCGAACCAAGAAAAGATGTTCTGATGAATGAACTTGATTACCACCTTATGATCGTTGGTTCAGGTCAGAATGTCTTCGATCCATTTGGACATGTAGTCAACAGCAAGAAGAATATATTCGAAGCCGTCCCAAACAAGGAAGGGTCCCATGAAATCAATCCCCTAGATGTCGAAGATTTCACATACGAGAATCGGCTGTAAAGGCATCATATCACGGTGGCTCATGTTGCCCAAGGTCTGGCAACGAGTGCATGCCTTACAGTGATCGTATGCGTCTTTGAAAATCGTGGGCCAGTAAAAGATACACTGGAGGACTTTTGCTACGATTTTATGTCTAGAAAAGTGTCCACCGCAGGCCCAGTCATGGCAGAAGGACAAAATGTCTTGAATTTCCACTTCCGGGATGCACCGTCAGATGATCTGATCAGCACCTATGCGGTAGAGGTACAGATCTTCCCACATGTAGTACTTGGCATCGGAAAGAAATTTGTCTTTCATGGCCTTCGGCCAATCAGACGGGATCTAATGTGATGCTAAGTAGTTCACTAAATCAGCAAACCAAGGAAGTCCTATATTAACAGTCAGGAGGTGCTCATCAGGAAAATGTTCTGTGATGGGTCCGGAAGGGTCGATAATGTCAGAAGGAAGGCAGGATAAGTGGTCAGCTACCACGTTCTACTTTCCCACTTTATCACGAATCTCGAGATCAAATTCTTGCAATATCAAGGTCCAGCGAATTAGTCGAGGTTTCGCGTCCTTCTTCACAAGAAGGTGCCTCACTGCAGTGTGATCTGAGTATATAATAACACGAGAACCCAAAAGATGTGATCTGATTTTTTCCATGGCAAATACTACAGCTAGCAACTCTTTCTCAGTAACTGTATAGTTACGCTGAGCCTCGTCAAGTGTCTTTCTATCTTAGTAGATGGCCACAGGTTTCAATTTTCTGCCCAAGTACCACTCCTACAGCATAATCAGTTGCATCACACATGATCTCAAAGGGTTGAGACCAATCAGGGGACTACAGGATAGGTGCTTGGGTAACTCGATCATGTAGGATCTCAAATGCCTGAGTGCACTCCTTAGAGATTTCAAAATGGACATCCCTAGATAGAAGATTAGTCAGGGGGTGCACGATTTTCAAAAAATCGGGAATGAATCGATGGTAAAAATCGACATAACCTAGGAAGGATCGGATGTCTTTGACCAAGCTAGGCCTAGGAAGTTTAGAAATCAAATTCACCTTGGCTCAATCAACCTTGATGCCTTGTCAGAGATGAGATGTCCCAGGATAATTCCCTTAGGTACCATGAAGTGGCTCTTTTCCCAGGAAAGAACCAAGTTCACGTCGATGCACCGCCTGAGGATTTAGACCAAGTGCAAGAGGCAATCATCGAATGATTCTCCAAATACCGAGAAGTCATCCATGAAGACTTCAAGGTATTCACCTACCATATCTGAGAATATGGCAAGCATGCACCGCTGGAAAGTGGCGGGTGCATTGTAGAGACCGAACGACATCCTTAGGAATGCGTATGTTTCGAAGGGGCAGGCGAAGATAGTCTTTTCTTAGTCCTCAGGATGAATTGAGACCTGATTATAACCGAAGTACCCATCCAAATATCAGAAGAATCGATTTCCCGCTAGTTTCTCGAGAATCTAATTAATGAATGGTAGTGGGAAATGATCCTTCTTCATGGAGGAATTGAGTCTTCTGTAATCAATGCAGACTCTCCATGAGTTTGCTATACGGGTCGGTATGGTTTCTCCGATTTCAGTTGTGATGATGGTGAGCCCTACCTTCTTAGGCACAACTTAGATTGGGCTCACCCACCGACTGTCAGAGATCAGGTAGATGATCCCTGCATCTAACCACTTGATGATCCCTTTTTTATGACATCTTGCATATTTGGATTTAGGCGTCTTTGCATTTCACGGGATGGTCGTGAGCCCTCTTTAGTGTAGATGTGATGTGTGCAATATGAAGGGCTGATTCCAGCCAGATCATCAAGAGTCCATCCAATGGCCCTTTGATGCTGCTGGAGAACAGAAATCAAGCGTATTTCCTGATCAAATGTTAGTTGGGAGTTGATAATCATAGGAAATGTTTGATTGGAACCCAAAAAGATGTATTTGAGATGATCGAGAAGAGGCTTTAATTCCATAACCGGGTTATCAACAACAGCGGGTGGTTCAAGGTGGGTGTCGAGAGCAAAGGAAGGAGCTATAGGTGTGTCTAGTTTGGGCTCAGACTCCTCTAATTACAGGTTTTGATCCTCTTGTGGTTGATCAGAAATAGTCAGGTTCTCCTTGATACATAAGTCGTCAACCACAGCCTCGATATCGCAAATCTGTTATATAACTCCGCAATTAATTCCTTGTTGGGCCTTGAAGATGTTGATTTTTAGTGTCTTGCTCCCAAATTTTAATTCAATGTGGCCCTCCTCGCAATTGATATTAGCCCTAGCAGTGGCCAGAAAGGGTCTCCCTAATATGATCAGTGTATTCTAAACATTCTCAGGAGCGACCATGTCTAAGACAATAAAATCCATTGGAAAATAGAAATCATGTACCCTAACTATGACATCCTCGAGAATTCCTTTTGGTGACTTAATTGATCGGTCAGCTAGCTGTAAAGTCATTTCTGTCGGTTTAAGCTCAGATTCCTCGAAGTAGTCTAGTAGGGATGTAGGTATCAAATTTATGGAGGCTCCTAAGTCCAATAAAGCTCAGTCAAATTGTATATCACCGATTACACAGAAGATCAGAGGGGTGCCTGGGTCTTTTGCCTTAGGCGGGAGTTTGCTCAAAATGACGAAGCTGGCTTGCTCCGACAATACGATCGAATTCCTGCCTTTGGTTCGCTGCTTACGCTTAGGTGTACACACGTCTTTCAGAAATCGTGCGTAAGCCGGTACGTGGTGTATCGCATCTATCAAGGGAATGTTTATATGGACCTACTCAAAGAGCTTAACCATGTCCTCCTCAGGTGCCACGGGTTTGGCTATCCTTTTTCCCTTGGTTAAGGCCTCGAGAAATGGAACCTTAGATGGTTCCTCTAGAATGGGTCTAGGTTCTGGATCAGGGATGGGTGTGTCCTGGATGATCAGTCTAGGGTTAGGGTTTGTATTACCAGGCTAGGAGTGGCTTGGATAAGGTGGGTCCTATGTTGTTTTTCCACTACAGGTAGTAACAGAATTCAATCCTGCCTGGTTCTAGTTTGGTGTAGGTAAAAGAGTGCTTGCTACTGGTTACCCGCATATGATGTCGAAGCCTCCATCCCGTCAAGTGATGGAGTGATGGTAAATTTAGGGGGATTGATCTTGAGATCATTCCCGATCGTTTGAGCATCTCCTCAAGATCCTAATTGGCCAGAATTGACATCGGCGAGCTTGAGGATGGTGAGCTCAAGTCGGCGAAAATGCAAGCAAAAGTTGTATATGTTGTCTCAATTGAGTGGGAATCCTCTTCTATAAATAGGCCTCCACTTCATCAAGTCAATTTCGTGCTCGATTGACTGGCATTCCTCTCCTTCTTCCTCCACATCGGTCAACCTCTGACACACCTCGAACTTCTCCTCCCCACTTCCTTTCCCTCAGCCATTTACAATAGGTAGAGGCGTTTGCTTCCTTGTGCTTCCACAGAGCTTCCCATGAAGCTTGGGCTCCTAATTCTTCTTCAGCTCTGATCGTCCTCCTCCTTCGTCCTCACCGGCGGCCACACCGATGACCTCTACCCCACCATCTATTAGCATAATTAGGTTAGCACTTTTACTGTCCTCATCCCCAATTAGCTTTAGGGAGCTTCCTATCTCTGTTCTTCAACTCCTCCTCCAACGCCAACCGCTGCCATCACCACCACCTTCATCATCCCATCACCTCCGCCTTCCTCCGACCAAATTGTCTTGGGCAAAAGCACCTCCATACCTCCACAAATCATTTTCCCAAGTCAATTGTACCTTACATCATCGTCTTCACTTCCCACCATTGCCGTCGGAGATTCATCGAAGCTCCTTCGACCAACCACTCTACTCATCACCCCTCACAATTTCTTTAGGGCTTTACTCAGGTGAGTAGCGCCGAAGCTTTTGGTGGTTTTGATTTGGGCTGAAAGGCCATATTCTTGAAGAGAAGGTGTGGTCGGAACCCACGTCTTCTCCAACCACAAGCAGTAGCATGCAGCAGCCTGACGAAGATGACATCACCTCTAGTCGCTATGGATTCAACTGGGCATGACATCCCAATCGAGGATCTGAGATCCCATGGCCATTAGCTCAGCCAATTCATCATCCAACCTCCTGCTCCTTCATTCGATCAAAGAGGAAGAAGGGCATGGGAAGATAGTCCCACATCGTGGACTATAGTACTAGACTTGGCTACAAAAGGAAATTTGTGCTACCTGATCACCTAAGCTTCAGGGGGTCGGGTCCCCATACATATGCAAGTGCACACACTCCCACACACACACGAGCGTGAGCCAATCTTGGGGCGGATTTTGAACCAGGTTTAGGTGAGGTTTGGATCGGTGTTGAGGATCCTTTATGTTGAGGATCTAGGCCGATTTTGGGCTTGGGCTAAGCCTTGGTCCAGTGTTGTGCTTGGCTTGAGTCTTTCTCTAGGTTGAAATTGATCTAAGTGTTTAGGCGAATTGGGCATAGTTGAAAAACACTTTTTTTTTGCCTTAACACTAATTTATTTTTAAAGTTTGATAGTGCTATTATTTGCATAATACATTTCTTTTTATCAATCTCTTTGTGCCACATTGTATTCAATTGATTAGTGGTTTGAATTATGATTATTGTGCTCCCCGAGATGACCTTGCACTCACATTCAAGATTATAAATTTAAGTGTTGATTTGCTTTCTTCACTATACCATGACGCATTTCTTAAACTCGATGAAAGTGCGTTAGCACTCTCCCTCTCGGTCCCTCTTGCACAACAACGCCAAAGAATACCCCCTCATCTCTTCCTTTTCGTTCTTTCTCTCATAGCCGCACGGATAAATTCACAACCAATAGAACCCCCCCCCCCCCACACACACACACCATTCTCAATCTCTCTCTGTGTGCGCCCATTCCCCTTATTTAGGCTACTTCACCTCCTCTATATGCCCTCACCCAGAACACCATGACAGCCACCATCATTGTGCCCATGACCGTCTTCCTCAACTGTGACTTCACCTCTCTTGTAGGCAATGTGAAGCATGCAGGATGCCCACTCTCTCCTTTATGAGCAACCACCACTGTGCTCTCCACGGCCACCACCACGTCACCACGTCTCAATGTCTCATCCTTGACCATAGTTCCGCATTTACGCCTTCCTCGACGTGTATTTGTGCCATCATCGTGACATCGACGATCGCGATAACCACAACCGTTTCCTTTTCCTAGACATCATCACCATGCTGACTTAACAGATCTCAGCCATTCTCTTTGACGAGTGTGGTGGCAGCACTCTCATCTCTATCATTACATCGACTTCCACTACCATGTGTAGTCGGGCATTTTTCACTTGCAGAATAATGTATCAGAAAAATATGTCGTCACAGTGAAATTGCGTGGTGGAAAAATCCCAAACAAAACTAATTATCAGTAAAACTAACCACAGTGGATTAGGTCATATCCACAGGGAGAAACAGATCAATGAATTCACAAAATATTTTTCCTTTGTATTTGTTTAATCAAGTGCTCAATCCGTGCTCAAATCTGATGCAAAATAAGGCGAAAAGAAGGAACATGCGATAATTTAAGAATGCAGGGGTATGTATGTAATTTTCCTTCCATGAAAAACTTACAATGGCATGTAACATAATTATATTTGGAGACATTGGGTTTTCTCCTTTAGGTCATGTGAGTGCCTTGATGAGATTTTATGCATGTGTCAGACTCAACATATAAGAGTTAAGTGCATGAAAGAAATAATATAAACACTTAAGGGCATGCATGCAATTTCACTCAAATAGATTAATCAATCAAATATTGCAATAGTGTTTTCAGAAATGGCATATTTGGTAATTTTTATTGGAATGCAAAGTAAAGGAATTCTTCCTCTTGATCCTGCGCGAAGAGGAGTTGATGGCGAAGGCCGAGGAGCTCAAGGAAGGTCAACTGCGACGAGAGCTTTCCGATGGTGGTGGTGGTGCTCCGAACGACGCAGGTGATGCGGCTTGCCAGTGCATGGGTCATTGGTTGGTGGTGTAGATGGCCTGGAAGTACTCGTGAAGGTGAGAGGAGTGTGTTGGCGTCGATAGTGCAGACTTTCATGGCACGTGGAGGTGGCTGCATGGCAGAGCTTCATAGTGACTTTGGGTTCCTTCAGTCTGTTGGAGAAGAAGATGAAGAAGAAGAAGAAGGCTACACTGTGTTTGTGCGCAAAGGCGTGGTGCGTACGTGGCCGAGGGGGAAGGCCGACGCAAGGGCTGCTTTGCGTGCATGAGTGGTCGTGCATGAGCGTGGTTGCACGGTGAGGGGGGCGCACACGGTCTGCTGCTGGTGGTGGCAGGAGCACGGAGCGGCACGCGTAGAGCGTACTGGCAATGCGTGGAAGGCACATGGGAAGTGTGTTGGTCACGCGATTGTAGGCGGTGCGTTGAGGAGGGGGTGATCTGCGGCGAGGGGGTCAGTGATGGTGGTGGTGACCTGTTACGTAGAAGAACAAGAGGAAGATGGAAATAGAAGAGGAGAGGGCATGGTGGTGGGCACGCTGTCATCGTGTGCACCCATGGTTCTGGAGAACGACAAGTGGAGTAAGCTTTTGGCCACAGTGTTTGCTTGGTTCACAGGGTACGTCGATTCCACGGTGGTGGAGGAAGGAGGAGATCCTCCACAGCATGAAGGGAAGATTCCTCCAGGATGATCACAGGCGACTTTATTCTCCTCCCTTCTGTTCTCCTTCGCTCGCGTAATTTAAGGGATTTTAAATCCCTTACTAAAATTAGCATGGCCATCGTTGGACGGTCAGTTGGAAGGAGATTTGACGTGGGCTCTAATGGTTAAATTACAAATGTAATCCTCCCAATGCTTTTAATTGATTCCTATGTCCACCTGATTTAGTCTCTTTTGCATATATAAAATAAATACTATAAAGATGGTGTAATCAAAGGTGAATTAAGCATATAAATATAAAGTAGTCATTGATGCAGGTTATACCAATTATCACCTAAGATATTGAAAATTAAGTACCAAGAAAGTATAATTGAAATATACTTAGACCTATAATTAGTTCGCTAAAGTGAACCCATCAAATACCCCCATGCCTAAGTTTTGCGGGTCCCTAGCAAAAGTGAAAAGTGATAGAAGTGGCCAAAATAATTCTTCTTTTATAATTCCAAAAATTTAGAGATCCAGACAAATGTGAAGTGATAGTAGCCCAGGTAACGGATCCAAGTGAAAAGCCAACTTACATTTGAAGTTCGCACTTAACCCTTGGCAAACATTTTATTAGGATAGGCAACTTCTTCCTTCAGGGATAAAGCAGAAAATAATCTATAGTTTGACCCCTGCTTTTTCGCTTAGGTATGAGATACTGAGTTAAATGGATTCGTATTTGGTGGCACACACTCATCTGGTGCTACATGTAATCTAGTACTGCAGACTCTAGATCTTTAGACTATCAAACAAGTCAACTCAGAGAAAGGCTAAACACTATGCTCTCTTTGCGTTCCCTTGTGCTCACTCACTCTCTCTTTTCATTTCCTCTTTCTTCCTTCTTTCTTTTCTGAGATCACATATCTTACCAGATTTTTGTAAATGTACTTATTATTTGATGGCCTTACATGACATTCACATGTCAATAAAAATTCTAATAACACTACAACTAAGTTAGAAGTCCTCAGCCAGTATTCGGGCGATCAGAAATACTGAAAAGTAGGTATGGGTCATATTTGGTGGATTGCAATGAGTGTTTTTGTTGTTGCCTCAAAAACATTGACACAAAAAATGACATGAAGATAAAACTCCAAACTTGGACTTTTTTTTTCTTTTTCTTTTTCTTTTTTATATATTTTTATAAATATAAATATTTCTCTCTTTTTTTATATAAATAAACATAACACGACGTAGACTTTTATTCATGAGGCATTATTAGGGATGATAATGGTCAAGAGAATATTGTGTGGCTTATTTGGTGGAAGTGCCTACTCTCGGCACTAGGAAGGAATGGATAGGACAATCGTATTTCTGACCTTTGACATTACTACCCTCCTTCAGCCGAGGACTCTATGAAGGACGGTCGTAACTGTCCACCATAGTCATAGTTTTATTAAGACTCCATCTCTGTGTATCTGCCTTATTTAGTAACTCTTAGGACTTCACACAATGTATGCACACAGGAACAGAGAGCGAAAACCATGCCTAACTCAGAGGTATCATCATCTAATTATCCAGAACTTAAGAGTCATTGCACTAGACTTAGTGCACCAGTAGTCTCTCTACTTTCTTCTCACAAATATGAGGTGGATCTAAAAGAAGATAGTATGTTTGACTCCCTATTAACTGTCCAAGGTTTCAGTAGACTAAAAAAGCTTATTGGTTTTCTTCAAAGATCCATTACCAAGTCTACGTGCAAGTGAAGTAAATGTACTGGATTCTAAACTTAAAAAACAATTTAAGGATAAAATATTTAATGACACTTCCTTTATAGCAATCTTCTGCTAGGGACTAACCAGTTCAGCTCAAGAGATTTTTTTTTTATACTAATGCACCTAACCTAAATACATGAATACTGCCTAAATGCAAAATGCACCCCCCATGCCTAAATCCTACAATGTCCTCATTGTTAAATTTAAACAAGGGGAGAAAGGAAAAAAATCACCTGATGATGGTGTTATTCTGAATGTTGGGTTGCCTCCCAACAAGCGTTGCATTTTCTGTCAGCAGCCAGACTTATAGGGAACCTGTAAGTCTGGTTCCAAACAGAAAGAGCTAGGCCCTAAAAATATGCGTAACAGAGTAGGCCTAGAAAATAGGTAACCACAGATGTTGGCGAGCTGATGATGCAGCGTGACTCCAAATGCTCGCCATAAGACATGATAGCAAACAATCTCGCAAGCTACCTAGAGAGGTCTAGGAAAAAGAGTAAAAGAAGAAGGGACCTCTTGAAACATGAGTAGAGGATAACAGGGGTCCTCTAAAGTAGGATGGGTTTTAAAAGATATAATCATAAGTACGTTAAACCCTTGAATGGCGAGAGTAAAAGTACAAGCATCAATCCAAACTCGCCATTCTACCCAAGGATGTACTGGCCTAATATTCTCCCCAGAAAGAATGTAAGTGAGTAGTGACCTGAGCCAAGGATCGGTTAGGGAGTGTAAGGGTTGCTTATGGTGTTGGGCGGTAATGGTTAAGTCCAAGGAGGGCATACTTTGTGTCAAGTCCAACAATTCAGATTCTATTTTATTCTCACTAATAGTTGTTGCGGAAAAATTCACATCACCCTGCCTATCATTAATGATTTTCTCAAGAATTGGAGTCATATTTTCACCTTCCAATATATGTGAATCAATGGTGGACTCCAAATTAAATTCCTTTAATGGCAGGGTCGAAGCAACAAAATCATTATCATTAATTTCATCCTCGGATTCTTTTGGTTCACTTGAGTTTTTGTTGGGGTGTAAATGTGATTCACCAGTAAAGAGAGGAGTTGAATCAATATCCTCAATTATTTCTAAAGGAGGATCAGTCTTAACATTTTGGAGTAAGCCTATATCACTCAATTCTTTATTCTTCCCGAGACATAAATCCTCAATTGATGTGTATTATCCCTGAGAGTCTCCCTTAGGCTTCTCACTATTGTGTTTGTCCTCCGCCAATATCAACTCCTGGTTTTGTGGAGGATGACTCTCAAAATCAAAAGAAGGGAGGAATCCAAATTTCACCAGATTATTTATATCCTCAGGGGGTAAGTCCTCGAATAACACATAATCCCCCTGAGATTCACTCCAGATTCTAAGGCCAGGTTACTCCATCGGGTTATCATCCTCCTCTAAAATAGACTCTTTATATCCCTGAAACCAAAATTGATCCAATTTATCCTCCATTCCCTTAGGGTCACCTTCATTAGGTGCATTTAAATCCTCAGAATGCTAAATTGTAGGTGTTGATTCCCTAAGTGAAGGGTCAGGATTAGGCTCACTAAGGGTAAATGGGGTTCCACCAGATAATTAATAGGGGAAGTGATATGAACAATACGACCTTGACCCGAGCTATCAAGGGTAAGGAAAATACTGTCATTAGGGTCAAGGTCCTCAAGAGGTACCATCTTCCCTTTCTTTTGACTCCAATATAGCTTGGGTGGATAATCAGTAGGATCGTTCTCCTCTAATGGCTCTAAGAGATAGCTACTTGATGTGCATACATCTAAATGCCAAAAATGTCTATTAATGCATGTTCTTAGTGTCATATTAGCATCATGCATTGTAAATATTGCATAACATGCATAATCATGCATTAAGGTCAAATTGTATAAATTGTATAGTAATTGTCTCCTATTATGGTCAAGGATAGGGTGATTTTTAATCAGGGCTTCGGACAGAAGATCCAACCATACGGAACTGATCAAGGCGATGACAGGAGTTCAACGACTCCAAGATTGCCTTGATCGGACATCAGTAGCATCAGATATAGTACGAGGAAGCCCAGAGATCAAGGGCCAAGATTGTGCCAAACTGTACTTCAAACGACAAATCCAACCGCACGGATGGGTTTGGATCGATGATCGCAGCCTAACGGCATGAAAATCAGCTCAATCCGACATCCGTGGCACCTTCTATATGTCACAAAAGATGGACAGCCATGATGGTGCCATGTGGCGCCATCACAGCCACCCAAATCAGCCGTAGCATCACTTCTCATCCTCTGAAGGCACGGGTAAGATGAGATCTGAGCCGATGGATCTTGATCCAATGGCCACGAGCACGCATGCTTAAAACGTAAATGCGACGAAGAAGCGGTCGTAGCATAGCGGTCGAGCGCCCTTACGCATTCGTGAGGCTCAGGTTCGACTCGCGATCAGAGGCACGCACATGTTTAATCTCAACCGTGCGATCAGCTACGGATGGCCCAGATTGCCTAATCGGGCTCACGCATGATCAAACGCACCACCTCACGCCCAATTGCACATGCAGGCGCGCGCAGCTTAAGCAAGCGAGAAGCAATCTGAGTCGTCTGATCTCGCGATCAGACAGCTAAGATCCATTGAACGTGTGCTTGGCGTTAAGGCACGGGAGTGGAGGAGGCACGCACAATGTGCACACGTCGCCCACGATCATACCTTTAGTGATGGATAAATCTGTCACTAAAGACCTGATTTTAATGCCTTTAACTATGTAATGACCAAATTGCCCCCTATCCTTGCAACTATAAAAGGAGACCTGGTCGAGCGTGTTTCGCTTGTTAGAAATCAGGGTTACAAGTAACCCATCGTCGTCGTTGCAAAACACATCGATCAAATAAAATTTATACCAAAACTCCAAGGGAGTCCCAGGTCGAACACAGGGAGGCGATGTTTACTTTAAATTAAAATCACTCTTTGATTTGTTTCTTTTTGGTATTTTAGGGTTTTATTAATTTTGGGTATTTTTTGTAAGAAGAAAACAAGCAAACGAATCACAAGATAGAGATGGAACAAAAATGGTATAGATATCACTTCAATGTCTATTACAATCAACTATGAAATCATAAAAAGAGAGGGGGTGAGAGGAAATCTTTCAAAATGGCTGTACGGAGAGACGACGGCACCTGGCGAAAGCTCAGACGAAGGAGGTGAGGAGCGGGACAACGGAGGTGAGATGCAGGAGGACGTCGGGTTGAGGAAAGCTTCTCCATGGCTCCAGAATGGAGGTGAGAAGACGGAGATGATATGCTATCGGAATGGAGGTGGGAGGACGACTCCAAGGCGACCTCTGAAGGGGGATGGGAAGTTGGAGGAGTATTTGGTGGGGCAGAGGTTTGCTATACTAATAGGCACCTTGGGAGCTTGAGAACAAGCTCTAATGGAGCGTTGGTAGGCTTACTAGAGCTTGGGAGTAGGTAGGAGTAGAGTAGGTAGAGCTGGCTTCGAAGGGAGGGGGTGTAGGTCCTTTTATAATGGAGGAGAAGAGGCAAAAAATAGGTATGAGACCATTAGTGACATCCAGGCCGTTGCTGGAAACATCGCTGTAGGCAGCTCATGCTTGCTAGCATCCACAACTGGCTTTGCTGGCATGAGATGAATTAGCGACGGTTGTAAGCATCACTGTAAGTCTGCCAGTTTGTCACTGAAGATCTGCTACATGCTCCACTGGTACTACGCTGGGTGCTCTCCGCGCGCGCGCATGCTTCACGCGCTGGCACCCATCACGCACGCTGATCGCACGGTGGCGCGTACGCTTCACGCGCTGGCACCCATCACGCGCGCTGATCGCACGGTGGCTTGCTGGTGTGTGCGCTCGCGTGCACTGGCGCGCGCACGTGCTGTGCCATCGTTGCCGCTTGCGTGCGCTACTGATTTGAGGATTGGGGGGGCCTGCGGGGATTCGAACCCGCGCCCCTCCCTTGAGAATCGTCGCTCCCACCATTGCACTAGATCAACCTTTGTGTTGCGAGGAGGAGCTCAGTGCAGACGCTTCCCAACCGTTGGATCTTGATCCAACGGCTAGGATTCAAGGGTGCGGATGATGAAGGGAGTGAGCGATGGCTATTGGTCAGTGTTGGGCGGTCTGGATGGCGCTACGTGGCGCCATCTGGGCCATCCATCTTCTTCTTCTTGTAGAGGGTGCCACGGTGCTCAGATCAAGATGATTCCTGCGATGCCGAACTGCGATCGTCGCTCCGGATCCATCCGTACAGTCGAATTTTCCATCCAAAACCCGTATGGATGTCGCGTTGCCCCCTGGCCATATAAAATGAAGGAATTAATATACAAAACATACAACTATCCAAAATGCCATGCAATGGATGTTATGTAATATTTATAACATGATATGCAATGCACCTAGGAACTATCATAAATAAGCAATTTATCATGAATTTATGTGTGTTCATCATACCCCCATGATTACTTTTTGCTAGTCCCTAGAAAAAATAACCTAAATTCTATGTACAAAAGTAGAATCAGGGTCCAAGCATTTAGGCAAAATTCATTGATTGCTTTAGAAAATCTCAACCCAAAGACGTAATTACAAAAACTAAACAGTGCCTGGGTGCCTACCAGAATGCAGACCATCCAAGCCCTCGCCTTATTTAAGAAGAGAAGATAAAAAAAAAAAATTTCTTGTTTTTTTTCTTTTCTAATTTTTTTGTACTTTTGGAGTTTGAGAGTTCCGAGATAACTTTTTACGGCTACCCGACCTGCCCAAGACTCGAAAAGGACTCTAAGTGCTAAACATCATGTCAAAATAGTGAAAGACTCACTAGACGGCCGTTAAAATGGACTTTGGGTTTCTATGAGTCTAGGTGACCTTCCCTAGAGGTTTATCTTTTCGATTGATAGCTTTCTCCCTACTTTTTTTATGGGGTCAACACAAGGGCGAACCCAATGTATATTCCCTAAGTGTTTTGGAAATTATTGAGCATTTTTTTTGTGAGATGGGTTCTGGACAACCGACCGATGAGCTATTACCACCGATAACTTGCCAGCCATACTCATGCGATGAAGTGTGGTTTTATTTCTTTTTATTTATTTTCTCCTTTTTCTCTTTTCTTTTTTTAACTAGGTGGCTTTCCTGATCTAAGATTTACCTAAAGGCAGTATAATGAAAATGGCCTTGTGGCTGGGTTCTGGACAACCAGCCGATGAGCTGTTACCACCGACAACTTGCCAGCCATACCACCCAAGTTGATCCATTAGCTACCCAATTTTCGTAAAAACCACTGGAAAGTGAGTCAGTGCAAAAAATGTGTGTAGATGCTTAGGCTTAAAGTCCCCCCAAATCAGAGGGCGGGTTGATAAGTCGCATACTTATCATCCCAAATTATTTACCAAATTAAAATGAATTTTAATTAACGAGGACTCGAGACTAAGTCCACATTCAAGTGGATACCTAGGCTAATTAAGCTCGAAGACCTAAAGAATCTAAGTATTCAGGTCTCAAAGTATCAATTCCTAAAGTTTACAACTCCTAATGCCTAAGTTCCCATCTCTTAATTCTAAATTTTTTTTTTATCTTTATCAAATTTTCATTTTTTTTAACAAGAATCAAATAACAGGTACTGTTACAGCTGAAAAAAGGTTATAAAATATGTCCACCCCCCAATACTTAGCTATTGCAATGTCCTCATTATGAAAAAAAATGAAAACATGCAGGAGAGTAGAAGTGGAAGAATAGCACCTGGTTTCCGTGAGACTCTGGTCAGCTTGGAACAGTCTTTACATGTGCTGAGTTTAGTGCCTTCAGCTGGGAGATGATCAGCCCGCGGTGGTTACGACAAGGTAAGAGCAACCTTGTTCGAGACGGGTTCAGGGAGCACATGGCTAACAAAGGGTTTGAGACGCTGTCCGTTGACATTGAAAATATTACCCGTCTTTGGGTCAGAGATTTCGACGGCCCTATTAGGGAAAACCCGCTCAATAACAAGCGGGCCATCCCACTTAGAGCTGAGTTTACAGGGGAAAAGCTTCAATCGAGAATCGAAAAGCCAGACCTTCTGGTTCAGCTCAAAACTTTTTCGTGAAATCATCTGGTCATGGAGAGCTTTAGTTCTTTCCTTATAGATTTTGGCATTTTCATAAGCATTATTTCGAATCTCCTCCAACTCAGATAGTTGGAGTTTCTTGGTTTTCCCAGCCAACTCAAGGTCCACATTACATTCTTGATGTCCCAAAATGCCCAGTGTTCAAGTTCTACGGGTAAGTGACACGCCTTACCAAAACCAGACAGAATGGAGCCATACCGATAGGCATTTGTATGCCGTATGGTAGGCCCAAAGAGCATCATCTAGCTTTTGGGTCCAGTCCTTCCTATCTGACCTAATGGTTTTCTATAAAATGTTCTTGATCTCCCGATTGGAGAACTCGGCCTGTCCATTCATTTAAAGGTGGTAAGGTGTGGAAATCTGATGGCTCACCCCGTATTTCCCCAGTAAATTCCAAAACTGGGCTTGAGTGAAATGCGTGCCACCATCATTGATAATTGCCCTAGGAATCCTGAACCGACTGAAGATATTTCTCTTTACGAAATCGATGACCACCTTGTGGTCAGTGGTTCGGGTGGGAATTGCCTCAATCCACTTGGACACGTAATCAACAATGACCAGAATATACTGGTGTCCAAATGAAGGAGGGAAGGGTCCCATAAAGTCGATGCCCCAAATGTCAAAAATTTCGACGGAAAGAATTGGGTTCAGGGGCATCATATCTCTCTTAGCCATGTTCCCGAGTGTCTGGCATCGGGTGCATGACTTAGAGAATTCCTGGGCATCCTTAAATAATGATGGCCAATAGAATCCAGATTGCAAAATTTTTGCGGCCGTCTTTTTCCCGAAAAAGTGTCCACCACCCGCAGATGTGTGGCAGAACTCAAGGATGATATGGAACTCAACTTCCGGGATGCATCAGCGAATAATCTGGTCTGCGCCAATGCGGTATAGCTCGGGATCATCCCAAAAATAATATTTGGCCTCAAACACAAGTCTATCCCGTTGTTGTTTGGTCCAATCCCAAGGGATTTGACTAATGGCCAAATAATTGACAATATCCCCAAACCAAGGGGTTCGGATACCCGAGACTGTGAGGATAGTCTCATCCGGAAAAGTATCAGAGATCGGAACATCCGAATGAGGAGAATCAATTAGGATTCTCGAGAGGTGATCCACCACTACATTTTGTGCCCTGGCTTTATCCCTGATTTCAAGATCGAACTCTTGAAGCAGCAGAATCTAGAGAATAAACTGGGGTTTGGCATCCTTTTTGGCCAAAAGATGTTTCAAAGCCGAGTGGTCAGTATAGATGATAGCATGAGAACCTAACAGATAAGCCCTGAATTTTTCTAAAGTGAAACCTACGGCTAGCAATTCTTTTTCAGTAATGGTGTAATTCCTCTGGGCCTCGTCTAGAGTCTTGCTAACATAGTAAATCACAGAGGGCTTTTTCTCAATCTTTTAACCCAAGACAGCCTTGACGGCATAATCAGATGCGTCAACCATAATCTCAAATGGGGTTGTCCAGACCGGTGGTTGCATTACCGGGGCACAGGTGACTGCCGTTTTCAATAAATCAAATGCCTTACGACATGATTCATCAAACTCGAATGGCGTGTCTTTGGCCAGAAGGTTACTCAAGGGCCGAGCAACCTTCAAGAAATCCTTAATGAATCTTCTGTAAAAACCCACATACCCAAGGAAAGAGCGGATCTGTTTTACGGATGTGGGTGGAGGAAGTCTAGAGATAGCATCCACCTTAGCTCTATCAACTTCAATTGCCCGACTAGAGACCACGTGACCCAGGACGATGCCTTCCTGAGTCATAAATTGGCTCTTTTCCCAGCTAAGGACCAGCCATGTTTTGATGCATCTCTGAAGGATCAATTCTAGGTTAGCTAGGAAAGACTCAAAAGAATCTCCGAAAATGGAGAAATCATCCATGAACACCTCAAGACAATCTCCCACCATGTCTGAAAAGACGACCAGCATGCACCTTTGAAAAGTCGCAGGTGCATTGTGATAACGGCGTTGTGACTAGGTTTTGTTGTTTTGTTATAGAAATTACGTTGTAGTACAGATAGTCATTGCCATTATTACAATTTTTACTCGGAAATGAAAGTTCTCCCGAGGTCGAACTCAGGGAGCAAGTTGTATTCTAGAGGTACGAAGTTTCTATTACAAAAAATAAAGAGAGAGAGAGAGAAAGATTTGTCTTATTGGCTTCTTCTTCTTCTCTTCTTTCTCATCTTTGTCTTCTTTTCTCTTCTCTTTGAGTCTTCAGTTTTCTTCCTTCTTATTCTTGCTCTGTTCTTCTTTTCTTGTTTTCTTCTTGCCTTCTCTTCTGTTCTTCTTCTTTCTTCTCTTTCTTTTTCTTCTTGTTCTTCTTTCTGTCCGTCTCTTTCTTTTTCTTCTCCCTTGCGATCCTGTTCTTCTTTTCTTCTCCTTCTTCTTTGCCTTCAGAGCGTCGTCTGATTTTTCAATCAGACGACTTAAGTAGCTGCTACTACAGTGCATCTTTTCTTCTTCTTTCCTCTGTGGCTTTCTTCTTCTTCTTCTTCTCGCAGTCCTTCTTCTTCGTGCCTTCTCTTCTTCTTCACCTGTGCCTGCACACTCAAAGTTCGATCAGAGGGCAAAACCTACTCTACCCTCCCCCGCGTCTCTCTCTCACAGAATTCACTCATAAGATATCTCTCCTAGAGCTGCCGGGTAGTCGGGTACGCAGGTCGCGCCCGGGTCTAGGCCCACCGGCGTGCGGTGGTGGGCGAGGAGTGCAGGACGGCTAAATAGGTCGGGCCAGGTCCGCGGGGAGTGGTCGCAGATGAGGCTAGCTCGAGCGGGTGAGAGGGACCTCACCCCGTGCTCAGGAGGCAAAGAGCCTAAGGCACTTTTTGCCTTTATGCGAGCATGGGCCTCTCAAAAGTTCCGAGGTAGGACTAAATGTCCCACCCCAATTGGGCACCCGCAACTGAGGGAGCTGCAGGCCGATGCAGCAGCTGCGGGGCTTTCTCCCCAACTGCAGGCTTGGGCGACTGCGTGGCTGCAACCGCGCGTCCTGGCGAGTCGAACCTGGGCGAAGCGCACCTGCAGCTGCAGGTTGAAGGAGCTTCACCGGCTTAGCAATGGCGACGGAGGGCAAGCAACCTGTCCATAGAAGAACGGCCTCTCAGCCTAATCAGACAAGCAGAGAACCTTCACCGTGGCACGGCGAAGGCGGTGTGGGGTGTGGCAAGCCGTGGGGTGGAGCGTAGGGGCTGCCCTAGGTCAAACTGTAGCGCGGGAAATGGGTTTGTTCGAGGGGTCTGCAGGTGGCGAGTGGCGGGAAATGGAAGGGCGGAAGTTGATCAGGGTGAGGAGGTGGAGGTTCTGTGAGGGTCGACGAGTCGTGTGGGGTGGTGGAATGACGGGAGCAAGTCGCCGGAGTTTGGTCGGAGATGGGGAAGGTGAGGGCGATTAGGCGCGGTCGAGGGTGGTTATGCAAATTACAGTAAGGAAAAGAAAGAGGGGAGGAAGAGGAAAGATTGTACCTACTCGGAGGGACGAGGGGGGGGCCGGAGCAGGGCGACAGTCGTATTGACTGTCACCGGAGAAAAAGGTGCCCAGAGAGAGAGGGCGGCGGCGAGGAGAGAGCGGGAGAGCGCGCGCTGGGTACGGCGTGACGCGGGAAGAGCAGGTGAAGGCAGCTCTGCTGCTGGTAGTGCGGCAGAGCGATGAGGAGGAGGAGGAAAAACCGCCGGAGCAAGGGGGCCTCTGTCGGAGTGGGAAGAGAGGAAAAAGGGGGGGGAATTTCTCCGTCAGAACCGAGCTCCCGAGAGCGGCAGAGAGTCGGGGGTTTTTATAGAGGCAGAAACAAAGAGGAGGGCGGAGGGAGATGACGTGCCTCCCTCGTCGGAGGACGACGGAGATGGAGACCCATACCGTCCATGCGTTCGCACGGGCGGTATGGGCGATTGCAGCGATCAGGGGGTGTTCCTGCGACGGCTGACGTCGCAGGGAACCCCTGGTTGACTTGGCAGGGGGTCCCCCTCACCCTGCGCGGCGCCATGCCTCGCGCAAGGTCGCCGGAGCATGGTGCTGCTCAGGGTTTTGCAAGGAGGACCCAAATGCAAAGAATGATGAAGAGTTAGGGGCCAAAATGCAAGGGTTTCAAAAGTTGAGGGCCAAAAAGTAAAGTTGGTCAAGAAGGTTTCTTCTTAGGCTCAAGTTTTTATACATGACTAATTAGGGCCTAAGGATTCTGATGGTGAATTTTATTTCTAGATTAAACCTTGTTTGACCGGTCAATTTACGTAAAAACCCAAATTAAGTTATTAATTGGGCATGGTTCTCAATGTAGGTCAAAATGGGTTCCTAAGGCCAAATTGGAGCTTATAAACCCTAGAGATTATTTTTATATGAATTTTAGAGGGTTTATTCAATTTTTTCTTTGCCTCGAACCTCGTGAATTGAAGTGGGTTTATTTTTAGGGTTACAGGATGTCATTTAATTCCTTGGAGTTGCTGTAGCCCTCTTTGAGTCATCTCATCCCACTTTTCTTCTTATTAGGTTATTTTGGCCTATGTTTGGACCATTAGTTACCCTGTTTTCAAATTGAATTGGTGAAATTGCATTTTTACCCCTTAGTTTCTGTTTTCTTCTTAAACTTAGATTTCTCTGAGTTAAGCCTTTCCTTGAGTTATGTAGGAGCTTTTATCCTTTGTATTAGGTCAAAATGAGCTAGTTATGGCTCATGATGAGGTTCTCATCATACCCCCATGCCTAGCTTTTGCTAGTCCCTTAGCAAAAAACTTAAGGTTTCAACCTTTGTTCTAGACCATGGAGTTCTTAATAGCTTTAGATAAGTGCTTTTTCCTTTGAACTCAGATTAGGTTAGAATGCTGACCATAGGACTAAAAGGTACTCTAGTACCAATCAAGATCCAGATCTATATAGCCTCAGCCTCAGTCCTTAGCAAAGGTTTTTAAGGCCTACAAGAACTAACTTAAGGTCTATTGGACTTTGTGGTTAAAGCACCCGTGCTTGGAATGATTTTAGCCCTGGCTCAATTCGCAGTGCGTTTTGTAAGAGAGAGAGGTAGAAAATTTTTCTGTTTTGGAGAGTTTTCTCTCTCTTTTTCTTTTTAATTCTAGCTTAGGATTGGCTTTTCAACACGGTCTGTATCAGATTCCTTGCCCCCATCATCAATCCTCAAGGGTTCCTGGCAATCGATGCTTCGAGATAGCACCGCCCATGGCAAACCCCGAATCCCTGGCTATTGAGATTTCGAGATAATCCCATCCATGGTGTTCCATGGCCGAGTCCAGACCCTGGCAATTGACACTTTGTGATAATGCCATCCATGGAATCTGAACCAGCAGAGTGCTTACATGCCCCCAGTAGGATATGTAAATATCCTAAGAGACAAGTACCGAGGAGATGATATTTTGTTACGCATCTTCGAGGGGATTTCCCGCCTCTCCGCACTGGGAACTCATCTAAATCAACTTGTGTTGATCGGCCGCTCCTACTCTAGGTGTACTTTTCAGAATTTTTCGACGCTTCTGCATGATTTTGATTTTTACGCTTACTGAACCAGGCTGTGTGTGAGGTTAGGGTGCTTATGTTACTGAGTCCCGTAGACCAAAAAGTTAGTTAATGAGGTCAAATACTCCCTAAGCCTTAAACCTAATACTTCAGCTTTTCATTTTCCTCAACCTCTTGAGGAGTGTCCAGATCTTAATGGGTACTAAGAGTCTATCCAAGAATGCCTAAGGTTTGCGTTCTTACTAATCCCTTTGTGCACTTTTCAGTTCTTTTCTTGAATGAGGTCTAGAACTTAGGTTAATTCCTTAGTTTCTTACTAATGACTACTTTTTTTTTCTCATATTTTTGTGCTCCTTTTTCATCTTTTGTCTTTCCTTCCTCCACAAAATTTCCTTCTCCTTTTATTCTTTTTCGATTTTTTTTTTTTTTGAACTTTTCTTACCAGTTTTGCACTTTTATACTCCCCCCCCGTGCCTAAGGTTTGCAATGTCCTCATTGTGACTTAGGGGGTTTTTTATTTACTTAGTTCATTCCTTAAGACAGAATGCGGATGATTTCTAATCCCAGATGCAAGCATCTGAGGTGGGGTTGGCAGTCTACAAGGGTGAACCTTAAGTTCAAAAAGGTGTCAAAAAAAGGTTTTGGATTTTTAGGAAAAAGACGGGTTGCCTCCCGTTAAGCGCTGAGTTTTACGCCATCGGCTGGGCGCAATAAGCTCAAGGGGAACGGAGGATATAAGATGCTTCAGCCAAATCAATAGAAGTCACATCAATGAACGGCTTGAGTCTCTGACCGTTCACGATGAAAGGTTCGGAATCGTGGCTGAGCGGACTGATTTCAATAGCTCCATTTCTATAAACTTGTCGGACTAAATATGGTCTGACCCACTTGGATCGCAGCTTTCCCAGGAAAAGTTTGAGTCGGGCATCAAAGAGTAGGACCTTCTGACCAGGATGAAAGATTTTTCTCGAGATATGCTTGTCATGGAAGGCTTTAACCCGCTCCTTGTAGATTCGCGAGTTCTCATACGCGTCTAGGCGTAATTCATCGATCTCGCTGATTTGAAGTTTTCTGTGGGTTCCATCCTTTGAAAAATCTAGGTTACAGTTTCGTACTGCCCAATAGGCTTTATGCTCCAATTCTACAGGAAGGTGACACGCCTTCCCATACACCAGTCTAAAGGGAGACATGCCTAACTGGGTTTTGTGGGCGGTCCTATAGGCCCACAATGCTTCCGGAAGTCGGGATGACCAGTCCTTCCTGTCAAGCCGAACAGTGACTTGCAGGATTTTCTTGATCTCCCGATTAGACAGCTCAGCTAGACCATTGGTTTGGGGGTGGTAAGGAGTAGAGATTCGGTGAGACAACCCATATTTGGTCATCAGTGACCTAAACTGAGCGTTTGTGAAATGGGTCCCCCCATCAGAGATTATAGCACGAGGAATCCCGAACCTTGAGAAAATGTTTTGATGAATGAATTTGAGAACGATTTTGTGATCACAGGTTCGGGTCGGTATGGCTTCAATCCATTTGGACACGTAGTCCATAGCCAGCAGAATGTATTCGAAACCATCCGAAGCAGGAAAGGGGCCCATAAAATCAATCCCCCAAACATCAAAGATTTCGCATACGAGAATCGGCTGCATAGGCATCATGTCACGAAGGCTCATGTTGCCCAAAGTCTGGCAACGGTTGCACGCCTTGCAGTGATTGTACACGTCTTTGAACAGTGTGGGCCAGTAAAAGCCGCACTGGAGGACTTTTGATGCGGTTTTATGCCCAGAGAAATGGCCACTGCATGCTTGGTCATGGCAGAAAGAGAGGATATTGTTGAATTCCACTTCCGGGACACATCTTCGGATGATCTGATCAGCACATATGCGGAAGAGGTACGGGTCTTCCCAAATGTAATACTTGGCATCAGAGCACAATTTGTCTTTCTTGGCCTTCGGCCAATCAGACGGGATCTGATGAGATGCCAAGTAATTTACTATATTAGCAAACCATGGAAGGCTAGTACCAATAGTCAGCAGGTGCTCATCAGGAAAATGCTCTGTGATGGGTCGAGACGGGTCAATCATTTCAGAAGGAAGGTGGGACAAGTGATCAGCTACCACATTTTGCTTTCCCGCGTTGTCGTGAATCTCAAGGTCAAATTCTTGCAACAGCAAGATCCATCGGATTAATTGAGGTTTCGCGTCCTTCTTTGCAAGGAGATGCCTCACAACTGTGTGATCCGAGTAAATGATGACATGGGAACCCAGGAGATACGATCGGAACTTTTCAAGGGCAAATACCACGGCTAGCAGCTCTTTCTCCGTAACTGTATAGTTACGCTGAGCCTCGTCAAGTGTCTTGCTAGCGTAGTAGTTGACCACGGGTTTCCCGTCAGCTTTTTGTCCCAGGACCGCTCCTACAGCGAAATCAGATGCATCGCACATGATCTCAAAGGGTTGAGACCAATCAGGGGACTGTAGGATCGGGGCCTGGGTGACTCGATCACGTAGGGCCTCAAATGCTTGAGTGCATTCCTTGGAAATTTCAAAAGGTACATCCTTGGAGAGAAGAGTGGTCAGGGGGCGCGCGATTTTTGAGAAATCAGGGATAAATCGACGGTAAAAACCGACGTGCCCCCAAAAAGATCGGATGTCCTTGATCGAGCTAGGCATAGAAAGGCGAGACATCAGATCAACCTTAGCTCGGTCCACTTGGATGCCTTTTTCCGAGATTGAGTGTCCCAGGACAATTCCCTCAGGCACCATGAAATGGCTCTTTTCCCAGGAAAGAACCAAATTCACCTCGATGCATTGCCTGAGTATTTGGACCAAGTGTTGGAGGTAATCATCAAAAGATTCTCCAAAAACTGAAAAGTCATCCATGAAGACTTCCAGAAAATCACCTACCATATCTGAGAATATGGCAAGCATGCACCGCTGAAAGGTAGCGGGTGCATTGCAAAGACCGAAAGGCATCCTTCGGAAAGCATAAGTTCCGAAGGGGCAGGTGAACGTGGTCTTTTCTTGGTCCTCAGGATGGATTGCCACCTGGTTATAACCGGAGTACCTGTCAAGAAAGCAGAAGAACCTATTTCCCGCTAGTTTCTCGAGAATTTGATCAATGAAAGGTAGTGGGAAATTATCCTTCTTCGTGGAGGCATTGAGTCGGCGGTAATCTATACAGACTCTCCACGCATTGGCTAATCGGGTAGGAATGATTTCTCCGGTCTCAGTCGTTATGGTGGTGAGTCCTGCCTTCTTGGGCACGACCTGAATTGGGCTCACCCAACGACTATCGGAGATCGAGTAGATGATCCCGGCATCTAACCACTTGATGATCTCCTTTTTCACGACCTCCTGTAGATTGGGGTTCAAGCGTCTCTGCATTTCACAAGAAGGTCGTGCGCCCTCTTCTGAATAGATATGGTGAGTACAATAAGAGGGACTTATTCCAGTCAAATCATCAAGAGTCCACCCGATGGCTCTGAGATGTTGCTAGAGGACAGCAATCAGACGGGATTCCTGTTCGGGATTGAGGTTGGAATTGATAATCACAGGAAGGGTCTGATTAGAACCCAAAAAGATGTATTTCAAGTGAGCAGGAAGTGGCTTCAGTTCGAGGGTGGGGTTATCAGCAGCAGCGGGTGGTTCAGTGTAGATGTGAGGTTCAAGGGTGGGAGTTACTGGGTTGTTTATATCTGGATTCGAGTCCTTAGTTTGCGGGTCAAGATCTTTCTGTGGTTGATGAGGTATAATCAGGCCATTCTGGAAGTGTGTTTCATCAACCAAAGCCCTAACGTCACAAACTTGTTCAATGACACCGCAATTGATTCCTTGTTGGGCCTTAAATATATCAATTTTCAGAGTTTGGTTCCCAAATTTGAGCTCTATTTGGCCCTCCTCACAGCTAATGTTGGCTCTCGCAGTAGCCAAGAAAGGTCTCCCTAAAATGATTAGTGTATCCCTAGGGTTTTCAGGTGCATCCATGTCTAAGACTATAAAGTCTACAGGAAAATAGAAATCCCGCACTCTCACAATAACATCCTCGAGAATCCCTTTTGGTGACTTTATAGATCGATCTACTAATTGTAATGTTACCTCGGTTGGTTTTAACTCAGGTTCTTCTAGATGGTCAAGTAAGGATGTGGGTATCAGATTTATGGATGCGCCCAAGTCTAGCAAAGCTCTATCAAATTGGGTATCACCTATCTTGCAGGAAATCAGGGGAGTACCAGGGTCTTTAGCCTTGGGTGGGAGTCTGCTTAGGATTACAGAGCTGGCTTGCTCTGACAGAACAATTGGACTCCCGCTCTTGGTTCGCGGCTTACGCTGGGGTGTACACACATTCTTTAAGAATCGTGTGTAAGCCGGTATGTGGTGGATTGCATCCATCAAGGGGATGTTTATGTGGACCTGCTCAAAGAGCTTGACCAGGTCCTCCTCAGGTGCCACGAGCTTGGTGGTCTTCTTTCCCTTGGTCAAGGCCTCGGGAAACGGGATCTTGGTTGGTTCTTCTAGGATAGGTCCAGGTTTTGGATTTGGGATAGGGGTGGGAATGTCCTGGATTACTGTCCTAGGCTCGGGATCACTACCAGGCTTGGAGTGGTTTGGATGAGGTGGGACTTGGGTTTCCTTACCACTACGGGTTGTTACGGAATTAAGTCCTGCCTGGTTTTGGTTGGGATTGGGTAAGATGGGTTGCTGCTGGTAACCCGCAAAAGAGGTGGAGGCCTCTATCCCGTCTGGTGAAGGAACAGAGGGGGCTTGATAAATCATATGGGCATGGCCCGGGTTTGGGTTCATAACGTGCCGCTGGGTTGGCACGTTATTTGGATTAGGAAGAGGTTGAGAAGGAAGTGTGCCTAGCTGGCGAGAATTTGCCAACTGGGCCAATTGGTTTCGAACCTCTGTAATCTCGTCCTTGTGTTGCTTTTGAATAGCCGCATTCGTTCTTTGAATGTCAGCCAGAGTCTGAAGGATTAGGGACATTGGATCCTGATTTGGCCCTGATGGATAAGTAGGGTTGGGCCGAGGCTGAGGCGGCTGGTAAGGATGAGGGGGTTGTGGGTGGGGTTGAAAGAGTGGTCTTTGGGTTTGGGAATTTCCCGCCCACTGAAAGTTGGGATGGTTTCGCCATCCAGGGTTATAGGTGTTGGAGAATGGGTCGTTCTGGATGGCGTTGAGGTCCTCGCAGGTCTGAGGAACCTCCAGAGAGTCAGAGAAAGAGGGAATGGAATTCCCTGGGTTGGTATAGAGAGGATCGGATGGACCTCTGGTTAGAGAATCAGATGGTGGATATGGATCCATCCTAGGAGAAGATTGATGGAGAATATTTTGCACAGTTTCCCTTGTGGAAGGAGGCTGTGCAAAGGGGTTATATGTAGAGGTGGCTTGCTGCAGGTGCTGAGTCAGTTCATCCACCTTCTTTTCAATAATCAAGACCTTATCCAATCAACTGGCCATTAATTCCAGGTCAACTGATGCGGACAGGCCCTGCGTCTCATGTGCTCCCCTAAGATTCGTCGATGCGCGGGTATTCGACCTGTCGAATAATCCCATGGAGTCATTGTTGATGGAGTTCTCGCACATGTTTTTGAGAATCTCCCACACGGTGTCCTCATGTTGACCCATGATATTTCCTCCGCAGGTTGCATTGACGAAAAGACGGATATCCTCACGGAGTCCCTGGTAAAAAGATTGGACCTGTTCCCATTTAGGAACTCCGTGATGGGGGCACTTTCTCATGAGATCCTGAAAACGATCCCATGCCTCATGGAGAGGTTCCCCTGATTGCTGAGTGAAGTGAGTAATCTGATGGCGCAAGGCGTTGGTCCGACCAACGGGAAAGAACTTTTTCAAAAACTCGGATTGAAGTTCTTCCCAAGTGTTGATCGGCCGGGTCTGAGTCTGATACCAATGGGCGGCCTTGTCCATAAGAGAAAAGGAGAACATCTTCATGAGAAGAATATCCCGATTTTGCACATCTGACCCAAAATTTTGGGCCAAATGCTTTAGTTGTTTGATATGCTGGAAGGGATCTTCGGAATTAAGCCCATGGAATTTAGGTATAGCATGAATCATGTTGGGCTTCAATTCGGAATCAGGTCCTCCAGTCGGGATTCTGACTCGAGGCTCAATGGCCACTGCAGCAGGATTGTAGTGGTCCCGCATCATAGGACGCTGCGGTGGGTGCACGAAGTTTTGGAAGAGGTCATTGAGTCGCTGGAGCTGATGCTCCAGATTGTTTTCTTCCTCAACTGGCTAAGCCATGATGGGGGAAGAAGAAGAACTTGGTTCTGAATCAGAAGAGAGAATAATGTGAGGGGGTTGCTGTACAAACACGGGCGTCGAGGCTTGGCCTTGACGAGAGTGAATTTCTAAAGGAGGTCTTAAGGGTGGTCTTAAGGACCTCCTACCGTACATGCACTGCTGGAAGAGATGAGTTCAGAAGGTGCTGGACCCAATCAAGACACCCAAAAATGTGTTGGGTGACTATAGAGGTGCGGGGCAGATGGACCCCTTGATCAGAAAGATCGTCCACCTAAGAATTACCTAGGCAGCCAGAGAGGGTGAGTCCCGCAAAGACCCCTACACGGTAGAGCGTCCCCACGGGTTACAGGGTTTCCCCCACCTGACCTCTCCTGTCACTGCGGTTCCAGGTAGACCAGAATGGGGATCTTGACCTCTTAAGTCTACCAATTTTAGTTTAAGATCAGGGTGCTTAAGGTTTCACTTGAACTCTTAGGTGTTTTTGTGAACAAAGTGGCCCAATTTTAAGGTTGGTTGACCCAAGGGGTCAACTTCACCTCTTGTTCTTTTGAAAGCTTTTGGGTCCTTTCTTTTTAGGGTTCAAATGTTTAGAGAGCCATTTGCTTAGGGTTTCTCTTGTGTAGATTTTTTCAAACAAGGTTTAGGTACACCTCTTTTTGGGAAGATCTTTTCTTTGTTAATAGAAGGTGTGTCTCTAAAAACCCTAGCTTTTGACCTTATGTTGGCTCTACTTGGTCCATTTAACTCTTTCTTTGGGTAATTAAGGCTCAGGCAAGGATGTGTTAGCCCCTAATCACCTTTAAAACTGTGTGCAGGAATAATAGTTTCTGAGAATATGCAGCTATTACTATGTATAAAGACAGGTTATGCCTATTTCTTTTCTTTTTCTTTAAAATTTTAGGGTTTAATAGGAAGTTACCTGTCCTTGGAGTGGCTGTGGTGCGGCTGCGTCTTTTTGTTTCTTTCTGTACCTGCACAAAAGAGAGAGAAAAAGATTAGCAATCTCTTAAAAGAAATTCAAAGCTTCTAGAATAGCCGTTGCTCCCCGGCAACGGCGCCAAGTGATAACGGCGTTGTGACTAGGTTTTGTTGTTTTGTTATAGAAATTACGTTGTAGTACAGATAGTCATTGCCATTATTACAATTTTTACTCGAAAATGAAAGTTCTCCCAAGGTCGAACTCAGGGAGCAAGTTGTATTCTAGAGGTACGAAGTTTCTATTACAAAAAATAAAGAGAGAGAGAGAGAGAGCGATTTGTCTTGTTGGCTTCTTCTTCTCTTCTTTCTCGTCTTTGTCTTCTTTTCTCTTCTCTTTGAGTCTTCAGTTTTCTTCCTTCTTCTTATTCTTGCTCTGTTCTTCTTTTCTTGTTTTCTTCTTGCCTTCTCTTCTGTTCTTCTTCTTTCTTCTCTTTCTTTTTCTTCTTGTTCTTCTTTCTGTCCGTCTCTTTCTTTTTCTTCTCCCTTGCGGTCCTGTTCTTCTTTTCTTCTCCTTCTTCTTTGCCTTCAGAGCGTCGTCTGATTTTTCAATCAGACGACTTAAGTAGCTGCTGCTACAGTGCGTCTTTTCTTCTTCTTCTTCTCGCAGTCCTTCTTCTTCTTCGTGCCTTCTCTTCTTCTTCACCTGTGCCTGCACACTCAAAGTTCGATCAGAGGGCAAAACCTACTCTACCCTCCCCCGCATCTCTCTCTCTCAGAATTCACTCATAGGATAGCTCTCCCAGAGCTGCCGGGTAGTCGGGTACGCGGGTCGCGCCCGGGTCCAGGCCCACCGGCGTGCGGTGGTGGGAGAGGAGTGCAGGACGAGTAAACGGGTCGGGCCAGGTCCGCGGGGCGTGGTCGCGGACGAGGCCGGCTCGAGCGAGTGAGAGGGACCTCACCCCGAGCTCAGGAGGCAAAGAGCCTAAGGCACTTTTTGCCTTTATGCGGGCGTGGGCCTCTCAAAAGTTCCGATGTGGGGCTAAATGTCCCACCCTAATTGGGAACCCGCAGCTGAGGGAGCTGCAGGCCGATGCAGCAGCTGCGGGGCTTTCTCCCCAACTGCAGGCTTGGGCGACTGCGTGGCTGCGAACCGCGCGTCCTGGCGAGTCGAACTTGGGCGAAGCGCGCCTGCAGCTGCAGGTTGAAGGAGCTTCACCGGCTCAGCAATGGCGACGGAGGGCGAGCAACCTATCCACAGAAGAACGGCCTCTCAGCCTAATCAGACAAGCGAAGAACCTTGGTCGTGGCACGGCGAAGGCGGTGTGGGGTCTGGCAAGCCGTGGGGCGGAGCGTAGGGGCTGCCCTAGGTCAAACTGTAGCGCGGGAAATGGGTTTGTTCGGGGGGTCTACAGGTGGCGAGTGGCAGGAAATGGAAGGGCGGAAGTTGATCAGGGTAAGGAGACGGAGGTTCTGTGAGGGTCTGCGAGTCATGTGGGGTGGTGGAATGACGGGAGCGAGTCGCCGGAGTTTGGCCAGAGATGGGGAAGGTGAGGGCGATTAGGCGCGGTCGAGGGGTGGTTATGCAAATTACAGTAAGGAAAAGAAAGAGGGGAGGAAGAGGAAAGATTGTACCTACTCGGAGGGACGAGGGGGGGGCCGGAGCAGGGCGACAGTCGTATCGACTGTCGCCGGAGAAGAAGGTGCCCAGAGAGAGAGGGCGGCGGCGAGGAGAGAGCGGGAGAGCGCGCGCTGGGTATGGCGCGACGCGGGAAGAGCAGGTGAAGGCAGCTCTGCTGCTGGTAGTGTGGCAGAGCGACGAGGAGGAGGAGGAAAAACCGCCGGAGCAAGGGGGCCTCTGTCGGAGTGGGAAGAGAGGAAAAAGGGGGGGAATTTCTCCGTCAGAACCGAGCTCCCGAGAGCGGCAAAGCGTCGGGGGTTTTTATAGAGGCAGAAACAGAGAGGAGGGCGAAGGGAGACGACGTGCCTCCCTCGTCGGAGGACGCCGGAGATGGAGACCCATACCATCCATGCGTTCGCACGGGCGGTATAGGCGATTGCAGCGATCAGGGGGGTGTTCCTGCGACGGCTGACGTCGTAGGGAACCCCTGGTTGACTTGGCAGGGGGTCCCCCTCACCCTGCGCGGTGCCATGCCTCGCGCAAGGTCGCCGGAGCATGGTGCTGCTCAGGGTTTTGCAGGGAGGACCCAAATGCAAAGAACGATGAAGAGTTAGGGGCCAAAATGCGAGGGTTTCAAAAGTTGAGGGCCAAAAAGTAAAGTTGGTCAAGAAGGTTTCTTCCTAGGCTCAAGTTTTTATACATGACTAATTAGGGCCTAAGGATTCTGATGGTGAATTTTATTTCTAGATTAAACCTTGTTTGACCGGTCAATTTACGCAAAAACCCAAATTAAGTTATTAATTGGGCATGGTTCTCAATGTAGGTCAAAATGGGTTCCTAAGGCCAAATTGGAGGTTCTAAACCATAGAGATTATTTTTATATGAATTTTAGAGGGTTTATTTGATTTTTTATTTACCTCGAACCTCGTGAATTGAAGTAAGTTTGTTTTTAGGGTTACAGGATGTCATTTAATTCCTTGGAGTTGCTGTAGCCCTCTTTGAGTCATCTCATCCCACTTTTCTTCTTATTAGGTTATTTTGACCTATGTTTAGACCCTGAGTTACCCTATTTTCAAATTGAATTGGTGAAATTGCATTTTTACCCCTTAGTTTCTATTTTCTTCTTAAACTCAGAATTCTCTGAGTTAAGCCTTTCCTTGAGTTATGTAGGAGCTTTTATCCTTTGTATTAGGTCAAAATGAGCTAGTTATGGCTCATGATGAGGTTCTCATCACATTGCAAAGCCCGAACGGCATTCTACGGAAAGCAAAGGTTCCATAGGGACATGTGAAAGTTGTCTTTTCCTGGTCTTCGGGATGGATAGGGATTTGGTTATATCCTGAATAATCATCCAGGAAGCAAAAATATTTTTGCCCAACTAATCTTTCGAGGATTTGGTCGATGAATGGCAAGGGAAAGTGATCCTTTTTAGTGGCTATGTTCAACTTCCTATAGTCAATACAGACTCTCCAAGCAGAAGCTGAACGAGTGGTGAAGGTTTCCCCTTTCTCATTAATCGTAATGGTTATTCCCGCCTACTTGGGTACAATCTGAACAGGGCTAACCCATGGACTATCTGAGATTGGGTAAATAATCCTAGCATCGAGCCACTTGATTATCTCCTTCTTGACCACTTCTCGCATATTCAGGTTTAGTCTCCTTTGCATTTCGCAAGAAGGGTGGGATCCATCTTCCATGAAAATACAATGATTACAATAAGATGGCTCGATCCCCCTAAGGTCATGGATGGTCCAACCAATTGCCTCCTTGTTGTTCTTAAGGACCTTAATTAACCTCAATTCTTGCTCCTTAATCAAATCAGCACTAATAATCACAGAGAGCATGTTTTCAGGTCCTCAGAACTCATATTTCAAATTTTTGGGCAATGGTTTTAATTCCAGCTGGGGTGGGTTTAGAATAGAAGGTAGGGAGGATGCTGATGAAGATTCATCAAGACGATCCAGTGGAAGAGGCTGGGAATGAACAAAATCAACAGCTTCTTCAGGATGTGGCAGGTCTACCACGGAGGAGGGTTGTGGGTTGGGTTCACTAAAGCTAATGGAGTCCTCGAGTGCATTGATTGTCATACACGTCTCAAGATCCTAATCCTCAATTTCCTCAATGAATCCACAATCCTCAAATCCTCATATCGCCTTAAAAATATCCAGAGTTAATTTCTTATCCCCAAAGGTGATCTCCATACTATCGCTTTCACAGTTTATGTTGGCCTTAGCGGTAGCTAGGAACGGACGCCCCAGAATGATGGGCGTGTTCCTCAAATCATTAGGTACATCCATGTCAAGGACGAGGAAATCTATAGGAAAATAGAAATCCTTGACCTTGACAATTACATCCTCAATAACGCCTCTCAGTGTGGTGACCGATCAATCCGCTAATTGTAGCGTTACTGAGGTTGGCCTGAGTTCACCTAATCCAAACCTCTCATAAAGAGAAGTCGGGATTAGGTTGATAGATGCACCTAAATCCAATAGTGCCTTATCAAAAGTGTATTCCCCAATAATGCATGAGATCAAGGGGGCACCTGGATCTTTCTTCTTTTGAGGAAGGTGATGCAGGATAATAGAACTTGCCTACTCAGAGAGAATCACCTTCCTCAGAGTGGGTTCTCTCGGCTTATGCTTTTGGGCACACAGTTCTTTCAAGAATTTAGCATAAGCCAGGATATGCTTAATAGCATTGAGGAGCGGAATATTTATCTCAACACTCTTGAATAAATTCAAGAGCTCCTCATTGCTGTCTATGGTTTTCTTCTTCCTAGTTTTCAATAGGGCCTCAGGGAATGGGATATGGGTGGTATTTTCAATTTTCAGTTCCTGGGCCTTATTGTCTTCTTCAACCTCCTCCTTCTCTTTCTCAAGCTCCCCAGGGTTTTGACTTCTAGAAGGTAATTCAGGGTTCTGGGTCTGTTTCCCACTTCTCAAGGTGACAGAGTTTACAGAGGCATAAGGGTTTGGGTCTTGAGGTGGATTAGTGAAGATTGGAGGGCCTTGGTTGGTCATGTAACCAGAAGAAGAAGATGAGCGACCCTGCTCAACCACCTGAGCATGCGCATGTGGGTCCCTTTGATTCCCGTACCCTTGGGCTCTATTGCCCTGATTTTTGCACATTACACGGGTTGGGTACGGGTTGAGATGGTAGGGATCCGGGTTGTCAAGTGTTAGCAATTAACCCGGATTGCAAGTTATCCAAGGATGTCTTCATTTGTTGCATAAGCTGAAGCATGGACCCTTGCATTTCCACCATCTACCTGTTTAAATCAGCCTACCCTGCAGATTGTTGGGCATTCCAAGATGGCTGATTAACCGGTCTCAGAGGCAACTGGGTGTATACTTGACCCTGACCCATAGATTTTTGAGATGCATAGTTTCTGGGTTGAGATTGGGTCTGTTGCCCCTGATTTTTTCAAGAGAAGTTAGGGTGGTTCCTCCATCTCGAGTTAAAAGTGTTGGAATACAGGTTGGACCTAACATTCTCCTGCATTGCATATGCATCCTCATAAAATGAGGATGAAGAGAAGGATCAGAGAAACTGGGATCAAAGGCCCCAGTTTGGAACCCATATGGTTCCGAGAAATCCTGGCTCATAGGTTGAGCCGAATCGAGTTGGTTCATGAATTCTCGCCCCATGGGAGCTCGTGAGGAATGGAATCCTGAATTCTGGGATTGAGTGAATAAAGAAGTGTTTCCTGAATTCCCAAACATCCATTCTTCCATTCTCTTAGCAACCAAGTCCATTTTATCTAGTTTATTACAAATTAATTCCATGTCAAATGAATGAGAATCCTGGATCTCATTAGCACTTGACCTAGGTTGTTGGGACCGGTTGAATGCATCCATGGAGGCATAATTAATTGAGTTCTCGCTCATTTCCTCAAACAGGTCGTATGCGCTATCTGCATCCCTTTTGATGAAATTGCCTCCACAAGAAGCGTCCTCGTGATTACGGAGTTGCTCAACCAACCTATGATAGAAAATCTGCACGAGTTGCCATTTCGGCACCTCGTGGTATGGACACTTCCTCAAAAGTTCCTGGAATCGCTCCCAGGCACCATGAAATGGTTCCCCCGACCGTTGAGCGAAAGTGGTAATTGCCCGTCGCAAGGCATTGGTTCTTTCGATAGGGAAGAATTTCTTCAAGAAAGCCGATTTAAGAGCAACCCAAGTTTCAATCGACCTTCCTATAGTCTGGTACCAATGTGCGGCCTTATCCCTGAGAGAGTGGGGGAAAAGCCTCATGATCATTTGCTCTTCATTCACATTCCTTGCTCTAGTGGTCTGAACCAAAGTGGTTAGATCCTCCAGGTGCTGGAGTGGGTCCTCCGAGCCAAGCCCATGGAAATTATTAATCAAACTTAAGACTTGGGGCTTGATTTCTATGTCTCCGGTAGGAATCATGATGCTTGACCATGCATACGTTGGAACCATTGCTACATCTGCTGCAATTCTTCCAACTGCCTCTGAATCAGCTCCTGCTGGTTCGGAGGCGGGGGAGGTAGTTGTTGATCAGCCATGGGATCTGCTTGGCTATAGCTCAACCTCTGCCTCCTAGAATGGTCTAAAGGTCCTTCCAATCTAGGGTTCAATGACCTCCTCCTAAGCATACACTGGAAGGAAGTCGAAAGGACGGGGAAAAGAGGGAACCCTGCAGCACAAGAATACAAGCCTATCCTTAGATGGGGTAGCCTAAGGTCTACTGACTCTCAGAATCCATCCTAAGATTATGGACGATTTACTCTACTTATGTCTAGGCAATCCAACCAGTTAGAAGGAGGGACTGAGGAGAAGGCTCTTCCCTTGGCTTGCGCCTCCGGTTCCTAATGCACCCCCCAGCCACGGTCGTTTGACGCTACTCCCTTAGCTGGACATCAGATTGACTAGTATAAGCAGGTTAATTGTAAATAATCTCAATCTGGATCCTGACAAGCGAATGAATCCTTAGGGCTAATGTCTAGTTGATTTTAGTTAGGCTTGGGAAATTAGTGCTCTAGAATGTGATGGGCCCTTAATGGGTTGTGCCCTTAATGATTTGTTTGAGAATGTGTGAATGTGCATAACCAAGAGGTTTTCAAGCAATATTATTAATGATGAGGTGAGTTTTAGGGTTCAAATCTTGCTTAATAGCTTTTAGGATTCAAATATTAGGTGTTTTCAACCAAGTTTTGTGAGGCAAACCAAGTTTGTTTTTGAAAACACGTGTTCAAGTATTTTCCTTTAAAAATCAAGAAAAATATGGAGTGCCTATCTTGACCTAGTTATTGAATCCTATGGGGCAGCTACAAAATGAACCTCTTTTAGATTAAGTGGTGTGGTCCAAATAATTCAATCAATCGACTCAAATGCACCATCGATTAAGGCACACAAAAAGGTGGTTAACCTAATATAATTTCTACTCTTTTATGTGTTGAATTCGTGTACCAGGTCCACAGGTCGGAAGCCCAGTTGAGTAGATGAAAATCAGGTCTGATTATGTGCCTCAAATGTGGGTGTATAGAGTGTGTATATTGATTCATCCCATAGAAAGTATCTCTCTTTTTTTTGTTTTTTGTTTTATATGTGAGGGTGAGGTGGATGAAGGTGGCAAACAAGACAAACAATTCTATCCTAGGGTTTATGCAAACACCTAAGTAGATTAGGTCTTGGTTATGAGTGTGGCGAAATGAACTAGTGGGGGGGATGTGGGGGACACTTATAGAGTACTCTACCTGCACTTTACTCTGGTCTACCGCACTTGGATCTCCATGCTAGGGTACCTGCAAGACAGTAGATCAAAGACAAGTAGGGTTAGTGCTATGTAAATGCAAAGAAACGCAATAAACAATAAAGTAAATTCCATTGCCTCCCCAGCAACGGCGCCAAAATGGTTGGGCATGTTTTGCGTGTTAGAAATCGAAGTTACAAGTAACCCGTCGTAGTTGCAAAACATGTCAATCAAATAAAATTTATACCAAAACTCCAAGGGAGTCCCGGGTCGAACACAAGGAGGTGACGTTTACTTTAAGTGAAAACTGTGCTTCGATTTGTTTCTTTTTGGTATTTTAGGGTTTTGTTATTTTTTTGTATTTTTTGTAAGAAGAAAACAAGTAAACGAATCACAAGATAGAGATGGTACAAAAATGGTATAGATATCACTTCAATGTCAATTACAATCAACTATGAAAGCATAAAAAGAGAGGGGGTTGAGAGGAAATCTCCCGAATCAGCTGTTCAGCGAGAGGACGGTGCCTAACGGAAGCTCGAACAAAGGAGGTGAGGAGTGGGATGACAGAGGTGAGATGCAGGAGGACGTTGGGTTGAGGAAAGCTTCTACGTGGCTCCGGAATGGAGGTGAGAAGATGGAGATGATATGCTACTCGAATGGAGGTAAGAGGACGACTCCAAGGCGACCTATGAAGGGTGATGGGAAGTTGGAGGAGTATTTGGTGGGGCAAAGGTTCGCTATACTAATAGGTGCCTTGGGAGCTTGAGAACAAGCTCTAATGGAGCATTTAGGCTTGCTAGAGCTTGGGAGTAGGTGGGAGTAGAGTAGGTAGAGATGGCTTGGAAGGGAGGTGGTATAGGTCATTTTATAGTGTAGGAGAAGAGGCAAAAAATAGGTATGAGATCATTAGTGACATCCAGGCTGTCGCTGGAAACGTCGCTGTAGGCAGCTCATGCCCGCTGGCACCCATAGCTGTCTTTACTAGCATGCGATGAATTAGCGACGACTGTAAGCATCGCTGTAAGTTTGCCAGTCTGTCGCTGAGGATCCGCTGCATGCTCCACTGGCGTTGCCTTGGGCGCTCTCCTCACGCGCGCACGCTCACGCTAGCGCCCATCACACACGATGATCGCGCGGTGGCCTGCTGGTGTGCGCACTCGCGTGCGCTTGCGCACGCACGCTTGCTGCGCTGCCGCTGCTGCTTGCGAGCCCTGCTAATTTGAGGATAGGGGGGCTACGGGGATTCAAACCCGCGCCCCTCCCTTGAGAACTGCTACTCCCACCATTACGCTAGGTCGACCTTTGTGTCGCGAGGAGGAGCTTGGTGCAGATTCTTCCCAGCCATTGGATCTTGATCCAACGGCTAGGATTCAAGGGCACGGATGATGAAGGGAGTGGGCGATGGCTGTTGGCCGATATTGGGTGGTTTGGATGGCGCCACGTGGCGCCATCTGGGCCGTCCATCTTTTCTTCTTGTAGAGGGTGCCACGGTGCTCAGATCGAGATGATTCCCGCAATGCCAAACTGTGATCGTCGCTCTGGATCCATCCGTACGATCGAATTTTCCATCCGAAACCTGTATGGATGTCGCATTGCCCTCTTAGACATATAAAATGAAGGAATTAATATACAAAACATACAACTATCCTAAATGCCATGCAATGGATGTTATGCAATATTTATAACATGATATGCAATGGTAAGCCTAGGAACTATCATAAATAAGCAATTTATCATGAATTTATGTGTGTTCATCAAAACCCCTACCCTATGAAATTCTCATACCTTTCTTCACCACTCTCCCTCTCTAAAGCTCAAGAGAAGCTTGTCCCACACCTGCGATGCTACTCTAGAGCCAAATTCAAGTTTTCTCGCCCTCATTCCAGAAGTGGATCCTGCGACGATGATGATGTGTTGCCTCATTCCCGCTTCTTCCTACTCCATCCTCCTTCTTCCCGCTCTGTCCGGTTCATCCTCCAAGCATTCGTCGGGGAGGATAACATCTCTCTCCCTTCTTTTTAATCGCTTTCTAGAATAGAATTTTCCGCTTTCTAGTTGTAATCATTTCCCGCTTTTTAGTTGTAAAAATAATATTATTTTATCAAGTCATTATTCTCTCTCTCTCTTTCTCTCTTATTGTTTATATCAATTCCATTGTAATTATCTCATTTTCAAACAAAAATACAAAAAAATATAATCGCGGATTTAAGATCGACGTAGCCTCCCTATGTTCGACCTGGAATTTCTTTACGAATTTCGGTAAAATTTATCTGTTTACGGATTTCTTCTCAAATTGAACTACAACGACGATTTTTTCAAATCCAACTTCGATCGTGTATTTTTCCGCGCCCAACATTTTGGCACCATTGCCAGGGAGGCAACGATTTTTTATTTTCTTTGCACATTTTGTACACTATTATTTTTTAACTTGCTTTATTTCTCGTCTATTATTTTGCAGGTACCTTAACAGGGAATCTTCAAGAGGTAGATCGGAGTAAAGTGCAATTAAAGACAACTGTAAGTACTCCCCATTCTTCCCCCTCCATAGATTTCATCTCACAACATTAATTCAAACTCCAATTAACCTAGGTGTTTGCATAAATCCTAGGGTTAGTTTGGTTGCTTGAATTTCCACTCACATTCATCTCACCCTCATATATAAAAAAATAACAAAAAGATATTTCTTGTGGGGTAAAACAACATACACACTACATACACCCACATTCAAGGCACATAACCTAATTGATTTTTATCTACTCAATTGGATTCTGATCTGTGGAACTGGTACATGCAAATCAACATATAAAAGAGTAGAAATCAATCTAGGTTAATCATTTTGTGTGCCTAACTCAGTGGTGCAATTTTGGCTAATTGTTTGAGTTGTTTGGGCTGCACCACTTAACCTAAAATCAACTCACCAAGTAGCTTCCCCTTAGGGTTTTCAATTTAGGTCAATACCAGGCACTCCACTTTACTTTTTTATTTCAAAAGGAAAAATATCTTCACCTATGCTTGAAAATCTGGTTTGCCTCGAAATTTGATTGAATTAACCTAATTCCAAACCCTAAAAGCTACTTAAGCAAGATTTGAACCTTAAAATCCACTCATCAAAAATAATCTTGCTTGAAAACCCTAGTTGTGCACGCACTCACACATACTCAATTGATCATTAAGGGCATAACCCATCTTAAGGATCCACCACATTCCATAAAGCACTACAATCCCAGGCCTAAATAAAATCAAGTAGACGTTGGCCTTAAGGACTGGTTCACTCTTCAGGGTCCAGTCTGTTATTGTTTACTATTAACCTGCTTGTACTAATCAATCTGATGTCTAGCTAGGGGAGTAGTATCAAACAACCGCAGCTAGGGGGTACACTAGGAACCGAAGGCGCAAGCCTAAGGAAGAACCTTCTCCCCAGTCTCTCCTTCTAACTGGTTGGATTGATTGGACACAAGTAGAGTAAATTGTTTATAATCTTAACACAGATTCTGAGAGTCTATAGATCCTTTGGCTACCCCACTTAAGGATAGGCTTATTTTGTTGTGCTGCAGGATTCTTATCCCCAGTCCTTCCAACCTCTTCCTAGTTTATGCTGGGAAGGTCATTAAATCCCCGATTGAAAGGACCACTAGAGTATTCTAGGAGGCGTAGATTGGATTTTGGACAAATTGATCCCATGGCCGATCAACAACCTCCTTTGCCTCAGAATCCACAGGAGGTATTTCAAAGGTAGCTGGAACAAATATAGAGAATGCAAGAATGGTTCTAGAGAATGCAGGGTGCTCAGCCCTTGAAGGATTTTTATGATCCTTCAAATTACGGGGAACGTCCTGGCATCCAGATTCCTGTCGGAGACATAGAAATCAAGCCCCATGTATTAAGCCTGATCAAACACTTTCATGGGCTTGGCTCTGAAGACTCATTTCAAAATTTGGAGGACTTGACCACTTTGGTCCAGACCACCAAGGCGCAAAACGTGAATGAAGAGCAGATAATCATGAGGCTCTTTCCCCACTCTCTTAGGGATAAAGCTGCTCGTTGGTATAGGACCATAGGAAGGCCAATTGCAACATGGAATGATCTGAAATCAACTTTTCTAAAGAAATTCTTCCCTGTCAGATGTACCAATGCTCTGAAACGGGCGATTACTACCTTCACCCAGTACTGGGGGAGTAGTTTCATGTTTCCTAGGAGAGATTCCAAGACTTATTGTGGAGGTGTCCACACCACGAGGTGCCGAAATGGTAGCTAGTGCAGATCTTCCACCACAGGTTGACTGAGCAACTCAGAAATCATGTGGACACTTTTTTGCGGAGGCAATTTCCTCAACAAAGACACAGATAGCGCAAACAATTTGTTTGAGGAGATGAGTGAAAATTCAATTAATCATGCCTCCATGGATACTTTTAACCAGTCCCAACAACCCAGATTGAATGTTAATGAACTCCATGACTCTCATTCATTTGATATGGAATTGATTTGCAATAAACTAAATAAGGTGAACTTGGTTACTAAAAGGATGGAGGAGTGGATGCCTGGAAACTCAATGAACAATTCTTGATCCACTCAATCCCAGAATTCAGGATTCCATTCAGCGCTAGCTCCTTCTGGACAGGAGTTCGTGAATCAACTTGATGCAGCTCAACCTGTGGGTCAGCATTATTCGAAACCCCACGGGTTCCAAACTGGGGCCTTTGATCCCAGTTTCTCTGATCCCTCCCTTTCTTTCTCTCCATCCTCACCCTATGAGGATGTCTATGCTGTACAGGAGAATGTTAGTTCCAACCCTTACTCCAATGCTTATAATCCAGGTTGGAGGAACCACTCTAACTTCTCCTGGAAAAACTTAGGGCAGCAGACCCAATTCTGACCCAGCAACTATGCTCCGCAAAGATAAATGGGTCAGGGTCATGTTTACACTCAACTACCCCCGAATCAAGTCAATCAGCCAGCTTAGAATGCCCGTCAACCTGTAGGGCAAGCTGATTTGAACCGACAGATGGTAGAAATGTAAGGATCTATGCTCCAGCTCATGCAGCAAATGAAAACTTCACTGGACAACTTACAAATCAGGTTCATTGCTAATTCTCGTCAACCCAGATCTCTGCCATCTCAACCCATACCCAACCCACATAATATCCAGAATCCGGGTAGTCAAGCCCAAGGGTATGAGAATCAGAGGGACCCACACACACATGCTCAAGTGGTTGAGCAGGGTTCTCCCTCTTCTACTTCTTTAAATCAAAGGTTTTTGGCTAATGAAGCCCCTCCAATCTTTCCTAACCCTCCCCAAGACCCAAACCCGTATGCATCTGCTAATTTAGTTACCTTAAGGAGTGGAAAACAAACTCAGGATCCCCAACCACACTATTCTGATCTACCAAATCCTGGAAAGCCCGAGGAGAGAAAGGAGAACTCCGAAGAAGAAATCAAGGCTCAGGAACCTAATTCCGAAGATATGTTCCGAGGGAATCTGTTCCGAGGAAGGTGGTACTCTTCGAGCAGGCTAGTTCTGTTATCCTGCATCACCTTCCTGTGAAAAAGAGAGATCCAGCTGCTCCTTTGATTTCTTGTGTCATTAGAGATTACACCTTTCATAGAGCACTTCTAGATCTAGGTGCATCTATTAACCTAATTCCGACTTTGCTTTACGAGAAGTTAGGATTAGGTGAACTTCGAACGACTTCAGTAACACTGCAATTAGCGGACCGTTCGGTCACAAATCCGCGAGGCATTCTTGAAGATGTTATTGTCAAAGTTAAGGATTTCTATTTTCCTGTTAATTTCCTTGTCCTTGACATGGATGTACCTGAGAATTTAAGGAACACACCCATCATTCTAGGGCATCCATTCCTAGCTACCGCTAAGGCCAATACCAACTGTGAGAGCGGTAGCATGGAAATCGCCTTTGGAGATCAGAAATTGAAATTGGATATTATAAAGGCGATTAACAAATTTGAGGATTGTGGATTTATAGAGAAACTTGAGGAAGATAACTGAACATTGAAACTTGTATGGCGGTTTCTGTAATTGAAAGTTCCTCCTGTTGTGATGGATCTAACCCGCAACCCTCTGTGGAAAACCCACCACATTCTGAAGAGGTTATTGATTTCATTCACTTTCAACCTCTTCCTCTTGATGAATCTCCTTCAGCATCATCTTTACCCTCAGTCCAAAATCCACCCCAGCTCAAACTGAAACCATTGGCTGAGAATTTCAAATATCAATTTTTGGAACCTCAAAAGATGCTCCCTGTGATTATCAGTGCTAGATTAACTACAGAGCAGGAGATTAAACTGATCATGGTCTTAAAGGAACACAAAGAGGCAATTGGTTGGACCATTCATGACTTTAGGGGGATTGAACCATTTTACTGCAATCATAGAATATTCTTGGAAGATGGATCCCGCCCTTCTCGCCAAATGCAGAGGAGATTAAACCCTAATATGCGAGAAGTGGTCAAGAAGGAAATTATCAAGTGGCTCGATGAAGGAATCATTTATCCGATCTATGATAGTCCTTGGGTAAATCCCATGCAAATTATTCCCAAGAAAGCTGAGATTACCATCGTGACTAACGAGAAAGGAGAATCTGTCACAACTCATTCAGCTTCCTCTTGAAGGGTTTGTATTGATTACAGGAAGTTGAACACAGCCACGGAAATGGATCATTTTCCTTTTCCCTTTATCGATCAAATCCTTGAAAGACTAGCCGGACAGAAGTACTTCTGTTTCCTAGACGGTTACTCAGGATACAATCAAGTCCCTATCCATCCAGAGGATCAGGAAAAAACAACTTTCACCTGTCCCTACGGAACCTTTGCTTTCCGTAGAATGCCTTTCGGCTTATGTAATGAACCTGTGACTTTTCAAAGGTGTATGCTAGCCATATTCTCAGACATGGTGGGAGAGTTTATGGAAGTCTTCATGGACGATTTCTCTATTTTCGAAGAATCGTTTGATTCTTGCCTGGTTAATCTTGGAATGATTCTTAAAAGATGCATCGAAACAAGACTGGTCCTTAATTGAGAAAAGAGTCATTTCATGACACAAGAAGGCATTGTGTTGGGTCATGTAATCTCCGAACGAGGAATCAAAGTTGACAAAGCTAAGGTTGATGCTATCTCTAAACTTCCTCCTCCCACATCTGTCAAACAAATTTGATCATTTCTTGGTCATGTGGGATTCTATAGGAGGTTCATCAAGGACTTTTCTAAGGTTGCTTGCCCTCTAAGCAACCTTCTCGCCAAAGATACGCCGTTTGATTTCAATGAATCATGCCATAGGGCATTTGATTTTCTTAAAACAGTAGTCACTTGTGCTCCAGTGTTGCAACCACCGGTTTGGACAGCCCCATTCGAGATCATGACCGATGCTTCTGATTACATGGTCGGGGCTATTTTGGGTCAGAAGATTAACAAAACTCTAGACGAGGACTAGAGGAATTACACTATTACTGAGAAGGAATTGCTAGCTATAGTATTTGCTTTGGAGAAATTCAGGGTTTATCTCTTAGGGTCTCATGTCATAATATATACCGACCACTCGACCTTGAGACATCTCTTGGCCAAAAAGGATTCCAAACCCTGGCTTATTCGATGGATTCTTCTACTTCAAGAATTTGATCTTAAAATCAAGGATAAATCCAGGGCACAGAATGTGGTGGTGGATCATCTTTCGAGACTTTTGAGAGGTTCTTCTCATCCGAATATTCCGATTGCTGATACTTTTCTGGATGAGACCATCCTTGCTGTATCAGGTATCCAAACTCCGTGGTTTACAGACATCGTAAATTATTTGGCCATTGGTCAAATCCCTCAAGACTGGACCAAGCAACAATGAAATAGACTCAAATCTGAGGCCAAATATTACTTCTGGGAGGACCCTGAACTGTACCGCATCAACTCTGATCAGATTATTCGCCGATGTGTTCCAAAGAATGAATTCAAAAGTATACTCGAGTTCTGCCATGCATCTACGTGTGGTGGACATTTCTCCGAGAAAAAGATGACTGCAAAGATTTTACAATATGGATTTTATTAGCTGTCTTTATTCAAGGATGTCTAGGAGTTCTCAAGGTCGTGTTCCCGATGCCAGGCACTTGGGAGCATAACCAAGAGAGACATGATGCCCCTAAACCCAATTCTTCCCATCGAAATTTTTGACGTTTGGGGCATTGATTTTATCGGACCCTTCCTCCCTTCATTTGGACATCAGTACATTCTCGTCACCGTTGATTACATGTCCAAGTGGATCGAGGCTATTCCCACCCGAACCAATGACCACAAGGTGGTCATCGATTTCGTCAAGAAGAACATCTTCAGTCGGTTCGGGATTCCGAAGGCCATCATCAGCGATGGTGGTACTCACTTCACTAATGCCTAGTTCCGTAATTTACTGGCAAAATACAGGGTAAATCACAAAATCTTCACACCTTACCATCCCCAGACGAATGGACAGGCTAAGATCTCCAATCAAGAAATCAAAAATATTCTTCAGAAGACGGTTAGGCCTGATCGTAAAGACTAGACTCAAAAGCTTTAGGATGCTCTTTGGGCCTACCGTACGACATACAAAATGCCTATCGATATGTCACCATTTCGTCTGGTTTATGGAAAAGCATGCCATTTACCCATTGAAATTGAACATAGGGCATTCTGGGCAATCAAGCAGTGTGATCTGGATTTGAGTTTAGCCGGAAAGACCAAGAAAGTCCAACTATCTGAGTTGGAGGAGCTTAGAAACGACGCATACGAGAATGCCAAGATCTATAAGGCTCAGACCAAAGCTCTTCATGACCAATTGATATCCCGCAAGAGCTTTGAGTTGAACCAGAAGGTTAGGCTCTTTGATTCTCGACTTAAGCACTTTCCCAGCAAACTTAGGTCAAAATGGAACGACCCTTTCATCATCGATCGATATTTCCAAACACGGCCGTTCAGATTTCTGATCCAAAGATGGGTAATTCATTTAAAGTCAACGTCTGAAGCCTTTTATTGACTATATTGTTCCAAAACCCATCTTAGACACACTTGCTCTCATCATGTTGTGATTTCTTTGGCTGGACTTCGCCTAGCTGATGGCATTAAACTTAGCAGTTGTACAATCTAACTCAGAGCTGACTCAAGCATCATATTCAGGTGATATCTTCTACATTCTACTCTTCCTTTCATGTCTTTTATTCTCAATGCAGACATTGCATCAGCTAGGCATGGGGGGGTGGATTCATTTCAGAATCATTTTGTTAGCTTTGTGGAATTCTTGTAAATTTGAACTTGTTTTTCTTAAAAAAAAAATTGAATTAGGAAAGAATACTTGGGCATTAGGACTTTTCAATCTTAAGAAATATTACAGTAGGATCTGAACTCTAAGACCCTTCAGGTCTTTGGGCTTAATCAGCCAGGTATCCACTAAAATGTGGATTTGTTTATCGAGTCCTTACCATCCTGAATTCCATTTCAATTTTATTAAATAAGTTTGGGTGATAAGTACACAATTTATCAACCCACCCTCTGATTTGAGGGAACTTTAAGTCTAAGCATCTACACACTATTCGCATTGACTCGTTGTTCAACAGTTTTAACGAAAATTAGGTAGCTAATGAACCTTCTAGGGTGGTATGGCTAGCAAGTTATCGTGGGTAACAGCTCATAGGTAGGTTGTCTAGAGCCCAGCCACTGGATCATTCTTTTCTTGCTACCTTTAGGTAAATCTTAGACCAGGGAAGCCACCTACTTAAAAAAGAAAAAGAAAGTCCAAAAAGAGAAAAAAAAAAGAAAAGAAAAAGAAAAAGAAAAAGAAAAGGAGAAAAAGAAACAAAGAAAAACAAAAGCCACACTTCACCACACGAGTATGGCTGGCAAGTTATCGTAGGTAACAACCCATTGGTAGGTTGTCCAGATCCCAGCTCAAGAAATGCACGTAAAAATTCCTAAAACACTTGGGAAGAAGCAGAGAAGTAGAATAAATCGAGGAGATATACACTGGATGCACCCTTGTGTTGACCCCATAAAAATAAAAGTAGGGAGAAGGCTACCGGTCATATAGATACACTGATGAGAACCGCATCATGAACCCTAACTAGCACAATCTAACCTAGATATGCGAGAAAAAGCTCCGACATAACTCAAAGAAAGGCTTGACTCAGAAAATTCTGAGTTTAAGAGGAAAATAAGTCATAAGGGGTAAAAATGCAATTTCACCAACACAATCTGCAAACAAGGTAACTCAGGGTCCAAACATAGGTTAAACTAACCTAATAAGAAGGAAAGTGGGATGATCTGATCCAACAAGGGCTACAGCAAATCCAAGGAATTAAATGACATTCTGTAACCCTAAAACAAATCCACTTCAATTCACGAGGTTCGAGGCAGGGTAAAAATCAACTAAACCCTCTAAAATTCATAGAAAAATAATCTCTAGGGATCAGAACCTTCAATTTGGCCTTGGAAACCCATTTTGACCTACATTAAGAACCATGCCCAATTAATTATTTAATTTAGGTTTTTACGTAAATTGGTCGATCAAACAAGGTCAGACCTAGAAATAAAATTCACCATTAAAATCCTTAGGTCCAATTTAGTCATGCATAAAAACTTGAGCCTAAGAAGAAACCTTCTTGACAGACTTTGCAAATTTGGTCCTCATCTATTACTTTTTGACCCTCAACTTTCGAAACCCTTGCATTTTGGCAGCTGGTTTCTTCGTCGTTCTTTGCATTCAGGTCCCTCCTGCAAGTCTCTGCGCAACGCCATGCTCCGGTGACTTTGCGCAGAGCATGGCGCCGCGCAGGGTGAGGGAGGTGTCCTGCAGATTGAACCCGGTGTTCCCTGCGACGTCTGCTGTCGCAGGGACACCGCCATGCCATCTGCGATGCCCACACCTTCCGTGAGAATGCGCGGAAGGTAAGGGTCACACTTCTAGCCATTCTCTGGCGAGGGAGGCACGTCGTCTCCCTGCGCCCACCCCTCCGCCATCGCCTTTATAAGGACCAGCGTCGCCTGCCGATTCTCCCAGCTCGGTCCTAACGGAGAAAACCCTAACCCTTCCTCTCTTCCCACTCCGATAGAAACCCACCAGCTCCGGTGACCCCTCCTCCTCCGTCTCGTCGCTCTGCTGCAATACCAGCAGCAGAGCCACCTTCGCCTGATCTTCCCGCGTCGCGCCGTACCCAGCGTGCGCCCTCCTGCTCTCTTCCTCACCGCCGCTCTCCCCCTCTGGGTGTTTCTTCTCCGGCGACAATCGGTACGACTGTCGCCCTGCTCCGGCCCCTTTCATCCCTATAGGTAAGTAATAGTTATTGCCCTTCCTCCCCTCTTTCTTTTCCCCAACTTAATTCGCTCAATTACCCCTCGACCGCTCTTGACCGCCCTCACCTTCTCCATCTCCGACCACTCTCCGGCGAGTTTCCCCCATCAATCAACAACTCCACACAACTCGCCACCTACCCCAAAACTCCGCCTCACCTCACCCGACACCCCCCTCCCCTCCACTGCCACTCCACAACACTCCCCCGATCAAACCCATTTTTTCAGTTGCAGTCCGACCTAGGGCTGCCGCCAGGCACCGCCCTGCAACCTGCTACACCCCGCATTACCTTCGCCGTGCCACGGCGAAGGTCCCCCTGTGGTCTGATTAGGCCGAGAGGCCCTGTTTGTGTTCGGCAGATCTTCAGCCCCGGCCGCCATTGGCGACAAGGTGAGGAGCTTTCAAGCAAGCTCCAGGCCTTGAAGCAACAGGATTCTAGCTGAGGCGAACTGGAGGGACTTGGGCGAAGGCAAGGAGCGGGTCTGCGAAGAGAAACGAGGGCGTTGCTGCTGAGGCCAGGTCACATCTGTCCTACGGGCGCTCGCGCGCGAGGGACAAAGTTTAGTCCCACATTGTGGGATTTCAAAGTGCCGCACCCATTTAAGTTGATTTTGTGTTTTCACTTAAGCGCCTCAGAACATGGGGTGAGGTCCCCTCGCCCACTCGCCCGCCTCATCCGCGACCCACACCACGCAGACTTGGCCGACCCGTTTACCCGGCACTCCTCGCGCACCACCCACGCCGGTGCGCCTGGTCACGGGTACGCTACCCGACCCGATAACCCGGCTCTGGGAGAGCTTCCTATGAGCGGTTTACAGAGAGAGAGACGTGCAGGTAGAGGGAAGGGTTAGTTTTGCTGTGGTTTGTGCAGGGATAGGGTGCGAGGGAAGAAGGTTCACCACTTGGCCGCAGGAAGAAGAAGAAGAGGAGCGGAAGAAGAAGCTCTGAAGAAGCCTTGCAGGTGAGCAAGGCAGAAGACCAAGGAAGAAGAAGCAGGAAGAAGAAGAACAAGCAGAGAAGAAGAAAGAGCAGCAAAGGAAGAAAAGAGAGGGGAAGCACTGTAGCAGACCGCCGTTTAAGTCATCTGATTGCGATATCAGACGACGGATAAAGCCTCAGAGGAGATAAAGCAGAGAAGAAGAAAAAGAAAAGAAAAGGTTCCGCAGAAGAAGAAAGAAGAAGCAAGAAAGAAGATAAACTGAAGAAGAACGGAAATGGAAGACAAGCAGAAGAACTAAAGGCAACCAGAAGACCAAGGAAGAAGACCCGTAAAGAAGAAGAGAAAAAGAAGAGAAGAAGACAAGCAAAGAGAGAAAGAAGAGAAGAAGAAAAAGCCAAAAGACAGAAATCTATTTCTCCCTCTCTCTCTCTTATTTTTGTAATATAGAAACATTGTACTTCTAGAATTCCAGTAGCTCCCTGAGTTCGATCTCGGGAAAACTATTTCCGAGTAAAATTGTAATGGTAACGACAACCGTAGCTGTCTCATTATATACCACAACAACACTTTTGTAATAAGCATTAAAACAAACTAAGACTAGCCACGGTTGGGAAAACTGCCACCATTATACACCTTTAGGCAAAATTCCTTTTAAGGTCACCTAGGGGCATAGAAACCCAAAGTCCGTTCTGATTGCTGATCGATAAGTCTATCACATTCAAAAAAAGATGCTTAGAACTTAGGATTCTCACCAAGTCTTGGGTGGGTTGAGTGGCTGTAGAAAGCTGCTCTGTAACCCTCAACTCAAAAATCCAAAAAAAATTAGAAAAGAAGAAAAAGGAGAAAAAGAGATCCTTCTTTGAATAAGGCAAGGGCTTGAGGCGATCTGCATTTTGGCAAATACCTAGGCGCTATTATGTCTTTGAAAGTTCTGGTCCTAAGTAAAAAAAATTTCTTAATGTTGAAAATGACTTTTGCCTGAGTAATCAAATCCTAATTCTTTTATAAATAGCATGTAGTTTTTTGCTAGGGACTAGCAAAAGATAGGCATGGGGGTGTGATGTGCATACATCTAAATAGCCAAAAAAGTCTATTAATGCATGTTCTTAGTGTCATATTAGCATCATACATTATAAATATTGCATAACATGCATAATAATGCATTAAGGTCAAATTGTATAAATTGAATAGTAATTGTCTCCTTTATGGTCAAGGACAGGGTGATTTTTAATCAGGGCTTCGGACAAAAGATCCAACCATATGGATCTGATCAGGGCGACGACGGGAGTTCAACGACTCCAAGAACGCCCTGATCGGGCATCCATAGCATCAGATATAGTCTGAGGAAGCCCAGAGATCAAGGGCCAAGATGGTACCAAACCGCACTTCAGATGACAAATCCGACCGTACAGATGGGTTCAGATCAATGATCGTAGCCTAACGACGCGAAAATCGGCTCAATCCGACATTCGTGGCACCTTCTACATGTCATAGAAGATGGACAGCCATGATGGCGCCAGGTGGCACCATCACAGCCGCCCAAATCGGCCGCAGCATCGCTTCTCATCCTCTGAAGGCATGGGCGAGGTGAGATCTGGGTTGTTGGATCTTGATCCAACATCCACGAGCGAGCGCTTAAAACGTAAACGTGACAAAGAAGCGACCGTAGCGCAGCGATCGAGCGCCCTTGCACAATTGCGAGGCGCGGGTTCGACTTGCAATCAAAGGCACACACGCATTTAATCTCAACCGCATGATCAGTTGCGGATAGCCCAGATCACCCAATCGGGCTCACGTGCGATCAAATGCACCGCCTCACACCCGATCGCACGCGCAAGCGTGCGCAGCTGAAGTAGGTAAGAAGCAATCTAAGACGTCCAATCTCACGATCGGACGGCTGAGATCCATTGAACGTTTGCTTGGCATTAAGTCATGGGAGAGGAGGTGCACGCGGCGCGCGCACATCGCCCACGATCAGACCTTTAGTGATAGATAAATCCGTCACTAAAGACCTGATTTTAATGCTTTTAACTATGTAATGACCAAATTGCCCCCTATCCTTGCAACTATAAAAGGAGACCCCTACCCTACAAAATTCTCATCCTTTCCTTCACCTCTCTCCTTCTCCAAAGCTCAAGAGAAGCTTTTCCTACACTCGGGATGCTACTCTAGAGCCAAATCCAAGTTTTCTCGCTCCCGTTCCAAAAGTGGATCCCGCGATGATGACGACGTGCTACCTCGTTCCCGCTTCTTCCTACTTTGAACTCCTTCTTCTCTCTCCGTCCTCCGTCTTCCAGGCATCGCTCCATCCGACTCGTCCTCTAAGCATTCATTGAGTAGGATAACATCTCTCTCCTGTCTTTTTAATCACTTTCTAGAATAGAATTTCCCGCTTTCTAGTTATAATCATTTCCCGCTTTCTAGTTGTAAAAATAGTATTATTTTATCAAGTGATTGTTCTCTCTCTCTCTCTCTTATTGTTTATATCAATTCCATTGTAATTATCTCATTTTCAAACTTGCAAATTGAACTACAATGACAGGATTTTCAAATCCAACTTCGATTGCATAGTTTTCCATGCCCAACACTACTCATAACGGGATCCTAATTGTCATTGGTTTCCTCAGAATTATTTTCATGATCACAGTTATATGGGTAGGGATCAGAATCACTAGTAAGAGAGTAGCTAAGCTGTCTAATTTCTTTGTTTAATTATTGACTATTCCTCAACATCTCTCCCATAGACTCCATCATTTCTTTTTGTTGTTTTTGCATTTCTACCATAAAAGAGGAGAGGCTACTACTATCAGATTGGGGAGGATAGTCAATCTCAGGCTCTGGTTACCTAGGGGTATCAGTCCAACCACGGTAAGGAAAATCATGAAGGGTGGGAGGGTTAGGTATTTGTATAGTAGTGGGGATTCCAGGGTTGGAAAATCCCGCTCCTAGGCTCTACTCAAAAGTGGGAGCTATCGAGCCAATACTCCCAGGATAGGAATATAAATGATCCCATGAATTGTCAATGTACCCATCAAAGGATGGATACGCTCAAGACATGGGATCCTGGTTAAAATGATAGGAGTAAGGATAGTCCATTTCTTTCAATTAAATGGTTTAACTCTCTTAGGACTTACATAGATTAAAAATAGAAACTTCCTAGAGAGCTCTATCACAAACACACCAAGCAAACACAAGGCAAGAGGTCTTTTGTTGATTTAAAGTTCTTTAAGTCCTCTTCCAACTCTTCAGCTTGGCCAAATATAGTCAAGGCAGTGTTTTTCCATTCCCACATAAGTGGTATAAGAGAAATTAGGCACTTGAAATTTCTCGTCAATGACTGTTAAGAAGGTTGAGGTTACTTTTAGTCCTTTTGGGTGATCAATCAAGTTGTCAAGCAATTACGCACCCTAAATTGACCTTCGAGTGCCCTAAAGACGTACACTTTGTTGCGATGATATTCTCTAATGCTCAAGTAAAAGGGTACTCCAAGGATGGAACCCAGGGATGCAAGTAGGGCGAACCCTTCCTTTGAGGCATTGCGTTAGCGGTGCCTCTTAACTACCCTTGAATTCCTTTAAGGGGTGTCCCCCTCCTTAGAGTATCAAGTCACTCGGGCAAAAGTTAATACTACCATCACAAAGCGAGATAGGAGGGTTTGCACCAATAAAGAGATCGATGCCTATAGCCTTAAGCGTCCAAGTCCTAATGTAGTGCCTATAGTGCATGCTTAGTGCAGGAAGCGTGCATCACACCGCGAAAAGTGATTTTTCTTTTGAAAATTGCAGTCAAGTTATTCAAACACTTCTTGTATATTTTTCTTTCTTTTCAAGAAGTAATGTGACTACTTAATTAATATTTTCAAATCAGCTTAAATGGTCTTTTTTAATTATGTCCAAATACAATGCGTGTGCAGATAACTGATGCATAAGAAAAGACGTACCTTACTCCAGCTCTCTTCAATGCAAGATGTTTGCAATGCAAAAAGAAAAGCTAGATGTTGCTCATTCAATCCTAGATGGTCACCCTATAGATATGCAACTTTTAGCAGGCAATTCAAATATTATTATTATTTTTTTTAATAATAATAAGTAAACAAACCTAATCTACCTAACTAACCAACATGTAGTTCAAACAATTCGAATAATCCTATAATCTAAATAAAATGGGAACACGCTCCTGAAAATACGCACCCGCATACAAAAGCGATAAGCAATAAAAGCATTGGGAACACGTTGCCAAAAATGCCCAACACGGGTTCACAAGATAGAAATTAAGTTCTAATGTCTATCTAAACTAATCTAAATCGAAAAGAAGCAAAAAAAAAAGTCTATGGTCGTCGATCCTTCCTCCATGCATGTGGGATCAAGGCCCATGTGCTCTTGTTGCTGCCCTTTAGGTGGCGTCAAGGTCCACCAAGAATTTCGCCTCTGTCATGCATGCCCGTTGCATTCATTTCCTGCAAACAAATGTACCTTGCACAGAAAAGATAAGGAATGATCAGATAAATGTGCAACTCAAAATAATTAGAAATAAAGTTTGGTGAATTTATTGCATCTGTTGCCTCCCTGGCAATAGCGCCATTTAGTCAGGTGTTTTTGCTTGCAGAATAATGTATCAGAAAAATATGTCGTCGTAGTGAAATCGCGTGGTGGAAAAATCCCTAACAAAACTAATTATCAGTAAAACTAACCATGGTGGATTAGGTCATATCCACAGGGAGGAACAGATCAATGAATTCACAAAATATTTTTCCTTTATATTTGTTTAATCAAGTGCACAATCCGTGCTCAAATCTAATGCAAAACAAGGCGAAAAGAAGGAACATGTGATAATTTAAGAATGCAGGGGTATGTATGTAATTTTCCTTCCATGAAATAACTTGCAATAGCATGTAACATAATTATATTTCGAGACATTGGGTTTTCTCCTTTAGGTCATGTGAGTGCCTTGATGAGATTTTATGCATGTGTCAAACTCAACATATAAGAGTTAAGTGCATGAAAGAAATAATATAAACACTTAAGGGCATGCATGCAATTTCACTCGAATAGATTAATCAATCAAATATTGCAATAGTGTTTTCAGCAATGGCATATTTGGTAATTTTTATTGAAATGCAAAATAGAGGAATTCCTCCTCTTGATCTCGAGCGAAGAGGAGTCGATGGCAAAGGTCGAGGAGCTCAAGGAAGGTCGACTGCGACGAGAGCTTTCTGATGGTGGTAGTGGCCCTCTGAACGACGGCCGAAGTTGACTCCGGTGATAAATAGGATGGCCGGTGGGTGATGTAGCTTGCCGGTGCACAGGTCGTTGGTTGGTGGTGCAGATGGCCTGGAAGTACTCTTGAAGGCAAGAGGAGCGTGTTGGCGTCGACAGTGCGGACTTTCATGGCGTGTCGAGGTGGCTGCGTGGCGGAGCTTCACAGTGACTTTGGGTTCTTTCAGTCTGTTGGAGAAGAAGAAAATGAAGAAGAAGAAGGCTGCACTGTGGCGGTGCACGAAGGCGTGGTGCATACGTGGCTGAGGGGGAAGGCCACGTGCAAGGGTTGCTTCGCGTGCGTGAGTGGTCGCGCATAAGCGTGGCTGCGCGGTGAGGGAGGTGTACACGGTCTATTGCTAGCCGCTGGCAGGAGTGCGGAGCAGCACGCGTAGAGCATACGGGCAGTGCGTGGAAGGCATGTGGGAGGTGCACTGGTCACGCGGCTGTAGGCAGTGCGTTGAGGAGGGGGTGATTTGCGGCGAGGGGGCCAGCGATGGTGGTGGTGGTATGTTATGTAGAAGAACAGGAGGAAGAAGATGGAAATAGAAGAGGAGAGGGCATGGTGGTGGGCACGCTATCACCATGCGCACCCATGGTTTTGGAGAACAGCGAGTATGGTGGAGCAAGCTTTTGGCCATGGTGTTCGCTTGGTTCACAGGGTATGTCGGTTCCACGGTGGTGGAGGAAGGAGGAGATCCTCCGCAATGCAAAGGGAAGATTCCTCTAGGATGACGATCCCAGGCAACTTTATCTCCTCCCTTCTGTTCTCCTTTGCCGGCGTAATTTAAGGGATTTTCAATCCCTTACTAAAATTAGCATGGCTGTCGTTGGACGGTCACTTGGAAGGAGATTTGACGTGGGCCCTGCATGGTTAAATTACAAATGTAATCCTCTCAATGCTTTTAATTGATTCCTATGTCCACCTGATTTGGTTTCTTTGGCATATATAAAATAAATATTATAAAGATGGTGTAATCAAAGGTGAATTAAGCATATAAATATAAAGTAGTCATTGATGCAGGTTATACCAATTATCACCTAAGATATTGAAAATTAAGTACCAAGAAAGTATAATCGAAATATATTTAGGCCTATAATTAGTTCGCTAAAGTGAACCCATCAGCATGCTCCCACCGTGACCGCGTTTCAATTTTGACTTACAAAGTTTGATTAGATTATGATAGTTCATTTATTTCTCTTGTTACTTGACTGTATAGCAATCATAGGGCCTAATTTGACTAAATTAAGCTAAAAATATAGCATACATTTTGTAAATATTGCATCCATTACATGCCTTGCACGCATCATTGCATGTGTATATTCTTTTTTTTGACAAAGAGAAAGGATTGCTACCGTTCACAATAGCAATCCAATTTTATTAATAAAAGCAATTACAGTTCTCACGGCATAATTTAGCACTCAACACTACATCAGCACATATGTTTTCCACCCACATGTTGCACCCATTAAATGATACATCATTCCTGGTTCTCCATATAGCCCACATAATCGCAACAATAATCGCACATGGTTTGTCACTCATCATGAAATGGGCCCACAACATCTCCCAATCTAGAAGGGGGAAGGAGCAAAGCCTACACTACACCTCGTTAGTCACAAGGCACGTACTAAATAGGTGTTTGGCATCGTCCTCTTCAAAATCACATAGTGGACAAAGTATGATGTCTGCTCCAAAGACTCTTCTTTGGAGTGACCCAGTGATCAGACCACATATGGCCAGCCAAAGGAAAATCTGAACCTTTAACGAGATCTTCAATCTCCAAAGGTGGGTGCACACACGACCAGGAACATCCTTGTCTTATACTTCTGAGAGGGTCTCATAGGCACTGCTAGGGGCATATACTTGATGGTAATGCCATCATTCGTCATAACTAACTTAATTTAGTCAGAACCAAGTGATAAATGCTCCTAAATGATCATCTGAGGATCGTAATTCTGTTCTGAACTGATTTGAGAAGAAAATAAGAAAACAAGGTTAATTATGTCATTTTAACATTCAATCACAAATGCAACTTAACCAAGGGGTTGATCAGGGGTTTATTAAAGGTCAAATGAACTTAAAAGACAAAGAAGTGGGCTCACACTGACTAAATCAAGGTTTCACACATTTCAGGGATTAAAATATCATTAAAATCATAATTATCAGCCCCACTTAAATTTAAAGGGTTATGGTTGGGATAAATTCAATTTAAACCTCCTAAAAATCATTAAAAAATATTCTAAGAGGTTTCGTACCTTCACTTTGACTAGCTGAACCCATTTTGACCAAGAACAGAGATTCATATGGGAATTTATCTTAATTTGAGCTCATGTGCAATATACCCAAACAAACGTAGTCAAAACTAAAATCCAAGTCCACCATTAAATTACTTGGGTCCAAATTAAGTTAACACCAAAATTTAGGCCCAAGCAGAGACCATCTTAACCTAGTTTACAATTCAGTACCCAGATCTCTATTCATTTCAATTAGACCCTCAACTTATATACCTTTCTCACCAAAACCCCCCTAGCTTTGTCATCTTCTTCATGAATAGGTCCCCCTCGCCTGATTCCTAAACTTAAGGTCAACCCAAACAAGACTGACTTTGACCTACTCAAATCAACAGCAAATCGTCACCAAATTCCACCAAATTTGGTGGGATTGGAGTTCAGACTGTGAAGAATCGTTTGAACACAATCTCTGGTCCTAATCTGGAGCAAGAAGCTCCAGCGAGTTCACAAATTTTGTGGTATTCTACTTGCCAAATCTGTGAAGTAAACGTGAAAAATTCGCACAATTCAAGGCCAAACGAGCTCTATATAAGCTCTACGAAGTTCCACGGTCCAAACTAGCCTAGTTTAGGCCACAAAAAGTCTTCTCCTCCCTCTGGCTACCTCCAACCATGGCTCTGGCAAGCCTCCTCAACTTCTTCTTCAAGTTGGCCAAATGCCAAATTGGCCAATCCTCCATCCTCCTCAGCTTCGTTCGGGTCTCACCAGCCAAAGCGGGAGCTTTCTCCCCCTCTCTTCCTTATCGTCTACCTCACTGGAGGATTCATCCTCCTCTGCTCCAGCAAGCCATGCCAATGAGGATTCCAACCCCTTTCTTCCAATAGAGTAGGTCTCTATCTCCCTTTATTCCCCTAAGTTAGTTTAGGCCACTTAAGACCTTGTTTAGACCCTAGAATCACTCCCTCTCCTTCTTCTCTGCCTCCGGCCACGCCTCTAGCATGGTCACATGACCACCACATGAACTCAAACAACAAATTGCCACCACCACTACCTTCACCATGTCCCCTAAAACAAAAGTCTTAACTTTATTAGGGCATTCATCCACTCCACACTCCCACCGAACTATCCCACCTTGTACCTGCAAATCCGCTTCCGTCTGGCCATCACATGCAGCAAACACCCCCACGACAATGACATTGAACTCGTCATGCTTTGACGATCATCTTGAACCTCTTAATTGGGCTACAAGGCTATTTTATTGCTTTTCAGGGTTCATCGGATCGCCACCATATGCCGCCTCCCTTCGCTATCATCCGATCATCATCTTCCATCACCACCACCCCCAGGTGATGCGGAACACCTCCACGAATCTATCTCGATTCTTAATTGGAGGATAAAATAGCACCAAGAGCACCAATTGATGAAGGCTTCACCTGTTGCAGCTGCATGCGAGGAAGCAACCACAATAGTCCCACCTCGTGGCTTTTTAAAATTGAAATGCCTTTATAACACATTTGGTGCATGGCCTTAGTGCCTCATGACATGAGGTAAGGTCCCTGTCACCTACCCTATACACTCCTCTCTCGCCACACACACCTAGGCAAGCCTGGTCCCTGGTCCAAATCCGTTTACTGATTACCCTAAACTCGATTTGGAGGAGAGAGAAAGGAGAGGAATTTCTAAGGGAGGGAGGGTTTTACACTATGCTACCTTGGGATTCATACCTACAATTAGGCAAATTTCAGAGGTGTTTTGGGGCTTGACACTTAAGGCGTCTGAGGCCTTGAACTGACATATAAGTTGTGAAGGAATTGATTCTAATTTGTCTACTGTTTGTTGAGAATTGAATTGGGAATTGTGCTTACTGTTGGGGGATAATTGGTGGTTCCAACCACTATTTTTATTCTCTTTATTTTTACTTTGAGATACAATTCTGAGCATTAATTGATTATTCTGACATTTATTGAATATTAATTCCATACTTTATTATTTTTGATAGTTGTGATTGGTGGATTGAATTGTTATATTTGCTCCCTACTAACGACCTCGAAACTCATGATTTTTCGAGCACTTAAAAATTTTAAATATCGATTCAATTTTCGAAACCATACTACGACGTGATACTTTTCTAAACTATGACGAATTTCGAGCCAACATTTTGGTGCTGTTGCTAGGGAGCAACATGCAATTCACCACTATTCATATCATTATCTGATGGATTTCTAACTTGCCCTATCTATTTTGTTTTGTTATTGCGAGGTAAATCACAAGAACTTTCGCGAAATCAGCCACTCCAGGAGCAAGTAAAAATTTCTTTTCTTCCCTAATCATCTCTTAATCTTAGGAAGATAAAAAGGAAATAAATCAATTAGGATCTACTTGCCTTACTTTCCTAGTAATATCATGTAAAGGCAAAGAGGTTCATGGTTTGCGAGATAGATTGAAATCAGATTGAAGTTGGCACAATTTGATTAGAGATCCCCCATCCTTACTTCCAGTACCTACTAGGGATTCCCGCTAAAATTTCTCAACAACTTGGACTAGTCATCTTCTTGTTTGAGTCCAAGGTGTCATATTTGGATTCAAATTGGGCTTAAAATAGAGCCAATCTAGGGTTTCCACATTAGGGTTTTGAAGTGTTAGTACACACTTACCTACAATTAAGGAAATTGATCTTCTTGCATTTGTGTGCTACCCAAGCCCTTGTTTGAACTGATCTAACCAAGTGAACCCTAATATCAAGGCTCTAAATTCATTTGAATCATAAAATTTGGGACCTAATAACATGTGGAGAACCGATTTAGGGTGGGTTGGGTGCTTGATGATAACATCATCATCAGCCATATCTAGCTTTATTTAGTCATATTCCATCATTAAATGCTCCTACATAACCGCCAGAGGACCATAATTCACTGCAAATCCATTCTGAGAGACTAAAAAGAAAACAGGGGTAAAACTGTAGTTTTAACAGCATATCTCAATTGCAAAACAATCACAGGATTTCTCCAGGGGTTAATTAAAGGTCAAATGGTCATAAATGTCTAACAAGTAGGTCCATGCAGATAGAAATGGATTTTCACGCATTTCAAGAATTAAATGACATCTGAAACTCTAAAAATAGACTCACTTGATTCACTGAGGTTCTGGTCAAGATAAAATTCACATAAACTCTCTAAAAATCATATAAAAATATTCTCTAGGGTTTGGTACCTTCAATTTGACCATTAGAACTCATTTTGACCTAAAACTGAGTCTCAGATAGATAGTTGCCCTAATTTGGATTTTTGCATAAATTACCTAGTCAAACTAGGTCAAAACCAAAATCCAACTTCACCATTGAATTCCTTAGGTCTAAATTAGGTTTGTACCAAAATTTGGACCCAATCTGAGATCATCTTGACCTAGTTTGCAATTTGGTCCAATTTGAGTCTTTTCTCTCACACACATGCCCCTAAGTTTTAAATTCCTTATAAATAGGCCCCTACCTTTGTTGTCACTCTTTGCAAATAGGTCCATCTACCATTATTGCGGAGGAATCCCTCTCCGGCAACCTTTGATTGAAGAGAACACCTTCTCTGATTAATGAACCCCTTCCAAAATTGGAAGGGAGATTCCTTAAGAAGTTCTCTTTCCAACGCATCAAGCTTCGATCTCCATAACCTTCCCAATATCTCATACGAACGCATGAGAGATTCGGGTATCTTATGAGTTTCCAACTCCGGCGAGCTTTCCAAGCTCGCAAAGCTTGATTCCCAAGCTAAACCAACTCCCTGAGACCTATATAAAGACCCCCATGGCCTGCCCATCCTCCCTTTGCTCAAATTTGGCCTGGAATCCCTCTACTTCATCCCTCCTCTCTGGTCAAATAGCTCCTCGACGTCCGGCGATCTTCTCCAACCTCCCTCGTCATCCGCTCGCAATATCGGTGGTGGATTCATCTTCCTTGTCTTCCTCCGCGTCGTGTCGTACCAGCTCACACCTCTCCCTCCGTCGTCCTCACCATCCTACCCTCACCGGAGATGCTTTTTCAATGGCACCAGCCTACCAATGCCAGTGCCAATTCCTCCCTTTCGTCTATTAGATTACGGTTAGTTTAGTTAGTTTAGCATCGTAGGCTAGTTTTACACTCCAGAAAACACGCCCTCAACACCATCGTTCACCCTCATCTTCTCCGTCTCCGACCAAACCTCTAGTAAGACATCTCCACTGCTACACAACTTCATCTGCCTCACCGACACACCCATAAGCACTGCCGTCCCTCTGTGAATAAAACCCCTCTATCTATTCGCTATTCTACCCACTAAAACCCTCTGTCGACCTACGCACCTTCGCACAGCCATCTACACCTCCGTCCGGCCACCTCACGCACTCCCACACCACGAAATCACAGTCGTTCACTTCCTCGCCTCACGACGACACTATTGAACCTTTTAACCGAGGCTTTTAGCCTGTATTTTATGTTTTCAGGTTCTACGCCGAAGCTCTGTCGCCACTGTCATCTCCGCCTGTTCTTCGTTGTTCTCTAGCTATTCCACATCCAGGCAACATCCTTAGGACTTGCGAACTACATCCAAGTTTCGCTCCAGGATCTTAATTGGAGCTTGAGTGCCCACCTGCTACCCCAATCAAGGCCTTCAACATCAGTTGCTGCACTGAGATGAAGGGAGACTAAGATAGTCCCACATCGTGTGGGACAAAGAAGCTGAAGCCAAATATATTATTTTTGTGATTGGGGCTTATCGTCTCCAACCACGGGGTGAGTTCCCCTCTCACACCCGCTCACACGACCCGACCTGCCTAAGCTTGCACTCCTCGGTCACTATACCACGCCGATGACCATGGACCTGGGTACGCGAACCCCCGATTACCTGGTAAATTGCATTGGCCCTGGGAGGGTGTGAAAGAGAACCCAGAGAGAGAAAGAAGAGAGTGCACGTGGAAGGGTTGGGTTTTGCTATGGAGAAGAACGGCTAACACTTAGCCGTTTGAGAAGTTGTCTTTGTGAGTGAAGAAGAAGGGCCAAGGCAAGGAAGAAAGAAGAAGAAGAGGAGAAGCAAAAGAAGACGCAAAGGAAGAAGAAGAAAAAAGAACATAACCGTAGAAAGAAAAAATAGAAGGCAAGACAAAAGAAGACTCATGAACACTGTAGCAGTGGACACTTAAGCCGACAGGGAGTGCACTGTGCACTAAAGTTTGCGTGGATTTAAAGTGATTGATACTGTTCATTTATTTAGATCATTAAATAATTATTATATGTATATCTAAGCTAATAATTGGTGATTCAAATCACCATTATTTTGCTCTAGATGTCTTTTTGCCTCATTAGATTCTTCATATACTCATGTGCTACATTGAATATTAGTTTTGAGTAATTAATTGTACTCATTTATATTATTTGTTGAGATTAGTGAGTGAATTCCACATTTTCTTCCTGTGTTCGACCTCAGACTTAAATTCGAGTAATAAATTATATCTATTTTCGTGATTTATTGGCTATACTACAATGCAATGACTTTTTAAACACCGATTCATCGCGCAAACAATGCTCTGACCCAAATCTCATCCTCAACTTTAGGATAGATCAAGTGAAGTTAGTTCACTTTGTGAATCAACCAACCTACAAATTAGGTCACAATTTGAATTTTCTAAATCAAGTGAAATTCAAGCATAATTAGGGCTAAAATTGGTAGACTTAGGTCTCAATTCATATATTCCGATCTACTTGGAACCGCAGTGACAAGGAAGGCTGGGTAGGGGAAACCCTGCAACCCGTGGGGACACTATACTGTGTAGGAGTCTTTATGAGACTCTCCCTTCCTGGCTGCCCAAGTTATTCTCAAGTGTGTGGATTTTTGATCAAGAGGTCCATTTGCCTCAAACAACCTTAGTCATTCAAAATTTCCAAGTTCCTTATTGGGTCCAATACACATCCAATCCCTCATCTATTCTTTAGTGCACATACATAGGAGAGATCCCTAGGCCTGACCTAGAGGTCTCCATTAGAATTGACCTTCTGGGTGAAATCTGATCTGATTTGATCAAATCAATTTGGACCTGAATTTGATTCCTCATCCTGATCAACCACCTAATTTGGAGACACAACTTGACAACGTAGGAAAGATGTTCAATAAACTAAATCCTGTATGAGCATAAAAGAGAAAATGATCGAGGCTGCTCTTAAGCATAAGGAAGAATTTGACAAAACCTCATATCCCCTTAGTAGAGTTCAGGTTAATGTACCAGAAACAACCCTCATTATGAACCACGCCGAGATGATGTTAACACAAATGATATGTGGTTCAACCTGGGATGCTCTTTTATCGGATTACAGTGAATTCTAGAGATTACATGACACTGAGTATTTACAATGTTTGACAAATCCACCACTTTGGGAAATACACCAGGATGTCATTGAGAAACGTGGGAATATGCTAAATGTGTTGCAACAAGCCATTGATCAAAAATACCCATATCACCACTCAGAAACTAATGATGCATCTTGGAGCAATTTTGAGGATCAATATAATTTCCCAGAACACAGGTACAAAAATGGAGGTTGTTATGGACCCCCAACCCAAATGGAACAAAATTTTGATTTTGAACAGAATGACATACCTTATCATGATGTGGGTTGGGCAGATCCAGTTACAGGAGTTCCTAGTTATGAGCCAGCCATAGGAAGCTGTGAAGCTGGTCCATCATGCCAAGATTTTCAAAACACTTGTGATGAGTTTGACTCAGAATCTCTCGAGAATGTATCTCCTATACCTTATACTGTTAAGGTATTCTCGAGAGTGATCCTGACATCCCAATAGAACCAAGTCCAGATTCTAGTGACCCAATCCCTACACCTAACCTAAAATCTAGATCTGGGCCTAGTTGGGATGATCATGAGGCCCAATACGATGAGAACAAGATTTTAGACATGAACCATGATCTTGGGCCTATATTTGATGATTATACCTCTCCAGACTCCTCAGAAGAACAAATTGATTTTTTGGAAGTCAAATCGATTTACAATACAAAATCAGAGGAGTTGAAAGAGTTGGGATTTGATTAGATTTACCCTAGATACCCTAAACCCAAGCCTATGCCGAATAAGGACATCCCTCCGAGCTCAGAATTTGAAGCTAGGTTAGACCAAAGTCAAGTTGACAACTCCATGCATCTTAATTTATTCTATGGGGGATATCCCGATCTTGAATCAGGTTCAGAAGCTGATTTTTGCAAATTCTCCGATGATTTTGAAGCATACTCTGATTTTGGAGAATCCATGTTTCAGATGGTTACGAGCTGATTTACGACCTCAGTATCCATGATCCAATCTTTGACTCTGATGCTAAGGCTAATGATTTGCAGCTCGAAGCAACCCTACCTTCAACTCTCGAGCCAGAGCTATTCAAAAATCGATTCCAACCCGACCTGCTACTAGAATCAATTTCTATTCTAACTCACCTCTTTCTAATCTAGTTGCATATAATTCACCAGCATAATTCGATAGGTAATCGGACACTGATTAGACCGAAAATTACCTATTATCCTCCTCTGACCCCACCAGTAGAGTTCCTATATTCGCCACAGATCCATTATCCTTTGAGGACACCTACTCTAATCAAGCTAAGCTGATACAGCCAAACCCTCGATTCGCATTTCCACACCTATAAGAGCCACAAAGTATCTGGTGGGCTCCACACCTATTGATTCACATCCCTCATCCTACCAAACTGATTGGGTTTGGTCTGCATCACTAGCCAATTGATCTGAATAAGCACCTGGTTGGATCAACCAGGCTAATCATCAAGGTGCTTGTTCTACAAAATTCTTCCAATCTGACCACCTCTTCTCCTTGACCACCTTCTACATGGATAAAGGCATTGAATTTAGCGCTTAACGAAAGACAACCCGTCAATTCCAAAAAAATATGAGACCCTTCTGATTCTTTTTTAGCTGCATTCATATTGCACTTTAGAGTTCAAACTTTAGAACAACCAACTCCTTATATCAGAGCTTGAAATCGTTCGCAATAGTCATCCCGACTGGTTCACCCACCCTTTGACCCTATTTTAACCTTTAAACTAAGATAAATTTGTATCCACCTGGTTTACAATGAGGACATTGCAAAACTTAGGCATGATGGAGTATTAAACTATAAGACAAATGAGAAATTCAATTCTTTGAAGGGTTCTTACAAAATATATATATATAATAGAGAAAAGGGGAGGAAAAATTTTGTAAGCTGAATGAAAATCTGTCTTAAGGAGGGAAAAGAGGAGAAAATACAAAAAATGACAAAGGAGCAAAATTAAAAAAAAATGGTGGTCCTAGTAATTGATTATGGAATCTACTTAAGTTCTAGACCAAATCAAAATAAGGATTAAGTCCTTAAGTGCTAGAGATAAGGAGATAAGTAAAGAGTACTGACCTTAGGCCTCTTGGGCCTATTCTAGGGCTTAAACATTCATGTAGTTGTTAAGATCTAGATTAATCCTCAAGAGGTTGAGAAAAGTGCGAGGCTGATGTATTAAGTTTAAGGCTTAGGGATTATTCGACCCCATTGCCTACCCTTTAGTTTGCGAGACTTGGTAACCTAAGCACCTAAAAATCACACACAAGTCTGGTTCAGTGCACTTAATGAAATATAATTCCAAAAGTGTTCTGTTCTAAAAATATTTTCTTGAAGATCTGGCTTAGGAGCAGCTCAAAGACACAAGTTGATTGGACGAGTTCCCAGCATGGAGAGGTGGAATGAAAAATACTCCCCTTAAAGATGCGTAATAACGTATCATCTCCTCTGTGATTATCTCCTAGGATATCTAAATATCCTACCAGGGGTATGTAATCACCTTGTGCTGGTTCAGGTGTCATGGGCAAGATTATCCCGAAAATGTTGATTGGCAAGGCTTGAATTTAGCTACAGAATGTCATGGGCAGCACTATCCTGAAGTGTTGAAAGCTAGGGTTCTGGGGGTTGCCATGGACGGTGCTATCCCAAAGCATTGAAAGCTAGGGACCCTTCGAGGATTGATGGTGGGGACAAGGAATCCGATATAGACTGTGTTTAGGGCCAATCCGATGTTGGATTTAGGAGAATGTAAAAAAGAAAAGAGAGAAAGCTCTCAAAATAAACATCCATCTCTTTCTCTCGTATAAAAAATGCACTAGCAAATTGAACCTAGACATTGCTATGTATATGCATTGGTACTTTAACTGCTTAGGACAATTAACCTCTAGGCAGTTTTTGAGGGCCTTATAAACCTTCATGACAGCCCAAGGTTGAGGCTAGTCAGGTTTGGATCTTGGCAAGTACTTGAGTACCTCTAAGCCTATCGTTGGTATTCTGATCTAATTTCTATATAGTGGCACAAATAGGCATCCTAACACAAAACTCAGGTCTAGAGATCTAATTCTTTCCATAGGATTTTGCTAGGGACTAGCAAAAGTTAGGCATGGGGGTATGATGGTAATGCCATCATTCATCATAACTAACTTAATTTTGTTAGAATAAAATGATAAATGCCCCTAAATGATCATATGAGGATCGTAATTCTATTTTGAACTAATCTAAGAAGATAAGAAAGTAGGGTTAATTATACCATTTTAACATTCAATCACAAATGCAGATTAACTAAGGGGCTTACCAGGGATTAATTAAAGGTTAAATGAACCTAAAAGACCAAAAAGTGGGCTCACATTAACTGAATTAAGGCTTCACGCATTTCAAGGATTAAATATCATTGAAAACCCAAATTATCAACCCCACTTAAATTGAAAGGGTTCTGGTTGAAATAAATTCAATCTAAACCTCCTAAAAATCATTAAAAAATATTTTAAGAGTTTGGTACCTTCACTTTGACCATCTGAACCCATTTTGACCAAGAATAGAGATTTAGATGGGAATTTATCTTGATTTGGGCTCATGTGCAATTTACTTAGTCAAATGTGGTCAAAACTCAAATCCAAGTCCACCATTAGATTCCTTGGGTCCAAATTAGGTTAACACAAAAATTTGGGCCTAATTAGATGTTAAGGCCTCTATTTTGATGAAAAAAAATTATGTTTTATTGTGAACTAATATTTCAAGATCATGCTTACACAAATCAAGTCAATTATCTTTTGGATGGATCAAGTGAAGATTATCTTTAGTCAATATAGTTCTTTTATATTTCTTGAGTCTAGAATTACTGTAAGGAGCCTCAGGATTAAAGATAAATCTTTTGAAGTAGTAAAAAAAACATCTAGATGGTATTGATCGACCAAAATATTAGAATTAATTGATCAAAATATGAAGTTTGATCGACCAAGTTAGCCTAATGGTCAAATTTGATTTTCCCAGAATTGATCGACTAATTAAGTAAATTGATTGATCAAAATGAAAATTGATTGACCAATTAAGTAAATTGATCGACCAATTTGGTTCAAATTATTTTTTCTACCGTTCTAGAAATGCTTTGTCTTTACCTATAAATAGGGCTTCACACCCCTCATTTCAAAACACACCTTGAAAAGCATATCAAAGATAAAAAGCACCCCCACTCTAATTCTTCCTCATGTTTCCGTGCTCATTCTACTACGCTCTTCAAAAGCATGTCGCTATGCACTTCTGAAAGGAAAACTCGATTTGCATATTTCAATTCCGTGAGGTTCCACAGGTTTATATTGTTCTTATATATTGTTGCTTTTGATTAACGGATCCCATGCTGTTGGGAGAAATCCGATGTTATTGTTGTCCTTCTCTTTATGTTAGTAAGAGAAGGGATCATTGTAAGAGGTTGTACCACCCTTGTTCAAGTGGTATGCTAGTAGATTGACTATCGTTGCCTAGTCAGGAAAATCCTAAGCTGGGAGGCTTAGGTAGTGGTTTTTACTCGTAGGGTTTCCACTATAAATCATTGTGTATGTTGTGGGATTATTTTTTTTTTGCAATATTTTTATTACAATTGCTATCACACTTGATCTTGTGTTTGTGGCCAAGTAAGATCCGCAGGACACCCTCATCAGAGTCCATCTTTACCTAGTTTGCAATTCAGTCCCTAGATCTCTATTCATTTCAATCGGACCCTGAACTTATATACTTTTCTCACCAAAACCCCCCTAGCTTTGTCATCTTCTTCACGAAGAGGTCCTCGCTGCCTGATTCCTAAACTTAGGGTCAACCCAAATAGCACCTACTTTAACCTACTCAAATCAACAGCAAATCGTCACCAAATCCCACCAAATTTAGTGGGATTGGAGTTTATGCCGTGAAGAATTGTTTGAACAAAATATCAAGTCCTGATCTGGAGCAAGACGCTCCAGCGAGTTCACGAAATTTATGGGATTCTACTTGCCAAATCCGTGAAGTAAACATGTGAAATTCGAATAATTCAAGGCCAAATCGAGTTCTATATAAGCTCTACGAGGTTCCACAATCCAAACTAGCGTTTAGGCCACAAAAAGTTTTCTCCTTCTCCCTCTGGTCGCCTTCGACCATGGCTCCAGCGAGCCTCCTCAACTTCTTTAGGCTGGCCAACCACCAAATTGGCCCATCCTCCTCAGCTTCATTCGCGTCCGGCCAGCCAAAGCGGGAGATTTCTCCCCCTCTCTTCTCACCGTCTACCTCACCGAAGGATTCATCCTCCTCGGGTCTGGTAAGCCACACCGACGAAGCTTCCATCCCCTTTCTTCTAATAGAGTAGGTCTCTATCTCCCTCTATTCCCCTAAGTTAATTTAGGCCACTTAGGACTTAGTTTTGACCCCTTAATCACTCTCTCTGTCTCCTTCTTCTCTGCCTCCAGTCACGCCTCTAGCATGGTCGCACGGCCACCACACGCACTCAAACAACAAACTGCCACCACCACTACCTTCGCCATAGCCCCTAGAACAAAAGACCTAACTTTATTGGGGCTTTCATCCACTCCACACTCCCATCGAACTAACCCACCTCGCGCCTGCAAATCTGCTTTCGTCCAACCATCACTGTGCACCAAACAACCTCATGACACTGCAATTGCACTCGCCATTTTCCGACAATAAATCTTGAACCTTTTAAAAGGGCCACAAGGCTATTTTATTGCTTTTCAGGGTTCGATAGATTGCCGCCATATGCTACCTCCCTTCGTTGTCGTTCGGTCATCGTCTTCCATCACCACCACCTCCAGGTGATGCGGAACACCTCCACAAAGCTATCCCGATTCTCAATTAGAGGAGAAAACAGCAGCAAGAGGACCAATTGACGAAGGCTTCACCTGTTCCAGTTGTGCCTAGGGAAGTGGCCACAATAGTTCCACCTCGTGTCTTTTTAAAATTGAAATGCATTTATAATGTATTTGGTGCATGGCCTTAGTGCCTCATGATACGGGATGAGGTCCCTCTCACCTACCCTATACACTCCTGGCCCGCCACACACACCCACGTGGGCTTGGTCCCCGGTCTAGATCTATTTACTCGTCGTTTACCCTCCAGTTCTGAGGAGAGAGAAAGGAGAGGAATTTATAAGGGAAGGAGGGGTTTTTGCACTATGCTACCTTGGGATTTGTGCCTACACTTAGGTAAATTTTAGAGGTGCTTTGGGGCTTGACACTTAAGGCATCTGAGGCCTTGACCTGATGTCTGATTTGCAAATGAATTGATTCTGATTTGGCTACTGTTGGTTGAGAATTGAATAGGGAATTGTGCTTACTGTTGAGGGATTATTGGTGGTTTCAACCACCATTTTTATTCTCTTTATTTTTACTCTAAGATACAATTCTGAGCATTAATTGATTATTCTAACATTTATGGAATATTAATTGCACAATTTATTATTTTTGATAGTTGTGATTGGTGGATTGAATTGTTATATTTGCTCCCTGCAAAAGACCTCAGAAATCACTATTTTTCAAGCACTTATAAATTTTAAATGTCGATTCAATTTTTGACGCTATACTACGACATGATACTTTTCTAAACTATGACAAATTTCAAGCCAACAATACTCCCTTCTTCCATGCAAACCTGTCCAATCCATTCCTAGGCCTGAAGGCAGCCAAGGCAAGCCGCATGGACTCCACATCTTCTCTAGATCTAGTAACACGGCTACCACTCATATAGGGAATCCTCCACGCTTCATCTTCATGGTGCCACATATCAGCCACTGGTGCTTGCTTCATCTCCAAGCCATCTTGCACACGTGGATAAGTGTCAACAAGGCACCCCAATCTGCTCCAGTCATCCTCCCAAAAGCATAACTTTTCTCCATTGCCCAAGACTAATTTGAAGAGATTCCAATGTTCAAACACTAATTTGGATACGAAGCCCTAAAAAGGAGAGGTTGACTCTTGTCAAACCACGTCTACCACTATGTTGTCTGCGCCACCATAGGAGTCCCTAATAATGGATTACCACATGCCTTCATCCCCACATAGAATAACCATGCCCCACTTCAGCAAGAGGGAGTCTCCGAATTCTCTAAGGGATCTCACTCCTAATCCTCCCTTTTCCTTTGGTGTGCATATGGTTGTCCATTTAACTAGCTACATGAATCTTCCACTGTGTGCTGGCCCCTTCTAGAAGAATTTCTTGTGCAGAGCATCCATTTTCTTCAACACTGAACCAAGTGGCCTAAACATGGACAAAAAGAAGACAAGAATAGCTGAAAGCATCGAATTCAATAGAATCAATCTCCCACCTTTTGATTAAAATCTGCTACACCACCCCTCCATCTTTAATGATATCTTCTCAAAGAGCTGGGTCCAATCCTTTTTCTTCATTTTCTTGGCCTGTAGCGGTAAGCTAAGGTATCTAATGGGAAGAGTAGCAACTAGCATCTGCAATAGATGGGACAGTTCCTCCCTCTGCCTACATGCATCACCAAAATAGACAAGGGAGGACTTGGAGCCATTGATCTTCAAGCCCAAGATCTCACTGAATATATCCACAACATACTTGAGCATCTTCTCCTCATAAGATCCCCCTTCTATAAAGAAGAACATATCATCTGCAAACTGTAATATAGGTGTTAAATCCCTCTGGGATGATAAAGTATATCCATGTAGAAAATCACCTGAACACACCTTGAATGCCAGGCACTCTAATGCATGTGTATATTCTTAACCCTATTTCTACCATCTTATGGTCTTATTGCTAATACTATGATTCCATTCATGTAGGACCATAGATTTGGGGCAACATTGGGACTTAAATGATACAAAGAAGCCATCTCTGCAGTTAAAGACAAGGAGAAGCAGTTAACAAGGGAGAAGGGACAAGCACATGTAAATTCAAACAAGCCCTAATCTTTCAAGACAATCCCATATAGACCCATGCAAGCCATTATTTACATCCAGCTAACCAAACCTCACACAAACCATGCACATGCCCAAACACATATATACACACATGTGCACACACATAAAATGTAATTGCATGTGCATTCATAAATTTATATACAATTTTACACATGCATATATTTGTGTACATTTTCCAATAGCTACATATTTTTCCCTATTTTTAGTTATACCTATGTGGACCTAGTAGTAGCTAGTATATTGTATTGTTTATCCATTTTCTCTAGGTCCACACATACACACACAACTAGTCCACCTAGACAAGCCCAACACACTTTCTAATCACATTAGCCTTAACCCTAACCCACTAAACCCCACACCACCTTAAGCCACCACCTAAACCCACCTAAACCCATTCCCTAATTAACCCTATCCCAATGCCCACTCTAGCCCTTATCCAAGCCTTGACCAAGCTTGACTCGCACCCCCACCACTAAGTTGTACCCAAGGCTAGAATCTTCTACACTTAGGATATACCTTAAAGTGGCCCACCTTAACCTATTCCCATAAAGTACCACACCTTGGACCCCTCTTGATGCATGAGTTACGCGCTTTCTAATTAATGCAAAAGTTTCATGGCAATGTGCAAAACCGTTCAGCGTTTAAATTTGTATCCCTAGATAGTGTTGGTATCTAGGGTCATCCAAGGAGGCCAATTTGTTAATTAGATAACTGAATCTCTCTCTCGCCTACTCAAATCTAGACCTTTCTTTTTGTTTTTTTTTTGTTTTGTGAATTTTTTAGGATTTTTTTCAATAATCAGGATACAGAAAGCTGGTTCAACTATGCCTTAAGAAGTAAAGTAAAGTCTACCTTCCTAAGCTCACCCAAGGCAAGTGCACATAGGATAATTAGGAAGGAGATGCGGTGAACAGAAAATAATAAAGTTGCTACTTGAAGATAGAAAAACTCAAGAATAAAAAAGGGCACTTTGCTATTGCGAAGAAATGTTTACAAAGTACCTAGGGAGATCAACTAAGCAAAGGTTCCACTTAATTAATCCCTAGGTAGATGAATGCTTAATCGTAATTAAAAAGGCAACAAAGTAAAGATAGCAAATTCTCTCGAGTAGCTGAGGCAGCCTTCACTCCAAGCATGGTGGCTACCAGACTTAAAGAAGACTTCCTTCTAGCTCCTTGAGTTGCTCCTTTCAAGAGTGGTTGTCCTCCACCCTTCTTTCCTATTGCCTAGCCGTCCTCCTTAGCGAAGAGCTTTCTCCTTGGTGTGACACAAGGAAGGAGAGAGAAGAGGAAGAAGGCACCAAGGGAGAGAGTAGGTTACTCCCTTAATCTTCTTCTCTCCTTCTCCTTTCTTGGTCGTAGGATGTATGGTGGCTATAGATGTTTAATAGGAAGAATTGTTGCTTGCCAAGGATGGTTTGGTATGGTCAAAGGGGAGGTCCTTTTATATGTGTGGAGAGGAGGGTGGACGTGCCCTTTGGATCAAGGGCAAGGATGGATTGGCGCCATTTTGGATGGTGGAGATGTCTTGGATTTAGTAGGCACCAAGTGTAAATGGGAGTGGCACCTTTTGGTGGGTGTCATCATGAAGGGATGCCTTCAATCTTGGCACCTAAATTGGTGGGAGTTAAGGGGTTCCTGGCACCACTTCAAGGATGTCCACATGAAGAGGCACCAAACACTTTTGGTGCCAAGTGTAAATGTAATTATGGGAGTCGGTCATGATGGTTATGTTAGGGATTTTGGGTGCCAACTTGAAGGGGTGAGATGAGCCACTAAGTAGAGCTAGCTAGAGAAATCTTGAGCTGGCCATATCTCTTCTGGAGCTAAGATGAGCCAGTTGATGCAGAATGATGTCTCCTCTACTGTCTTAGCTTAGCTAGTCCATGAGCACTAGCTAAACTAAGTGGTAACGGGCTGCCATGAGCTGAAATGGGCTAGAGTTGAGCTGGATCCAACTAAGTTAAGTTGGGATCTAGCTACTAGAGCTTCTGCCTTCACATTTGTCCCATGTGCCTTCCATATTGCTAGTGTTTCTCTGATTTCCAATGCATTCATCCCTAGAAATCAAATGGTAACTACATAAGATAATGTGAAATGAATGCTAATGCATGCTCTAAACCCTAAATGCAAATGCATGCTAAATGCAATGAGGTAATGCAATGCATTTGACAAAACCCTAGGAACTAGATGTGAATGATGTTAAGGATGATGACAAACTGGCGTTTATCACACCCCTATGTTTATCTTTTCGCTAGTCCCTTAGCAAAAATTGTGATTGCACCACATTATTTCTTAAGAGAACATCTTTTTGTGTTTTGAGGAAAAAGCTCAAGATAGGACCTTGATTGATTTTTGGTTAAAGTAGGTACAGGGTTTGTTAAGGATAAAACATCCATGCTCAGCTTTGAATTCAAAGATTAGACAAATCAGGATCACTTTATCCTTTGAGAATTCACTACTTAACTCCTCTTTAATTCAAATATCCCGAAACCATGTTTGCTGTAAGGATTTCCCTGACTCATGAACTCGATCCACAACTCACAAGTTAACAAAAATTCAGCTATCAGTGCCTTGTGATATGCCAACATTATTGGGATAAGGTCGTGTTATTAAAACTTCTCTTTTTTCTTTATTTCCCCCATGCTTAACCTTAGCCTAGTCTTACTACAGATGTGTCGAGATCATCATTCCCGTTAACAATCCTCGAGGGGACTCTAGTGCTGGCACTTTGAGATAGCACTGTCCATGACACACACCCCAGGAGCTCACAATCCCAAAACACAATTCGGTATAAAGGGGTGCTCCAAGCAAACTCAGTCTCTTGCTCCAACACTATGGATAGAGCACCATCCAAGACACCTGAGCTGCAAATTATGCCTTAATGCTCTATCTAAAGATATGAAATATAGATATAGAGTAGCGCCAAGGCAGTAACATGCTGACATCTTATCCTCAAAGGAAGCATTTTTCCTCCTTCACGGCAGTGGGAAATCAAACAAATCATCTACCTCGATCTTTTACTAAGGTTTCACAGGAGGTTTTTAATTATTTAGATGTTTTTGGACTTAGGTAGTGTTAGCTTTGTGTGTGAAATGTTTGACACCAGATTTTCAAAAGAAAAGCAAACTTTTAGATCATGACCCAAGTCAAGTATATCCAAATCACTAAACAAAGTCGGGTTACTTGAATCATCAAGTTTTAGGATGGAATTCTTTGTTGGATACCTGATCTAGTCTAGGTTTCTAGTCCTGAAACGTCTAAAAATGAATCTATGGCTTTATCCTTAGTTTGTTAATGATTAAACCATAGGTGTACCTAATTTGAATTAAGGCTCAACCATTGGTCCTTTCTTTTACTAACATTTCTCCAAACATTTTTTTAGAAGTCATGCAACTGGAATACATATGCAGATGTAGATGATGTGAATGCAAAATATTTTTATGTTTTTAGGTTATGAAAAATGATGCAATGCCTGACAAAATTAAAAGTACCCCCATGCTTAAGGTTTGCAAGTCCCTTACAAAAGAGAAAGAGTAGGAGAAGATATCACCTGAGAGAGGAAGTCAGGATAGAGGCGAAGTTTTGCAGAACCTAAAAAAGAAAATGAAAGCGGAAAGGAAAATGGTGCTGGGTTACCTCCCAACCAGTGTTGTCTTTAACACCATTTAGCCAGGCGTGAAGTGATGCATGGAAGATGGTTAATTATGAAGAGAGTTGGACACCTAAATGCCCTGTAAGATGAGATCTTCCTCTGGTCCCCTGAAAGGAAAGTGGTGGAAGTAGGGGGACTAAAATGAGTGGGAAAAATGGAAGAAATGACCAAGTCTGTCCAAGGTTTCAGTTCAGGAAGAAGGTCATACTTGGGGGGATCAGATGGTAGGTCAAGGGGAAAGGGAGTGGGGTAAGAGTTAGCGAGATGAAGGGTAGGTGAAGTCAGGGTGGGAGGTTGAATTGAAATTAGAGTAGGCCGGTAAGGTGATGAGTAAGTAAGAGTGTAGGATTAAGGACAAGTCTTCTGGGCATTAATGCTGCCAACCATTGATTGAGAGTCAGAATTCTTGAAAAATTATGGTTAGGAAGAGAATATAGTAGCATTGTTTCCTCCACCAAATTAGATATTTTAGTATCCGAGTCCTCAAAGAATTCATCATCATGGAATCTCCTAGAGAATTTGAAAATATCTAAAGTAATTGTTTGGCCCACACAAGTGACAAGTGATATCCATTTTACCCGTATGGCAATTTATATTTGCTTTCGCGGTGACCAGAAAGGTTGTCAAAGAATGATAGAGGGATTGATCAGAGATTCGAGTACCTAGATGTCAAGGATCAGAAAGTCAACGGAAAAGACACAGTTCTGGACCTTACCAAAAACATCCTCGACAATCTCCTTGGGTTTGATTGAAGATTGGTCAGCTAATTGTAGGGTAACCTCAACAGGCTTGAGATCACCGATCTTAAATTCCTCAAAAAGAACAATGGTGATGATATAAATTGAGGCATCGAGATCGAGAAGGGTGAAGTTAAATTTAGTATCATCAATAATCACCAAAATCAAAGGCGGGGCCGGGTCCATCTTGGGAGGTAGCTTACTCTGTATGACAGAGCTTACTGTCACTGAAAGATGCACTCATCCTAGATTTTTGGTCTGTCATTTTGGAGTATAGATATCCTTCAAAAACTTAGCATAGGAAGGGATATTTTGATTGCATCTCGGAGAGAGATATTGATTTGAACTTGCCCAAATAATTCCATGAGTTCCTCATTTATAGGCTCAGGTTTCTTTCTTCTATTGGTGGTGGAGTGGCGAGCTTGGGGAAAAGGGATAGGAGTCTTGTCATGATAATCAATTTCTTTTTCTTCCTGAGTGATGGTGATAGGACAGTGGACTTGCACTGGAGTAATGTGGGTTTCATCAGGTTGGTGTGAAGGCCCAGGATTGGTGGTTGTTTTCCCACTCCTCAAAGTAACTACATTGGCAGCTTGGTTGTTCTTGGGAGGAGGTTGGGGGGCCTGTTATTGATGGAAACCCGGTGGGCGCTATGGTGCTGGGTTAATGGGAGGCTGATGGTTGTGACTTGAATTTCCGCCTTGATAGCGGTTCCTCTGATTATTAGGGTTGGGTATGGGCTGGGAAGGCAGATGTCCTGCAGGTCTCTAAGTTGAAGTAACCTCAATCTGGTTATGGAGATTTGTAACATGGGTTACCTTCGACATCTAACTTTGCATTCCTTGCAGTGTTTTCATAACCTAGGCATTGATGTCTTCTTGGGATGGCCTAGGTTCATGAAGGTTTGGTTCTACCCATACCCTTCAAATTGGTTTCGTTTCTGGGAGTGAACTGGATTGGTCCAGGAGTGAGTCGCGTAGTTCCTCCAATTGGAGTTGGAGGGATTTATAAATTACTCCTGGAGGGCAAAAATATTCTTGTAGGGTTGGGATTTGGATAAATGTAAGTCCCCAGTGATCCATATAAAGCCTCAGAGAAATGATTATACTCAACAAGGATAGCATTGATATTATACAAGTTTTCTCTTTTCAAAATGTTAGGTGGGGTTAGATGTAGAGCCTGGGTGGGTGTAGTAAGTCTTTCCTCGATTTTCTTCTGATTTCATTGCATCTAGTCGAGGTTGTGGACAATCATTTGAAGATCGTCTTGAGTAACAGGGATTGATTGAGTGCCTATCTCATGAACATTGAACTGTGGGTTGGTAGTTCGGCCAAAGGTGTTCATGGATGCATGGTTAAATGAGTTTTCACTCATTTCTTCGAATAGCTCATAGGCACTCTCAATGTCTTTATTCAAGAAGTTGCCGCCACACGAGGCGTCGACGAAATGTCGAAGTTGATCTTCTAATCCAAGGTAGAAGATCTGCACAAGCTGCCACAAAGGAATCTTATGGTGCAGGTCACTTCTTAAAAGATCCTGGAATCGTTTCCAAGCATCATGTAAGGTCTCCCCAGGTTTTTGTTGGAAGGTCGTAATAAATCTTCGCAGGGAATTCATATGACCAATGGGGAAAATTTTTTTTGGGAAAGCACTTTTAAGCTATGCCAAGTAGTAATGGGTTTGCCAATGGTTATGAACCAGTAGGCGGCCTTATCCTTGAGGAAAAGTAGGAATAACCACATCAGCCATAAATCTTCTCGCACATTCCAAGAATGGGTCATTTGCAAGAGGAGAGTAAGTTCCTCAAGATGGCTGAATGGGTCTTCCCTTGGAAGGCCATGAATGTTCTTGAATAAGTTTAGAACAACTGGTTTAATCTCAAAGTCCCCTTCTGGTATGACCACCCCCGGTCTGTCCTTGTAATTGGAAGGATCATAGAAATCCTTAAGAGGAATGACAGCTGCTAAGGGGGTGGCTGATTGGACCCTTGGTTCTCTAGGTTCATAACAGTCCTAGCCAACTATTGTTGATTAGTTTGTAGTTGAGCCAGTTGCTCAACGATCATGTAGAAGGGATTAGGTGGGGGGCTTGATTTTGTTGATTAGGCATCTCAGCATTAGACGGATTTTGAGATAGCTCCAAGCTGGGTAAGTAAGGAAGGGGGAAGTCAGAATGTGAGTCAGATTGTGGGTTAGAGGTGGATGTAGATGCATTTGTGGACTTGTTTTATTGATTTTCCATGCTTTTTCAAGAAGAGGAAGAATGTGGAAAAGGTGATCGTTTCATGCATGGGGCAAAATCAAGTGGTCCTTCCAAGTGTGGATTTTTGGACCGTCACCCGTGCATACAAGAAGAAAGACGGGGATGAAGGGAAAGATGAGAAGAAGTGTGCAACCAAGCGAATAAAATCTAACCCTAGGTTAAGGTAGACCTCTTAAGAACCTAAGACTTGGGAACCTGAAAAATCAAGAAATCAATAAGTTGGCCTAATTCCCAGAATTAATCCGGCTAGACTACAGAGGTGGCTTGGGCCCAAGCATGTCTTGGGAAAATCACGAGGGGCTTATGTAAACTTGTACCCGTCATTTGAGTTTCCTCTTAGTCTAACATCACATTTATTAAGGGAATTAGAAATGATTAAAGATAACTTGAAATTCAGATATCAAGCCTAGAATGAAATGAAGTCCTTAGTGGTCAAATGACTACCAATTTTAATTTAGGCTTAAGAACTTAAAGTGCACGGGAATGTGATGGGCGTTAGTTGGGGTAATGCCTAATTATTTCTTTTTTATGTGTGTGCGAATTGGGCAAGAAATGTGACACCAAAGCCAAAACAAATAGGGTTTGCAAACAAGGATTGAAATTGAAGGATTTTAGGGTTTTGATCAAGATTTTTATATTTTAAAGTTCTCTCTTTCTAAGAATTCAACCATGGTTTTGAAGTTCCACAATAATAGCAAACATGTTGTTGTTCGTGGAAGTCAATTCCTTTGAAGTTGATGTGGCACTAGAGAGAAATCAAAAACCCTAAAGTTTGAAAATCCTATGTATGTAGCTCCTAAATGAATCTCTTTTTATAAAATCTTCTTTGGTGGTCATCCAAACAAGACAAATAACACCACTACCTGATGTGAAATCAAACAAGGAATCCAAAAATAATTTTTTTGAGATTTTAAAAAGTTGTTTGATTTTTTTTTTTGGAATTTTTATTCTTACTAGTGTCAAGACTCAGAAATGATAGATTTGGAAGAATGATTCTGTAGAAACCTCAAATAACCTCAACAATTTTTGAGAAATTTTTACAATGTAGAGAATTTCTCAAGGTTTCCAAAAATATAAAGTTTATCGAAATCTGATACGTATAAAAATTTATAAAATTCATGGATAGTAATAAAATAGTAAGAAAATAAGGTTTGACTCTTGTTTAGTCCACAAATTTTTCAATTTTTTCTACTTGTCAAAACTGCCTGAAATTTGGAGTCAAGGTTCCTGACTAAAAGGGGCTTCCTTGGGTTAACTTTGGTGATTTTAGAAAGCTCCTAAGTGCTCGAACCTGATTTTTGAAAATCAAAATAGAAGTCTAAATTTTCAAAAATCAAACACCAATAAGAACAAGGTGGTGGAGAATCAATGCAAACAAACACAAAATTGGTTTTTAGGGATCCACCACCCTAAATTTCTCTTGTTTTTGTGATTTTGGATATTTTAAAGATTTTTTTGTGATTTTTGAAGAGATTCCTGAGGGTATTTTGGTGGGTACTTACCTGGAGATTGTAGGAAGAAAAGGAAACTTAAACCTTCTGCTCCAAGTGAATTTGATTCCCGCTCCTGTTCCTGTTTCACACCCAGAATAAAAACAAACAAAATTTCGTGAAGATCCAATTAAGCAAGAGAGAGACTAAATAAGACTAAGCTGTGCCTCCTTAGCAATAGCACCAAAAAGTGACGCACGATTTATGTGCTTTGTAATTAATGCAAAATAGTGTCATTGCAATGCGCAAATCGATCAGCTTTTAAAGCTATATTCCTAGATAGTGGTGGTATCTAGGGTCATCTAAAGAGGTCAATTTATTAATCAGATAACTGATTCTCTCTTTCGCCTACTCAAATCCGCACCTTTCTTTTTGTAATTTTTTTGTTTTGTGAATTTTTAAGGTTTTGTTTTATATTCGAGATACAGAAAGATGGTTCGACTACACCCTAAGAAATGAATTATACCTTCTTAATCTCACCCTAGGTAAGTGCGACTAGGATAATTAGGAAGGAGATGCAATGAATAGAAAATAATAAAGTTGCTACTTGAAAATAGAAAAACTCAAGAATAAAAAAAGGCACTTTGCTATTAAGAAATGTTTACGAAGTACCCAAGGAGCTCAACTAAGAAGAGGTTCCACTTAGTTAATCCCTAGGTAGATGAATGCTTAGCAAGAATTAAAAAGGCAATAAAATAAAAGATAAAAAATTCTCCCGAGTAGGTGAGATAGCCTTCGCTCCAAGAATGGTGCCTCCCAAACTTGAAGAAGACTTCCTTCTAGCTCCTTGAGTTGCTTCTCTCAAGAGTAAACATCCTCCACCCTTCTTTCCTCCTGCCTGACTGTCCTCCTTAGTGAAGAGTTTGCTCCTTGGCATGGCCCAAAGAAGGAGAGAGAAGAGGAAGAAGGCACTAATGGAGCAGGTAGGTTGCACCCTTAATCTTCTTCTCTCCTCCTTTCTTGGCCATGGGATGTATGGTGGCTATAGGTGTTTAATAGGAAGAATTATTGCTTGTCAAGGATGGTTTGGAATGGTGGAAGGGGAGGTCTTTTTATAAGTGTGGAGAGGAGGGTGGACATGCCCTTCGGATGAAGGGCAAGGATGGATTGTGCCTTTTTGGATGATGGAGATGTCTTGGATTTAGTAGGTGCCAAGTGTGAATGGGAGTGACACCTTTTGCTGGGTGCCATCATGAAGGGATGCCTTCAATCTTGGTGCCCAAATTGGTGGGAGTTAAGGGATGCTTGGCACCTCTTCATGGACGTCCACATGAAGTGGCACCAAACACTTTGGCTCCAAGTGTGAATGCAATTATGGGAGTCGGCCATGATGGTTATGTTGGGGATTTTGGGCGCCAAATTGAAGGGGTGTGTATGAGGATTATTTGGAGCCAAGTGGTGATGGTTAAAGGCTTGGTGGATGGCCATTTAGGTGGAGAGGTAGTAGGGTAGGAGTTGGGGTAGTGGACGAGCTAGCTAAGCTAGCTAATAGATCAGGTAAGTAGAGGAGTAGCTGGAAGGAACTATCTTGAACTAGTATGAGTTGCCCTAAAGCTTAGTGGAGTTGATGGAGAGCTACTGGTGAACTCTACAAGTAGCTTAGCTAGCTGAGCTACTAAGTAGAGCTAAGTAGAGAAATCTTGAGCTGGCCATATCTCTTCTGGAGCTGAGATGAACTGGTTGATGCTGAATGATGACTCCTTAACTGTCTTAGCTTAGCTAGTCCATGAGTACTAGCTAAACTAAGTGGTAATGAGCTACCATGAGCTAAAATGGGCTGGAGTTGAGTTGAAACCAGTTGAGTTGAGCTGGGATCCAACTACCGGAGCTTCTGCCTTCTCATTTGTTCCATGTGCCTTCCATACTGCCAAGGTTTTGTTTGATTTCGAATGCATTCATCCCTGGCAATCAAATGGTAACTACATAAGATAATGTGAAATGAATGCTAATTCATGCTCTAAACCCTAAATACAAATGCATGCTAAATGCAATGAGCTAATGCAATGCATTTGACAAAACCCTGGGAACTAGATGTGAATGGATGTTAAGAATGATGATAAATTGGCGTTTATCACCTCTCTATAAAAAGAGAGGGACCCGTAGGCACCGACCTCCCCCCCCCCCCCTCCCATTCTCTACATCCACCACCACCTTCTCCACCATTACTCCCATGAGCTTCCACCTTGTGACCTCCTCCATGACCAATGGCTTCCTATGTGCCTACTTGGTCTTGGTGATCTAGGTGAAGAGGAAATAGGCTTTGGCCAAGGATTTTCCTCACCTCCCAATAGGCTCACACCAACATTGGAGAGGACACCTATCTTCTTCCATCATTCTCTTTTTCATTTTGTTGTTAGTTTAGCTTTTTTAATTACTTGCTATTTACTTGCTTGGTAGTGTAGATTTCCTTTCCAAGAAATTTGAATACTTGCTTTTCATTCTTTTTACTTGCTTTTTAGTATTAATCAACTCACACACACTCCTGTTGAGAGCGGAAGACGTACGCAAATGGGATTGAATTTTGAAAAACCTGTTGTCATAATATGATTTGCGGAGAAATCCGTCAACAGATAAATTTATACCGAAACTCTAAGAATTCCTAGTCGAACACAGGGAAGTGGATGCTTGATTCAAAATCGCATTTGTTTAATTGTCACAAAATAGATTAGCTAGCCGAAAACTAGCTATCTATTTAACAAATAATAAATAGAAGAGAGAGAGAGATAATATTACAAATAAAAATAAAAGAGAGGTAGAATAAACATGGATCTCATAACCAAATGTTATTCATTACACTAATCATTACAACTAGAAAGTAGGAAATCTACGCTAGAAAGTAGTAAATCTACTCTAGAAAGCGGTAAAGAGAATGGAAAGAGAAGTATCCTCCTCGACGATTGCTTGGAGGATGAGCCGGACGGGGCGATGCCTGGAAAACAGAGGATGAGGCAGGAAGGAGGACGAAGCAGGAAGAACCAGGGCGAGGCAGGACATCGTCGTCGCGGGATCCACTTCCCAAATGGAGTGAGAGGAAAACCACGAGATGCTCCATGAAGGGGGGAGAAGGTGGAAAAATTCTAATTTTAACTCCAATGGAGCATCCCGGGTTTGGGACAAGCTCTTGGAGCTTTGGAGGGGGTAAGAGGAGAGTAAGGGATGATTTAAATGGATGGAATATGGTCTCCTTTTATAGGCTTTTAGACTTTTAGATGGGGGTATTTTAGTGAAAATTGCAAGGAGAACGTGGGCTTTGATAGAACCCACATTCCTACGTTTCCTTGTTGCACATTCCTACGTCTTGCATTTCCTCCTCACATGATTGGCGTGGAGAACCGGCAGCCCTTGGATCAACATCCTACGGCCATTGGATCTCTTTCAATAGCACCGCTTCATCTCCATCAAACGTCGGTGAAGCCTCTTAGATGACTTAAAGAAGCCACTGAATCTTCTCCTTGCGTCAATCAGAGTTCATAACCGTGCATATAATTCCCATGGGTGGGAATCGACCCGCAACCTGTGGCACCGAAGAATTTTATCCACTGCGCTATGCGCATGGATAGACAAGATTAGTATTCCTGTGCCATTTAATCCTGACCGTTGGATCTTGATTCCACGGCTCAGATCAGATGTGGAATTCTTCTCACATGAGGCATCACTTGAGGGAAACTATGTTGTCAATTTTAAGCCGTTGGATGAAGAAATGGGGTCGGGAGTGGTATGGAGGGTCTGGATGGTGCCACGTGGCACCATCTTGGCCGTCCATCTTCCTTGTGTTGTAGATGGTAATTCGGATGTCAGTTTGGACCGATTTTCGCGTTGTTCGGCTGCGATCGTCAATCCGAACCCATCCGTGCGGTCAGATTTGTCATCTAAAGTGAGAATTTATGCCATCTTGGCCCTTGATCTCTGACCTTCCTTGGATTATATCTGATGCAACGGAAGTCCAATTAGGGCAATCTTGGAGTTGTTGAACTCCAATTGTTTCCCTGATTAGATCCGTACGGTTGGATCTTCAATCCGAGGCCTCGAATAATTATCGCCCTATTCGCTGACCATAAAAGGAGAAGTTAACCTAAAATTTACACAACCTAACCTAAATGCAAGATGATGCATGTTATGCAATATTTATAATGTATGATACATCTCTATGCCTAAGAACACTCATGAATAGACTATTTATGTGATATAAACGTGTTTACATCAACTCCCACATATTCACTCACACACACCCACACTCTCACCTTCATTTTTGTCATCACCACCATCCCCACTCCACACACTCCACTTCACATCCACGCTCCATCACCATTCCCAACACTTTCACCACACACGCCCACCACCACACACTCTCACTTGCACACTCACTCACTCACCAACACTAGGTCACACACACACACACTCATTAGTACCACCACCTCTAGGACCATTTCCCAATCCCATAACCACCAACACCATCATTAGCACCCTAGGCTAATGGTTGTTCCCTCTCCCTACCATAGAGCCCACCAAGTAGATTACCTAGAATACAAAACCTTAAATAAACCATAGTCACCCCTAAGTATAGAATCTTCATCTCCATATCCCTAACCTCTGCCATAGTAATCACCACCAACATAAGGACCAATGGACACATTATTACCCACATAACTGAGCCTCTCAACCTCAATCACATTAGAGAGTTTGAGCACTTCATCCTCCACTAAATGGCCTTCTACCTAATTATCATCACCACCACCTCAACCTTCATCCCATCACCTACGTGGATTCCCTTTCTACAAGAAGCACCTCGCCAATCTACTCATGAAGTTACTCTTGTTATCTCCACATATGTATTGAGTGAGTGAAAGGTGTCACTAGTAGAAAAAATACTGTTCGCGATGGACATTCTTGACCGTTAGAGGAATGGTTGGTAATAAAAGCATTCTCGACCATTTGAAGAGAAACGGTTGCCAAAAGTCCAGTCATTAACTTTCCCACCTGGAAAACAGTCGAGGAGCTTGAGATCATTCTCGACCGTTATAAACGGTCGAGAATAAGACTTTACTTGACCATTTCTATATAAATGGTCGAGGATAAATGAAATCCTCGACAGTGCAATATATAAAGGTCAAGAAAGTGAAGTAATGTTAAGACATCTGGTTGACACCACTGTCAACCATTTATAACGGTTGACAATAATCATATAGTCGACCGTTTCCATATTAATGGTCGAGGATAATGTTTTCATAACCCACCGACGCGGGCAGGCAAATTTTCAAAGTCTATCGTCGACCGTTCCATAAGAGTATCCTCGACTGTTTATTTTGAACAGTTGGGAATAATCTTCTCATTGACCGTTTCTTAGGAATGGTCAAGAAAGTCGACTAAAATCCCTAGCGTCGCCCCAACTCCCTCCCCCTTCCTCCCAAATCATTTTCTTCCTCCTCCCGACACCAGTGTGACCTCCTCTACCTCAGCTCCTTCGAGACCCTCGTTGTGGCTCCTCCTTCGCGACTACCGACACCAACAACGCCCCCTCCTCCTTCACAACCTTGCTGGTAGCCCTCCTCCTCCTCTTCTTCCTCTTCCGCCCACCTCCTTTTTCCCCTCTCCCTCATTGCCGGCTGACGTGCCTTCGTGCGTGTGTGTTAAGAGGTGTCGTTATAGTTGCACTTAATACGTCGATTTTAAAAAGAAGTAAACGGAGGTGAGTCCGAGTGTCGGTCTCAGGGAGGCGTGGAAATCGGATTTTGTTTACCACTTGTTGTCATGAAAAAGGTGGAGTTTTTCTTGCGAAAGAGATGGTTTTGAAAAGCGAGAGATAGAGAGAGAGTTTAGGGTTAGAAAGCTCTTGATTTTGATCATGCACTTTAAACAGAAATTAAAATGGCGACTAAACGGAAAATAATTTCATTAAACATGCATTCATAGTTCATGGTTTACAACATTAAATACACGCTTCAACAAAAGTAAATGAAAGCTTAAAAGAGAGAGAGAGAGGTAGAGAGAGTGGAGAGCGACGAGGCAGCCACGGCGGTGGAGGAGGCTCCGTTGGCGGCTCGTCGTCTCCGGCAATTACAAGAGTGCCTAAAGCTAGCTAGGAGAGGAGTGGAGTAGTTGCAAGTGGGAGAGTATGCCTTGAATGGTGGTAGAAGGGGGTTTAAATAGAGTTAAGGGCTTCCTAAAAGAAGAATGTGCTTTAGCGACATCCAGAACGTCGCTAAAACCGCTTCCAGATAGGTCGGTGAAGCCCTCCTGCCGCCGGTCAGCTGCTCGCCCCGCTCTCTCTCCATGCGCGATCCGTGGACGTTGAACGAGAGCCGTCCGATCGAAGATCGGACGGCTGAGATCCTCCCGCGCCCGTGCTGAGATCGCGCTTCGGGCGCGCGTACGCACGCGCGTGGGCGCTCGGGCGCTGTGGTCGCGCCGCGTGGCGCAATCCTGGCCGCCAGCTGCTGATCGGGCGGCTCAATTTTGCCGCGCCCTTCGCTCGCACTTGATTTCCGCTCCGCGCGATTCGAACACGCGTCGTCGCGACGCGGGCGTGCGTGCTAACCATTGCGCCACGCCCGCGCTTTGTCGCGGCGACCGCGGGCGAGCGCGCGGATCTCGGCCATTCGATCGAAGATCAACGGCCGAGATTCGTCATTGGCTAGCATGAGGGCGTGCGAGCGGCGGTGGCGGGGCGACGTGGCGCATTCTGGGCCGTTGATCTCCAGATCAACGGTCAGAATTTCTTGGGCCCATTATGGGAGCTCCGGATGTCGGATTTGGCCGATCTTGAGTCCGTTGGACTCCGTTCATCGTCCTGAATCCATCCGTGCGGTCCGATTGCTCATCTGAGGCCTGCTTTGACAAATTCTTTACACAAATGGCCATTAATACAGTTTATAAGCAATCTTGGTACTTGATGCATGCAATGCTCCTATTCTACTTTATGTTGTGCCTTTTATTCTAAAGATGGGCCATATTCAACCTAATTACTACCCCCTTGCGTGGTGTTATCACCGGCCTTCCCCTCCCCCAAGTCGTTGCCCCCTGCCACCACCAGCACCAACACCACCACCCCCTACCGCCAGCAATGCCACCACCCCCTACCGCCAGCAATGCCACCACCCCCTGTAGCCACCACCACCACCACCTGCCAATCCTAATCCAGGTATCCCACCCATTTAATGGCAATTCCAACATTTCATTTCCATACACAATTGTAGCTTGTTAATATCTTCAGATAATCCTAAATTGACATCCAATAAATTAGGTAACAAGGTTGCTTTATAATTGCATGGTATAGACTTGGTGAATGTCCATTTCCACCTATTACAGACATCCAAACTGTGGTTTAGGAACCTAAGGCAATACCTAACATAGGCCCCATCTTATCTAGACCTAGGCATCTAACTTCGATTTCGTGTACCTAAGCTTGAAGCATGTTTGTTTTGCACTCTACTCAAGTTTATAGAGCTTTAAACATACTACTTACATGTCTAAACCTGTAACTTCAGACCTTGGGCAATTTCCACACAACTCAATTTAATGCTTGATTCCACTTGATCTTTATGTGGTTTGGTTTCTAACTTTTCCCCAATACTTGGGAATGGCTTTGTACAACATTCTCAGAGTTTGGATTCCATTAAAAAGTCCTCATTGGATAGAATCTTTTGCTTAAAGCTTGGGCTATCTAGAGTTTATGAAATCCAATGATTTCCATTAAACTTTGTTGCCATCCAAGAAAAGGTCAAGGGAAGGGCCGAGCGACCAACTCCCTGAACTCAACCATACCCCCATGAAGTAAGGAATCATTCCAAGAAGCCATGTACGCATCACAATTGAAGAAGAATCATCAAAACCATTTGCAACAGGAATTATAAATGAATTGATAATGGACAAATTCCACATTGCTAGATGATCCCAAGCCTAATTTTCCTACCTGATACTATTTTGTGTCTTCTCTGGGTAGCAAGGCCAAGGAATTCAGATGCACTAAAATGAGGCCTTCACAATGACCTACATGGTTTCTAAGGATCGCCTCAAGTCCTTGGACATTAATTAATAGTGTACAGGTACCTTGGTTGATCAAATCAATACAATGATCACACATTAAAAGCCTCTCTGGGAGATAATGGGTTTTCATATCAAAATAATTTTAATCAACCAATGACTAGTTGGATTATGTTTGAAGGATCCTATGGCGAGATAAGAAGATCAAATTAGAGTTTTAAGGGTTAGTAAGCCTTGATCTAAATTCCATACAATTCTAGATCCTTTGTTGAGTATTTACGACACTTAAAACTGACCTTCAGGTGATTTGATAGTTATCGGAGATTAAATACTTATCGGAGGAGAATTCATTCAACTATCCTAGCTATATGCTTTATTTTCATTCAATTGTCATATATCAGTATCTTGTTAGATTTTTTTCAAATATTTATTATGAAAGTTTTATTACAACTTTGTAGATACACACGCTTGCACAAATTTAGATACACAGTATGACAAACAATAGGAATTCTAACCCCTAGGCAACAGGTTGTGGGAGGGATATAATTGTGTCAAAATACTAGCCCGTCGAGACTTATGATCATGTTATACAGACAATACAGAGTGTGCTTAAATTATGAAATTATTAGTTTGTTTGATTTAAATTACCTTTAAATTATTTTATCTTTTATTAAAGGTTACGTTCGTTTCATATAGGTTCTTCGCATTCTCCTATTGTTTGTGCACTGACTGTTTCCATTTCGTCACTATGGTGAGTTTCTTACTACTTTTTTTTTAAAATGTTATTATCATGTTAGATGTGAGGTGTACCCACTTAGGTTCATTTTTTGTATGGGGTGTGCCTACTTAGATTTATTTTTTTTGTGGGGTGTGCCCACTTAGATTTATTTCATGTGTGGAATGATGCTTTTTTTTTTGTATCTTGAATGTTTTATGTTGAAGAAAGAGGATAGGAAATAAGAAGGGGAGGGTAATTAAGGAAGAAAGAGAGAAAGAGAAGGGGCGGTTAAGGAGAAAGGGAGAAAGAGAAGGGGAGGGTAAGGGAAGGTGAAATAGGAGAAGAAAGAGGAGAGGAAATAAGAAGGGGAGGGTAATTAAATAAGAAAGAGGGAAAGAGAAGGGGAGGTTAAGGAAAAAGGGAGAAAGAGAAGGGGAGGATAAGGGAAGGGAAAGAGGAGAAGAAAGAGGAGAGGAAATAACAAGGGGAGGGTAATTAAGGAAGAAAGGGAGAAAGAGAAGGGGAGGTTAAGGAGAAAGGGAGAAAGAGAAGGGGAGGGTAAGGGAAGGGGAAAGGGAATGGGAGAAAGAGAAGGAGAAGAGGAAGGGGAGGTTAAGGAGAAAGGGAGAAAGAGAAGGAGAAGAAAGAGGAATGGGAGGGTAAGGGAAGGGGAAACGGAATGGGAGAAAGAGGAAAGGGAGGGAAATGGAGAAAGGGAAGGTTATTTCATTTATATACACTCATTTCATTTTCAATTATTTGTATACTTATTTCATACAGGATTTTTGAAATATTACAATATATAGGGGAAATGCTGCCGAATTTTTTTAAAAAATATCTGATTATTTGTGTTGTTTTTACGCAAGTTATTTTTAAGAAAAAGGCTAATAGGAGGAGCAGGGAGGAGGCTCAAGCCTCCTAGTAGCCTGAGGCCCCCCCACAGCGACCTGAGGCTTCCCGCCAGCAACCTCAGCCTTAGGCTCACCGCCAGCATCCTCAGCCTTAGGCTCATCGCCAGCATCCTCAGCCTCAGCCCCAGGCACCTCATCAGCAGTTTCTGAGGCTTGAAGATGTAGCTCGATATTTCTAGAGTTAGGGGAATGGAGGTAGGGGGAAGGGGAAGAGTCTGATGCCTCCTCCAACGAATCTCCCAGTGGAGGATTCTGACTACGAGGAGGATGCACCCACTAATCAGGAGGAGGATAGTACTTCATTTGATGAGGAGGACGTTAGATTAGATGATCAGCCAGAGCAGACGGCTGACCCAGATCCTTCTCAGATGAGATGTTCTGCACCACAACCACCTACCCACGGTTTAAGTATGAATTTAAGATTTGGTAAATATTATGTTCTCAAATTTTTTTTCTTTGTTATTTAATTTTATGTTATAATTCTATCTTACAGGCGCATGTAGGGGGAGAGGTCCCACGCGAAATAGGGACTTAGAGAGAATTTCGCATGGGGCCCGCATTTTAGTACGAATCACACCAGTGGGGAAGCAGTGGACTATCCTCCATTCGTCAGCAGACTAGGTACGCTAACGAAGGTGATCATCCCACTGTCCCACTTTGATTGGAGGAAGGTGCCAAACGAGCTGAAAAGGCAGCTCATTCGAGAGTTAGAGGTAATTGGTAAAAACTAATAACTTTTGTAAATTGCTTTATATAAGTTTAAATTATATAACAATTTCTATTCTCTTTTTAATGTAGGCCACATTCAAATGGGGTGATAATTCGAACATCCTCAAATATATCCTTCACAAAGATTGGAGATTGGAGATGAAGAATAAAGTAAAAGATAAATTTTAACTGTATTTTTTTATTTCCTTTATCACAATTCAAATATTATTTATAACATTAAAATTATATTTTTTAGTATTATAAGAATAAGAATCATGATGAGGTATTGCATGATACACCTCATTTGATATAGCCGCACACTTGGAAGGAAGCGTGTGAGCATTGGCATGATCCAGCGATGCAGATAAAAGTATTTTATATATTATCATTTATTTAAACAATTTCTAAGTTAATAAATTGTACCTTTATTTTCAGGAGCAAGCTAAGAAAAATAAGGAATCATGTGTGCTTGTAAAATCTATCTTCAAAGCTTTGTATAAGTGGTTTTCACCACCATTAGTGTAATGGAGATTCCTTTTCAATGTCAAGAAGTGTTTTTATTTTTCTTGCAATAAATGTTTAGTTAGCTTTTCCTTGCTTTTGTGAGTACACCTTATGCAAAAAGCCAAAAAAATCACAAAATGGAAACCGTAAAAATGCCCCTTTTGCTTTTTAGTTGGTGTTTGTAAATGCATTTTTCATTCTCTTTCACAAATTCAAAAAGCCAAAAAAATATATAAAAGAGAAAAGGATAAAAAAAAAGTACTTGGATAGTTTCCCACTTTGTCATTAAACAAAAATCACAAAAGAAAGTTAGCATAGTAGTATTAGGTTAGTGTCGTCTTTTGCAAAGAAAAGAAAAGAAGAAAAAAAATGAAAAAAGCAAAAATCGCAAAAATAGAATAAAAGAAGTCAATTAAGGCCCAACTTTGTTTAGCCTCCGCATAGGATCGACCAGGATTCACTCAACTTAATCCAACTTGAGTTCCATAATAAAAATTAAATGTCCTAGTGTTAAGTACAAAATAAGCTACAATGACGTGTTTTTCAAACACAACTTTGGCATTTTATCTCACTCAGCAACTACTACATTTTTTACACGGTTGCTGGGGAGGCAAAGGGCCTTGGTTTAGCCTTAATTTCTCTGTAAATATTAGTGTCTAATCATCCTTTCCTTTGTTGTTTTGTTGTGTGTAGGTGGTTGCGAAGGAAATCCTGTGCACACATCGACTCATGGTGAAGACATAAAGGTAAGTTCCTTTTCACCGTTATCTTAAAAAAAAAAGAGCAAAAAAAATTGAAATATTCAAAATATCAAAAAAATTAAAAATAATTAAAAAAATATAAAATTTTAATAAAATTTTGACAAAAAATAGGCTACTCTACCTCATCTGAATTTCTATCAATACTTCAACCCATTCTTGCTTGTTTTGAGTTCGAATTGACTTTAAACCCTAACTTCAAAAATCATCCCAAGTTTAACTGAACCCCAAAAAGTTATGAAATCACATCAAGAGATAGCTTTAGTAATCATCTTTCATTTCCTACTGTTTTTACTTCAAAACTTACACTGTAGAATGTTTAAAAATTCCTATAGTGAGGGTCTATCAGCATTGAAACAGAGGCAGCCTTACTCTACCTTTGTGAAATTACATCAGTCAGCACACTTATCCAAATCCTTTGAAATCAGTGGCGTTAGAAATCTCTTGCAATCAACTATATCCAATAATTTTACAAAAATGTTGAATGAGTATAGCTAGATTGTTTGTTTGAAATTGTCTACAAGGGTCTGTTTACCTATTCGAGATCCATCAAAATTGAAAAATCATTTTAAAATCTTAAAACCCCTCTAAAATTCAGACAAAAATTGTTTTTAGGATCCTAATTGATAAAGGATTCAACACCCATCATTGGGACTTCACCTGATACTGATTTCAGCTCACCCAAGCAAGAACACTCGTTCAATCTATTAGAAGTTGCAAAACACTAGAGTGCTCCAACCTAGGTTTTTAATTCTTTTACAGACCCTACATTGATTGTTTGAGAAGACACCCTTGCATTGATTGGGTCGGCTTGTCTATCTAACTAAAATTGATTTGCATGGTCACCTACTAGCAACAACCTTTTAGGGCCACATAGAATAGTAGGAGCATGCTAATTACAAGGCAAAATACACACACTCATGTTTGCAATCCCTCATGCTCCTTTCAAGAAGCTAACAAGTGCAACCCAACAAAAGCACACTAACCTTGGAAAAATCCCTAAAACTCTCATATTAGTCTTTTGACTATCATCCTTTAGATTTGGCCCCTTGACTTAAATTTCCTAAATCAATCAGGTGTCTAGGACTGGGGAGTAGTGCCAAACAATCATGATAAGAGAGTACAAAGGAACCTTGCCGATGTGGGGAAGAACCTTCATTAACAAATCTGGTCTGATTAGTTTGGGAAAGATAAGTTAAGAATTTAAGTCTTGTGCGTGATTAGTCAGAACTCTAATCTTGAACCATTAACCCCAAGGTTAAATAGTGTTGCACTCAACACTTTCTGATACCTTGCCCCTTGTATGCAAGGTAGGAGGTCATTAAGACCTTAGTTATTAGGTCCCCTACAACCGCATCGTAGGTTGCCTACTTCAGCTCCCCCAACCATTTCTATCTCTTCTTCATCCTCCTCACCAATCACGGAGGAAGAAAACCCCCGTATCAAGAACGATCCCCTCACTCTCTTTAGAGTGCAACTCGCCACATCTGAGTGGCATCACAAGGAACAGATGGACAAAATCTTAAAAACCCTAGGGGATATGCAGAACTCGCCTCAAGGTGAGGAACCACGACAGTTGAGAGACTCCTACAACCCAGCTACACTCCAGCTGTGACCATTAGTTAGGATGGATGCTGAAGGAGATGTTTTCAAGCTTAAGCCTAATGTCGTAAGTTTGATACAGACTTATTTTCATGGTAACTCCCATGAAGACCTGTTCCAATACCTAAAAGATTTGGGACGTATTGCAGAAATAGTCTGTCCCTGGGATGTGGAACTTAGCATGGTAATGATGAAGCTCTTTCCCTTTTCTTTAAGGGATAAGGCTTCCTATTGGTTCAAATCCATAGGAAAACTAATCAATACATAGGTGGAGCTCCAAACTGAGTTCTTGCAAAAATTCTTCCCCTTTGGACGAGCTAATGCCATGAGGCATGCCATCACAACCTTTACCTAGACACCTAGAGAAAGACTTCATGATGCATGGGAAAGATTTCAAGATCTATTAAGGAAATGCTCACATCATGATATTCCCAAATGGCACTTGGCTCAAATTTTCTACCATGGGTTAGATGACACCCATAGGTATCTTGTAGATGCCTCAAGCGGCGAGAATTTCCTGGCCAAGGATGAAGAGAGTGCATTCAAGCTCTTTGAATCTTTGGCAGAAAACTCAATGAATGTCGCATCCATGAGTCAATTTAACAAGTCTAGCCACCTGAAAGCCACCGCTCATGAGGTTCGTCTTGAATCTTTCAAGGCTGACATGAACCTCATCACCTCGAAATTGGACAAGGTGGACTTGCTTGACAAGAAGCTGGATGAATTGATTCAGACCCGGTCTACCCCATCTAAAGGAGTCACACCTCTACATGCATCACTTTTCTCAAGCACCACCACCTAGACCTATGATCTTGACTCGAGATTCCTCTAGGCCATCTTCATCTACCTCATTAAGGGCTACATCCTTTTAGGAGTAAGTAAACAACATGGAATTAGTTACAATTGAGTAGAGTTATGTACACAACTCTAATTATGATGTCTATTCTAATGATGACACTGCATCAATTGCATCTTCAGCCTATGCAAACGTAAATGTTGTGTAGGGGTATGGGTGCAACAACCCATACTCTGAGACATATAACCCTGGATGGGATTAGCACCCCAACTTATCATGGGGTGGACATAACACCAAACTAGCCTATGTCACTCAACCTTACTAGCAACCCAAGTTTTATGGAATGCAAGCTCCTACCTATCCCAGTCAACCATATCAACAGCCCTTCTAGTAGCAAACCAGACCACCCCTTATGCAGAACTATAGGGAGAACCCTCAACACCCACCGTAAAAATTCGACCTTACGGAGAACATACAAAAGGCCTTGCTACAAATGGACAGGTAGTATAGGGCTATTGATGGGAACACCATCATGAGCCCTAACTAGTTCATTTTGACTCATGAAAGAGAACAAAAGCTCCTACATAACCAACTAGAGGTCCTAATTTAATGAATAACCATTTTAAGATAAAAGCAAGAAACAAGGGGTAAAACTATAATTTTACCGTTGAGTGCAACAATGGATTTTCTCATGAGATAAACACAGGTCAAATGGTATTAACAAGATAAAAAGTGGGCTGGTTCAAATAGAAAAGGGTTCGTGTGAATTCTGGGAATTAAATGACTTCTTGTAACCCTAAAACAGACCCACTTGATTTAACAAGGTTCTGATCAGGATAAAATTCACCTAAATCCTCTAAAAATAATATAAAAATATTCTCTAAGGTTTATAACCTTCAATTTGGCCATGGGAACCTATTTTGACCTAGAATGTGGTCTCAGACAAATATTTGCCGTAAATTGGGGTTTTACGTAAATTTCCCAGTCAAACATGGTCAAACCCAAAATCTAACCTCACCATTGGATTCCTTTGATCCAAATTAGGTTTGTACCAAAATTTGGACCTAAGGGAAATTCATCTTGACCCACTTTGCAAATAGGTCCAGCCCAATTACATTTCCACCCCTATATTTCAAAAACCCTTACGTTTGACCCCCTATCTTCTTCTTTGTTCTTTACAATTAGGTCTCTCCACCATTATAGCGGAGGGAATCCTATTCCGGCAAGCTTGCAAGGGCAATTTCTCTCTGATCTCTCAGAGAATCCCCTTCAAAATTGAAAAGGAGATTCTCTGAGAAATCTCCTCCAATGTGAACCCAATTAGAAGCCTTATTTGGTACCCAATCTCTCATGTGAATGCATGAGAGATTTGGGTCTCTCTCGAGTCTCCTTTGCCGACGAACTTGCCATGCCTGGAAGCTTGGCTTCCAAGCACAAACCCAACCTCCAGAGCCTATTTAAGAGACCCCAATTCGCCCCACATCTCCCAAGCTTGAATTCAGCAGGAGAAACCCCTCAATTTTGTCTCTCCTCCTTCGGTTGATTTGCTCATCAAGCTCCAACAACTTCTCCCACTCTCCCTCGTTGCCTAGCCACAATACCGATGGCAGGTTCCTCTTCCTCTCGCTCGTCCATGTCGCGCCGCACCAGCCGACGCTCCTACATCCCCTTCATCCTCGCCAACCTTCCTCACTGAGCACCTTCTTCTCCGACATTGGCGATACACACAGACGCCATCCCTGCCTCCCCCTTCGTCTCTTCACTCCCAGATAAGTCCTCTCACCCTCTACTCCCTTTCCCCCCTCTTTATTTCCCTCGAACAACTACTGCCGCACTCCACCACCAACATCCCCTTCACCTTTGGCCACCACTCCGACGAGTTTGCTCCACCTCCACAGACCACCTCCCTCCTTGTCGACCAGTCCACAAGCATCGCCCCAACTCACTGATCATAACCCCCCACTCACAACACTCTGCCACTCACCCACAAGTGCCCTCGAACACACCCACACACACAGCCGCAGTATGCCCTAGGCATGCTACCTTAGGCGGTCCCACACCACGCCAACCACCTCTGCATGTTCGCCACACCTTGGCGAAGCTCCCTGAGCTTTTTAACACAACCGCAAGGCTGCTTGTGTGATTTCAGGTCCAAAGGTTCGCCGCCATTGGCGCATGGCTAGAAGCTTGCTTGCTAGCTTCCCTAGGCCGTGTCCACTTCAGGATCCAGTCCCAGGTCGTGCGGGGCACTCCCGCAAACATCCCCAGGTGATCAGTTGAAGCCAGGAGCCATCACTACAGCTGTAATTGAACGAAGACACTCGGCTGCAGGCACGTTTGAAAGAGGGTGGGAAGTTAGTCCCACCTCGGAAAGTTGCAAAGCACTGCACTTGCATAAAAGGAATTTCTGCATTGGGCTGATTGCCTCCAACTCATGGGGTAAGGTCCCCTCTCACCCGACCCGAGGCGTCATCCGCGATCACACCCTATGGACCTGGTGACTAGACCCGACCTCACACCTCGCCCACCACTGCATGCCAGTGGGCCTAGTCCCGGGCGCGTACTTGACCTGATTACCCGAGAAGTGGCTCTGGGAGAGCAAACCTAAGAGAGAAAGGAGAGAAGAGAGATCGCGTGGGTAGGGGTAGGTTTTGCTCTGCAGGCCGAAGAAAAAGAAGAAAGAGAAGGTGAAGGAGGAAGCCGAAGTCAAAAACTAAGGCAGGAGAAGGGTTGCAGCAGAGAGAAGAAGGAAAAGGCTAAGGCAGAAGAAGGAGCTAAAGGAAAGAGTAAGGAAGGCAGAAAAAGAAAGAGAAGGAAGGAACTGAAGAAAGAAGAAGCTGAAGGCAACCGAGACAAAGAAGAAGGCAAAGGAAGAGAAAGCTAAGGCAAGGAAGCTGCAGACAAAATCAGAAGAGGAAGAAAGAAGAAGACAAAGAAGAAGAATAAGGAAGGAGCTGCCAGAGAATAGGAGAAGCAGAAGAAAGAAGAAAGATCAAGCACTGTAGCATCATTTTAAGGCGTCTGATTCACAAATCAGACGTCCAATTTTGTGCTTTATTCACATATATTGGTTCCTTTAATATTTTGTGCTTACATTTATTCCTATCTTTTTGCACTATAACATTGATCTTATTGCATATTATATTCTTTCAAATTTTCAAGTTGTGACCTTGATTTCTAAACCCTAATCTTCTCCCTATGTTCGATCTCGGACTTTAAAATTCGAGTAATAAATTGTATTTGTTTTGAACGCTTTTTTGACTGTACTACAACATGACCTTTTTAAAACTCGATCAAGCATCCCAAACAACTATCACAGAGACTTTAGCAACACAGGTCAATCAGTTATGTTAAGAGAATCGACCTCAAGGAACCTTACCATCTCAGCCAGTGCAAAACCCTATATGCATTCCTTATGCCCCGCCTAGACCTAATGGTCCCCAAGGATAGGCTCATGTTGTATTGCAAGCACCTCCCTAATCACCTGGATTTCTATCACCTTAAGGACCACCTGTACCTAACCCTTCTGCTCCTACTGCACCATATGAGCCACAAGCTAACACTAGTGCAATGACTTTGAGGAGTGGAAAAACTACCAAGGAGCCCAGCCCAAGGAAAGAATCAGGCCCATTAAACCCACCATCAAAGGAATTTGAACATTTAGAGAATGAAAAGAGCAAGGAAAGAAAAGAGAAGGAAGTAATGGCCAACCTAGAAGTTCCAATTCCTGTGCCCTTTCCTAAGGCTTTGACTAAAGAAATTAAGAAAAGAGGGAAGGGCACTAAACACATTGATGAATTGAAGTCCATGTTTAAAGATGTACATATACAAGTACCTTTATTAGATGCCATTGATTATATTCCCACTATAGCTAGATTTTTCAAAGAATACTGTACCCCCAAGCGCTAGTCCAAGAAGGTTGGTAAGGCGGCCTTATCTTATCTCAACAAGCAAGTGCTATTTTACTGAGTGATCTACTGTGTAAAGAACCCAGGAGCTCCATTGATTTCCTGTAAATTACATGATGCTCCATTTGATAGGGCCCTTTTAGATCTAGGGTCATTAATCACCACAAAAAATGGCCTTTAGTAATGAATTAAATAGTGGTATATAATGCATTTGCCACTAATTCCTTAGATTTAGTGGAAAATTTTTTGTATTTGTCACTATAACATTTTGTCAAGCGACAATTAGTAATAGTAGCAAATATATTTGCCGCTATTGACTTTGATTTAGTGGTAATTGTTATTTATGCCACTATAATATTTTTGTCAAATGACATTTTGCATTAGTGGCAAATATATTTGCCACTATAGTCTTTGATTTAGTGGTAATTTTACTTATGTTACTATAATATCTTTTTTGAATGATAAATTAATGTAAATGAAATGAGGCCACCATTTCATCTTCAACATTTATTTAATAACATAGGGAAAAGCTAAATTGAAACTTATCCCTTCAAATAAGAAAAAAACTTTTGATTTCATTTAATTGAGATACATGTAGGTGTGAATTAGAGCAATGTGTACAAAAAAATAGTCAATAGTGGCAAAGAATAGTGGCATATAATACATTTGCCACTATTACTTTAGATTTAGCATTAAACTTTTTATATATGCAACTATAATATTTTTGTGGATGACAATTAATTCTAGTGACAAATATATATACCGCTATATATATATATATTAAAGACAAAAAGGTTATATGCCACTATGATTAACATTAGTGGCAAAAATTTTTACCTTAAAAATATACAAAGTATATTATTATTCTAATCATTTAAAAGTAATCAATGATAATAAAAATTTATGTAACTAAAAATACTGTGATAAATAATAATTAATATTAATGATAACTATATGTACCACCACTATTAGAAAAATTAATTTTGATCATATATATTTGATCACGATTTATAGAATCATGACAAAAAAATAACCTATAATTGTGATTTTAGGTTCCGATCTGCTATCGTCCCCGTAGGATTTCTTATTCTTTTAAAAAAAAATAATTATGATTTTAGGTGAAAGTATGATAAAAAGAAAATAAAAAGTAAACTTTTTATTACGATTACGAATTGTGACAAAATAATAAGCTATCTCCAAAAAAATAAAAAATAAAAAAATAAAAATTGAGCACTTCGGTCACAACTTTAAAATCATGGTAAAAATCCCATGTTACGATTCCACAGGCATAACCAAAAGTTCTTTTTAAATTTAAAAAATATATATTTTCCCTCCCCTTCGCCTCTGCATCCCCGGCCCTTCCGCCAAACCCTATGTTGTCGCCCCGCCCTCCCCATCCTCCTTGCCTTCGCTCGCCTCCACCATTACCTATACATCATTCCTCTTCACCCTTCTCCTCCGCATCCCCTCCCCTACCCCGACCCAAACCTTTCCTCACCCACCACTTTGCACCTCCTCCACCATACCGCTACCCTTCACCTCCTCCTCCACCACACCACCACCCTTCACCTCCTCCTCCACCACACCACCACCCTTCACCTCCTCCTCCACCGCCCCACCACCTCCTTCACCACTCCCCTGCCCCCACCGTCTAGCATGTGGCTCTTTACGCCCCCCACCTACACGACCCGCCACCGCCACCACCAAGTCCCTTCATGCAGAACTAGTGGACCGTGAGGGTCTTCCCCAAGGCAGGGAAGGGCTACTCGCTCTCCATCAGGGAGGGGCAGGTCATCATCGCCAAGGCCAATCACCTTGACCCTTACCAGGTAATTATATTTAAAGATCGATCCATGCAAATTGAAGGTTGGTTCGCCTTTTGCTGCGACTTGGGTACGTAGTTGTTGTTGGTTTACTTAATTTTCCCTCATGGCATGGGTGTTGGGTATTAATCTTAATTTAAGTTGTATTAATGTCTCCTCCTCAGCACTGGATCAAAGATGAGAGGTACATTACGAAGGTGAAGGACAAGGAGGACCACCCGAGCTTCGCCCTCGTGAACAAGGTCACCGGGGAGGCCATCAAGCACTGCATTGGGGCGACCCAACCGGTTAGTTGCGGAGCTCCTCCAAGCCTTCTTGGATTGTTTTATCTAGTCAGTTTTAGTTCCTCTTTAATTATGTTGTGCTCGACAAGGAAGGGTGAAAAGAAGGGAGGTTAATTATTTCGGAGCTTTACGGAATACACGAAACCCTTCTCCACATCCCACAAAACCCACCTCGCCCTCGCATCCGCACATTGTTGCCCCCTCCTCATCCTCCTCGCCCTCCTCTGTTACCTTTACATCACCTTCCTCCGGCCCACCTACAACCTGTCACTGCTACATCTCTGCCACCGCTACATCGCTGCCACCTTCGTTACTGCTATGTTGCTGTTGCCTCACCACTTGATGTTGTTGTTGTACAGTATGACTCCTAATAGCATCACACCATTATTCATCTTGCTACTTATCTTGTTTCACAATTTTAGAACCATCGATTTTATCAATGTTCAAGTGATGATTCTCTTCATTAATTTTATCTTTTTGCTTCTGTTCTACATCCCCATTCTTTGCAAATATGAGTAAATGGGTTGCTGCTCTTCACTTCTCTTACTCTATCCAGAACAATACTCCTATTGAATCCTCTGTTGCTGCATAAGAAACCCATTAGTTTGCTACCCACTTAGCTGTTGCTTCACAACTTTCTTCTGCAATTGCTGATGCTTGTGTTCAAAATTTGCTTGTCTCTGCCCATATTGCTCTTGCTGCCCAATTTGTTACCTACAATTATTCACATGGTCTTGCTACCCTCCACAAACTTGAAAATCAAGCTACCGCTATCCAACTCCCTTTTTATGCCATTTTGTGTTGCTGCCCATGCTATTTTTGTTGCCCAATTTCATATTATTGCTCACAAATGTTTACATGCTCTTGCTGCTATCCAACTCCCTTATGCAGCCATTTATGTTGCTACCCATTCCCCTTCTTATTAACGTGCTTCCCAACCTGCCCATCCATCCCAATTTTATGGCCAAATTGAAATGGCTGCTGCTACCAATTGTCAGATTTATCTCCATTTTGAAATTGCTACTGTTGCCCATTAGTACCACTATTGGAAGTACCAAAGTTCTTATCCCCTCCATTCTTCTTCCTACAATCCTCATATGTGTGACCAATCATGGTACAATAAGAAGAAAATTTGGGAAGCTTCTTGTAGATAATTTATTATTTAAAAATCTGCTTGTCACCATTGTTGATCCATAAAGCATCTGGAAGAGATTTAGATAAATCAATCTCAACTAACATTCTTGGATACCCAGACCGTACTAGATCAAATATGTCTGTATCAAGGCCAATAAAATTTCCAATTACATTAGCAATGGATTGCATAACACCTCTATTGCAAAAATGCAAATTCAGGCCGGCAAACCAACCCAAATTGGATATATGGACGACCCTTTTACCATCAATTATGCAACCATCCTTCGAAAAGGCTCAAACCATGTATCTAATTAGAACATGTCTTGAATCAATAGGTCCAAGAGAGAACTCCTTTCAATCCTTAACTTGCTTTGATTTCATTCCAAATGTAAGTCAAATCTGACAGTAGAATTACCCAATTTGCTTTAATTGGTCAGAATTCCTCATTTAAGAGGTGATTTTGTGAATATTCTTTTTACTTTATTTTTTATTGATATGTTTTTGTTGCTGACAAAGTTGATTTGGTTTTTCCAACTAGCTCAGCAAGATTTCTAGTTTGATTGCTAAGCACATGGAAGATATGGGAGCTGATGTTTAATTACCACTGATTTATTCCACAAAGAAGTCATTTTCATCCAATTTATTTCTTTTCGTTTGCCAACAAAGAAGTCATTGTCATCCAATTTATTTCTTTTCGTTTGCCACTGGTTGTGTCTTAAATTGTGGGATGGACAATTATTCTATCAATGTAAATTCTATTGGTATAATATGTGGTACTTGTGGAGATGGAAAGGAATGCATTGTACTTATAACTCCAAATAATTCACAAAAGATTGAGGTGAATGATGCCATATCTTTAGGTCTTGCTTATGCAATCTTCTCTCTTCTTAGCAAACTTACATGGCTTGCAAAGGACATTGTGTGGGTAGCTTCAGATTCACTGTTTGGAGAACATGCTGCAGTCAGTTCTTGGCTAATGAATACCAAAATCCCAATTATTTTGGCGAGTTTAAGAATGCGAAGTCAGTATGTGCAGTGAAAAGTATGCTGCAAAGCAGTTGGTGAATAATTCATCTGAAACAGGAATATTCGATGCTTTTAAACGTGCTGGAACCATAGCCGTCGGACATGTTATTAAGGTTGTTGATAAGAAGGAAGAAAGTGATAGTATTACCATATATTCTGAAGCTTCAAATGGACAAATGGCTACCTTAGATCTTTTCAATATTATTCGCTATCTAGTAGTTCATCGATAGGCCTTCCATGTAAAGGTTGGTTCTATGAGTGCTCTATGTAATTGGGCTTGGCTTAATTTTCTTGGTAGATCATTGGACTGGATAAGCTTTATGGCTGCTAGTTTAAATGCCAAATGGATTTGGGCATCCTGGCTTCAGATTATGTTGAGGGAACAACTACAATTGCAAGTTCTATTTACAATCAGGTGATCTTAATCAGCATCCTATGAACTCATCGTTTCTTTCATTTCTCGTTTATGTTTAGTGCTTAGTTCAAAGAGCCTTGTGATAATGCTTCATGCACTGCTTTAACAGGCACTTGGTGTGCTTACTGTTCCACATGGTGCGTTCTGGGATTACCAGGTTGATGCAATTACCTTAGAAATTTCTCCTAGGATTCCACTCTACAAGGACCTTGGACAACTGGTAGTGCTCCTAAGAGGTGGCAGGTTAGGGATAAAAAAGATATTTATGCATCGAATATTCTTTTAGTTTTTCTATCATTTAGGAGTTATTCTTTTCTTTTTGCTCAAATGAGTAGTCTCCATAGCAAAATATGATCATGTCTATGGGTAATTAGATCTTCATAAGAAGGTTCAGAAATCATCTTTTTTTTTTTTCGTGGGAGCCATGATATAATTTTTCTTGCACAATATGTGCATTTTCTATTGTCTACTTGGAGATTAGCATTGGTTTTCTTTTCTTTTTCTTTTTTTTGCATTAATGTTTATTCCCTTGCATTCACACAAAGAATCATGCATAATGCTTTGGACAATCTCAATGAATGTTGTATGTTCTTTGTGTTATTTCCCTTATTTATTGGTAATACTCCCTTTTTACTAAGCAAGTCTGGAGAAGAGTGGATGCTAAGAGGAACACTATGGGTGAAAATATGGGACTTTTAAATGATAATGCTACAAGTTGTTAGAGTTTAAACAACAAATGAACGATGGGTAGCATCAATTCAATGGCAGCATCAGATTGAAGGACAATATATTTTTTATGAGCAGCAACAGCAACATTTTGTTCGAAAGGAGAAGATTTCATCTCTTGACAAGGAAAGAAATTCATGGTAGAGTTCTAATTCAAGGATGAATTCTCTATACATCAAACAAAACAAATTGAATAACTTCAGCAGGTCATTTTAACTTCAAGCAACACTAATGCCAAAATAAAGCTTGAATATTCACTACAAAAAGGAGCTATATTCTTATTATTGTGTATGCATGTAGCAAAAAAAACATACATATTTTAGAAGCTTGTATTTGGAAAGAATCTCAGATTTCATGGCCATAGATCTTCAATTTGTTGTAGTGCTTGGTTCAAATTAGTGACATGGCTTGAGGGGCGTGCTCTAGATCTGAAAGCTTGTGCCAGGGATGAGTAGCGATACCGGCATGAGTAGCTTCTGATTAGGTGTGGTGGTGCTTGGTTGGCAGCACATCTAATCAGGCTAGATCTATGTGGGTGCATGGTCTAGGGCCGTTGATTAGCTTTGACTCCCTAGAGCATATTTGAGAAGTAGCAGGTTGATGATGAAGATTTGAAAGTGTTGCATTGAATCCAGCTTTGAAGTTCAAGTATTTTCAACTCTGGTGGTTTTGTTGCGAGAAGATTGATGGATTTTAATTGGACAATGATTGTTCAACTTTGGTTACTGGTTGTTGCATGAGTTTGGGAATATTTCAAATCTCTTGATTCTTGCTGTTGGAGTTGTGTTTAATGGGTTCCATGAAGAGGGTAGGGATAAGGACATCTTTCTTACAATAATCTCTCAAGAAGCTTACCTTCATGGATCAAAGAGAGATTTGAAATTGTACGAAGCAAAATGAAAACTTGAGCAGACTTGGGATCTAGTGTTTGTATACTTTAGCATTTGAACAACTATATGCACTTGAAAATTTTATAGATATGGATATTATATTGATTCAAATGTGAACAAGTAAATTGAATTACCTTCTTTTTTGTTTCTTCTCAGGAATCTAGGAATCTGATAGCGAACAACTTCATCTTTGATGATTCTTACAGGTTAACACAAGTACTTTTGCTTGATATTTGAAACTCATATTTCCAATCATTAATTTTTTTCACCGACATGAAGTTTCAGTCATTTTGCATTTGTTCTTCAGCGAGTTGGTTGGCCTCAGGTGCTTATAAAGCAATTTTCTGTGCTTCCTTGGTTCTTTAGCATGTAAGTTACAAGAAGATGTTTAGTAGTCATGATCCATTACTTTAAAAAGCTTCTATCAAATTTAATAATTTTAGTGTGCTTACATATTAATAAGATCATTGGATAATTGAGGTAGAGTTGACTTCTGTATAATGGTTATCCATGCAAGAATGTATGACATGATATATGAACCAACCTTGTGAGACACCTAATTTATAGTTTTGAATGCTTACTCAACATCATTATCTGGGGCATATAGTTACTACCATTTCTAGCTAGATCTTTTTTCTGAAACAGGTTACTTTGGATGATATCTTTGATCAAGAAGGTTACTTTCAATTATGGTTACATTCTGTTTTTTGCTTTTTTTTGTCAAGAATTATGGCTATACTAGGTATGTCAATTAACATTTTCATGAGACAAGGTTTAAAATTTCCTCTTGACACACTGCAAGAAGATGGTATTACAAAATATTATTTCTCCACCAAATACAATGTCTTACTATCTTCTATTTGACTGCAGAATGTTGATGGTGTTAATTGCAATCACGTGAAGGTTGCTGATTGTTATTCGTGGCAACAAAATCTAATGTATCACCATCACTTGTTTTGGAGCTCTTACAAAGGATTGATCATACTTTGACTCTGATGGAGAATTTTTTGTGATGAGCTACTGGATGATCTAAGAGTTCAAGCCTCCATTCCATATAAATGCATTAATAGTAGAAGTAGGATCTTATTGGACTAAATTCACATTGAAAATTCGTGTTGATTTCCCTTCAAGTATCACTGCAAATTCTATTATAGTATAGATGCCACTGCCAACTTAATTACTCCACTAGAGTTATCTTTGAACTAGAGGATAGATAATTGAATAAAAGAAGGAAACAAAAAATTGGAATGGAGCTTGAAAAAGATAGTAGGTGGCTCTAAGCATACACTTCATGCAAAGCTAACATTTTCGCAAAAATCTCATATGAACCTCTTCAAGGGGCTAGTAGTTTCATGTCTAGATGATATGCTTGACATGAAGTGGACTGCACCTAATGAAGAGGTAAATGATTTTCTTTTTCTTTTTTTTAGTTGTTTTGTACATGTGCTTTTAGAATTTAGTGAATGTCATGGTTTTTATTCCCATAGGGGTAAAATCATTTATTTTCCAAATCAAAAACTTTTTTTTGGAGATTGTTCTTTGTTCTAAATTCTCTTGATGTCTATAATTATTTTTATAGGTTAAAATCCTTCTTCAAGTTTGCTCCAAGCCTATCAGCACCTATTAAAAGAAAGGTACATGATTTACTATTGTATTGAACATGATGTTGTTGCCAGTGTAGTCATCATTTACTTATTATGCACTATTTTTGGGTTAAAAAGCTAATTGCATTATTAAACAACTCTATGCAATATAGGTGCTTTGACTACGATGATTGTAATGGCATCCTACAAAGAAATGCACCAATTTTATGCTTTGACTACGAAATATAGAAATTAGAACACCAATTTTATGCTTTTAAAATGCATATTTCATTCTATTCTTAGCTGCAGACACTCTCATACCTAAATGCATGCCTCGTAAGTACCCATGCAATGTCGGGTGCATTCTAGGGCTATTCCAAGGGATTGTGACAAATTAAAATTTAAATGAATTATATGATGTACTTGATGGAAATCAATCTCTTTGTACATTCTTCATTCTTTGGTATGCTTCTGTCACTTGGGATTTGCCTTCCATGTCCAAGGTATAGAAGAAAAAATAGTATTTGGTTTATAGTTGATTGAATTTGTGTTATCTTCTTTTGCCATAATTTTCAGGTTTTGGTGACAGAGACGGTGTTGTTGGTTGAGAGAAGAATGTACACGATGGATGGGATAACCATGGGTGGGTTTATATTTTAGCTAGGATAGCTTTCTTTCTATGGGTATGGCTTACCTCTTTTATGCATTAGCAAATTGTCTATCCTTGGAATATCACATAATTCATTGACTTTTGAAGGTTGCCATGCTTAATCTTGTTAGCATTTCATCTACTTGGGTGCTTATTCTTGATGTTATGGACAATGAGATTTACATGATACCAGATCGTTAGTGTTGAAATAAATTGGATATTTATATTTATCTGAGTTGGCATTTTTTACATCAATAGTCTAATTCAAGATTGTTTGGAGTTGGTGGTGCTGGTGCAACACGTCATTTTTTTGGCTCAATATTTGCTACATCATTAGCTTGGTTAGGCCCATTTATGGATTTATTTCCATGCTACTTTCTATTTTATTATTCGTTAATGACCTACAATAGCTTGAGATTCAAGATGTGCTCCCTGTAGATTTACTCCTATATACAAGGAGTAATTATGACATAGATCCTTTTTGGGAAAAGCATCTTATGATCCTACTCGATGTCCCCTTCAAAAAAAGTTCTTACTAAATATGGCTTTCGCAATAGTAAATGTGTATTTTAAACTATTTTTGCATTAGTTGGATGCGTCATCAATGTTTTTAGACTTAAGTAGTATCATTCTGTGTATATAAAAAAAAATAATAGAATCATATCCAGCAAAACTTTTTCAACCCTAAATTTTTGATTTTAAGATCATGGAAGGAAATTTACATGTTTGCATTGACGTGTCTAAAACTTTGTCATAGCTATTTATTGGGACTAGTGGTTTTCTGAGGCAACACAAGTAATGGCTCTTCAAGGTATTGAGATATTGCTTTATCTCATTGAAATTTAATTAAAACCACAAGATGAAGGGCTTGATTCTTAGGGACACTAAAAGCGAGAGATGTAAGGGCATGTTGGTTCCAACCTGGTATATCCCTTCCCTTCAATGAAGTCATCCACGTATTTGATTGTTTCATATTTCATCATGGTCATCTCTTCTTTTCATAAATGTAGGATCCTCTTGTGGCAATTGGCTTCCAGATTAAGCAAGATTAAGCTGATCTTCTAAAGCTAGAGTTGGCAGGCTTGCAAATGTCAAATCACATGGCTATATTCAACCTAATGAAGTTTGCAGGCTACAAAAGGAAAATGGGAAGGAGGCTAACGAGAGGTATGAGCTGCTTATGAAAGATATTCAGCAATTGGAAAGTTGAAATTAGATCTATAGAAGGTACAATATGTCATGTGCGAACTCATTGTATTTTTATTCTTTCTGTATTTTTCTTCTCTTGAATCACCCTTAAGTGGGGAATATGTACTTTAATGATCTGGGAAGTCAATAAAAGGGACTTTGTACTCAGGGCCCTATTTTTTGTGCTTGCCAAAAAAATTTATTTCTTAATAATGAATAAAATTAAATTGTATAAGTATCATTAAAGTGAATCAACAGTGGCAATTTAATTGCAAAAGATAGTGTCATTAAAGTAAATAATTAGCGACGATTTAGTGGCATAAGAAAACGTCATTAAAGTAAATCAACAGTGACGATTTAGAGACAAATAATTGCTACTAAATAATATCAATAGTGGCAATTAAATGGTAAAATAAAGTATCACTAAAGTAAATCAATAGTTGCAATTTAGTGATAAAAAAAAGGTTATTAGATGAAGTATATAGTGACACTAATAGTATCAATTAAATTGTCACTAATATAAATCGATAGTGGCAAAATAATGATAAATAAATTGCTACTAAAGAAGGTCATTAGTGACAATATTTGCAATAATTAAAGTGCCGCTAATACCATTGATTTAGTGATAATTGTATAATTGCCGCTAAGCTTTTAGTGACGCCAACGAAGGCAGCGATTAAGCGATAATTATTTAAGTGTCACTAATTATATATAGCGGTAAATATAATGCCTATAGTAACAAATATTAAATGTCGCTAAAGGTAATTTTTTTGTAGTGAATCAATCTAACCCTCATTGCAGTGTATGATAGATTTCAATTTGGGGAACTAAAATTGACTTTTGTTACAATCCAACTAGCTAATCAAACAATCAAGGTGTTGCAGGCAATAGTGGAAAATGTAATTGTAAAAGTAAATGGATTCTGTTTCCCTGTAGACTTTTTTATGCTAGACATAGAAGTCTTGATTGATCTGAAGGAAGCTCCTATAATTCTAGGTCATCCATTCTTGGCGACTGCCGGGGCAAACATTGATTGTCTAGCAGGATGTATGGAAATAGCCCTAGGAGATCATAAATTAAGGATGGATATTTTCTGGGCAACCAAGAACTTTGACTATGATAGAATAGATGATGAATTTGAAGATGATGATCAAGAATTTCGTGCTAACATTGGGATGCTTTACATTGATCCAGTTGGCCATTCACTTGGGATGCCTGACTTTATAACATTAAAAGGGATTTCGCAAAATTTCTAGGCATAACCCAAGGAGATATTTGTGATTCTAATTACCCTCCTCACATCACCCCTGACAATTTAGTGGACCTGGACTCAACCTCTCACATGGAATTACCAACATTGACCTTGGAAGATAACACAACTACACCATACTATGTCACAAAGGTAGACGACATGGAATCAAGCCCCGAACAAGGTTGTCTCGCAAGTGTAGCCTCTGTGAGACCTTTAGCAACCATCAACTCAATGATCCTACTTGATTTTGACGAATATCAAGATAATCCCTTACAAATCTCGCACCAAGAACAATTCCCTCAAAGCATTACCGAACCTTCTTCACCAGTGCTAGAACTCAAGCCTCTACCAAAGTATGTGTTCTTAGGTGAACAGGAAACCCTTCCTGTGATCATGAACTCATGACTCACCCAAGAGCAAGAGAGACAACTTATAACAATCTTAAAGGAACACAAGGCTTCTATCGGGTGGAGAATTTCAGACCTTAAGGGAATTCACCCTCCTATTGTACACACTGTATTTACACTGAAGAAGGGGCAAAACCTTCTAGACAACCCCAAAGAAGACTAAATCCTAATATACTAGAGGTTGTCAAGAACGAGATCATTAAGTTAAATGCCGACATCATTTACCCAAACGATCTCAGACAGTCAATGGGTAAGCCTTATCCAAAATATACCCAAGAAGGCAAGACTTACTTTTATTAAAACAAAAGATGGTGAATCCATCCCCACCCACACCACCTCTTCTTAATAGGTGTGTATAGACTATAGGAAACTTAACTCAGCAACCAAGAAAGACCATTTTCCATTACCATTCATTAACCAAATTTTGGAAAGTCCTTATAGGCAAAAGTTTTTCTATTTCTTGGATGGGTACTCGGGATACAACCAAGTAGCCATCAGTCCTAAGGATGAAGACAAGGCCACATTCACATGCCCTTTTGGTACTTTTGCATTTAAAAGAATGTTCGGTTTATGCAATGCTCTAGGGACATTTTAGCATTGCATGATGGCTATATTTTCTGATATGATAAGGGATTACATCGAGGTCTTTATGGATGATTTCTCTGTATTTGGAGATGAGTTTCCAACTTGTCTAGCAAATCTAGCCAAAAGCTTGAGAAGATGTATAGATGTGAACCTAGTACTTTCATGGGAAAAGAGCCATTTTATGGTGCAAGATGGAATAGCACAAGGACATAAAATTTCAGAGAAAGGATTAGAAGTTGACTGAGCAAAATTGGATGTGATTTCCAAGTTACCACCACCAGCTTCAGTCCAAGAAATCAGATCTTTCTTGGGACATGTTAAGTTTTATAGACGTTTTATAAAGGATTTCTCTAAGATAGCCCCACCCTTGACTAAAGTCCTTTCAAATGATGTCCCATTTGAATTTAGCAAGGATTGTCTTAAATCCTTTACTATCCTCAGAAATGTTGTCATTGACTCTCCTATCCTTCAACCCCCAGATTGGTCTCTTGATTTTGAAATAATGTGTGATGCCTCTGACTATGTAGTAGGGGTAGTTTTGGGACAAAGACGAGACAAAAGACCCCGCATCATTTATTATGCCAGTAAGATGCTGAATGAAGCTCAGCGTAATTAAACAATTACTGTAAAGGAGCAGTTGGCCATTCTTTTTGGGTTGGAGAAATTTAGACCTCCTAAGGTCAAAAGTGATTATTTATACCGACCATTTTGCCCTCCAGTATTTATTAGCTAAGAAGGATGCCAAATCACGTCTTATTAGATAGATCTTTCTGCTCCAATAATTTGATATTGAAATAAGGGATAAAGCTAGAGCTCAAAACATGGTTGCTAACTACCTTTCTAGACTTGACCCAACTCCTATTCCATCTTCTCTACTGATTAATGAAAAGTTCCCTAATGAAAGTATATTAGTCATTGACTCATGTGAGCTTCCCTAGTTTGCAGACATTGCAAACTATTTGGTCTCTGAGAAATGCCTCCGAGAATGACAAAGGACTAGGTGCTTAAATTTCTTGCTAAAGCCAAATATTACTTTTGGGATGACCCATTGTTATTCCAACTAGGGTCAGACCAAGTCATCAAAGGTGCATCCCTAAATTAGAAACAAAAAGTATTCTATCTTTCTGCCAAAGCAAAGCCTGTGGAGGCCATTTTTTAGGAAGAAAAACTGCTGCAAAGTTTTTGCAGTCAAGATTCTTTTGGCCATTTTTACTTAAAGATGCACATAATTTTGCCCGAGGTTCCCAGTGATGCTAGACATTGGGTTCCATGACTAGGAGGGACATGATGCCCCTCCAGCCAATCTTGCTTGTGGAAGTTTTTGATGTTTGGGGAATCATTTTATGGGCCCCTTTTCGAACTCTCATGACTTCGAGTATATTTTGTTGGTCATAGACTATGTTTCTAAATGGGTCAAATTCATCCTGACAAGACATGTCAATCACAAAACTATTATTCATTTTGTCTGGGAAAACATCTTTGCCAGATTCAGTATTCCTCACACACTGATTAGCCACGACAGTAGTCATTTTGTGCATGCCCATTTCAAATTCCTATTGAAAAAGTATAGGGTAAACCATCGCATTTCTACCCCATACCACAGAAATGAATGGGCAGGCAGAGGTCTCAAAAGGACAAATCAAGGAAATTTTACAAAAACAGTGAGACCCAACAAAAAAGATTGGTCCGAGAGGTTAATTGACGCACTTTGGGCATATCGAACTGCTTACAAGGCTCCCTTGGGGATGTCACCATAGAAATTAGTTTATGGGAAGCCTTGTCCTCTACCAATGGAAATAGAACATCGATCATTTTGGGCAGTTAAAAAGTGTAATTTGGATATAAAAGGAGGTCAGCATAGGAAATTGCGGCTATCAAAACTAGAAGAAATTAGGAGGGAATCTTATGAGAATGCAAGGATTTATAAGGACAATTTAAAAGCCTTCCATGATAAGAATATTCAAAGAAAGCATTTTTGGCCAAACTAAGCAGTTTGGTTATTTGATGCTAGGCTCAAACTATTCCTGGGGAAATTAAAATTAAAGTAGTCTAGACCCTATCATGTTGTGACCCCATACGACAATGGGACAGTCCAGATCCAAGACCCCAAGACTAGGCATATATTCATCATTAATAGACAAAGATTAAAGCTTGTTATTGCCTAGGAACCCTCACTTCTCGAAGAAACAATTGATCTTATTGAGGGTTGATATTCTAAATTTTCGCCTAGTTGGGTGCATTCAATTTAGCCCTTGTTGGGAGGTAACTAACACACCTGTGTAAATATTCCATTTTTATTTTCTTCTCTAGGTATTGGAAGTAATAACAAAACAAGCAAAACAAATTCAGGTGATATCTATTCCTCTATGTCTTTGTTTTAAATTTTGCATGAGGACATGCTCATATTTAGGCATGGAGGAATGGGTAGGGTAAAAGATTAAACTTTGTGCCAATATCTAGAATTTGTCATTTCTTTCAAAAAGCTTGAAAAATAAAAAAAAGGAAAATGCAAAAATAATATATATTCCTATTTTTAAGCTTTGTATAGAGTTTACCTTAAAAAAATGAAAAATGAAAAAAAAATTCTTGTATTGCACAAAGTGCATCTTTGAAATAGACAAAAATATGCATATACACAAAAATAGCAAAAAGAAATAAATTGAGTCAAGGTAAGACTAACAGGTATTAAGAAGTCACTGACCCTTGTAAATAACACAATTAAGGTTTTGTTGCTTAGACTCTTCAGGTCTAGCGACTTAATTAATCAAGGTGTACACTACAATGTGGATTTGTTCTTGAGTCCTTGCCATCTTAAACAAACCTAAAAATACTAATAAATTGGAATGATAAATATACAGCTTATCAACCCACCCTCTGATTTAAAAGGTCTCGAATGTTTAAGCGTCTACACACATATTACACTGACTCATTGTTAAGAAATTATATTGGGAACTAAAGAGTCATTAAACATACAAGAGTAGTATGGTTGGCATGTAAGACCATAGATTTGGAGCAACATTGGGACTTAAATGATATGAAGAATCCATCTCTGTAGTTAAAGACAAGGAGAAGTTAACAGGGGAGAAGGGACAAGTACATGCAAAATCAGACAAGCCCTAATCTTTCAGGACAATCCCATGCAGACCCATGCAAGCCATTATTCACGTCCAACTAACCAAACCATGCACACACCCATACACATATATACACACATGTGCACACACATAAAATGCAATTGCATGTGCATTCATAATTTTATATACAATTTTACACATGCATATATTTGTGTACATTTTCCAATAGCTACTTATTTTTTCCTATTTTTATTTACACCTATGTGGACCTAGAAGTAGCTAGTATATTGTATTATTTATCTATTTTCTCTAGGTCCAAACATACACAAACAACTAGCCCACCTACACAAACCCAACACCCTTACTAAACACCTTAGCCTTAACCCTAACCTACTAAACCCCACGCCACCTTAAGCCACCACCTAAACCCACCTAAACCCATTCCCTAATTAACTCTATACCAACTCCCACTCTAGCCCTTATCCAAGCCTTGACCAAGTTTGACTTACACCCTCACCACTAAGTTGTACCCTAGGCTAGAATCTTCTACCCTTAGGATATACCCTAAAGTGACCCACCTTAACCTATCCCCATAGAGTACCATACCTTGGACCCCTCTCTATAAAAAGAGAGGGACCCATAGGCACCGACACCCCCCCTCACATCCATTCTCTCCATCCACCACCACCTTCTCCACCATTACTCCCATGAGCTTCCACCTTGTGAGCTACTTCTCCAAGACCAATGGCTTCCTATGTGCCTACTTGGTCTTGGTGATCTAGGTGAAGAGGAAATAGGCTTTGGCCAAGGATTTTCCTCACCTCCCAATAGGCTATTGCCCAGAGAGGACACCTATCTTCTTCCCTCATTCTCTTTTTCATTTTGTTGTTAGTTTAGCTTTTTTAATTACTTGCTCTTTACTTGCTTAGTAGTGTAGATTTCCTTTCCAAGCAATTTCAATACTTGCTTTGCATTCTCTTTACTTGCTTTTTAGTATTATTCAACTCACACACACTCGCACATATTCACTCACACACGCCCACACTCTCACCTTCATTTTTGTCATCACCACCATCCCCACTCCACACACTCCACTTCACATCCACACTCCAACACCATTCCCAACACTTTCACCACACACGCCCACCACCACACACTCTCACATGCACACTCACTAACCAACACTAGCTCACACACACACACCCATTAGTACCACCACCTGTAGGACCATTTCCCAATCCCATAACCACGAACACCATCATTAGAAACCTAGGTTAATGGCCATTCCCTCTCCTAACCATAGAGCCCACCAAGCAGACTCCCTAGAAAACACAACCTTAGAACAAACCTTGGTCTCCCCTAAGTATAGAATCTTCATCCCAATATCCCTAACCTCCTCCATAGTAATCGCCACCAACATAAGGACCAGTGAACACATTGTTACCCACATAACTGAGCCTCTCAACCTCAATCACAATAGGGAGTTCTAGCACTTCATCCTCCACTAAATGGCCTTCTACCTAATTATCATCACTCCTATCACCACCACCACCTCAACCTTCATCCCATCACCTACATGGATTCCCTTTCTACAAGAAGCACCTCACCAATCTACTCACAAAGTTACTCTTGTTATCTCCACATATGTAGTGAGTGAGTGAAAAGTGTGTGCTTGTACATATCTATCTTCAAAGCTTTGTATAAGTGGTTTTCACCACCATTAGTATAATGGAGTTTCTTTTTCAATGTCAACAAGTGTTTTTCTTTTTCTTGCAATAAATGTTTAGTTAGCTTTTCCTTGCTTTTGTGAGGACACCTTATGCAAAAAGCAAAAAAAATCACAAAATGGAATCCCTAAAAATGCTCCTTTCATTTTTTAGTTGGTGTTTGTAAATACATTTTTCATTCTCTTTCAAAAATTCAAAATGCCAAAATAATATATATAAGAGAAAAGGATAAAAAATAGTAGTTAGATAATTTTCCACTGTCATTAAACAAAAATCACAAAAAAGTAAGCGTAGTAATATTAGGTTAATGTCGTCTTTCACAAAGAAAAGAAAAGAAGAAAAAAATGAAGAATGCAAAAATCGCAACAATAGAATAAAGGAACTCAATTAAGGCCCAACTTTGTTTAGCCTCCCTGTAGGATCAACCGGGACTCAATCAACTTAATCCAAGTTGAGTTTCGTAATAAAAATTGAATGTCCTAGTGTTAAGTGCAAACCAAGCTACAATAGCATGTTTTTCAAACACAACTTCGTTGTTTTATTGCACTTACCAACTACTACATTAGTGGAATCATTGTTATCATCTTTACTTTTGAATACTGAACCTATTTGCATTTATGTGCCTCTTTGTGTAGACATTTTTCGTGGTTCATTTTGATTGATACATGTTTAAATTGGTTAAACCAAATTCGTGCATTGTTTATTATATTTGTTGATCTGGGATTTTCCCACCATGCTTAATACTACAACGCATTCTCAATATCATTATTATTATTTATCCAAGCGAAAATTCCCATATCACCAAGTCTGAGAACCTTAGTGGTTGTTGATGTTGTCTTGTTATTGTACACGATTTCTCATGATTTTCTTGGGTTTCCTTCTTGAGATCCAAAGATAGAGTGTTTTCCGTGTTTTCCATTTTTTGTAGGAAGGTTCAAACTAAAAAAGGCTACCATATATCACTTGGATTTGTAATAATCATGGGGGTGAGTTTGAAAATTCCTTATTTTTTGATTTTTGTCAAGAGTATGGTATTGCTCATGAGTTTTCTTTCCCCTGAGTACCCTAACAAAATGAGATAGTAGAGAGAAAGAACTACACTCTCTAAGAGTGTGTTCAAACATTGTTCATAGAATCTAGCTTGCCGAAATACTTTTAGGTTGGGGCAGTTAACACCACTTGTTACATGTTGATTGGGTTTGCGAAAGATGTGCTTTGAACTATATTATGGGAAAATACCCAAAATAAGCTATTTTAAGGTTTTTGGGTGCCATTGTTTTGTCTTGAACAATCGACCTAATTTAGATAAGTTTGATGCCAAAGGTGAAGAAGCCATTCTCATTAGTTATTCTTCACATAGTAAGGCATATCGAGTATTTAACAAGATGTCATTAGTAGTAGAAGAGTCTCTCCGTGTCTCCTTTGATGAGTCACCCAAACCAAGTCATTGAAGATGATGAGGATGAATCATTTATCAATGGTCTAACATAAAGGATTCAAATATCCATGATCACCCAAAGGATTGGGTATTTCAAAGGGATCATCCCAAAAGGCAAATCATCAAAAGTATTTCCTATGGTTTTAAAACCCAGTCCCATTTTAATTATTCTCTCAGTTTCTTCGATTTGTGTCTCAAGTCAAACTGAAGGGTGTCACGGAAGTGTACTCTAGTGAGCCTTGGCTGATGACTATGCAAGTGAAGCTGAACCAAGTCCAAAGAAACCAAGTTTGGGACCCAATGCCTAAGCCCGAAAGGCAAACGATAATAGGGATTAAATGAGTGTTTCAGAACAAGTTGGACGATCAGATGTAGTGATCTGTAATAAGGCTAGATTAGTAGCATAAGGATATAACCAAGAGGAAGGCATTGACTTTGACGAGACCTATGTACCTGTGGCTAGGCTCAAGTCAATTCCCATGCTTTTTTCTTATGCCACCTTCATTGGCTTCAAGCCTTTTCAAATGGACGTTAAGAGAGCTTTTCTTAACGTTTCATTAAGGAGGAAGTTTTTGTAAAACAATCTTCCGATTTTAAATCCCATGACAACTTGAATTTTGTCTATAAATTAAATAAGGCACTTTATGGACATAAACAAGCTCCTAGAGCTTGGTATGAGAGGCTCAAGGAATACTTGTTAGGAGTAAATTTTGCCATAAGAGAAGCCAACTCAACCCTATTTATAAAAGGAAAAGAAAAGGATATCTTATTAGTGCAAATTTATGTAGATGATATATCATTTAGAGCTACCAATGGAATCCTTTGCCAAGAATTCTCTAAGATAATGCAGGAAGAATTCGAGATAAGTTTGATGGGTGAACTCAAATTTTTCGTAGGCCTACAAATCACTCAACTTGAATATGGTACCTTTGTTAACCAATTGAAGTACACAAAGATGTTGAAAAGATTCAAGATGGACAAAAGAGAGGATAATTACACTCCCATGAGTGTTTCTACATCTCTTAATTTGGACAAAATAGGTATGTCTATTGATTAAAAGATATATCATGGCATGATAGGTTCTTTATTATATTTAACTACTAGTAGGCTAAACATATTATTTAGTGCCTGTCTTTGTGCTAGATTCCAAGCTAATCCTAAACAATCCCATTTTAACACTGCTAAAAGGATTTATAGATATCTTGTAGACACCTTGGATTATGGATTATTTTACCCTAGGAGTAGCAATTTCAACTTAGTGGCCTATAGTGATGCAGAATATGCAGGTAATCGCACTGATAAGAAGAGTACTAGTGGAATGTGCTAGTTCTTAGGCGATTCACTAGTTTCTTGGTTCTCCAAGAAACAATCTAGTGTTCACCTATCAACTACGAAGACAAAATACAGTCACTTGTTTATGCGAAATCGTCGATGTTTAAGAAATGTGTTATAGTATAAGACAAAATTGCATCAAACAAATATAATTTATTACTCGAATTTAAATCTGAGGTCGAACACAAGAAGCAATATGATAATTTATCTCAAGATCATAATTATAAGAGAGAATATAGCAATGTAATAGTAATTTCAAACACAAATGATATAGATATAAATTCAAGAGTCAATGTGGCAAAAAGATTAGGGCAAAAGTGGTGATTTGAATCACCAAATTGCCCTATTACAATTCTACTTAAATAATGCAATAGTATCAATCAACCAAATGCCACGTATGATGAGTGCACAGTGCACTCTCTCTGATGCTACAGTGTCTCAGAACCAGCTCTTTTTCCTTCAGGCCTCAGAGAAAGGCACAGACACAGCACAGCACAGCACAGCACCAACACCAACAGAGGCGAAGGCTTCTTCAAATTTTGACTAAGTGTCGAGAGATAGGGAGGCAGTGCAAAACCCCCCTCTCTCTTCCCCTTTCTTTCCTTCTTTTCTTTCTCTCAAAGACTTGGGGTTAACCGGATAATCGGGTAGGAACAGTAACCAAATCCGGGTGTAGGTCGCAGCTGAGTAGTGAAATGGGTCGGGTCAGGTGAGCGTGAGCAAGTGAACGGGGACCTTACCCCCGGGTGTTCAAGGCGATAAAGCCTATTGAGAAAAACAATATATGCAGCTGCAACGCTTCTTCTCCCACCGATGTGGGACTATATCCCACAATTCTATTTCACGTGCGCTCGTGCATGAAGATGCATCCAATTGAGTGTGCAACTGAGGTTGGCATCCCTGATAGACTTGGAGATGATCCTTAGTTGATTCTGCACTGCCTGGAGCTGAAGCCTGGAGCAATCGTGGCTAGAACACCATGAATGAGGCCGGAGAAGACGATGCAGCAGCGTAGCTGTCTGGTGAATACCTTGAAACATGAACACGACCTCACGGCCAAGTTAAACCAACTCAGAAGCTTCGTAAGGATGCGACAATGGTATTGGTGGCGGTGGCGAGCTGTGAAGGTGGTTGTAGGTGGCTGGCGAAGATGAAAATCGAAGGCAGAATTGGGTTTGTTGGGTGGAGGGCTCGAGCGAGTAATCCCCTCAATTTCTTGAGGGGTTTTGTTCGCGTGGACACGACAGAGGTGTAGGGATAGGTGGCAGGTGAAGAGATGGTCTATAGTGGCTGGAAGGTCTCGCCTGAGGTACGCTGGTGAGGTGGAAGATGAAGTCGCGGATGGTGGAGCGGCCGAAACAGCAAAGTAGTGGCACAGTGACGATGTGCGGAAGATAAGGAATCAAGGAGACTAAGTGGTGGTCGACAAGGGGGAGGAACGAGGCCGGGACTAGTGTGGCCAGTGCCGGAGACGAAAGCTGCTCTGGTGGGGTAGAAGCGGCAACGACGACGAGGATTGGGGCGCCTGCTAGTATGGCGCGACGTGGAAGAGGGAGAGGAAGGAGAATCCATCGCTGCTATTGCGAGTGAATGATGAGAGTGGTCAGAGGGAGTCGCCAGACATCGTGGAGCCTTTTGGCTAAAGAAGAGGGAGGTAAGAGGGGTATTCCAGGCCAAAAAATGAGCGTAGAGAGGACGGTTTGTCCTCAGGGGTCTTTAAATAGGTCTCAGGGGGTGCTTGAAGCTTGGAAACCAAGCTTTTTAGCTTGGTAAGTTTGCCGGAGTAGGAAACCCACATCTCTCATGCGTTTGCATGAGATATTGGAAAATAGTTGGAGCCCACGAATAGGTTCAAATCGTAGAAAAATCTCTTAAGAATCTTCCTTCCAAATTTGGAAGAGATTGAGCGTGAAATCGGGGAGAGATCTCTGATTGAAGGTCATCGGAGTTGTAGGAATAGGACTTCTGCATTCATGGAGGCGGTGGGGACCTTTTGGTGAATAAGACAACAAAGATAGGGACCTATATGTAATGAATTTCAAAATCTAGGGGCACTTGTGAAATGGAAAGAATTAGACAGGACTGAAATGCAAACTAGGTCAAGACGATCTCTGATTGGACCCAAATTTTGATACAAGCCTCATTTGGATCTAAGGAATCTAATGGTGAGGTTAGAGTTTGGTTTTGACCTAGTTTGAATGGGTAATTTATGCAAAAACCTAAATTATGTCAATAGTCTGTCTGTGACTATTTTGGGTCAAAATGGGTTCTGATTGTCAATTCAAAGTTGCTAAACTCTAGAGAATATTTTGCTATAATTTTTAGAGGGTTTAGATGATTTTTATCATGACCAAAACCTTAGTTAATTATGTGGGTCTATTTTTAGGGTTTCAAATGTCCATTAATTCTTGAAATACGTGAAAACTCATTTTTATCTGCATGGACCCACTTATTAGGCATTAATGACTAAATGACCTCTAATAAACCCCTGACATACCCGTGGTTATTCTGTATTTATGATAGGATGGTAAAATTGCAGAAATAACCCTATTTTCATCTTTTCTTCTAAAAACAACCCATCCTGTTCAAGAGACCTTCTGACTGATATATAAGAGCTTTTATTGTCTTTATAAGAGCAAATTTAGCTAATTATGGCTCATGATGGTGTTATCATCATACCTCCATGCCTATCTTTTGCCAGTCCCTTAACAAAATTCTATGAATCAAACCAGTTATCTAGGTTAGATGTAACTGTCAAGATGCTCTACTAAGCCACATATCTAGGAATCGGATCTTAATACCAACAATAGGCCTAGAGGTACTCAAGTACCAGCCCAAATCCAGACCTGACTAGCTTTCGCCTCAGTTTGCCACAAAGGTTTCTAAGGTCCACAAGAACTAACCTAAGGTTCGTTATACCTAGCGGTTAAAGCACCCGTGCTTGAAACATGGTTAGTCCAAGTTCAGTTTGCCAGTGCATTTTGTAAGAGAGAGATAGAGAAGGAGAATTTTATTTGTGGAGAGCTTTCTCTCACTCTTTCTTTTCATTATATTTTTCCTTAGATCCATCTTCGGATTAGCCCTAAACATGGCCATTATCGAATTCCTTGTCCCCACCATCAATCCTTGCAGGGTCCCTAGCAATCAATGCTTTGAGATAGCACTGCCCATGTAAACCCCCAGAACCCTGGCTTTCAAGATTTCGAGATAATCCTCCTCATGGCGTTCTATAGCTAAATGCAGACCCTGACAATCGACATTTCGTGATAATGCTGTCCATAGCATCTGAACCAGCACAAGATGCTTACAAACCCCCGGTAGGATATTTAGATATCCTAGGAGACAAGCACCGAGGAGATGATATGTTATTGCGCATCTTCGAGGGAAATTTCCCGCCTCTCCACGCTGGGAACTCGTCCAACTCAACTTGTGTTTTTAAGCTTCTCCTAATCTAGATCTTAGTACCATTTTCAGAACAGATTAAATGCCCTTTGGCATGATTTTATATTTAAGCATACTAAACCAGACTGTGTGTAATTTGGGGTACTTAGGTCACTAAGTCCCACAAACCAGAGGTCAGTTAACGAGGTCGAATACTCCCTAAGCCTTAGACCTAATACACAAGCTTTGCATTTTCCCCAACCTCTTGAGGACTAATCTAGATCTTGACAAATACGTGAGTGTTTAAATCCATTCAGATCCAAGAGGCCTAAGGTCGGTATTCGCCACTAATCCCTTAAGTTTTAGCCTTCCCGGTCTTAATTCATCATTCGATCCAACCTAAAAGTTAGGTAAGTTCCATATTACTTTGAAGGGACTCAATTTCTTTTATCTTTTTTTGCTCCTTCTCTTTTCAATTTTTCTTCCCTCCTTTTCTCATTCTTCTCAAAAATAGCTCTCCTTTTTCCTGAACCTTCCTTTTTTTTTTTAGCATATATAAATTTTTTGATGAAACCCTTTTTGAGAATTGATTCTCACGGCATTTTGCACTTTAATACCCCCCATGCCTACAATTTGCAATGTCTCCAATGTAACTTAGGTGGGTTCGAGTTCAGCTTAGATCGTACATTAGAATAGGTTCCAAGGGTGGGTGGACGGGTTAAGCTGACTGTTGCGGATGATTTCAAGCTCTGGTATGAGTATCAGAGGTGGAGTTGGCTGTTCTAATGGACGAATCCTAAAGTGCAATATGAGTTCAGCAAAGAGATGTGTCAAAAGAATTTTTGGTTTTTCAAAAGATGACGGGTTGCCTCCCGTTGAGCGCTGAGTTTAACACCATTAGCTGGGTGCAATAAGCTCAGGGAGAATGGAGATCAAAAGATACTTTAGCCAAGTTCGTATCAGTGAGTTCAATGAACGGCTTGAGTCGCTGGCCATTCATAATGAAAGGTTCAGAATCAAGGTTGGGTTGACTGATTTCGACGACTCTATTTCCAAAGATTTATTTCACCAAGAATGGTCCAATCCATTTAGATATGAGTTTGCCTGGGAAAAATTTTAGCTTGGCATCAAAGAGTAGGACCTTTAGACCAGGATGGAAAGTTTTTCTAGATATGTGTTTGTCATGAAAAGCCTTCACCCACTCGTATGGGTAATTGCATAGTTCCTCGATCTCGCTCATTTGAAGCTGATGGTGGGTTTCGGCCTTAAGCAGATCTAGATTGCACTTCCGTACTGCCCAATAGACTTTGTGCTCCATCTCGACAGGGAGGTGACATGCCTTCTCATACACTAATTTGAACGGAGACATACCTAATTGGGTTTTGTGAGCGGCCCTATAAGCCCACAAAGCTTCCAGAAGTCGGGCTGACCAGTCCTTCCTGTCAGGCCGAACAGTGACCTGGAGGATTTTCTTGATCTCCCAATTAGATAGTTTAGCCAATCCATTGGTTTGGGGGTGATGAGGATTCGAGATTCGATGTGACAACTCGTATTTGGTCATCAGGGATCTGAACTGTGCATTTGTAAAATGGGTCCCTCCGTCAGAGATAGTGGCACGTGGGACAACGAACCGAGAAAAGATGTGTTGATGAATGAACTTGATTACCACCTTATGATCATTGGTTCGGGTTAGGATAGCTTTGATCCATTTAGACACATAGCCTACGGCGAGAACAATGTATTCGAACTCGTCTGATTTAGGGAAGGGTCTCATAAAATCAATCCCCCATATATCGAAGATTTCGCATATGAGAATCGACTGTACAGGCATCATATCGTAGTGGCTCATATTGCCCAAGGTCTGGCAACGAGTGCATGCCTTACAGTAGTCATATGCGTCCTTGAAGATCGTGGGCTAATAAAAGCCGCACTGGAGTACTTTAGCTGCGATTTTATGTCCAGAGAAGTGTCCGCCGCAGGCCTAGCCATGGCAGAAGGACAAAATATCCTGAATTTTCGCTTCCAGGATGCATCGTCTGATGATCTGATCAGCACCAATGAGGAAGAGGTACGGGTCTTCCTAGATGTAGTACTTGGCATCAGAAAGCAACTTGTCCTTCTTGGCCTTTGGCCAATCAGATGGGATCTGATGTGACACCATGTAGTTAACCAAATCAGCGTACCAGGGAAGTCTTGCATTGATAATCAGGAGGTGCTCATCAGGAAAGTGTTCTGTGATTGGTCTGGAAGGGTCAATGATATCAGATGGAAGGCAGGACAAGTGATCAGCTACCACGTTCTATTTTCCCGCCTTGTCGTGAATCTCGAAGTCGAATTCTTGCAATAGCAAGATCCAGTGGATTAGTCGAGGTTTCGCATCCTTCGCGAGGAGGTGCCTCACTGCGGTGAGATCTGAGTATGATAACATGGGAACCCAAAAGATAGGATTGAAATTTTTTAAGGCCAAATACTACAGTTAGGAGTTCTTTCTCGGTAACTGTGTAGTTACGCTGAGCCTCGTCAAGTGTCTTGCTAGTGTAGTAGATGACTACGGGTTTCCCGTCTATTTTTTGCCTAAGTACCGCACCCATTGCATAGTCAGAGGCATCGCACATGATCTCAAAGGGTAGAGACCAGTCAGGGGATTGCAGGATTGGTGCTTGAGTAACTCGATCATGCAAGCTCTCAAATGCATGAGTGCATTCCTCAGTAATTTTGAAAAGGACATCCTTTGAGAGAAGATTAGTCAGGGGGCACACGATTTTCGAGAAATCAGGAATGAAACGGTGGTAAAAACCGATGTGCCCCAGAAAAGAGTGAATGTCCTTGACCGAGCTAGGCATGGGTAGCTTGGAAATCAAATTAACCTTAGCTTGCTCAACCTGGATGCCTTTTTCAGAGACGAGGTGACCCAGGACAATTCCCTTAGGTACCATGAAGTGGCTCTTTTCCAAGGAAAGAACCAGATTCACGTTGATACAACGGCTGAGGATTTGGACCAAGTGCAGGAGGCAATCATCAAAAGATTCCCCAAATACCGAGAAGTCATGCATGAAGTCTTCAAGGTACTCACCTACCATATATGAGAATATGGCAAGCATGAACCTATGAAAAGTAGCAGGTGCATTACAGAGACCGAACGGCATCCTATGGAATGCGTATGTCCCATAGGGGCAGGTGAAGGTAATCTTCTCTTGGCCCTCAAGATGGATTGCCACCTGGTTATAACCGGAGTACCTGTCCAAAAAGCAGAAGAAACGATTTCCCGCTAGTTTCTCGAGTATCTGATCAATGAATGGAAGTGGGAAATGACCCTTCTTCATGGAGGCATTCAATCTTCTATAATCAATGCAGACTCTCCACGAGTTTGCTATACGGGTCGGTATGATTTCTTCGATTTCAGTCGTGATCACGGTGAGTCCTGCTTTTTTGGGAACAACTTGGATTAGACTCACCCAATGACTGTCGGAGATCAGGTAGATGATACCTGCATCTAACCACTTGATGATCTCCTTTTTCACAACCTCCTACATATTAGAATCCATATGTCTTTGCATTTCATGGGATGGTTGTGCACCCTCTTCGGTGTAGATGTGATGCGTGCAATATGAGGGGCTGATGCCAGTCAGGTCATTGAGAGTCCAACCAATGGCTTCCTGATGCTGCTAGAGAACAAAAATCAGATGTGTTTCTTGATCAGAGATGATGTGGGAATTGATAATCACAGGAAATGTCTGATTAGAACCCAAAAAGACATATTTGAGATGGTCAGGGAGGGGTTTTAACTCCATGACTGGATTTTCAGCAGCAGCAGGTGGTTCAGGGTGAGGTTCAGGAGCAACGGCAGGAGCTAAAGGTATCTCTAAATCTAGTTCAGGCTCCTCTAAGTGTGGGGTTTGATCCTCTTGTGGTTGATCATCAGAGATAAGTAGGTTTCCCTCGACACATGGGTCGTCAACCACAGATTCGATGTCGCAAATTTGTTCGATAACCCCACAATTAATTCCTCCTTGAGCCTTAAAGATATCTATCTTTAGTGTCATGCTCCCAAATTTTAACTCAATTTGGCCCTCTTTACAATTGATGTTGGCCCTAACTGTGGCCAGAAAAGGTCTCCCCAAAATAATCGGTGTGTTCTTCAAGTTCTCAGGAGCATCCATGTCTAAAACTATAAAGTCCACGGGGAACTAGAAATCACGTACCCTAACTATGACATCCTCAAGATTTCCTTTTGGTGACTTAATAGATCGATCAACCAAATGCAATGTCACCTCTGTCGGTTTAAGCTCAGATTCTTCAAGGTGGTCAAGTAGGGATGTAGGTATTAGGTTTATGGAGGCTCCTACATCCAATAATGCATGGTCAAATTGAATATCACTATTGTACAGGAGATCAGAGGGGTACCGAGATCTTTTGCCTTAGGCGAGAGTTTACTCAAAATGACGGAGCTAGCTTGCTCCAACAATACGATCGGGCTCCCTCCTTTGGTTCGCAGCTTATGATTAGGTGTATATACATCCTTCAGAAATTTTGCATAAGCCGGTACGTGGCGAATTGCATCCATCAACGGGATGTTTATTTGGACCTGCTCAAAGAGCTTGACCAGGACCTCCTCAAGTGCCACGAGTTTGGTTTTCTTCTTTCCCTTGTTCAAGGCCTCGGGAAATGGAACCTCTGCTGGTTCCTTTAGAATTGGTCCAGGTTCTTGCTATGGGACAGCGGTGTCCTGGATGACCAACTGAGGGTTTATTTTTGAACTACCAGGTTGAGAGTGGCTCGGGTAAGGTGGTTCCTGAGTTGTTTTACCACTACAGGTGGTAACATAATTCAGTCTTGCTTGGTTCTAGGTTGGGGTAGTCAAAAGAGGTGGTTGCTGCTGATAACCCGCGTATGATGTCGAAGCCTCCATCCCATCGGGTAATGGAGCAGAAGGGGCCTGATAGACATAGTGAGCCTAGCCCTAAGTCGGGTTTATAACACACCTCTTCTTTGGCACGTTATTCGGATTGGGTAGAGGTTGCGAAGGGAGTGCACCAGGTTGGCGAGGATTTACCATATGGGCGAGTTGATTGCGGACCTCTGTGATTTCGTCTTTGTGCTGTTTTTGCATAGCCACATTTGTCTTTTGAATGTCAGCCAAAGTCTGAAGGATAAGAGTCATTTGATCTTCTCGAGTTGGCCTGGTTTGGTAGGTTGAGTTGGGCCGAGGCGACTGATATGGACGAGAAACTTGTGGTCGGGGCTGATATTGAGGTCTCTGATTTTGATTGTTCCCTAACCATGATTTCGCCATCCAGGGTTGTAGGTGTTTGAGAAAGGATCGTTCTGGATGGCGTTGAGATCCTCGCAGGTCTGAGGAATCTTGGAGAAATCAGAAGATGAGGGTTCAGAGTTCCCCCAACTAGAGTAGGCGGATCCAGAGTTTCCCCTGAACCTTAGATCAAACAGAGGTGGGTATGGATCCATACCCTGAAAAGATCGGTGGTAGATGTTGTGCACAGCCTCCCTCCCAGAGGGTGGTTGTGCGAACGGGTTTTGTGCAGAGGTGGCTCACTGCAGATGTCGAGTCAGCTCATCCACCTTCTTCTCAATGATAGAGACCTTGTCCATGCAACTAGCCATTAACTCCAAGTAGACGGAAGAGGATAGGCCCTACATCTCATGTGCTCTCCGTGGATTCGTCAATGCATGGGCATTCATTCGGTCGAACATGCCCATGGATTCATTATTGATGGAGTTCTCTCACATGTTCTCGAGAATCTCCCACACAGTGTCTTCGTGTTGACCCATGATGTTTCCTCCACAGGTCGCATTGATGAACAATTGAATATCCTCACGGAGTCCCTGGTTAAAAGACTTGACTTGTTCCCATTTAGGAACTTCGTGGTGGAGGCACTTTTGCATGAGATCCAGAAAGCGATCCCATGCCTCATGAAGCAATTCTCCTGTTTACTGCATGAAATGTGTGATCTGGTGCCGCAGAGCATTTGTCCGACCAATAGGGAAGAACTTTTTCAGAAACTCAGATTGTAGTTTAGCCCACGTGTTGATTGGATGAGTTAGGGTTTGATACCAGTGAGAGGCCTTGTCCATGAGAGAGGAGAACATTTTCATGAGCAAGATATCCCGATTTTGAGCTTCTGACTTGAAGGTCCGGGCCAGATGCTTGAGTTGCTTGATATGCTGGAAGGGATCTTCAGAGTTAAGTCCATAAAATTTAGAAATAGCATGAATCATGATGAGCTTGAACTCATTATCAAGACCTCCAGCCGGGATCTAGACTCGAGGTTCGATCGCCACCGCAGTGGGATTGTAATGATCTTGCATCATAGAACACTGCGGTGGATTCATAAAGGCCTGGAATAGATCGTTGAGGCATTGAAGTTGTTTCTGGAGATTGTTTTCTTCTTCTGCTGGTTGTTCCACGAGTATGGATGAAGGAGATCTAGGCTCAGATGAATCAGAATATATGCCGATCTGGTCAGGTGGTTGCACAAACAGGGAAGTCGAGGCTTGACCTCGACGGGAGTAAATAGCTAATGGAAGCCTCAAGGCTGATCTTAAGGACCTCCTCCCAAGCATGCATCGATGGAGAAGACGAGGGATAGAAGGTGTGATGGACCCGATCAAGACACCCAAATATCTTTGGATGACTATAGAGGTTTAGGGCAGATGATACCCCTAGATCAGAAAGTCGTCCACCTGAGAATTACCTGGGTAGCTAGGAAGGGAGAGTCCCGCAAAAACCCCTACACGGTAGAACGTCCCCACAGGTTACAGGGTTTCCCCCACCCTACCTTCCTTGTCATTGAGGGTCCAGGTAGATCAGAATGGATAACTTGACCTCTTAAGTCTACCAATTTTAAGTTTAGAGTGTGGGTGCTTTGGATTTTACTTGAACTTTAAGATATTTTTGTGAGTGGTGACCTAATTTGAAGATTGGTTGACCCTATAAGGTGGGTCAACTTCACATGATTTTTCCATAATTATTAGGTCCCACTTTTAGGATTCAAGTGAGATTTAGAGCTTGATTCTTAGGGTTTACTTCTTAGGTAAGTTCAATCAAGGCTTAGGACACACACAGTTTGGGAAGATTGATTCTTGTTTTAAGCAAGTGTGTCTCTGAAAACCTAGAATAGAAACCCTAATTGGCTCTTAATTGGTCAATCAATTAATTCCAAATCTGGCACCTAGGGCTCAATCAAGAAGGTGGTAGCCCTAGGTGCCTTAAATCCCTAAGTAGGTGCAAGAATCAAGTTTGGGATGTTTTCTAAAAAGAATGTATCAAATCAAGCAACTTGTGATGATTAATCTAAGAATAGAATGCAAGTTAGCCCTAATTGATTTTTTTCTTCTTTTAGCTTTTTAGAATCAGGGGCTTAGGAGAAAGTGGATGGAGTTTACCTGCCTCTGGAGTGTTTGGTGCTTGTCTGACTCACCTTGATTGGATTCCCATGCACAGATCACAACAAAATAGATAGAGCGAGTTAGTATCAAATCAGATATTGCAATCAAGAGATCAAATTGCATGTTGCTCCCCGGCAACGGCGCTAAAATGTTATGCGAAATCGTCGATGTTTAAGAAGTGCGTTATAGTATAGGTCAAAATCGCATCAAACAAATATAATTTATTACTCGAATTCAAGTCCAAGGTCGAATATAGGGAGCAATATGGCAATTTATCTCAAGATCACAATTGTAAGAGAGAATATAGCAATGCAATAGCAATTTCAAACACAAATGATATAGATATAAATTCAAGAGTCAATGTGGCAAAAAGATTAGAGTAAAAATGGTGATTTGAATTACCAAATTACCCCATTACAATTCTACTTAAATAATGTAATAGTATCAATCAACCAAATGCCACGATGATGAGTGCACAGTGCACTCTCTCTGATGCTAGAGTGTCTTAGAACTGGCTCTTTTTCCTTCAGGCCTCAGCAAAAGGCACAGGCACAACACAGCACAGCACCAACACCAACAGAGGTGAAGGTCTCTTCAGATTTTGACTAAGTGTCGAGAGATAGGGAGGCAGTGAAACCCCCCGCCCCCCCCACTCTCTCTTTCCCTTTCTTTCCTTCTTTGCTTTCTCTCAAAGACCTAGGGTTAACCGGATAATCGGGTAGGAATAGTAACCAGATCCAGGTGTAGGGCTGCGAGCATGGGGTTGCAGTCGAGCAGTGAAATGGGTCGGGTTAGGTGAGCGTGAGCGGGTGAGTGGGGACCTCACCCCTGGGTGTTCGAGGCAATAAAGCCTATTGAGAAAAGCAATATATGCGGCTACAACGCTTCTTCTCCCACCGATGTGGGACTATATCCCACAGTTCTATTTTGCGTGCACCCGTGGATGAAGATGCCTCCAATTGAGTGTGTAGCTGAGGTTGGCGTCCGCGATTGAAGACCTGGGGATGATCCTTAGGTGATTCCGCACTGCCTGGAGCTGAAGCCTGGAGCAATCGTGGCTAGAACACCATGAACGAGGCCGGAGAAGACGACACAGTGGTAGAGCTATCCGGCGAATACCTAGAAACATGAACACGTCCTTGCAGCCAAGTTAAACCAGCTCAGAAGCTTCACAAGGATGCGGCGATGGTGTTGGTGGCGGTGGTGAGCTGCGAAGGTGGTCGTAGGTGGTTGGCGGAGACGAAAATCGAAGGCAGAATTGGGTCTGTTGGGTGGAGGGCTCGAGCAAGTAATCCCCTCAATTACTTGAGGGGTTTTGCTTGCATGGACATGGCAAAGGTGTAGGGACTGGTGGCAGGTGAAGAGATGGTCTGTAGTGGCTAGAATGTCTCACCGGAGGTACACCGGTGAGGTGGAAGATGAAGTCGCGAATGGTGTAGGAGCGGTTGAAACAGCAGAGTAGTGGCACAGTGACGATATGCGGAAGATAAGGAGTCGAGGAGACCAAGTGGTGGTCGACGAGGGGGAGGAACAACACCGGGTCTAGTGTGGCCTGCGCCGGAGATGAAAGCTGCTCCGGTGGGGTAGAAGCAGCGACGACAAGGAGGATTGGGGTGCCCGCTGGCATGGCGCAACGCGAAAGAGGGAGAGGAAGGAGAATCCGTCGCTGGTATTGTGAGTAAATGATGAGAGTGGTCGAAGGGAGTCGCCAGACATCGTGGAGCCTTTTTGCTGGAGAAGAGGGAAGAAAGAGGGGTATTCCAGGCCAAAAACAAGCGTAGAGAGGACGATTTGTCCTCAGGGGTCTTTAAATAGGTCTTAGGGGGTGCTTGAAGCTTGGAAACCAAGCTTTTGAGCTTGGTAAGTTCGTTGGAGTAGGAAACCTACATCTCTCATGCATTCACATGAAAGATTGGGAAAGAGTTGGAGCCCACGAATAGGTTCAAATCGTAGAGAAATCTCTTAGGAATCTTCCTTCCAAATTTAGAAGAGATTAAGCGTGAAATCAGGGAGAGATCTCTGATTGAAGGTCGCCAGATTTGTAGGAATAGGACTTCTACATTCATGGAGGCGGCAGGGACCTTTCGGTGGAGAAGACAACAAAGATAGGGACCTATTTATAATGAATTTCAAAAGTTAGGGGCACTTGTGAAATGGAAAGAATTAGACAGGACTGGAATGCAAACTAGGTCAAGATTATCTCTAATTGGTCCCAAATTTTGATACAAATCTCATTTAGACCTAAGGAATCCAATGGTGAGGTTGGATTTTGGTTTTGACCTAGTTTTGCTGGGTAATTTATGCAAAAACATAAATTAGGGCAATAATTTGTCTAACTTTGTTTTGGGTCAAAATGGGTTCTGATGGTCAATTCAAAGATGCTAAACTCTAGGGAATATTTTTCTATGATTTTTAGAGGGTTTAGATGATTTTTATCCTAAAGAGAACCTCAGTTAATTATGCGAGTTTATTTTTAGGGTTTCAGATGTCCATTAATTCTTGAAATGCATGAAAACTTGTTTTTGTCTGCATGGATTCACTTATTAGGCATTAATGACTAAATAACTTTAATAAACCCTTAGCATACCTCGTGGTTATTCTATATTTGTGATAAGCTGGTAAAATTACATAAATAACCCTATTTTCATCTTTTCTTCTAAAAACAACCCATCCTGCTCAAGGGACCTTCTGACTAATATGTAGGAGCTTTTATTGACTTTATAAGATCAAAATTAAGCTAGTTATGGCTCACGATGGTGTTCCCATCATCACTGCATTAGCATGTTCCCAAGTTTTGTGAATGAAAAATACTTTAAAGGATTTTGATTTGATATTTAGTAAGATAAAAATATTATGTGATAATACTAGTGCTCTCAACCTTTCATAGAACCCTATACACCCATATAAAGCATATTGGTGAAAGGCATCATTTTTTAAGGGATAATGTACCCTAAGAAGAAAAAGAGGTTGAACTTATTTGTACTAAATTGCAATTGGCTGAAATTTTCACTAAACCTTTAAACTATGATTGATTTAATACTATCCATAGAAAACAAGGCATATGTAAGTTACTCGTTATGTGAAGGACTTAGTATGTAAGGGTCCAAGAATCCTCTAACCCTATTTGGAACTAACCCAACCCATGTGTGCGTGTGTGTTCCATGACTTAAGAAAATTCTCTAACCTTTTTCCCCTTCCCCCTTATTTGATCCTTTCTAAAGCCTTAAGAAGTAGGGGGCTATGGTAAGGGAAATAAGATGGAGAGGGGCTTGTTTGGAGCCCTACTAAAGAGTGGAGGGGCTCCCCCAACAATTTTTGCATCCCTTAATCATGGGAGAATCGAATTGCTGGGGAAGCCACTTTTCCCCCTCCTCTCATTTGGTTGCCAGCGTAGAGAGAGAGATTGTTCACACCACTCTCCTCCTCTCCCCTTCCTCCCCTATTCTCTTTTCTCCTCCACTCCATCTCTTGCTCTACTCCAGATGTTGCTACATCAATAGTTGCTGCTACTGCCGTTGGTGGCAAGAGGGAAGAAGGGGAGAAGAGGAATGAGTATCGTTCTCCCCAAGAACCCTTACGGTGTATTACTCATTCAAGAACAAGTAGGGATTTCCACTTCGTTGAGCCACCTTCATGATTTTCCTTTGATTAGGTTGTTTAATGGGAGTATGACCATGCATAGGATGTGGTTACTTGGGGAAATATTTGGCTTAAATATTTCAGATTTAGGCTTCACTAATGTAATTGCTACATTTTGAGATTTCATGTGAGATGAAATCTTAAAGATGAGATTTAGGGAATTTGGATGGGTTAATGAGTTTCTAAGTTGGATTAGTGTTTTAAACATTGGTTGGCATGAGTTAGATTTGTGTATGTGTGAGATGATATGGTGAAACTCTCATTTCAAAACCCTAACAGAGTTTTGAATTGTGTTTTGGATGTCAAATTTTGTTATTGGATGTTTGATGGTCCAAGTTGGACAGCTAGCTCAAGTTTTGGATGTCCCTTGGAGAGGGCTTGTAGCTCCAGGAAGAATCCTTGATGATCGGATATTTGGCCATATGTACAAATGCCCAATCCAAGTTTATGGGTGTCCAAAGAGTTAGCCTAGACATCCAATGAGTTGACAAGGAAGTTGGTCCACTAGAGGGTAGACTTTGGATGTCCAAACAAATGCCAGACGACTTAATTTGCCTTATTGGACATTTAACCCTTGTGTTGGACGTCCAATAAGACACATGTAGTCCCATTTCATGGAGAAACTCTTCACAGGGATCGAAAACCTGATCTAATTGGCTGAATCCAAGCCAAATTCTAAAGAATGAAGGTATGAAACCCCATTCAAAGTTTGGAATTTAGGTCTGAGCATCCGAATGGAATCCCAAATGAGTTCAACCATGAAGATGCAGGGAAATTAAGTAAACAAAAAGCAAAAAACGAAAAACAAACGGTGACATCCTACTGTTACAAATGGAAGAAACACAAAAATTACCAAAAATTGATCATCTGAATACCACCATGAAAAGGCATTTCCATCATCACATTCACTATCAATGCCCACACACACACACACACACACACACACACACACACACATATATACATATACAAGAGTCCACAGCTTTCGCTTGGGCATACGTACATATGCGTGTGCAAGTATCTACCATATATATATATATCACATCTACTCATTTACAACAAAAGCTACCATATCTATATAAGACTGCATAAAAGGGTCTAACAATTGCCACTCATTAAGTATCCAAAATAAAGTAAACCCCAAAGACCATCTATCTAGTCCTACCAGGACTTCCTAGGCCTAAAACCCGTAAAATAGATAACCTACTCTAGTTGGTAGGCAGTATCAATGAACTGTGCAGCAAGAACCTGCAAGGGATTAGTAGGTGGGTTTATCCACCCCTCTGGGCACTCTACCGTCACCATCACCCTCTCCAGTCGTACCGACATCAGTATGAAAAGCTGGTTTGCCACTGCTAAGTGTTAGCATTGTCCATGGGAGAGGTAGAATCTGTTGGCCCATGGCATCGGAACCCAAAATGGGTTACACATATAGGGATGAGCCACACAGCTCAATAGGGACAAACTATGTGTCAAGCCAAGCAAAAAGGAGATGGTATCAGGTTTTATGAACTACAAGCCAAATCCTACCTGAACTTTCTATTTAGCCTTGCTTATTTCCTAATCTATTACTATTAGATTTATTCTCTTATTAACTTCAAGGTTCAAATTTCGTGAAATCATCACTCTCTACTAGAGGAGATTTAAGACGTATCCTTCCCTTAGACCCTCTCCTAGTAGTCTCTCCTTGATTAGGGTAGAGGTTGGCAGGTCTAAGAAATCCTTGGGGAAGGCGTACCCATTCTCGATTTATCAAAAATGTTGCTGACCTTAGTCAGGAGAGTCGGGACTTTTGGAAGCTACCCAGGCCAATGAATTGCGACTATGAAGAGTAAACTTAATTTACATCCAGCAAGATCGGGTCATAGATTGTTTCAGAGCACTTTCGCAAGGTTGGCCAGAATTGTCAGCTAACATCAATGCTCTCACCAGGAGCATAGTTTTCGGGTGTGCCCTCTTAATCGATTGTTGGACAAGATCTTAACCAACCCATCACGATACCCTAGTGACTTCCATACACACGGGCACCCAGTGAACCTCTAGTTATGAGTACCAAGTACCCTCGGCATCTCCCGTTGCTCATGTGGGAGTATGCCAAGCCTAGAGCCACGAGTACCTTAACATCAAATCGGATTCGAGTACATCCACGTACCTTATTTTGATGATTGCCTGTTATTTGCTCTGAATCAGGTTTTAAAATCAATGCGTGTAGTAAAGGTTGAATCAGCGCAAAAAACAAATAGAATTTATTACTCGAATGAAAGTCCAAGGTCGAACATAAGAAGCAATTAGGAATTCACACACTAATCTCAAATAATATGTAACTGAGCACAAGAAATAAATCAATAAATTACTCAGAAATGATAATCAATATTAAGCATGAATTTAACATATGAAAAAAAGGATCTCAGAGTAAAAACAATGGTGATTCAGATCACCAATTATTCAATTTAAGCATATATGCATTGAGTTCAAATAATGCAACAGTGCCATCAACCATTCAACTTAAGTACTTAAATAACCAGATAAAGCCTCAAATCAGACGTCGGGTCTGATGACCAGACAACTTAACCAACAAGTGCTACAGTGCTAGGGAAGCACTGTTCTTCTTCCTCTTCTCTTCTTCCTCCTACTGCAGGCCTTCTTCCTTTCCTCCTCTTCTCTCTTCTTCATGTACAGAGGGAGGCCATCCCTCCAGTGACTAAGTGTTGTACAGGGAAAAACCCCCTGCCCCCGCTCTCTCTCTCCTTCTCTCTCTAGGGTTCACCCTCCTAGGGCCTCAGACAATGTCGGGTAATCGGATGTTCAGGTAGAGTGCACCCAGGACCAGGCTTAACGACAGTGGGTGGTGAGCGAGGAGTGAACAGGCTTAGGCAGGTCGGATCCGCACTAGACCTGCGTGAGCAGTGTCACGGGCAAGGCGTGTGTGAGGGGCATGCGGGGACCTCACCCCCTGTGTATTAGTTGAGGCGACAAGCATATGTGACAAAATCCTCTTATGTGGTGCTGCCTCTTCACTTGTTTCCAAGGTGGGACTAAATGTCCCACCCTTTCTTCACGCAGCAGCAAGGGATGGCGCCTTCGATTGCAGATGAACGAGCCATGATGTCCTTCTATTGGCAACCTGGGATGCAACCTGGGAGTAAGCCACATTGCCTGGACGTGGTATTTGGCGAAGAACACAGCTGGCGGAGCTTGAATGCCGTCGGAGATGGAGGTAGCGATTGGCGGAGGACGGTGATGACCTGAAACATGAAATAGGGCCTCTCGGCCACATTAGAATACCTCAGGAGCTTTAGCAAGGCATGACGAATGTAATGGTGGTGGTTCTGTGGTGGATTAGGGTGTATGGTGGTCGGTCAGAGTCGGGGAAGGTTGCATGAAGGTGGGTTACTCAGTGGGTGTTTTGGGTGGACGATGGAGTGTGATAGATTAGGGCTTTTGTGCAAAAGGATGAGGCGAATGTTATAAAGTGGTTGGCAAGGCAGATGGAGGGGGTAGCGACGAAACTGCCTCGCCAAAGGAGCGGTCGAAGACGGGGAAGACAGAGGTGAGCGTGTCAAGTCAAGGGTTATTTTTGGCTTTTTGGGAAACTAACCTAAGGACCTAAAGAAGCTAATCTAACCCTAATTTAATGGATGAAAGAGCGAGATCGGCACTAGCGTTAATAGGCCAGCACTGGGGAAGAAGATGCTCCGGTGATGGGGATGACGACGATGACGGGGACAGAGCGGCGCCCGCTGGTATGGCGTGATGCAGAGGAAGGTAAGGAAGACGAATCTGCCACTGGTATTGTGGTCAGACGACGAGAGGAGTCGGGGTGAGTCGTCGGAGCTCGAGGAGCTATTCAGCTGGATGAGGAAGGAGGAAATTGGGGAGTTTCCGGCCAAAATCATGTCTGGGATCTTCGGTCTGACTGGGGTGTCTTTTATAGATCTTCGGGGGATGTTTTGAGCTTGAGAAGCAACCTTTCCAAGCTTGGAATGTCACCGGAGTTGGAAGCTCTATGATAGCCAAATCTCTCATGCGTTTGCATGAGAGATCAGGAAAGCTTTAGGGCTCATGGATGGATTCAATGGAAAGAGGACTTCTCAAGGAATCTCCCTTCCAATTTTGGAAGGGATTGATTGATCAGAGAAGGAGTTCTCCTCAATCAAAAGTCGCCAGAGTTTGTAGGAATAGGATTCATGGCGGTAGGGACCTTTTTTTGAAGAAGGCAAAGAAGTTGGGGGGCTATTTGTAAGATATTCAAAAGTTAAGGCATGAGTGTGAGATAAAAGAATCAGACAGGACCTAATTGGAAACTAGGTCAAGATGATCTAAGATTGGGCCCAAATTTTGGTATAAACCTAATTTAGACCTAAGGAATCCAATGGTGAAGTTAGATTTAGGTTTTGACCTAGTTTGACTAGGTAATTTATGCAAAAACCCAAATTAGGGCAAATGTCTGTCTAAGACTCTGTTTTGGGTCAAGATGGGTTCTAATCGTTAAATTGAAGGTATCAAACCCTAGAGAATATTTTTCTATGAATTTCAGAGGGTTTAGGTTAATTTTAACCTGACCATAACCTCAGTTAATTAAGAGGATCTATTTTTAGGATTTCAGATGTCATTTAATTCTCAAATCACGTGAAAACCCATTTCTGACTGTTCTAACCACTTGTTAGACTTTTAAGATCATTTGAACAATAATTAACCCCTGAGAAAACCTGTGGTTGTTCTACATTCAAGATATAATGGTAAAATTACAGTTTTAACCTTGGTTTCTTGTATTTCTCTCTAAAAGGATTTGCAATGAATTATGGCCTTCTGATAGTTATGTAAGAGCATTTAATGACTTAATCAGATCAAATTGAGCTAGTTATGGCTCATGATAGTGTTCCCATCACTACCCGTAGCTTGACACTGCACCCAGGAACTCTCTAAGGTCCAAGGATTATCACCAGTAGCCACTACCTAAGCTGATCCTTTAGGTTTTCAGCCCCAAAATTATGAGCTTGTGGCCTAAGAGGTCAAGGTGTTAGCCTTACGAGCCCACCTATCCAGACTTAAGCCTCTCGTGTATGTCTATTTCCAATTTCTTTCCTTTATTTAATTTCCCCACATCTTCATGGTTAAACTCATTTGGGATTTTGTTCAGATCCTCAAACACAAATTTAGGACTCTAAACGGGGTCAGATACCTTCATTCTTTGGTATTTGGCTTGGATTTAGCCAATTAGATATGACTTTCGATCCCCGTAAGGAGTTTCTACATCAAATGGGACCACATATGTCTTATTGGATGTCTAGCACAAGGGTTACACATCCAAAAGGTCAAGTTAAGTCATCTAGCATTTGTTCGAACATCCAAAGATTGTCCTCCAGGGCACAACTTCCCTATCAGCTCATCAGACATCTAGTCTAACCCTCTGGATGTCCATAGACCTGGATTGGGCATCTGTACATATGGCCAGACATCCAATCATCAAGGATTCTTCTTGGTGCTCCAGGCCCTCTTCAAGAGACGTCCAAAATTTGAGTTGGGCATCAAAGATTGGACCATCAGACATCCAATAATAAAATTGGACATCCAAAACACAATCCAGAACCCTATCAGGGTTTTGAAACGAGAGTTTCGCTATATCATCTCACACATACACAGATCTAACTCATGCCAACCATTGTTTAAAACATTAATCTAACATAGAAATTGATTAACCCATCCAAATTCCCTAAATCTCATCTTCAAGATTTCATCCCACATGAAATCTCTAAATGAAGCAATTGCATTAGTTAAGCCAAAATTTGAAATATATAAGACAAATATTCCCCTAAGCAACCACATCCTATGCAAGTTCATACTCCCATTCCACAACCTAATCAAAAAAATCACGAATGAGGCAAAAAAAAGTGGAAATCCCTACTTGTTCTTGAACCAGCAAAACACCATAGGGGTTCCCAAGGAGAATGACACTCGACACTCTTCTTCTCTTCTTCCCTCTTGCCACCAACAGTAATAGCAGTAGCATTCGTTGATGTAGCAACAACTAGAGTAGACCAAGAGATGGAGTGGAGGAGAAAAGAGAACAGGGCACGAAGGGGAGAGGAGGTGGAGAGTGGTGTGCACCCTCTTTCTCACTCTACGTTGGCAACTGAATGAGAGGAAGGGGAAAAGTGGCTTCTCCCACGATTATGGGATGCAAAAATTGTTGGGGAAGCCCCTCCACTCTTTACTTGGGCTCCAAGCAAGTCCTTCCCCATCTTATTTCCCTTACCATTAGTCCCCTACTTCTTAAGGCTTTAGAAAGGATTAAATATGGTGGAAGGCGAAAAAGATTAAAGGATTTTCTTAAGTCATGGAACACACACGCACACATGGGTCGGTTTAGTTCCAAATAAGGATAAAGGACTCCCAAGCCCTCACACCCTAACCTCCTTAAAACATTTCATCCGCAAAATCAGACATACTATAAGCTTGAAAAAGGTGGGGTTAATTGATCTGCATCTTGGCCTCGGTTCCTAGGTGTCCTCTTCAAACTTTTAACTATGCCACAACACCTTCACCAAGGTCACCATCTTGTTATGCAGCATCTTCGTTGCTTGATCGAGGATTCGCACTAGCTACTCCTTGTAAGTGAGATCAGGCTCAATTTGCAGATCGTCGTAGCATATCACATGGCTTTCATCTGTTACATACTTAGTGTAGACACATGGAATATGTCATGCACAGATGACACAGGATCTACTCGCTCCATGATCTCGAATGGACCCACGTATCGAGGTCTCAACTTTCCCCTAATTCCAAAATGATGAATTTCTTTCATTGGGGACATGCGAAGAAATGCTTTATCTTTGACTTGGAAATGCAGATCCATTGTCGACGATCACTATCACACTTTTGTCTGGATCGAGAGGCTAGTAGCTTCCACCTAATGGAAGCTACCTTCTCTAACATCTACCAAACCAACTCTGGCCTTGCACAAATCTCTCTCTCACTTTGATCCAACTGATTGGCGAGGAACATTTTTGTCCATACAAGGCCTCAAAAGGTGCCATGTGATAGGGTCCACTTTAATGGAATCAAATTATTCCTAAGAGCATTTAAATTGAAGTTGGGAATAGATTTCGAGAATGTATTACATGGAGAGATTAATAAGTTCACGATTTACGGTTCCTACATTTTTCATGAACACCGTATGCATGCTGATACACTAATTACATGTGTAGGAATGTTGGAGAGACAAAATTGGGAATTAATTGGCACCAAAATGTTTAGGAAAGAAATTTATTTGAAAGGAAGTCAATCAAATATTTTTGTGGGAGAGCTATATATAATTGTAATCTAGTTCTAATATTTTTGGCAAGCCTAATTGGGAAGGGAATAATGGCAGTCATGTGTTGATCAAATCAATAATTGCATGTTAATTCCCCTTCCTTATTTTCCCCTCAAATCTCTCTTTCCAATTAATCTCTAAATTCTCCTCTCTCTTTCTCTTTATAACAAGAGCGGATGGACCACCGAGGGCAATCTCCTCTCCATGGGAGGAAACCCCCTCTCCAGCTTCATCTTCCTCCACAAAGGGGGAGGAACTTCCTCTCCACCAGAATCACCAGAGTCCTCTGACCGTGCTCCACCCACCACTACGAGACCATCGACCACCGTAAGTCACCAACGATGCCCAACCACCACCGTGTCTCACCCATGTTTGCGCCAATTCCATCACCGTAGTCGATGGTGATAGCACCGACACCAGCCACCGTAAAGACTTCACCTCAACATCTGTTGAATGGGATTTCTACTTGAAAATTTGAGTTTTGAAAACCCTGTCGTTGTAGTCACGTAAAAATCTGTCAAACAGATAATTTAATCGAAACTTTGGTGAGTCTTGAGTTGAACATACGGAGGCATACATTTAATTAAAAATCGCATTTATAATTATTGTCACGAAGTAGAGTAGCTAGTTGAATTAAATCTATGCTAGTTCTCTCCTTAAAGAATAATTAATAGAAGATAGAGAGAGAATAATACAAATAAAGAGAAAAAAGGGAGAGAATGAACAAATATTTTATAGCCACAGATTCATGTTCATTACAACTATTTGCTACACTAGAAAGCGGAAAATCTAATCTAGAAAGCAATAAAAAGAAAAGGGAGAGAAATTATCCTCCTCAATGGTTGCTTGGACTAGCCACATTGACGGAGTGCTCGAACGAGGGTGGTGAGATGTGGGATGAGGCAGAACAAAGACAGAGGAAGGAGGGAGTAGGGTGACATCGCAGCGGGATCTACTTCCCTAACTGCGGTGAGAGGACAACTGTAGAATGCTCCACGAAGGGGATGAGAAGGTGGAAAAATTGTATTTTTAACTCTAAAGGAGCATCCCAGGTTTGGGACGAGCTCTTAAAGCTTTGGAGGGGGTGATAGAAGAGAGGAAGAGATGATCAAAATGTGGAGGGCGGAGGACCTTTTATAGGTGTACTCATGGGGGCAAAAAGGTCCTTTTACAAGCTTTAAAATTAATATCAGAACCTTTAGTGACGTTTATGAGTGTCACTGTAGGCGCACGACACTGTAGACGCACCCACCATCTCCACTGTGCGATGAGGATCCAAGCGCTCAGAGCGTGCCATGTCGACATCGCCTCAGCTCCAGTCGTTCATGCCTTCACCCACGTTTGCACGTTCTCAGCCGTCTAATCAAGAGATTGGATGGCTTAAGATTGCACTCACCTCATCTTCCTCATGCGTTACGAGGGACGCAGCCTCTCTTCCCACCGTTAGATCAAGCATCAACAGCTTCAAACTAACACTCCCGCGCCTTTATAACGTGCACCTCCAGCACGTGTGATCGGGGGTGAGATCGGGAGTCCAATTGCACGTCCATCTGTGGCAAAGCACCTTGATCGCTACGCGACTCCTCTCTTTATGTCACGTTTATGAATTAATGCTCACGCACCCTCGGCCATTGGATGAAGATCCAACGGCTGAGGGCGTGCGAGCTTCGGCTTCAGTTGAGTGCATGCGAGGCCAAGATTGAATCTCAGCGGTTGGATTAATGATCCAACAGCTGAGATGCATTAATCAATAGCTGAAGAAGAGCTATGGAGACCGTGGGCAGCTTAGATGGTGCCACGTGGCTCCATCTGAGCCCTTGATCTTCTATTGCTCATAGGTGGTTCCACAGATGTCGGATTGGATTGATTTTCACGTCGTTGAGCTGCGATCGTCAATCCAAACCCATCCATGCAATTAGATTTGTCATCCGTGTTGGTGCTAGAGCACCACGATCATTTATTTTGATGGTAACAAAACACGTGTTATTTAACATTTGCAATTTGAGTCCTAGATTTCAGGTCAATTGCAAATGTGGACGTGTTTAGACGGAACTCGAGCTCGCATCCAGGATGGATTGGAGGAGCTTAATGAAGAACAGAGGAGGTTCGCGTGGAGCGACAGATTGAAGATAGAAGACAAGAAGAATAGGGTAGATTCTTTTTAATCCTTTCTTGTATCTCTTGTCTTTATTTTCTTGCTCTTATTTTCCTTAGAATATTATGTTAAAGAGCCTCAAAGTACCCTAACAGTAGTCCTAGGAACACCTGCACAACCCTAGGATACTTAGGTTTTCTGTAGAACACTTAGAAAATCAATATAGGGTTCAAACAGAGTTTCCAGACGTCTAATTCCAAAATCAGACGTCTGATAAAGTATTTTAAGACGTCTGACTGTTGTTTCAGACGTCTGATAACTATTAGGCTGGACTTAGTATTCTGTCTGATGAAATCAGACGTCCAGACCTTAGTACAGACATCTTAGAAGACGTCTGATGGACTTGCCAGACGTCCAATTAGTGGACCGTTGGCTAGCTTGGCAAACACTGCAGAATATGACCGTTAGAGCCTTATCAGACGTCCATAGGCCTTTCCAGACGTCTGATAATTGACCGTTTTGCCTCGACTGACCCGAAAATCCCTTCTCAGAGATTTTCTAGCCGTTGCAAATCCATTCCGTAGAAAAAGTTGGTTTCCAGACGTCCGGGCATAGTGCCAGACGTCCTGTATGTCGTCTGATCAACTTGAACAAAAACCCTGTTTAGATCTGATTCAAGTCAGGAGGAAACCCGCATAGAATTAGACGTCTGACCTTTAAATCAGACGTCTTAAAGTGGCCTTCCAAACGTCTGATGCCAGAATTAGACGTCTGATCACCCTGTCAAGTGTAATCATTGTCCTGTTTTCGGCCTGATTCTCTTGGGCTTTGCACCCAACGACTATGGAAGCATTTCCAAGCCTTCCAAAGCCTTCCTAAGGCCTCTATAAATGGAGGGGAACCTTTGCAACACATATACACACTTGGATACACCTAAGACACACCTAGAGACACCAAGATACACAAGAAACACTTTGTAATACACTTTCCACTCTCTTGGGTCCTAGCTAGCTCTTGCTCTCCAAGCTCAAGTTCCATTCATCTTGAGAGCATCAAGCTTTGCGCACCCGCTCTCCCGCCGTTGTTTACGAGAGCGACGTTGCGCCGTCGCGTGGCACACGCACCGCGTCATCAACTCGACGCACTCCTTGCAAAGGGGAGTTTCCTAATTCCTATAGAAGCTTAGGTTAAAAATTACTTTGTTGTCTCTATAGGACTTGTTTCTTTTATCTCTGTTATTTGGTTGGGTATTCGCTTTACGAATTCCCGTCTCCTTCGCGAGATAAAATCCTTCTCGTGGAGAGAAGGGGTTGAGGTACGCTACCCTCGTTTAAGTAGCGTGGTTGTATTGAGGTTGAATCACCCTCGTTTAAAGTGATTCGGTTTAGTGGATTTTGATCAACTTGGTTGATCGGAAAATCCTAACTCGAGAGGGTTACGTGGTGGTTTTCACCCGGTTTGGGTTTCCACCTAAAAACAATTGTGTACATTGTGTGATTGATTTTCTTTGGTGAGATTGCTTTATATTTTATTTCCGCATTTATTACGTCACCCCTCTTCGAAGGGAAAACTACAATCCGAAGTCTGAATTTTACACCACCTTGCCCCTGACCTATGGTCTTCTTTAAACTGCATCTGATGCTACAGAGGTCCGATCAGCACGATCTCAGAGGCGTTAGACTCCGATCGTCGCTTTGATCAGATCCGTACGGTTGGATCTTCAATCCGAGGCCCCGATAAATGTTGCCCTGTTCCCTAGAAAAAATTAATCTAAAATTTATACAATCTAACCTAAATGGATGATGATGCATGTTATGCAATATTTATAATGCATGAATGCTTCTATGACACTAGAAACATGCATAAATAGGCATTTTAGATCATTTAGATGTATGCACATCAACGATCATCCCCGTGTCTCATCCACGACCGCGATGACGAACCACCACCATGATCGCATTGTCCTCTACTGTGTCCGTTGACCAACAGGGAGCGTACCCCCCTCTTTCTTTCATTTAAAATGTCAGGGAACCTTCCTGGACGTCTAGAGCCACCGCATCCTCCTCTGCGATCGTCTTATTCCTTCAGACCACACAATAGGGCAACCCTCTCCTCCCTGCGCCATAGCCCTTGCGCCCGTCTCTCGCGAGCACATGCCTCGCACACCCATAGCCAGCGCCTTCTCCCTCAACACTACAGCGCCTTTGCGCACCCACACAACACCTCCGCGACCCCTCTTGGTCACGCCTCGTGCGATCGCCGACCATTACCACCGTGCTCACCACCTCTGTGCACATACCTAGCCACTTGCTTGGTCAAGCCACCACCATCGCGCCCTCATCACGCATGAGCCTCCAGCACCACCCTCTCCTCCATGCCACCAGCGCCATCCACCTCCGTGTAGCAACCGCCTGCCGGCATCTTACTCCTCTTTTTCAACTACCTCGGCACCAACAGAGAAGAACCCAATCTCCATCAACTACCCCTACACGTAGCCACCGCCACAGACCTTCATTCTCCATGCCGTCGCCTCCATCGAGCTCGGCTCGACACCACACACCCAACCAAGCCCTCAAACATGCCCACCGTGACCCGCGCACATACGTGGACTGACCCACCGCTGACCACCTTCAAGTCGCCGACCGGCTACCTCTGGCTGTCTCGCTTCTTGTCGCCACCACCATCGGATGTGCATCAGCTTATTCTCCCTCTGGCAAGCTTTTCATCTCAAACTGTGTCTCCATCTCACGCGAGCAAGCGGAAGAGATTCCCCTATTTTGCTACAAAGGAGCCTCAATTAGTTTTTACAGGAAATGCCATTGCGAGAACTTATTTTTTCTCATTTTTTTGGTTATTAAATTGAGGTGAAATTGCGGCCTTCCACTTATTCTTTTGTGTATTTGTTCAACCCTTACGATTCATCTCAATGTGCACCACATTTGAATTCAGATCTGTACGTTAGTATGCATGCAATTGAAAATTACATGATATGCCACTACACATGCACTATTCACATATTTTGGGGGCTTGATTCCTAATGTGAAATTTACGTAAACAACCCTTGACTTCTCTACAAATTCAGAATTCACATTCAAAGCAACATATTGATTGATTGATTTGACGAATACTTCTGCGAACACGATTACTCCATATCTGTGATCTTATTGCTCTGTTCCTTCCTGTGGATATGACCTAATCCACCGCGGTTAGTTTTACTAATAAATATTTTGGATCTAGGATTTTTCCACCACGATTTACATTATTGCAATGACGTATTTTCTCGACGTATTTTTCTGATACATCATCTTGTAAGTGAAATTTCTTGATCAAATGACACCGCTGCCGGGGGGCAATAGATGCAATAGATTTTCACAATTATATATTGGGATTATTCTAAGGTGCACATTGATTTGACCATTTGTTATTTTTTCTGTGAGGAAACTGACGAGGTGACAGGCGCAGCTAAGCGATGATGTCAACCTTAGGCGACGCCCACACACACGGAGAGGATGCAATGACAAGGAGACCTAGATCCCACTTTCACAGGGGATTCTCCTTTGTCGTCAAGTTTATTTCATTTAGTCTTCTCGCCCTTGTTGCAATTGGAGCTAATTTTCGAGGGTCTGTCCCCACTTTCTTTAGCAACTAGGGCTATTTCCTTATGTGTGATTTAATTTTTTCCTGCTTACTCTAAATAGAAAAGACAAAAATATCGAGCTGCCTATTTAGGAGTTACATGCCCTTAGGTGTGCACATTTAGGGGTGACTGAGCATCATACTAGACCTCTTCTCTTGCATTGCGTATATATTTGCACGAAAATTGCTGGAGAAAGGTATACCTTTCTATCTTTGCAACCAGCTCCTATTGACGCATTTGCATTTGGATTAAATTTCAAGACCACCAAACTGATTGAGTTGACCTAATTCAGTGGTCGCCTAACTAAATTGGGATTGCTAATCAGATTCGACCTTTAAATCGAAATCACATTTGATCTGATCAAAAGGGATTTGTCTGCGATTCTTCTCAAAAAAACAAACTGATTTGTGGTGTGATGCAAACTTTTGGCACTAAGCACGCACACTAGGCACCGCACTAGGTTTTGGTCCCTTAAGGTTATAGGCACCGATCTCTTTATCAGTGCAGACCCTCCTATTTCACTTTGTGGTGGTGATACTATCATTTGACCAAGTGTTTTGATACTTTACGGAGGGGGACACCCCTTAAAGGAACAAAAGGGTAGTTAAGAGGCATCGCATTCGCATCGCCTCAAAGGGTTCACCCTACTTGCATCCCTTAGTTTCGTCCTTGGAGTAACTTCTTACTAGGTCACTTGAGAGTATCATTGAAGCAAGGTATAGGTTCTAGGGCACACGAAGGTCGACTTAGGGCACGTAATTGATAGTGCAACTTCTTTAGCCACCAAGAAAGAATGTAAACGACCTCTATTCTTCTCCAAAGAGCTTGTCAGGGATCTCAAGTCACAACCCCCTCTTATACCACTAAAGTGGGAATGGACGGGTGCAAACTTGACCCCATTTGACAACTTTAAGGAGTAGGTTGGAGGTTAGCTCAAATCTACTCTATGAAAAAAAAAGTCCCATTGCCTTGCGTTTGATTGGGGTGTGTCTTTCAAGTCAAGGATTACAATAGCTATTTCACTTCTTACTTTCACCCTAGAACATTGAATCCCAATCCCATGACCTGTAGTTATCCATCATCTAATGAGCATCGGAATCCTTTCTACTCCTACTATAGGAGCATTGGTCTGATTAATCCCAAACCCAGTGATGATGAGCAAAACCTAGGAGAAGGGTATCCTAGCCATAGCTCTCCCATGACTATACCCAACCCACCCACCCTTAACGATTTTGCTTATTGAGGTTGGACTGATACTCCTAGGCAACTTGAACCTAAGATTGACTATCCTCCACAATCTGATAGTAGCCTCTCCTCTTTTATGATAGAAATGCAAAAACAATAGAAAGAAATGATGGATTCTATGGAAGAGATTTTGAGGAATAGTCAAAGATTAACTGAAGAGATTAGCCAGCTTAGCAACCCTCCTACAGTCAATTTTGATCCCTACCTCTATACCCCGGATTACTAAGACAATTTCGAGGAAAACAATGACAACAAGGATCTTATTTTGAGGAGTAGCTATCACTTAGACATCCCCCATAAGATATGCCCACCAGAAGGCAATCCTGGTGATTATCCACTTGATCTTAATTGGAGTCAAAAAAAGGGGAAGATGGTCCCATTAGATGAACTCAACCCAAATGATAGTATCTTTGTTACATTTGATGAAATAGGCCGCAGTCCAACAGTCAACCCAACTCCGTCCACCAATTTTGAGGTGGATTCTACAACCCACCCAAGGATCTCGAACCTATACTTCACAACTCTGAGGACCTTGCACCTCAGTTAGATCTCCTTGAGGATTGTGATTTTGAAGTTAACAAATTCCAGGAGTCTTGGATGCCAGAAGAAATCATATTGGAAGGAAGTGATAATAACCACAATCCTCTACCTAGGGGACTAACACCTGTCATTGAAAATTCTGAGGATTCACAGGTACCCAACATAGGCGACCATGAGGAAATTGAGACTGAATTGGAAGACTTGGATCAATATTGGTCTCAAGGACATGAAGAGTTGATTTTTGAGGAAGACAAGGAAACACTTGATCCTGGCGTGGAAGATTTTTCCTGAGTCTCAGGGGCAAGAGGGACGAAATGTAGAAGAGGATGATGATGCCTTTGAGGGGCCTAGACTCAAAGTATGAAGTGACTCCATGGGAAATATGTTTTGTTCGAGGACTTACCCCCTGAGGATCTTACTGATTTAGCCAAATCCGAATTTCTACCTACTTTTAACGACAAAGATCATCCTCTCAAACATTGGGAAGAAATGGAAGCAATTAATGTTGAAATCTATACACCTCAGGGGCAGGATCTTAGCATTGGACAAGAACCTGGGGATGTCATTGTTGGGGGAACTCACACTCCTATTGCTTCCAACCCACTTCTACATCATAATGAAATGGGCAACACCCTTGAGCAGTTCAATTAGAAAGATGAACATTTGGGTCCATTATAGGATGTGCACACCAATGATATGCAGCATGAGAGACAATCGGTAACTATGGCTACTTCTGATGACATTTAGGAACTAGAATGGTTGTCGAGGAAGAATGTTGAACCTCTCAAGCCCTCTTTGACCATCTTCCCTACCCCACACCTGAGAGACTTACACTCCTGCAAAAATAGCTTCCTAAAGTCTCTGCTCACATTCCTGACTGACGAGGGGATATCCAGACCAATACATCCTGTGGTAGAGTGGCGGGTATGGATCGACGCTTGTCCATGGCAGCCCATCATCCTTAGCGTGTCCTTCTTCGCTCCCTCTTTTTTCCACACATATCTACTTGAGGAGCCTTTGCCTCCTCGTCGTGCACTCTTGAAGGTCACTACTCATGTGTATTATGTGAAACCTCCAACAATAACCCAGGAGTACCTTATTTTCACTTGCACCTGGTGAGCATTTGGCATCACTCTCCATCACCAGCTTGCCAACATCTTGGGTTACTTATTCGCTAGGCCAGGTTTGTTACGCATCTTTTTTGGCTCTCTTGTTTCTCTTCTAGAGCGTGATTTGCGAGACATCCCAACTCCACCTCAGGCAATATCTTTCCGTGCTTTTGCTTTCGAATGAGGACATTATCAGATTTAGGCATGGGGGGGTATAACCTGAGGTTGTTCATAGCATGATACATATTCCGCATGCAATTAGGGCATCCATCTTGCATATAAAAAGAAAGAAGAAGAAGAAGAAGAAGAAGAAGAAGAAGAAGAAGAAGAGAAGAGAGAAAACAAAAAGGAGATTAAATCTTTGTGAGCTAAATTGCAAATATATTAAGGAGAAGAGAGAGGAAAATGTGCAAAATTATGCTGGTCCCAGCATTTGATTATGGAAGAGTTACCTAAGTTCTAGGCTAGAATGAATGAATAACTAAGTCCTGAAGTGCTAGAGAGGAGATAAGTGAGGGATACTGACTTTAGGCCTCCTGGATCTATTTTAGAGCTTAAACACTCACGTATTTGTTAAGATCTGGACTATTCCTCAAGAGGTTGGCGAAGTTGCAAGGCTGATGTATTAAGTCTAAGGCTTAGGGATTATTCGATCCCATTGCCTGCCCTTTGGTTTGCAGGACTTGGTAACCTAGGCATCCAAAAATCACACACTGGCCTAGTTCAATGCACATAATGAAGAATAATGCAAAAAAGTATTTGTTCTGAAAATGTTTTCCCAAAAATTTGACTTAGGAGCGGCTCGAAGACACAAGTTTATTGGACGAGTTCCTGGTGCGAAGAGGAATGAAAATACTCCCCTCGAAGATGCATTATAACATACTGTCTCCTCGGTGCTTGTCTCCTAGGGTATCTAAATATCCTACTGGGGGCACGAAAGCACCTTGTGCTGGTTCAGGTGCCATGGGCAGCATTATCCTGAAATGTTGATTGCCAGGGTCTGAATTTAGCTACAGAATGCCATTGGCGGCACTATCCCGAAGTGTCGAAAGCCAGTATTCTGGGGGTTTTCCATGGACGGTGCTATCCCGAAGTATCGATTGCCAGGGACCCTGCGAGGATTGATGGTGGGGACAAAGAATTCGATACAGATCGTGTTTAGGGCCAATTTGATGTTGGATTTAGGGGAATTTAAAAAGAAAGAGAAAATCTCCCGAAATACATCTCTCTCTATCTCTCTTACTAAAAATACACTGGCAAACTGAATCTAGACTTGCTTCACATATGCACGGGAGCTTTAACCACTAGGGTCAACAAACCTCTGGTAGTTTTTGCGGGCCTTAGAAACCTTTGGGGCAGACCCAAGGCTGAGGCTAGTTAGGTCCGTATCTTGGCTGGTACTTGAATACCTTTAGGCCTACTATTAGTATTCCAATCTAGTCTCTAGAGGTGCGGCACAATAGGGCATCGTGACGTTAAAGTCCTACCTGAAAACTTGGTTTAATCCATATGGATTTTCTTAGGACTAGCAAAACATAGGCATGGGGGTATTTGATAGGTCCAATTTTGTGGACTCAAATTACACCTAAGAGCATTTAAATTGAAGTTGGGAATGGATTTCGAGAACATATTACATGGAGAAATTAATAAGCTCACGATTTATGGTTCCTACATTTTTCATGAACTCTGTATGCGTACTAATAAACTAATTACATGTGTAGGAATGTTGAAGAGACAAAATTGGGAATTAATTGGCACTAAAATGTTTAAGAAAGAAATTTATTTGGAAGGAAGTCAATCAAATATTTTCGTGGGAGAGCTATACATAATTGTAATCTAGTTCTACAATTTTTGGCAAGCCTAATTTAGGAAGGGAATAATGGATCTCATGTGTTGATCAAATCAATAATTGCATGTTAATTCCCCTTCCTTATTTTCCCCTCAAATCTCTCTCTTTCCAACTAATCTCTAAATTGTCATCTCTCCCTTTCTCTTTATAATAGGAGCGGATGGACCACCGAGGGCAATCTCCTCTCCACAGGAGGAAACTCCCTCTCCAGCTTCATCTTCCTCCATGAAGGGGGAGGAACTTCCTCTCCACCAAAGTCCTCTAATCGTGCTCCACCCACCACTGCGAGACCATCAACCACCACGAGTCACGAACAACGCCCAACCACCATCGTGTCTCGCCCACGTCTATGCCAATTCCATCATCGCGGTTGATGGTGATAGCACTGACACCAACCACGACGACTTCTCCTCGATGTTCATCACTGTGTCTCATCCATGACCGTGACGACGAACCACCACCGCGACCGCATCGTCCTCTACTGCGCCTGCAGACCAACAGAGAGCCCATGCCCCCTCTCCCTTTCATTTAAGATGTCCGAGAACCTTCCCGGACGTCCAAAGCCACCGTATCCTCCTCCTCAGCGATTTTCTTCTTCATTCAGACCACGCAACAGAGCAACCTCTCTTCCGAGTGCCACAACCCCCATGCCCATCTCTCGTGAGCATAGACCTCGCACGCCCACAGCCAGTGCCTTCTCCCTTAACACTGCAGCACCTTACGCACCGGCACAGCACCTCTGCGTCCTCGCTCGATAATGCCTCGCGCGATCGCTAACCATCGCCACCATGTACACCACCTTCGCATGCTCACCCAACCACTCATGCGACCAGGCCACCGCAGCCACGCCCACGTCGCGCGTGAGCCATTAGCGCCACCCTCTCCTCCACGCCACCAGAGCTGTCCACCTCCGCGCAGTAACCGCCCGCCAGCGTCTTCCTCCGCTTCTTCGTCTTCCTCAGCACCAATGGAGAAGAACCCAAACTCCATCAACTACCCCTACAGGTAGCCACCGCCATGGACCTCCGTTCTCCATGTCGTCGCCTCCATCGAGCTCTCCTCGACACCACACACCTAGCCAAGCCCTTAAACTCGCCCACCGCAACCTGCACACACACGTGGACTGACCCACCGTCAACCACCTTCTAGTCGCCAGCTACCCACCTCCGGCCGTCTCACTTCTTATTGCCACCACCATCGGATGCGCGTCAGCCTATTCTCCCTCCAACAAGCTTTTCATCTTCGACCATGTCTCCATCTCCTCGCGCGAGCAAGGGCAAGAGATTCCCTTGTTTTGCTATAGGAGAGTGATGTGCACACATATAATTAACCTAAAATGTCTATTTATGCATGTTTTTAGGTCTATAGAAGCATCATACATTACAAATATTACATAACATACATCATCATGCATTTAGGTTAGATTGTATAAATTATAGGTTAATTTTCCTTTTTTTTCATTAGGGGAAAGGGCAATATTTATCGGGGCCTCGATTGAAGATCCAACCGTACGGATCTGATTAGGGCGACGATCAAAGTCTAACGTCTTCGAGATCGCCCCAATCGGATTTCCATAGCATCAGATATAGTCCGAGAAAGATCAGAGGCCAAGGGTCAAGGTGGTGTAAATCCATACCTTAGATGAAGAATCCAATCGTAGGGATGGGTTCGGATCAATGATTGTAGCTCAATGGTGTGAAAATCGATTCAATCCGATAACCATGGCACCACCTACAAAACAAAGAAGATGGACGACCGTGATGGCACCATGTGGCGTCATCACAGTAGCCCAACTCTGCCTACAGTGCCTCCTCTTTGATTGTACGATCAATCTTAGTCATTGGATCTCCATCCAATGGCTGAGATGCTTCCTAGCCACGCTCCCTCGCTTCTAAAAAGCAAGGCTACAAGAAGATCTCGACCGTTGGATTGACATCCAACAACTGAGAGAGCACGTGGAGGAAATCAAGAACTCGCCTCAAACGGCCACGTAGCGTAGCAGTGAAGTGCCTCTCACAAAGAGTGTGATGTGTGCTCGAATTCGCGTGAGCGAATTAAATACACAGAGGAGCAGCACGCGAAATTGCGCCGTTGGATGCTGCGCGAATGGTTGATGGAGCAGCGATGTGGAGCCCTCTTGAGCGTCGGATGAGAGTGCACCGTACATGCGCACGATCACGCGCGATCACACGCACGATCGTACGCAGGCATAGTGTGTTGTGAAGGTGAAGGGCGCGTGATTTTACGCCGTCGAATGCACGATCAGACTGTTAAGGCTTGGCGAGCGCGATGAGGCACGTGAACGTCTGAAGGCGAGAAAGCGTCGACGTGGCTCTATCTGAGCCGTACGATTGGCGATGAACGGTGGTCCTTGCATGCACGCCAACAGCAATGTGCACCTTTAGTGACTCTTGCATCACTAAAGGTTGCATATTTATCTTTAAGCCTTGAAATGACCTTTATGCCCCTCATTCCTACAACTATAAAAGACCTACCCCTACCACTCATTTCACCATCCCTTCCTATCTTCTCTCACCTCCTACAAAGCTCTACGAGATCATCCCAAACCCGGGATGCTTCATTAGAGTTACAAAAATAAATTTTCCATCTTCTCACCCCCGTTCATGGAACATCCTGTGGTTGTCCTCTCACCGCCATTCGGGAAGTAAATCCCGCTGCGACGTCGCCCTGATCCATCCTCCATCCTTTAGCTCCATCCTCCATCCCGCATCTCACCACCCTCGTTCGGGCGCTCCGTCAACGTGGCTTATCCTCCAAGTAGCCATCAAGGAAAGATAATTTCTCTTCCCCTTCTCTTTTATTGCTTTCTAGTACATGTTTCTCTCATTATGAAATATTTGTTTATTCTCTCCCTATTTTTCTTTCTTTGTATTATTCTTTCTCTGTTTTCTATTAATTATTCTTTAAGTAGAATAGATGGTGGGTTAATTTCAACTAGCTACTCTACTTTCGTAACAATAAATCCAATGTGGTTTTTAATTAAGTGTTCGCCTTCACGTGTTCAACCCGCGACTCACCAAAGTTTTGATTAAATTATCTATTTAACGGATTTTTACGTGACTCCAATGACAGGATTTTCAAACTCAAACTTTTAGCGTAGAAATCGCATTTAATAGAGAGCCTCAATTAGTTTTTATGGGAAATGCCATTGCAAGAACTTATTTTTTCTCATTTTTTTGGCTATGAAATTGAGGTGAAATTTCGGCCTTCCAGTTATTCTTCTACGTATTTGTTCAACCCTTATGATTCATCTCAATGTGCACCACATTTGAATTTAGATCTATACGTTAGTATGCATGCAATTGAAAATTACATGATATGCCACTGCAAATGCACTAATCACAAATTTTGGGAGCTTGATTTCTAACATGAAATTTACATAAATAGCCCTTGAATTCTCTATAAATTCAGAATTCATATTCAGAGCAACATATCGATTAATTGATTTGATGAATACTTCTACGAACATGATTGCTACATATCTGTGATCTTATTGGTCTGTTCCTCCTTATGGATATGACCTAATCTACTGTGGTTAGTTTTACTGATAAATATTTTTGATCTGGGATTTTTCCACCACGATTTACATTACTGCAACGACGTATTTTCTCAATGTATTTTTCTGATACATCATCTTGTAAGTGAAATTTCGTGATCACCATGCCTATGCTATCATGGTAACTATTGTTGTAAGCAAACTCAGCCAATGGTAAATGGTCCTCCCATGACCCCTACCATTCAAGTACACAGGATTGTAATAAATCCTCAAGAGTCTGGATAGTTCGCCCTAACTAGCCACCAATCTGAGGATGGTATGCTGAGCTGAACTTAAGCTTGGTGCCTAAGGCTTCATGCAAACCAACCCAAATGCATGACACAAACTTGGGATCTCTGTCTGTCCATCTGAAATAATATCCTTCGAAATCCCGTGGAGTCTAACAGTCTCCTTGGTATATATTTTAGCAAGCTGACTTGGTTTATGGGTGGTCTTGATTGCCACAAAATGAGCTAACTTGGTCAATTGATCAACAATGACCCAAATAGCATCATGTCCACGTGAAGTCTTTGGTAATCCCACCACAAAGTCCATCGAAATATTGTCCCACTTCCACTTAGGCACTGGGAGAGGTTATAATAAACCTGTTGGGCTTCTATGTTCGCCCTTAACTTGCTGGCAAGTCAGGCATCTATTGACATATTGTGCCACGTCACGTTTCATGCACTTTCACTAGAAGTCCTTTCAGAAATACTTATACATGCAAGTACTACCTGGGTGTATCATCAGTCGAGAGGTTTGCATCTCGCACATCAATTGTTGCTTTATTATTACATTCCTGGGTATGCAAAGTTGCTTCTAGAATTAAAGTACTCTGCCTAGTATGGAGAAATCCGGCAATAGTCCTGTTATGACTCAGTCTTTGATCCAAGCCAACTTTGGATCAATGAACTACGTTTCCTTGATTTCTTTAATCAACTCAGGCAGCAATCTTTGCTACATTGTCAGAGTGCCTAAGAAATTTTGTCCCATGCTAGGTCTCTAATCTCTTACCTTAGAGAGCTAATCCCTTTCTTCAATATGAAAATGAGCCACCATTGCTGCGGGGTTACAGCTCAAGGTATCAACTACCACATTACCTTTGCTAGAGTGGTAAAAGATCTTACAATCATAGTCCTTTAACTGATCCATCCAACAACGCTGCCTTATATTCAACTCTTTTTGGGAAAAGATGTACTTAAGACTCTTATGATCAGTAAAGATGTCAACAATCTCAACGTAGAGATAATGTCTCAAAATCTTAAGGATAAATATGATGATTGCCAGTTCTAGATCATGCATCAAGTAATTCCTTTCATGATCTCACAATTGTTGTGAAGCATAGGCGATCACCTGGCCATCTTGCATCAAGACACAGCCAAGGCCAAGGTGAGAGGTGTCACTGTATACCACAAACCTGCCACTTCCAGCTGGGAGAGCTAAGATTGACATCATTAATACCTTAGTTTTAATGCAGCACAATTATGTTATCTATCAGACTAATCTTTCAGAACTGTATCTTGACTTACAAAAAGGAATAAAGCTCTTTGAAGTCATATGTTGAGTCTTTATTTCTTGAGTCTAGAATTCACATACAGAACCTTAGTTTTATACTCGTAAAATGTAATTTACCTAAAAACAAAGTTTTTATATTAGTTGATCGACCAATTATTAAAAATGATTGACCAAAAGAATTTTATCGACCGATCACTTAGGTTAATCAATCAAATCTAGCCAAATTAAGAAGTTCATAAAAACCCCTTTTAATTGATTAAAAGATTAATTAATCGACCAAATAAGTAGATTGATTGACCAATACTTTTTTGATCAACCAAACTACTTTATTTGATTGACCAGAAGTGTTTGAAAAGCTTCCTTTCTAGGTCAAAATTCTAGTATAAATAGATGTCCTTGGTAGTCTTTTTCTATACACAACAAGAGCGAAATACCTCTATAAAAAGTGCTTCTACACTTCTGCTTCCACACTTCCCAAAGCACTCTGATCAAAATCCTCTGGGAAAAACATCGGTTTGATTTTTCATTGAGGTTCCTTAGGATTATACTATATTTCCTTTACATTGTTATTTTGATTAGGGTCCCTAATTATTTTGGGAGATCCGATGTGCTTCTCCTCAAGTCTTAAAGAGAAGGATTGTTGTAAGAGGTTATGCCATCCTTGTTCAAGTGTATGAGATTTTAGTGGATTGACTAGCTCAGTCTAGTCGGGAAAATCCTAAGCTAGGAGGCTTAGGTAGTGGTTTTTACCTGTAAGGGCTTCATCTATAAATTCAGGTGTACTTGTGTTTAATATTTATGGCTTGTGTTTATTTAAATTCAAAATTTATTTTTAAATTACCATCTATATTATTCACCCCTCCCCTCTAGCATAGCGTATTAGATCCGCAAGCACTCTCATTTGGTATCCGAGCCACGTTAAGTCCAGAAGATGTTAAAGTCATTTGTCAACACCTACGCTGAGACGCAATCCACAATATGCCCTTCACTATTTGATGGCACAAATTACGATTATTGGAAGACAGGAATGCAGATCTTCTTAGAGTCTATGGACTTCGAGGTCTAGGTGTTGAAGCGTCGAAGATTGTTGCTGTTTAAGAAAATATCGCGTCATAATATAATGACGAAAATCGCAACAACATTTAAATTTATAAGCTCGAAAGATAAAAATGAGTCTGAGGTCATTCACAGGGAGCAAATATGAAATCCAGTCACTAGTCGAAATATAAGGAATAAACTAGCACAATGATCAATCACAATAAAGATATTCAATGAATAAAATCTACTAAAAATGATATTCAATAGTAGCAATTGTATTTCAGGATATAATGGGATAAAAAGAATAATAAGGTCCTAAAAATGATAATTTGGATCACCATGTAATTCCCACATTTAAGCACATATCCCACTATATCAAATTAAATCAATTTCGCTACAATGGTCTTGAACCACTTATTTCAAATATCCATGTCAGATCAATAAGCCAATAAGTCCATAGTACCCAGAATTAGACATCAGCACAAGGGCATCAGACGCCTTAAACACCTAAGCACAACACAAGGCCTAAGCCCTAAAATGACTAAGTATTGGGTGAGGGGAGCACGAAGTTCAAGGCCAACAGTGCAAAAACCACCCCCCACCCTCCTTAGAATTTCATTCTCTTAACCAGGTTACTGGGTGTGAATAGTGTTGGGTAATTGGGTATGAACAATGACCAGGCCCACCGGCGTGTGTGGTGGGCGAGGTGTACACGGCATGTGAGGTGGGGGCCTCACCCTCACTATGTGAGAGGCGAAGAGCCCTTGGCAAGACTTAGTTTTATTCGCTGTTTGCGTTTTGTCATGAACAAGGTGGGACTTTGTTTCCTCCTTTGCACATTGCAGCAAGAAAGGTCTTCGTTGATTAAAGCTGTCGTGGTTCTTGTGTTGCTCAATTGAAGATGCAAGAGGCTTCAATAGCGTGAGCCGCAACTGCTACAGGTGGCAGCGAGGTCGATTGGTAGCCGAAGATAGGTGGATGATGGCTGAGAAGATGACGGTGGCGAAAGAACTCTGGTGAACACCTGTAACCACGAAAAATAGCCTCTCGGCCCAATTAAATTGTTCTTGAGGTTCGCCGTGGAGCAAGGAATGCAGTGGCGGTCTCGATTTGGTGGTTAGTGGCATGGAGTGGCCGGATGACGACTGAGATGACGATGGAGGGGTGGGTCGTCCGGTGGAGCAAAGGGGTGAGTAAAGCTTTGAATTTAGAGATGGTTTTTTATCGGTGGTTGATGACGAAGCTTCTGGGGGTGGTGGTTGGGCGTATAATGGTCGGTAGGGGTTAGGTGAAGCTCAGCAGAGCTTCACCGGTTGTGAAGAAGAGAAGGGGGAGACGGCGGTGTGTTGGTCGATTTAGGAGGAGGATGATAGGATCTAAAATATGGAATATGGGTATGCGTACAAATACTCAAAAGAAATATATTAGTAGTATACAGAAATTTGCACAAACAATCAAACCACAAAGGACACAAAATGTAAAGTGGTTCCCTTCACTTGGATACTCCACTACCTAAGCCTCCCAGCTTAGGGTTTTCAACCCAATTCCCTTAACCCCGAGGGAATCAATTTACTAAACCAAGGTAATTAACAGGTTACCTCAACCCAAGTACAAAAACAGGTTTGTTAAAACCCAACGAGCAAACACTCAAATACAAATAAGCACTGGTGTAAGGGAAATAAATCTTACAGCAAGAACCTAAGCCTCTCAACAAATGTAAATATAATGTTACCGATTTGAGAGCCTAGTGAAGACATGAATAGCATTAAATTGCGTGAACAAAACACGTCAATGTGTTTGCAAACCCGTAGCATGATTGGAAAGCAGCAAACATGATTTCTTCTCTTGAATATGTGATGGAAAATATGAAATATAGAGCTTTAGAATTTTCTTTTATGTCTCTTGTATCTCTTGTGTGCAAACAAAGAGTCCAAGACTCATTTTATAGAGTTTAGGACCTCAGGGGTACGACTCCTAGACATTGGGATTTAATTCCCAACATTCACATTGGTAAAATAAATATTCCAGTTGTTCTATTTTGAGCCAACGGCTAGTTGGTACCGGTACTCGTTACTTCCAGATTTTGGTTTTAAACTCTTAACACAAATATATAACCCACTTGTACTGATACTGATCATGAGTATCGGTACTTGTTCCCTCAAGTACCGATACTGATCATGAGTACCGGTACTCATGGGGTACAGGTTTGTTTCTTTGAGAAAACCCAAACCTGTAACTTCCATGTATTGATACTAAACTTTAGTATCGGTACTTGTGGGTTACCAAGTACCTTTTTAAGTGAATTAATCAATTTTGTTGTTTGAAAAAAAATCGTAATATGAATCCTAGTTTTATCTCTAATTAATTTTTACGATCTAAGTTATATTCCATTGTTAAGAGGCATACAATCTATGAATATAAAATCTAATCTAAAAAACAAAAGGATGAAGATAATCTTCTCCTCGACTCCTCCTTGTCATCTTGCCTCCTCCATGACATGATCTTTTTCTTCTCATCATCATGCCTCCATCATTTCCTGTTTGCCTTGCTCCCTCACCTAGATCTGAAAAACACTTAATGATAGACATTAATCCATAATAATTTTGTTAACACCAAAATAAGATGTGGAACAAGGTTTCAACAATCTCCTCCTTTTTGGTGTTGACAAAACTATCTTGCAAATAGATGAAATAATTTTTAGCAATGTTAAATGAAGGAAAAACTTTTAATTAAATCCTCTCCCTAAATATATACTCCTCCTAAAAATTTTACTATTTGCTCTTGATTTTTCTCCCCCTTTTTGTTAATAACAAAAATGAAGGGGTAAAAAAAATGTCAAACCATAAAATTTACCGGTAATAGAATGATGAATGTGGGTACCAAGCTCCGTTAGGCCATTGTTCTTAGTCTTCATTCAACCTATAGAAATGTTGAAATATTCCGTTGTATGCCCTGAACACTCACTGATCTCTTTGATCTATTCCTGCAAAGTAATGTAAAATGTCTTTTCTAGGCATCCATTTTCTTGTGGGTCCTTTTAAGTTAGTACCTTTCATGCCCTGAGATTTATAGACCTCTCTTGTGTTAGATCTATAATTCTTGGGATTTTTGACCTTTTGGTACATCCATGCATGCTTAGGTGCACACGATCTAGTTTGTGTCCTTTTGTTTTACTTTTAAATTTTGATTTTAATGAATCACAGAATTCAGTGTTTAGCCTAATTATTTTAAGATTATTCAAAGTCCCTTCAAAGTGTTCATAAATATCTTCTAGTTCTAATATCTTTGCATGAAATTGATTGTTAGTCTCTTTTAACATTTCTAATTCCATTTCTAAACATGATTTATCTATTTCTAATGTTTGATAATTATACTTTAAAACCTTTTTTTCCTTCTTAAATAACCTAGCTTTATGATATAGTTCTTCATAAGCTTCTAATAATTCTTCAAAAGAAAAATCAAGGTTTACCTCTTCTTCTGTGTCTTATGAAGTTGCAACAAGACAAAAGTGTGCAACCTCGTCTTCATCCAATTCACTGGAGTCGGTGTCCATGTCAGAGTCGCTATCATCCCATGTTGCTTTAAATGCTTTCTTCTTCTTCTTCTTCTTGAGATCCTTTATTTTTTTCCTATTGTCCTCCTTGTTTAAGGGGCAATCCTTTCGCAAGTGGTCCTTTTTCTTGCACTCATAACAAATAATGTTAGAAGAGATTTTATTTACTTGTTTACCTTGTTTCTTGAGGAATTTATGGAATTTCCTAGTAAGCATTTCCATCTCCTCGTCTTCGGATTCTGATGTTGTTGAGTCTAAGTCCTCCTTGATTGCTCTAAAAGCAATACTTTTCTTCTTGCTTGTTGCCTTCTCCTCGTTCTTCTTGATATTCTCCAATTGGACTTCATATGCCATGAGGCTTCTAATTAGATCATCCAAGGGGAGAGTGGATAGGTCCTTTGCCTCTTGAATGGCTGTGGTCTTTGGAAACCAATCGCTTGTAAGAGATCTCAAGATCTTCCTTATAAGCTGCTCCTCTTTCAGCTTGACTCCTAGGTTCTTTATGGGGTTAACAATTTCCCCAAACCTCGTATACATATCCTTGATTGTTTCACCTTTCTCCATCTTGAAACACTCATAAGTTTCTATTAGAATAGGGATACGAGTTTCCTTTACCTTGTTTGCACCTTTGTAGGTGACCTCGAGAGTGTTCCATATCTCAAATGCTGACTCACATGCTAAGATGCGGTTGAATTCCTCCTTCGATAATGCACAATACAGTGCATTCATCGCCCTCTCGTTGCTCACAATGTTTTTCTTCTGATCCGTTGTCCACGCTACTCCTTCTTGTGGCTCCGGATCTAAGTATTTTTCTCGAATGAGGGTCCAAGCCTCCTCATCCAATACCCATAGTCCATCCCATCGAAATAGGGAGGACGGGTAGAAGATTGTCCTTCAGTGCACCTTGATGTAGATGCCAATGCGAGTTGAGTTGTTACGTCTTCTTGCAACCTCGCTCTGATACCACTTGATAGGATCTAAAATATGGAATATGGCTATGCACACAAATACTCAAAAGCAAAATATTAGTAGTACACAGAAATTTGCACAAACAATCAAACCACAAAGGACACAAAATGTAAAGTGGTTCCCCTCACTTGGGTACTCCACTACCTAAGCCTCTCAGCTTAGGGTTTTTAATCCGATTCCCTCAACCCTGAGGGAATCAATTTACTAAACCGAGGTAATTAACGGGTTACCTCAACCCAAGTACAAAAACGGGTTTGTTACAACCCAACGAGCAAACGCTCAAATACAAATAATCACTGGTGTAAGAAAAATAAATCTTACAATAAGAACCTAAGCCTCTCAACAAACGTAAATATAATGTTACCGATTTGAGAGCCTAGTGAAGACATGAATAGCATTGAATTGCGTGAAAAAAATACATCAATGTGTTTGCAAACCCATAGTATGATTGGAAAGCATCAAACACAATTTCTTCTCTTGAATATGTGATGGAAAATGTGAAATATAGAGCTTTAGAATTTTCTCTTATGTCTCTTGTATCTCTTATGTGCAAACAAAGAGTCAAAGACTCATTTTATAGAGCTTAGGACCTCAGGGGTACGACTCCTAGACGTTGGGATTTAATTCCCAACGTTCACATTGACAAAATAAATATTCCAACCGTTCTATTTTGAGACAACGGCTAGTTACTTCCATCAGTACTAAAGTATGAGTACCGGTACTTGTTACTTCCAGATTTTGGTTTCAAACTCTTAACACAAATGTATAACCCACTTGTACCAGTACTGATCATGAGTATCGGTACTTGTTCCCTCTCGTACCGGTACTGATCATGAGTACCGATACTTGCAGGGTACAAGTTTGTTTCTTTGAGAAAACCTAAACCTGTAACTCACATGTATTGGTACTAAACTTTATTACCGGTACTTGTGGGTTAACAAGTACCTTTTTAAGTGAATTAATCAATTTCGTTGTTTGAAAAAAATCGTAATATGAATCCTAGTTTTACTTCTAGTTAATTTTTACGATCTAAGTTATATTCTATTGTTAAGAGGCATACAATCTATGAATATAAAATCTAATCTAAAAAACAAAAGGATGAAGATAATCTTCTCCTCCTTGACTCTTCCTTGTCATCTTGCCTCCTCCATGACATAATCTTTTCTTCTCACCATCATGCCTCCATCATTTCCTGTTTGCCTTGCTCCTTCACCTAGATCTGAAAAACACTTAATGGCAAACATTAATCCATAATAATTTTGTTAACACCAAAACAAGATGTGGAACAAGGTCCAACAGAGGAGAAGGTAGGAGGGATCTAGAGAGGGAGAGGAAGAAGAATGCCTAGCTAAGGAATGAATGGGAAGAGAATTCCATGCCGGCATGACTTGTCAGACGTGGAAGGGATGAATACCACCGGTGAGGTTGGGCGGCAAGGATGAAGGTGGAAGTGGCCCCTGTTGCGATTGGCAAGGAGCGAAGGAAGTCGAGGGAGAGAGTGGGCCACTCAATTTGGATGTCAAGTGGCTAGAGCGAAGGGATTGATGAAGCTTGCTAGAGTTGTGGCGGAGGCTACTAGAAGAAGAAGGGAAGAGGGTTTTTGGGCCTAGATTGGACTCCCATTGATCCTAAGAACTTCTAGAGCTTATATAGAACTTGGAATTTAGCTCAATTACGAAGATTCATCATGAATTCATCGCAATTTGGTTTGGGTTTTCTCGCGGATTTCTTGAGCTCACCTAAGCTCCATGCTTCGAATCAAGGCTTGAGATCATGTTCAGATGGGAGATCTAATGGTGGTCATTCCTCTAATTTTGTAGGAGATTGGGTTGCTGACTGAAGGAGAAACACGCAGTCAAAGTCAGCGAGGTTTAGGGTTGACCGCATGTTCACACTGTGCAGATGGTGGGGATTGATTTGTGAAGATGATAAAGGTAGGGGGTTTGTGTAAATCACTTGAAAGTTTGGAGGCTGATTGTGAGAAACAAATATCTTAGGGCCTAAATTGCAAACTAGCTCAAAATAGACACTGATTGGGCCCAAATATTGGTGTTAACCAAATTTAGACCCAAGGAATCTAATGGTGAACTTGGATTTGAGTTTTGACCACGTTTGACTGGATAAATTGCACAAAAGCCCAAATCAAGGCAAATTCCCATCTGAAACTCTATTCTATGTCAAAATGGGTTCAAATGATCAAACCAAAGGTACCAAACCTTTTAGAATATTTTCCTATGAATTTTAGGATGTTTAGATTAATTGTATGCTAGCCAGAACCTTTTTAATTAAGGTGAGGCTAATAATTAGGGTTTTGTGTACTGTTTTGGTTCCTGAAATACTTGAAACCCTGTTTCTATCAGTGTGGACCCACTTTTTGATCTTTTAAGCTCAATTAACCTTTAATTAACCCCTGAATAATCTCATTGTTAAATTGCATTTGTGATGTGCTTTTAAAACAACAGAATTAACCCAATTTTATTGTCTTCTCCTCAAAACATATCAGAGTGGAATTATGGTCCTCAGGCAATCATTTAGTAGCATATATCTCTTGGTTTCAACTAAATTAAGTTAGTTATAACGAATAATGGCGTTACCATCACTAGGACGTAATTGCATCAAAATACACACGCCCAGAAATAAAGAAAGGAGTAGCCATAACAACAGAGCAGAAGAAGATGGCTACCCATAGCGCTAAAGCCATGAACATAATCTTCTGTGGACATTCCAGGGATGAATTCAATAGAGTCTCTGCATGCAAAACAACTTACAAGATCTGGAATATCTTGGAAGTCACACACAAAGGAACATCAAAGGTAAAGGAAACCTGTGTAAATTTGCTAACCCAAAAGTATGAGCTATTCAGGATGAAAAAGGGGGAGTCAACCAAGGACACGTTCACAAGGTTTACAAACATTATAAACTCCCTAAGGAATTTAGATCAAAATATCAAGAGTGAATCCTTGGTGAGAAAGGTTCTTTGTTCTCTTACCAGCGACTAACAAACAAAAACTATTGCCATCCAAGAATCAAAGGATCTGATGACGCTACAATTGGATGATTTGATCAGCAGTCTCATGGCATATGAAGTTCAACTTCAGCACATGAAGGAGAACAAAAACAAAGGAATAAAGAAGAAAGACATAACACTTGAAGCAAACGATCACTCAGACGAATCAAGTAGTGAGGATGAAGATGACATTGCCTTTCTCTCAAGGAAATTTAGAAAGTTCCTAAAGAATAAGAGGATCTAGAGAAAGAAGTAAGATTCAAAGGAAGATGTTGTCATCTGCTACAACTATAGAAGGGACCTATTCGAAAGGATTGCCCACTTCTCAAAAAGGAGACAGAAAGAAAGAAAACTAAGAAACCCTCCAAGAGAGATGGAAAGAAGGCCCTTAAGGGAAACTGGGATGAATCTGATTCAAGCTCACAAGAAGAGGAAACCTCCAGTGAAGAAGCTCTTCTAGGACTTATGGCTCTAGAAGATGAGGTAACCTCTTTCACACCTGATGAGTTATTAGAAGCTTCCTATAAGATGCATAATCTAACTAAGTCATTCAAAATTGAAAACAGAAAATTAGCAAAAACTCTAGATAAGGAAAACTTGCTTTACAAAATTATGAGCTATCTCTTGAAACCACAATGCTTAGAGCACATATAGATGACTTAAAATTAGATATTGATGAACTTAAAGAAAAATATGCTATTGTAAATGATCTAGCAAAGTTCACAAAAGGAAGTCATAATCTTCAAAAATTGCTATGAACTCAAACCCAAACCACCACAAGATTTGGGTTAGAATATAAACCTAAAAATGATCATGAAGCATCTAGCACTAATTCCAACCAAAAAATCAAGAAAAGTAGTTTGCCTCGAAAGGCAAAACAAACCAACAATCATGGACCCAAACAAAAATGGGTACCAAAACACATCTTGAAATCTTATTTTGTAGGTCATAAAGATCAAGTAGATTATAAAAGGTGGATTTATCATAATCCAATGCAAGCATGAATCCAATGTATAGGTCTCGTGATGCCAGTCCTCACAGAGTTGCACGAATGATAGGTGATGAGAACACCATCATGAGCCATAACTAGCTCATTTTGATCAAATTAAGTCAGTAAATGCTTTTACATAACTGCCAGAGAGTCATAAGTCGCTACATAACCATTCTGAGGGAAAGACAAGAAAATATGGTTAAAACTGTAATTTTATTAGTATATCATGAATGCAGTACAATCATGGCTTTTCCCAGGGGGTAATTAAAGGTCAAATGGTCCTAAAAGTCTAACAAGTGGGTTAAAACAAGTAGAAAAGGATTTGCACATGTTTTGAGAATTAAATGACTTTTGAAATCCTAAAAATAGATCCGTTTAATTAACTGAGGTTTTAGTCAAGATAAAATTCACCTAAACCCTTTAAAATTCATAGAAAAATATTCTCCAGGATTTGGAATCTTTAATTTGACCATTAAAACCTATCTTGACCCAAAATAGAGTCTCAGACTGACATTTGTCCTAATTTAGGTTTTTGCACAAATTACCCAGTCAAACTTGGTCAAAACCTAAATATAACTTCACCATTGGATTTCTTGGATCCAAATTAGGTTTGTACCAAAATTTAGACCCAATCTAAGATCATCTTGATCAAGTTTGCATTTTGGTCCAGTTATACTCTTTCTATCTCATTCATGCCCCTAACTTTCGAATTCCTTACAAAAAGGCCCCTATCTTTGTCGTCACTCGTTACAAATAAGTCCCTCCACCATTATCGTGGAGGAATCCTACTCCAGCAACCTTCGACTAGGGATACCTCCCTGATTGATTGGCGAATCCCTTCCAAAATTGGAAGGGAAATTCTTAACAGATTTCTCTACAAATTGAATCGCATCTTGAGCTCCAATTCTTGCCCAAATCCTCATGCGAACTCGTGGAACAATTGGGTCTCCCACTTCGGCGAACATTCCAAGCTTGGAAGCTTGGCTTCCAAGCTCCTTTCACCCACTACGGCCTATATAAAGAACCACTAGACCTTGCCGAGTCTGGTAGACTTGATTCCCGCAGTGAAACCCCCTTTTCATCCTTCCCCTTCCGGCCGCGAAGCTCCACAAGCTCCGGCGACTCCTCCTGACCTCCCTCGTTATCCGATCACAAAACCAGTGCCCGGATTCTTTTTCTCTTTCTCGTTCGCTCTTGGCCGTACCAGCAAGAGCCCTTCTACCTCCGTCGTCATCGCCGCTCCCTTCATCGGAGCACCTTCTTCCCTAGCTCCAGCCTACCAACGCCGGCACTGTCCTCTCCCTTTCGTCCACTTAGCATAGGTAATTAAGTTCCCTTAAGACCCCTAGAATAGTTTCCTCTATCTAAAACCAAAAATATAAACCCCTCGATACCATCGTTCACCCTCTTTGTCCTCCGCTCTGGCCACTCCTTCGGCGAAGTGTTCCCACTGCTACGCACCTCCATCCACCTCGCCGACAAGCCCACAACCTTCACCTCTCCACCCTCTTCAAAACCCCTCTCTTATCTTGCCATTCCATCCACCCAAACTCCCCGTTGACCAACCCACCTACGCACCTTCATTTCTGTCACCGTCAACCCTCACCCATGTACAAAACTCCCCACAAACGCCACCATCACATTCCACACCCTACGGCAATCCTCCTTTGCCTTTTAACTAAGGCTTTTAGCCCATTCTCTGAGTTTCAGGTATCACGTCAGAGCTCCACCGCAGCGTCATCCCTCCGACGTTGTTCTTTGTGTTCAAGGCCACGATAGCCCCAAGTCTTCATTCCAGACCATGGGGAAGAGCCCCAGGACCACTTCCAGGTGGCCAATTGAGGTCCCTGCCCTTAGCAGCTACTCCAATTGGAGAAGATTTCCTTGCTACAGGCTCATGTGAAGAAGGTGGGCAAGATAGTCCCACATCGTGGAATTTGGAAGCGGAACAAGTGCATAAGTTGCAAAAGTGTTGAGAGCTTATTGCCTCAACACTTGAGGGTGAGGTCCCTCACACCCATCATGCTCCTTGTCTGTGACCTCTCCTCCGCAGACTTGGTGCACCCGACCCGCCTAAGCCTTCACTCCTCGATTACTACACCACGTCGGTGACCCTGGACCCAGGTACGTAGATCCCCCGAATACCCGATTACCCAATAAGCTGCATTGGCCCTGGGAGGGCGTGAAAGAGGTGAACCCAGAGAGAGTGAAGGAGAGAGAGAGAGAGCGCGGGGGTAGGGGGTTTTCCTCCTGATGAGAATAGGCTAACACTTAGCTGAATTCAAGAAGCCTCTCCCCTACTATTGTGTGAAGAAAGCCAAGGAAAGAAGAAGAGAAGAAGAAGGCTTGAAGATAAGAAGGAAGAGAAAGAAAAGAGAAGCCAAGGAAGAAGAAGAAGGAAAGAAGAAGAAAGCAGAAGCAGAAGAAGGAGAAGGAAAAAGTGAGAGAAGAGAAAGAAGGAGAAACAAAGAAGAAGGCCATTTAAGGCGTCTGATCTCCAAGGGGGACATCTGATTACTGCTGTAGCATTCAAGCTACTGTGCGGATATTTGATCCTGATTATTGTCGCATTATTGATTACTCTAGTTTACATATAACTATACTTAATATTTGATGATCTAAATCGCCATTGTTTTGTTATAGATTTATTTTTATCATGTTGAATTTTTGTTATACTCATGTTCTACACTGATTATCATTTTTTAGTAGTTTATTTGGTTTAAATTGTTGTGCTCATTTGCATTATTGAGATTAGTGTGTGAATTCCTATTTGCTCCTTGTGTTCGACCTCGGAACTTTTTCGTGTAATAAAATTTATTTGTTTGAGTGCATGGGGGCAAAAGAGGTTTTGCTCCTGATGAGAATAGGCTAACACTTAGCCAAATTCAAGAAGCCTCTCCCCTACTATTGTGTGAAGAAAGCCAAGGAAAGAAAAGAAGAAGGCTTGAAGATAAGAAGGAAGATAAAGAAAAGAGAAGCCAAGGAAGAAGAAGAAAGCAGAAGCAGAAGAAGAAAAAAGTGAGAGAAGAGAAAGAAGGAGAAATAAAGAAGGTTATTTAAGGTGTCTAATCTCCAAGGGGGACGTCTGATTACTACTGTAGCATTCAAGCTACTGTGTGAATATTTGATCCTAATTATTGTGGCATTATTGATTACTCTAGTTTACATATAACTATACTTAATAATTGGTGATCTAAATCACCATTATTTTATTATAGATTTATTTTTATCATGTTGAATTTTTGTTATACTCATGTTCTACACTGATTATCATTTTTGAATAGTTTATTTGGTTTAAATTGTTATGCTCATTTGCATTATTGGGATTAGTGTGTGAATTCCTATTTGCTCCCTATGTTCGACCTCGGAACTTTTTCGAGTAATAAAATTAATTTGTTTGAGCACTATTTTGGCTTATACTACAACACGATAATCTTAAAACACTGATCTAGCGTACGAACATTTTGACGCCATTGCCGGGGAGCAACGAACAATTTAGAACTTTTGATTGCAATTCCTAATTTGGATTCTAACTTGCTATATCTCTTTTGCTGTGGTGTGTTTCAGGAGGGATACATTCCGGGAAGATCAGCCACACATTAAACACACCAGAGGAAAGGTAAGTTCTAACTACTCTCTCTTAAAGCCCCTGATTCTGAAAAGGTTAAAGGAAAAAAAAAATCAATTAGGACTACTTGCATTCTATCCTTAGATAATTCATCAAGTTGCCTGATTTGATACATTTTATTTAGACAACAAATCCTGATATGTGCACCCACTTGAAGCTTAAGGTATCTAGGGCTATCACATTCTTGCTTGAGCCCTAGGTACCACATTTTGACAAATTAAATTGGACCAAATTAGAGCCAATTAAGGATTCCGATTTAGGATTTTTAGAGACACGCTTGTTTAATCAGGAAATAATCTTTCTAAACAATGTGTGCCTAGACCTTGATTGAACTGATCTATTCAAGTAAAACCCTCCCCCTACCCTAAAATCAAGCTCTTAAATTCATTTGAACACTAAAAGAGGGACCTAAAAATTCTCAAGAGGACAATACAGGTGAAGTTGACCCACCTTGTTGGGTCAACCAATTTTCAAATTATGTCACTTTTGCACTCAACACATCTTAAAGTTCAAGTGAAATCCTAAGCACCCTTGCTCTTAATTAAAACTGGTAGACTTAAGAGGTCAAGTCCCAATTCTGGTCTACCTGGAACATCAGTGACAAGAGAGGTCAGGTGAGGTAAACCCTATAACCCATGGGGGTGATCTACCGTGTAGAGGTCTTTGTAGGACTCTCCCTCTCTGGCTACCCAAGTAATTCTCAGGTGGACGGCTTTTTGACTAAGGGGTATCATCTACCCCGAACCTCTATAGTCATCCAAAATTTTTTGGGTGTCTTTATTAGGTCCATCACATTCTATCTCTCATCTACTCCATTGGTGCATGTTTGGGAGGAGGTCTCTAAGACCATCCTTGAGGCCTCCTTTAGCATTCATTCACGTCGAGGCCAAGCCTCGACCTTCTTGTTTATGCAACAACCCAATCCTATTGATATCTCTTCCAATTCATCTGAACCTGATTCTCCTTCATCCATCATCATGGCACAACCCGCAGAAGAAAATAATCTTGAAAATCAATTTCAGTGCCTCAATAATCTATTCCAAGCCTTTGTGAACCCACCGCAGCATCCAATGATGCGAGATCACTACAATCCCGCTGCAGTGTGATCGAACCTCGAGTACAAATCCCCGCTAGAGGACCTGACACTGAACTCAAGCCCAACATGATTCATGCCATTCCCAAATTCCATGGCCATAATTATGAAGATCCTTTAAAGTATATCAAACAACTCAAGCATCTGGCCCAGACCTTCGAGTCAGAAGCTCAAAATCGGGATGTTCTACGCATGAAAATGTTCTCCTCTCATGGATAAAGTTGCTCACTGGTACCAAACCCAAATGTGTCCAATCAACACATGGGCGAAACTTCAGTCCGAGTTTTTGAGAAAGTTCCTCCCTGTTGGTCGGACAAATGCTTTACAACACCAGATTACACATTTCACATAATAAGCAAGAGAACCACTTCACGAAGCATGGGATTGTTTTCTGGATCTCATGCGAAAGTGCCCCCACCATGGAGTTCCTAAATGTGAACAAGTCCAGTCTTTTTACCACGGACTTCATGAGGATATTCGATTATTCGTCAATGTGACTTGTGGAGGAAACATCATGGGTCAACACAAAGACATCGTATGAGAGATTCTCGAGAATATGTGCAAGAACTCCATCAATAATGAATCCATAGGCATGTTCGACCGGACGAATGCCCGTGCATTGACGAATCCAAAGGGAGCACATGAGACACAGGGCCTGTCCTCTTCCGTCGACTTGGAACTGATGGCCAGTCATCTGGACAAGGTCTCTATTATTAAGAAGAAGGTGGATGAGCTAACTTAACATTTGCAGCGAGCCACCTCTGCGCAAAACCCATTCACATAACCACCCTCTGGCAAGGAGGCCATACACAACATCTATCACCGACCTTCTTAGGGGATGGATCCATATCCACCCCCGTCTGATTCTGGTTTCGGAGGAAACTCTGGGCCCACCTACTCTAGTTGGGGGAACTCTGAACCCTCATATTTTGATTTTCCCGAGGTTCCTCAGACCTACGAGGACCTCAACACCATTCAGAATGATCCATTCTCAAACACTTACAACCCTGGATGGCGTAATCATCCCAATTTCACATGGTCAAGCAATAATCAAAATCAGAGATCTTAATATCCACCCCGACCACAAGCTCCTCGTTCATATCAGTCGCCTCAGCCTCAGCCTGACCCAACTTATCAATCTGCACCGACTCATACAGATCAAATGTCTCTTATTCTTTAGACTCTGGCTGACATTCAGAAGACGAATGCGGCTATGCAAAAATAGTACAAAGATGAGATCACAAAGGTTTGCAATCAACTCAACCAGATGGCAAATCCCCGCCGACCTGGTGCATTACCTTCGCAACCTCTGCCAAATCCTAACAGCATGTTGACCCAAAAACACGTTGTAAACCAAATCCAAGGTCAAATAGGTTATACCCAACCTGGTCTAGCAACTCATACCTGTGTATTTTCTCCATTTACCTCAGCTGAGCCAAAACACACCATGACTTTTCCCCATCCACCTCCCCACCTTGATTGTGCTATGATCAATGTTATGAAACCCACCCTTAAAGATAGCCAAATGTATCCCATTATTCTAGGTCATTTCTCACATCCACACTAAAGGATTGTCAGAATTTGATATAATGGGACCTTTGAGGAATGCACAGGTCACTATTCCACTACTTGATATCCTTACTCTCAACCCAAACTCACTTGACTTACCCAGGAGGAGATGGAAGAACAAACACCAGAAAAAGTAGTATTGTCTAAAAATATAAGTACCATAATCCAAAATAGTCTACCTCCTAAGAAAACTAATCTAGGCACCCCACTAATTTCTTGCAATATCGGTGATACAAACTTCAAGCGGGTTGTGCTAGACTTAGGCGCCTCAATCAAACTCATCCCTACCAACCTATTTGAAAAATTATCGAATGGACAGCTAAAACCCGTTCATGTCACTCTGCAACTAGCTGACCGAACCCTAATCACACCAATTGGGATGAAAGAAGATGTGGTAATTAAAGTTAAGGATTTCAGCTACCTGGCAGATTTCCTAATTCTTGACATGGAGACACTACAACAGATACAGGATATGCTCGTAATTCTAGGAAGACCATTCTTAGCCACTGCAAGAGCCATAATCAATTATGAATCAGGGCATATGACAATTTCCTCAGATAATCAACATACTGAGATTAATATTTTTGAGGCAACAAAAGGAAAATGCTTGACAGAACAACTAGGTTTTATATAGGACCTCATGACCATATCCTTAATAGAAAACCTAGAACCTGAATTAGAAACCTTTCACATCCGAGATGATGACCTAATTGAGCATAATGACATGAGTACAGTGGAGGCTTTCACCTTTGAACTTGAGGATATACCTAGCAATGTTGGGAAACATGGTGCCAGACTAGATTCAGAGTCCATGGGTATGGAGACGTTTTGTCTCGAGGACCACCAGGAGTCAGGATTGGATGATACTGAGAGTGGCCTTCACCCAGAATATGAATCCTTTACAAATTTCAAGTTTTATGATTTAAAAGGCACTCTCCAAGCATTCACTTTTTGGGATGACAATTATAAGGAAAATTCATTTGAAGACCCAAACTTTGAGTCATTTCCTGAGGAAACAATCTCAAACCCAAAAGAAAAAAATCACAATGACTCATCGGGTATCGATTTGATAGGTCACAAAGCACGAGAGGAACCACACATCTGGGGTGTACTAACTAGAACCATTTCTATTGAGCCTTGGAAACACCATAACCCTACTACAAAATCCCATGATCATTATACCTTCCAAATGTTCCCTCCGCCAAAACTCAAGAAAGATCATCTAGAAATAAATCAACCTGACTTACATTCGAGACATTCTGGAATGACTCTCCACCATGCTTTGGTACTTATCTATGGTCATCCAATTCTCATCCATCACAATCATATCATTCATGAAGACAATCACATCTCCCTGAGCTTATTGCGCCCGACTGATGGCGTTAAACTCAGCGCTTAACAGGAGGCAACCAATCATTTTGAAAAATCGAAACCCTTCCTGACACATCTTATGCTGAACGCATATTGCACTTTAGGATTCATCCAATAGAACAGCTGACTCCATCTCCGGTACTCGTACCCGAGCTTGAAATCATCCGCAACAGTCACCCCAACCAATTCACCCACCCAACAACTATTCTAATGAATGATCTAAGCTGAACTCGAACCCACCTACTTTACAATGAGGACATTGCAAATTGTAGGCATGGGGGGGTATTAAAGTGCAAAACGCCATGAAAATCACTTCACAAGAAAGGATTTTATCAAAAAATCACATATTCCAAAAAACCAAAAAACTAAAAAATTGAAAAAGAATAAAAATAGGAGAGGGGAGGAAATTTTGAATGGATTGCATATCAGTTTTGAGGAGAAAAAGGGAGGCGATAAAAATGTCAAAAAGAAGCACAATTTGAAAAGAAAAGAAAAAGAAATAGTCATTAGTAAAAGATTAAGGAATTGACTTAGTTCTATACCAAATCAAAAGAAAGAAAATGAAAGACAAAAAATGCTAAAGAAACAAAAAGAGATTAGTAGGAATGTGATCTTAGGCCTCTTGGCCTGCAATCCTAGGCTTAAAAATTCAAGTACCTGTTAAGATCTGGATAGTCCTCAAGAGGTTGAGGAAAATGCGAAGCTTAAGTATTAGGTCTAAGGCTTAGGGATTATTCAGCCTCGTTAACTGACCTCTGGTTTGCGAGACTTGGTAACCTAAGCACCCCAATCCACACACAGTCTGGTTCAGTGTGCCTAAGTATCAAAATCATGCAAATGCGTTAAATCTGTTCTGAAAAAAAGTTACCTAGATTAGGAGCGGCTGATTAACACAAGTTGATTTGGACGAGTTCCCGATGCGGAGAGGTGGGAAATTCCCTCGAAGATGCATAATAACATATCGTCTCCTCGGTGCTTGTCTCCTAGGATATCTAAATATCCTACCAGGGGCATGTAAGCATCTTGTGCTGGTTCAGATGTCATGGGAGGCATTATCTCGAAATATTAATTGCCAGGGTCTGGATTTAGCTATAGAATGCCATGGGCGGGATTTTCTCAAAATCTCGAAAGCCAGGGTTTTGCGAGTTGCCATGGGTGGTGTTATCTCGAAGCATCGATTGCCAGGGACCTTGCGAGGATTGATGGTGGGAACTAGGAATCTGATACAAACCGTGTTGCAAAGCTAATCTGAAGCTAGAAATAAAAGAAAGAGAGAGAAAACTCTCCAAAAACATAGCCAAGTTCTTCTATCCCTCTCTGACAAAAACGCATTGCAAACTGAACCTGGGCTAAAACATGTTACAAGCATGGGTGCTTTAACCGCAGAGTTCAATGAACCTTAGGTTAGTTCTTGTGGGCCTTGGAAACCTTCGCGGTGGACTAAGGCTAGAGCTGGTCAGGTCCGAATCTTGGTTGGTACTTGAGTACCTCTAGGCCTACTATTGGCATTCTAACTTAATCTACAAAAGAAAGCATAAATCAAAGTTTTAAGCATCAAAAGTCATATGGTCTAGAATCAAAGTTAATACCTTGAAATTTTGCTAAGGGACTAGCAAAAGCTAGGCATGGGGGTATGATGGGAACACCACCATGAGCCATAACTAGCTCATTTTGACCCAATTAAGTCAATAAATGCTCCTACATAACTGCCAAAGAGTCATAAGTCACTGCATAACCATTTTGAGGGAAAGACAAGAAAATATGGTTAAAACTATAATTTTATCAGTATATCATGAATGCATTACAATCAGGGGTTTTCTCAGGGGGTAATTAAGGGTCAAATGGTTCTAAAAGTCTAACAAGTGGGTTAAAATAAACAGAAAAGGGTTTGCACATATTTTGAAAATTAAATGACTTTTGAAACCCTAAAGCAGACCTGCTTAATTAATTGAGGTTTTGGTTAAGATAAAATTCACCTAAACCCTTTAAAATTCATATAAAAATATTCTCCAGGGTTTAGAATCTTCAATTTGACTATCAGAACCCGTCTTGACCCAAAATAAAGTCTCAGACTGACATTTGCCATAATTTGGGTTTTTACATAAATTACCCAGTCAAACTTAATCAAAACCTAAATCTAACTTCACCATTGGATTCTTTGTATCCAAATTAGGTTTGTATCAAAATTTGGACCCAATCTGAGATCATATTGACTAAGTTTGCATTTTGGTCCAGTCAGACTCTTTATATCTCATTCAGACCCCTAACTTTCGAATTACTTACAAAAAGGCCCCTATCTTTGTCGTCACTCCTTCAGATAGGTCCCTCCACCATTATCACGGAGGAATCCTACTCCAGCGACCTTCGACTAGGGATATCTCCCTAATTGATTGGTGAATCCCTTCCAAAATTAGAAGGGAAATTCTTGACAAATTTCTCTACAAATTGAGCCGTATCTTGGGCTCCATTTCTCGCCCAAATCATCATGCGAACTCGTGGAACAATTGGGTCTCCCACTTCGGTGAACATTCCAAGCTTGGAAGATTGGCTTCCAAGTGCCTTTCGCCCTCTACTGCCTATATAAAGAACCACCAGACCTCACCGAGTATGGCAGACTTGATTCCGGCCGTGAAACCCCCTTTTCCTCCTTCCTCTTTCGACCGCGAATCTCCACAAGCTCCGGTGACTCCTCCTAACCTCCCTCGTCATCCGGTCACAAAACTAGTGGCCGGATTCTTTTTCTCTTTCTCGTCTGCTCTTGGTCGTACCAGCAGGAGCCCTTCTACCTCCATCGTCGTCGTCGGTCCCTTCATCGGAACACCTTATTCCCTAGCTCCGACTACCAATGTTGGCACTGTCCACTCCCTTTCGTCCACTTAGCATAGGTAATTAAGTTCCCTTAAGACCCCTAGAATAGTTTCCTCTATCTAAAACCAAAAATATAAACCCCTTAGTACCGCTGTTCACCCTCTTCGTCCTCCACTCCAACCACTCCTCCGGCGAAGTGTTCCCACCACTATGCACCTCCATCCACCTCGTCGACAAGCCCACAACCTTCACCTCTCCACTCTCTTCAAAACCCCTCTCTTATCTTGCCATTCCATCCACCCAAACTCCTTGTCGACCAACCCACCTACACACCTTCATTTCAGTCACCGTCTGCCCTCATCCATTCACAAAACTCCCCACGGACTCCGCCATCACATTCCACACCCTATGGCGATCCTCCTTTGCCTTTTAACCGGGGCTTTTAGCTCGTTCTCTGTGTTTCAGGTATCACGTCGGAGCTCCGCCACAGCGTGATCCCTCCGACGTTGTTCTTCATGCTCAAGGCCACAATAGCCCCAGGTCTTCATTCCAGACCGTGCGGAAGAGCCCCAGGACCACTTCCAGGTGGCCAATTGAGGTCCCTGCCCTTAGCAGCTACTCCAATTGGAGAAGATTTCCTTGCTACAGGCTCATGTAAAGAAGGTGGGCAAGATAGTCCCACATCGTGGGATTTGGAAGCGGTACAAGTGCATAAGTTGCAAAAGTGTTGAGGGCTTATTGCCTCAACACTTGAGGGGTGAGGTCCCTCACACCCATCATGCTCCTTGTCCGTGACCTCTCCTTCGCGGACCTGGTGCACCCGACCCGCCTAAGCCTTCACTCCTCGATCACTACACCACACTGGTGACCCTGGACTCGGGTACGCGGATCCCCTGAATACCCGATTACCCAATAAGCTGCATTGGCCCTGGGAGGGCGTGAAAGAGGTGAACCCAGAGAGAGTGAAGGAGAGAGAGAGAGAGCGCGGGGGCAAGGGGGTTTTGCTCCTGATGAGAATAGGCTAACACTTAACCGAATTCAAGAAGCCTCTCCCCTGCTATTGTGTGAAGAAAGCCAAGGAAAGAAAAGAAGAAGAAGGCTTGAAGATAAGAAGGAAGAGAAAGAAAAGAGAAGCCAAGGAAGAAGAAGAAAGCAGAAGCAGAAGAAGAAAAAAGTGAGAGAAGAGAAAGAAGGAGAAATAAAGAAGGTTATTTAAGGTGTCTAATCTCCAAGGGGGACGTCTGATTACTACTGTAGCATTCAAGCTACTGTGCAGATATTTGATCCTGATTACTGTGGCATTATTGATTACTCTAGTTTACATATAACTATACTTAATAATTGATGATCTAAATCACCATTATTTTGTTATAGATTTCTTTTTATCATATTGAATTTTTGTTATACTCATCTTCTACACTGATTATCATTTTTGAGTAGTTTATTTGGTTTAAATTCTTGTGCTCATTTGCATTATTTAGATTAGTGTGTGAATTCCTATTTGCTTCCTGTGTTCGACCTCGGAACTTTTTCGAGTAATAAAATTTATTTGTTTAAATGATATTTTGGCTATACTACAACACGGCAATCTTAAAACACCGATCTAGCATACGAACAATGGGACCAAGGAAAAGGAAGATGGATCATGGACAGCAAATGTTCAAAACACATGACAAGAAAAGAAGACCCATTCCTAGAACTCAATCATAAGGAAGGTGGTACAATTACATTTAGGAACAACCACAAGGGCCATATTGTTGGTACTGGCCAAATTGGTAATTACTCTGTCTCTTTTGATTATGTACATTTAGTTAAAGGTTTAAAACACAACTTGCTTAGAGTAAGTCAAATCTATGACAAAGGTTATAAAATCTGTTTCACCTCAAATGGATTTAAAATAAAAGACAAACAAAATAAGCAAACCTTACTTAAAGGTCATAGATACTAAGACGTCTATATTGTCAACTTCAATAAATGTGACAGCTTCAAATGTCTAGTCGCATCTAACAATGAGACACTACTCTAGCACAAACGACTACGAGATGTTCACATGAAAAATATAAGTAAGCTTTTGTAGCAGGAGCTAGTCAAAGAATTGCCAAAAATCAATTTCAAGAGAAGCAAAGTTTGTGATTCTTGTGAAATTGGTAAACAAATCAAAACTTCTTTTAAACCAAAAAGGATGGTTAGCACTTTTCGACCTCTGGAACTACTTCACTTAGACGTATTTGGACCAACCAAATCCAAATGCCTGAGTGGGTGTCACTATTGTCTTGTCATTATTGATGACTTCTCTAGGTCTACCTGTGTATCTTTTCTAAAAAGTAAGAACTTCACCATTGATATCTTTAGTAAAGTTGTAAAGAGATTGCAAAATAAGAAAGGATTGGAAGTCATTAAGATAAGAATTGATCATAATGGAGAATTTGAAAATAAACCTTTTTTGGCTTCTGTGATCGATTTGGGATAAAACATGAGTTTGCATTTCCTAGAGCTACTCCTCAAAATGGAGCTATTGAAAGAAAAAATGTTGTGCGAGTCAAAGCGGCCTCAATATTTTTGGGCTGAGGCTATAAACACTATTTGCTACATTCAAAATAGATCCCTGATCAGACCTATCCTAAACAAAACATCCTTTGAACTTTATCATGGAAGAATACCTAAGATTTCCTATTTCAAGGTGTTTGGATGCAAATGTTTCATACTTAATACAAAGGACAATCTTGATAAATTTGATGCTAAGAGTTCAGAAGGAATCTTTTTAGGTTACTCTACTAAAAGTAAAGCTTATAGAGTTTACAACAAGAAAAATCGCATTGTTGAGGAAACTTTACGTGTATCTTTTGATGAAACCCTAATACATCCACAATCCTCTCATATTGATGATGATGAACACCTAGGAGATCCTTCAAACATACCTGTAGAAAACATCTTAGAAAATCTACCAAAAGATATATCGTATATGAAGGATCGCCCAAAGGAATTAGTAATTAGAGAACTATCCAAAGGAGTTTAAACCAGATTATCAGCCAACACCTTAGCACTTACAACTTTTGTCTCTCAACTAAAACCCAAAAATGTTAAGGATGACTTTACTGATGAGTACTAGATTATCACAATGCAAGAAGAATTGAATCAATTTGAGAGAAACCAAGTGTGGGAAGTTGTTCCAAAATCAGATTCTCAAATCATTATAGGAACCAAATGGGTTTTTAGAAACAAACTCAATGAATCAGGAGTAGTTAGAAATAAAGCTAGACTTGTGACCCAAGGGTATAATCAAGAAGGAATTGATTTTGATGAAACTTATGCACTTGTGGCTCAACTGGAATCCATTTAGATGTTGTTAGCCTTTGCCACCCGCATGGAGTTAAAAGTCTTCCAAATGGATGCCAAAAGTGCATTCCTAAATGGATTTATTAAGGAAGAAGTCTATGTTAAGCAACCTCCAGGTTTTGAAAATATTGACCATCCAAAATATGTTTACAAATTGCACAAAGTATTATATGGTCTAAAACAAGCTCCACAAGCTTGGTATGACATGCTTAAAAATTACCTAATTGAAAATGGCTTTAAGATAGGAAAAATAGATCCTACTATGTTTACAAAATAAAAAGAAAATGACCTCCTGTTAATTCAAATTTATGTTGATGATATCATTTTTTGAGCTACTAATTATCTTTTATGCCAAGAGTTCACCAAGGTTTTGCAGAATCAATTTGAAATGAGTATGATGGGGGAACTTTGATTCTTTCTTGGTCATCAAATAGACCAATTGTCTACTAGGATATTCATATTCCAAACGAAGTACACCTCAAAAATTCTAAAGAAATTCTCCATGGACAAAGTGAAAGGAAAAGAAACACCTATGGCAGCTTCAGCACAACTCAAAAAATGACAAAACGGGTAAGTCAGTAAATCAAAAATTATTTAGAAACATGATGGGATGTTTACTTTATCTAATTGCTAGTAGACCTAACATTCTATTTAGTACTTGTTTATGTGCTCGTTTTCAAGTAGATGCTAAAGAAACACAATTAAATGCTGTAAAAAAAGTTCTTAGATACCTAAACCACACCTCAGACTTAGGGCTTTTCTATCCCAAGTCAGCCACATTTGATCTTTCCTCATGTTATGATTATGATTATGTGGGTAGTTTCACGGAGTGAAAGAGTACTAGTGGAACATGTAAATTTCTTAGAAATTCACTAGTTTCTTAGTTCTCCAGAAAATAGAACATTGTTTCCTTATTCACAGCAGAAGCTAAATACATAGCTACATCCTTAGCCTACTCACAACTCTTATGGATGAAAAAAACCCTATAGGATTTTGGCCTACCTTACAAAAATAATAAAATACTTTGTGACAATACTAGTATCATTAACCTATCTAAAAACCCTGTACAACACTCTAGACTCAAATACACTGATGTCAAACATCATTTTCTTAAAGATTAGGTGCTAAAAGATGAAATAAACTTAGGCTTTGTACAACTAGACAACTAGTTAGCTGATATATTCACCAAACCTTTACCCAAAGATAGATTCATCCTTATATGACATGCCCTAAGTCTAGCAAGACTAAAAGAACTATCTGAAAAATCATGACTCTATGTGTTTTCTCTGGTTGATCGATCAAAATTTTAAGTTTAATCAACCTACCCCACCAAAACCTAAACCTACCCCATATTTCTCACCACCACCAACCACAACTCCCCACCCCCCACCCTCACCACCACCCCCTCCTTCCCCACCAACCTCTGTCGCCACCGACCAAATGCCACCACCTCCGACCAAAAGCCACCACCACCAATGAAGCCACCTCATCTCTCAAACCAAAATCACCTCATCTAACCTCCACCTCTCCTTCTAGCACCGCCACTGTCTCTGGCTGCCGGTGGCCCACGCTGCCACGTTCTTCCCGACATGCTCCACCCTCACACCAACCTCAGACAGCTCTTCCTCTGACCAACCATCAACCAGTCTCCTCTTGATCAATCACTTTGATCAATCTTGCTACCTTGCCATGCATGTGATGATATTTGATGCATATGTGAGCTATTTCATCTATGGAACACTCTTTTTTCACCAAAAATTCGCTTTGATTGATCAATACCCATTCTTGATCGACCAAAAATCATTTTTTCATAACTCTAACTTGTCCAGTTTTGGTCAACCACTCAACTTTTCTGATTGACCAAAATTTGATTTTTGATCGACCAATCTACATTTTTGATCGACATATGGCACCTAAATGTGCATGTGCTTCTTCTGCCTCACATGATGATATGTTTAATTGCTATTTTATCATCGAGGCCACATGTGAGCACTTCTCTATCCTAGCCAAGCTCTCTCCCCACGTTGGTCGCCCCGTAGGCTTCGTTTATTTTGAGACGATCTTTCCTGGTTTACAGGATAAATTCACTTATCACCAAATTTTACGTCTTTTTTAGCCTAACTTTTACGCAAATTCCAAGAATAGCCACATTCCCAATGTTGATCCCATGGCTTGTCACTTTTTCCATGCCAACTTGAAAAACATTGGTGAAGGGTTCAATATCGAGCTTACCTCAAATGGAGAAAATGGAGCGAAAGGGTTAGGAAGGAGGACGATGGCTGGAGGGTGTGGAGATCTAGGAGATGGCGCCAGAGGGAAAGGGTGAAAGAGGCTAGGGCAACCCCTCATGCGGCTCGTGGGTAATAAACGCCAGTTTATCATCATTCTTAGGATTTTAACTTCGCAAATGGATTTTTGGGTTACATTTAGGCATCAATTAGATTAAGCATGCATTGCATATTTTGTTGTATTTTTTACACATTTATTTGAGTGTTAAGGATGAATAGAAAGTCAGATTCCTAAAATCCTAGCACTTAAGAAGGTAGAAGATGAAGAAGAAGCTCCTTTCAGCTGGATTCCAACTAGATCCAGCTCATCCCAGCTGGATCCCAACTCCTTCTAGCTGGATCAACTCATCCTTAGCTCCATTCAGCTCATCTCAGCTGGATGGTAGCTTTAGCTAGTTCACCTTAGCTCCATTTAGCTCACCTTAGCTGGATGACAGCTCAAACTAGCTCAAGTCAGTTGATTCCAGCTCCATTCCAACTGCTCCAACTCAGAAGAGTTCACTGAAAGTTCAACCTGACGAGGTCTAGCTACTAGCTAGACTTGGTTAGCTGAAGATGACCTTAACCAGCTCAGGCCAACTCAAGTCCAACTCCCGAAGGCTCAGCTCAGCTCAACTTAGTTGAGCTGAGCTACTTGACCTAAGCTAGCTATTCTAGTTAGCTCAGTAATCTCCAAGAAGACCAGACCAAGCTCACCTTAGCTCACATCAGCAGAAGCCAGCTCATCTTAGCTTGGCTTAGTAGCTAGAAAAGAACTAGCAAGCTAAGCTAGCTAAGATAGCTCCTTGAAGCTCTCTTCAGCAGCCACCAGCTCCAGTGCAACTCAAGACAACTTCCTCCAACTCATCACCTCCAAAACCCTAGCTCCCTCTACCTCTCTACCCTACACCCTACTAGCTAAGCTAGCTAAGCTAGCTTAGCTTAGCTAGTCAGCTCCTTGGCATCCTTACCTAACCCTAAAAGCCACCTAAGCTCCACCAAATAACCCTAAACCTAGTCCACCTAAGCTCCTTACTCCCAATCTATCTTGGCGCCACCTAACTCACCACCTTTCAACCCACCACCACCACCAAGTTAGGCACCAAAAACACCTAACTACCCTCTCCATTTTGGCGCCAAAATCCCCTTCCATCTCAACCCTCCATCCAACACCTAAACCTATCCTACCCATCCAATCTTGGTGCCACCTAGGATCCCTTCTAGAAGGCCCATTTTGGCACCAATACCAAAGGTCACCAAGGGTAGCAACCACCCATAACTACCACCTATGTGACCCTTGGGTTGGCGCCAATCCTCCATAGCCATAAGATCACCAACTAACCACCAAAATCAATCCTCGCCCTCCATTACATCCTATGCCAACCACCCTTCTCCCTTCCTATTAATACCCCCCTTAACCACCACCATAACTTCATCTTCTCCCTTTGTATACTCCACCATTACACCACCTACACCTAAGGCCAAGGAAGAAGAAGAGAAGAAGATCAAGGGGGCAACCTACCTGCCCCCTTGGTGCCTTCTTCCTCATTCTTCTTCTCCCTTGTGCCACGCAAAGGAGGAAGCCTTCATCTAGCGGGACGGTCAGGCAAGAGGAGGAACAAGGGTGGTGGACGTCCACCCTTGTTCCTCCTCTTGCTTGGCCCTTGGAGAACGCTTGGAGAAGGATCACTTGAAGGAAGAAGCCAAAGAGGAGTTCTTTTCAACTGCAGGAGCAGCCATAGTTGGAGCAAGGATTTCTTAAAGCTTCTACTAGAGGATCTTTATCTTGTTCTTCATCACTTTCTATTTTTGTATTAGCTAGATTTTGTTTATGTTTCAAGCATTCATCTACTTGTGACTTTGCATATCTAGTTATTATAAAGCTTTTTGCCTTCCAAATTCTTGTTCTACTTAATGTGTTTTTCCTTGTAGTTGTAGTGCACCACAACTCTCTTCTAATTACCCTAGGTACACTTGCCTAGGGTGAGCTTAGAAGAGAGGATATTCTTGTCACTCTAGAGTAGTTGATAGGTATATCTTTAGCATACTTTCATCTTCATATCCGTTACCCGACTATTTCTAAAATTCCTAAAAACAACAAAATGAAAAATACAAAAATAGATGTATTGATTTGAGAGGCAAGAGAGAGAACCAATTCATGTGATTAATAAATTTGTCTCCTTTGACGACCCTAGATATCACCACTATCTAGGAATATAAATTGTAAAAGTTGATTACAAAAATATGCATTACAATGACATCAAAACCCACTTTTAACAAATCGTGTATTTCCCGCATCAGTGGGGTGCGGGACACTTGGAGGAGGTGGAGAGGAGGGAATGCAGAGATTGTTTGTTTTAGGTGTAGAAGAAGGGGGCATATGGCAGCAGTGTATACATCCCCGTCACTATGCCTCACATGTGGGGGTTGGGGCCACAAGAAGGACGTTTGCAAGAGGATGGAGGATATGGATCTGAATGGGAGAGAACCACCTTGTGACCTAAAAAGAAAGGGGGCCCCTCTGGCCCCACCACCGGAGGGTTTTGGACAAGTGTGTGATATGGAAATCCCTCAAACTAAGGACGTTCTGGTAGCGGCGATAGCGATACGGGGAGCCTTGATCGGCGAGATGTTGATGGGAACGTACACATGCAAGCGAATTCAAAACTTGGTACGGTCCCTATCTCTGTCTTCACAGGGTGGAAACTGGTGCATTTGGGCGGATCTCGGTTTTTACTGTTTGACCTGGGCATGATGGACGTGGAAGGCCTTTGCTTCCGCATGAGTGAGTTTGATGGCATGACTGTTGTGTGGAGGCTAGTATCGCCATTTGATGGGGTGTTGCAGGACCATCCACCACAAAGGGCGGAGGTCCAAAGGGGAATCATGGAGATCTGGGGCCTCCCTTTACATCTGCGGACCAATGGTGTTGTGGTTGGGGCAGTCGCAAGTTTTGCGGTCCTGACAGAGAATGAAAAGGTGGGGTTATGTGAGGGGGATGGGAGGTCGATTAAAGTTGACGTGAATGTGGTGAGGGGGGGGCCGATCCCAGACAAGATCATCCTCAGGTGCGGTGAGAGCTTGTGGCTCCTTCGGATGAGGATTTCTTTCCATCGAGTTGATGGGCAGAAACAGGAGGTGCGGAGGTCCTTTGCAAAGGCGGTCAAGCCACAGGGAAGCAGCAGTAAGTGTCGGGAGCTCAAGATGGATGAACCTGAATTCAAGAAGAGAAAAGAGCTTCATTTTACTGAGGTGCTAGAAGCGGAGATGAAGGGGATGGACCAAGCAACGCATGAGGAAGAAACGATGCAAGATGCGATTGATGGGAGGGAATTGGTGGCTGTAAATTTGATTCCACAGGGGCAGGATGATGGTCAGGGGGTTTCTGCACAGAAATCTGACCTCTTCTCCTTTGAGGCTCCAGATGGCCTTTGTTTTGGAGTGGGATCCTCTTCTCAGGGAAAGGTGGTGCGCTCACCTTGCAAGCTCAGTGGAAGGACTGCAGGTGGTGGTCAGAAATTCAGTGAGGAGAATATAGCAGTTGTCTTGAATGTCAAGAAGAGAACCATGGGGGCAACAAGGGATTAAATAGATATGGTGATGAAAGTTATCACATGGAATGTGCATAGGTTGCGCGACGGGATGCAAAGGACCTCCTTGGCCCGATACCTTCGTGAATGGGAGGTGGATTGTACATTACTGCAGGAAACACATTTGAATAAGGATGTAACTCCATGTGGCTATCGCTACTTCAGTCCAATCAGGCGGATGTCAGGGAAGTGGATGCTCAAGGAAGGTCAGGCGATCTGGCAATATGGTGGAAGATTTCTAGACTGCAATTGAAAGAGGTCTGGAAGGGTCAGTATCAAATGTCCTGCAAGTTCAAATCAATGTGGAACAATCAGGACCTTGTTGTTTCTTGTGTGTATGGCCCGTGTGTTGATAGCCTAAGGAGCCATGTGTGGCAGGAGCTGCTCTAGATGACAAATATGATAGAAGGGACACTGTGGCTTGTAGGTGGAGACTTTAACTATGCTTTAACTGAGAACGACCGAGGGACTAGGAGGGTGGATTGAGCCTCTCTTGGGCTCCAGTTGGTTGTATGTGAATTGGGTCTAAACGAATACCCCATCAGTTGGGGCAGAATATACCTGGAGAAATGGGAATGGGTTGGTGTCAAAGTTAGACAGATTCTTTGGTAATGTGGAAATGCTGGAGAGATTCCAACTATCATCTGTAATGGGGATGGACTGACCCTTCTCGGACCATACCCCTCTGCTCTGGGATAGTGGGGAGGGCTCGTACATAGGTACGTACTTCAAGTTCAAGAAATTGTGGCTTAGGGAGGATGGGTGTAAAGAGATGATTAGCTGCTGGTGGGAAAATAAGCAGGTTGAAGGTTCGCCACAACCCGATTGGCAAATAAATTGAGGGAGTTGAGATCTCTCTTGAAGGAGTACAAGAAGACTATTGAGACCCTAAGAAATCAAAGGAGGACTGAGGCCTTGTCTCAGGTGCCTCTTCTAGATGAAAAAGAAAATTGTGGATGCTTGACAAATGAGGAGAGGGGCAGCAAAAGCATTGGCAAGGGATGATTCAGGCTGAGGATTTGGCAAGAGAAGTGGATTGGAGAGAAAAATCCAGGCAGTTATGGTTGAAAGAAGGTGACGCAAATACGAAGTATTTTCATATGGCAGTGAGCTCTCGAAGGAGTGTGAACTTCATCTCTTCTTTGAAGGCCGATGATCTGGTGTTAACTTCCCCTGATGAAATTAGAAGGGAGGCAAACAAATATTTCAGGGAGTCCATATCAGCGGAGAGGGGAGGTTGGGGGCTGGCTACATCAACGTTTCCCCATGTAGGGGTTATGGCGGCTGGACAGTTGACGAAGCCCATTTCATATCAGGAAGTTGTGGAAGCCATGGCAGGTTTAAATGCTGACGGGTCACCAGGTCCGAACGGGTTCCTAGTCTTCTTTTACAAGGAGTTCTCGCATGTGGTTAAAGGGGATGTCATGGATGTTATTAAGGAGTTCCAATGTGGTAATTCAGGTATGGAAAGAATAAATAAGTCGTACCTCTTCTTATTGCCGAAGAAGCAATGGGCGGAGAGACTGATGGATTTCAGACCTATTGCACTAACAAACTCAATCTATTTGATAATCAGTAAGGTTTTGGCTAATAGATTGAAAAGGGTCATATCGAACTTAATTACCCCAGTGCAATCGGCCTTCCTTCCCAATAGATCGTTACAGGAGTCTTTCATAGTGGCACAAGAGATGGTGGCTGGATGGCATAGACGAAGAAGTAAAACATACATGTGGAAGGTGGATTTTAGCAGAGCCTATGACTCTATTGCTTGGTCCTATCTATAGGAGATTTTTAGGAGGGGATTTCCGTCGCTATGGATACAATGGATGAAAAGGTGCATTGTTACCTCTTCTTTTTCACCTCTGATTAACCGGAGACCATGTGGTGTATGGATACAACCTCAATGCAGAGTGTGACAGGGATGCCCCTTTAATTTTTATCCAAGTTGTGGACACTTTGGCTCAGTTTACTTGCAAATTGTCCAATGCAGGCATGGTGACGAGATACTTTGAAATCGATGCTATAAAAGATACGTTGCAATATAGTTGAAATCACATGAAAACAAATACAATGTATAACTCGAAAGATCGTTAAGAAAGTTTGAGGTCGTTTACTGGGAGCAAGTATTGCAATTAATCTCAAAATCACAATATAACCATAAAGATGAGCACTTTATAATGAGAAATCCAAGCAATAATGATGTATATATAAGAGCAAATGTCAATGATACAAAAAGATGATGGTAAAATGGTGATTTAAATCACCAATTACCCCTTATACAATAATATCAAATAAGTGCACAGCATCAACCAAATAATTCCACGCAAGCTAAGTAAGCAATAAGTGCACAGAGTGCTCTGTTAGAGATATCAGATGTCGGGTGCTCAAGGCAGACGACTTAAACGTCGTTGCTACAGTGCTTTGTAGAGAGTCATTCTTCTTCAATTCTTCCTCCTCTCTTCTTCTTCAACTCTTCAAGTCACATACAAAGGCAAAGGCCTCTTCTCCTCAAGTGTTAAAGAGTGAGGCAAAACCCTCCCCCCTCTCTCTTGCCTTCTCTTCTCTTCTCTCAAAGACCTGGGGTTAGCAGGGTAATCGAGTAGGAACAGTTACTAGATCTGAGTGCAGGCCTGCGAGCATGATCGCAGGCAAGCAGTGGGGCTAGGTGGGTTAAGCGGGTGAGGGTGCGTGAGGGACCCAACCCCTCATGTACTGGGCGAGGAGTCGGATGCAAAAAAACAACTTATGCGCTATGGAGAGCTTCCACGTCCCCGATGTGGGACTATCTTGGTTGCAGTTCCTCGTGTGCGAGCAGCAACTAAGGGTTGGTCCAATTGAGAGTGAGGGAGCAATCAACACTCCTAATTGAGAGCCTGGATCTGCACCTAGGTGAATTCCATGTCGCCTGAGGGTCTTGCCTAGAGCAGTTGAGGCAAGAACACAGCTTCAAGGTCTCTTGAAGCTGCTCGTTAATGGCGGCGACTGGCTTCATACCTGAAATGGAAAACAAGGCCTTGAGGCCTCTTCAGATAGGCTCAGGAGATGCACACAGATGCAGCAAAGGAAGTGGTGGCGGTGGCATGCTGTGGAAGGGGTCAGAGATGGTTGGCGGATGCAAAAAAACAAAGGTGGAGGTGGTTGTGTTCGGTGGAAGGATAGGGCGAGCAATCCCCTCAATTTCTTGAGGGGTTTTACTCATGTGGACTCGACGGAGGTGTGAGAGTTGATGGCGGGTGATTTGGTGGCATGAGGCAGTGGGAATGCCTAGCCGGAGGTATGCCGGAGAGGTGGAAGACGGAGTTGGATTGCAACGGTCGTCGGGGTTGTTTTCTGGGGTTTTCAATAGATGGAATTAACCTAACAATCTAAGGAAATCTAACTAACCCTAAACTAATGGTTGAAAGGAAAGGGGAGGCGCCAGCTTTGATTGGCCGACGTCGGAGAAGGGGAAGTCTCCGGAGGGGCGAACAACGAGGAAAGAAGGGGTCTGAGGGACTCCTATGCGTATTGCGAGGAGCGGAAGAAGTTGGGGAAGACAAACTCGCCAGCTATTTTCCGTGACGGCAAGCGAAGAGGCTGGATGGAGAAGCTCGCCAGAGTTGGTGGAGATGGAAGTCGGGGAGAAGGGAAGAAGAGAGAACCAGCCTCCAAACCAAGCTAAGGAGAGAAGGTTGTGCATAGGGATCTTTTATAGGCCATTAGGTCGAGCTTCAAGCTTGGAAACCAAGCTTGAGGGCTTCACAAATCAGGAAATAGGTTTAGGATTTCCAAAAGTTCGCATGAACTCTTGGATGAATTAGGAAGGTCGTAGAAGAGCTCAGATGGAAGGGGATCTCCTCAGGAGTCTCCCTTCCAATTTTGGAAGGGTTTCTCTGCGAAATTAGGGAGATCTTCCTAACTGAAGATCAGTTGTAGGTGGGATCACATGGCCATGGCAGCAAAGACTGTGTACGAAGAAGATGAAGAAGTTGGGGGGGTCCTTGCAAAGAATTCAAAAGTTAGGGGCATGTGTGTAAGGAAAAGAGTCAGACAGGACCAAAATGCAAACTAGGTCAAGGTGATCTCTAATTGGGCCTAAATTTTGGTACAAACCTAATTTGGATCCAAGGAATCTAATGGTGAAGTCAGATTTGAGTTTTGATCATGTTTAACTGGATAATTTATGTAGAAACCTAAATTAAGGCAACTGCCTGTCTGAGATCCTATTTTAGGTCAAAATGGGTTCCAATGGTCAAATCAAAGGTACTAAACCTTATAGAATATTTTTCTATGATTTTTAGAAGGTTTAGGTGGATTTTATCCTGGCCATAACCTCAGTTATTTAAGCGGATCTGTTTTTAGGGTTTCAGATGTCCATTAATTCTCAAAACACGTGAAAACCCATTTCGTTCTACATGAACCCACTTATTAGACATTTATGACCACTTGACCTTTAATTAACCCCTAGGAAACCCCATGATTGCTCTGCATTTAGGATATTCTTTTAAAACTGTAGTTTTACCCTATTTCACTGTTAATCTCTCAGAAAGAATATGCAATGAATTACGACTCTTTGGCGATTATGTAAGAGCATTTATCAATGGATTATGACTAATTCAAGCTAGATATGGATAATGATGATGTTATCATCATACACTCATGTCTAACTTTTGCTAGTCCCTTAACAAAATCTTATGAAATGAACTTGAATTCTAGACCATGCGTTGATGTTTAGAGTCCTGATTCTTTTTTTTCTTTTTAGAAATTACGTCAGAATGTTAATAATAGGCCTAGATGTACTCAAATATTAACCAAGATCCAGACCTGTCCAGCTTTAGCCTCAGTCTGCCGCAAAGGTTTCTAAGGCCCACAGAAACTATCCTAAGGTTCATTAAAGCACCGTACTTGTAACATGGTTAGTCCAGGTTCAATGTTCAGTGCATTTTTGTAAGAGAGAGATATAGAAGAATTTTTTGCATTTTTGGAGAGTTTTCTCTCTCTTTTTCTTTTCTTTATTTCTAGCTTTGGATTGGCTCAAAAACACGATCTGTATCGAATTCCTTGTTCCCACCATCAATCCTCACAGGATCCTTGGCAATCGATGCTTCAAGATAGCACTGCCCATGGAAACCCCCAGAACCCTGGCTTTCGACACTTCGAGATAGTGCCTCCCATGGCGTTATGTAGCTAAATTCAGGCCCTGGCATTCGACATTTTGGGATAATCCCGCCCATGGCACCTGAACCAGCACAAGGTGCTTACATCCCCCGGTAGGATATTTAGACATCCTAGGAGACAAGCACCGAGGAGACGGTATGTTATTGCGCATCTTCGAGGGGAATCTCCCACCTCTCCACACCAGGAACTCATCCAAATCTATTTGTGTTGATAAGCCGCTCCTAATCTAGGTAGCTTTTTTAGAACAGAATAAATGTTTTTACGTGATTTTGATTATTAAGTGCACTGAACCAGACTTGTCTGCGGATTAAGGTGCTTCGGTTACTAAGTCCCGCAAACCAGAGATCAGTTAACAAGGCTGAATACTCCCTAAGCCTTAGACTTAATACATAAGCTTCGCATTTTCCTCAACATCTTGAGGATTATCCAGATCTTAACGGATACGTGAATTTTTAAAGCCTAAAATAAGCCCAAGGAGCCTAAGATCAGCATTCAAACTAATCTCTTTGTCTTTCTATTATTCTACAACTTAATTTTTTTCTTTTGATTTGGCCTAGAATTTAAGTAGATTCCATAATCATTTACTAACTACTATCAATTTTTTTTGTTTCAAATTGTAGCTCCTTTTTAACATTTAAAACACCTCCTCTCTTCCTCCTTAAAAATGATATGCAATTAATCTCTCAAAATTTCCTCCCCGTTCCATTTTTTCTATTTTTTCAATTTTTATTTTTTTGAATGAGAAATTTTTTTTAGAACCCTTCAAAAACTTGAATTTTTATGTGTTTGCACTTTAATACCCCCCATGCCTAAGTTTTGTAATGTCCTCATTGTAAATCGGAGGGTATGAAATCAATTTGGTTCATGGGTTAGAACAGGATCAAAAGGGTGGTTGAACGGGTTGGGATGACTGTTGTGGACGTTTTCAAGCTTTGATACAAGTACCAAAGGTGGAGTCGACGGTTCTAAAACTGAACTTAGAAGTGTAGTAGACGTGAAGCTCAAAGGATAATCAGAAGGATCTCAGGTTTTTGAAATGACAGGTTGCCTCCCATTAAGCACTAAATTCAATGCCTTCAGCCATGCAGAGGATAATTATGGAGGAGAGGTCAAATCAGTGGAGTTTTGTAGTACAAGCACCTTGATCAATAGCCTGGTTGGTCTAATCAGGTGCTTGTTCAGATCAACAGGCTGATGATGCAGCCCAAACCCAATCAATATGGTGGGTTGATGGATGTGAATCAGTAGATGTGGTGCCCACTAGATGCTTTAAAGTTCAAACGGATGTGGCAGTGAGAATCGCGAGCTTGGTTGAATCGGATCAGCCTGGTCAGAGTAGGGATCCTCAAAAGAAAATGGATCTGTGGAGGATGTAGGAACCCTACAAGAGTGATCAGAGAAAGATGGGATGTGATAATCAGTCTGATTGATGTTTGAAACCTAATCAAAATGCGGAGACGAATCATGTGCGACCAGATCATCGAGAGGAGAATCAGAGTAGAAATTGATTCCGGTTGCAGGTCGATGTTGGCTTCGGATCTGAGAAGGTTCTGTATGTGGATTCAAAGAGGTGGCTTCTTTCAAATCATTAACCTCAACGTCAGAATCAAAGGATGGGTCGTAGTCACTGAGGTCGTAAACAGGTTTGGAGTCATTAGGAAACAATAGTTCTCTGAAATCAGAGTAGGATTCGAAATCGTCAGAGAACTTGCGAAGGTTGTGTTCTGAACTTGATAACAGGTCAGAGGTTCCACCACAGAAAGGATCAAGGTACGTAGAATCAACCTAACTTGGATCTAACCTAGTTTCAGATTCTAAGCTTAAAAAGGTATCCTTATTAGGCATGGGCTTGGGTTCTTAACTCCTAGGATAGACCCAATCAATTCCAACTCTTCCAACTCCTCGGTTTCTTTATCATAGATTGACGTGACTTTTGAGAAATCAATTAGTGTCTCTAAGGAGGTTGGAGAGGTGTATTCATCAAATACAAGCCCTGAATCGTATTTCAGATTTGAACGTTGTGTCTCATCATATTGGGCATCATAATCATCCCAATTAGGCTCGAATCCAAATTCTAGGTTAATGGTAAGGGTTATATCACTAGGATCTAAGCTAGCCTCTATTGGGATGTCAAAATCATCCTCAAGAATTACCTTAATAGGATAAGGCTTGGGATTTACATTCTCGAGAGGTTCTATTTTAAGCTCATCATTACAGGTGTTGGGGAATTCAAAGCTTGGTGAACCAAGCTTTTGATTTCTAGGGTTGGATCAAAATTGGGAACACCTGCAATTAGATCCTCCCAACCCATCTCACGATCAAGCGTATCAATCTGCACATAATTTGAATCAGATTCTATTTGGGTTGGGGTCCACAACAATCTTAATTCTCTTCCTCGGGCTCTGGGGAATTGTATTGATCCTCAATGTTGTTCCAAGGTGTCTCATCAATTTCTGAAGGGATTACGGGTAATTTTGATCAACAGTTTTTTGTAGTGTGTTCAACATACACCCACATTTTTCCATGAGACCTTGGTACATCTCCCAAAGGTGTGATTGGACAAATAATGTATATACTCGGTATTGTGAAGTCTCCACAATTCACTGTATTCAGTTAAAAGATCATCCCGGGTTGAACCGTGTATCATTTGTGTAAATAGCAGCCTAGCACGGTTCATAATGTGGGTTGTTATTTCTGGTATGGTAACTTGAATCCTGGTAATTGGATTTGAGTTCCTGAAATAGTCATCATGGTGTTTGAGAGCAACCTCAATCATCTTCTCTTTGATGGTCATTTGGGATTCAGGTTTCCTAAATAGTTTTCCTAAAATGTCAAGTTGCATTTTCAAATCAGATTGTGGAATCAAGAGATGTAGAATTAAACTAAGGATCAGATTGAAGTTGATCAGATCTGAAAAGAGATTCCCAAGAAGATCTAATAAGGCCCCTTAGGTTAAAAACCTAAGGACCTTCCTGTGCGTGTGCTCTAAAGAAAAGATGAGGGACTGGATGTTATTTGGACCCAATCAAGGCACCCAAAGATTCTTAGATGACTAAAGCAGTTTCGAGGCGGATGATACCTCTGAATCAGAAATCCGTACACCTGAGAAATATCTGGGCAGCCAGGAAGGGAAGGCCTCGCAAAGACCCCTACACGGTAGAGTGTCCCCACGGGTTACAGGGTTTCCCCCACCCGACCTTCCTTGTCACTGTGGTTCCAAGTAGATCGGAATGTACGGACTTAAGACCTTAAGTCTACCAATTTTAGCCTAACTAGTGCCTTGAATTTCACTTGATTAGAAGTTAATTTGACTTGTGACCTAATTTGGAGGTTAGTTGGCCCACAAAATAGACCAACTTCACCTGACCTGCCCTAAAGATGGCAGAATGAAATCTAGGTCAAGCCCTAGAAATCACCCTGAATTGACTCTCAGGTTATTAGGTCCAAGATTTTAGGATTTAAGTGAAATTAAAGCCTGATTTTAGGGTTTTACTTGATTAGATCTTTTCAAACAGGGGCTTGGGTAGCACACAAATGCAAGAGGGTTAATTCTCTTTAGTGCAGGAAAATGTATACTAACACTTCAAACCCTAATTGCCTTTATTTCAAGTCCAATTAAATCTCAAGCTGTTCTTCTTGGACTTCAAACAAGAAGTGCGTAGTCTAAGAAGATTAGAAGTTAAGCGTAATCCCTAGTAGGTACAGGAAATCAAGGTTGGGATTTCTAAATAGTATTGCATCAAGCTTCAATCAAATATTAATTTTTTCACAAATCAGGAAACTTGCCTTTTAAATGAGGATTTACTAAGAAAATAAGGCAAGTAGTTCCTAATTGATTTTCTTTCTTTTTTTATCTTCCCAAGATTAGGAGGTTGATTAGGGAAGAACAGAAATGACCTTTCCTGGGAGTGGTTGTTTTGCGCGGAAGTTCTCTGCGTTATGTACCTAGCAAAATCACAAGAAACAAACAGGGTAAGTCAATGCTCAAATATAATCAAATAAAACCAAGAGTAGCGGTGAATTGCATGTTGCTCTCCGGCAACAGTGCCAAAATGTTGGAGCGAATTTGTCGTTGTTTAAGATATGTATTGTAGTATAGGACAAATGCTCAAACAAATAAATTTATAACTCGAATATCTAACAATAAAGTCTGAGGTCGAACACAGGGAGCAAATAGGAATTCACACGCTAATCTCAATTAAAATATAAATAAGCACAATAAATGAAGCACTAATGATATTCATTGAAATGTTAATCTGTCACATTAGATATTCAATGAAGCTCAATGTATTTGAAGACTTTAAAGAGGATAAAAAGATATCTTAGACAAAATAATGGTGATTTAAATCACCAATATTAGCCTAAGCACATGTATAGAAATTACTCAATTGATGTTAAATAAATAAACAATACTCAGATGTCTGATTATCAGGCAACTTAAAATGTCATTTGCTACAATACTCTGATTTTCTTCTTCTACTTTGGCTTCTTTTCTTCCTTAGTCTTGCCTTTAGCACAACCTTCTCTCTTCTTCCTTCTGCTCACAGTGACTAAGGGTCGAGCTTTCTCTCTGAAGAGAAAAACCCACCCCTACCCCACTCTCTCTCTCTTTCCTTCCTCCTCTCCTCTTTCTCTGATATCCGATTTAATCGGGTAATTGGATCATGTACCCGAGTCCAGGGCTGCAGGCATGGGTCGCAGCCGAGGAGTAAAGGCAATAGGCAGATTAGGTCAGTGAAGGGTGTGAGGGACCTTACCCCTAAGTATTGAGGCGATAAGCCCTCGAAACAAATTCAACTTATGTGTGTTCACGTGGTCCTGATCCCACGATGTGGCACTAATGCCACGTTTGTTCTTCGTGTGGACAACAGTAGCAAGTGGCCTTCAATTGGCGTCCTTGGAGTGGTCAATGCTCCTAATTGACCACCTGGGGATGTCACATGGGGACTTCGTGGTTAGAACACCATGAACACTGCCGGAGAAGACAACGCGGTGGCGGAGCTCCGACATGATACCTGAAACACAAAGTACGGGGTAAAAGCTCTGGTTAAAAGGCTCAGGAGGATCGTCGTGGGTCATGGAATGTGATGGTAGCATCCGTGGGGTGGAGTGCGTGGAACGATCGAACGGAGGCAAGGACAAAGGCGCGATAGTGGGTTGGTCGACGGGGGTTTTGAGTGGTCGAGAGGATGAAATAGGAGAGGAGCTTTGTGCGTGGTGATGTGGCGAAGGTTGTGGAGTTGTCAGCGAGGCTTTTGGAGGTTTGTGGTGTGAGATGGGCCTCTCCGGAGTGGTGGCTAGAGCAGAGAACGAAGGTGGTTGTCAACGGTGTCGAGGGGTTATTTTTGGGATTTTAGGGGATAAATAGAACCTAAAGAAGTAAGGGAACTTAATCTACCTACTCTAAGTGGATGAAAGGGGAGGATGGCACCGGCTTTGGCTGGCCAGCGCCGTGGAAGGTGAAGACCTCCGATGAGGGAGAACGGAGAGGAAGAGAGCGGAAGACGGCCCTCGTTGGTATTGTGAGTGGCGGAGGAACTTAAGGAAGGTAGACCAGTCGGCTATGGTCTGTGACAGCTGACAAAGAAAGGAGATGATGAAGCTCGCTAGAGCTTGTGGAGGGATTGGCCAGAGAGAGGAGAAGAAGGTGTAGAACCAGTCCAAACCAAGCTAAGGAGAGAAGGTTGTGCACAGGGGTCTTTTATAGGCCATTAAGTCGAGCTTCAAGCTTGGAAACCAAGCTTCAGAGCTTCGCAAATCAGGAAATAGGTTTAGGATTTCCAAGAGTTCGCATGAACTCTTGGATGAATTAGGAAGGTCGTGAAAGAGCTTAGATGGAAGGGGATCTCCTCAGGAGTCTCCCTTCCAATTTTGGAAGGGTTTCTTCGTGAAATCAAGGAGATCTTCCTAATTGAAGATCAGTTTTAGGTGGGTTCACATGCCCATGGTGGTAAGGACCTGTGTGCAAAGAAGATGAAGAATTTAGGGGGGTCCTTGCAAAGAATTTGAAAGCTAGGGGCGTGTGTGTAAGGAAAAGAGTAAGACAAGACCAAAATGCAAACTAGGTTAAGGTGATCTCTGATTGGGCCTAAATTTTGATACAAACCTAATTTGAATCCAAGGAATCTGATGGTGAAGTCAGATTTAGGTTTTGACCATGTTTAGCTAGGTAATTTACGGAGAAACCCAAATTAAGGCAACTGTCTGTCTGAGACTTTGTTTTAGGTCAAAATGGGTTCCAATGGTCAAATCAAAGGTACCAAACCTTATAGAATTTTTTTCTATGATTTTTAGAAGATTTAGGTGAATTTTATCCTAACCAAAACCTCAGTTATTTAAGCAGGTCTGTTTTTAGGATTTCAGATGTCCATTAATTCTCAAAATGCGTGAAAACTTGTTTCATTCTGCATGAACCCACTTATTAGACATTTATGACCAGTTGACCTTTAATTAACCCTTGAGAAACCCCATGATTGATCTACATTTAGGATATTCTGTAAAAACTGTAGTTTTACCCCTATTTCACTGTTAATCTCTCAGAAAAGATATGCAATGAATTACGACTCTTTAGCGATTATGTAGGAGCATTTATCAATGGATTATGACTAATTAAAGCTAGATATGGCTAATGATGGCATTATCATCAACCTTCCTTCCTAATAGATCATTATAGGAGTCTTTCATAGTGGCGCAAGAGATGGTGGCTGGGTGGCGTAGACGAAGAAGTAAAACGTACATGTGGAAGGTGGATTTTAGCATAGCCTATGAATCTATTGATTAGTCTTATCTATGGGAGATTTTTAGGAGGGGATTTCCGTCTCTATGGATACAATGGATGAAAAGGTGCGTTATTACCTCTTCTTCACCTCTGATTAATGAGAGACCATATGCTGTATGGATACAACCTTAATGCGGAGTGCGACAGGGATGTCCTTTGACCCCTTTAATTTTTGACCTAGCTGTGGACACTTTGGCTAAGTTTACTTGCAAATTGTCCAGTGCAGGCATGGTGAGGGGATACTCTATGTCCAACTCCAAGGCACTTACGCTAATTCTACAATATGCTGATGATACTGTATTTTTTTTGGAAGGGGGGAGAAGTGAGGTGGAGACCTTATTTATTATGGTGACTATGTTTGGTGAGATCTTTGAGCTTAAGCTAAATGGCACGAAGTTGTCCCTGGTTTGCTTTGGTATGACAAGTCAAGAATGCGAATCACTTTCATCCATCCTTGACACACCTATCACGACACTACCGGTGAGGTACTTGGGTCTGCCTCTGAAAGATACCAAACTTAAGAAGAGTGACTGGGGCATTCTGTTTGAAAAGGTGGCTGCTAAGCTGGAGAACTGGAGCAGTCGATATTTATCAAAGGGTGGGAGATTGATTCTATTAAACTTGGTCATCACGTAGATCCTAGTTTTTTTCTTCTCTATATTCAGATCACCGAAGGCTATCTGGAAAAGGTTGGATGTGATGAGAAAACACTTTTTTTGGAAGGGAGTGAAGGCTGAAGGCAGATTCTTGCATCCTATGAAGTGGCAAAAGCTATGTAGTCCCCACTCTCAAGGAGGGATGGGCATTTGATCATTAAAGGAATTCAATGACTCTCTTCTATTAAAGTAGGCAATTAAGCTCTCTAAAGACGTTGGGAAGGTCTGATCGAACTTGATCAAGGATTCTTACGATAGCTCGCATGTGGTGCGGTGTACATCTACTCCTCGATGCCCCTCCCCGTTCTGGAAATCAATATGGAGAGCACTACAAGAGAATTGGATGAATTTCGCTCCTATCTTAATGGACGGACAATAGTTCTCATTCTAGAATGACAGATGGTCAAGCTTGGGAATCCCGAGCAAGACCTATCCAAGGGCTTTTGCTACAGCTCCGGACAGAAGGGCCTCTGTTAGTGCTTGTTGGGATAGTGTAAACAACAAATGGGATATTGCAGGAGATAGGCTGCATGAGGGAGGAAGGACATGCGATGAACAAGAGTGTCTACTATCAGATCTTCAAGCCTTCTAGCCGGTGAGTGGCATTGATAATTTCAGGTGGAAACATGGAATCTTCTCTCCAACAAAGGCGTACAAGCTACTGGTTGGTTGTAGGGACGCTGATCCGTCAGAGATGGATAAGGATTGTGCAAATATATGGCATTTGAAGGTTCCCTGAAAAATAAAAATCTTCTTGTGGTTATGTAGAAGAGATGGGCTTATTACAGGTGAACTGAGACAAAGTAGAATGGGGGTCCCTGCCCAAAACCGTCCATTATGCGACTTCCCCACTGATAGTAACATGCATCTCTTTTCCTCTTGCTTGGTGATAGATCGGATTTGGAGGGGAGTTTGTGGGGAATCTATTTCCACATGGGATGGCTTATGGAGAAACATCTTGACGACGGGCAAGCCTTACGAATAGATGGCTGGTGTTATGTGGAGTGTGTGGTGTGCTTGTAATGATAGATTGTTTAGAGGGGGACCTATAAATGTGGGGAACATCCTTAGGGAGTGTTGGGGTTTCGTAAAGGAATGAAGTGAAACTATGTAATTATTATTTGTTGATTCATAAATAAAATGTTCCTAGTCTGCTATCGTCGTCGATAGCACTTATTTTTTCAAAAAAAATCGAGCATACCTCAAATGTGTATAGGATAGAGGTTTTGGTGAATGCTGACATTCTTTCTAAGATTCTTGGTTGTCCTAGTGTTGTCCCACTTTCCTTGAGCTCCACCAGTAGACCCAGAGTGACACCATTAGGGAGACTCTTCTCACTCCCTCTCACTATGACTTGGGTCGCCCTGCCAAGTCCCCCTATTTTCATTGTCTTCCTCAATTCCTTAATTGAGTCTTTTTGTGGAACTTCATGTCCAAGTTGACCTCCTTTGAGAATTTCCCCAGGATCATGCTCATCACCCTATATGCCTTTTTGAAGAACAAGTGCTTCAACTGGAACCACTTGATTCTTTACTTGATGGACAAGAAGCCCACCAGCTCCTTCAAATTTGGGACTCTCCTATCTCATATCTTCCTACATTTTAATGTCCCAATGGATATCAACTATAAACAATTCATTACTCGAGTCTCCATTTTTTATGAGCTCACATATACTAAAATGGAGCAAGCACAAGGAGCTCGTGGTGAGGAAGTAGATCCCCAACAACCACCTCAAGAGCATGACAGACCATCTACACAAGGAGCTTCCTCTTCTGCCATACCTCCAGCTTTCCCTCCTTATGAGCATTTCATTGCCACCTAACCTCCACCAGCTCGTCCTACTCCTTTCTACGACTAGGAGTGGGGTCTTCTTGACAGGTAGCTCACAGGCAGGGACTACATTAGTATTCAGGATGTTACTGATGGTATTTCATTGATGATGCATAAATAGTGGGAGACAGATTCAATTTTGCTATAGCACAGGCATCAGGTATCTGACTACCTGAATGCTTAAGGATAATTCTTAGATAGACCTGGAGAGTCTATTCACGGCTTGCAGTAGTAGTACCACAGACCTCGTCCTCACCGCTCTACTACAGTTCCTCCCTCAGGAGCACCTCCTCCTCTAGCAACATCAGGTCAACAGGTTACTCCTCGCCAGACAGTCAGGCAACCGACATCGTCTTCCTCAGCACAGAGATGCCTCAGTCTTAGCTGACCATCCTCCTCCTCAGCACCATCTGATTCCATGGATCTTGAGTTTGATGTAGATCTGCAGAGCATAGTCGATGCCTTCTTTGCATCACAAGAGTAGACTTTATCTTTTGTGGACCTTTATGAGTATTACAAGCTAGTTTTCATTCTGAATTATCTATGGTTTGTAGAACTTTATATTTGGGGACTTTCTTTATCTATCCTTTATGCATGACATATCTCAGCTACCTGCTTTAGCATATCTATCTCATGAGCTACAAATCTTTTACTTATTATTACAACCTGGCTCCCGGATCCCTACAAGACCAAAGACCGGCTCGCCTCGACTAATCCCAAGACCTAGTCGTCCAACAAGAAATAACCAAAAGCATGAAAATAAACCACATTCACACATGCAATATAACTGAGTGGAAGAAAAGTACAAAGCAGTAAAGAAAATAGAACCACTATCTCAGTACATGCCACCACAACAATAGGAAATAGAAAGGAAACTGAAAGTAACAGGAACAGTAATTATGTGTCCATTACTCACTACAACAGTAGGGAAAAAGAAAGTGCTGGAAGAACGACTACAGCTGGGCCCATCACCCTCTGCAGCTGGAAACTCGGGCTGCTCAACTCCTAGTCCTGAACAGGGTACGAAAGACAAAGTCAACAAACGCTGAGTAGAGTGATGTTTACATTATTTAAGTGCAAGTACAGTAAAAGCAACAACATATTTATTTCTTATTTCTATTTACCTCATTTATGTGTATCTGTTTCATCTATTTCTCAAAGTATCCAGGTATTTCTTGATCTTGCATGTTCCTCATGGGAACGATCTTGATTGCAGTCTTTTCCGTAGAGTAGAAGGTACACGTGATGCTCTCCTGGTCGGGAGAGTCCCCCGTGGTAGTCCTACACTCAATCAACCACCCCGAGGTCACTGTCAAGATGTAGCGGTGACTATGGCACGCGTGATAAGCACACGAGTAGCTACCCCGCACTGACATGCGGTCAGTTGTTTCTGCTAGTGGGTACGCCCAAAGTACAGCATGGAACAGTATAGGGCCTTGCCCTCTTAGAATAGGGGTCTCGCCCCTCCACAGTCCATGCACTCTCATTTGACTACCCCGGTTTGCCCATAGGGCCTAACAAAGTCGGTGTAGGGTGGCTAGCTGAGCCCCGGGTCCCGTGAGGTGGCTAGCTCCCTCCCTACACTAGTAGCTCGCCTCGGTACCACGTACACGAGGGCCAACAGGAGTTGGTGTAGAGTGGCCAATCCTAACCCCGGGTCTCAACCCAAAGGAGGCTAGCTACGCTCTACACTAAAAATGGACAGTTGCTCTCCTTGGTACCACATACACAAGGGCCAGCACACTTCCCATCTACATTCCATATTTCCTTTCATCCACAGGAGTTCTACTCTTAATTTCCCGTAGGGTTCATGCTCATATTCATCTCATTAATCCAGGTCCAGATCTCATGTCTCATAATTCTTTCCTCATCCATATACAGGCAGCTCGTGTTTTCATGATCCATTTCTCAATAACATGCAACTTGTTGTTTCACAGGCAATTTCTCAATTACATACAGGTAGCTCGTATTTTAACATACATCTTGTAATTATATTAAAGGTATTTGCTAGCAATTTATCTTAACCGTGCATTCAAGTAAATAGTACAGCTCAAATAGGCTCATTCATTTCTACCCTAAGGTTCATTCCATATCCTAGAGTTCAATCCGACTATTCCAACTAAGTACATTCTTATTTAAATATTAACAACTGAGTTAAACCACTCTATCGGGTATCACGGGAGAAATGGGGGCCTGTGTCGTAGATCTCGTCGTCTCCGCGGGCCCCGAACACGCCACTGGCTGGTAACCTGTACAGCAACCAATGTGCATTAAACGAGCTCAAAACAGTAGATACTCAACACGAACACATAGAGGAACTCGAGTAGAAAACAACGGTACTTTATTTGCGGAAATCTAATTCTGTTTGGGCCTTAAATAAGCAAAAAATACGGTTACTGATCAAAATCAGACGTCTGGGACTAATCCCAGACGTCTTAAAAGATGTCAAAACTCACCTTGTGTTTCTTACAGCTGATCAGACGTCCAAACTCCCTCTGGGACCATCTGGGGACAGTTCCAAATGTCAAACAAGATCTCCGGTTGTCTGGAAGCACCTTCGGACGTCTGGTGATGTGATCAGATGTCCAAAAGTGCTTGGGAAAGCGTACCCTGCACCTTCCCAAAGCCTGCTCTGCGTACGAAAATGCAGGCACGGTTTCATCCCAACAACTCCTGCGCTGAGATCTTTTGCATGGCGAAAATCAGCGTAGGAACGTACGTACCTCGCGCGATACGTGCTTTCAGACGTCCGGCCTTAGCTCCGGACGTCCAAGTGCCTCGCCAGTAGTTTGGACTTCACTTTAGACGTCTGATACTAAAAAACCTCCAGTATCAGAAACTCCTCACAGCTCGCTCCGCTCGCACCTTCGCTCGCAGCAGCAGCTCCAGCCACTGCAGGAGCTTGAGCAGCTCCTCGTCGACGTCCTCTTCTCTCCTACGACCTCCTTCTCGAGCTCCCGCGGTCGTCTTCCTCCTCCCCCACTCTCACTCCCTCACACTGTCTCGCTCTTGCTCCTCCCCGCTCTCCCTTCGCTGACTCCTCTCTTCCTCGCCGTGGCTACAGCAGTAGGGATGGGAGGGGAACATGGCTATTGCGGAGAAGGTGGAGGTGGCAGTCCTGTGGTGTGAGGAGGAGAGGAAAAGAGAAGGGAGGGGGTATATATAGGAGAGGGGTTAGGGTTTGGGTGAGGGGCGAAGGAGAGAGAGAGGGTCTCTGCTCGTCGCCTGCGTGCAAAGTGCACCGCGCAGTACGAAAAACTCACTTTCAAACGTCTGAGCACGTGTCCAGACATCTGACTAAAGTTCCAGACATCTTAAATGCCTAAAAAGGTAATGGGTCATTACACTTATACTTCTTGCTTTAATTACTTATTTAAGGGGGAGAAATCGGAATTAATTTTATCTACTTAGAATGCTTTTTCCTGAAACAAAAATAGGGAGATATTATGGATATCACTTGATTCCAAATCTTATGCAAATTTTTTAGCTATTTCTCTTTGTACATAATTATAATTTTTTTGTCATAAAAAAGGAGGAGAATGTTAGTACCTCAGTTTTGATGCACCAAAATTATGTTATCCGTCAGACTAATCTTTCAGGACTCTATCTTAACTCAAGGAAAGGAATAAAGCTCTCTGAAGTCATCTGTTGAGTCTTGTTATTTCTTAAGTCTAGAATTCATGTATGGAACCTCAATTTTATACTCACAAGATGTAATTTACCTAAAAACAAATTTTTTGTATTAGTTAATTGACCAATTATTAAAAATGATCGACCAAAAGACATTGATCAACCAATCACTTGGGTTAGTCGATCAAATCTAGCCAAATTATGAAGTTCATAAAAAGCCCTTTTAATCGATCAAAAGATTAATTAATCGACCAAATAGTGATCGATCAAATAAATAGATTGATCGACCAAATGCTTTTTTGATCAACCAAATTACTTTATTTGATTGACCAAATGCATTTGAAAAACTTCCTTTGTAGGTGGAAATTCTAGTATAAATAGAGGTCCTTGGTAGCCATTTTCTATACACAAGAGTGAATTACCTCTAGAAAAAGTGCCTTTACGGCTTTATCTCTATAGTGTTTCTGCGCTTCTACTTCCACTCTTCCTAAAGAACTCTGATCAAAATCCTCTGGGAAAAACATCAATTTGATTTTTCATTAAGGTTCCTTAGGATTATACTATATTTCCTTTACTCTGCTATTTTGATTAGGGTCCCTAGTTGTTTTGGGAGATCCGTTGTTTTTGTGTTCCTCTTTATGTCTTAAAGAGAAGGATTGTTGTAAGAGGTTATGCCACCCTTGTTCAAGTGATACGAGATTTTAGTGGATTGACTAGCTCGGTCTAATCAGGAAAATCCTAAGCTAGGAGGCTTTAGTAGTTTTTACCTGAAAGGGTTTCCACTGTAAATTCAGGTGTACTTGTGGTTGATATTTGTGGCTTGTGTTTATTTAAATTTAAAGATTATTTTTAAATTGTCATCTATACTATTCACCCCTCCCCTCTAGTATAGCGTATTAGATCCACAGGCACTCTCAATCATCAAACATTGGTTTAGCTCCTGGAAGCTTTGCTCACAATTCATGGTCTACACGAAATTGACTCCTTTTTTAGTCAAGTTCGTCAATGGAACTGCAATCTTGGAGAAACCTTGAATAAAGCGTTGGTAATATCCTACCAATCCTAGGAAACTTTAAATATCTGTCACTGACCTAGGTTGAGATCATTGCAACACTGATTCGACTTTGGTCGAGTCTACAAACACACCTCTGTTGTTAACCACATGACCTAAGAATGCGACCTCACTTAGCCAAAATTCATGCTTATTGAACTTGGCAAAAAGCTGATTGTGTCACAATGTGTTCAACATAGCCCTTAAGTGTTTCACATGCTGGTCTATGCCTCGCAAGTAAATCGAAATGTCAGCAATAAACACAACGACTAATCGGTCCAAGAAGGGTCCAACACTCGATTCATCAGGTCCATAAAGCCTGCAGGAGCATTGGTTAATCCAAATGGCATAACCAGAAACTCATAATATCCATAGCAGGTCCAAAATGTAGATTTTGGAACATCTTCTTTGATCCACAGTTGATGGTATCCTAACCGCAGGTCTATCTTCGTGAATACTATGGATCCCTTCAACTGATCGAACAGGTCATCCATCCTGGGTAACAGATACTTATTCTTATTCATAATCTTGTTCAGCTGTCTGTAGTCAATACAAAGTCGCATACTGCCATCTTTCTTTTTCACAAATAGTACAGGAGCTACCCATGGCAACCGGCTTAGTCAAATGAAACCTTTGTCCAATAGTTCCTACAACTGAACCTTTAGCTCCTTGAGCTCAGCTAGAGCCATCCTATACAAAGCCTTGAAGATCGGACTAGTCCTAGGCACCTGTTGGATCTCAAATTAGATCTCCTTATGTAAAGGAATCTAATTAGTCCCTTGGGAAAAACATCTGGAAACTCCTTGACCATCGGCACATCTTGAATCCCCAGCTTATCCTCTCTACTCGCAACAACACAAGCTAAATACACATGACTGATATGAAATTTACGCAATTTTATAAGATCGATTTTGAAATCGTTGTAATGCGTAAAATCGATCGACTTTTAAATTTATAAACCTAGATAGGGTGAATATCCGGGGTTGTCTAAGGAGGCGATGCTAGTTATATAAATGATAAAACTCCCTTTCTTGCTTTCTCAAATCTTCTTTCATTTTGGTTTTTTAGGTTTTTAAATTTTTAGGCTTTTGAAATACAGGAAACAAAGGATAGAAACACACCTAAGTAACTGCAATAAAAGGAATGTGATAACACCCAACCTTCCTAAACTCACCCTAGGCAAATGTTACCTAGGATAATTAGGAAGGATGTGTGTGCAACTAAATTACTGACATCAAAAATTGGGAAGCATAAAATTGAAAGGAAAATTTTTCTCTTTTTATGAAGACGTAGTGCCTACACAAAAAACTTGGAGAGGAGTTCCACAAGTAATCTCCAAGTAGAGGAATAATTATCTACTATAAAAATAAAGACAAAATTGAAGGTAGAAATCTCTTGAAATGAAGAGGTGGTCGATCCTCGCTCCAAGCCCAGATATGCTCCTTGACTTGAAGAGAATCTCCTCCTTGGTTCCTTGAGATGTTGCACTTTCTCCTAGCTCTCCAAGGGTGGACGTCCACCCCTTCCTTCTCTCCTAGCCATCCTCTACAAAGGTAGACCTCTTTGGCGTAGCTCCCAAGAAAAAAGGGAGGAAATTGGATACTATAAGGGGGTGGTGATGATCCCTCCAATTCCAATGCCTTCCTTTTTCTTCCAAGTGATTGTAGGTAGACTAAGGAAGAAATAAATGATGCCAAGATAACAACTTAATTTATTAACCTAATTGGCTTAATCTAGGACTAGCTTCTTAGTAAAATCATGCATTAGGTCTATAAATATTGCATTTTGAGCATGCATGCATATTTAAGCCTAGTATCTATTTCACAAATAACTATCTCCTAATTTTACTCTTTTGTGAATAATGTTGGTGATGGGACCAGAAGAATAAGATAAGGGACTGAAGAATAAAGTTGGAGAGAAGATGCTACTGGTTGAGAGCTTGAATCATGAAGTTACAAAGGGGATAAGACATGAGCTTAAGTAATGAAGACAAGAAGAAGAAATGAAGACAAGAGAGGACACATGTCCTTCCCTAATTTCACCCTACATTTAACCTCTAAGACAAACCCTTCCACCAAATAAGCCTTGTCCTAGACCTACCTATTTTTAGAAACCTAAGCCTAGACTAATCTAACCCTACACTTATGATCTAAGGGCCTCCACACAACTACAAAAGATCCTATCCTAACCTAGGTGGCTGGCCACCTAAGATCATATCCACATCAACCTAGATGCCACCTATACCCTACCCATCCACCATCAAAACTTGATCTTAGGGCTCCCTTGAAAACACCTTAGTCGACCCTTATCCTTTCTCTAAAAACCTAGATCTTGTCCCCTCCCAAAAACACACAAAAGAACATACCCTCTTAGATTTAATCTCACTCGTCCAACACCTATCGTAAGGACCTAAAACCTACCATGTGGTTGGCCACCTAGCTTCCTAGAAACACCCTATATGGCTAGTCAACCAACCGTCACACACACCCCCTTAGATCACTATCCAAGGGTCCACATTTCCCCTAGGTTGTTAGTCTTCCTTAACCCTTAGATCTAAATCCTACGGCCTACATTTATCCTACACATCTATAAAAACACCTAGCCTCTACCACTTAGAACCCAATTAATTTCTTAATTAATTAACCTTAGTATAACCTAGTAATACCTAGCCCTACAGGGCACGCCTACCATACCTCCACCTTCACCTCTCCTGTCTTCATTTTCTTCCTTCCAACGCCCTAGATCTAAAGCTACTCTAGTAGAAGCTTCACACAAGCATACCTTAAGAGGCTATGCATCTCTCCTTCCTTCCTCTATTTGCTTACACTTTTATTCTTATTATAATCTCTTATATATATTCTATTTGTGAGACACTTTGATAGTAGCAATAAAAGCCAGTATTCCTATGATATTCTTGTCTCTATTCATTGATATTATATTAATTGCTACTCTATTCTATAATAATTGCCAAAGGTTTTGAAGATTAACTATTGCATCCTCGTGTTCAACTCGGATCCCTCATAGTTTAGAATTGTAAATTTCAATTGATCACTTTATTGCATGCTACAATGATTTCATACTCTAATCACGTAGTTCTAGCGTTATCAATTTGGCATTGTTGTTAGGGAGGTACGAATTTGCTTTTAGCCATTCAATTCCACACTCACTTTTAGATTATTAATCCACTTTACCTCTTATTTGTCGGCTTCTAGGCAGGTATCAAAAATCCATAGAAAACCAACAAACGGAAGAAAAGCAAGTTTTGTCCTCTCAAGTGCATCATAGTTAGGTTAGCTTTCTTTCAAAAAAAAAAAAACAAAAAAAAAATTAGGTGCTTTGCTTGATCCGTCAATTAGAAAATTTACCTGTGCTTGTTTGCTTTCTAATATATATATATATATTTTTTTTTTTTGGTAGATGTTATCCCTTTGAAATCAACAAAACTACCTCCTTGAAATTCAGGTTCCTAGATTTTTATTCACCCAAAAATTATAAAATTACTCCTAGACGTAGGTTGAAGTGAGGAAGATTTTGTCCAAATTTTGCACTTATCTTATTTATATTTAAATTTTAAAAATTCATAAACTACACTAATATCAGTTTTGATTTTGCTTCCTGGTTTTTATACTACTTTGATTAATATGAAATTTGTTGCATTAAATTTCTATGATAATTAAGCACATTTAAAAATTTGAAAAAAATATTTTGAGCACATTTATTTTCACTAAAAATCCCATCACTAACAGGTGTCAAAATAAACCTTCAGACCCCAATGTACATTTAATTCTAAAAAGATTACAAAATGTGCATTAAAAATTCTAAAAAAAATCTTCTGAGTGCTTTAGTTAGTGGTACATTAAGACCATTGATTGATTTGATTGAGTCGCACCACAATTGGCTTGTTGGACTTAAAATTCATCATTTACAGCAATTTGTTCATAGGGTTTTCACATGAAGATAAAGAACATTGTATTTCCATACTTAAAGGGAATTTACCAAACACTTGGAACTTGCAAAACAATAGAACCTTAATTGAAATCATTTAATTAAGTGAATTGATGAGTGAGATTTTATACTCAAAAAGATTTAGTTAAAAACCTGTCGTTGTAGTTGCATAGAAATCCACTATCAAATAAAATTTATAATCGAAACTCTGGTGAGTCCCGAGTCAAACACAAGGAGGCGAACATTTGATTAAAAATCGCATTTAGAATTATTTTTCATAAAGTAGATTAGCTATTTGAAATTAATCTATACAAGCTATTCTACATAAATAATAAATAATAAAAGAGAGAGAATAACACAAAGAAAGAGAAAAATAGAGAGAGAATCAATATTTCATAATTACATGTCCATTACATCTACTTGCTACAACTAGAAAGCTAAAAATATACATTAGAAAGCGATAAAAAGATAGGGATGAGAAAATCTTCCTTGATGGCTGCTTAGAGGACGAGCCGCGTTGATGGAGCACCTAGGAGAGGGTGGTGAGATGCTGGACGAGGGAGAACGAAGCTAGAGGAATGAAGACGAAATAGGGACTAACAAAGTTTTTCATTATTGCATTCGTTTTTCATTCTTGCATTTACTAAGGATCAGCAAAGTTTAGGCATGAGGGTATGATTACGCAGCAAACATAAGTTCTAAAATGCTTAATTTATGAAAGATTTCTAGTATGGTTATAAATATTGCGTTCATTTCATGCATAGTTTGCATTTGCATCATATTTAGTTGCTTATTAATAAATAATGTGTTTTATGGACCTATTTATGCTATAATGTCTTATGTTATGATTGCAGGTCCATGTGTGAATGAAGAAGATCGAGAAAAAGGATAAAGGAATGAGAAGAAAAGATCCATGAAGCCAAAGAACAATAGAGGAAGTAAAGGGAGAAGAGAGGAGGAGGAATAAACGTATTACACCAACGACCACCAAATAAACTTATCCTAACCCAAATTCAACCTAGACCTAATCCCTTTGCACCAATACGCAAAACCTAGTTAGAGACCTCCTAAGCCAAGCCCACACACCTTCACATAACCCATGCTATTCTCCATGCATGCAAACTCACGCACAAACACAATGCATGCAACAAAGGAAACAACCACACCTAATATTTCCCAAGTCAAAACAAATCCCACGACCCTTATGTCCAATCCCATTCCACCTATGTAACTTTCCTTCCTCTTATCTTTATCAAAACCCATACATTTCCCAAACACCCAACGTAACGTAATCCATGCATTTCCCACAAAACATCTGAACTCCCACCGCCAACTCCACCAAACGGCCATATCCAATTTTTCTCCACCACTAAATCGAAATCCCAACAACATATGATTATTTTATCCCCTCCTATTATTAAGAAAAAAAAAACCTCCAGCCTCCAACTCTCCCAATGTCCTACCCCTCTCTCCCTCAATTATTCAGTCCCTCTCCACCGAAAAAAAAAAGGCAACCGAACTCCCCTTCCCACCCGTGCCTCTTCTTCCTCTCCTCTCTCCAGCTGTCCAACATCTCCAACCTCCACGCCGTCCACCAAGGCCACCCTTGGTGGATCGTTGCTGCTCCGCCACGCATTCCAAAAGCCACCAAGGATTACTCCTTAGTGCCCTCTTTCTATAAATATAATTTTTCTCATTAATTTTATTTCCAGTATATTTAGTTCTAGTGGTTTTAGTATTTTTTTTTATTCAACTAGACCTGGAACCATTATATGATATCTATAAAGGCTGTGTGCTTCAAATATCTCCTACTATTTCTATTTAGTATCTAGTTAGAGTAGATCTTTACATCCAAAAATAAAAAATCCCAAAAAAATTTACAAAAAAAAAATAAAAATATATATATTCATATGGCCACACCGATCTACATTAACGACTCGCACGCTTTTTTTGAACTCACTCAACAGTACTAATATAATGGAAATAGTGAAAACTGAGACGCACATATCTACATTTTATATCTCCTTAACGAGTACACCTATTATCTGCGAAAATAAGAGAATGGGTGAGATTAATATCCGTGAGTTGGAGATTGGATTACGCATTTAGGAGTCTAATTTTAGGAATCTAGTTAGTTTAAGATTTCAATTTTGTATTTTTCGCACCCTGAGTTCGATCGGAACTTACCAAGTTTCGTTATACTTTATTTGTCGACGTGTTTCACGCTATACTATGACAAAATCATCTTTTAAAATATGATTTACGCTCCGAATAAATTGGCGTCATTGCCTTGGAGGCCCGACAATTTTGAAATTGATATTTCATTAGTTTTATGTATGTTCTGTGCGTGCAGATTCGAAGCGGGGAAAGATCTTCGCACGCGTCAATCCGTGGCCAAAAAAAGAAAAAAAAAAAAAGGTACACACATTCTGTTTAAATTTGTTTTCGCTAATATTAGGTTTTTAAAAAAAAAATCTATTATGTTTGGATATGTTAGGATCTTTTAGGATTGCTTTTATTTGAAAGTTTGTTTTAATTAGTTATAAAAAAAAACTTAAAAATATCAAAAATATAAAGATAAACTTAAATTTTTGAATTTAAGTTTGTTGACCATATTTTTTGATAATTTTTATCAAGGGTGATTATTAATAGCATTTTATCCTTTAAACACTCTTGATTCTATTTTTAGCAATTCAACTAGGACTTGAAACCTATTTTTAAAATTCGGTTGCCGAAAATATAGACCTCCAAAAATCTTGAAATTCAGACCATAACTGAAAAATCAAATTATCTTTCAAACATCACCATTTTTATAGGAACATTCGATCTATGGAATTTTTAAAAATTCATAAACTACATAGGGTCAGAATCAATTTTTTTCAGAGTCTATCCAGATTTTGGAGAATTATTCCAACCTCTACACAGATCCGATTGAGTTGAAATTTGTGTCATTTGTAAGCCATTGAAATCTGGTTTGATCAGTAAAATTTTCAAAATTTTTGTAGTGATACGATTTTGATCTGAAATAAACCATAGGGGTCTGACTGGACTGTCTGATCCCCTACGGATATAAAAATCATAACTATTTTTATGGATGTTATAAAATCTTGGAAAAATATTCTCAGAAACGCTAATTGTAAAAGAAAGTTGCATACCAATTTTCATACTATTTGGACTTCTGTGCTGATTTGGGGAATAGTTTTATCCAAGAACAGGGTCTGTAGGCCTTAAAACCTAAAAGCATAAATCCTAGGCTTCCACTTTAGGGTTTACTTTTTGTCCTCGTGCCTCCAACCAGACCTTAAACACTATGCTAATAACTGATTAAGAAGGATTGATTAGTCACTTAACTCCTTGCATTTTACATCCTAGCCTAGGACTCTTAACCAGCCCTTGTGCTAGTTTATGTAGGGTAGAAGATCACTAAGACCTATCCTAGTTGGTCCTTAGGAGCCTCCCCGAAGGAGGCTATCTACGGTATGTCGGCGACACCTCTCACCTACTTCCACTTCTCTTCCTTCTTCCTCAGCTGCTGAGCAAGATCCTCCTCTTCCTCCCCTTGAGGGGAATGAGGCCCAATTGATGGCCAAGGTTGAGGCGAGATTGGCTACGCAAAATCAGCAGAACATTGTGAGGTTCGAGGCCATCCTTAACACCTTAGATAGGATGCAGAACCCCGCGTGGAGAATTGCAGGACCATTATGATCCGGCAGCATGTAATGTGCTACCTCAAGTCCGAATGCCCGCAGATGGTGACACATTCGAGTTAAAACCTAATGTGATAAGTCTAATTCAGACTTTTATAGTAAATCGAATGAGGATCCATTCCAGCACCTAGAGGATTTGAGTCGAATTGCTGAGATAGTCCGACCCAGAAATGTAGCCATTGGGATTGTTCTTATGAAGCTTTTCCCTTTTTCTTTGAGGGATAAAGCTTCCTATTGGTTCAAGACCATAGGGAAACCGATCTACACCTGGGAGGAACTATGTAGAGAGTTCCCCCAAAAGTTCTTCCCTATTAGTCACACTAATGCGATGACGCGGGCCATCACAACTTTCACCTAGCAATCAGATGAGAAGTTGCATGAGGCCTAGGAGCGTTTTCTTGATCTTCTGAAGAAGTGTCCTCACCATAGGGTGCCTCGTTAGCACCTTGCCCAGGTGTTCTATCATGGGCTAGATGAGACACATCGGTGTCTAGCCGATGCGTCTAGTGGTGGGAACTTTCTTGCCGAGGACGAGGCAGGAGCTTTCGAGTTATTTAAGTCCTTGGCGGAAAACTCTCTCAATGCCGCATCAATGAGCCAATTCTCACGCCCTACCCAGCATCACGTATCAGTCCATGAGGCCCAGGCCGAGTCAACTCGGGCTGATATGGACATTATTACGAAAAAGCTGGATAGTATAAATCTACTACATAAGAAGGTTGACGAGCTTAGTCAGTCTTGTGCAATGAGATCCGAGGTTGCATCATCAGTGCCAACATCTATTCCATCTACTACTTCATCAAGAGTACCTCTTACTAGACCTCATCTTCTTACTCGGGATGCATCTGTCTACTCTTCTACTGCTTCTTCATGGGCTCCTTCCTATAGGGAGCCTATGAACAGTCTTGAGCTAGCATCTGCTGACCAGGTGAACCTTTATAGAGATGATATGAGCCTTGACTCATATGATATGTCATCCCAGGCATCTTCGGCCTACAAGGATGTCAACGCACTTCATGGTTATGGGTGTAACAACCCATACTCGGAGACATACAACCCTGGTTGGCACCAGCATCCTAATTTCTCCTGGGGTGGAAATCAACAAAGGCCTACTTTTGCTCCTTAGCACTAGCCCAGACAGTATGGAAACTCTGCACCTTCATTTCTTAGACAGCAGCAAGTTCCATATCAACAACAGTCTCGGTCCATATATCAGACTATTCGTGATACTGCACCTGACCCTCCTTCGCAATCTAATGTGTTGGAAGAGTTAAGAAAAGAAATTCGATCAATGGCAAAGAATCATGTGTAATTAACAAACCAAGTTCACAAAATACATGAGAATCAGTTTCAGATACTACAGGAGACTAGGATGCAAGGAGCCTTGCCCTCCCAACCTGTCCTGAACCCTAGGAATGTGAAGAACCCAAGTCTTCCACCTAGGTATCCTGCACCACAGGGTCAGGCACATGCCATACTTCAAGCACCTCTTGTACCACCTGGATATAATCAACCTAGTTTGTTACCTAATCCTACCCAGAATGTTCCTTCCGCTCCTCCCCCACCTCATGATCAGTTTGTCGATGCAAAGGCTATTACATTGAAGAGTGCAACTACCACAAAAGATCCACCATATAGGCAGGCAGATCATGATTTATCGCGACCTCTTCCTCAGGATGGTTCTTCCTCCTACTCTTATTCTGATAGGGAACCACCTAAGGAAGACAAAGGAAAAAGACCAATGACTAAAGACCCTGAGATTCCTCTCCCTTTTCTTGGAGCTGTCATTAGAGATTCATTGAGGCAAAAAAAGGGAGTTAAGAATCATGAGGACCTCGTGGCTATGTTCAAAGAAGTACATATTTAGGTTCCTCTTCTCGATGCCATAAATCACATTCCTGCTATTGCCAGGTTCTTCAAGGACTATTGTACCTTGAGGCGACAGTAGAAGAAGGGAACAAAATCCAAGGAGGTTTTGTCTCAACAAGCTAGTGCGGTAATACTAATCAATCTACCGCCTAAGAAGGACCCCGGTACACCTTTGATCTCTTGCTTTTTATAGGACTCACCGTTTGACAGAGCCCTTCTTGATTTGGGTTCCTCCATTAATTTGACTCCCACTGCTGTTTATGATCGATTTAGATTTGGGGAGCTGAAGCCTACCTCGGTTACTATTCAGTTGGCAGACCAGTCGATGAAGGTACCAAGAGGGGTTGTTGAGAACGTCATTGTGAAAGTCTGCGGATTCTGTTTTCCAGTAGATTTCTTTATTCTTGATATAGAGGTTCCTGCTGATCTCCACAATGCACCTATTATTCTAGGTCACCCATTTTTGGCGACCGCTCATGTAAACATCGATTGTGCATCCGGATGCATGGAAATTGCCCTAGGGAATGAGAGATTAAGACTGGATATATTTAGGGCATCCAAAAATTTTGATTGTGATCTAATCGATGACGAGTATGAGGATGATGATCAGGAGTATTGTAGCAACATTGGTCTTCTCTGCAGTGACCCAATGTCTTATTCATCCTCATTGACATCGGGGTTGACCGATTCCTACCTAGGGACTAAGACTACTGCTCTGCATATTTCACCTTTCTCCTCAGCTGATTACTTGGGGTGTGTATCTGATTCCAGTGCCCCAGACTTGGTATATCCTGGTATGCCTGGAGGACTTTATGGTTCTGACTCACTACTGCATTTGTAGACCAGTATGGTTGGTACGGACAGACTCAGTCCATATGAGAGGTATTCTGATGAGATTTATGATCCATTGTTACCCTCTCCAGCATTACATGATCATCTTGTTGCTGCAACCACTACTACCCTTCCTGCAGTAGTTGAGTCTGATGGCTCTAAGCATAATGATAATCAGGTATACCTCCTTGATCCTTCCCTTTCCTTCCCTCCTTATTCTACTACTAATTCTACATCTCCTCCACTTGTGCTCGAATTGAAGCCCTTACCTAATTCTCTTAAGTATGTGTTCTTGAGTAAGCATTAGCTTTCCTTGATATTATCATCTCCCGCTTAACCCAAGAACAAGAACTTAAATTGATTACTGTGCTCCAAGATCATAGGGCTGCTATTGGGTGGAGTATCTTTGATCTGCGTCATATTCTCCCATCCTACTGCACTCATCATATATATTCGGATGAGGGGGAGAAACCGATGTGACAACCTCAACGAAGACTAAATCCAAATATGATGGAGGTTGTCAAAAAGGAAATGATCATATGGCTAAATGCTGATATCATATATCCTATTTCAAATAGCTAGTGGGTGAACCCGATATAGATTGTTCCTAAAAAGGCTGGACTCACCGTGATCAAAACTAAACAAGGCAAATCCATCCCAACCTGCCTTGCGACTTTTTGGCGGGTCTGCATCGATTATCGGAAACTCAATTCAGCTACTAAGAAGGACCACTTTCCATTGCCCTTCATTGACCAAATTTTGGAAAGATTAGTTGGACAAAATTATTTTTATTTTCTGGATGGATACTCTAGGTATAATCAAATAGCAATTAGCCCAGCTGATCAAGACAAGACTTTCACATGTCCTTTTGGTACATTTGCTTTCAAGCGAATGCCTTTTGGCCTGTGAAATGCACCTGCTACCTTTCAGCGTTGCATGATGGCCATCTTTTTTGACATAATTGGGGACTATATGGAAGTATTTATGGATGACTTCTCCATTTTCGGAGATGATTTTGACTCTTATCTTGATAATCTCACTAAGATCCTTAAATAGTACATTCAAGTCAACCTAGTATTATCTTGGGAGAAGAGCCATTTCATGATAGATGGCATAGTATTAGGTCATAAGATCTCTAAGGATGAATTAGAAGTTGACCATGCTAAGTCTGATATCATTTCTCATTTGCCTCCCCTAGCTCGATCAAGCATATTAGGTCCTTCATGGGGCATGTTGGATTCTATAGAATATTCATTAAAGGTTTCTCTAAGATTGCTCGACCACTAACGAATCTTCTAGTTGCTGATGCCCCATTTGACCTTGATTCTAACTTTCATAGTGCTTTCATGACTCTACGAAAGGCTGTATCTGATTCTCCTATTCTCCAACCACCCAACTGGTCACTGGACTTTGAGATGATGTGCGATGCATCCGATTTTGCTGTCGGAGCAGTCTTAGGCCAACATCGGGAGCATCACTCGTTTGTGATATACTACACTAGCAAGACATTAAATGAGGCTCAGCGTAATTATACTATTACAGGAAAGGAGTTGCTAGCAGTAGTTTTCGAGCTGGAAAAGTTTAGATGATACTTACTTGGGTCCAAGGTCATTATTTACACGGATCATTCAGTCCTCTGACATTTGTTGGCTAAGAAGGATGCCAAACCACACCTTATTAGATGGATCCTTCTTCTACAAGAATTTGACATTGAAATAAGAGACAAAGCTGGAGCCCTGAATGTTGTGGTTGATCATTTGTCAAGAATTGACCCAGCCCATATTCCTTTTCCCCTGCTATTTCTGATAAATTTCCAGATGAATAATTGTTGGCCATTGACTCTGTTGGTTCTCCTTGGTATGCAGATATCGCGAATTATCTTATCGCAGGCAAGATACCATCGGTATTATCTAAGGACCAAAGGATGAGATTTCTTTCTGAGGCCAAGCATTATTTTTAGGACGATCCCCTACTGTTCCGAATTGGTTCTAACCAAGTGATCAGGAGATGTGTCCCAGATTCTGAGATCCCAAGAGTGTTATCCTTTTTCCACAGTGAGGCCTGTGGTAGGCATTTTTCCAATAGAAAGACTGCTGCACAAATTTTGCAATCTGTTTCTTCTGCCCTTCGATTTTTAAGGAAGCACACCTTTATGCCATGAATTGCAAGCGATGCCAGTTAGTAGGTTCCATGACTAAGCGAGACATGATGCCTCTCCGACTGATTTTGGTTGTGGAAGTGTTTGATGTCTACGGCATCGATTTTATGGGCCCATTTCTGAACTCACATGGCTTTGAGTATATTCTGCTAGCAGTAGATTATGTCTCTAAGTGTGTGGAAGCTATTCCTGCGAGGCGTGCTGATCATAAGACTATTATCTCTTTCCTTCGGGAATGTATTTTTGCGAGATTTGGTATTCCCCGTGCATTGATTAGCGATGGGGGAAATCACTCTATTCATGTCCATTTCAAAGCTTTATTGAAGAAATATGGGGTTCACCACCACATTGCTACCCTATATCACCCACAGACTAATGGGCAAGCTAAGGTGTCTAACCGACAAATTAAACTCATTCTTCAGAAGATGGTTAGACCCGACCGGAAAGATTGATCCGATAGGTTAATTGATGCACTTTGGGCATATCGGACTGCGTACAAAGCCCCGCTTGGAATGTCACCATATAGAATGGTGTATGGAAAGGCCTATCATCTTCTAGTTGAGCAGGAGCACCGCACCTTTTGGGCGGTGCAAAAGTGTAATTTTAACCTCGATACGGGAGGTTGTGAAAGGAAGCTCCAGCCCAGTGAGTTAGAAGAAATACAGTGGGAGGCCTATGAAAGTGCAAAAATTTACAAGGATAAAACCAAAGCCTTTCATGACCACCACATCTAGAGGAAATCATTGTTTGTCAACCAGCAAGTCTGGTTATTTGATTCAAAGCTAAAATTCTTTGCAGGGAAGTTAAAATTGAAGTGGACTGGACCTTTTATAGTGATTCACCCATATCCAAATGAAGCTGTCCAGATCCAGGACCCGAAAACTAGACATGTTTCTACTGTAAATGGCCAGCACCTCAAGCCATATTTAGCCCAGGAACCTTCTCCTGCTAACAAAATGATACATCTTCTTGAGGACGTGTGACAAAGTTTTCACCCAGCTTGAGGCATTAAACTCAACAATTATTTATTTATATATATGTACATAACTCTTATTTTCTTTTTATATATATAGCATATTTGTCTTCTTATTTGTATAAGTGTTGGAATATGCTAAATGTTAATATTCAGAAGCTTTTCCAGGTGATTTCTACCTTTTCCCCCTCTCTGCACTTTAAGTTATTATATGTTTTATGCTTATTTTCATGCATGAGGACATGCATGAATTTAGGCATGAGGGGGTAGTAAACTTACACTGAAAATTTTCTGGCAACACCTAAATCAAAAAAAAAAAAGAATAGCATTTATACATAGCATTTATTCAAAAAGAATTTTATCAAGGAGATTTTATTGAGGATTTTCTTAAATTATTTCTTAGTTTAGAATCCAATACAATTATTTTACTTGCACATAGACTTTGTAATGGATCCATTATGAAAACCAATAGACATTTTTAATTTGTCAAGAAGAAGCAGTGTTTCTTTTCCTAAACCCTTAGTTAGTTAAGCAGTTAGGCAAGCTATCTTTCAGTAGATCCACCAAACATTTGTGAGGTGAAAGTAGAGTGTTTACTGGTGCTCTAAGTCTAGAATGAGAACTCTTAAGTTCTGGATAATTGGATAATGATACCCAAGAGTTAGGCATGATTTTCTACTCTCGATTCCTGCGTATGAACTTTATGTGAATTTTTGAGAGCCACCAAATAAGGTAAATATGCAGAAATCGAGTTCTAATAAAACTATGACTAAGGTAGATGGTCACGACCATTTTTAATGGAATTCTTGACTGAAGGAGGGTGTCAGTGTCAAAGGTTAGAAATATATTGTCCTATCCATTCATTCCTGATGTCAAGAGTAGGCACTTCCACCAAATAAGCTACACAATATCCTCTTCAACACCATTATTTCCCAATAATGCCTCAAAATGAAATTTGTGGTGTTGTGTTATGTTGGTAGTTACAAAGAAAGAAAAAAAATAAAACAAAAGAAAAGAAAAGAAAAAAAGTAGAAAAGAAAAACAAAGAAAAAAAGAAGAAAAAAATATATAGAAGAAAAAAAAAGAGAAATTTCAAAAAAAAAAAGTTTTGAATTCATAGTTGTGCTTGTGTTATGGATAAATTTCATTGAAGCAACAATACCCACTATCATTTGCAATCCACCAAATATGACCCATACCTACTTTTCTGTATTTATAACCGCCCGAATACTGGTTGAGAAATTCTGATTTAGTTGTAGGGTTATCAGAACTTATTAAAGTGTTAATGCCATGTGAAGCTACCAAATATTGAATGTATTTACACAAACTGGTGAATTGTGAGCTCGAAAAAAAAAAACAAAGAAAGAAAGAAAAAAGAGAAAAAGAGTGAGTACAAAGGAACCAAAAGGAAGCATAATTTTGAGCCTCTCTATGGGTTGACTTGTTTGATATACTAGAGATCTAGAGTCTATAATATTAGTCTCTATGTAGCACCAGATGAGTGTGAGCCGCCAAATATGAAACCATTTGACTCAAACATCTTCTACCTAAGCTAGAAAGTCGGGGTAGAAATTTCATATTATTTATATCCCCAAAGGAAGAAGTTTGCCTATCTTAATAGAATTTTTGCTAAGGATCAAGTATGAACTTCAAGTATAGGTTAGCTTTTCACTTAGATCCGTTGTTTAGGCTACTATCACTACACTTTCACGTCAGTTGGATTTCTAAATTTTTGAAAGAAAATAAAAAGAAATCTTCCGTCAAACCCTTGATAAAAGAATAAGCAGTCTTTTAAGAGGCCAAGTTGTAAATAGCATGGATTAGACACCTTGCATTCATTTTTCATTCTTGCATTTGCTAGGAACTAGTAAAATCTACGCATGGGGGTATGATTATACAGCAATCATAAGTTCTAACATGCCTCAATTATGATAGATTTCTAACATAGTTATAAATATTATGTTCATTTTAGGCATAGTTCGCATTTGCATCATATTTAGTTGCTTATTAATAAATAATGTGTTTTATGGACCTATTTATGCTATAATGTCTTATGTTATGATTGCAGGTCCATGCGTGAATGAAGAAGATCAAGAAAAAAGATAGAGGAATGAGAAGAAAAGATCCAGGAAGCCAAAGAACAATAAAGGAAGTAAAGGGAGAAGAGAGGAGGAGGAATAAAACATATTACCCCATCAACCACCAAATAAGCTTATCCTAACCCAAAGCTAACCTAGACGTAATCCCTTTGCACCAGTACCCAAAACCTATTTAGAAACCTCCTAAGCCAAGCCCACACACCTTCACGTAACCCATGCTATTCTCCATGCATGCAAACTCACGCACAAAGACAATGCATGCAACAAAGGAAACAACCACACCTAATATTTCCCACGTCAAAACAAATCTCACGACCCTTACCTCTAATCCCATGCCACCTATGTAACTTTCCTTCCTCTTACCTTTTACCAAAACCCATACATTTCCCAAACACCCAACGTAACGTAATCCATGCATTTCCCACGAAACATCCGTAACTCCCACTGCCAACTCCACCAAACGGCCATATCTAATTTTTCTCCACCTCTAAAATGAAATCCCAACATATGATTATTTTATCCCCTCCTATTATTAAAAAATAAAATCCTCCTACCTCCACTCCGTCTCCCTCCACCGGCCACCAGGGCCACCCTTGGTGAACCATTGCTGCTCCAGCACACATTCCAAAGGCCACCAAGGATTACTCCTTGGTGCCCTTTCTATAAATATAATTTTTCTCGTTAGTTTTATTTTTAGTATATTTAGTTCTAGTGGTTCTAGTATTTTTTTTTTATTCAACTAGACCTGAAACCATTATATGATATCTATAAAGTTGATGCGCTTCAAATATCTCCTGCTAGTTCTATTTAGTATCTAGTTAGAGTATATATTATATCCAAAAATCAAAAATCCTAAAAAAAATTACAAAATAAAAAAAAATATATATATTCATATGATCACACCGATCCATATTAACGACTCGCATGTTTTTTTTGAACTCACTCAACAGTACTAATATAACGGAAATCGTGGAAACTGAGACGCACATATTTACATTTTATATCTCCTTAACGAGTGCACTTATTATCCGCGAAAATAAGAGAACGGGTGAGATTAATATTCGCGAGTTAGAGATTGGATTACACATTTAGGAGTCGAGTCTAGTTTATCGATTTCAATTTCGTATTTTCCGCCTCCCTCAGTTCAACAAGAATTTACCAAGTTTCGTTATATTTTATTTATCGACATGTTTCGCGCTATACTACGACGAAATCATCTTCTAAAATGCAATTTACGTGCCGAACACTTGCTAAATGTCCAACTAGAGGATTGTTGACTTTATCAACCTAATCTTAGAGGATTAACCTTAAAGCTGACCTACCTTCACTTTTAGACATCAGTGGTGATCCCTAGACATCTAATAATTAGACGTTAGGTCCAAATCACCTTTGGTCAGATGATTATAGCCGTTTAGCCTCGAGAAATCCATTCCCGCAGTAGATTGCTTTTCCAGACATCCAGACTTTGTGCCAGACGTCTGACCTGTCGTCTGACCAAAAGACCTAGAATCCTGTTTAGGTCTGGACAAAATCAGGAAGCAAACCCGTCTAGAATTAGACGTCTGACCTTAAGTTCAGACGTCTTAAAAGACATCTTTAGATGTCTATTCTGATCTAACACCGTCCAGTTGATCCACCCTTCTAGATCAGACGTCCAACCATAAAATCAGATGCTGACCCAGACGTCTGGTAACACTGTCAGAATCATTAATGACCCTGATTCCAGCTTAATCTGCCTTGGGTCGGTTCCCAATGGCTATAAAAGCCTTCCAAGGCCTTCCAAAGTATTCTTAGGCCATCTATAAATAGACAATGAACCCTCCTTTGTTAGATACACCTAAGACACCAAGACATTAAGAAATATTACTTTCCACCATATTTGTGTCCTAGAGAAGTTGAGGAAGTTCTAGCTCTCAAAAGCCATCGTCTTCATCTTGAGAGCTTCTTTCTCGCCGTACGCCCACTCTCCCGCCTATGATAACGAGAGCAATGTCGTGCCGTTGCATGGTTCACGCATTCGTGTTGCCAACTCAACACACTTCCACCAAAGAGAAGATCCTTTACCTATAGTAGCTAGATTTAATTATTCACTTTGTGGCTCAATAGGACATTTGTTTATTGTCATTGGTTGGGTATTCACTTTGCGAATTCCCTTCTCCATCAAGAGACTAAATACTCCTCGTGAAGATGAGGGGTTTGAGGTACGCTACCCTCATTTAAAGTAGCGTCAGTTGTAAGAGGTTGAACTACCCTCATTCAAGTAGTTCAGATAGTGGATTTAATCGACTCGATCGATCGGGAAATCCTAAGTCGAGAGGCTTAGGTGATGGTTTTTACCCCGATTTGGGTTTCCACCTACAAATCTATTGTGCACTTGTGATTGTTGCTTTTTGTGAGATTGTTTAGTATTATTCTGCACATTTTTCCGCATCACGCATATTTCACTCCCTGTAGGAAATTACATTTGGTATCAAAGTAGGCTTCGCGTATCAGGGTAACATCCCGACGAAGATCAAATGGAGGGGAGCAGTTCCGCAATGAGGATATCCGAGGGGCAGTCTACAACCCGTCCATTTTTTGACAGGAGCAACTACCTGTACTGGAGGCTCAGAATGAAGACATGGCTTCAAACCGACTTCATCATCTCGGCCAGGTGCCAGACGCCTTTCAACATCCTAGAGAATGTCGCAGGCTACTCGTAACAGCAAATTCGGAAGCTCTCACTCAACGCAAAGCCGATGAACGTCTCTATTGCACATTGAGCCCAGAGGAGTTCCACCAAATCTTGCAATGCGCCACCGCATACGAGATTTGGCATACACTTGAGGTAACTCACGAAGGTACCTCTAAGGTAAAGTCTTATAAAATTAATTTACTTAGTCAAGAATTTGAATCCTTTTCTATGAAGACTGCCAAAACTTTAAGTGAGATGAACACTAGGTTCACTCTCATTGTTAATAGTTTGAAAGCCTTAGGTAAGACCTTCATCAAGGGGAAGCTTCAAGAAAAGCTTCTTCGTTTCCTTGGATCGAAATGGAAACAAAAAGTCACCGCCATCGAGGAGGCGAATGGCGTTGAAGAGCTCAATATGGAAGACCTCTTAGGCAACCTTATGGCCTATGAGACGAAGTTGAAGAAGAAAGACACTAGAGCCAAGGCCAAGAAAGAGTTTGGCCTTCAAAGCCACTTCAGACACTGAGGTAAGTTCCAACGACGAGAACTTTAAGATTTTATTTTAAAAATTTTCCAAGCTTTGTAGGTATACAAAGAAAGAGAAGGAAAGTCCAAGACGTTGCTATCATTACAATGAGAAAGTACATCTTCAATCCAAATGTCCTCTTCTCAAGGAGGAAAAGAAGTACAAGAAGAAATCATTCCAAGCTATTTGAGATGACTCAACCTTAAGAGAAGAAAATCCCAAAGAAGAAATCATTGCATGGGCTTCATGGCTAAGGCGAGTGATAGTGAAAGCGAAGAAGACAAAGAGGTAAATTCTTTTAATGAATTACAAAATGCTTTTGATAAACTTTATGAAGTTAGTAAATAATTAAAAGTAGAAAATAAAAATATTAAAAAAAATCTTAACCTTCTTAAAATTGAAAATGAGAGGTTAGATATTCAAATTAAGAATCTAGAAAGTAGTTCAAATTGTAAAATTTCTGAAAATGATAATTTGTTGTTAGAAAATAAATACATAATCAATGAAAATAGTAGATTGATTGAGGAAAACACTAGTTTCAAAATATAAATTTCAAATTTAAAAATCAAGATGCATGCTATTGAAAAGGAACTAACTAGTCTGAAAGAAAATTCAAATAGTCTTTTATCAAAATTAAAAGCTAGTCCTAAGGTTGAGAAAGAATCCCCATCAAGAAGACCAACTAACACAACCGGATTCAAGTTGACTTGGATACCGAAGAAAAAATCAGAGTCTTATTTTGTAGGTCGCAAACAAGATTTCAATACTAAGGATTGGACCTACAAGCTCGAGGATAGTCAACTCAAATTGGGAAGACCAAATAATAGACCAAAGAGGAAGACAATGAGATCGATAAGAAGACCAACGGGTGATCAAACCGCCACATGTCAACCGCTCAATTGGAAATTGACGCCAATACCCAAACCTCCAAGCTTCAGATGGGAGTCCCATCCAATTTGGCATCAACCTCCATTTGGGCCATTCTATTAGTCATGGTAAGTGAGGAACACTCTAAACCCTATTTTCCTTTAATAGCATCTAGATAGGGGGAGTTGTTAAAATTGATAAGCTATTTATCCATCATTAAAGGGAAGGACTTAAAAGTTAGTTATATTTCCTTTAGATAGGGGGAGTTAATTATATAGCTATCTTGTTATTATAAAATGAGGGAGATTGTTAATCTTGTTAAAAAGAGGAAATTAACCCAAAATTAGAAGAGCATGTTTTAAGGGGGAGTATAAGAGAATTAAAATTGATGAAACCTTTTTGATAATGTCAAAAAGGGGGAGAACATTTTGGATTACTACTTATAGTTTTGTCATCATCAAAAATGACGAGATTGTTGGTGCAAAAGTACTACGATCGTTAATTTTGATGATAACAAAACACTTAATATTTGACATTTGCTTTTAAATCCAAGATTTTAGGTCAATTGCAAATGGATACAAGTGTTAAGAGCTCGCGTCCATGGTGGATTGGAGGAGCTCGTTAGAGGAGCTTCGCTTGAAACGAAAGCTAGAAGACAAGAAGAATAGAATAGATTTCTTTTTGTCGTGTTTTATGTACTTAGCCATTGTATCTTTGTTCTTTGCTCTTTATTGTGTCTAGATATACGATAAAGAGCCTCAAAGTAACAAAACTATAGTCTTAGGAACACCTACTCAAACTTAGAATACTTAGGTTTTTCGTAGAAAACTTAGCAAGCCAAAATAGGCATTAGACAGCCTGATCTGACGTCCAATCTGGAAATTAGACGTCAGACCTTAGACCTTAAAACGTCTGACTGTCTGAGTAGATGTCCAAACACCAAGACTGAACTTAATGCCTTCTGTCTGTTAATTTCAGACGACCAACCATTAGTCCAAACATCTGATGACCTTGCCAAACGTCCAACTAGAGGACCGTTAGCTTTATCAACCTAATCTTAGAGGATTAACCTTAAAGCTGACCTACCTTCACTTTCAGACGTCCATGGTGATCCCTAGACGTCTGATAAGTAGACATTAGGCCTAAATCAGCTTTTATCAGATGATTATAGCCGTTTAGCCTCAGGAAATCCATTCCTGCAGTAGATTGCTTTTCCAAACGTCCAGACTTTGTGTGAGACGTCCGACCAATAAGACCTAGAACCTTATTTAGGTCTGAACAAAATAAGGAAGCAAACCCATCTAGAATTAAACGTCTGACCTTAAGTCCAGATGTCTTAAAAGACATCTTTATACGTCCAACCATAAAATTAGATGATGACCTAGACGTCTGATAATAGATTCAGACATCTGATAACACTGACAGAAACATTAATGACCCTGATTATGGCCTAATCTATCTTGGGTTTGTTCTCAATGATTATAGAAGCCTTCCAAGGCCTTCCAAAGTCTTCCTAAGCCATCTATAAATAAAGGGGAAGCCCTCCTTTGTTGGATACACCTAAGACACCAAGACACACTAAGAAACACTACTTTCCACCATATTTTTGTCCTAGAGAAGGAAGTTCTAGCTCTCAAAAGCCATCGTCTTCATCTTGAGAACTCTCGCCGTGCACCTACTCTCCTACCTACGATAACGAGAGCGACGTCGTGCCGTTGTGTGATTCACGCATTCGTGTTGCCAATTCAACACACTTCCACCAAAGGGAAGATCCTTTACTTATAATAGCTAGATTTAATTATTCACTTAGTGGCTCTATAAGACATTTATTTATTGTCTTTAGTTGGGTATTCGCTTTACAAATTTCCTTCTCCATCGAGAGACTAAATACTCCTCGTGAAGATGAGGGATTTGAGGCACACTACCCTCTTTCAAAGTAACGTCAGTTGTAAAAGGTTGAACTACCCTCGTTTAAGTAGTTTGGATAGTAGATTTGATCAACTCGATCAATCGAAAAATCCAAAGTCGAGAGGCTTAGGTGGTAATTTTTACCCAGGTTTGGGTTTCCACCTAAAATCTATTGTACACTTGTGATTGTTGCTTTTTGTGAGATTATTTAGTATATTTCCGCACATTTTCCACATCACGCATATCTCACCCCCTCCTGTGGGAAATAACATTTACCTCACTTACTAAGGCCAATAGCATGGCCCAAATGGAGGTTGATGCCAAAATGGATGGAGCTTTCATCCGTAACTTGGAGGTCCAAACATCGATGCCGATCTCCACTCGATCGAATGATGCATGGCAATTCGATCACTCGTCAGTCTTCTTATCAGTCTTCTCATTTTCTCCTTTAGTCTACTCCTTGGTTCTCTCAATTTGAGTTGACCATTCTTTATCTTGTAAGTCCAATCCTGGTTATTGAAGTCTTCTTTGTGACCTACAAAACAAGTTTCAAGTTCTCTTTTCGGTATACAAGTCAATTTAGATCCGGATTTGTTAGCAGGTCTCCTTGAAGGAGATCATTCCTCAACCTTTTGACTAGTTTTTTTATCTAGTCTACTCACCAATTTTTTGAAATTTTTCCTAAGACATGCAAGTTCTTTTTTCATAACATGCATCTTGATTTTTAAATTAGAAATTTTCATTTTTAAACTAATATTTTCCTCAGTCAATTTACTATTTTCATTGATTAGGTTATTATTCTCTAACAATAAATTATCTTTTCTAGGAATTTTAGGATGAACTAATTTCTAGATCTTTAATTTGAATCTGTAACCTTTCATTTTTAGATTTAAGAAAATTAAGGTTCATTTTCATGCTTTTGTTTTCTACCTTTAATGGCCTACTAATCTCATAAAGCCTTCTAATGCTTCTTGTAATTCTAAATTAGTAAAAGAATGTACCTCCTTGTTGGAGTCGACATCTTCTTCACTATCCTCCGCAATGGCCATCAAGCCAAGGCATATGGTTTCATTCTCCAATCCCTTCTCAAATTCTTCTTCCTCTGAGCTTAATTCTCCATGAGCTATTTTTAGCTCTCTCCAAATCTCAAAGGTGGTGTCACACCTTGAGATACGGTTCAACTCCTGCATGCTAAGAGAGTAATAAAGAGAGTTCATGGCTTTTGCATTGATGTTGAGTTCGCACACTTGCTACACCGTATAACCTCCCTTGGGTCTCTCTGGGATGGTGAATGGGATCTTACACCGATCCCATATCTCGAACTCGGTGGCTTGAAGCCACGTCTTCATCCTCAACTTTCAATATCCAAAATCACTCTCCTTAAAGTAGGGAGGACGGCTAGTGGACTGCCCTTCCACGTATCTTATCGCGGTGATGCTTCCCTTCATGCTTGGATCCTCGCCGTTGTGTTAAACCGATGTCGCGAGACCTACTCTGATACCAATTGTAATTTCCTAAACGGAGGGGGTGAGATCGATTGTGATAAACAATAATACGGGATTAAATATAATAATCACACTAATATGCAATCTCACAAGTACACAATGATTTTTAGGTGGAAACCCAAATCTAGGTAAAAATCACTACCTAAACCTCTCAATTTAAGATTTTCTGATCAACCTAGTCGATCAAATCCACTATCCAAGTCACTTTAAATGAGGGTAACTTAACCTCTTACAACCACGCTACTTTAAACCTAAGAATAGAAAAACCTCAAACCCCTCTTCTTCACGAGTATTTTTCTCGTGAGAGAAACAGGAATTTGTAAAGCGAATACCCAAATAAAGATAATTACAAAATATCCTATAAGGCCACAAAGTTAATATGTTAATCTAGCTACTATAGGCAAAGGAAACTTTCCTTTGATGAAAGTGTATCGACTAACAACGCTGTGTGCGTGAACCACGCAAGGTACAACGGCACTCGTATGTGTAGGCGAGAAAGTGGGTGCACAGTTAGGATGGTTCTCTCAAGATGCGTGACTAAGGCTGGGAGAGCAAAATCACTTGTCTATCTCTTCTTGGACACAATATGAGTGGAAGTAGTATTCTCAAGGTGCACTTAGGTTAGGAATAGTGCTCATCTATTTATAGAGATCCTAAGAAAGCTTTGGAAGGCCTTGGAAGCCTCTTGTAGCCGTTACGAACAAAGCTCAAGAGAGTGGTCCAAAATCCCACCGAAATCAAGGTCAATTATGATTTTGATTGGGTTATCAAACATCTGGTTTTATAGTCAGACGTCTAGGTCATCGTTTGATTTAAGGTTCGATCGTCTGATCTAGAAAAGTGGATGATCTGATCAGAGTTAGATCAAGACAAACATCTAAAACTCACTTTTAAGACGTCTGGAATTCTAATCAGACATCTAATCCTAAGATGACTTTCTTTCTATTTTCATAAGATCTAAATAGGGTTCTAGTGTCTTTTATGTCAAATGACAGGTCGATCGTCTGGCAAAATCTCTGGATGTCTAAAACGACAATCCTCTGTGGGAATGGATTTCCCGAGAGGCTTTAACGACTAAATTATCTGACAAAAGTGAATTAAGTTAGATCTTAGCTTAACATCTATTTATCAAACGACTGGGATGATCTACGAACATCTGAAAGTATTATAGAATTAATTATATGATGATCTCCAAAGATCATCTTCTGACAGTCCAATGATCCTATTGTTGAACATCTGTCATTGGCATCAGACGTCTTCTAAAACGTTTGGACAATGGGCTGATCGTCTGAAATCAACGAACAAAAGACACTAACTCCAGCTTAAGTGTTTAAACATCTGGACAAAAAGTCAGACATCTTAAAAATCAAGATCAGACATCTAAGATCCAGATTATACATCTGATCAAGCTGTCTGAAGCCTAGTTGGATTTTCTAATTTTTCTAAGTATCTGTCCAAGAGTCCTAATGAGGCGTAAGGTTTCCTAAAACTAAGGTAGGATACTTTGAGCTCTTTAAAAGAATCTAAAGAAATAAAAGAGTAACATACAAGACAAGAATATAGAGTACAAGAAAGAATATTTTTATCCTATTCTTCATATCATTTCTTCTTCAAGCTCTTGCTCTGAGCAAAACTACTTCTCCATCAAGCTCCTCCAATACACCATAGACACGAACTTGAACTCTTTCACACTTATATCCATTTACATTTATCCTGAAACTTATAAACTCAAATACAAATGTTAAATCACAAGTATTTTGTTATCATCAAAATCAACAATCGTGATATCCTTACACTAACATTTCACCATTGTTGAATTATATTAGTGACAATTTATTTAACGCTATTAATATCGCTATATACTTCATTTAACAACTTTTGTTTATAATAGGAAATTGTCACTATTTGTTTGCTATAATGACGTTTTGTTTTATCATTTAATTGCCACTATTAATATTATTTAGCAACGCTTATTTTTGTCTCTAAATTATTACTATTGATTTACTTTAATGACACTTTCTTTTATTATTTAATTACCATTGTTGATTCACTTTATTGACACCTTGTTATATCACTTAACTGCCACTATAGATATTCTTTAGTGAGAAATATTTTTATCTTAACAAGTTAGAAACATAAGGGCAATCCCAATTTTATTGATCTCCCAATAATAAAGTATAATAAGAGCTCTTTAAAGGGATACATCAGAGAACAAAAAAACATAAAAAAAAAAATAGCAACAACCTCAGCACCAAAATATCTCCTCTCAAGAGTGATTCAAAGAAAGAAATAAAAAGTGTCAAAAACAAATTGAAAATAAAGAACTCATGAAGACTCAACCACCGAAAGAAAGAACCACTTCAAATCCTTGCCATCCCAAATACTCCAAACTTAAATTCAAAGCAAAAAAGCATCCCCACTATCATTAATAATCATTGTCTAAACTTTGGTTCAATCAAAATCAGCAATTGAATAGCCAACACATCTTGGTTTTGAAGTAGCTTCAATGGTCTCTATCATAGAGGAAAAAGTAGAAGTTGTTTGAGTACTTGATTTGTGTACCATCTCAACCAAGTAACACACACATATATACATGTATACATATGAAAGTTAGGTGTCAATATGAATGAAAAGCTTAAAAGATACAATCTACGTAGAATTAAAACCTCGAACTTCCTTATATAATAGAAATAAGAATAGAACCAAACCAACATTATAATCAAGAAAACTTGCAATTCATCAAAATGTTTCCCAAGATTCCTGGTCAAAGCTCAATAGAAAGTGGCTGCAAACAATAGAAAAACATGTTAATTCAAGATATAATTATTCACCTATCTACACATACTTAATAAAAAAGCTCCAAGAAAGAACCTAGCAAGTTCAAAGAATAGAGTCGTTAACCATTAATCCAGCAGTTTCTTCATAAACTGGATAAATGATCATCATGCACATCAGAGACAAGAATAGAAGGGGAAGAAATTAAAAGTATGGTAGTATAATTAGAGAAAAGAATATGAAGTTTGTTACCCAACTCCCGTATTGGAGCTGCAAACCTCAGTGCTTGAAATGCAACTTGATTGTCCTTGACAAAATGAGAAAAGCAATAACCTCAGTGCTTTTGACGGAAGAACTTCGGCTTTGCATAAAAGCTAGGATAGTGATTGAGACCAATTTTTGCAATAAACAGCATGCCTTTAAGAGGAATTACAGTGTTGCAAGAAGCCATTAGCAAAATTAAACAAAATAATAATAATGCAAAATTGAACTGCAAAATTGAACTGTATATGAGAAATTGGACTGCAAAATTGTACTACTAAGATGTATGCACTTTCAGCTCAAAAGAGACAGGGAAAGAATGGCATCACAGGCTACCACTTTTATATAGACTATAACCAATTGACAGCTGTATGCGAGAACCTCCACCTTCCAATAACTTAGAAACCAAAAAGGAAATTTTACAATACTTGATGAGCTGCTGAATCACTGTGAATGTGGTGATAGGATGGGACTGTGACAGAATATCTTGGGGAGTTTTTAATTAGTACAAGCAGCAAAGGTTAGTGAGGTAATGAGCAGCAAATTCATTCATGTTTGTCACTAGTTTTAAACAAAAATTGGAACAAATTTTGATCATGTGCCCAAGATACATTTTGATCAATATTTCCGCCTATGAAACCAACAAGTCTAAACTACATCTAACAGTAATGTGCTTATTCATTTGTCAAAATTCATTAGCTTACATTGATATTTCTTGCTTTTTTTCATTTTTCAAGATATTCCACAAATCTAATTGATTCTTGTGACATGCCCTTTAGCCTACTTTAAAATCAAATGCATAGAAAGCACTTCGTCCAGTAATCAAAACTATTCTTCAAGCCATCCAAGTTTTCCTCCATTAATCAAGTAAACTCTTTCTGTCAGTATGCATAAGTTTTAAATCAAGTGGCATGGCTTTTTGTTTGAGCGTCATCCTTTTCCCTTCTCAAAGAACAAATAAAAGCATAAATGAATCCTTAAATTCAAAAATTTTAGCAAATATATACATATAACTATATCATAAGCCCTGTGAGTCAGTAAAGGCAATTACTTGAAATGTGCCTAAGTTGGTTCACATAAGAAGATTACAATTAAAACTTCGCATAAGAAGCATGAAGTTACCAACTTACAATACATAGACATTGCCATCCAAGGTAAAACCTTTTCTTAGGAGGTTCTAAAATGAAACTTTATACAAAGAAGTGACTGCCCTTCAATATTTCATATAGATTATCTCTAATCACAAAATGAATATCTGATTGGAAAAAGATATTAGTACATGAACTTCTACGTAAAAACTTCAGCATGAAGATGACTTCAACAAAACGAATAAAATGCCACGAAAGTTCACATGGTGATATATTTTTCAATCACTAACAAGAATATTATACCTGGACCAATGAACTGAAAAAATAGTTCGACCATGATTTCTAGAAAGAGTGCACAAATGTTCCCTGCAGTCCCCACCATGTAATGCTAGATATCAGCATATAATAGAGAGGTTAACATAAGGACCTAGGAACTCTAAATTGGTAACTAATATATCAAGCTATCCAGGATAAAATGAACAATAATATATCATATCTACATCAACTAAGTAAACTAACATTGATTAAGTGCAATGTCTCATACACGAAGGCAAAAAAACCTAAAAAAAGGTAGAAATGAAAGAACTTTTTAGATAAATACCAACACTTAAAATAATTGCTAAGTAATGTTTAGCAGTAGCAAAGATCAAAAATAGATCATATATCAAGCATGAATTCTTTGTAGGTAAAAAGTGAAAAAAAGCCACGCCACTCTGATCAATAAAACACTATTGGTGTGTGTCATATGTAAGTAGGTTTTTTTTTTCTATGAAAGCAGGCATTGAATTAATAGATGAAATACAATATAAGAAAAACCTCTTTTTTAACACACTTCTAAGAAAATCCAATCTGAAATTACAAGTCATAGCAGCTACTAAAATACTTTATTGACAAATAAAGAACACCAGCTTCTTGAACTAAAATTAATTGTAGGTAAAAAGCTTCTCTTTTGGGCACATATCCAAGCTTGATATCGGTCCCTTAAGTCATCAACGCTTCAACCAATTCATCCAAAAAGTTGAAATTAGTTTGAAAGGCCGAAGCTCTAGATTGAAGTTGGCATATTTTCCTCAATCAAATTCATTTGCTATTTTACCTCAACAAGACTCCATTTAAAGTATTAAGAAAACTACAACAGCATAATCCAAATGCATGGCAAATGAATTTTATATGATGAAATTCTAATAATCTGAAATGAATTTTTCCAATATGAAATGATAAGTAATGGATTTATCTCATACCCCCTTCAAGTCTTCATAGCTTCCCATAAAATTATAAGGCATTATTCTACATCCTCTCATGAAAACTTTGTTCAATCATCCTCTTCCTGCAACCAAAGTTGTTAGGATCTCTACCCTCTGCCTAACATTTCCTTCAAGTCTACCAAAGAAAATACCACCCCCACATTCTCCCATTCTGTATCTTAGCTTTGATAATGGCCTTGTGTTTTCTAATTTATCTTTTTTTTTAAGAGAAAAGAATCTTATTTTGAAAATCACTGAGCTGCAGGTCAAACGTGAAGTACCAAAAGCAATTGCAACAAGATTCCATGATAAGACTAACCATAATCTAGCTCGTAGAAATTTAGATACAAGATATGTGTGGCTACAAACGCCAACAGTGGTGCAGAAACAATTACTCTAGAAGCTTCACATGTTACATTGAAGCTGCGCAATATTGATAAAATAAGGGAGTAACCCAACAATGCCACAGCCGTTGAATAGTCCAACTTTTCTGTCAAATCTAGGTCCCAAACTATGGAACATAGAACTCCATAACCATGAATTTACTTCTAGAATGCCATATGTGTGCACAGACCAGTGTACTCATAATATGGCTTCTTATTCTGTGGTCGAAGAGGCAGCTTACGCACTAGGAAGAAAAATGATAACCACCCATTAAGATGCATTACAAGGTTTATTGCAGAAAATGCTACAGAAGCAGGCTCCTACAATCCAGCAACACGATCAAACGGCCATTTCCCATGATATTTCACCGGAAACAATCCCAGCTCTCCTCTTTATTTTTCTCTTTGCATCATACAATAATAGTAGCAATCACTACTACGGCTACACTTCTTCCAGTGTAGGTTCAGTTCTTCTTGGGCATACGATGGTTTGTAATTACCAGAAATGTTATAAGAAAAAAGTTGACAATCCTGCAAGTATCTTTCCCCAACGTATCCTGTCTTTTCACATTTCCCAACACAATTCCTGTAGACCAAATCTGCATCTCCAAGACCGGCATGAAGTAGCCCCGAGAGAGACCCAAATAAAGCAACAAATAGAAGCCATTGATCTGCCATCTCAATAGTTAGCCTTCCAACAAGAAGAGGGTTTCCGATTTTGATGATGAAAGCTCCGCCACTTCGACAGTAGATGCTTGAACGGGGTGGAAACTCGCAGTAGGAAGCGCCAGAGTATCGCAGGCAATAGATGCACGAGTATTTCTAGATCTCAGGGTGAGGCACCATTTCAAGCAAAACTAAATCACGATCCAATGCAAGAGACCGCCTCCTAGACGAAGAGACCTCTAGTTGGCGGGAAGGGCACCATCGCCGGCGAGATCGTTGCCACCAAAGAGAAAACCTAGAGGAGAAACCCTACTAGGGGAGAGAACCTTCTCTGTGTTTTCTAATTTATCTCACTCACCAATTTTCTTCAATGATGTTACCTTTGCCTTCTTTCCTCTTTCACCCTTCTCTTGTATGAGATGAGTTGGGCTCACTGGTCTTGCAATCCCCAATCCCCTTGCTGAGTAACCGTTGCTGAACCATACTAAGGGGACTACCACAAACAATTTTCCACCATCCCCTTAAATTTTGCCTCAATGATCCAATCACACACCAAGTTAAATGAGGATAGGCAAAGACCCTCATTTGAGTTCGGAAACAATGGTGCACAGTGAGAGAAAGACCAAGGACCCCTTCTATGGGATTAGGCACGAAGGCCTCAACAAATCCATGGAGCATAGGAATCTGTCCATGATTTGGATGCCATATATTTCTTTTCTTTCTTTTTTCCATTACTGGAATCACTATATTCATCCATGTGTAAGCATAATTAGCAAGGTTGAAATCCCACATACTGAACTCAAACATAATGCCTAAAAAGTCCATTGAGCCAACAACATTACAGCCTCCTCCACTATCTGCTTTGTCATCAGCACACAAAGTCACATTGGCATATCAATTAGATAGTAAAGGTAAACCTCTTAATAGTCCAATGGCAGATTGGAAATCTTCATAGTTCACTTCTTAAGTTCGTGTTAAGAGGTCCATACACATACATAAGCTCAAATCTTAGGCTGTCCAACCTAACAACACAAATTCACCACAATTGAATGATGCTTAAACCAATCTTCCTCTAACCCTAAAGCTTGATTCCCCAGGATAAAAGAATGTCCCCAGGTCGACCTTATGTATTCATCACACAAAATTGATCCAAGTTCACCACCAACATTACTCTTTAAAAAAACATAAGACTCCATCTGACAAAAAGCAAAACAGAAGCAAGAAGCACCCAAATTCAGCCCTTGAATTCAGTATTGTTGAGCAATCAAATAAATTTTCAACTCAACCTGCAATGTTGAGCTTGGCTTACCAGCTAGTCACCCTAAAAACGAAAACTACAATTCAGCATATTTAGGTGGTTCTTATTCACTTTATATTAAGATCAAACCAGAGTTGTGGAGGTAGTTGTTGTTTGGTCTATGTAGTAGTGGACTCAAAACCAACAGCTCTTGGATTATGTAGCATCCAAAACAATGCTTAAAATTTTCTAATCTGGAAATCATCATAATAATGAGAATATGTTCTTTGATAGCACTGAAACTCTTTAGAAACAAAATGAATGAGGAAAACTCAACTTTTAGGCACATATCTAGTTTGGACATGTGCCCAAAAATCATTAATGCCAATTACGGAATTAAAATCCATTGATAATCATCCTACCCTTCATTTATATTGAAAAGCATGCATATTTTAAACATGAATCTCCTTCATTTCTGTTCTGAAAAATAAAACAGAAATCAATAATCAACAACAATTCAATAATCTCCATTTATATTCAATAGTTTTAAATCAATAATAGTTCAACCAACCTCTTAAAGTTTGAAAGTTAAGCAATGAAGAAGTTCCAATGCCATGCATTGGAAGTAATTCTCTAAAATCCCATTCTACTTCAGCTTCAGAGCTCCCTTAAATCATCCCTTTTAAGCTGTAAGTTTGCAAATTAAAACCCTTTTAGTTCTATCTAACTTGCCTACAAGTGGATCTAAGAAGTGGGTGAAATCTAATTAGTAGTATCAATCTCCTATTTATTGGCAATTGATAATACTTTTTATTTACCTGTGAAGAAACCACTCTTTAAAAATGTATTGACTACTTAGTTGTGCAAAGATGAAAAATCCTTTCCAAGCTCCTAAGATAATAGGAGATAAAGATTATGATTATTTAGGGATACAAATACTCATAGTAATAACAACTAATAATAGCAAGTAATGCATACCAGAAGAATGATGAATCCAATGTCTTATAATATTGTACCAGGTTGATGCAGGTAATGACCTCCATGAGCAGCAAATCCATGTAAAAGATAGCAAGTGATCCTTTGCATCATCACGCAGTGATAGTTTTTTCCAAGCACAACTATTATTACGTTCCTCCAACAAGATCATGTTGCAACGCTAAAAAAAAGGGGAAAAATTGACAAAAAAAACATGATGGAAGAATCTTAGAATCTCATAGGTAGTGCTATTCTTATGGAAAGAAGAACAAACGATCTTACCTGGGTCGATGGTGAGATTGACGAGGGCGCAGTGGGTTTAGGTCGGTGACGAGCAGGAGGTTGAGAAGGAGGGTAATCAATGATGAGGATGGGGATGAGGGTGGGCAATCGAGGGTTTTGGGTGGTAGAGGTTGTGGGGGACGAGGACGGTGGTAGAGGTTGTGGTTGGGGGAGTTGGATGGGCCAAGGGTGTTGACGTCCATAGTGAAGGGGATTGGGGAAGGGAGGGATCACGAAAGGCAAGGCAATGGTCACCAACCTTGGGAGCGCGATGGGGTTCAAAGGGGGTGGCAGAAATAGTGGGATGGTCGAGAACCTTGGGAGAGCAAGGGGAATTAGAGGGGAAGGGGGTGGCGGAGATCGTGGGAGGGCTTTGGGCGTGATCGAGGGGAGATTTGAAGGAGAATCGAAGGGGAAGGGGCGGCTGAGATTGTGGAGGGATTTGGGTGCGAGGGGAATGGGATTTGGAGGGTTCACATTGACAACGGGTTTATCAGAGGAAGCAGGGGTTAAAATATTTACTATAATTATTTTGTGATTTATAATTATTTTTTACTATCCTAAACAATTATATAATTTTGAAAATCATATTATTACTCTGACAAAAAGTAAATAAGTATATTTTAAATTATATCTTGATACATTAACTAATATAAGTTTTTACAATATTATCACATTACTTAAATTCCCACCTATATGTTTCTCAAGACTAAATAAAAGTAGAAGTTTTTTTTCTATTTAAAGAGATGAGTTTCAATTTAATTTTTCTCTCTTTATGTTATTAATGTTGAAGATGAATTAGTGGCCTCCTTTCACCTACACTAATTTGTCCTTTAAAAAAATTATTATAGTGACATAAGTAAAAATTACAGCTAAATCAATTGCTATAGTGGCAAGTATATTAGCCAATAATGTTATTTGTCGTTTGACAAAAATATTATAGTGGCGTAATTAACAATTGCCACTAAATCAAAGGAAATAGCAGTAAATATATTTATCAGTAATACTAATTGTCATTTGACAAAATGTTATAGTCGCATATACAAAAAATTTGCCTCTAAATCAAAAGAATTAGTAGCAAATGCACTATATGCCACTATATAATTTGTCGTTAAAGGCTTTTTTTTGTAGTGTGGGATACAGCTGGCTAGAACTTCTATCTTCTTTTCTTTGTCTTTCTATCTTTCACTTCAATGTGTCTTCATCCCTAACAAGCAAATAATATGTATAAGTTCATAAAATCACAAGAAACACTAATAATGCATGCACTAATCCTAAATGCATGTGAATGCATAAATGCAACTTAATACTGCAATGCGAATGCAGAAACCCTAGGAATTAAGTGTGATTTATACTTAAGAATAATGATAAACTATAGTTTATCACACCCCCATGCTTAGCTTTTGCTAGTCCCTAGCAAAACTTGCTTCGCAAAATAGTATTAAGGAAAACTACAAAAATAATTTTTTTTGTTTTAAGGAGAAAATCTTCACAGGACTATGGTTGATTGAAGAAAAGGAAGGTACGAGATTTGTTTATGATAAAACATCAGGATTTATCCTTGGATCCAAAGGTTAACATAATCAAGATCTGCATATCTTCCCAAGAATTCAACTAATTTCCCCCTTTTGATTCCAATTATCCCATTATCCGTTTTCACAGTGAGAACTTCCCTGACCTAAGCAATCGATCCAAAATTTGTGTGGCAATGAAAATTCAAGTGTCAATGCATTGTGATTGACCAACCTTTTTTCATTTGAATATCTGTATCTTTGTTGGTTTTACTCCCCCATATGCTTAGCCTCGGATTAACCCTAATACAGAATTGTGTCGGAATCACTATCCCTGTCACCAGTCCTCTAAGAGGCCTTGATTGCACAGCAATCATGGGATGTAATTGTTGGTGCTAGAGCACCACGATCATTTGTTTTGATGATAACAAAACACGTGTTATTTAACATTTGCAATTTGAGTCCTAGATTTCAGGTCAATTGCAAATGTGGACGTGTTTAGACGGAGTTCGAGCTCGCATCCAGGACGGATTGGAGGAGCTTGACGGAAAACAGAGGAGGTTCGCGTGGAGCGAAAGATTGAAGATGGAAGGAAATGAAGAATAGGATAGATTTCCTTCTTTTGTACTTGTTGTATTTTTCGTTTCTTTTGTTGCTCTTTATTTCCTTAGATATTTCATGTTAAAGAGCCTCAAAGAACCCTAACAGTAGTCCTAGGAACACCGGCACAACCCTAGGATACTTAGATTTTCTGTAAAATACTTAGAAAACCAATATAGGGTTCAAACAGACTTTCCAGACGTCTAATTCCCAAATCAGACGTCTGATAATGTATTTTAAGACGTCTGACTGTTGTTTTAGACGTCTGATAACTGTTAGGCTGGACATAGTTAGTTCTGTCTGATGAAATCAGACGTCCAGACCTTAGACCAGACGTCTTAGGAGACGTCTGATGACTTTGCCAGACGTCCAATTAGTGGACCGTTGGCTGGCTTCGCAAACACTCCAGATATGACCGTTAGAGCCTTATCAGACGTCCATAGGACTGTCCAGACGTCTGATAAATGACCGTTTTGCCTCGGCTGACCCAAAATCTCTTCTCAGAGATTTTCTAGCCGTTGCAACGTTCGGAAATCAATTCCCACAGTAAAAGTTGGTTTCCAGACGTCCAGACATAGTGCCAGACATTCTGTATGTCGTCTGATGGACTTGCGTAAAAACCCTGTTTAGATTTGATCCAAGTCAGGGAGAAACCCGCATAGAATCAGATGTCTGACATTTAAATCAGACGTCTTAAAGTGGCCTTCCAGACGTCTGATGCCAGAGTTAGACGTCTGATAACCCTGTCAAATGTAATCATTGTCCTGATTTCGGCCTGATTCTCTTGGGCTTTGCACCCAACAGCTATGGAAACTTTTCTAAGCCTTCCAAAGCCTTCCTAAGGCCTCTATAAATAGAGGGGAGCCTTTGCAACACAAAAACACACAAGAAACACCTAGAGAGACCAAGATACACAAGAAACAATTTGTATCACACTTTCCACTCTCTTGTGTCCTAGCTAGCTCTTGCTCTCCAAGCTCAAGCACCATTCTCTTGAGAGCATCAAGCTGTTGCGCACCTGCTCTCCCGCCGTAGTTCCCGAGAGCGAAGTTGCGCCGTCGCGTGGCTCACGCACCGCATCATCGTCGACGCACTCCTTGCAAAGGGGAGTTTCCTAAATCCTATAGAAGTTTAGGTTTATTACTTTGTTGGCTCTATAGGTTTGTTGTTTATTTTACCTTTGTCTTTTGGTTGGGTATTCGCTTTGCGAATTCCCGTCTCCTTCGTGGGACAAAATCCTTCTCGTGGAGAGAAGGGGTTGAGGAACGCTACCCTCGTACTTGTAGCGTGGTTGTACTGAGGTTGAATCACCCTCGTTTTAAAGTGATTCGTTTAGTGGATTTGATCAACTAGGTTGATCGGAAAATCCTAACTCGAGAGGGTTAGGTGGTGGTTTTCACCCGGTTTGGGTTTCCACCTAAAAACTTTTTGTGTACATTGTGTGATTATCTTTTTGAGATTGCTTTATATTTCATTTACGCATTTTTTACGTCACACTGATCTCACCCCTCCAAGTAGGGAAATTACAATTGGTATCAGAGCAGGTCTTGCTGTTTCGGCGTAACAACCAAGCAAGAAGATCGATGGAGGGAAGCAGTTCCGCGTGTAGGATTTCTGAGGGGCAGTCCACAACCCGTCCGCCCTACTTTGACGGGAACAACTACAGCTACTGGAAGCTGAGGATGAAGACGTCGCTCCAAGCCACTGAATTCGAGGTATGGGGATGTTGCGAAACCCCATACGAGATCCCGAAGCGACCCCAAGGAGGCTACTCGCAGCTGTAGATTCAAGATCTTTCACTCAACGCAAAGGCAATGAATGCCCTGTATTGCGCGTTGAGTCCGGAAGAGTTCGAGAAAATCCAAGAGTGCACCACCGCCCACGAGATATGGAGGAGGTTGGAAGGCACTCATGAGGAGACAAGCTCGGAAGAAGATCTCGGGGAGAAGGAAACCACGTGCCTTGGTTTCATGGCAATCGGAGAAAGTAACAACGACAACGACGACAGCGATAATGAGGTAAACTCGGATTTACAAGAAGCTTTTAATGAACTATTTGAGATTAGTAAATCACTTAAAATAGAAAATAAAAGCATTAAAAAGAACCTTAGTTTTCTTAAAAATGAAAATGATAGGTTAGAAATAAAACTTAAGGATCTAGAAACTTGTCCTAAAAATGATAACCTATTATTAGAAAATCATAACCTCATCAATGAAAATAATAAGTTGATTGAGGAAAATGATAGTCTAAAGTTAGAAATCTATGATTTAAAGACTAAGATGCAAACTATAGAAAAAGAAATTGCATGTCTTAGGGAAAATTCTAACAAATTAATCAACTAAGTTGATAATTTTTATAGCCCTAAGGTTGAGAAAGGATCTCCATCAAGGAGACCTTCTAACAAATCCGGATCCAAGCCCACTTGGATACCGAAAAAAGAATTAGAATCTTGTTTTGTAGGGTTCAGGGATAATTACAACATAAGGGACTGGACCTACAAGCTCAAGGCTGGTCAACTCAAGTTAGGGGAACCAAGGAGTAGACCAAGGAGGAGAACAAGAAGACCGACGAGACGGCGAACAAACGACGGACCCGCCGCACGTCGACCACCAGATTGGAGACCGGCGCCAATGCCCGGGCCTCCAAGCTACGGATGGGAGCTCCATCCGATGTGGCATCCACCACCACCATTCGGGCCATTTTATTGGCCATGGTAGGTGAGGTAAAATTTTTAACCCTATCTTTTTATAAGCATTTAGATAGGGGGAGTTAAAAATTAATGAGCTAATTGTCAATTTTTAAGGGGGAGATATAAGGTAGCTAAATTTCCTTTAGAAAGGGGGAGAAAAATAATAGCTATCTCATTGTTACAAAAAGGGGGAGGACATTACCTTTGTCAAAAGAAACTCATAGAAGAGCATGTTTTAAGGGGGAGTTATATGAAATGTAAAACCAATCAAACCTTTTTGATAATGTCAAAAAGGGGGAGGATTTTTATGCATTATTATTTACGGTTTTGTCATCATCAAAAAGGGGGAGATTGTTGGTGCTAGAGCACCACGATCATTTGTTTTGATGATAACAAAACACGTGTTATTTAACATTTGCAATTTGAGTCCTAGATTTCAGGTCAATTGCAAATGTGGATGTGTTTAGACGGAGTTCGAGCTCGCATCCAGGACGGATTGGAGGAGCTTGACGGAAAACAGAGGAGGTTCGCGTGGAGCGAAAGATTGAAGATGGAAGGAAATGAAGAATAGGATAGATTTCCTTCTTTTGTACTTGTTGTATTTTTCATTTCTTTTGTTGCTCTTTATTTCCTTAGATATTTCATGTTAAAGAGCCTCAAAGAACCCTAACAGTAGTCCTAGGAACACCGGCACAACCCTAGGATACTTAGATTTTCTGTAGAATACTTAGAAAACCAATATAGGGTTCAAACAGACTTTCCAGACGTCTAATTCCCAAATCAGACATCTGATAATGTATTTTAAGACGTCTGACTGTTGTTTCAGACGTCTGATAACTGTTAGGCTGGACATAGTTAGTTCTGTCTGATGAAATCAGACGTCCAGACCTTAGACCAGACGTCTTAGGAGACGTCTGATGACTTTGCCAGACGTCCAATTAGTGGACCGTTGGCTGGCTTCGCAAACACTCCAGATATGACCGTTAGAGCCTTATCAGACGTCTGTTTGCACCTCAAAACACGCCTGTAATAACGCCTTCTTGTGCTATTTTCTAGCATTAACATTGCATAATAGGATCCTGTAATCGCATTTGTAAAAACACTTGCATGCATGCATTTAATCAAGAGAGGAAGAGGAGTGAAACAATCGCCTGCATAGTTACATTTTTTTTCAAGTGCCTCCTTGCAAAATCACCCTCTTTTTATTTTTCCTCTTGATTTCTTCTTTTCTCTCCTTCCCGCGGCTGCACCCTTCCCGCGGCTGCACTCTTCCCGCAGCTGCATGCAGCAGCCACGCAGCACTTCTTCCCGTCACTTCTCCCTGCCAACGCCGCTCCCTATAGCTGCAACTCGCACACCCTCTCCCTGCTGCAGCCGGCACGCCACTCTCCCCTCCTCTATAAGTAGCTGCAGCTTCATCCTCGCAAGGGCAGCTGCTGGAAAGACCCCACAGCCACCACCTTCCTCTCCACCGTTCTCCCCTCCCATACGCCGGCCCTCGTCGAAGAGGCACCCGGCGAGCAGGAGAACCCACTGTGGTGCACACCACCACAGTGGGAGCACCACCGCCCAGCTCTTCAACGAGCCGGTGGGCGTGGTGTTTTCTTTTCTCTTTGTTTTCGTCTCCACGCCATTGCTGCCGCTTCAAGCTCCGAAGCTTGAAGCAGCAGCAGCAGCAGCTAAACCGCGGCGACAGCAGCAGCAGCCGCACCCCCCGCCTCCTCCGCGACCTTCCCCGCAGGCGCGCAACCCTCCGCGCGCGCCTGCAGGCCCGTTCCCCGCCTCCGTCTCCGTTCTGTCCACCCCGCATTGCACCCGCAGCCGGCCGCCACGCGCACTGCAGCGGCCGGTTACGGCCTCGCGCCGACCTCCGCGACCCTCCGCGACCACCTGCAGACCTCCCCCACGCTCGCTCCTCCACGCCTTCGCCCGCCCGTCGCCTTCGCGCACGCCTGCAGGAACCCTACGCGAAGGCACGCCCGCACCCGCCGTCTTCAGACGTCCGCCTCCGCCTTCAGACGACGCAGAGTCAGACGTCTGCCGCCTCCGGCAGACGTCTTAACTCGCGCGTCCGCGATCACTCCTTCGCCCGCTCTCTCTCTCTGCCGATCTCTCCCGCCCGCTCTCTCTCTGTCTGGCGCTCTCTGCTCTCTCACGTACTCTCTCTCTCTCTCCGTTCTCTCTCTCTCTCTCTCTGTACTCACAGCAACACACACACACACACTCACACACTTATAGTAACACATATATACTTATATACATCTATATATAATATATACATACATATATCTATATATATATATATATATACTTATATACATAGTAATATCTATAGTTATGTATACATACATATATATATAATATATATATATATATATACGTATATATATCTATATACTCATACTCATATACATATATATATATACATCTATATAGTATTATATATATAAACTTATATACATATATACATAGCTATATACATATATACATATACACCTATATATATATATACATATATATCTCTATATATCTATACATATATACTTATACATTTATATACATACATATGTACATATATTTTCACGTTATTTACTATACGCTGTATCGCGGGAATATCTGCATCAGTTGCTGATATTCCCCGATACACGTGTACAGAAAGCGTGTTCGCATTCATCATCCATCATCCATCCACACTACACGCGGCACATAGTCGTGTTGGTTGCGTCTCTCTAGACGTCGACTGACTCGACATAGTGCTACACTCCATCGTTACCTCCACCCCCACCCCTTTATAGATATAATACATATATATATATATATATATATCTATAGATACTATATTTACTTTCTGTTTGTTTGCCTTCTCTCTTAGTAAAAAGGTAAAAAAAAAAAATACATAAAAGAGAAAAGATAATCTTTGACTGGCAGGTACTTCGTCTTGCGAGTAGCAAGGTGTGTTTTGGAACTCTGTTTTGGCTAAAAGCCAAGGACACAATTTTGAGGGTGTGCCTCAAGAACAAGGATTACCAGAAAAAAACCTAAATAAGAAAAATACCAAAAACACAATAAATGAACGGAAGAGACGCGTTTTAAGGAAAACGTAGAAACTCGACTTGAACCCCACTTCCCTGAGTTCGACCTTGGGCCTAAAAGCGACAAGATAAAATCAAGTAGGCCAGGTTAAAAATTTCTGTAAAGAGATGGTTAGGTTCAAATTAGGTTAACCACTACATATATTTCAACGATAAAATCATCATATTAACAACCTATCTGTGCCGACCCATCATGACTTTTCTGGCGCCGTTGCCGGGGAGGTGCGCTTTCGAGTAAGTTTCTATCCAATTCCTTTAAATTTGTCTCTTCTCTCTTCACGGGTATTGTTGTTTTTGGTGTGCAGGTGAACCTGGTGGAAGGAGAAGAAGGCTGACGAAGTCGAGGACGTGAGTAGATCCAAGGCGGGAACGAGAGCGTGAAGACGCCGACATCGCATTGGAGCTTCGCACACGTTGCCGAACAAGTAGGTTTTCTTTTCTCATCAAATTAGGGTTAACTTGCCACCACAATAAAAAAAAAAAAAAATTTAAAACTAAAAACTAGAAAAACTTCTTGGGATTTCTTGAGGGCAAGTGGATTAAAATTCACTTGATTGATTGGTTTTCTTCACTCCCACTGCCCCGGGATTTCCCGCCTTACTTCGCATAGCGAAAATCCGAGAATCTTGATTCTTAGATTTTTCGCCGTGGGAAGTATTCTTTGAGGCAAAGAAAAAGATTGCTTGTATCCCTCTTTTGCCTCACTTATCTTTAATTCAGGATCACATTTTTGGTGGGGAGACTTGGAATTGAGTTGATTCCAACCCCACCACGACTTTTCAAACTTGCCTGTGATTCGATCCTGAATACTTCAACCCCAACAATTTTATTTTCTTTATCTTTTGGTTGAAGCCTTGTGTGTGGAAATCATTTCTGGTGATTGGGAGCACTTGAATTGAAGTGCTTTGGCTCCCTGTCACATTGATATAAAACTGATTCGTGCATCCACACTTAGAAATCTCCATTTAGGGTAGCCCATTGCATTTTAGCATGCATTAACTAACTGATAATTGAAGAAGGGTTTCTTGGGTTTTAGAAGGAAAACCTGTATTTTTGCAAAAACCTGGAGATTGGTTGAATTGGTAATTCAGCAAAACCCTAAAATTCATACTACTTAAGGCTGAACTCTAAAAACCATTCGCCAATAAAAACTTCAATTCGGGGAGATTTCCCCGTTGCATGCTTGTTCTTACACACTCTTAAAATCAATCACTTGGGCATTACCCGTAAACAACGCCCTTCACATTCCAAAAGCACTTGACCCTAAGCCTCTAATTAAAACTGGTAGTAACTTGACCCTTACTAAGGATTGGAGGTCTAACTACTTGTGTGTAGCGACTACGTGCTGGTGAGAGTTCCCGCGTGCTATCGGGTGTCTAAGACTGGGGCAAACGGCCTTTCAATCTGGCCCGGTGGTTCCGCGGTGCTCGCATTCGGTTCCGTAGTTCGTGATAGTAGGTAACTTAGATCTTTAGGTCTAAGGGCACACTGTAGAGGTTAGGAACTTGACTATATTGATTTGTAATCAAGTGTACCTTTGCGGCGTCATTTCTCTCATCCCTTTTCCCTTCTCATCTCCCCAATTCTTCCTGCGGTAGTGCATGTTTGGGAGGAGGTCACAAAACCCTGAACTATTTGAATTGACTGATAAATCTAGAAAACAAGTCGAATCGTCCTCCTCCTCCACAAACATGGCTGCACGCCCACCCCCAAATCCCGAGGGAGGAAACCGCCCTCAGAACCCACCAGGTGGTGGAGCCTTAGATCCCATAACCCGCCTCCAAGCCCAAATGGAAATGTATAATGAGCAAATCGAAGCCATTCGGGAAACATTGGAGGAAATGCAGAACCCTCCCGAACGGGAGGAGCCTAGGTCTCTTAGCTCTTATCAGAATCCCGCTGCTACAGAGACCATAGGACAAATTCGGGTCCCCATGGGTGGGGACGACTTTGAATTAAAACCAAACATAATTGGCCTAATCAATTTTCACTTTCATGGTCTTGCAAGTGAAGACCCATTTCTCCACTTGGAAGACTTAACCTGACTTGCTGAAATCGTTAAACCAAGAAATGTCGGGTTATCTATAGTCCTCATGAAAATGTTCCCGTTTTCATTACGGGATAAAGCGTCGCAATGGTTACGCACCCTTGGGAGAACCATCCACTCTTGGGAAGAGATGCGAACAGTGTTTCTCAAGAAGTTCTTCCCAATCGGGCGGACCAATGCGCTTCGCCGTGCTATCACTTCATTTACGCAACAAAACGGCGAACAATTTCATGAGGCATGGGAGAGGTATAACGACCTCCTCAGGAAGTGTCCGCACCACGGGCTGCCTAAGTGGCATATAGCCCAGATTTTCTACTATGGGCTAAATGAGACTTTGAAGTAGATTGCAGACGCTTCCTGCGGAGGGAACTTTATGAATAAAGATGAGAATGGAGCATTCGAGCTGTTTGAAAATATGAGTGAAAACTCGATGAACAATGCTTCCATTGTCGCCTTTAATCATACCAGCCAGCCTCGAAATGTCCACGAAGTTGACACGGGACCCTCCCATTCATCCACTGATCTAAGCCTTATTGCACAAAAACTGGATGAAGTCTCCGTCGTGCACAAGAAGCTGGACGAGCTTCTGGCCAACCCCGCCCGATCTATGGCAAACACCACCTCTTCACCACTTCGTCACAATCCAAGTTCTTCTAATACCAGGCTTATCCCGAGAAACCCCGTTAGACCTTCCTTACCGAGTGTCGCGCCAGGCGACTCGGTAAGTCATGTGGAACTGGCTTCTGCGAGCCAGTATTTCGACATGGAGGACCAAGCCTCCGTGTGCTTAGACGCATATCTACATGCGGATGCGTCTTCTGGCATAGAAGATGCTTGCGCCCTGGGGAACAACCCGTTCTCTGCCACTTATAACCCAGGGTGGCGTAATCATCTGAACTTCGCATGGTCCAACAACCCGCAGCGCCAAAACCCCGCGGGTGGACCAATGCGACCGTCCGCACCCGTCTTCCCAAGGGTCCAGTTTAATCCTATGGCAAATCCGCCATCAGGCCCTTGCGTACCACAAACTGAACACGCATCAAGCCCTCTTGACAAATTGATGCGAATGATGACGGAAATGTCAAAGCGCCATGAAGAGAACGTGACCTCTCTTCAGCACCAATTGGCGCAGCAGAACGCCGAGATCAGTCAACTACGCATGGCGACTCGATCTCAGGGCACTCTTCCCGCCCAACCTGTTCCAAACCCGCGAAATTTCGTGCCCCGTGGTTCTCAACCACAGGTACGACCTTCTCAGGGACAGGTTAATCAAGTTCTGCAAGCTCCGAGCATTCCACCGGGATTTCAGGCTAATCCTGCTGCAGCACCACACTCTTATATCCCCATTGCAAACCCTCCTCCACCGTATGATCCCACTGGACCCGCATCGTCCAATGCTATCACTACGAGGAGAGGTAAGCAGACCGTCGATCCGCCTCGACCTGATCCTGGCCCATCTTCTTCTTCGCCCTCTCATTCGGGAGGCATACCGCATTCGCGAGAGGATGATGCACCAAAACTTGTGCCAGAATCAGTCCCATTCCCTGAGGCTCTACTAAGGGAGCCAAAAGGCAAAAAGAAAAATATGCAGGCCTTTGACAACCTACGTAATTTGTTCAGGGATGTAGAAATCAAGGTACCCCTACTCGAGGCAATCGACCACATACCTACTGATGAGAACCTCATCATGAGCCATAACTAGTTCATTTTGACCTAATACAAAGGATAAAAGCTCCTACATATCTCAAGGAAAGGCTTAACTCAGAGAATTCTGAGTTTGAGAAGAAAACAAGTCATAAGGGGTAAAAATGCAATTTTACCGGTATAATCTGCATACAGGGTAATTCAGGGCCCAAACATAGGTCAAAGCAACTTAATAAGAATAAAAGTGGGATGAGATGATCTAGCAAGGGCTACAGCACTTCCAAGAAACTAAATGATAATCTGTAACCCTAAAACAACCCACTTCAATTCACAAGGTTCGAGGCAAAGTAAAAATAGAATAAACCCTCTAAAATTCATAGAAAAATAATCTCTAGGGTTTAGAACCTTCAATTTGGCCTTCAGAACCCATTTTGACCTACATTGAGAACCATGCCCAATTAATAACTTAATTTGGGTTTTTGCGTAAATTGACCGGTCAAACAAGGTTTAATATAGAAATGAAATTCACCATCAGATTCCTTAGGTCCTAATTAATCATGTATAAAAACTTGAGCCTAAGAAGAAACCTCCTTGACCGACCTTACACTTTGGTCCTCTTATATTTACTCTTTGGCCCTCAACTTTTGAACCCTCTCATTTTGGCCCCTAACTCTCCTTCGTTCTTTGCGATCAGGTCCCCCCTGCAAAACCTGCCAGCACCATGCTCCGGCGACCTTGCGCGGAGCATGGCGCCGCGCAGGGTGAGGGGGGGAACCTGGCAAGTAAACCGGGGGTGCCCTGCGTCGTCAGCCGTCGCAGGGACACCCCCTTGGTCGTTGTAACCCACCATACCGGCCGTGCGAACGCACGGACGGTATGGGTCTCCATCTCCGGCGTCCTCCGGCGAGGGAGACACGTCGTCTCCCTCCGCCTTCCTCCCTGTTTTGATCCCTATAAATACCCCCCGTTGCTCCACCGACCGGGGTAGCTTGGATCTGACGGAGAAAACCCCCAACGTTCCTCTCTTCTCTCTCCGGCAGACGCTCACCAGCTCCGGCGGTTCCTCCCCCTGCTCCTCTTCGCTCTGCCGCAATACCAGCAGCAGAGACTTCCTCCCCTGCTCTTCCCGCGCCACGCCGCACCCAGCTGGCGCCTCTCCGGCTCTCTGCTCGCCGCCGCCCCTTTCCCTGAGCATCGTCTTCTCCGGCGACAGTCGATACGACTGTCGCCCTGCTACTCCCCCTTCGTCCCTGCAAGTAAGCTAGAACTACTCCCCTTCTTCTCCTCTTTCTTTCCCCGCTTTCAATTTATTCAATTAAGCCCTCGACCGACCCTGACCATCGTCACCCCCTTCGTCTCCGGCCACCCTCCGGCGAGATGCTCCCATCGCTCCACAGCCTCACACACCTCGCCGACCCTCACCGAACCTCCGCCTCATCACACTGAGCACCCCCCACCCCTTCACTGCCACTCCACACCTCCGTAACGCTTCCCCCAACAAACCCATCCTCCGACCCACAGTCCGACCTAGGGCAGCCCTTGCACGTCGCCCCACACCTCGCCACCACCCACACGAGCTTCGCCGCACCCTGGCGAAGCTCCCGGCACCTTCTGATTAGGCCGAGAGGCCATTTTTCTGTGAACAGGCCACCCGACCTCCGCCGCCATTGCCGTGCAGAAGGAGCTGCTTCCGCCTGCAGCTACAGGCGCGCCACGCTCAACGCCACGCCCAGATTCGACTCCCAGGCCTTGCGAGGCGTTTCGACAAAACACCAGGCTCGCAGCTAAGGCAGAAGGCTTCGCGTGACGCCGCGATCGCCCGCTGCTTTCCCCGCTGCGGGCGCGCAATTGAGGTGGGACATTTAGTCCCACCTCGGAAAAGTCTGAAGAGGCGCAGCGATATAAGACGCAAAAGTGCTGGAGGCTTACTGCCTCAGCACACGGGGTGAGGTCCCCTTCACCCGCCCGGTTACCCGGTCTCGTCCGCGCTCACGCCCCGCGGACCTGACCCGACCCGACCCGACTTAGACTGACCTGCACTCCTCGCCCACCACGCACGCCGGTGGGCCTGGACCCGGGCGCGACCCGTACCCGACTACCCGGCAGCTCTGGGAGAGCTTTCCCAAGAGTAGTTTCAGAGAGAGAGAGACGCGGGGGGAGAGGGTAGAGTAGGTTTTGCCTCTGACGTAAAACTCTGAAGTGTGCAGGCACAGGTGAAGAAGAAGGACTGCGGAAGAAGAAGGAAGCTGAGGGAGACACTGTAGCAACAGGCAGTTTAAGTCGTCTGATTTGGAAATCAGACGACGTCCTGAAGAAAAAAAAAAGAGAAAGAAGGAGGGGCGACGTCCTGACTGGAAAAAGAAAATTTGAAGAACATCAGAAGAAGGCGAGGCAGAGGAGAACACAAAAGAACAAGGGAAGAACTGAAAGAAGAAAAACAAAGAAGAAAGAAGAAGATCTGAAGAAAGACAGAAGAAAAAGGAAGAGCAGGAACAGCTGGAATAAGAAGAAGAGCACCACCACTGCAGAAGAAGAACATCACCTCTGCAGACAAAGAAGAAGAAGATCTGAGACGAGGAGAAACAAAGAGAAAAAAAAAAAAGACACCAAATTCTTTCTCTCTCTTTGTTTATTTTTGTAAAAGAAACATGTATATCTCTAGAATACAACTTGCTCCCTGAGTTCGACCTCGGGAACTCTTTTCCGAGTAAAAAAAAAAAAAAAAATTTTTTTTTTATTTGAAATGATGGCAACAACTGGCTATATTACAACGACATAACAATAAAACCCGGTTATCTATCGAAGCCATCGTTATCACCTACTGTCGCTAGATTTTTCAAAGACTACACAACACCCAGGCGACAGTCAAAGAAGACTAAGAATCCAGTGGTTCTCTCGCCTCATGCGAGTTGTGCTATACTGTCAAACTTACCACCGAAGCAGAAAGATCCGGGCACACCACTGATTTCCTGTAGCATCCAAGGCTGCAGTTTTAACCGTGCCTTGCTTGATCTAGGATCTTCCATCAATCTCATACCGACCATCATGCTCAAAAAATTTTCCTTGGGAAATCTGAAACCCACCCCTGTCACGTTACAGTTGGCAGATCGTTCTGTCAAAATCCCGAAGGGTGTGGTGGAAGACGTGGTGGTTAGGGTCAACAGTCTCTGTTTTCCTGTTGACTTTCTTGTTTTAGATATGGAAGTTCCTAGTTCACTTTCTGATTGTCCGATCATCCTCGGTCGACCTTTCTTGGCCACAGCCCGCGCCCACATCGACTGCGAGTCGGGCTGTATTGAGATTGCCGTTGGATCTGAGAAGCTCAAGCTTAACATATTCAAGGCAGCCAAGAACTTTGATTGCGATTGCATTGAGGATGACACGTCTGACGAGGACATGGCCGTCAGCGCGTGTATCGGACTAATTGGGACCTATTCGGACTGCTGCGGATTACCTATAAACACTGATAACTGCCTGACCAACGCATACTGTGACGTTCCCCAATCCCTCCCTTGTCCAGTACCTTCCCCTGGCCAGACTTCTGACGAGGTTTTCTCCGCTTCCCATACCTCGTGGTCTGAGTCATATCCGGGCTACTCACTGTCGGTCCACACTCATGAAGACCAAATTGCCCTTTCTTCCCCGCCAAATCAGGCAGATTTACAAATCCACACTGGGACCTTGAGCCCATATACTTCTCACTGGGGCTATTCATTTTTGGATCCATCTATCCAAGAAGCCCCTCTTCTTGGCCAATCTGAAGGCTAGTTTCTTCCTCCTAACTTGTTCTCCTACCCGTCTGGGACACTCTCGTCCCAAGAAATGCCAGATCCTTCCCCATCCACTCCCGAGCTAAAAGTGCTGCCTAATACACTCAAGTATGTTTTCCTGGGACCAAATGAAATGCTCCCTGTAATCATTAGTTCAAAATTAACCATGGAGCAGGAGTGCAAACTAACTAAGGTCCTCCTAGAACACAAGGCAGCTATTGGATGGTCTTTATTAGACTTATCTGGTATTAGCCCCTCCTACTGCACTCATCGTATATATACGGAGGAGGAGGCTCGACCTTCTCGCGAGATGCAGCGACGTCTCAACCCTAACATGCGGGAGGTCGTTAAGAATGAAATCATTAAGTGGCTGGATGCGGGTATAATCTACCCGATCAGCGATAGCCCCTGGGTGAGTCCGATTCACGTTGTGCCCAAAAAGGCAGGACTCACCATCCGTGTCAATGACAGGGGCGAATCCATCCCTACACGCACTCCTACATCTTGGAGAGTGTGTGTAGATTATAGGAAACTCAATGCTGCAACCAAGAAAGATCACTTCCCGCTACCATTTATTGACCAAATCCTGGAGCGGTTAGCGGGAAATAAATTTTTCTGCTTCCTGGATGGATTCTCAGGATATAACCAGGTGGCAATAGACCCCCGAGACCAAGAGAAAACCACTTTTACCTGCCCTTTCGGCACCTTCACCTTTAGAAGGATGCCGTTCGGACTTTGTAACGCGCCAGCAACTTTCCAGAGATGCATGCTGGCGATATTTCATGACATGGTGGGTGACTTTCTCGAGGTCTTCATGGATGACTTTTCAATCTTTGGACCATCTTTCGACGAATGTCTTGCCAACCTGACTCGCATCCTTAGGAGATGTATTGATGTAAACCTCGTGCTTTCCTGGGAAAAAAGTCATTTTATGGTGCACGAGGGAATTGTTCTTGGACATATCATCTCCGATAGGGGTATCGAGGTTGACAGAGCTAAGCTCGATATCATTGCTGATTTACCTGTGCCTGGTTCTGTCAAACAAATCCGCTCCTTCTTGGGACACGTTGGTTTCTATAGGAGATTCATCAAAGACTTCTCCAAAATTTCTCGACCCTTAACTCATCTCCTATCAACCGACGTGCCCTTCGACATGGGCCCTGACTGTATACAAGCATTCACGCAGCTGCGTAATGCTGTCACCAAGGCCCCTGTTCTCCAGCCGCCTGATTGGTCCCTCGACTTTGAACTTATGTGTGACGCTTCAGACCTTGTAGTCGGAGCCATCCTGGGACAAAGACGCGATAGACACCCCTTCGTGGTATACTACGCCAGTAAGACGTTGGACGAGGCCCAGCGTAATTATACTACCACTGAAAAGGAACTACTGGCAGTCGTCTTTGGGCTGGAAAAATTCCGTTCTTACCTTCTGGGCTCTCACGTTATTGTTTTCATTGATCACGCGGCCATTCGCCATCTCATGCGCAAGAAGGATGCCAAGCCTAGACTGATTCGTTGGATCCTTCTGCTCCAGGAATTTGACATTGAGATTCGTGATAAGGTCGGAGCCCAGAATGTTGTGGCTGATCACCTTTCCAGACTGGACCCTGACCATATTGGACTTACTCTGCCAATTAATGAAGTTTTTCCTGATGAGCACCTATTGGCAATAAATGTGGCAAGTGGACTGTGGTATGCCGACATTGCCAATTACCTTGCTTCTGGATCTCTTCCACGTGGCTGGCCTAAAAACCAGCGCGAGCGTCTCATGGCAGAAGCAAAGTATTATTTCTGGGATAATCCACTTCTTTTTCGGATAGGTGCTGATCAAATCATCCGTCGCTGTATTCCTGACAGTGAGTTCCCCAGTGTGCTATCCTTCTGCCACGATCAGGCCTGTGGAGGCCATTTCTCTGGGAGGAAAACTGCAGCCAAGGTGTTGCAGTGCGGTTTCTTTTGGCCCTCCCTTCACCAGGACGCGCACACTTATGCCAAACATTGCACTAGGTGCCAGTCATTAGGGTCAATGGCATGTCGTGACATGATGCCCTTGCAACACATCCTAGCTGCGGAAATCTTCGACATCTGGGGAATTGACTTCATGGGTCCCTTTCCTCCATCCAACGGCTTCGAATTCATCCTCGTGGCTGTCGACTATGTTTCAAAATGGATCGAGGCTATTCTCGCGCGCCGTGCTGACCATGTTATCTCCACCCGATTCGTCAAGGACCATATCTTTGCGCGTTTTGGGATCCCTCGGGCCATTATCTCGGATGGAGGAAGCCACTTTACCCATGCTTCTTTTCGGGCACTTCTGAGGAGGTACGGAGTCCACCATCGTATCGCATCCCCGTATCATCCTCAGACGAATGGCCAGGCGGAAGTGTCGAACCGGCAAATCAAGCAGATTCTCCAGAAAACGGTTCGGCCTGACCGTAAGGATTGGTCCGACAAGCTGACTGACGCACTTTGGGCGTATCGGACCGCCTTCAAGGCTCCCCTTGGTATGTCTCCATATAGAATCATTTACGGGAAGCCTTGTCATTTGCCTGTGGAGTTGGAGCACCGCGCTTATTGGGCGGTTCGCCAATGTAACCTCGACCCAGACTTGTGTGAACGAGAAAGGAAACTCCAACTCCAAGAGCTGGAAGAGCTCCGTCGTGAAGCCTATGATTCTGCTCTAACCTTTAAACAGCGCACTAAGGCTTTTCACGACAGCCATGTTCGGCGGAAAGAATTTGAGCCATCTCAGCAAGTTTGGCTCTATAATGCCCGACTCAAATTCTTTCCTGGGAAATTAAAGTCCAAATGGAATGGTCCTTTTCTGGTCTCAAGACCATTCCCCAATGGGGCCGTCGAAATCGAAGATCCCAAATATGGGCGTAAATTTACGGTCAACGGGCAGCATTTGAAACCCTATCTGACTCATGACCTGCCCTCGTTGGAGAAACCGTTGCCCTGCTGGGGGGTAACTAATTCTTTGCCTCATTCTGAGTCCAGCTGGGGACATTAAATTCAGTGCTTGTTGGGAGGAACCCTAACAGCACTCACCATCCACCATCACTTTTCACACCTCTATCGCAATCACTTCACTTTTCTCTTCACCACCCACCATCCACCCACCCTTCCACCCTGATCTATACCCTGAACCTTAGCTCTTGTTACCCGATCTTCCATCCTTCCTCTGCCTTTCCCTGCATGCATATGAGGACATAGCATTGTTTGGCATGGGGGGGTGGATAGGCATCCATAGGATCCGGGTATGTTATGGTATCATACAGTTCCCACCTATTTATAAATATGCAAAAAAAAAAAAGAAAAAAGAAAAAAATATATATATTATAATAAATGGTGTTTAATAATGATCTTGAAGCTGAAACAAAAAGGCAATAAGTGTTTATGGATATTCAACCTCTGTTTTGAAGACTTTCCAGGCCACAAAAGCTTGATTCGCTCAGGCTCGGCTTAATTCACTTAAAGCATTGACAAAATAGATCAAGATCTCTCCTAACTAAGGATGTATTCTTGTACCTGAGACACCAGTACAGGATCCGTTGGTTTGCTTTTTCTTGAGAGCTTAAGTAAACTTGGTTCACACTACACATATCAGGAAAGACCAGGTGAACATAAGATCCAACCAAAAAGAAACACCTGTGGATTAGGGAAGGTGGAGTCCTTACCTGTGCGCGCAAGTAGACTTTTTATCCCAGGCTTTAGTCTTGTGTTTAGGAGCGACTCTTTCCACCAAAAAGAAACTCTCCCACCAAAAAAAAAAAAAAAAGTGCTTCAAAATGTGTTGTAAGAGATATACTGACACGTGTTTCAAAAAAAAAAAAAATCAGAAAAGAGATGTTTTAAAAGAGTCAGTATATCTCATAAATGTCTGTATACTTTGTTTTTCGGTGAGTCACAAAAAAAAAAAAAAAAATCAGAAAATGGGAGTTGAGTTTTCCGTCATCATCTTAAGGGTCAATTCGAAGACATGAGCTGAAACTGGGACCAACCTGTACTTAAAAATTCGTGAAACCCTGGGATTGAGTCTTAATGTTCATCTAGTCAGTCTTGATCCTTCACTATGCACAAACCATAACCTCTTGAGCTCTCGAGTACGGCAAAAACCTCCTGGGTCCTGGAAATCGTACTTAAGGTTTAAATATCAAGAGTCCTGGTTAGTTGAGAGATGATCTATGTCATGTGAGACTTAAAGTACTGGTAGTCTTCTTTACAATTGGTTCTCACAATATTCCATAGTAAACACACCTGTATCACCTCAGAAGAAAATCTTCAGCTTAAGATCATTTCTAAATACTATTTTGCTAGGGACTAGCAAAAGATAGGCATGGGGGTATATGTTTGCACCTCAAAACACGCCTGTAATAACGCCTTCTTGTGCTATTTTCTAGCATTAACATTGCATAATAGGATCCTGTAATCGCATTTGTAAAAACACTTGCATGCATGCATTTAATCAAGAGAGGAAGAGGAGTGAAACAATCGCCTACATAGTTACATTTTTCTTCAAGTGCCTCCTTGCAAAATCACCCTCTTTTTATTTTTCCTCTTGATTTTTTCTTTTCTCTCCTTCCCGCGGCTGCACCCTTCCCGCGGCTGCACTCTTCCCGCAGCTGCATGCAGCAGCCACGCAGCACTTCTTCCCGTCACTTCTCCCTGCCAACGTCGCTCCCTATAGCTGCAACTCGCACACCCTCTCCCTGCTGCAGCCGGCACGCCACTCTCCCCTCCTCTATAAGTAGCTGCAGCTTCATCCTCGCAAGGGCAGCTGCTGGAAAGACCCCACAGCCACCACCTTCCTCTCCACCGTTCTCCCCTCCCATACGCCGGCCCTCCGTCGAGGAGGCACCCGGCGAGCAGGAGAACCCACTGTGGTGCACACCACCACAGTGGGAGCACCACCGCCCAGCTCTTCAACGAGCCGGTGGGCGTGGTGTTTTCTTTTCTCTTCGTTTTCGTCTCCACGCCATTGCTGCCGCTTCAAGCTCCGAAGCTTGAAGCAGCAGCAGCAGCAGCTAGACCGCGGCGACAGCAGCAGCAGCCGCACCCCCGCCTCCTCCGCGACCTTCCCCGCAGGCGCGCAACCCTCCGCGCGCGCCTGCAGGCCCGTTCCCCACCTCCGTCTCCGTTCTGTCCACCCCGCATTGCACCCGCAGCCGGCCGCAGCGCGCACTGCAGCGGCCGGTTACGGCCTCGCGCCGACCTCCGCAACCCTCCGCGACCCTCCGCGACCACCTGCAGACCTCCCCCACGCTCGCTCCTCCACGCCTTCGCCCGCCCGTCGCCTTCGCGCACGCCTGCAGGAACCCTACGCGAAGGCGCGCCCGCACCCGCCGTCTTCAGACGTCCGCCTCCGCCTTCAGACGACGCAGAGTCAGACGTCTGCCGCCTCCGGCAGACGTCTTAACTCGCGCGTCCGCGATCACTCCTTCGCCCGCTCTCTCTCTCTGCCGATCTCTCCCGCCCGCTCTCTCTCTGTCTGGCGCTCTCTGCTCTCTCTCACGTACTCTCTCTCTCTCTCCGTTCTCTCTCTCTCTCTCTCTGTACTCACAGCAACACACACACACATTCACCGACTCACACACACACACTCACACACTTATAGTAACACATATATGCTTATATACATCTATATATAATATATACATACATATATCTATATATATATATATACTTATATACATAGTAATATCTATAGTTATGTATACATACATATATATATAATATATATATATACGTATATATATCTATATACTCATACTCATATACATATATATATATACATCTATATAGTATTATATATATAAACTTATATACATATATACATAGCTATATACATATATACATATACACCTATATATATATACATATATATCTATATATATCTATACATATATACTTATACATTTATATACATACATATGTACATATATTTTCACGTTATTTACTATACGCTGTATCGCGGGAATATCTGCATCAGTTGCTGATATTCCCCGATACACGTGTACAGAAAGCGTGTTCGCATTCATCATCCATCATCCATCCACACTACACGCGGCACATAGTCGTGTTGGTTGCGTCTCTCTAGACGTCGACTGACTCGACATAGTGCTACACTCCATCGTTACCTCCACCCCCACCCCTTTATAGATATAATACATATATATATATATATATATATATATCTATAGATACTATATTTACTTTCTGTTTGTTTGCCTTCTCTCTTAGTAAAAAGGTAAAAAAAAAAAATACATAAAAGAGAAAAGATAATCTTTGACTGGCAGGTACTTCGTCTTGCGAGTAGCAAGGCGTGTTTTGGAACTCTGTTTTGGCTAAAAGCCAAGGACACAATTTTGAGGGTGTGCCTCAAGAACAAGGATTACCAGAAAAAAACCTAAATAAGAAAAATACCAAAAACACAATAAACGAACGGAAGAGACGCGTTTTAAGGAAAACGTAGAAACTCGACTTGAACCCCACTTCCCTGAGTTCGACCCTGGGCCTAAAAGCGACAAGATAAAATCAAGTAGGCCAGGTTAAAAATTTCTGTAAAGAGATGGTTAGGTTCAAATTAGGTTAACCACTATATATATTTCAACGATAAAATCATCATATTAACAACCTATCTGTGCTGACCCATCAACGTCCATAGGACTGTCCAGACGTCTGATAAATGACCGTTTTGCCTCGGCTGACCCAAAATCTCTTCTCAGAGATTTTCTAGCCGTTGCAACGTTCGGAAATCAATTCCCACAGTAAAAGTAGGTTTCCAGACGTCCATACATAGTGCCAGACGTCCTGTATGTCGTCTGATGGACTTGCGTAAAAACCCTGTTTAGATCTGATCCAAGTCAGGGAGAAACCCACATAGAATCAGATGTCTGACATTTAAATCAGACGTCTTAAAGTGGCCTTCCAGACGTCTGATGCCAGAGTTAGACGTCTGATAACCCTGTCAAATGTAATCATTGTCCTGATTTCGGCCTGATTCTCTTGGGCTTTGCACCCAATAGCTATGGAAACTTTTCTAAGCCTTCCAAAGCCTTCCTAAGGCCTCTATAAATAGAGGGGAGCCTTTGCAACACAAAAACACACAAGAAACACCTAGAGAGACCAAGATACACAAGAAACAATTTGTATCACACTTTCCACTCTCTTGTGTCCTAGCTAGCTCTTGCTCTCCAAGCTCAAGCACCATTCTCTTGAGAGCATCAAGCTGTTGCGCACCCGCTCTCCCGCCGTAGTTCCCGAGAGCGAAGTTGCGCCGTCACGTGGCTCACACACCGCGTCATCGTCGACGCACTCCTTGCAAAGGGGAGTTTCCTAAATCCTATAGAAGCTTAGGTTTATTACTTTGTTGGCTCTATAGGTTTGTTGTTTATTTTACCTTTGTCTTTTGGTTGGGTATTCACTTTGCGAATTCCTGTCTCCTTCGTGGGACAAAATCCTTCTCGTGGAGAGAAGGGGTTGAGGAACGCTACCCTCGTACTTGTAGCGTGGTTGTACTGAGGTTGAATCACCCTCATTTTAAAGTGATTCGTTTAGTGGATTTGATCAACTAGGTTGATTGGAAAATCCTAACTTGAGAGGGTTAGGTGGTGGTTTTCACCCGGTTTGGGTTTCCACCTAAAAACTTTTTGTGTACATTGTGTGATTGTCTTTTTGAGATTGCTTTATATTTCATTTACGCATTTTTTACGTCACACTGATCTCACCCCTCCAAGTAGGGAAATTACAGTAATTAACCTAAATTATGTTAGAACCTAGCATAACTTGTGATTAGTACATCCATAAATTGCATATCATGCATTGCATTCTTTTATTGAACTGCATATGTTATCATGCTATTTTACTATGCTTATTAGCATTTATTCTTATCTCTAGGGAATAAGGAGCTCAAAACCTATCTTGAGCAGAATAAAGTTGTATAGGAGCTAGAGCTACAATAGAGCTAGAGCTGGATCTTTGAAATAAGGCTAGAATAAAGAAGCTTGAGAACACAAGAACATAGAAAGAAGAAAGATGTTGAATACTTGTTTAGAATAAATGTAGAAAATGAAAGAGAAGAACTAGGATATCCCTATCCTATCGCTGAAACACTAGGATAACCCTATCCCAGTACCTATCCCTAAACCAGCTCAACATTAGGATATCTGAGCTCAAAAGCCAAAAACATGGATAATTATCCATGTACCTATCCACCCTATCCATAGCCTTATCCTACTATCCATAACCCTAGCCTACCTATCCAAAAGCCAATCCCTAGCCTAGAAACCTATTTAGGTCCATACCACACCTAATTGACTCAGTCTAAGTCAATTAGATCAGCCATGTGTCAATTGGGTCCATGGGACCTGATTAGGCTAACCTTAAGTTGATTAGACTCAATTGAGTCTAAAAAGACCCAACCTAAACCCTAAAGACCTAGCCACATCCAATTAGGTGCATTACAACCTGATTGGGTACACCTAATTCTAATTAGGTTCAATTGGAACCTAATTGGATCAGCCTAGTCAAGACTTTGCACTAATTAAACTCTTTCTCTAATTAGACCTAACCCTTATCTATGTCCAATTAGGATCACCTAGAACCAACCTACACAAGTTTAATTAGGTTCAGTAGAACCTAATACTGAACCTAATTAGACTCACCTACAACCTAATTAGATTTAGCCTTAACCTATTTAGGATTCTCTAAACCCCAATTACACACACATACACCTAATTAGACTAGAGCCTACTTAATTAGACTCAACCCATTACCTATTAAGCTAACCTAACCTATTTAGAACCTATTCCTACAACCCTTTCTACAAACCTATTCCTACACCTAAGATCCACCAACAAAACCACCAATAGGTGGCGCCCCCCAACAAATTCTATCCCTTGGGTACACCACCTACGGTCTTTGCCACCACCATAAAAGGGCACCAAGGGTGGCCATCCACCTTCCTCCCCTTTAGACTCCCTTGGTCCCTCCTCCTTCCTCCCCTTTAGACCCCCTTAGTCCTTCCTCCTTCATCCTTCTTCCACCTTAGAACCTCCACCTTCAAGGCCTCCTCCTACCACCTGCAAGGCCATCCACCACCACCTTCTTCCCTCAACCCTTCCAAGGCCACCAAAAGCTTCCTCTTGGAAGCACCTCCGGTGTCCTTCTTCCACCTTAGAACCTCCACCTTCAAGGCCTCCTCCTACCACCTTCAAGGCCATCCACCACCACCTTCTTCCCTCAACCCTTCCAAGGCCACCAAAAGCTTCCTCTTGGAAGCACCTCCGGTGCCCTCTTCCTAATTCTTAGTAGAATAATTCTTCTCCTTAATTTTTCTGCAATAATTCTTGCAGTTATTTTAGTTCTCTTCTAGTTATTTAATCTAGTAGTTCTAGTTCTAGTTGTTCTAGTTCTAGTAGATCTGTTGTTCTAGTTACTCTCATTGAATATCAAGTTCTAGTTTAATCTTTCATTGAGTTGTGATTGTCTATATTTCTCTTTGATGAATACAATGACGTATCTAGTTTGATCTCTAGATTATGCACATATGCTTAATCTGAATCTTTGTCGTGCCTCTTTTACAAAATTATAGTAGGGTGTGTTTTGATTTCAAAAAGAAAGAAACCTACTTTTGTGGGAAAAAAATGATCATGTTGGTCTTCATAATCACTCCGATAATTACAACCATACGATTCACACCTAATCCCTTTCTGCATTTGGCACATCTTATGCTTTCAAAACAAGAATAGCACATAAAAAAATCAAAAATAGAAAAATCAAAAAAATTGCATAGCCGCTCCTACACGAATTAATGTTGCGATGATTCATCAGAATTCTCTTAATAGCATTTACATATTTAGAAAATTTCACGACAAACATTACACATACTCTTGCTATATCTATCTGCATTATACTATGATCGTACGCTACGAGAATGCAATAGAAGAATTTACTTTGAAGAGATCTACCACGGCCAATGGATTTTAGATTAGTTAGTTTTTTTTAGGAATTAGATTTAGATTTAAAATTAGGAGTAAGCCAAGTGTCAATTTCAAATCTCACTTAATCATGCCTCCCAGTGACCGGGACTCCTTTGAGTTTTGTTATTTTAAGTTTTGTTGGGATCAATTTTGTGCCTATACTACGATGCTTAAAAATCTATTTTTCACAAGTTGACCACCCAACGGGCCCTTGCTCCAACGCTAAAATAGCATCGTCCAAGGCACCTCCTGGGAGCCCTACACCTTGACACCTTGTGGCATCGTGAGAGGAACACCCAATGAATCCATGCTTTCGCTTCAATACTTCAAGATAGTACCATCTGAGACACTTGAACTGCAAGATGTGCTTATACACTCCATGTATAGATATGAAATATAGATATGGAGTAAGTACCAAGGTGGTAACATGTTGTTGATCAATTCACTTTAGTGGAGTGCTAATTAGCATAAGTACATGTAAAACATGCCTAGGTAGATTGCAATTAGAGTTAAGTGTTAGTTTATATTAATTAGAGAATACTTTGGTAAAATTTGATATATATATTTATGCAGGGTCATGAGTGCAATTCTCTTCACCCACAGAGCAAACCATCGACGCCTGCGTCGCTACGTGTGCAACAGTAGCACCTCATCGCACGGACGTTGTTGGAGATCTCGTAAGGCCCAAACGAAATGAGGGAAAGTTGGGGGAGATTTGTTAAAGCAAACGCCCGCGCGTTGGGTTCAAAAAGGAGGAGAACTACAGTGGTGGAGGAGGAATCATCATCCCCCTGGCGGAGACTTCTTCTCCATCTCCACCACCGTGCAACAAGCAGGCACTGTGGGACTTCCGCGTGCACTGTGGGACCTTTGGCGAGCTTCTTCTTCCTCTCTTCCTTCCACCTCTGCCCGCCCTCGACCTCATATGCACAATGACAGCAGCAACCCATCACCTCCCTACGCACGCCCATGCATGCACTAGCTTCATCGCGCAACCACGCATTTGCGCACCACCACCATCCATCACGCCTCCACTGCGCAAGCGCATCTCCCATGCATCGCACGCCTACATCTCCCCTTCCACGCACGGCCAACAAGCGCGTGCAACAGCAACAGCACGCTACCTCCAGCTTGCCCTTCTTCTCTACGCGCGGCGCACCTACACGCATGGCCAGCAGGTGCATCACAACAACAACGCTTGCACGCAACCGCGCCCTTGTGCGTGCAACCCTCGCCAACCACGCCAGGCGCGCACTCCGCACGCAGACGCTCGCTCCCTTGTGCCTCTTCGTCTTCTTCTTCCTCTGCTTCTCTCAAACCGCTTGCAGAAACTAAAAGCACCCACCGCATGTAGCAGTGCCCCCGTGCAACCCTCACCAGCCACACTTGCGCGCAACCACACCCACGCGCAGTCGCACCCGCACGCAGCAGTGCTTGCGTGCAACCGCGCCCTTGTGCGCGCGCAGCAGACTGCGCGCAGCAATCACCCGAGGCGGCTGCAATCCCTGCCGCTCCACCTGCTGTCTAGCCGCCGCCACCTGATGTCTGGCTGGCCACCACCGGCCGCCTCTCGCCTCACCATCATCATCTACGAGATCCTCTCCTTCGGTGGAACTCCTCCCGAGCAAACCGCCAGCAACGCCTCCTCCAACATGCGGTGAAGAGAGAGGAAATTTCCTCTGTTTTTGGAAGAATTAAAATTTACATTGCATGCCATTGTCACTTGAATATTAGATTATTTTATTCAGGAAAAATTGCATGGGTACACTTACAATTTCGTGAATTTTCTTAACTTGTGTTTTGTGTATCATTTAACATTGAAATTTAATTTAGATTTGCATACAATTCAAACTTACATGATATGCCACTACACATGCATCATATACATACTTTTGGGAGCTTGATTCCTGACGTGAAAATTACATAAATAGCCTTGAACTTTTAATGAAATTGCAAGTTCCATTTAGAGTAGCATATTCATCGAATTGATTTCACGAAGGTGTCTGCTGACGTGCTTTTGTGCGTGTGTGTTAAGGAGTGTCGTTATAGTCGCACTTGCAATGCCGATTTTAAAATAATTGAACGGAGGTGAGTCCGAGTGTCGGTCTCAGGGAGGCGTGAAAATCAGATTTTTACTTTACCACTTATTGTCACTAAGAGTGAGGAGTTTTGCTTGCGAAAGGTGCGATTTTGAAAAGCAAGAGAGATAGATAGAGAGAGAGAGAAGGTTTAGGGTTAGAAAGCTCTTTGTTTTGATCAAGCAACTTGAATAGAAATTAAAATGGCAACTGAACGAGAAAATAACTTCATTAAACATGCACTTGTAGTTCATGACTTACAACATTAAATACATGCTTCAACAAAAATAATAAAAAGCATAAAAGAGAGAGAGAGAGAGAAAGAGAGTGTATGTGGAGAGCGACGAGGCAGCCACGGTGGTGGAGGAGACTCCGTCGACGGCTTGTCGTCTCCGGCGATTACGAGAGTGCCTAAGGCTAGCTAAGAGAGGGGTAGAGTAGTTGCAAGGGGGAGTGAATGACTTGAATGGTGGTTGGGGGGGGTTTAAATAGAGTTGAGAGCTTCCTAAAAGAAGAAGGGGCTTTAGCGACATCTAGAGCGTCGCTAAAACCGCTTCCAAAAGCGTCAGTGAAGCCCTCTCGCTGCCGGTCAGCCGCCCGCCCCGTTCCTTCTCCTCGCGCGATCCGTGGCTGCTGAACGAGAGCCGTCCGATCTAGAGAGTCTTCCTCGCCTGCACTGAGATCGCACCTCGGGCGCGCGTGTGCGCGCGCGTGGGCGCTCGTGAGCTGCGGTCGCGTCGCGTGGCGAGATCCTGGCCGCCCGCTGTTGATCGGGCGGCCCAATTTCTCTGCACCCTTCGCTCGCCTTCAAATTCCACCCCACGCGGCTCGAACGCGCGTCACGTGGATGCAGGCATGCGCGCTAACCGTTGCGCCACGTTCGCGCTTTTGTCGCGGCAACCGCGGGCAGGAGCGCGGATCTCGGCCGTTCGATCGAAGATCGACAGCCGAGATTTGTCCTTGGCTGGCTGAAGGCGCGCGTGCGGTGGGGGCGGGGCTGACGTGGCACAATCTAGGCCGTTGATCTCCAGATCAACAGTCAGAACTTCTTGGGCCCATTGTAGGAGCTCCGGATGTCAGATTTGGCCGATCTTGAGTCCGTTGGACTCCGTTCGTCGTTCTGAATCCATCTGTGCAGTCCGATTGCTCATCTGAGGCCTGCTTTGACAAATGCTTACACAAATGGCCATTAATACAGTTTATAAGCAATCTTGGTACATGATGCATGCAATGCTCCTATTCTACTTATGTTGTGCCTTTTATTCTAAAGATGGGCCATATTCAACATAATTATTACCCCCTTGTGTGGTGTTATCATACCCCCATACTTACTCCTTGCTAGTCCCTAGCAAGGTTTATTCTAGCCTTTATTTCCTTGGAGAATTCAAGAAGTAATTGCTTAGGCACTTCGTTACTTGTCAATAAGAGGAAATATACGCAGATCTTAATCTACAAAGACTAAGCAACGCCCGGGTGTCTGCCAAAATACGAATCGCCTGAATCCTTGCTTTAATGTATATATAACTATACATACGTATATATTTTTTTAATAATTTTTTCAGAATTCAGTGTGGGTTGGTAACTTTTTACGGCTACCGAACCCACCCAAAACTCGGTCAAAACCCTAAGTGCTAAGCATCTTGGTGTGAATGTTGTGATAGACTCACTTAACGGTAATTGAGACAGACTTTGAGTTTCTACGCCTTTAGGTGACCGGAAAAGGAAACAAATTTGCCTGAAGGTGTATTTGTTCGATTGGTAGCTTTCTCCCTACATTTGTTTTAATTGGGGTCAACACAAGGATTTTTCCAGTGTATATCTCCCCGGCTTGTACTACTTCCCCGCTTCTTCCTTAGGTGTTTTGGTCTTTTTTGTGCAATTATTGAGCTGGGCTCTGGACAACCGACCAATGGGCTGTTACCCACGATCACTTGTCAGCCATACTTGTGCGGTGAAATGTGGTTTATTTTCTTTTCTTCTTGTTCCTTTTTTTTTTTTTTGGTAGGTGGCTTCCCTGATCTCAAATGTACCTAAAGGCAACGAAAAAGAAATGGCATATGGCTGGGTTCTGGACAACCTGCTAATGGGCTGTTACCCACGACAACTTGCCAGCCATACCACCCTAGAGAGTTCATTAGCTACCCAATTTCTGTCAAAATCTCCGAGAAGTGAGTCTGTGCAAAAATGTGTGCAGATGCTTAGACTCAAAGTTTTCCTGAGTCAGAGGGTGAGTTGATAAGTCGTATACTTATTACCTTATTTAGTAGGTGGATTAGAATACCTCAAGGTTGCAAGGATTCACCGCTAAATCCATATTTTAACGGACACCAGGGCTGATTAAGCCTGAAGGCCTGAAAAGTCTAAGTGTTTAAGTTCTTTCTGTATTATTTCCCACTATTGACAAGTTTCTAATGCCTAAGTTTTCTTCCTAAATTCAATTTTTTTTTTAATTAATTTATTCATTCAGACTGATTAATTGAGCTCAGGATTATGCAATTACCACCCCCCCATGCTTAAGTTGGACAATGTCCTCATTGGTAGATACATGATGCAAAAGGATTCAAAAAGATAGTACCTGAGTGACGTAAACTACCAGATCAGTCTGAATCCTCTAGGTTGCCTCCCAGGAAGCGCTGTTTAACACCTCTAGCTGGGTGGTGCTCGGTGTCAGCCCTCAACGAGGGTGACACTTTCCTTGGGGGGTACCTGGGCCAGGAAATGCTTCAATCTTTGACCATTAACTGTAAAAGTGTGCCAGTGTTAAGATCAACGATTTCAACCGCCCCATTAGAATAGGGCTTAACCACCCGAAATGGTCCTGTCCATTTGGACCTGAGTTTCCCTGGGAAGAGTTTTAGGCATGCATCAAACAGCCAAACTTGCTGGTTAGGCTCAAAGGTTCTTCTATGAATGAGCCGGTCATGGACGGCTTTCATTTTCTCCTTATATAGTCGACTATTGTCAAAGGCGTCCCGACGGATTTCTTCGAGCTCAGATAATTGCAGCGTCCTCTGCGCATCGGCTAACTGGGGATCCATGTTACACTGCTTGACAGCCCAGTAAGGCCGGTGTTCCAATTCGACAGGAAGATGGCAGGCCTTGTCGAAGACCAGGCGATAAGGCGACATGCCTATCGGGGTCTTGAAAGCGGTCCTGTATGCCCACAGGGCATCATCAAGTCGTGTGGACCAGTCTTTCCTGTCAGGTCTCACAGTCTTTTGTAAAATGTTCTTGATTTGTCTATTGGAGACCTCAGTCTGCCCATTTGTTTGTGGATGATATGGGGTGGCAATGCGGTGGTTTACTCCGTATTTTCTAAGTAGGGCACGGAATTGGGAATGGATAAAATGGCTTCCACCATCACTGATCATGGCCTTGGGTATTCCAAACCGGGAAAAGATGTTCTTCTTCACAGAGTCCATGACAGTCTTGTGATCGCATCGTCGGGTGGCGACGGCTTCAATCCATTTGGAAACATAGTCTACTGAGACCAGGATGTACTCGAAGCCGTTGGATGGTGAAAATCGATACCCCAAACATCGAAGATTTCGACAATCAAAATGGGCTGAAGGGGCATCATATCTTTCTTGGTCATGGTCCCTAGTGTTTGGCAGTGTGAGCAAGTTTTGGCAAAGATGTGTGCATCCTTAAATAGGGACGGGCAGTAAAATCCAGACTGCAACACTTTTGCAGCTGTTTTCTTTCCAGAGAAGTGGCCGCCAGATGCTTGGTCATGACAAAAGGAAAGCACACTCTGAACTTCATCTTCAGGGATACACCTTCTGATGATCTGATCAGCACAGAGGCGAAACAACATGGGATCATCCCAGAAATAGTGCTTGGCCTCAGCCAAGAACCTGTCCCATTGCTGTCTAGACCAGCTGTGCGGGGTTTGTCCTATAACCAGGTAGTTGACGTAGTCATCATACCATGGCATTTTCTTGTCTTGCACGGCTAGGATGTGTTCATCAGGGAAGGTATCAGATAGAGGTAGGGAGGGTCCAATGTGGTCTGGATGAAGTCTCGACAAGTGGTCAGCCACCACATTTTTCGATCCGGCCTTGTCTCGGATTTCCAGGTCAAATTCCTGCAAAAGCAGGATCCATCTGATGAGCCTGGGCTTTGCATCCTTTTTGGCCAACAGGTGCTGGATGGCTGAATGGTCATTGTAAATAGTCACGTGGGATCCCAGCAAGTATGAGCGAAAATTTTCAAGTCCAAATACTACAGCGAGCAACTCTTTCTCTGTGACGGTATAATTACGTTGGGCCTCGTCCAACGTTTTGCTTGCGTAGTAGATCACCATGGGCTTCTTGTCTTGCCTTTGTCCCAGGACAACGCCTTTGGCAAAATCTGATGCATCACACATAATCTCAAAGTCTTGGGACCAGTCTGGGGGTTGAAGTACAGGTGCGGTGGAGACTAAGTCCCGGAGGGTGTGATAAGCCTAGATGCAATCAGGAGACATGTGGAATATGACGTCATTGGCTAGAAGGTCGGTCAAGGGTTTTGAAAGCTTGGAAAAGTCTTTGATGAACCTTCGGTAGAAGCCAACATGTCCTAGGAAGGAGCGAATCTGCCGGACCGAACTAGGTGGAGGAAGTTTGGAAATTAAATCAACCTTAGCTCGATCTACCTCGATACCCCTATGCGAGGCGATGTGATCGAGGACAATTCCTTCTTGAACCATAAAATGACTCTTTTCCCAACTTAACACCAAGTTAACCTCGATACATCGTTTCAGGATTTTTTCTAAGTTGCTTAGACAATGGTCGAATGAATTCCCGAATACAGAGAAATCATCCATAAAGACCTCCAAGCATTCACCCACCATTTCTGAAAAAATGGCTAGCATGCAATGCTGGAAGGTCGCAGGTGCGTTGCATAACCCGAACGGCATTCGACGGAATGCAAACGTGCCATACGGGCAAGTGAATGTGGTCTTTTCCTGATCTTCTGGAGCAATTGCGACTTGGTTATATCCTGAATATCCATCCAGGAAGCAAAAATACTTCTGCCCTGCCAATCTTTCAAGGATTTGGTCAATGAATGGCAAGGGGAAGTGGCCCTTCTTAGTGGCTTCATTAAGCTTCCTATAATCAATACATACCCGCCATGCGGTAGTGGTGTGGGTGGGGATGGATTCGCCATGATCATTGGTGACAACGGTAAGCCCAGCTTTCTTTGGAACCACTTGAGTGGGGCTCACCCAGGGGCTATCGGAGATAGGGTAGATGATGTCGGCGTCAAGCCACTTGATGATTTCTTTTTTAACGACCTCCCGCATGTTAGGGTTTAAACGTCTCTGCTTCTGGCAGGAAGGTCGGGCTCCGTCTTCCAGGTAAATCTTGTGGGTGCAATAGGTGGGGCTAATTCCTCTTAAATCCGAAATGGTCCAACCAATGGCAGCCCGATGTTCTGAAAGGGTCGCAGTCAACCTGAGTTCCTGATCCTTGGTTAGATGAGAATTAATAATCACTGGGAAGGTCTGGTCAGGTCCTAAGAAGACGTACTTGAGATTCTCGGGCAATGGTTTAAGTTCGGGTGCGGGTGGGACCACAGTCGATGGAAAGGGAAAGGGCGGTAGTTGATCAACATCGATCTCTTCAAATGGTGTCATGTGATGATACTCAGCCTTGCAGAGGTCCACGGGTAATGATGGTGACGGGTCAGAACTACGGGTTTGGTGGTCTGAGACAAAACTGAGGGTGAGGCATTCCTTGATTAAAGTTTCCATGGGATCATGTTCCTCAATGTAATCGCAATCAAAAGATTTTGTCGCCCGGAAGATATCCAATTGCATTTTCCTGTCCCCGAAGGCGATTTCCATACATCCCGTGTCGCAATCAATCTTTGCTTTAGCCGTAGCTAAGAAAGGTCTGCCTAAGATTATGGGTGTGTTTTGTAATTTTTTAGGGACTTCCATGTCGAGCACCAAAAAGTCGACCGGGAAATAGAAGTCCTTGACCCATACAATTACGTCCTCGACAACCCCCTTCGGGGTTTTCACAGATCTATCAGCCAGCTGGATGGTGACAAGGGTTGGTGTCAGCTCCCCAAAACCAAATTGGTGGTACAGGGTTGTTGGAATTAGGTTGATAGAAGCACCTAGGTCCAGGAGCACTTTATCAAACGTCATGTCCCCGATATTGCAGGAAAGCAGGGGTGCTCTTGGGTCAGTTCATTTGAGTGGAAGGTTGCTTGATATCACAGAACTTGCTTGCTCAGAGAGTACAACCTTCCTAGGTGCTTGAGGTCTCGGCTTACGCTTGGGTGTACGGGCATCCTTTAAAAACTTGGCGTAAGCAGGGATGTGTTTGATGGCTTCTAGGAGTGGAATATTGATCTGTACTTGCTTAAAAATTTCCAACAGCTCCTCAGTTTCCACAGTATTCTTCTTTTTCTTGATTGTTTCCAAGGCCTCAGGGTAGGGTGTCTGAATGTGGATTGGATCCATGTCTGGGCCCTTGGTTGGTGACTCTTCTGAGTCGCGTATTTCAACAGGTAAAGTCTCTGGGAGAGTCGGCCATTTGGGATCCTGGGTTTTGGTGCCGCTTCTCAAGGTCACCGCATTCGCAGAGGCATTGGGGCCATGGGGTGATCCTTGAGAAGACGAGGACAAAGAAGCGCCAAACCCAGGAGGTGTTTGCGGGGCTAGCTGGACCATGTGAGCCTGCCCTAGGTTGCTTTGGAACCCTTGCGAATTGGTGCCTCTGTTAATTATGTTTCGCAAGTTCGATTGTGGTTGGGAAGGTAGGGATCCTTGTTGTTTACAGTCCAAGAGTTGGCTTAACTGTCCTTTACCAAGGCCATTTCCTCCTGATGTTTCTGGTTCATGTCAGCCATCATCTTTATTAGGGTATCCATTTGGTTTTGTGGGGGAGGGGCCGCCCTATTCTGGTTATATTGGGGTCTAACTGGTAGTCCTTGCTGATAGGGGGCAAGTGTGGCTGCTGGTTTGGCCTGGGCTGGTTTTGGAATTGCGGTGGTTTCTGGTTTGTCCAACCAAAGTTGGGGTGGTTACGCCAGCCGGTGTTGTAAGTGTTGGAGAAAGGGTCAGGTTTTGCATATCCTTGGACGGCTTGCACATCTTCTAGGATAGCCGATGTTGATGAAGAGGGAAGGGAGTAATCAAGGGTCTAGGGAGCAAAGGTCCCTCCCTGGAACGTGGTCAGGGGTTGTTCCAGGTTCAGTTGAGTGAAGGGCTGGACCAGGTCAACATTATGTGCTCCCTTTGCTAGGGAGAAAGTCTGCAAGGGGTTCCTGGTCTGATTTAGTAGCTCATCAATCTTTTTGTCCACCAATTCCACTCGATCCAACTTTTTGGCAATGATGTCCATGTCAACCATTCTAGAATTTGCTTGCACCTCATAAATCCCACCACGGGGTTGACTGGACTTGTTAAACTGGTTCATGGAGGCATTGTTGAGCGAATTCTCGCTCATAGACTCAAAGAGCTCAAACGCACTCTCCTCATCTTTATTTAGGAAGTTCCCCCGAATGAGGCATCAACGAAGTTCCGTAGGTTGCTGTCTAGACCGTGGTAGAAGATCTGGGCCAATTGCCACCTTGGAACTTCGTGGTGTGGGCATTTCCTCAAAAGTTCATTAAATCTTTCCCACGCCTCATGAAATTGTTCCCCACCCTGGAGTGTGAAGGTAGTGATAGCTCTTTTGAGGGCATTGGTCTTTCCTATGGGGAAGAATTTCTTTAAAAATGCATGCCTCAGTTCTTCTCAGGTGGTGATGGGTCTACCTAGGGTTCTAAGCCAATGAGAAGCCTTGTCTCTTAATGAGAAAGGGAACATCTTGATTAGAACAATGTCAAGGCTAATGTTCCTAGGTTTCACTGTTCGTGCTATGCGGTTGAGATCCTCTAGGTGCTGAAAGGGGTCCTCATTTGAGCTTCCATGAAAGTGGCTCTAGATCAGACTTAAGACATTCAGTTTTAGCTCAAAATCATCTCCCCCCTCGGGGATCCTAAGGTGTGGCTTGACTCTAATAGCAGAAGGGTTATAGAAATCACGGAGGGGTCTTGGCTGGTCCTGAAATGGCGGTAAATCAAGTGGTGGTTGCCCTGGTATGTTGTGGAAAGGTGGTGGTGGTTGTTCTTGTGGGTTCTGTAACCGTTGTATGGCTTGCATGATGGTGTGGATTTGTTGTTGCTGAAGCCGATGGTTAGCATTGATTTGAGCTTGGATGATGGCCATAGCATCTGGTGGGGGTTGATCCTCAGCCTCATTTACCCTAGGTTCAACCATGTTTTCAACAGAATTACGTCGCCTAGATTCCTGCCCCAAAACACACAACTCAGGATGCAGTGAGCGCCTCCCGTGCATACACTAGAGAAGAACAGGAGGGGATGCGGAGGGTGACAGATGCGAGAGATGTGTTTCAATCAAGCACCCAAGCCTAGTCCTTATGGTGTATTCCTCAGGAGACCTAGAAATCTCACAAAGGGTGATTAAGTCTTTAAGCACTGGACTCCCCTTCCCAAGGCTAATCTGGCCAGGTTGATGACGAGGGGATTGCAGGGAAGGTTCTTCCTTTGGCTTGCGCCTTCGGTTCCATAGACCCCACAACTACGGTCGTTTGACACTGCCCCGCAGCCTAGTCACCAGATTCTACCAAGGGAATGAAAGCCAAGTGCCTAGCGAACAAAACCTCACCTTTTGAGACTTAACTCAGTCCTGCCTAGGGCACGTCTACTCAGTTTTAAAGGGTTAGGATAGTGCTTGTGCTTAGGGTGATGTGATGAGGTGTTGATTGGGGTGGTGCCTCTTAATTTTCCACTTTCAAAGTGTGTGCTTCTAGCAAAACATGGTTTTCAAGCAAGGATTTGTTAAGATGTGGTGTCTTTTAGTGTTTCATCCTTACTTTAGTACTTTTTAGGGTTGACGTGTCTTAATGTTTTCAAACAAGTTTCAGTGGGCACATCAAGTTCTACACACAACTTGGTGAAAGTAGATTTCCTTTTCTTTTGTAGAGGCTCTAAAACCCTAGTGTACTCATCCTAATGATCATGCAGCTTCTATTAGATGAGTCAGTTTTAGGGTTGAGTGGTGTGGCCTAGGTCAACTCACGGTGGCTTCGCAAACACCACTCAAGAAAAAGAAAAGAACACTCCAAGAATTTATTCAGAATGTTAGAGTGTACATTTTTTGTGGGGTGATGTGTTAAGGATGTAGGTCAAGCAATCATACACCACGCCAATTTTTCAGTTTTTACAATTTTTTTTAGCTTTTTCACGCAAGCAAACAATGAGAGACAGGTTAGTCACTATCGGTCCTCGAGGCGCCTACTTCCTTGCTACCGTCGTGGGATGCATCGCTTCGCCGTCCATGCACCGAATTCCTGCAACCGTCAAGTAAAAAGGAAAATAGGGCATTAGACGATGTGAGAATGAATGTGGAATGGAGGTGATAAAACAAATCCGTTGCCTCCCCGGCAACGGCGCCAAAAACTGACGTGCTTTTGTGCGTGTGTGTTAAGGAGTGTCGTTATAGTCGCACTTGCAACGTCGATTTTAAAATAATTAAATGGAGGTGAGTCCGAGTGTCGGTCTTAGGGAGGCGTGAAAATCGGATTTTTACTTTACCACTTGTTGTCACGGAGAGTGCGGAGTTTTGCTTGTGAAAGGTGTGGTTTTGAAAAGAGAGAGAGAGAGATAGAGAGAGAGAAGGTTTAGGGTTAGAAAGCTCTTTGTTTTGATCATGCAACTTGAATAGAAATTAAAATGGCAACTGAACGAGAAAATAATTTCATTAAACATGCACTTGTAGTTCATGACTTACAACATTAAATACATGCTTCAACAAAAATAATAAAAAGCTTAAAAGAGAGAGAGAGAGAGAAAGAGAGTGTATGTGGAGAGCGACGAGGCAGCCACGGCGGTGGAGGAGGCTCTGCCAGCGGCTCGTCGTCTCCGGCGATTACAAGAGTGCCTAAGGCTAGCTAAGAGAGGGGTAGAGTAGTTGCAAGGGGGAGTGAATGCCTTGAATGGTGGTTGGAGGGGGTTTAAATAGAGTTAAGGGCTTCCTAAAAGAAGAAGGGGCTTTAGCGACATCCAGAGCGTCGCTAAAATTGCTTCCAAAAGCGTCGGTGAAGCCCTCTTGCTGCCGGTCAGCCGCCCGCCTCGTTCCTTCTCCTCGCGCGATCCGTGGCCGCTGAATGAGAGTCGTTCGATGGAAGATCGGACGACTGAGAGTCTTCCTCGCCCACGCTGAGATCACGCCTTGGGCGCGCGTGTGCGCGCGCGTCTCCGCTCGGCGTGCGCGCGGGCGTGGGCGCTCGTGAGCTGCGGTCGCGTCGCGTGGCGAGATCCTGGCCGCCCGCTGTTGATCGGGCGGCCCAATTTCTCCGCATCCTTCGCTCGCCTTCAAATTCCACCCTGCGCGGCTCGAACGCGCGTCGTGTGGATGCGGGCGTGCATGCTAACCGTTGCGCCACGCCTGCGCTTTTGTCACGGTGACCGCGGGCGGGCGCGCAGATCTCGGTCGTTCGATCGAAGATTGACGACCGAGATTTGTCCTTGGCTGGCTGAAGGCACGCGTGTGGTGGGGGCGGGGCTGACGTGGCACAATTTGGGCCGTTGATCTCCAGATCAATGGTCAAAACTTCTTGGGCCCATTGTAGGAGCTCCGGATGTTGGATTTGGCCGATCTTGAGTTCGTTGGACTCCGTTCGTCGTTTTGAATCCATCCGTGCGGTCTGATTTCTCATCTGAGGCCTGCTTTGACAAATGCTTATACAAATGGCCATTAATACAGTTTATAAGCAATCTTGGTACATGATGCATGCAATGCTCCTATTCTACTTTTGTTGTGCCTTTTATTCTAAAGATGGGCCATATTCAACATAATTATTACCCCCTTGTGTGGTGTTATCATCTGCGAACATAACTCTCTACTCATGAATTTATTGGATCTATTCCTCCATATGGATACAACATCCTTTTCGTGATTTAAATTGATATCTATTTTAATCTTTGATTGAGAGATTTCTACCACATAAATTACAATGACATATCATTCGATTATTTTCTTAATCAAGCGAAATACTCTCACATCAGTTGCCATCACTTCCTAGAAGGAAAGCTTTCTCATTCTTTGTGGTAGGAACTCATCCAATCAAAACGGTTTCAGGTTTCATCTTAAGCTAAACAATGAGACTTATTTATTTAGGTGTTTTTGGGCTTTTGTTTTACTGGTTGTGTGTGTGAATAAGTTTGACACTTGAGTTTCAAAAGAAATTTAAATTTCTGGATCGAGGACTAAGTCAAGCACTATTCAAATTGCTAAATAGAATCTGAGACAATCAGTTTCTTTAGGGGTTCAGGGGGAGTTCTTTAGGGGATATACTGATCTAATCTAAGTTTTTAAACCTGAAAAGTCTAACCAACGTATCCTCATATTTGACCTTAAGTGTGTTAAGGATTAAACCCTTGTGTACCTTTGAGAAATAAGGTCACAACCTTAGTCCCAAGTTTTTGAAAATCCTCAAGAAGTTTTTGAATATAAAATTTTTTTGCTTTGTAGTTATGCAAAAAATTCATACAAATGCAACGATGCAAAAATGAATGCAGGAAATATTTTGTTTTTAGGTTCTCAAAATCCTGAGATAACCAACAAAAATTAAAATGCCCCCCCATGTTAAAGCTATGCAATATTCGCATGCATAAGGAAGGAGAAAGATATCACCTGGGTAGGAAAAGGTCAAGCTCAGGATAGAGAGAACCTAAAAAGAAATAGGAAAAAAGAAAGTCGAAAAAGATGTTGGGTTACCTCCCAACCAAGGATATCTTTTATGCCTTTTCAGCTGGGCATGAAGCGCATCAAGAATCGGGTAAGTCGTGGAGGTCTTGAGAGTTTGATGGTTGATTTGGTGTATTATCAAGGTAAGGCTTTAAACTCTGGCCATTGAAAGTTAATGATATGTTCATTTTAGGGTAAAAATGTCAACAGCGCCATAAGAATGAGCTTTTAGGACGATATAAGGGTCAACCCATTTTGATTTTAACTTTCTTGGAAAAATTCATAGTCGTGCATCAAAAAGCCAAATGCATTGGCTAGGTTCAAAAATTTCCGAACAATATATTTGTCGTGCAAAGTTTTATTCGGTCTTTGTAAATACATGCATTTTCATAGGCAAAATGACATATTGCTTCCAATTTAATTAATTGTAGTTTATGATGTTTACCAGCTTTAGTTAAATCTGAATTTAGTTGTTTGATCACCCAATACACCCTATGTTCTAATTCAACCAGGGGATGGCATGCTTTCCATAAATCAGTCGAAAAGGAGACATGCTAATTGGAGTTTTGAAAGCAGTCTTGTAGGCTCATAAAGCATCATCCAGCTTGCTAGACCAGTCTTTACGATCAAGCCTAACCATTTTTTGCAGAATATTTTTTATTTCCCAGTTAGAAACTTCAGCTTGGCCATTAGTCTGGTGGTGGTAGGGAGTAGAGATTTTGTGATAAACCCCATATTTAGCTAAGAGTTGACGGAATTGAGAGTGTGAAGTGAGAACCTCCATCACTGATAATGGCCTTGGGAACTCCAAATCTTGAAAATATGTTCTTTTTTATAAAATCCACGACTACTCAATGATCATTACTGCAGGTGGGTACTGCTTCAATATATTTTGATACATAGTCGATTGCGACTACTATATATAAGTATCCACAAGAGTTGACGAACGGTCCCATGAAATCAATACCCTAAACATCAAAGATTTCAACTTCTAAAATAGGGTTCAAGGGCATCATATCCTTTTTAGTCATGTTGCTGATGCTCTGGGAATGGACATAGGATTGAACAAAATCATGAGCATCTTTGTGCTTGCTGAGCCAGTAAAATCCGATATTGAGAACCTTGGTTGTAGTCTTTTTGCCTGAGAAATGTTCGTTGCTGGCTATCTCATGACAGTGGTTTAGAATGTCATGGAATTCTGAATTGGGAATGCACCGTTGGATGACCTAGTTAGCGCAAATATGGAAACGATTGGGCTCCACCAAAAAGTAATACTTAATGTCGGTGAAGAACTTATCCCATTTAGATTTAGGCCAGTCATGGGGGATTCGCCCATTCGCCAGATAATTAACTATAGTGGCATACCAGGGGAGGTTGTTAACAAAAGGAGGGTTTCATTAAGAAAGGTATCCAAAGGGGTCAGCACATCATCTATCAAGAGACAGGAGAGATTATCAGCCACTACATTTTACGATCCCACCTTACCCTTAATTTCCAGGTCAAATTCCTGGAGTAAGAGAATCCAATGGATAAGGCAGGATTTTTCATCTTTCTTGTTCAGCAAATATTTCAATGCTAAGTGGTTTGTATAAATACTAATGTGTGACCCTAATAGACAAGACCTGAATTTTTCTAAGGCAAACACAATGGCAAGAAGTTCTTTCTCAGTAATCGTGTAATTCCATCATGTATCATCTAAGGTTTTGCTTGCATAGTACATCACAACGGGCTTCTGGTCTATGTGTTGCCCCAACACCGCACCTACAACACAATCTGAGGCATCAGTCATCAACTCAAAAGGATGATTCCAATCAAGTCCTTATTAAATGGGTGCCTCAGTGACTTCTTTTTTCAACTTTTCAAAGCTCTCCAAGCATTGACCATTAAAATCAAAAGGTTGATCTTTGCTTAAAAGTTGGCTCGAGGGTTTAGAAATTTCGGAGAAGTCTTTAATGAATCTGTGGTAGAATCCCACATGCCCCAAAAAGAAGCGGATCTATTTAACAAAGTTGGGTAGGGGAAGTTTAGAAATGACATCAATCATTGCTTTGTCTACAGCGATTCCTTGTTTGGAAATGACATGGCCTAGGACAATGCCTTCTTGGACCATGAAGTGGCTTTTCTCCCAGTTGAGGACTAAATTGACTTCTATGCATTTCTTGAGAGTCATATCCAAATTAGCAAGACAATGATCAAAAGGGTCTCTAAAAATAGAGAAGTCGTCCATGAATACCTCGAGACAATCACCTACCAAGTCAGAAAATATTACAAGCATACACTGCTGAAAGGTAGTAGGTGCGTTGTAAAGTCCAAAAGGAATTCTTCAGAAAGCAAGGGTTTCAAAGGGGAAGGTGAATGTAGTCTTTTCTTGGTCCTCAAGGTGGACTTCAACTTGATTATAGCCGGAGTATCCATCAAGAAAATAGTAGAACTCCTGTCTGGCTAACTGCTTCAAAATTTGATCAATAAAAGGGAGCGGGAAATGATCTTTCTTGGTGGCGGCATCTAATTTTTTGTAATCAATGCACACACTCCAAGAAGAGGCAGTCCTAGTGGGAATATTTTCACCCTTCTCATTGGTGATGATAGTTAGTCTTGCTTTCTTAGGAATGACTTGAGTAGGACTAACCCAGTTACTATCAAAGATAGGGTATATGATTCTAGCATCAAGCCACTTAATGATCTCCTATTTGACCACCTCCTGCATATTAGGATTCAATCTTCTTTAAGGCTGGTGGGAGGGGCGAGAGTCATCCTCAAGATATATTCTATGAGTATAGTAGGACGGTTTGATTCCCTTAAGGTCTTTCAGAGTCCAACCAATTGCTTTTATGTTCTTGCTCAGGGCTTGGAGAAGCTTTTCCTCTTGGTCCCTGGAAAGATTAGAGTTGATAATCAAGGGCATAATCTTGTTAGGTCTAAGGAAAACATATTTCAAAGAGTCTAGCAAGGATTTTAAATCCAATTGTGGGCCAGTCTCAGAAACAAGTTTAGAGATAAGGTCCAAAGGGGGAGTGGAGGGGGAAGAGTCAAAAGTGGAAGGTGAAGTCAGGGTGGGAGGGTTATGGGTCTCAGGAAAGGAATCAACTGCAAAATAAGTCCCCAAGTGTGAAATTAGCATAGTCTCTTCCACCAAATTTTCCATTTCAGAATCCGAATCATCGAAGAAATCAGCCTCACAAAATCTTTTGGATGCTTGAAATATATCCAATGTACTTATTTCATCACAGCAAGTGATTTTTATTTTCCCAGAATCACAATCTATATTCGTCTTTGCGGTGGCCAGAAAAGGTCTTCCAAGAATAATGGGGGCATTCTTCAAGGCTTCAAGTACCTCAATATCTAGGACTAGAAAGTCTATGGCGAATAAACAATTCTGGACCCAAACTATGACATCCTCAACAATTCCCTTGGGTTGAATTGTAGATCAGTCTGCTAATTGCAAAGTAACCTCAACGGGTCTTAGTTCACCGAATCTAAACTCCTCAAATACAATAGTGGGGATAAGATTTATAGAAGCACCAAGATCAAGCAAGGCGTGATCAAAAGTAGTGTCATTAATGACAACAGAAATCTACGAGGCACTTGGGTCTTCTTTTTTCAAAGGCATCCTACTCTGAACTACTAAGCAGTCTGTCTCTGAAAGGACCACCTTTTTGGAATACATAAATCTTTAAAAAACTTTACCTAGGCAAGGATGTATTTGATGACATCTAGGAGAGGGATATTAATCTCTACTTTCCCAAAGATCTCCATGAGTTCTTTATCAGAGGGCTCAGATTTGTTCTTTTTCTTATTGGTGGAATGCAAGGCTTGTGGAAAAGGGATAGGCTTTTTGTTTTTTGTAGTTTCAATGTCCTGAGTGGGGATAAGGGTCGAGTCTACTTGCATTTCTTTAGAGGGGGCTTCATGTGTGAAGGTGGAAGGCCCAGGGTCTTGAGTGGTTTTCCTACTCCTTAGAGTAACTGCATTGGTAGTGTAATTATTTTTGGGAGGAGGTCGGGGGACCTGATTTTGGTTGAAACTCGAAGGATGCTGAGGTGCTGGGTGGATAGGATGCTATCCATAATGATTATGATTCCTACCCTGGTACTGGTTCCTTTGATTATTGGGGTTGGGCATGGGCTGGGAGGGTAGATTTCCTACAAGTCTTTGGTTTGGAGTGACTCCAATCTGGTTTTGGAGAGTGGTGACAATCCTGGTCACTTCAGACATTTGATTCTGCATACCTTGCAAGGTTTTTGTTACTTGGGCATTGATATCATCCTGGGAAGGTCTAGGTTGGTATTGATTCTGTCCATAAGCCCCAGATTGAATTAGCCTTTGATAAGGAGCCTAATTATGAGCTTTCCAGGAGAAGTTTGGGTTATTCCTCCAATTCGAATTGTAAGAGTTGGAGGGATTTCTAAAGCTCTCATGGAGGGAGAAAATATTCTCAATTGATGGGCTATAGGAGTTAGGATTCATAAAATCAAATGTCTTGGTCAACTCAGGTGTAGCCTTAGGAAAGTAATTATGCTCAGCCGGGACAACATCGATATGATGCAAGTTTTCTCTTTTAAGAAGGTTAGGTGTGGTTGGGGGTGGAGTTAGTTTTTGGGAGTTAACTCTTTCTTCCTTTTTGGTGAATCTGCATTTGATCCAGTCTTTGGACAATCATTTGGATATCTTATGTGATTGGGATGGATTTGGATTGGGAATCTATCTCATTAAGACCTATTCTTGGATTTGTGTTCCTACCAAAAGTTTCCAATGATGCATGATTGAAAGAATTTTCACTCATTTCCTTGAATAACTGATGGGCACTTTCAGCATCCTTGTTTAAGAAATTTCCACCATAAGAGGCATCCACAAATCTTCTTAATTGATTTCTAGTCCATGGTAGAAGATTTGAACTAGTTACTAGAGTGGTACCTCATGGTGTGGGCTACTTCTTAATAGCTCTTGAAATCTCTCCCAAGACTCATGTAAGGTTTCACCACATTTTTGTTGAAAGGTCATAATAGATCTTTTCAAGGCATTTGTATGACCTATAGGGAAGATTTTTTGAGAAATGAACTCTTGAGTTGGGGCCAGGTTGTGATAGGTCTGCCAACAATTTTGAACCAGTAGGCTGCCTTATCTTTAAGAGTGAAAGGGAAGAGTCTCATCAGCCACAGATCTTCCCACACATTGCGGGAATGATTTGTTTGAGTGAGGATTGTTAGTTCCTCTAAGTGGCTAAATGGGTCTTCTCTAGGTAAGCCATGAAAATGTTTGATTAGGTTCAGAATTGCTGGCTTGATCTCAAAATCACCTTCAAGAATCACCACCCTAGGTCTTTTCTCGTAGTTTGAAGGATAGTAGAAATCCTTTAGAGGAATGATAGGCTCCTCAAGGGGTGGTGGATTCCACCTTTGGTTGGCTAGGCTCGTGACAATCCTAGCCAATTGTTGCTGATTAGTTTAGAGTTGAGCCAATTGCTCAACCATCATGAGTGGGGAATTAGGCAAGGGATTTTGGTTTTGTACATTAGGCAACTTAGGATTTGGTGTCATTTCAAGTCCCAAGTTAGGGATTGGAAGGTTAAGATTTGGTGGATTTTGGAAGTTAACTTCGGGTGGAGCAATTTATGGATTAGAGGTGGAGGCGGAAGGGTTTTTGGACCTATTTTGAAGATTTTCCATGTTTTTAGAATAAAAGGAAGAAGAATAATGCAAAGAAGTCAATCTATTTGTGTGTGCGGCAGAATCAATTGGTCCCTCCAAGTGCGACTTTTGAGACTGATACCAGTGCATACACAGAAGAATGGAGGAGAGAAGGGAAGATATGAAAGAATTTGTGTTCACTTAAGTAAACAAAATCTAAGCCTAGCCCTAAGGTTGACTCCTTAAAAACCTAAGACTTGGTTACTTGTATACAAAAAAATTAACAATTGGCTACCCTTCCCTTAATTAACCTAGTTAAGCTGCAAGGGGGAATTGGGCCCAAGCATGTCCCAGGAAAATCATTGGAGGCTCGTATAAACCCACACTCTATCGTTTGACACTTCCCCTCAGCCTAAAACCAAGTTAAGTTAAGGAATTAAAGTCATTTGAAAATAACTTAGTAGGAAAATATCAAGCCTAAATTGGATGAAATCCTTAGGAGTCAAATTAGTACCAATTTTAGTTTAGTCTTAGGATACTAAAGTGCACAGGTTTTATGAAGGGCATTATTAGGGTAGTTTTCTGGATTAATCTTTTTTTGTGTGTGCGAATTAGGCAAGAGTGATGCCCAAGGACAAAATAGGGGTTTACAAACAAAGAATTAAAATGAGTGTCTTTTAGGTTTTTGATAGTTTAAAGATTCTCTTTTAAGCCTTCAAACAAGTTTGAAGTGTCACACAAATAATTGCGAACAAGTTTTGGGGTTGGTGTAATCCAATTCCCTTGAGTTTGATGTGTGACTAAAAAGAGCAAATAAACCCAAGCATTGAAATCCTATGTAGGCAATCCTATGAAATGAATCACTTTTAAAATATGTTTTTAAGTGGAGGTCCAAACAAGACAAAAAACATCACCACTAGAAAGGAAATCAAACAAGAATGCTGAAAATCCTTTTTTTGGAATTTTTCAAACCTGTTTGATATTTTTTTGAGATTTTTTCTACATTGGTGTCAAAATCCAGAAAAGATAAATTTGAAAAATCGATTATGCAAAATCCTCAAATGACCTTAGAAAGTTTTGAAATTTTATATGTTGTATATAATTTCTCAGTTATTCCAGAAATATAAATTTTGTTTAAATCAGATGAGTATAAAAATTTATAAAATTCAAGAAAAGTAAGAAAATAGTAGGGAATTAGGGTTTGACCCTCTTGCAGTCCCCGAATTGTTTACTTTTTTCTACTTGGTCAAATTTGCTGAAATTTGTAACTTAAGTTTCTGACTCAAAGGGGCTTATATTGGTAGAGTTTGAGAATTTTAGAAAGCCTTTTCATCCCTGAACTTGATTTTTAAAAATCAAGACAGAAGTCTGGACTTTGAAAAATGAAGCACCAATGGAAAGAAGGTGGTGGAAAAGTGATTCAAACAAACAACCAAATGGATTTTAGGGTTTCAAAACCCTTAAATTTTCCTTTTTTTCATGAGTTTTGATATTTTAAAGATTTTTTGGTATTTTCTTAGGATTTTTTATGAGGTTTTGGCAAGGTACTTACCTGGAAATCATGGGAAGAAAAGAATTCTTGAAGCTTCTATTCTAATCAATCCCGCTCTCGCTCCCATTTATGCTTCGCACCTAATCAAAACACAAAAATGAAAATATTCAAGATTCAAATAATCAAGAGAGGGGTGAAATATAAACTAAGTTGTACCTCCCAGGCAATGGCACCAAAAAGTGATACAAAATTTACGTTATTTTATAAGACGGGTTTTGAAATCGTTGTAATGCATAAAATCAATCAACTTTCATATTTATAAACCTAGAAAGGGTGAATATCTAGGGTTGTCCAAGGAGGCGATGCTAGTTATACAAATGATAAAACTCCCTTTCCTGCTTTCCCAAATCTTCTTTCTTTTTGGTTTTTTAGGTTTTGAAATATGGGCAACAAAGGATAAAAACATGCCAAGTGATTGAGATAAAAGGAAAGTGATAAAACCCAACCTTCCTAAACTCACACTAGGTAGGTGTTACCTAGGATAATTAGGTAGGATGTGTGTGCAACTAAATTAAAGACACATCAAAATTGGGAAGCATAAAATTGAAAGGCAAAATTTTCTCATTTTATGAAGTAGTGTCTACACAAAATACTTGAAGAGCTCACTTGTGTAGAGGTGTTCCACACAAGTACTCTCCAAGTAGAGGAATGATTATCTACTACAAAAATGATTAAAGACAAAATTGAAGGTAGAAATCTCCCAAAATGAAGAGGTAATTGATCCTCGCTCCAAGCCTTGATGTGCACCTTGACTTGAAGGGAATCTCCTCGTTTCCTTGAGATGTTACTCTTTCTCCTAGCTCTCCAAGGGTGGATGTCCACCCCTTTCTTCTCTCCTAGCTATCCTCCACAAAGGTGGACCTCCTTAGCGTGGTTCCTAAGAAGAAAGGGAGGCAATTGGATGCTAGAGGGGGATGGTGATGATCCCTCCAATTCCAATGCCTTCTTCTTCCAAGTGATTGTAGGTAGACTACGATAGCAATGAATGAAGCCAAGGATGGGGATAATGTGGTGGTTACATGGTTTATTTATAGGATAAGGGAGATGGTGGTTGGTGCCAACCATGGTAGGAGTATGATTAGGTGGCATGGCCTTTTGGATGGCTAGGATAGGGTTATTTGGTGGTGGTTATGGGATGGATGGTGGATGATTATTGGCGCCAATTGAAGGGTTATGAAGAGGGTAGGTTAAGGTTGAGTTGGCACCAAAATAAAGTTCTTGAAGGTGATGGTTTTGGCACCAAAAAATGGAGGGTGGAGATGGGATTTTAAGGTGGATGAAGGGTGAATGTAGGCCTTCATTTTGGTGCCACATATGGAAAGGTGTGGAGGTGGTGGTTGCCTTTGAGTTGGCGCCAATTAAAGGGTGGTTAAGGGGTGGTTATTATGGTGAAGGGGTGTTATAAGTGGTGCCATGGTGAAAGGGTGTGAAGGATGGTGGTATTACACTATGTTGGTACCGAAAAGGAGGAAGAACGAGGTGGTTTTTGGACCATGTGGTCGTCCACTTTAAGTAGAGAGGAGGTTGAGTAGGGAGCTAGTTAGGAGGGGCTAGCTTAGCTAGGTTGAGCTAACTAGTAGTCAAGAGAAGCTAGGAGTAGCTGGCTTAAGCTATTTTGAGCTTGCTAAAAGCTAGGAAATGCTGAAGAAGAGCTTCCTGTGGACTCAGCAACTAACTCAGCTAGCTAGCTTATTGCTAGTAGCTAAGCTGAGTTGGGTTCAGCTGAACAAAGCTGGCTCGGGCTTGCTCGAAGTTGAGATGAGCTGGTATTGAGTTGCCTGATAACTCTTCAGCTAGCTTAGCCAACTAGTTCTCAACTAGTAGCCAAGCTCAATAGAGTTGAACTGACAGGAGCTGGAATGAGCTAAGGTGAGCTGGGATATAGCTAGCTAGAACTTCTATCTTCTCTTTGTCTTTCTACCTTTCACTTTATCAGGGTTCAACTGATTTTCAATGTGTCCTCAGCCCTGATAAGTAAATAATATGTATAAGTACAGAAAATCACAAGAAGCACTAATAATGCATGTAGTAACTCTAAATGCATGTGAATGCCTAAATGTAGCCTAATATTGCAATGCGAATGCAAAAACCCTAGGAACTAAGTGTGATTTATGCTTAAGAATGATGATAAACTAGAGTTTATCAATGACACCCCTAGCTAGAAGTCAGTGAGCCTTCAACATTGTTGTTTGTGATAGTAGGATGTCACTGCTTATTTTTTGTTGTTGTTATTCCCTATTTCTGGTGATTCATGGGGTATGCCCACAACCTTTGGTTGTGGTATGCATGCACAGTGAGAAAGGAACCCCATTGGATTTTCGAAAAATATCTTCGTCCCCCTACCTTAACCACTTTTAAACTGGGACTAGTTTTTACCTTCACCTTGATAGTCCATCCCTGTGTCGATTGGAGGGATTAGTGGGGTGTGACATAGTATGTTAGGAGTTAATATTGTAAGTCAATGAATAGTGAAGGAATGTTGACTTCATGATGGTAACAACATCATTCATCATAACTAACTTGAATTAGTAAGAATCAAATGTTAAATGCTCCTAAATGATCTCTGAGGATCATAAATCCGTGCTGAAGTGATTTGAGAAAAAGATAGGAAAATAGGGTTAATTCTGTTGTTTTAACATCCAATCAAAAATGTAGATTAACCATAGGGTTGATCAAGAGTTAAGTAAAGGTCAAATGAACTTAAAAGACTAAGAAGTGGGCTTAAAACAACTGAATCAGGGTTTCACGCATTTTGAGGATTAAAATAGTATTAAAAATCCTAATTATCTATCTCACTTAAACTAAAAGTATTCTAGTATAGATAAATTCAATATAAACCTCTTAAAATTCATTGGAAAATATTCTAAAAGGTTTGGTATCTTCAGTTTGACCATCTAAACCCATTTTGACCAAAAACAGAGACTCAGATGGGAATTTACCTTGATTTGGGCTTATTTGCAATTTATCTAGTCAAACATGGTCAAAACCCAAATCCAAGTTCACAACTAGATTCCTTGGGTCTAAATTAGGGTAACACCAAAGTTTGAGCCCAATCAGAGTCCATCTTGACTTAGTTTGCATTGTAGCCCTTAAATCTATGTTTGTTACACTTGGAACCTATCTTTTGTGTTTCTATTAAGAATGGCCCCCTATCTTTTGATTTGTCTTGCATTTAGGTCTATCCATCATCTTCCTCCTCACATCAAGACATGGCAACAATGTAGAATCCTAAACCCATGCTTGTCGACATTAGAACAGAGAATTGAGCCTTCAAATCCTAGTCAAATCCTACCAAATTTTGTGGGATTGACAATCAAACCCTTCCCAATTGTTTAAGCCCTGTCTCGAGTTCAATCATGGCCAGTAATGTCACTGGCAAGCCCAAGTTTCTCAAGCTCCAAAACTGACATAGTAGCAAGTCAAAACTTGCTTAAAGTGGTTCAATGTGGAGAGGAATCATCTCTATAAAATGCTCTCAACCCTACAGGTCTAGGGCGTATGAAATTGGGTCGGAGACCCCATCCTCCTCTTCTTCTTCTTTGATGCCGATGAACACCTTGGAGCTCTACTACCATACTCATTCGCCGCTCCATTCATATAATTAATAGAGGGCTTTTCATCCCCGTCGTCCATCGAAGCTTCATGCAAAGCTTCGAGCTTGTTGAACATGATTTTTACGCTAAGAGATTTGAGTTTGAAAACTCATCGTTGTGGTCACATAAAAATCTGTCAAACAGATAATTTAACCGAAACTCTGGTGAGTCCTGAGTAAAACACGGGGAGGGGAACGTTTGACGAAAAATCGCATTGGATTTATTGTCACGAAAGAAGAGTAGCTGGTTGAAATTAATCTACTAGCTATTCTACGTAAGAATAATTAATAGAAGAGTGAGAAAGAATAATACAAATAAAGAGAAAATAGGGAGAAAATGAATAAGAATTTTATAACAATAAGTGCATGTCCATTACAACTACTTGCTACATTAGAAAGCTGGAAAATCTACACTAGAAAGTGATAAAAAGAGAGGGATGAGAAAATCCTCCTCGATGGCTGCTTGGAGGATGAGCCGTGTTGATGGAGCACCCTGATGAGGGTGGTGAGATGCTGGATGGAGGACAAACCTGGAGGATGGAGGATAGAGTAAGGCAACGTCGTGGCAGGATCTACTTCCCAAACGGCGGTGAGAGGACAACTGCAGGATGCTCCATGAAGGGGGTGAGAAGATGGAAAAATTATCTTTATAACTCTAATTGAGCATCCCGGGTATGAGACCAACTCATAGAGCTTGGGAGGGGGTGAGAGAAGAGAGACAGGGATGAAGAATGAGGTGGTAGGGGTGGCCTTTTATGGTTGTAGGAATGGGGGCATAGAGGTCTTTTTACAAAGCTTAGAAAATAAATGCTGGGGTCTTTAGTGACAAATTTAAACGTCACTAAAGGTGAATGTTGGTGAAGGGTGTTCCTCTTCTCCTTCAATCGTTAAGCACGCATCCCACGTTCAGATCATCTTAACTGTTTGATCAAGAGATCGGACGGCCTAAAAGCTTCGAGTGCCTCTTCTTCATACGCATAGTGCCAACGTCAGATTAAGCATGCGATGGAGCATCATCGCGTGCGTGGGCGCGCTCACTCATCCGCGTAGCCACGCAGCCGCATCCTCTGCCACTCGATCTCAATCGTGCAACCGTATTTCACCATGCACTCCTCTTCGCAGATTTAATCCGCTCGCGCTGATTAGAGCGTGTGTCGCTGCCTTGGTAGTGCCTTGCATGACCGTTGCGCTATAGCCGTGGATCATCACATTTTGTTTTAAGGGTTGAGCGCTCGCAACCGTTGGATGGTGATCCAATGGTCGAGAGTGCTCGGACCCTTTTCTTCAGTGGAGATGATGTGCGACTTGAGAGTGAATCTCAGCTATTGGATTGATGATCCAACGGCTGAGATGCGTTGATCATAGGATGAAGAAGAGCTACGATGATTGTGGGCGTCTTGGATGGCGCCATGTGGTGCCATCTGAGCCGTTCATCTTCTATTGTTCATAAGTGGTGCCACAGATGTCGGATTAGATCAATTTTCGCGACGTTGGGCTGCGATCCTCGATCCGAACCCATCCATGTGGTTCGATTTGTTATCTAAGGTATGGATTTTACACCACCTTACCCCTTGACCTCTGATCTACCTCGGATAGCATCTAATGCTACGAAGGTCTGATTGGGGCGATCTCGGAGGCATTGGACTTTAATCGTTGCCCTGATCAAATCCGTACGATTAGATCTTCAATCCGAGGACCTAATAAATATCACCCTATCCCCTAGCCACAAAAATGGAAAATTAATTTATAATTTGTACAAATTAATTTAAATGCAAAATGATGTATGCTATGCAATAGTTATAATGCCGAATGCTTCTATGACACTAGAAACATGAATAAATTGACATTTTAAGTCAATTAGATGTATGCACATCACACCCCCATGCCTTTCTTTTTCTAGTCCCTAGCAAAACTATATGTTATTTATAAAAAGAATTAGGATCAAACTACTTGGGCAATAGTTATTTTTCAACACTGGAAAATTTCTACTAAGACCTGAATTACAGAGACACAATAGCACCCGGGTGTCTGCCAAAATGCAGATCACCCAAGCCCTCGCCTTATTCAAAAGCAAAAACATCTGTTTCTTTTTCTTCTTTTGTAATTTTTTTTTAGATTTTTGTGTTTAGAGTTTCAGGGCTGCTTTCTACGGCTACCCAACCAACCCAAGACTAACTCTAAGTGCTAAGCATATTTTTATGTGAAGTGATAGACTCACTGATTGGTAATCAGAATGGACTTCAAGTTTCTACACCCTAGGTAACCTTGAAAAGAAGTTTTGCCTAAAGGTGTATCTATCCAATCAGTATCTTTCTTCCTACTTTTTATTTTTATGAGGTTAACATAAGGGCAAACCTAGTGTATATCTCCCAGCTTATTCTATTTCCTAGCTTCTTCCTAAGTGTTTAGGAATTATACGTGCATTTCATAAGCTAGGTTCTGGACAACTGACCAATGGGCTATTACCCATAGCAACTTGCTAGCCATACTCGTGGGGTGAAGTGTGGCTTATTTCTTTTTTCTTCTTTTCTATTTCCTTTTCTTTTCTTTTAAGTAGGTGGCTTCCCGGATCTAAGATTTACCTAAAGGTAGCAGAAACTGAATGGTCGTGTGGCTAACTCTGGACAACCGACCAATGAGCTGTTACCACCGACAAGTTGTGATTGGTTGGACCGGATAGGTTGTTAATATGATGATTTTATCGTTGAAATGTGTATAGTGGTTAACCTAATTCGAACCTAACCATCTCTTTACAAAAATTTTTAACTTAACTTACTTGATTTTATCTTGTCACTTTTAGGCCAAGGGTCGAACTCAGGGAAGTGGGGTACAAGTCGAGTTTCTACGCTTTTCTTACAACGAGTCTCTTCCGTTCGTTTATTGTGTTTTTGGTGTTTTTCTCATTTATATATTTTTTCTGGTAATCTTTGTTCTTGAGGTACACCCTCAAAATTGTGTTCTTGGCTTTGAGCCAAAACAGAGTTTCAAAACGAATCTTGCTATTCGTAAGATGGGTACCCGTAAATCAAAGATTATCTTTTCTCTTTTATATATATATTTTTATCTTTTTACTAATAGAAAAGCAAAACAGAAATAGAGTAAATACAGTATATATATATATGTAAATATTATGTATATAAAGGGGTTGGGGTGGAGGCGACAATGGAGTGTAGCATGATGTCAAGTCGGTCGTCGTCTAGAGAAACGCAACCAACACGACTAGGTGCCGTGTGGAATGTGGGATGGATGGTGGAAGACGTATGTGTCCACGCTTTTTTTGTACGTGTGTATCGGGGAATATCAGCAACTGGTGTAGATATTCCCGCGATACAGCGTATGATAAATAATGTGAAAATATGTATATATATGTATATAAGTAAATATATCTATGTATATATTTATAGTTATACGTGTATAGGTATATATATATATATATATAGATATATATATATATATATATATATATATATATGAATATATATATATATGTATATATAATACTATATAGATGTATATATATGTATAATAATAATATATGTATATGGATATATGTATCTAGATATGTAGATATATGTACATCGTTATATATATATATATATATAAGTATATATATATATGTATGTATACTATTACATAAGTATATAGATACTACTATGTATATAAATATAAGTATATATATATATATATGTATATATATGTTACTATATATAAGTGTATGTATAGTATAGGTGTGTGTGTGTGTGCGTAAGTGTAAGTGTTGGTGTGTGTGGGCGTCGGTGAAAAGTGCTGTGAGTGAGTGAAAAAGAGAGAGAGAAAGAGAGAGAGAGAGCGAGAGCGGGCAGGAGAGATCGGGAGAGAGGATGCAGGAGAGAGCGGGACGCAGCCGCAACTCCTGGAGTGACGATAAGTCGTCTGCAGATGGCGGCCGTCGTCTGGAGGTCGCGGGCGCACGGGCGCGTACTCGCGCAGAGGAGATGAAGAGTCTGCGTCGACCAGCTGCGAGCACGGAGGCTCACGACAGTGCGCGCGGGGCTCTGTGGGTGCTGGCAGGGAGGCGGGAAGAGGGCCTGGCCGGCTGCGACAGTGCGCGCAACGGCCAGTTGCGGGCGCGAGGGCGGGCGACAGAGTGGACAAACGGAGGCGGGGAGGCTTGCAGGCGCGCGCGGAGGTGCTGGGGTGCCTGCAGTTGCTCGCGGAGGCTACGGGGGCCGCTGCTGCCGCCGCTTAACTGCTGCTGCTGCTTCAAGCTTCAGACCTTGAAGCGGCAGCAATGGCGAGAAGTGCGGGAATGGAAAGAAAACGAAAACAGAGACCCACCACGCCCACCGGCTCTTTGAAGAGCTGGGCGGTGGTGGTCTCACTGTGGTGGTGTGCACCACAGTGAGCTCCTGCCCGCCGGGTTTCTCCTCGGAGGAGGACCGGCGTATGGAGGGGAGAGGGAGGAGAGGAAGGTGGTGGCCTGCTGGTGGTGTTTCTTTCTTGCAGATGGAGCCGTGGCTTTTTATAGGAGAAGAAGGCATGGCCTTGCATACGGCTGTAGGAAATGGCAGGGAATGGCAAGTGCAGGGAGAGGGCGTGGGAAGTTGCAGCAGCCGCAGGGAATGGGTTTGGTAGCTGCCGCAGCATGGCGTGAGGAAGAAATTGCAGCTGCGGGAAACAAAAAATCAAGTGGGAAAAATAAAAGATGAGGATTTTGCAAGGAGGCACTTAAGGAAAAACGTAATTTGCTAGGCCTTTTATTTCATTCTGTTCTCTTCTCAATTAAATGCATGAATGCATGTATTTCTACAAATGCAACTATGGAATCCTAATATGCATAGGTAATGCTAGGAAATAGCATAAGAAGGCATTATTGCAGGCATATTTTAAGGTGCAATCAACTTGCCAGCCATACCACCCTAAAAGGTTCATTAACTACTCAATTTCATTTAAAATCACCAAAAAGTGAGTCAGTGCAAAGAGTGTGTAGATGCTTAGGCTTAAAGTCCCCTCAAATTAGAGGGAGGATTGATAAGTTGTGTACTTATCACCCCAACTTATTTAACAAATTTGAAATAAATTTTCAAATAGCAATTACTCGAGAAACAAGTCCACATTTTAGTAGATACCCAAACTGATTGAACCCAAAGACCTGAAGAATCTCAGTGTTCAGGTCCTAACGTGTTATTTCCTATAGTTGACAAATTTCTAAAGCCCAAGTTCTCTTTTCTTAATTCAAATTTTTTTTCAAAAATAAAGAAAAAATAAAAATAATCTATTGAGCTAATAAGATGATTCAGATAATGATATCCACCCCCCTATGCCTATTTAATGCAATGTCCTCATTGTATTAAATGACATGAAAAAGAGCAAAGTAGTGAAGAAAGCACCTGAATTTCATGATTACTTGGTTAGCTCCGAGATAAAAACAGACTGTATACATGCTGAATTTAGTGCCTTTAGTTAGGCACACTATACAAATAAAGAAGACATAAAGAATTCATAGGTGCAGGTCAAAATCAAAAGAATCAGATTCATCTCAGGACCTGCCAATAGGTGTCCACAAATGTGGACTAGATTGTGGTGTAGACCCATGCCTCAAGGTCGAGTGTATCTAAGGTTCTGAATAAAAATTACCCAAAACCTAAGATCAGAATGCAAGCGGGGTCGGGTTTGCGATTTGTGAGGAAGCAACCCAAGTCCAAAAAGTCAGACAATAGGAAAATCTAAATTAATGGGCTCGTTTGTCTAGTTAACAATTTGCTCAAAAAGATAATCCAGTAATCAACACTTAGGTTGCACATCCTCAGAGTCACAAATATCATAAGGGTCCTGGTAAAAGGTTGGTGGTTTCAAACATAAAGGAACCCTTAAATCCAAATGTCTATCTCTCCCAGAATTAGCTTCCCAAATTGTTATCTCCTAATTCCTATCCTCCAAAATAAGTGTTTCTAGGACTCTAAAGTGTTAACATCTCTATATAAAATATCCAAGTTCAAAATTTCTGGCTGAATCAGAATTGACTTGGGTCTAATGATCTTAAAAATAGAATCATTATTATGCTCAACGGGGTGTGTGTGAGGAATGGGCTATAAATTAAATCCTTTATGAAATCAGGATTTGAATCCACTATGCTAGCCCCAATAAAATCAATTTCCTCGGTTATTGGGCCATCAAATGATTTATTATACTCCGTGAGCCAGTTTGTCTCACTAAAATTATCTTCCTCAAATTCAAGTGAGACTTCACACAACGATTCTTCACCTTTAGAATCAAAGAATTCTAGATCTGCATTTCTATATGTCTCAAAATCATCAATCATTTCCTGATGCATGGAGACATACTTTTCTTCGTACCCTATCTTAGGGATCTCGTGTGAAGTAATCAATTCATCCTCAATTGGTTGCTTTAGACCAACCTGGTCATCCTTGGTCTCATAAAACGTGTCCTCCCCAATAGGTGCTTGAGCAGATTCTGACATTGGCTCTCCTAAAGGGTGTTCATCCTGGGAATCATCCGTTCATCCTGGGAATCATCCCAAGATTAAATTAAAGCAACCACAAATTTCATCGTCAATTTTGACAACTTCCCAAGTAAAAACTCTCCTGGGTCCTTATCCTTAACATCTTGGAGCTAATCCAACAAATACTTGTTAAGATCGTTAATCATTTTAATCAAAGGCTCCAATTCTTTAGTGCAAGGTGTTGGCTGAGCTTCTAAAGATTGAATGGTATTCCTTAAGTTAGCCAACACCCTATCTTGGACCTGGTTCACCTGAACCAAATGGTTTGATTTAGGGTTGGGTGGGTTTGGGTTTAGTCCGGGGAAGTCAAGATATTGAGGTTCTTGGTCCCCTCCCTGATAATAGGTCATTTCGGAATGTTCAAAGAGGGGCGGTGACCTATATGCAATGTAATCTGGGGGAGGGTAAGAGTTGTAATCAGAATATCATTCTTGATTGTAGATCGGGTTAAATTGATCATCAAAGGGTGGAGATCTATAATCATTATAGTTTAGAGAAGAATAGAAATCACAATTATGATGTCTAGGGTTAGACCCTGAACACGGAGGTTCAGAATTGCATCCCCAATCGGGATTATCCCAACTAGTAGATGGGTGAGAATAAGTTTGGTTAGGATAGTAATCATCTTGGGAATAAGTAGTGGTAGGAGGGTAGGAATGGAAATGCAAGTAGGATGTGGAAGGATCCATGGTAAAGCGAGAGGAAGAAAGGTGCCCTATAGTACAAACAATCAAACCTATCCTTAAGTGAGATAGCCTAAAGATCCACAAACTCTCAGAACCAGACTTCTTTCTAGTCAATCCAACCAGTTAGAGGGAGGGGTTGGGGAGAAGATTCTTCCCTTCACTTTCACCTCAGGTTCCTTTGATACCCTCCAACTGCGGTCGTTTGACTCAGCTCCCCTAGCTTGACATTAGATTGAATAGTAGAAGTGGATTAATAAAAAATAATCTCGATCTAGGCCCCAAAGAGTGAGTCAAATCCTTAAGGCCAACGTCTACTCAATTTTAATTAGGCTTAGCTTTGAATGTGCTTTGGAATGTGATGGATCCTTTATCTGGGTTGTGCCCTTAATGATTAGTTTCAATGTGTGTCCATGCACAACCAATGGTTTTCAAACAAGGTTAATAGATGGTTTTTCTTTTAGTGTTCAATCTTGTTTAGTAGATTTTAGGGTTCAACTTTTGGTGTATTCAATCAAGTTTAGTTGACACACTAAGTTTTGAAAGTATAGGTGAAGATGTTTTCCTTTGAAATTAAAATAAGATGGAGTGCCTAGTACTGACCCTAAATGTTAATTCTAATGAGCAAGCTACTTGATGAGTCATTTTTATATGAAGTGGTGCAGCCTAAACAACTCAAGCAATTGGCCTGATGCACCATTGAATTAGGCACACAAGTGGTTACCTAATCTGATTTCTACTTAATTGTGTGTTGATGGGTGTACTGGTTCCAAAGATCGGGTTACTAGTTGAGTATGAAAAATCAAAAGAGGTTGTGTACCTCTATGGGATTTCTTTTTAGATTTTTTTTTATATATGGAGGTTGAGGTGAGTGGAGGTGCAACCAAACAGACAAACTAAGCCTAGGGTTTATGAGAGCTCCTAGGTTAATTAGGGTTTATGTTACTGGGTGATGGAATGAAAACTAGTAGGTGGGATGTGGGGTATACTTACAGACCCTTCAACAGCATTTTACTCCAATCTTACAGCTTTGGCTTGCCTCAAAAGAGTACTTGCAATCATAGTAAGAAAAGAGAAAAGTGAGGTAAATGATTAGTAAGGTGGAAAACGCAGGAAATCAAAGAGCATTGCCTCCCTAGAATGGCGCCAAAATGTTGAATGCGATTTCTATGCTAAGAGATTTGAGTTTGAAAACTCATCATTGTAGTTGCGTAAAAATTCGTCAAACAGATAATTTAACTGAAACTCTGGTGAGTCCCGAGTCAAACACGGAGAGGCAAACGTCTGATAAAAATCGCATTGGATTTATTGTCACGAAAGAAGAGTAGTTGGTTGAAATTAATCTACTAGCTATTCTACTTAAAGAAAAATTAATAGAAGAGAGAAAGAATAATACAAATAAAGAGAAAATAGGGAGAGAATAAATAAGAATTTTGTAACAATAGGTGCATGTTTATTACAACTACTTTCTACATTAGAAAGCTGGAAAATCTACACTAGAGAGCGATAAAAAGAGAGGGATGAGAAAATCCTCCACGACGGCTGCATGGAGGACGAGCCGCGTTGACGGAGCGCTCGGACGAGGGTGGTGAGATGTTGGACGAAGGAGGACGAAGCTGGAGGATGGAGCAGGGCGACGTCGTGGTGAGAGGACAACCGTAGGATGCTCCATGAAGGGGGTGAAAATATGGAAAAATTATCTTTATAACTCTAATGGAGCATCCCGGGTATGTGACCAACTCATAGAGCTTTGGAAGGGGTGAGAGAAGAGAGAAAGGGATGAAGAATGAGGTGGTAGGGGTGGCCTTTTATAGTTTTAAGAAGATGTCCACGTTCAGATCATCTTAGCCATCCGATCTAGGGATCAGATGGCCTAAAAGCTTTGAGCGCCTCTTCTTCTTTATGAGCATAGTGTCTGCGTCAGATTAGGCATGCGATGGAGCGTCATTGTGTGTGTGGGCACGCTCACTCATTTGGGTGCCCATGTAGCTGCATCCTCTGCCACTCGTTCTCAATCGTGCGGTGGTATTTCGCCGTGCCTGCCTCTTCGCGGATTTAATCCGTTCGCGTAGATTCGAGCGTACGTTTCTGCCTTGGTAGCACCTCGCGTGATCGTTGCGTTGCAGTCATAGATCATCGTGATTTTGTTTTAAGGGTCGAGCATTTGCAACCATTGGATGGCGATCCAACGGTCGAGACTGCTCAAGCCCTTTTCTTCAGTGGAGATGATGTGCAGCTAGACAGTGAATCTCAGCTGTTGGATCGATGATCCAACGGTTGAGATGTGTTGATCATTGGATGAAGAAGAGCTGCAGCGACTGTGGGTAGCTTGGATGGTGCCACATGGTGCCATTTGAGCCATCCATCTTCTATTGTTCATAGGTGGTGCCACAGATGTTGGACTGGATCAATTTTCATGCCATTGGGCTGCGATCATCGATTCGAACCCATCCATACGGTTGGATTTGTCATCTAAGGCACAGATTTTACACAACCTTGCCCCTTGACCTCTGATCTTCCCTAGATTGCATCTGATGCTACGAAGGTCCAATCGGGGCGATGTCGGAGGTGTTGAACTCTACTCGTTGCCTTGATTAGATCCGTATAGTTGGATCTTCAATCCGATGCCCCAATAAATATCGCCCTGTCCCCTAGCCACAAAAAGGGAAAATTAACCTATAATTTGTACAAACTAATCTAAATGCAAAATGATGCATGTTATGCAATATTTATAATGCTGAATGCTTTTATGACACTAAAAACATGCGTAAATAGGCATTTTAGGTCAATTAGATGTGTGCACATCAGAGCTCTACCTCACCATCGATCGCTCCAACCACCTCTTCCCTTCTTCACCTATCAATCGGCCAAAGCTACGTGTTTTTCTTGTCCCTTTCATTCAATTAGCTTGGGGTTTTAGCTTTACGTACTTAGTTTTAGCTTTAGGTTTACTTAATTTGACCTTCCACTATCTTCTTCACTCTCTCCCCCTTCCACAATTAACAACCAAAGGAGCTTCTTCTACAGCTCTCTCCAACCACCCTTAACCTCAATAAATTGAGGGCATTGCTCTGGCCACTCTCGTCGGAGCTTCCTACATGTCTAATTGGGGCTAAGCACCCATATTTTTGTATATAGGTGCTCGTCATCACTGGTTGTCTTCCATGGCTTCCTCCTCCCATCTTCGGCACACAATCAACTAAGGAATCAAGCTCACTTCACGCGGAACATGTCGAAGAAGACTTCTAGGCTGTTGGATTGGAAATCCAATGAATGTTAGTGCCCAATTGGGAAACACCTCTCACGAGCTAAAGAACGAAGAAGAGGCAGGATGTTTAGCGCCATATTGTGAGAAGAAGACTTTGATTCCATGCACATAAGGCAAAGCGCGTGTAAGCTCTTCATCCAAGTTTAAGGGGTTGGGTCCCCATTACACGTGCACACCTCGCCTGCCACCCATGCTAGGTGGGCTTGGTCTTGGGTCTGGATCTGATTAAAAAAGAAAGAGAGAAAGGAAGGCTATTAGGTTGAGAAAAAGTAAGGGGGCTTTTGCTCTAAATTGAATTAGGCCTTAGCCTAATTTGTGAAGGCATTGAGTTCTGAAAGTTAAGCCGTTTGCAGCCCTTGAGAGACACCTGAATTGAGTAAGATTTGGTTAAGTGTAGTGTTTAAGGAGATTTGAAGAATTGGTTAAGTGTTGAAAGAAGGGGACTTGAGACGTCTGATACTTGAGATTTGAGTTGAGAGCCTAAGCATTTAAGTATCAAATTGGTGGTTTCAACCACCATTATTTTTGTTCTCTCTCTCTCTATTATTTTTTGTCTCTGATATACAATTTTACTATTCATTGAATGTATTGAGTTTTGAAAGATTGCATATTATTCTTGTGATTTGATTATTGTGCTTATCTTCATATATCATTTGATTAGTGATTGATTTGCAATTATTTGCTCCCTGCAAACGACTTTGAAACTCACATTTTTTGAGCTTTATAAATTTAAATGTCGATTCGATTTTCATTACTATACTACTATGTGATTCTCTAAAACAACAATAGATACTGCACATCACTTCATCAAGTCATGACTCCTTCAAATCAATTTAGAAATTGATTTACACAATATATGCTAAATCAAACATCTAATGCTAATACTAGACATCTTATGTTTTGAAATCAGACATCTGACAACATTATCAGATGTCCAATTACTGATTTCAAGTAATACTGATTTTTAGTCATCAGTTGTCTAGTCCTTATTCACAACAACTTGATTTTGAAATTGAAATCAATAATATGTTGCTCGTCAGACATATGGAAGGTTGTCCAGACATCCAATTTTTACCTAACCCAGATGTCTGACCGGGTTGATCAGACGACAACCTAGGTTTGAATCTTGATCTCAGTAGACCTGGATGTAGAGACTTGACATCTGACCAATGCGCCAGCCATCTGATATTCAATGTTGGACATCTGATCAAAAAATATGACGACAACCAGGAATTTGGATAGAACATTGAAAAGTCTTGGACTTCATGTTGAGTGAAAAATTCATGTAAGAAAGTAGGTTAGCGTTTTAGGAAAGACAAACCTGTTTCATCGTACTTGCAAAATTTTGCTACCAAATAAATTTACCGAGACTCGATGTGTCCCAAGTCAAACATGGCGAGGCTACATTTGATTAAAATCACATTTGATTATTTATTTTTGGTATTTTTCGCTCTTGTAATTTGTTTGGTATTTTAAATAAGCAACAGGAGATCAAGTTGAGTTTTATCTAAGCTAACTACTCTAATCTACTCAACAAATAAGTAAAGTGACAAAGAGAGAAAGTGAGAGAGGAAGAGAGAGAGATAAAATTTAACTCTAAATAAATGCTTCTCAACTGTCTAATACAGAAAATAATGTGAGAAACTAAATCTACACTAGAAAGTGAATAAAAAGAGAGGAGAGAGAAAATGCCCCTTGATGGCTGCTTGGGGGACGACTCACATAGATGACGCTCGGATGAAGGAGGATGGAGGTAGAGGAAGGAGGACGAAGCTGAAAGAAGAGGAGATGAGGTATGGCAATGCCGTAGTGTGATCTGCTTCCTAGAATGGTGGTGAGAGCATGGCCTGCGAGAGCTCCACAAAGGGGGGGTGAGAAGTAGGAAAAATTATTTTTGTTTCTCTAGTGGAGCATTCTAGGGCTCAGGACACACTCAAGAGGGGCTCTTGAGCTCTAGAGAGGGAGAGAATAGTGTAGGAAGGGATGGTTTGCAAATGGAGGGTGCAGGGGGTATTTATAGGTGAATGGGAGTCTATGGCAAATCATTTGCCGCACCAAGGCTTAAATGCTCACGTGTGGGGTACGTTATGTGCCCGTTGCATAACACAGCGAGGCTGAATGGCAGCCGTTGGATCTGCATTTGATGAGTAAGGAGGCACCCCATGTGCGCTTCACAAATCACACGTCAAACACGTACGATCATGCATCAAGCGATCTTACCATCCGTGCGGCCACGTGGAGGTGCCTTATTTGCGTGATAGCACTCTCATGGCTCATATCGTGCAAGCACACACCTGTTGAATGCTTGAGGAGTGATAAGCGTCAACATGGAGTGATCGTGGCCACCCACGGTCGATCAGATGACTGAATTTACAATCAACTAGTGCTTGAGAAGTTGCGCAGAGGGGAATCGAACTTGCGTTCTTTGCTTGAGTTAGCATCACCTCCACCACTGTGCTAAGGTCGTGGGAGCGCAATCTCAACCGTTGGATATTGATCCAATGATCGAGATTTGATGTGCGCTTCTCCTTTAGATTTGTGAGGTGGGCACGAGTTCATCTCAGCCGTTGGATTCGAATCCAACGGCTGAGATCGATGAGGCGTGGCTAGGGAGAGGATTGTGGGTGATGTGGCAGGTTTAGGGTCATTGAATGGCAATCCAACAACCCAGATTGTGTGGTGGAATGCCTTTAGAGGTTGGCTGGGCGGTGTTGGGTGGGGTGATGGTGCCACATTGTGCCGTCATGGTCGTCCATCTTCTTTCCTTTGTAACAAATGCTACAGAGCTCCCATCAAGGCAATTTTCATGTCAATGGACTACGATCGTCACTCTAAGTCCATTCGTATGGTCGGATTTGTCATTTGAAGCTCCAATTTGCATCACCCTATGCCCTAGTCATTGATCTTCTTTAGCTTGTGGAGGATGCTATGGATTTCCGATCGGGGTGATTTTAGAGGCATTGAACTTCGATCGTTGCCTGATCACATCCGTATGATTAGATTTTCCATCTAAGGTCCTAAAATGTGTCGCCCTATCCCCTGGTCACAAAAATAGGTAAATTAATATACAGTTTATACAAATTGTGCTACATGCATACTGATAGCCATTCTGCACTATTTACAATGCTAGATGCATCTAACTAACCTAGGAACATGCATAAATAGGCATTTATCCTAAATAAATGTGTATTTATCGCTTCACTTCCAAGCATCTGACTGTACCTCCAGACGTTTGATAACAACAATAAGTAATCTTTGTCATTCTTGATTTGGGGTAGGTTTTATGTAAATAACCCTAACTTTAAGGGGCCTTCTATACACTCTTTGGGACCACTTAAATCCCTAAGTCCCAAGCCCCCAAAACCCCCAAATCCAAACGTCCAAGCCTAATGAGGAACTCATCATGGCTCCTAATTCACACAAATTAGCTAGTTTTCCTAGTTAAATCACTAGTAAATATCAAGTAAACAAGGTTAATTATACATTAAGTTAATAATACATAAGGACCTTAATTGTAAGTTAAAATAGCTTAATTATGATATATAAGTATGTAATTAATGATAGGACTTCAATACAATCATTTAGCCATGTATAATTAATTATAACTATGCTTATATTATTTATAATACCTAAGTTATTAATTAAGATTTTAATGATAAGCACTTAATTAAACATGGCTAAAAAGGATAAAAATGTAATTTCATGTCATAAATATATTGTTTATCATATTTATAATAATATATAAAAGTTTGAAAAAGAAATAAATTAAATTACTTAATAAATATGATTGTTTGCATTTTAGTCCCTAAGTTTCATGTCAATTAAGTCCTTTTATTATTTATAAGTCCTTCTATATTCACAAATAGCTCCTTAGAGCCTTTCTTCTTCATTCCTCTTCTTCTCCATCAATGGCTAATGAACGTCGATGTTTGTATCCTTCGATAACCAATGTATTGAAGTCCGATCCTCTTTTCCTTGGCCACGAAGCTCTACCTCAACTTCCTCTGCTTGTCCTATGGTCTAGATGGATCTCTAATCCTACTTCTCACAAGAGAATAAGCTCACTGACGTCGAAGATGACGACGGCCATTACCTTGAATCTAAACCTTCTTCCAGCCAGATACTTCCCCCGTAAGCTCCGCCATTGCCTATAAATAGGTCTCCGATCCTCTAATCTCAGTTAGCAACCCCCTTCCCTCTCCTACACCAAGGTTGCTCGTTAGGCTATTCCTTCTAGCTCTGACATCTCCTCCCTCCTTTCTCAGGCATTTTCAACCAAGGAATGTTGCCTCTCTCAACTCCTTTCCTCTCCTTCGCCCAGCCAAAGGCGTTGGAGTGCACCACAGCTTTCTCTCCTCCCGGTTCGCTCGGTCGGAGCTTCCTTCCTTCCCAGTCTGATTTCGTCCTATTCTCGCCCTGCCAATGGCGAGATCCCTTACCATTCATCAAGTAAGTAGCTTGAAACTTTAGCCATAGCTTCTAAGTTAGTTTTAGGCAAGTAACTGTAGAAGTAGGCTTAAGATAGATCCAAGCTTCTCACCTCCTTCTCCAACTCCGACAAACCAAATCCAGTCTCATCGTACTTCGATTCACCTATTTCACATCACGATCACCTTTTCTATCCTTCCATGATGTCATTCCACTTCCTTATTCGCCTAATTAATCATCTATTCACTTAGTTCACAGTCACCTTCACCTAAGAGCTTCATTGTCCATGGCGAAGCCTCAGAATTGATCTTACACTCAATTAGGGATCTTCATCACTCTTTTACACCATCAGGGCCCCATTGCACTCTTCAATTTTACCTAACATCACCTACACACAAAATGCCTAATCTTCCACTCAACCTTCAACATCTGCTATCCATGCCATAGGTTGGAGGAGGTCCTTCACCTAAATTAGCTACATGTACGCCTTCGCAATCTGCTGCTGATCAATTCCCCTCACTCAATTGAGTGAGACGTTGAATTCAGAGGTTCATCTAACTTAGGATGTCAATTTTGATGATTTTGAGTTCCAATCTGCTATCAGTGATTTATTATGGAAATTAATGTGTTTTTGATGATCTTGAGATCATCAAGAGTCTTTTGATATATTTCTTGATGATTTTTATGGATATTTTTAATCTATTGATTAAATTTGACCATCATCGAAGCTCTGGTGAGCTCCGATGATGTCATTTATGAGATACAGATCTCAAATCCCTAAAAGAAACTCCAAATCATTCTCTCACTCTTTTGAACAATTTCCACTCTTATATTTTGTATTTCAATGACTGTATCCATCAGTTAATCATTACCTTCCGTAGCACTGATAGAGCTAAGGAAGCACCTCTAGCAAATCCCAGACCTTGGTAATAGGTCTTGAAGCTTTACTAGGATTGACTGAGTCTAGAACAAGCTTTAGAAAGGTTGTTAAACCTATTGTCTATTCTAATGAACTAACCATGTTTTGAGTTTAGGCAAAAAGCCTGGAGCTTGGACCTTCAAGTATCAAAAGTTGATCTTTGAAGTTGATACAAGTTCCTGATAACTTGTAGAGTCAATTTGGATTGATAATAAATCATAAGCCACTTTAGAGTACAAAGTCAACATTTGAGCTTGAATGGTGAACCTGAGGAAGCTCTTGACGTTTTAGGCTTCAGAATTAGTTTCTAAGGGTTGATTTGAATTCCTTAGGTAGATACGAGTTTATTAGGATAGATTTGAGTGAGTTTTAATCTTGTTTTCAGACTAAATCGATTCCCAGCTGATGAGTTGATTTTCGCTTAACAAAATGATAGTTAAAATGATTTGTCGTATTTTTAAGTGGTGGAAAATCAACTAATCAAAATAATTAAAATAAACCACTCACAGGAGAGCAGGTCGTATCCATGGTATCTTAATTAATTTCACATAAAATCATGCCCAATAAAAATAGATTGCAAGATAATTAAATGCTAGTGTCATGCTCTAAGCCATCCAATCATCACATACATCTTAAGAATAAGAGGAAGTTAAGGGGCATGCATGCAATGAGTGTTGAATAAATTAATGTCAAAAATATTTCAATAGTGATCTTCAAACCAAAAATTCTCACCCAACTAATACCCCCCTTCCTGTAGCAAAATAGGGGAGGGTATCCTCTTGGCCGTGCACCTACGTGGAGGGATCTCTAGAGGCGAGAGTCGTCGGAGGAGTAGGGATGGCGGAGAGGGACTCTTCGGTGGTGGAACGGTGGCGTGTGGTGGTTGGAGATGCTGCCGGCGATGAGGAAGGCCGATGGCGGTAGCAGCAGCTCCCGATGCATGCACGCTATCATGGGCGGTTGTGAGGGCGTGGCTACCCTCATAGGGTCGAGGTGAGGTGGATAGTGTTGACAGAATGGAGTTTCGTCGTTGGACAAGGCAGCTGCACGGAGGAAGGTGGCGTCGGTGATGGGTTCTTTTCAGGGAAGAAGATGAATAGTGCTTGAGCGAAGAGTCATGAGGAGGGTGGCGTGTGGGAGCGGTTCAGACCGTGCGTGGGAGGTCGACAAGGGGAGGGGGGCACTACTAGCCGTGGCCATTGCATGCAAAGATGCGCGTGAGGCCGGTGGTGGGCGCAGTGACTGCTGAGGCAGTGAGGAGGTGCGTGTGAAGGTGTTGTGCGGAGATGCGTGGCGCGCGCGGGGTGGTCGGGTAGGCAGTGAAGGAGGTAGCGGCTGATGGATTAGTGGGGAAATGAAGAGGGGCTTCAGACGTTCGGGAAACTTCCCATACATCTTAACCAGTGGAGGAGATGAAGGTGCAGGGTGCGACTGCTTGTCGTGCGTGGATGGAAATGGCTGCAGTGGTGTACAGGGGAAGAATGGTAGAAAGTCGTGCTTCAGTAGATGCACTCACGGTAGGTGAGCTTCAAGGAGCTTGTGCATGGTGGCGGCCAACTCCATCCTTTTGGTGCAGCGGTCTGTCACCCCGCTGGCCCATGGTATGACGGAGCTTGGCCGTGGAGGCCCATGGTGGTGGAATGCTACAGGGTGGTGAAATGGGATGATGGCCTCCCCCAGCATGGCAGCTGCTTCCTCTCCCTTATAGTCACAGCTGCCCCGACTAGATCCATCTCTCCCGCTCCTTGAATGTGAGTCTTAAGTGCAGGCAGCTGGTGAGAAGAAGGCGACGTATTACATGCAGAGAAGAGAGAATAAAAATGAATAATAAAAAGATTGATTTATTTATACACAAACCCTCACTAAAATGTTAATTCTAATATATGTATATAATGCAACCTGAAAACTAATGCATGCTAAATAATTTATATATGAATGTAATGCATACAAGTATATATATATAAACTAAATTATTTACATCTTAATACATCCTATGTATAAGTTAATATTACTCTAATGTCTAGACATTTAAGTAACTAATTAGCCCACAAATATGGGCTCATTACTTGCCTATTTGGGTTTGTTTTGAGCTATAATGGACTTCATAGTCTTTCTGGCGAAATTCCAAGACAATTTTGTCTTGATTCAAATTAGTTTGATCTTTTGAATAAGTTTAGATCCATTCCAGTGGTTATTAGCGATTTGTTAGGCTAATTGACCTACGCATTCGATTGTTCCGAGCTTCAACAAGGAGCTTTGAAGCTCAGTGAGTTTCTAAAGTCTTTCTGACCTGCAATCCTACTCTAATATGTGCAGAATGATTCCATGAACTAATTGCAAGTTTTAATTGTGCAAGAAAGAGAGAAACATTAGGTCAATTAGGGAATTTGTCTTTACTACTGCTGCAGTAGTGCATCAATCTCTCAGGCCATGTTTTGAGCTTGAATCAGAGGTTCACCTGTGATCCTCTAATCAAATTGAATGTAGCAATCGAAAGTAGAATCTAAGGGCTTTAGATCAGCCCTTAAGATCAATAATTCGATCTGTGAGTCAATTGGAATTAATTTATGAAGTTGGCATTAGAAGTGAGGCAATTACAGAAGGAATGAGGCTAAGATAGTCCCACATCGGAAGATGCAGAGCTCTTAAATATATAATGAATTGCCACATATACTGATCAGTCTATAACAACGCAAGCGTGTGTGTGCTACGTGCCCTCTTGCATGATATATTGACCATTAACCTAATTTGATAGTGCGTAGCCCTGCGGGGTGGCCTCTATGTGCCAGGTGGAAGGTTGTGATGGTGACATGTGGCCTAGTAGTGGTATCGATCCGATCCATCTGGGTCGTTGGTGCGAAGAATGAGTGATTTGTTAAAACTAGGGTTTAAGTCGTTGCTACACACAATTTCGCAATCGTTTTTAAAATTTTTAAAATCTAGATAGTGGGTATCTAGGGTCATCCAAGGAGGTGAAAATGCACTTTTAATAATCTTGCTTAACAAAGGTGAAATCAACTTTCTTTTTAGATTTTTAAATATAAGATTTTTTAGGTTTTTGAAATAATGGGAACTTAAAGAATTGGAAGTGGGAAATGAGAGTACATCTAACTTGCTAATGCTAACATTAATGTGACAAGGTAGTCTTCTCTCTAAACTCACCTTAAGCACGTGGAGGCCTAGGGTAATTAGAGAGAGAGTGGAAAGTGCTAGGAACAACAAAAAAGATGCAACACAAATGAAGAGAAGGCAACTTTAATTAAGGAGAAATTTGTTTTACAAAATGAAAGGTAGAGGAATGTTTCTACTTTAACAAATGAAAATAAATGAAAACAAAAATCCTCCTGTGATGATGTTGGTGAAGAAGAGAGAGAGGCTTCTTGCTCCAAGCTCAGCTGCTCCTAGGCTTGAAACGAAGTTCTCCTTCTCCTTCCTTGAATAGCTCCTCCAAAATGGTGTCCTCCTTAGCAAGCCCTAGGGGGCATGCCTTTGCTCCTCCAAAGGTGGGTGATCTCCACCCACAAATCTCCTCCTAGGGTGGCATGTACCACCCGCAAGACCTCCTCCTAAGGTCTTCCTTGCCTGGCTGCTCCTCTGGTTAGTGGTGGCACAAGAGAGAAGGGACAAGGGGAAGGCACCAAGGGGACAGAGTGCCCCCTTAATCTTCTTCTCTTGGCCAACTATAAGGTGGATTGAAGGTGGAAATTATGAAGCCAAAGGAGGGTCATTAATGGTGGTGGTAGGGGGTATATATAGGACTGGTGATGAGGGTGTAGGTGTAGGTGAGGTGTAGCGTTAGGATGGGCTTATGAGGGTGGTTAGATGATCCTAGGGCTAGGGTTATTTGGCACCAAGGGAGAAGGTGTGTAGGTGGTAGTTATGTTGGTGGAGAGGCACCATTAATGGCGCCAACCATAGGAGGGTTAAGGTGTTGGTGGTTGGGTTGGAGAATGGAAGGCTAGGATGAAGTTGTGAAGTGGATGGAGGGTGGATGTGTGGTTGTAAGTTGGCACCAACTTAGATGTTGGTTAGGTGGGTTTTTGGCCAACTATAAGAGGGTTAGGATGGGGTTTGTGGGTTATGGGTTGGAGGGCTAGGATTAGGTTTGGTGGGTAGTTAAAGGTGGTTATGGGAATCCTAGGGTGTAGGATGGTTGGTGACATTCTTAGGGATGCAAAGGGGGGTAGTTATGGGTGGAAGGGCACCTAAAAGGTGGCACCAAAATGAAGAGAAGCCTCCTTTTTGGCACCACCAAGGAGGGTTCTAGAAGGGGGGTTATGTGTAGGGTAGGGATGGCTTTGTAGGGTAGGTGTATGGCTAGGATGTGGGGGTTTTGGAGGGAAAAGTGGCACCAACTTTAAGGGTGGTTGTAGGTGGTTTTGTCACCACTTTTGTGGTGTCTCTTGGTGGGGGTAGTGGGTTGAAGGGTGGTGAAGGAGTTGGTGCCAAAATGGGTTTAGGACTAGGAGCTTAGGTGGACTAGGTTTAGGGCTATTTGGTGGAGCTTGTTAGGTGGTGAGGTGGAGTTAGGTTGTAGGTGGTGGAAGGCCAATGGGAGTTGAGATGTAGCTAAGCTATGCTAGCTAAGCTAGCTTAGCTAGTAGTTGAGTAGAGGAGGAGGTGGGATGGAGCTAGGATTTAGGGAAGAGGAGCTGAGGAAAGAATACTTGGAGTTGAACTGGAGCGAGTAGCTGCTAACGGGAGTTGCAGGGAGCTACTTCAGCTGGCTTAGCTTGCTAGTTCTTTGCTAGCTACTAAGCCAAGCTAAAGTAAGCTGGCTTCTGCTAAAATATGCTGAGGTGAGCTAGGTCTGATTTTCCCAGGGAGGATCTAACTAGCTGGAGTAGCTAAGGTAGCTAAGCTCAACTAAGTTGAGTTAAGTGGAGTCCTCGTGAGATGAACTTGAGCTGGCCTAAGTTGTATGAAGTCATGTTCAGTTGACTTGAGTTGAGTGGAGTTGGAAGTAGTTAGTCCTGAGCTGAGGTGAACTCTTGCCAACTTAGTTGAGCTAGCTAGAGCTCCCACTGAATTGATTGGAGCTAAGCTGAGCTAGGCTCAAATAAGTTGAGTAGGATTTGAGCTGACTTGAGCTAGGGTGAGCTAAGATGAGCTACTCTGAGCTACCATTCAGCTAAGATGAGCTCAATGGAGCTTAATGGAGCTAACCCTAACCCAAGTGAGCTTGTATCCAGCTATGATGAGCTGGAATTGGCTGAGTCCCAGTTGGAATGAGCTTCCTCTTCACCAGTTGCCTTCATGAGTGCTAGGGTTTTAGGGATCTGTCAATCTATTTGTCCCTAACACTCAAACAAACGTATTAAAAATATAATAAAAAATGCAATGTATGCCTAACCTAATTGATGCCTAAATGCAGCCCAAAATCCTATTTGCGAAGTTAAAAACCTAAGAGCTAGATCAGTTTTAGGTCATAAGAATGATGATAAACTGACATTTATCAGTCGTTGATCCTACGAATGGCTGCATTGATCCTAATCTCCTTTTTGTTGTGCTAAGCACTTGTGCTTGAGAATCTTAAGTACTTAAGTGTTGTGAAGGCTATTATTTGTGCGTGATTTGTAAAGGTTGTAAAACCTAAGTTCTTAATAAGAATATGCCTAAGTTTGTAATAATTGAATGTGACTAATTATTTTTTCAAAATAACATTTTCTTGTATAAATTCTTTTTAATTCAATGCATAAATCTTTCTTTTTGCTTATGGAATATTTCCATGCTTTTACTGATCATTTTTATGCAATTATTCATGTGGTTAAAGTATTGTAGTTAATTAAGTAGATTAATTAAGAGGTTAGTTAGGTATATAGTTAATTAATATAAGTTAAAATAGTACTAAGTTATACTGAGCATAGTAAGTTAATTTATAGTAAGTATGTATTCAAATTATTAATTAAGTGATTTATATAAGTAGTATCTATATAAGCTAAATATGTAGTAATTAACTAATTATGATAATTAAGATTAAGAATAACTTATCAATAAATGGTGAATCTTATGTTTAATTTAACCTCCTAGTAAATGACCTGGACTCAACCAATAAAAATATTTTCCAAATGTTAGGTTATCTTGCTCGTTATACTATAATTAACAATGATAAATTAACAAACCAAGGTAGCTTAAACATCACTTTGGCATAGTTGATTAAGTTAATAACCTTAATTAGCAGTGTTGAGCATATGTGTATCAAAGCCCCTCTACTTGTCGACCAAGAGAAGCCTTCGCTTAGCCTCAGCCCTTACCAGTTGTCCACCAGCCTCCCTCAATAGCTGATCGCCGCCGCTGCCGCTGTCCTCATGTTAGGGGGAGCTTGCTCTTTGTAGTATACTTCTTTTGCCACTCTATCTTTGCTGAGTTTCATCGATTTCATGGCTTTTTGGGTGTGAATGATCAAAGCCTTCTTTTGGGTTTAGGTTTCTCCTTACTGAGTCTTAAGTCTTCTTCTCACCACCATGGTTTTGTTTGCTTTGCCATTATGTGCTCCATGGTGTGTTCTTCTTATGTTACATGATCTAGGGCTTTCAAGACCATCTTGAGGTTTCACATATGGCTAGAGTACTGGTCGTTAAAAATGAGATTTGCTTAGCTCATCCAATGTTTTCGTGGTAATGGCTATGACTGCCTTGAAGTGACTTGATTATGGCAATGGTAGTTATCTTGTGTTTCATGACAGTACTAATGTGGTTTCATGATTTTTTTTTCTTTTTGACAAAGGTCTTGGATGTTTTAAATTGAGTGTTTATGGTAGGGGTATTGCCTAAAAATTGATTTAAAGACCTAGTGATGGTGTTTTATGTGAGGCAGGGGTGTGATGTACACATCCATTTAGGATAAAATGGCTATTTATGCATGTTCCTAGGTTTAGATATGCATTCCATATTATAAATATGGCATAGCATGCATCATTCTGCATTTAGAATAGTTTGTATAAAGTTTAAGTTAATTCGTGTCCTTTTATGGCCAAGAGAGGAGAATTATTTTAGGGCTTTGGATAGACGATTTGACCGTACAGATCTGATCATGATGACAAATGGAGTCCAACACCTTTGAAATCGTCTTGATCGGAGTTCTGTAGCACATTGTGCAGTACAAGGAAGATCAATGGCCAAGGGGCAATGTGACATCTTTATGGGCATCTGATGAAAACTCCGACCATATGGATGGATTCAAAACAATGATCGCAATCTGCCAACGTTAAAATCATCTTGATCCGAGCATTGTGGCATCCTCTGCAAGAAAAAGAAGATGGACGATCTAGATGGTGCCACGTGGCACCATTCAGGGCACGCGTGCACGAGCGCCAGTAAGCCCTTCAGCGACGTTTAGGGCAGAGCTTCAACGATGCATTTGATGTCATTAAATTCCCTATACACTAAATGTCCCCTCTCCTTCACTATGAAAGGACCCCTACACCTCCCATTCTTCTTCATCTCTTCCTTTTTCTCGCTCACCACCTCCAAGACTCTCTAGAGAGCTTGTCCCAAGCCCAGCATGCTCCTCTAGAGTAGAAAATCAAATATTTTTCCCGCCTCTCATCCCCCTTCATGGAGCATCCCGTGGCCATCCTCTCACCACCTTCGGAAGAAGATCCTCACCGCGACGCCATCCTACCCCATCCTCCTTCCTCCTCCGTCGTTCTCCTTCCTCCAATTTCCTGCCACCTTCATCCAGGAGACGTCAGAGCGAGTCGTCCTCCAAGCAATCGTCGAGGGGGACTCTTCTCAACCCATTCTATCTTTTACTACTTTCATATCTGTAGCAAATATTGTTTAGCTAAATATCGATATTTTCTCTCTCTCTCGCTTACTTTGTAAGTAGATTAGCTAGATAATTATGTTGTCGACCTGATCACTTGTCTTATAAAAATTCCAAAAAAACAAAAGATAAAAAACAACAAAATAAATAAAATCGAAAGCGCGGATTTCTCAAACCAAGCATTTGCCTCCCTGTGTTCGACCCAGGACTCCCTTTTGAGTTTCGGTAAATTTTATCTGGTAGCGGATTTCTACGCACTACGATGATAGGTTTTCGAACTCAAATCTTTTCGCATACAAAATCTCGCTCATCATTTTGGTGTTGTTGCTGGGGAGGAATCGCTTTTGGTTTTTTCCACGTTTTCCGCCTTACTTAACTTTTTAGCTCACTTTGCTCCTTTCTTTCTGTGATTACAGGTACCCTTCCAAGGTGAGCCAAAGTGGATAGATCAGAGTAAAGTGTGGTTAGAAGGTTCTGTAAGTGTGCCCCACCACCCCCACCCTAGATTTCATTTCGCCACACTAATAACTCAAACCAAAATCAACTTAGGTGCTTGCATAAACCCTAGGTTAGATCTTGGTTGTTTGATTGTCACTCCACTCACCTCACTCACTCGTATAAATTAAATTTTTTTTTTAAATTATCTGATTGTGGGATTTAATGAAAGTTACACACATTAGACATCTACAACTCTTTCCCTAAGGCGCACCACTCTACATTGATTCTACCACTTAACCAAAATCTGATCTGTGGATCCGGTACACCTTAACTCAACACACAAATAAGTGAGTAGAAATTTTGAATAGTTTAAACATTATTGTGTGCCTTAATCAAGTGGTGCAACAGGCCAATTGCTTGAACTGTTTAGGCCGCACCACTCAAATTAAAAGTCATTCATTAAGTAGCTTGCCATTTAGGGTTGATTTTTAGGACTAAACTAGGCACTCCACATTATTTTTGATTTTTAAAGGAATATATCTACACCCGTGTTTTCAAAACTTAGAGTGTTCTACTGATTGAACTAACTTAAGGATTAAACCCTATAAGCTACTAAACAAGGTTAAACCCTAAAAGACACATCATCAAAACCTTCTTTGAAAATCATTAGTTGTGCATGCACACACATATTAACTGATTTTTAAGGGCACAACCCATCTAAAGGGCTCATCACATTCCAAGAGCACAATCATCCCAAGCCTTAATTAAAATTGAGTAGACGTTGGCCCTAGGATTCATTGAGTCTGTTTCAAGGTGTTCTCTTAAACACATTTCGAATTAGTGACGTCTTCTTACTTTAAAAGGTGCTAGGTTGGGGGGCTGGATTGTCAAACAACTTAAGCAAGCAGGGGTTTGGCATAATTACAACCCTCGGGACATGCTCCCCCTACTTCGCTGGCCCAACTTTACCACCTTCAGGAGTAAGGACAACACCAAATTCGTTGTGTGGTTAGAGTTCATTTATGAAGCATAGGTCCTTAAGCTATCCAATTTAAGGACATGATTGATTGATTGTACTACAGGACACCCTTCTCTGTTCTGTTTACCCTTCTACTTCACCATGTATGCTTCCACATCCTACACACATTTCCAATCCTACCATCCTACCAACACTTATCCTCAAGATGATTACTATCCTGACTCGACTTATGATTCCCCATCTCCTAGTCAGGATAACTTTGATTGTAAATATGATTTCAGACCTCAGTGTCCAAGGCCTAACCTTGGACAACAAGACTATGATTATTATCCTTCTCACGCCTATACTGATTATAGATCTCCACCCTTTGATGATCAACCTAACCCGATCTACAATCAAGAAGGATATGATGATTATAACTCTTACCCTACTCAGGATTATGTTGAACATAGGTCACCACCATTCTTTGAACAACCCGAAACAACCTATTATCAAGGAGGACCTAAATTTCTTGACTCCCCTATATTAAACCCAAACCCACCCAACCCTGAACCGAACCATTTTGTTCAAGTGAACCAGATCCAGGATAGGGTGTTGGCTAACTTGAGGAACACTATACAATCTTTAGAAGCTCAGCCAACACCAGGCATTGAAGCATTAGAACCTATGATCAAAATGATTGATGAACTTAATAGTTCTTTATTGGATTGGCTCCAAGATGTTAAGGATAGGGGCCCGAGTGAGTTTTTACTTGGGAAGTTGTCAAGATTGAGGATGAAATTTGTGGTTGCCTTAATCCAATCTTGGGATGATTCCCAGGATGAACCCCTTTCAGGAGAGCCAATGTTAGAACCCACTCGGCGCTTATCGGGGGAGACAGTTTCTGAGACCAGGGATGACCAGGCTGGTCTAAAGCAACCCATTGAGGATAAATCAATTTTCTCACCTGAGATCCTCGAGCCAGGGGGCAAGGAAAAATATATCTCTATGGACCAGGAAATGGCACACGATTTGAAGACATATGTAAATGAGGATCAAGAATTCTTTAACTTTGAGGGTGAAGAATCTTTAGGTGAAGTCTCACTTGAGCTTAAGGAAAATGATTTTAGAGAGACTAACGGGCCTAAGGAGCATGATGAACCATTTGATAGCTCAATAGTTGAGGGTTATGATTTGATTGGGGCTGACATGGAGGATTCCGATCCTGAGCTATTGGATGATTCAATCAATAGCCCCATTCCTCAACTGCACTCCAAAGAGTTGAATGATCATACTTGTGAGATCATTGTGCCCAAGTCAATCCTGATTCTGCCACAATTGTTGGACTTGGATATTTTAGATGGGGTGTACAATGATCTTGAGGTCCTGGAAACTGAACACTTGAACTTGGAGGGTAGAAATTTGGAAGTTAAAATTTGAGAAGTTAATTCTGAGGGAAGTAGAATTTTGGATTTAAGGGTTCTTGTTGACTTGAAACCACCTACCTTTTACCAGGACCTTTATGATAATTTTGACATTGAGGATGTGCAACCCAAGTACATAATAATTAACTATCGTTCTAAGATAAACTCTAAGTGGACATATGAACCTAGTAAATCAGATCTACCCATTGTCCAACATTTCAGACTTGGGTTGCACACCACCAAACTGCAGGCCCAACCCTGCAAGCACAACAATCTCAGGTTCTAGGTGATTTTCATCCAGAACCTTAGAACCACTTGACCCTGGGGCATGGGTCTACACCATAATCTAGTCCACATTTGTGGACACCTCTTAGCAGGTCTTGTGATCAATATTTATCTTTTGATTTTGACTTGCACTTGTGAATTCCTAATTTCTTCTTTGTTTGTACATTTGCCTAGCTAAAGGCAATAAGCGTAGCATGTGTGTATACTCCTTTCTCTCTGCGGAGCTGATCGGATTATCACAATATTCAGGTGATATTCTGTTTATTCTGCCCTTTTCATGTCTTTATTTTTACAATGAGGACATTGCATCATTTAGGCATGGGGGGTGGATACTTAATCCTGAAATTATTTTGCTAGCTTCGTGGAATTTCTTTTATTTTCTTTAAAAAAAATCAAAAAAATACAAAAAATTAGAATTAGGAAAAGAGAACTTAGGCATTAGGAGTTGTTAACTTTAGGAGACAATACCTATGTAGACTCGGTCAAAGGGAGGAATGGGCATTCGATCTTTGAAAGAGTTTAACGATGTTTTGCTCCTGAAGTGGGTAGTTAAGTTAATGATGGAAGATGGCAAGATGTGGTCCCAGTTAATCAAAGACTTGTATGGTTCTACACAGGTGTAGATGTGGAGTAAAGCCCCTAGCCAACCCTCTCCCTTTTGGCAGTTAGTGAGGAGGGCAATCCAAGACCACTGGTCAGAGTTTGTGCCTAAATTGGGTGATGGAAAAAGCTTTGCATTCTGGGATGATGTGTGGTCTGATCTGGGCAAGCTGAGTGAGGCATATCCAAGGGTCTTCGCTGTAGCACTGTATAGCAGGGCGTTGGTTAGAGAATATTGGGATGAGGTGAATGGTAGGTGGGTTCTTGATGTAGCTGGCACGCACGAGGGGGGAAGAACCCAGACTGAGTAGGCACAGCTGCTTGCTAATCTGATTGCTTTACAACCGGTTGAAGGGGAGGAGGTTATCACTGGAAACATTTTTTGTTCAACTCTGCCAAGGCTTATAGGAGGCTGATGGAGGTCACGGCTGATGCTCCCACTTTTGCAGACACTGATTGTGCCAAGATGTGGAAAATGAAAATCCCACTCAAGCTTAAAATCTTCCTATGGCTTTGTAGGAGGGATGGGCTTATAACTGGTGAACTAAAAAGTAGGAGGATGGGTGCTCCACCACAGAATTGTCCACTGTGTGATTTTGACACGGACAACAGGATGCACCTCTTCACTTCTTGCTTGGTGACGGACCAGATTTGGAGAGAAGTATGTGGGGAGCCTCTACCCATGTGGGATGCCCTTTGGAGGAAAATTTTGATGACGGGGAGCCAACAGATGAAGATGGTGGTTGTTATGTGGTGTGTTTGGCATGCTCGTAATGAGCATCTTTTTAGGGGGGGGGCTCTATTACTGTAGGAGCTATTGCAAGGGAGTGTTGGGTGCATGTTAAAGAGTGGTGTGACTCTATGTAATGGCTCTTTTTACATATGAATAAATGAACCCCGATCTACTATCGTTTTCAATAGCACTCCTCATCTTCTCAAAAAGAAACTTTAGGAGATAATACTTTAGGACCTGAACACTTAGAGTCTTTAGGTTTTCGGGCTTAATCAACCCAGGTGTCCACTAAAATGTCTACTTGTTCTTGAGTCCTGGCCACATTAATCTTATTTTAATTTAGTTAATAAATTGTGATGATAAGTACATGACTTATCAACCCACCCTTTGATTTCAGGGGTCTTTAACTCTAATCATCTACACACTATTTGCACTGAATCAATTTTCGATGGTTTTTACGGAAATTAGGTAGTTAATGAACTTTTTAGGGTAGTATGGCTAGCAAGTTGTCATGGGTCCAACCCATTAGTCGGTTGTCCAAAAACCAGCTACATGACCATACTCATTCTACTGCTTTTAGGTAAATCTTAGATGAGGGAAGCCACCTACTTAGAAAAAGAAAAAAAATGATACTCAAAAATAAAAAGAAAAAGTAGAAAAATAGAAAAAGGAGAAAAATAAAAATAGAAAAATAAACCACACTTCACCGCACGAGTATAGTTGGCAAGTTGCCGTGGGTAATAGCCCATTGGCCGATTGTCCAGAGCCCAGCTCACAAAAATGCACAAATAATTCTCAAAACAGTTAGGAAAGAAGCGGGGAAGTAGAATAAACAGGGGAGATATACACTGGGATCACCTTTTTGTTGACCCAAAAAAAATAAAAAGTAGGGGGAAAGCTACCGATAGAAAAGATAAACCTTGAGGCAGAATTTTTAGGTCACTTTGGGTTGTAGAAACCTAAAGTCCGTTTTAACGACCGCCTAGTGAGTCTATCACACTTTCACAAGATGCTTAACACTTAGAGTTCTTTTCGAGTCTTGGGTGGATCGGGTAGTTATAAAAAGTTATCCCGAAACTCTCAACTCCAAAATTCCAAAAAAAATTAGAAAAGAAAAAGCAAAAAAAAAATGTATCTTCGCTTTTCAAATAAGGTGAGGACATGGGCGGTTTGCATTTTGGCAAACACCTGGTATTGAGTTTTCGTAGTTTAGGACCTTAGTTGAAATTTTTTATTGTTAATAAACAACTTAGGCCTAAGTGATTAGACCCTAATTCTGTTTTTATACAGAGCATTTAGTTTGATTTTGCTAGGGACTAGCAAAAGATAGGCATGGAGGTATGATGTAGACACATTCATTTAGGATAAAATGCCTATTTATGCATGTTCCTAGTTTTAGATATGCATTCAATAGTATAAATATCGCATAGCATGCATTATTCTGCATTTAGAATAGTTTGTATAAAGTTTAGGTTAATTCGTGTCCTTTTATGGCCAGGAGAGAAGGAGAATTATTTCGGAGCCTTGGATTGACGATCCAACCATACGGATCTGATCATGACGATGAACGGAGTCCAACGCATTCAAAATCGTCTTGATTAGAGTTCTGTAGCACATTGTGCAGTCTGAGGAAGAACAATGGCTAGGGGGCAATGCGACATCTTTATGGGCTTCGAATGAAAATCAGACCGTACGGATAGATCCGAAGCAACAATTGTAGTTCGCCAATGTGAAAATCATCTTGATTTGAGCATCGTGGCATCCTCTGCAAGAAAAAGAAGATGAACGATCTGGATGGTGCCACGTGGCATCATCTAGATCACCCAATGTTGCCCGCCCTTCTTCAAAAGCACCTCCATCATGCGATCTTGGCCATTAGATGAAAATCCAACGGCCAAGATAACTTGACCATCAGTTGCGGTAAATTCAAAACCGCAACACTTGTGAGCGTGTAACACAGTGGTCGTAAAGGCCACTATCAAAGCCGTAGCATGTGTTCAACTTCTTCAACACCTCAAATCTAATCCAACGGCGAGGCATGCCCATATTTGACTACTCGATCGTGATCGAGCGGTCGAGATGTAGCCATGAAGCGCAATGGATGAGTGCTGATACACTCACATGCGCACGTGCGATCACACACGCTGACTGACGCCCAATCTGATGTGCCATCAAGCACGTGATCTGAGCATGTGATCCCCGCACCATCTCAGCCATCCACTTCCGATCCAATGGCTGCCAACTATCGTCGTCTCGCCAGCTACTGCATGTTGAGGGCGCGCATGCGCGAACGTTAGCAGGCCCTTCAACAACATTTAGGGTAGAGCTTCAGCAATGCCTTTGATGTCACTAAATGCCTTATATATGGAATGTCCCCTCTCTTTCACTATAAAAGGACTCCTACACCTCCCATTCTTCTTCATCTCTTCCTTTCTCTCCCTCACCACCTCAAAGGCACTAGAGAGAGCATGTCCCAAGCCCGGGATGCTCCTCTAGAGTAGCAAATCAAATATTTTTCCCACCTCTCATCCCCCTTCGTGGGGCATCCCGTGACCATCTTCTCACCACCTTTTGGAGGAAGATCCTCGCCAAGATGCCATCCTACCCCGTCCTCCTTTCTCCGCTGTCGTTCTCCCTCCAGCTTCTCGCCACCACCATCCAAGCAACGTCAGAGCAAGCCGTCCTCCAAGCAACCATCGAGGGGGACTCTTCTCAACCCATTTTATCTTTACTACTTTCTAGTGTAGCTTTCCGCTTTCATAGCTGTAGCAAACATTGTTTGGATAAATATTGATATTCTCTCTCTATCTCTTACTTTGCAAGTAGATTAGCTAGATAATTATGTTGTCGACCTGATCTCTTGTCTTATAAAAATTCCAAAAAAATAAAAGATAAAAACAACAAAAATAAATAAAGTCGAAAGCACGCATTTCTCAAACTAAATGTTCGCCTCCCCGTGTTTGACTCGGGACTCCCTTTCGTGTTTCGGTAAATTTTATCTGGTAGTGTATTTCTACGCACTACGATGACAGGTTTTCAAATTCAAATCTTTTCGCATACAAAATCTTGCTCATCAGGATGCTTCCTGATTGTGAATGAGTATGGATGATGTGTATCTTTATGCATCAATGATTATTAAATGGTGTGGCATATATGGTTGTTTTGTAGGTGACCTAAAACCCCTAATCCCACCTAACCCACCCATTACCTTAAGCCCCAAAATGCCCCCCCATAGGTGGACCACCAAAGCCTCTTCTTCCCAAACCCCATCCTCATTTCTCGTCGACCAACTAATTAGCCAGACTGCTAGGGACAAATTCTATAACTACATGAATTCTCGTGTCAAACCTCCTCGGCATATAGTTTGGTTGAATTTTGAATTTATTGCTTTAAAACAAATCCTCGAATGCCTCCATCTCCACAAATATTTTGATCGGCCTTTTCATCCTGGTATGGGGTGTATTGGCATTTATCTCAACCTAATTCAACTTTTCTATGCCAATATCATTGAGGACTACACAAAAGATTTCCTCCAACTCCATTCTACCATCCTTGGGGTTCAAATTACTATCACTCTCGACCTCATCTCCAAACTTCTCAAGCTTCCAAATGAGGGGGGTTGTTTCAATGATATCTTGACTGCCTACCCAACCGAGGACATAAACCAAGAACTTGTCCTCTCGGATAAATATGAACTGAATCTTGGCACAGTCTCGTGCAAGATTCTTGATCCACTCCCTCATGTCCTATTTGAATTTTTAGGATGGGATCTTCTCAATATATCCAGAGGAATTGATTATATCTCCCAAAGTCATAAAGCCCTACTATTTGTTGTGGTCTGAAACATTCCATTTAAATATTGCCACCTCATTATTCGAGTGATGAATGAGGGCCATTTGGCATCACTCCCCTTCAGTTCCTAATAAGTGAGCTAAATTATACAATAACATGCTTAGTTTTGTTTGTTCGGGGTATTAGTTGCATTTGATTTCAGTTATATTATACATATTTGCATATTTGCATGCTAAGGGTAAAATGGTAATTTTGAGCCTAATTTTGTGCTTTTTGGTATTTAAGAACTTGATGCTCAGGCTCAAGAGGAAAAGAAATAGGAACACAGAGCTCCAAAGGTGCAAGCAAAAGGAAGAGAATCCATTCTAGCCACTTGAAACCCTAACCCTAAGCTTAGCCCTACCTGCCTATTTTAGCCCTCACCCAAAACGTAATCCTAATACCTAATCCTAAACCTAAACCAACTCCATTTAAGTCCCTAAACCTTTCCCTCAACCCTAGGGTCACTCTTAGACTAGTCCTAGAAACCTAGCTTACTCACCTAGTGACACTACCTTAGACCTAATCCGAACCTTATCCTATGGAGCCCTACACATTATCCACATGTGACACTTAATTCTTCAACACAAAAATGTTCTAAATATTCTTGAAATCAATTAGTAATAAGTGGCCATGATTGTATCCAATTAGGTCACCAAATAAGTCCCTTACATTTCTCCAATCAAGATCCCAATCCCAAAATTTGAGATAGCCTGACACACCTTAAGTATGTTGGTCATAACTTTCTCAGTTTAACTCCAAATTTACTGATTCAAGTTGTATTTGAAAGCTAATTTTAAGGGCTACAACTTTCCTCTTATGCGAAACTTGAAATTCGAATTAAGACTTGGCTGAAAATTGAAGGCAATTTGGTCCTACTTTCCTATTTAGACAAATCCTAAACCTAAACCTAATTTCCAGAAACCTAAGTCTAAACCTTGCCTCCCAAGCCACCTTGGCTAATCCCCTCCTCTATTTAAACCCTTGGACACCCCCTATTGTTGGCCATCTAGTTTTATTAGGCCTCTCCCTCTCCTTAGCTTGCAATTTAGTTCCATTAGTTCTTAGCTACACCATTAGATCCTTTAGTATTCCACCATCATAGCCATCCTCTCCACCATCTTCAAGCTTGGCTGTGGGCCTTCCCAAGATCAAAGGTACGCTGGGTGCACCTTCGCATCCACTTCTTCTCTGCATTTCTCTAGGCTACACCTTCATGGCCATCTCCACCTCTACTTTCACTTTTTCTTATTATAGTTATTCTAGTTGTAGTATTCATTATTGTAGTTTTTCTTTGATGTACTAGAAGTCTTTTCAGTCATTAGTGAAGCATTCATTTACATGTTTTTATGTCGCTCACATTTATTTCTATAGCTTGTAGCTTAGTTTCCTCACATTTGCTTTCTTAGTTGTTAGTTTAGTTTAGTTTGCTTCTATCTTTTTCCTTATAAAAAAATTATCATAAAAACAAAAATACCAAAAAAATTGCCCTTCTTAGGAAGCATAAAACACTAGTTGCCTCCCAAATACGACCTAGACTCCATTTTTGAATTTCACAATTTTCTGCCTTCGGTATTATAAATTTGAGAGTATCTTCGTAATTTCGACTACAATGATCGTATTTTTACGACTTTGACTTTGCGACGACCAGTCTCCCACATCTTCCATAGAAACCATGTGTAGGTTGCTAGACAAGTGATCGAGAAAAAGATCCAACCATATAACCTGGAAATTGTCGCAAAGATGCAAGTTGTCCTGTTGAGGGACCTCAAGAGGCACCTGAGCCAGAGCTCCCACCTCAACTTGATCCCTATGCTCCATGCCCTATCAAGATTGAGGCCCTACCATCTGCCATCAACTTGAGTTGGGATCCAAATGAAGGTTGTATTGCCAAAGGCCACTCCATCTCGCTGTGACACCAGGAGGAGATCTACCACTACCTCGGTTATCTACGCACTAACAAGCTACAGATGCACGACAACTTCCACACCATGCAGATGGGACAGCAACCTCCACACTGATGTCGCTAGGATGAGCAAAGATGGAGTGATGACAAGCCTACTAGTCTTCTCTTTCTTGTGTTTCTCTTTTGTTTAGTTGGTTGGTTGTTGGTTGATGATGTGCCAGTTTTTAATTTCTTGGCCTGCATTAAGGGGCTACAATCCCATACTTTTTATTAGCTCGGAACATTGCTAAACATGACTAGGGGCACATACATTACTATCATGTTAAGCCTTTATATATATTTCCATTTCAGTAGCATAGCAACCCTCTCTTAGATACTTATAGTTCTTACTTGCTGCCATTTTTTTTGATATCCATGCTCTTCTCACTTTTAATTGTGGTTTGTAATGATGCCCTCTCATTAAATTTTTGTTGATGTTCAAAAGGGGGAGAATAAATTAGGATGAACAAATCTAGAATGTGATACACTAACGATAAAAATGATTCACGCGAAAAGCCTTTCCTTCCTAAAATGATTTTTTGCAAAGTATCATTTTCATCCTTGTTAGATATCCTTCATAAGATTTTAAAAGAGTGCATCAAGTAGGGCAAAACATCCTAAGTAATATTTTAAAAATCATCAAAAAGGGGGAGATTATTAGTGAAACCTCTCATTAATAATTGTTTTCGTGATTTTACAAAATAACTAAAGAAAAGAAAATGAGATCAAACTACTATGATTATGCTCAACTGACCCTAAGTTGTAAGAAAAAAAATGGATCTTCAAGGACAAAACATGAAGACAAAAGTTCGATTTAGGTCTTAGGTCTATTTCTAAACATCAAGAGTTGTAATTTTAGTTTATTTTAGTCTATAAGAGTTGTAAAAGAGCCCCAATAAGATGTAGGATTCTCACCTTTAGTCTCCCAACACTTAAGCAAAAAAAAACTTGACCCAAAATCCTAACTTAGATCCAAACTATACACTCATATCAGACGTCCAATGCCTTCATCAAATGTCTAATATTTCTTTTTAAGTCATCTGATAAAAGGATTAGACATCTAATATCCAAATGGCTTGCCTTTACAAGTTCTGTCTCTAGTATATTAGACGTCCATCCTATTCCCTAGACATCCAGAGCCCTCAAGAGATGTTTGAACATGGTCTTAGACGTCCAATAATGGGCTGTTAAGTCTAATCCTGACCCAAATCAAGTTATGTCAGAACATATTAATCTTCTTGAGATACTAAAGAATTATTTTAGTAATATTTCCAAACATTCAAAGGCCTTACCAGACATCCAATAAAGAGACGTTAGACCAATTCTAACCCAAATCCTAATTTGTCAGAGTAACCTTGATCATTAGATTCTTAGGAAATCAATTCTCGAGGGTCATCATTAGTATTAGATGTCCAATAGGTTCTCCAATTTAGACATCTTGCATTTAGACACAAGAACCTTGCAGAAGATCTGATGGATTAGGAAGTGTTCTAGGAACCTTCCCTCCAATTTTAGATGTTTGATTTAGGTCTTAAACGTCTGATATTTCCTCATCAGATATACAACCTATAAGAATAAGATCCTTATACAAAGTCCAAATGAAGTCAGTAACAACCCACATTGATATAAGGTGTCCAAATCTTCTCTTTGACATCTTATTTAGTATCATTAGATGATTGATCTTCTAGGAAGACGTCCAATAATGTTGTCAGACATAATTATTGCCTTGATCTCAATGGGACTTTGTCCAAATCCTTTTGGATTTGATTCCAATGGTTAGGACATGTATCCTAAACCTTTTTAAACCTTCTCTTGAGCTCTATAAATAGTCTTAAGCATCCCTTGAGCTAAGACACACCATTGGAAATAGCATTCAAGTATTCCACTCTATATTGCTCCATATTCACTTAACCCAAGCTCTACCCTACTCTACTCTCTTGGACAATCATGCTGTTGTTCTAACCTCTACATTATGCTCATCTCAAGGAGTCTTTATTTCCTATAGTAGCTAGAATTTACATTATCATCTTGTTGGGAGCTCTATTGGCTATGCTAAATTTAATTTCAATTTTTTATATTGTTGTATTAGGGTGTCCATCCTATCGGATCTCCTTTTCTTCCTAGTCGAAGCGTAAAACCTCCATTTTGGGATCGAAGGTGGGTTTGTAATTGAGGAACAACACCCTCATTCAAAGTGGTGTTGATAGTGCTTAGTTGATCACTTTGTGATCGGAAATCCTAAGTTAGGTTGACTTAGGTGGTGGTTTTTACCGAGTCAGGGTTTCCACCTAAAAATCTTGATGTTATTTGTGTGATTATGACTCGCAAAAATTTTATTTACTCATATTTTCCTCAATTACTCTATTCACCCCCCCCCCCCCCCCCTCTAGTGTATTTTTAGTAGGAGAATTTTAGGCCATTTTATAGATATCATAAGGCTCGAGGATACTCCACTAAAAATTACTGAGATCTTAGAGACCAAATTGAATACCAAATCTAGAATGGAAATTTGTCTCAGTTTGGTAAATGCAACGAGGGCCAAGACAAGGGAAAGAACCCTAGAGGGCCTCGAAGAATATCATAAAGAGAAGTTACAACACTTGCGAGTTATTAATATGGTGATTCTCAAAAGTGAGGCATCAGCTGACGTCTCACACGAACTAGTGGAATAGGGTCTTCACCCTGATATCCCACCCATGACTATCACCACCTAGCTTTGTTCCTCCTAGCAGAAAAGAGAGCCTCCTATCGAGAAAAAGGCAGCCATACTTTTTCCCAACTAGTTGCCAGAAGTGTCGAAGTTATCTTCGGCAATAATGCGGTGCCCCAACCATGACAAAGCTACCAACAAATTGGTAGCTATAAAGGCATGTGTTTTGTTGTATAGTGGTTGGGACCAGGCACATCACACAAAATGGGGCAAGCAACCTCTGCCCTATACGAGGCCCTACTAGATCCAGGTATCCATTCAAACCTGCTACTTATAACACTTCTTGTGGCAAGACAGATTTAGCTGCAACTCTTGGTGGACAAGGGTAGTGTTGTAAAAGTCCCTTTTCTAAAAACCCTCATTAGATTAGGGTTTGAAGGAAAGGACCTCACCCCTTTGGCGTACGCCGTGGTCGATTTTGGCAACCACAAGGTGATGCCCCAAGGGGAAATAGAGTTGTCGATCTCCATCTGTGACAAAGGTCGGTACATCAACAAGACGGTTGACTTCATAGTAGCCAATCTAGAAGCAACCTTTGACAGCATCATTGGCCACCCATCTACTTATGGCTTCTGAGCTATCCCTTCCTCCTATTTTCAACTACTCTAGTTCCTCCTACGTATTGAGCTTGAACACTCCATGGAAAGAAGGCCTCCAAAGCTTCAAAAGTGGGGAAAGAAAAGGGCTCAAGTTAATACTCATAAGGTGATGAACAGATGCCTCCTATCCTGTAGCCAGCCATCAGTCTCGGCACATTCGCCTTATCAGTCCAACACTTCCTTAACACTGTTGACAAGATGGTGTGAGTATGGACGGATTTGTCACTTGAGGAAGTCAAGGAGTTACTCTTACTCCTTAGAGCCAATGTGAACGTTTTCTCCTAGCCCTTTAAAGATCTACTCGGAGTGAATCCCTCTCTAATCGAGCATTGATTGAATATTCAGTCAAGTGCTCATCCTATCAAATAAGTACAAAGACACAAGTCCTCTGAGCAATGGCAGGTTGCTGCCAATGAAATTGGTAGGTTGATAAAGGCAGGATTCATTGAACAATCTCTCTATCCCTCTTAGCTGTCCAATATTTCCATGGTGACAAAATATAATGGCAAATGGTGCATGAGCACTAACTTCACTAACCTAAATGATGCTAGTCCCAAGGATGATTTCCCTTTCCCGAAAATCAACACCCTCATTGACTCCTGCTTAGGACAGTCCTACATGTCTTTTTTAGATGCCTGCAGTGGCTATCATTAGATCAGCCTCGCATTAGTCGATAGGCCTCACATGTCTTTTATAATGGATCGAGGGCTCTTTCAATATCGTGCAATGCCTTTCATCTTGGAAACTGCTGGTGCCACTTATCAACGGCTTGTAAACACGATTTTTTCTAAAGTAATTGGAAAGTCTTTCGAAGTGTATAGTGATGATATGCTTTTCAAAGGTCTGGCCATTCAAGACCACCTAGAGAATCTTGTTGAAGTTTTTCGGATTCTAAGGAACACCCATTTGAAGTTAAATCCTAACAAATGTACCTTCAGGGCATCTTTAGAAAAATTCCTAGGTTGCTTAGTCTTTAACAGAGGGATTGAGGCTAACCCAGCCAAGATTCATGCGGTAATAAATTTGTGCCCCCTCGCCCAACCTCAAAGTCGTTTAGTCATTAGTCGACAAGATCGTAGTTATGGGTCTTGTCCTACTCTTTTGATAAGTGTTTTCCTTTCTTTGAATGCATCAAAAAGATCAAGGGCTATAACTTATCTCATTGGGTCCTACAATGCCAAGAAGCATTAAAAGCGATCAGAGAATCTCTTCAACAATTGCCTATTCCTTCTACCCTAATGCTACGTGTTCGTAATGCTTTGTCGTGTTTTAAATCAACCTCGTTGCAGTATAGTTGAAAAAGTGTATGAACAAATAACAATTTTATTTACTCGAAAGTCAAAATTTCCGAGGTTGAACTCAGGGAGCAAATTGGTATTTTAGAAGTAGAAATCTCAATCTCAAATTTTACTCGAAAGATGATGTTCAATAATAATGCAATGTATATGAAATGCTAGAGAGGAAAATGTAAAAAGAAATAGATTGTCTCTTTTTCTCTTTTCTTCCTTCTCTCTCTGTGACTTCTTCTTTCTTTCTTTTCCTTTTTCTTTCTTCTACTTGGTTGCACCTTCTCTTCCTTTCTTTCTCTGATTTTCCTCTTCTTAGACATCTGATTTTGTGAATCAGACATCTTAACTGGCGAATGCTACAGTGCTCACTTCTCTTCTGTCTTCTTTTCTTCTTCACTTGGCTTTCCTCCTTCCTGTCTTCTTCCTCTGTCTTCAGCTACTCCGCTGCCTTGAGTTCTTCCTTCTTTTGCCTTTGCCTTCAACCGCACCTTCTCCTTTGTTCAGCCTCCGCCTTTGCGGCTACAGTTCCTTCTTCCTTAGCCTGGCTTCTGCCTTCAAGCTTCTGCCTCTACCTTAGCTTCTTTCACAGCTCCTTCTTCTGAGCCTTCACAAGTCTTTCTTCAACAGCTACCTCTTCCTTCTCCTTCTTTCCCTGCACAGCATAGAGAGCAAAACCTATCCCCTACCCTCCCCTGCATCTCTCTCTCTCTCTATTTCCCTCTTAGGAATGCTCTCCCAGAGCCGGGTAATCAGGTTGGTTCAAGCTCACCCGGGTTCAGGCCCATCGGCTTGTGTGGTGGGCGAGGAGTGCATGGGATAGGTAATCGGGTCGGGTGCCAGATCCGCGGGGGTAGGTCGCGAACGAGGCGTGAGAGAGTGAGGGTGAGGGACCTCACCCCTGTGTTATGAGGAAACCTAAAGAAAACACAAAAATAATTTAAAGTCCTTAGCCCGCCCTAAGCTTTCCGAGGTGGGACTAAAAGTTCCACCTGCTTCGCTTGCACCCGTAGGAGATGCTCTGCCTGATTGCTACAGCTGGGGTCCTCACTCAAGATCACGCTCTTGCTGGATGTGTGCGCGCACTCCTTGCGCATCACCTGAACTTGGAAGCCTAGAGCATTGCATCCTGGAACAAGCTCGTGAGCTCCTTGCTTGTGCTCCAATGATGGAAAGGGGGCCGGACCTGAAAGCACTCAATATGGCCTCGCAGCCTCATTAGACCACATGGACAGCTTCGTTGTGTTACAACGAAGGTGAAGCGGTGGGTGGCTGGTCGCGGGGCGACCTAGGCGTGTGTGCCTACGTCACTCTGTGGCCGTGGTGATGGGTGTGGTCAGTGGAGGTGTGGAGCGTGTGTGGCGGGTAGCGAGTGGGCGGAAAGTGGACAGTGGACGGAGGTAGAGCTTGTGAGGTGGTTGGTGAGGTGTGTGGATGTGTGGAGCGACGAGAGTGCCTTCGCCGGTGGTCGGTCGGAGATGGGAACGATGGTGATGGACTGCGGCATTGAGGGAATAAAAATAGCAATAAAGATAGGAGAAATAAAGAGGGGAGAGAAAGGAATAATTCTAACCTAGATAAGCAAACGAAGGGGGGCAGGAGGTGGATGACTCGTTCTTGTCTTCGCCGGAGATGAAGATGTCCAGGGGAGGGGTGACGGCGACGACGACGGGGCTAGAGGCGCGCACGCGGGTGTTGCACAACGCGGAGGAAGGCGGTGAAGGGGTTCTTCCACTGGTATTATGGCCGAGCGACAAAAAATAGGAGGAGGGCTCGCCGAAGCTCGTTAGACTCTTGACCGGAGGAGGAGACAAAATTGGGGGAATTCTTCAGCCAAGTCGAGCTTGCTCGATGTGGAGGGACTTGGGCTTGCTTATAAAGGCACAGGCAGAAGGTCAGGAGCAAGGTGGAGGTCAAAAGTCCTCGCCGGAGGCATGGTCGGAGGTGATACTCATACCTCTCGAGCGTTCACACGAGAGGTATGGGGCGATTTAGGGCATAGGAAGCTGCTCAGGCGGTAGGGGGTTTCGCAGAGGACTCCCCTTTCAAATCTGGGAGCAGCTCCCTGGGGAAACGAGGAGAAAACCGCCTCGAAACCTTGTCGGAGGTATGGGTCCCTGCTGTAATGGCAGAGGGACCTGAATGTAGAAAGTGACGAGAAAGTTGAGCGGGTTTTTGCAAGGGTTTCCAAAAGTTAGGGGCTAGAATGTAATTGGGTGGACTATTGTGCAAAGTAGGTCAAGATGAGCTTCCTTTAGGTCCAAATTTTGGTACAAACCTAATTTTGACCTAAGGAATCCAATGGTAAAGTTGGATTTTAGGTTTGACCACGTTTGACTTGACATTTTGCATAAAAACCCAAATTAGGTCAAATATTGAGCTTGGACCCCAATCTAGGTCAAAATAGGTTCTAAAGGCTAAATTGAAGGTTATAAACCCTAGGGGATATTATTCTATGAATTTTAGAGGATTTATTTTATTTTTATCCTGCCTGAAACCTTGTGAATTTAAGTGAGTTTGTTTTAGGGTTACAGAATGTCATTTAATTCTTAAATTTCACAATAACCCTTTTTTGACTAAACCATCCCACTTTTTCTCTTATTAAGTCTAATTGACCTATGTATAGATCCTAAGAAATCCCGTTGATGTACTGCAATGGTAAAATTGTAATTTTACCCTTTGTTTCATGTATTCTTTTTAGATCAGTAATCTCTTGAGTTAGGGCTTCCTTTAGGTTATGCAGGAGCTTGTGTTCACTTTATTAGGTCAAAATAAGCTAGTTAGGGCTCATGATGAGGTTCTCATCACTAGGCGAACCACTTTCCTTATATCTAGCAACTTCCATTACTGCCATCAGCTACGCCTTAATCCAAGACCAAGCATTGTATTTTGTCAGCAAGACTTGCCAAGGGTTGGAGTCCAAATATCTGCCTCTAGAAAAGCTGGGCCTAGCTTTGATCACGGCTGCTAGAGAACTCCACCCTTAAGCCTAAACAATCTATGTCCTCTCCAACTACCCCCTAAGAAAAATGTTGCATAAACCCTTAGGGTCAAATCTACAAATGAGGTAGGCATTAGAGCTAGAGGAATTTGATATTAAATATAAGGCCCGTTTGGTTGTTAAGGGATAGGCTCAAGTGGATTTTGTTGCGGAGTTTTGATGCGATCATTTTCGTTGAATTTTAGGAAATGTGCTTGGTAGTACAATCAACAAAAACTATACAGCAATTAAAATTTATAGAGTGCTCTAAAACAGAATTGAATCTGAGGTCGTTCATAAGGAGCAAAGGTGGAATTTACGCACTAATCGCAATTAGAAATAGATGAGCCCAATCAATTAAGCACAAGAAAGATATTTAATGAATCTACTCAAAATGATATTCAATTATAACAAATGTGTCTCAAGAAATAATGGGGTAAAAATAAGATAGAAACGTTCAAAAAAATGGTGATTTGAATCACCACTTAAATCCCCTATAGTACGCACATATCAAATGTATTAATCAACTCAATTTCTCAATAGTGGTTCTTGAACTACTAATCCACGTCAACACAGATATTAAATAACTCCACAATATCTCAACAAATGCCACAATTAGACGTTCGGAGAGATCATCGAATACCTTAAACCACCAAGGCCTTAGCACAAGGCACAGAGCCAACATAGAGTCAGCCTCTCAAATTTTTGCTAAGTGTTAAGTGGGCATGCACGAATATCGAGGCAAAACCTACCCCTGCCCTTTCAGAAATTCATCTCTATTTCCCTAATCGGGCTCACAATCAAGTAATCAGGTTTCCACAATACCGGATTGGCGACCAAACCCTTGTGGCGTGTACTGTGGGTGAGGTGTGAGAAGGTCAGGTGAGCGGGGACCTCACCCCCAGTGTCTAAGGCAAGAAGCTTTCAGTACAAAATTAATTTATGCATTATTTTGAGCTCATCAATATCTGATGTGGGACTATCCCACTCTCCTCCTTTATGTGTGCAGCTGCAGGGATTGAAGCTTCTGATTCAAGCAGCTGGGGACTTCATTGAAATTGGTGGCTTGGACTGCTGCGTGGATGGGTTCCACGTGTAGAGAAGGTTGGATTGAGGTCGAAGATGGTCAGAAGGCAGCAGTCGGAGCTGAAGATGATGGCGGCGGTGGTGGTGCTCCGATTAAAACCCTAAAACACAAATATGGGCTCAAAGCCCCAATAAGAGCATTCAATAGGATCGTCGTGAGGTGAGGAGTTTAACGGCGGTGTTCTCTTGGTCTTTGGGGGTGTATGTCTATCGGCTAAAGTTGGAGGAGCAGGGGAGGATGGGTTCATCCGGTGGGGTGTTTGAGTGGGTGGATGTTGAAATTTGTAGAGGGCTTTTGAAGGTGGAGGTGAGGTCGAGCTAATGGGAATGGTGGTGTGAAGTTTGGTGATTGGGCGTGGTTAGGCGGCTTCGCCGGAGGTGTTGCCAGCTGTGGAGAAGGCGAAAGGGGAGACAGTGGTTTGTCGGTCAAATTAAGGATCTATGGGGTGGTATCTAACCTAAAGAAGGAGAGGAAGAAGAGAGACCAAGCTAGTGATTGGCTGACGCTGGAGATGGTGAATTCTCCGGTGGGAGAGACAACGAGGAAGAAGGGGTAGGAGACCTTCTACTGTGACCAGCGAGAAGTAGACAAGGTCGGGGAAGAAGTTGGCGACAACGGAGATTTGAGGGGCTTGCCAGAGTTGCGGTGGAGGTGGCTGGAGGGAAAGGACGGAGAATTTTGGCCTAGACCAAACTAAAGAACATCTAGGACCCAGAGGAGTTTATATAGAACCTTGATTGGGTCTGAGTCAGTCGGAAATCGTGCATAAGATCTATGGTTTTTTGCAAGTTGCTTCCAAGATTCTCGGAGCTCGCCTGAGCTTATGGGTTCACATTAAGACATGTGGATGAGTTCAATTGATCGGGGATTCTCGAAGGATCATTCCCTCTAAATTTGGAGGGATTTGGATCGAAATTAGAGGAAAATAGAGTGGTCAAAGGTCGATTTGACCCATGGTTTAGGAAACCTCGAAGCTTTAGGCGGAAGAGGTCATTTCGTGAAGAAGACAACAAAGGAAAGGGGGCTTTCTACAATTAATTCAAAAGTTAGGGGCTTAGATGTGAAGAACAGAGCTTTTAGGGACTGAAGTGCAAACTAGGTCAAAATGGACTTTGAATGGGCCCAAATTTTTCTACTAATGGTGAAGTTGAATTTGAGTTTCGACCACATTTGACTGGGTAATTTGCACAAAAGCTCAAATTAGGGCAAAATCCCATTTAAAACTCTATTCTAGGTCAAAATGGGTTCAGATGGCCAAACCAAAGGTGCTAAACCTATTGGAATATTGTTCTATGAATTTTAGGAGGTTTAGATAAATTTTATCTTGACCAGAACCTCTTAATTTAAGTGGGGTTGAGCATTAGGGTTTTGTATATTGTTGCGATTCTCGAAATGTGTGAAACCTTATTTCTATTTGTGTTGACCTACGTTTTGGACTTTAATGCTCATTTGACCTTCAATTGACCCCTAGGTGACCTCGTGGTTCCTCTGCATTCATTATGTGATGTTAAAATAGTAGATTTAGCCCTTTTTATTATTTTCTCCTTAAAATGGATTTGAGTGGAATTACTGTCCTCAAGCAATCATCTAAGAGCATATATCCCTTGGTTCTGACTAATTCAAGCTAATTATAGCTAATGATGGTATTACAATCATACCCCCATGCCTAACTTTTGCTAGTCCATAGCAAAATCTTATGGAAAGAACTAGATCTCTAGACCATGCTTTGATGTTCAGACGCCTGATTTGTGCCACTCTCTAGAAATTAGATTAAAATACCAACAATAGGCCTAGAGGTACTCAAGTACTAGCCAAGATCTAGACTTGACCAGCTTCAGCCTGCGTCTACCACGAAGGTTTCTCAAGCCCGCAAAAACTGCTCAGAGGTTCGTTGACCCCAAAGATTAAAGCACCCGTACATATAATGTATCAAGTCCAGGTTCAGTTTTGCCAGTGCATTTTGATAAGAGAGAGATGGAGAAGGATTTTCCATTTTGAGAGTTTTCTCTCTTTTATTTTTGTGTTTCCCTAAATCCAACCTCTAATTGGCCCTAAACATGGTCTGTATCAGATTCTTTATCCCCACCATCAATCCTCAAAGGGTCCCTAGCTTTTGATGCTTCGAGATAGCATTGCCCATGGCAACCCCTAGAACTCCTGGCTTTCGACACTTCAGGATAGAGCCACCCATGGCGTTCTGTAGCTAAATTCAGGCCATGGCAATTGACATTTCAAGATAATCCCATGCATGGCACCTGAATCCGTACAAGGTGCTTACATGCCCACGGTAGGATATTTAGATATCCTAGGGGACAAGAACCAAGGAGACGATATGTTAATACGCATCTTTGAAGGGAGTATTTTTCATTCCACCTCTCCGCACCAGGAACTCGTCCAATAAATTTGTGTTTTCGAGCCTCTCCTAAGGTAGATCTTTGAGATGACTTTTCAGAATGGAACACTTTTGGCATTATTTCTTCACTAAGTGCATTGAACCAGACTAGTGTGTGATTTTTGGGTGCTTAGGTTACCAAGTCCCTGACGGAAGCCATTTTTGCGCATTTGAAAGTTGTCGAAATCATAGTATAGTTGCACAAAAACGTTCGTCAAAAATAAGTTTGTAAAAATTACAAGACTTGAGTCCCGGTCGTTCGTCTCTGGGAGGCGTTTGTTCTACTTTAGAATTCGATCTTATACCGCTCTACTTTGTTTAAATGCACGCTGGTTTCCAATCTCCTAATTAAGATTTCACCACTTCTATTATGAACTCTGATTACGTGCGCATGAGTTAGATAAATCACAAAGCTGAACGTGTGAGTTTCTATGCACATGATTCTAGTAAGGTGGTGACTATTTATAGAAAATGCATATATCGTTAGATTCTCTATATTTTCAGGAAACGACATGCTTCTTGCGGAATAGATAAATAATTGAAAACAACAACTTGAATCATGCAAACATGATAGCAATCAATAAGCTCATGGTGATTTCACAACATGGATATATATATACATATATATAAATGCATTTTTCATTCATTCAGTTGGGAGTTGTTTACAACAAGAACTGTAGAGGAAAGCTTGTACAGAAATGCTTAAAATGTAAATCTAGCTACCAGAAAACAATTGCATACAAGAATCTACAGGGGAATTTTGCATGCATCATTGGGGGAGAATTAGAACTACACTACTAAGTAGTAATAAAAAGCAGTAAAACTATGAAGAGATTAAACTACTAATCTAGATCTAGCAAAACAAAAGGGCATTCAGGGATGGTCCCTAATGGCCTTGGAGTGGTCGGGAGGAGAATGAGGGGCAACCAATGGAGCTTAGGACAACCCTTGGAGAGAGAGAGGAGTGATCCAGCATCCCGGCATGGTGTCATTCATGGTGGTGGTGAACTCATGGAGATGGAGTGGCTAGCCTAAGTGGAGGTGGATGTGAATGAAGCTAATGGAGTGAATGGGTGCCAAGAATGTGAATTGGTGCAAATGGCCACCCAATGGGTCTTTTTATAGACCTAAGGGCTTCTCTCTAGAGAGGTGAGGAACTCTCTAGAGAGAGTCCAAGAGTGGCCGGCTATATGGTTATGAGATCCAAAAAATGTGGATCTCATTTTGAATGCCTCTTGGTTGCTAAATTTGGCAACCAAGAGGTGGCGCCACTTCAAGAGAGTTCTAGATAACTCTAGAGAAGTGTGTGTGCGTGAATGGGTGTGCGTGTGTGTGTGTGGTCGTGCTCTATGTGGCTAGGTGGTTTAGGTTAGGTCCTAAGGGGTTTGGGTAGGTGTATGCCTTAAATTAGGGTTACAAACCCTAATTGCTAAGGGGAATTTGCAATTAAACTCAACCCAAGTTTAATTGAATGAGTGTGAACCTAATTGAGAGTGAAATAACTCAATTATGTTGGCTTTAGGTCAATTGGACTCTCACTAAGTCCAATTGAACTTGTGTGGGTTGAGATCTACGCTCAATTGGACTCAATGAGTCCAGTTGACTTAAGTGAAGGTAATTGACTTTGATCTAAGTCAATTGGGTTTGGTGAGGACCTAATTAGGTCCTTAGGTAGGTCTAGAGGTGATGTACTAGTGTTAGGACACCTTAATTTAGGTTCCTATGGGGTTGGGATTAGGTCTAGGGAGCTAGAGATCCAAGATCAAGGCTTGAATCTCAAAACAGGGATTGGAGACCAGTACCAGACATCCAAAACTGTGATTAGACGACTTATACTAAAAAATCAGAAGTCCAGACTTCAGTTCTAGATGTCCAATCTGAGTCAGGGGAAAATCAAGGTTCTGTTTTGGGTATTCTGCAGAAATTGGACATCTGACAAAGTGTCTAGACGTCCAATAACACTGCAGAAGTGGGTTTGAGGTGTGCGGGAGTTGGCTAAGGGTCCTGGACGTCCTAAAACTTATCTGGACGTCTAGATAAGGGTTGGAACTAGGGTTTTAGGGCTTCCTAGGGTGCTGTAACCTAATTAAGGGTGGCTAAGGCTTGGGGGAAGTCTCTAGGCTATCCTAGGGCTAGGTTGGACCTATGCTCTTCAAATTTTACTGCTTTATTCCTACTTAATAGAATAGCAAACCTTTAACCCCCTTACATCATTATTCCTACATCTAATCTAGGCCTTCTGCTCCAGCTCTGCTGCAACTCCCGTTATTCTTGATCCAGCTTCAGATCCTGCTCCAGATCAGCTTATTTCCTTCAATCGATACAATGCACTTAATCAGCACATTATAACATTATTTTATGCAAAGCTAAAGTAAAGCAGTAAAGATGCAGATAATGCTTATGCATTCATGAATTACGCTAACTTATGCTAAGTTATAGCCTAATCTAGGTCAATTAAGACCTATGATTGCTTTCGCAATCATGCCCCCATGCTTAAATCTTACTAGTCCCTAGCAAATGCCAAACTAAATTATTTACAGCAAGGGTCCCTAAGGGATTGATTATTTTATCAAGTGTATGTCTAGAGATTTTTCTCCTTTTTGTTGTCATCCTATGCTCTAGAAATTCAGACAATCGTGAAAGTGCAGCTATGTAGCTTTTGCAATGGATTCGAGTGAAAAACTGATACACCTCTAAAGCCTGTACTTGACCCCTAGTAAAAATTCTAGTGGGATAAAAATTTTTCAGTTTTGTTGTATCTACCCCCCCATGCCTAAGTTCTTGCATGTCCTCATGCATGAATATAAAAGAAAATAAATTGACAGAGGATGAGTTGGGTAGAAGTCACCTGGAATTGCTCCTGAAAATATATATTCAGCATCGGCCAACCTGACAGTATGCAATATGTAGAAATAAAATATGCTAAAAGAAAAATATTCTATGTATAAAAATGAATATGTATAGGGTGATGGATTGGGAGTAGATGCTGAGTTTAACGCCTCTAGCTGGGTGAAAACTCAATTAGATGTATTAGTTCTTACATAGAAGCCAGTCAAGATTAAGAGAAAGATATGCTCGTGTGCTCCTAGAATCAGTGGTCTGGAGATGTGAACCAACTGATTGTGCACCCCTACTCCAAAAAGTCTAGCTATAAGAAAGTGTGGAGTGGGTAAGGGCTTCAATTCGATCACGAGTGGGTCTGAGTCAAAAATGGGAATGGGAGGAGCAAACTCGAGGGTGGGAATTTTCTGATCCATGTGCACATGAATTTTCGTTGAGTCTCTCCCTGTGAAATAATTGGTTGTGACTGCGTTAACAGGAAACCGTTGGCTGTAGTCACGTCTTCCTGCAACAACAGGGGCGATTCAGTAATGTATGGATCAGGATAGTTGGATTCAGGGGTGCTGTGGTCAGAAGCACACCCTAAACAGTCAGATCCTCAGGGAGATATGTGTAGTGCAGTGGTTTCAGTCCCATGTGGATCGAGGTCCAAGAACCCTGATAGTGTAGACGAATGAGACATTGGGTCAACACAAAGGAGCCCAATGTTGCCACAGTATGCCGAATCTTCGTCTTCACCATCCTCCTCTATTCGATCACAGTCGAAGTTCTTTGCTACCCCAAATATGTCCAGTCGAAGTCGCTTGTTGCCTAGGGCTATCTCCATACACCCAGATGCACAATCAATGTTCGCTCGAGCTGTCGCCAGAAATGGGCGACCCAAAATAATTGGTGCATCTCAGAGATTAGGAGGAACTTCCATATCGAGAATGAAAAAATCTGTGGGAAAGCAGAACCCGCGGACTTTCATGATCACGTTCTCAACCACCCCCTCGGTGTTTTGACTGATTTGTCAGCCAGCTGAATTGTGACCGAGGTGGGCTTCAACTCCCCAAATCGAAATCGATCAAATACAGTAGTGGGAGTTAGGTTGATGGAAGAACCCAGATCTAGAAGGGCCCGATCAAATGGAGAATCCTGCAAGAAGCAGGATATCAGTGGGGTACCAGGGTCTTTCTTCTTCGGCGGTAGGTCAGCTAGAATCACGGTGCTAGCTTCTTTCGACAGTACCGCTTGTCGTCCAATTCTCGGTTGTCGCTTCGGGGTACAATAGTCCTTGAAGAACCTAGCGACAGTGCGAATGTGATCGATAGCCTCGAGGAGGGGAACCTGAATATGTACTTCCTTGAACATTGATTTCAGATCCTTAAAATTTCGCGTGTCCTTTTTTCGTACTGCATTTCGTGTCAGAACCTCAGGAAAAGGGATGGGAATCTCAGGGTTAAGTGGCCTCTTACCCTTATCTACCGCAGGTGGCTCCTGAGATGATGGAGTCGAACCCGCCTGCGGTGAAGGGTGGGAAAAATCAGGACCCGCCTGCATAAGTGGTGGGTCGAATGTCTTCCTTCCTCTCCTTAAAGAGATAGCATGTGCATCGGCTTGCTGTCCATGAGGCGGTGGGGGAGTGGAAGGGGTAGAATACGTGGGGTTCTGGAAAGGTAGCTGGCCTTACGCATAACCGGATGGTCTAGGAGGTGCCTGTAGTATGGCGTGTGCATGTCCCTGCGGTGCCTGAAACCTAGGCGGGGCGCCCTGGTTTTGCACAAATCGAGGATTCAGGACGGGTTGGGAGGGCAAGGCTCCCTAAGTTCTATGCTCCTCCAATAGTTGGTTCTACGTGTTCTGTATGGTCTGTATCTTATTAGCCATCGCCTTCATAATCTGCAAGCTATCTTGTGTTGATTTCCTCATTGATTCTTGCAGCTCCTCTTTCAGTGCCTCCAAAGGGTCTGCCCGCTTTGGAGGGTGGTTGGCAGCTTGGTGCAGCGGCTGGTATAAAGAGCGGGGTTGCTGTTGATGCGGGAATGGTTGCTGCCTAGGGTACGTGTTTTGTGCATTCCCGTATTGCCTGGTCTGGTAGTGTGGATCTTGATGTGGTCTCTATGAATTACCAGACTAGGAGAAGTTCGGATGCTGGCGCTAACCAGGGTTATACGTCTCTGAATATGGGTTATTACGCCCGTATCCTTGGATAGCACAGATGTCCTCGTAGGCCGAAGATGTCTGAGATGTATATCCATCAAGGGGATACGCATTATAATCTGCGGGTGGTGTGTAACCCAGGTCGTAGGGTGCCAGGTCTGGATTATTTACGGGATCTTGATATGAGAGATCTCGTAAATATGGAGAAGATGTATCCCGAGTGAGTAGATTAACTCGAGCAGGAGGGGCTCGGGGTGCATAGGAGGGTCTTAAGGCGGTAGAGCTTGAGTCAGATTGATCCTGATTGATCTGGTTAATCTTTTTCTCGATTAAGTTTATTCTATTCAGCTGCTTGACAATGATATCCATGTCGGCTAGAATAAACTCGGTGTGAGCGTCGTGGACACCAACTCACTGCTGACCAGGCCGCTGGAACTGGTTCATGGATGCGGCATTCATCGAGTTCTTCGCTAATGATTTAAATAGCTCAAATGTGCTGTTCTCGTCTTTTGAGAGGAAATTCCCGCCACTAGATGCATCGGCCAGATACCGATGTGTGTCATCCAGCCCATGGTAGAAGATCTGAGCCAGGTGCCATCTGGGTATACCATGGTGCAGGCATTTCCGGAGAACGTCGTGAAATTTGTCCCAAGCTTCATGTAACTTCTCCCTAGCTCCCTAGGAGAAAGTCGTGATTGCGCACCGCATTGCATTTGTTCGAGTGATTGGGAAGAACTTTTGCAGGAATTCACGTCGTAATTCCAGCCAGGTTCCAATTAGCTTCCCAATAGTCTTGAACCAGTATGAAGCTTTGTCCCTCAGAGAGAACGGGAAAAGCTTCATTAGAACAATCTCGAGGTTGATATTCCTGGGTCGAATCATTTCAGCGAGTCGACTCAGGTCCTCATGGTGCTGAAACGGTTCTTCGCTTGAGTTCCCGTAGAAATGAGTGCTGATCAACCCAATCACATTGGGCTTCAGCTCAAACACGTCTCTGCCTGTGGGAATTCTGACTAAAGGTGCGACGATTTGTGCGGCTGGGTCATAGAAATCCCGCAGTTGTTCTCCTCGCGGAGGGTGCTGCATCCTGTCAAGTGCCGTCAAGATGCGATCCATGCTCTGCTGATGCTACTCCTCAGATTCGGCTACCCGGGCTTCCAGACGAGCCATCGGGTCCAGATTCTCGATATCCTGACCCGATCTAGGTCCAGGTCCAGGATTTGCCATGGTGGCTCTGGGAGTAGAAGAAGTAGGGAGAGAAGATGGTCTTGGCAAGGTGACTCGCCTCCTTGGGAATGGCTCCCAAGGTCCAACCAAGTGAGGTCTAAGTGACCTCCTTCCTTGCATACACCACCCAACCCTTGGGTTGTGTAGCCAAGAAGGAAAAGGCTAAGGCCCTATCAATCAAATGGTCCTTGTGGATTGGGTGACCATATTTTTCGTTAGAAGTTTGAACTCCTGAAGAAAAATTCGTCGTTCAACCGACTGAAGGTGATTCCTGCCTCTCAAGCTAACCCAACCAGTCTGGTTATGAGGGGACTAAGGGGAAGGTTCTTCCTTTGGCTTATGCCTTCGATTCCGTTAACCCCCGAGCCACCGTCGTTTGACACTGCCCTGTAGAATTAGTCACCAAGTTTGGCAAGAGAGGTTAAAAACACCCAGTAGTATGATAATGAATTCGGGTTGATTTTGTGTTTTAAAATTAATTTGAGCCCGTTTTTCTTCAGCTGGGGTTTGTGGTGAGTGGCCCCCAAGGTGACCAAGCTCACCGGCTAAGTACTAGACTTGACTAAGTCTAGGTTAGCCCAAGTGTGGTCTCTAAGTTGCAACCCTAAAGATTCAACCTAAGGTTCATGCACTTCTAGGGTTTGTTCTGTTTCAGCAGACCGCAAAAGTAATGTTCGTTCTCTGACAATAATTGGAATCCAATTAACTTGAAATTTTGTGAGTAGATTCCTTTTTCAATTAGCTTCCTAGAGAATATTTTTTTGAAATTTTTACTATTTCAATCAAATTTTTAGGGATTTTTGAATGTCAGGGGGTCAGATTTGGAATTTTGACTCTTGGTCGATTTTTCACTTTGAAATAGTATCAATTGACCTTAAAAAATTTAGGAAAAATATGAAAAATAAAGCCAATTAGATCAACTTTCAAACCCCACCATTTTTAGTCAGAACAGATTCGTGGATTGCTCGAAATTTCTTTTTGAAATTTGAAAAATCTTGAATCTGGGTCAGTTGGACCCCCATGCACTTCGTGAATTTTTTAAAATTTTATACTTGAAAATTTTTCAACAAAATAGTGGCGTTTGAAATGTGGTTTGAAAATGAAGGTTTGGCTTAAATTTCAGAAATTTTCACTTACTAACTTTTCAGCAATCAAATTTTTAAATCAGACTTGAAATCTAGCTGAAAAATCAAAAGATGGTGGAAAGACTCTTAAAGAGGTTTGAGCTTGAAATCTACGCTTTCCACCAAAAAAAATGTTTTTTTTTTCAAAACTTTTACACGTCTTTTTTTTTTTCAAAAAGAGTTTTTCAGAGGATTCAAAGAAATATATCTTTTTTTTTTTGCTTTTTCGAACTAACCTAAGAATAAAAAAGAAACCTACTCTAGATTTTTTTCATTTTTTTTTTCGGATTTGTTTTCTTTTTTTTTCGAAATTGAATAAAGATTTTTTTTTTTCAAAAGAAATTGTAGAAAGTAAATCTACTAGGGTTCAAAAAAGGAAACCAAATCTAAAGGGGAGATGATGTGCACTTGATTTTTTTTCTTTGTCGCACTCGTTGTGTGAGCGGATCCCATTTTTCTCCTGTGTTGTCCTGCACATAAAAAACAAAGTAGAGAGAGATTTGTCAGTGATGGTTTCAAAGATCGAAATCAAAGAAAATGATGTTGCCTCCCTGGCAACGGTGCCATTTGACGGAAGCCATTTTCGCGCATTTGAAAGTTGTTGAAATCATAATATAGTTGCACAAAAACGTTCGTCGAAAATAAGTTTGTAAAAATTACGAGACTTGAGTCCCGGTCGTTCGTCTCTAGGAGGCATTTGTTCTACTTTAGAATTCAATCTTATACCGCTCTACTTTGTTTGAAAATGCACGCCGGTTTCCAATCTCATGACTAAGATTTCATCAGTTCTATTATGAACTCTGATTACGTGCGCATGTGTTAGATAAATCACAAAGGTGAACGTGTGAGTTTCTCTGCGCACGATTCTAGTGAGGTGGTGACTATTTACAAAAAATGCGTCTATTGTTAGATTCTCTATATTTTCAGGAAACGACATGCTTGTTGCAGAATAGATAAACAACTAAAAACAGGCAGCTTGAATCACGCAAACAGGATAGCAATCAATAAGTTCATGGTGATTTCACAACATGGATATATATATATATATATAAATGCATTTTTCATTCATTCAGTTGGGAGTTGTTTGCAACAAGAACTGTAGAGGAAAGCTTGTACAGAAATGCTTAAAATGTAAATCTAGCTACTAGAAAATGATTGCATACAAGAATCTACAGGAGGATTTTGCATGCATCATTGGGGAGAATTAGAACTACACTACTAAGTAGTAATAAAAAGCAGTAAAACTATGAAGAGATTAAACTACTAATCGAGATCTAGCAGAACAAAAAGGCATTCAGGGATGGTCCCCGATGGCCTTGGAGTGGTCGGGAGGAGAATGAGGGGCGGCCAATGGAGCTTAGGCCGGCCCTTGGAGAGAGAGAGAGGAGTGATCCAGCATCCCAGCATGGTGTCGTTTATGGTGGTGGTGAACTCATGGAGATGGAGTGGCTAGCCTAAGTGGAGGTGGATGTGAATGGAGCTAATGGAGTGAATGGGTGCCAAGAATGTGAATTGGTGCAAATGGCCACCCATTGGATCTTTTTATGGACCTAAGGGCTTCTCTCTAGAGAGGTGTGGAACTCTCCAGAGAGAGTCCAAGAGTGGCCGGCCATATGGCTATGAGATCCAAAAAATGTGGATCTCATTTTGAATGCCTCTTAGTTGCTAAATTTGGCAACCAAGAGGTGGCGCCACTTCAAGAGAGTTCTAGAGAACTCTAGAGAAGTGTGCGTGCATGAATGGGTGTGTGTGTGTGTGTGTGTGGTCATGCTTTGTGTGGCTAGGTGGTTTAGGTTAGGTCCTAAGGGGTTTGGGTAGGTGTATGCCTTAAATTAGGGTTACAAACCCTAATTGCTAAGGGGAATTTGCAATTAAACTCAACCCAAGTTTAATTGAATGAGTGTGAACCTAATTGAGAGTGAAATAACTCAATTATGTTGGCTTTAGGTCAATTGGACTCTCACTAAGTCCAATTGAACTTGTGTGGGTTGAGATCTAAGCTCAATTGGACTCAATGAGTCCAATTGACTTAGGTGAAGGTAATTGACTTTGATCTAAGTCAATTGGGTTTGGTGAGGACCTAATTAGGTCCTTAGGTAGGTCTACAGGTGATGTAATAGGGTTAGGACACCTTAATTTAGGTTCCTATGGGGTTGGGATTAGGTCTAGGGAGCTAGAGATGCAAGATCATGGCTTGAATCTCAAAATAGGGATTGGAGACCAGTACCAGATGTCCAAAAATGTGATCAGACGACTTATACTCAAAAATCAGAAGTCTAGACTTTAGTTCTGGACGTCCAATCTGAGTCAGGGGGAAATCAAGGTTCTGTTTTGGGTATTCTGTAGAAATTGGACATCTGACAAAGTGTCTGGATGCCCAATAACACTACAGAAGTGGGTTTGAGGTGTGCGAGAGTTGGCTAAGGGTCCCGAACGTCCTAAAACTTATCTGGACGTCCAGATAAGGGTTGGAACTAGGGTTTTAGGGCTTCCAAGGGTGCTGTAACCTAATCTAAGGGTGGCTAAAGCTTGGGGGAAGTCTCTAGGCTATCCTAGGGCTAGGATGGACCTACGCTCTTCAAATTTTACTGCTTTATTCCTACTTAATAGAATAGCAAACCTTTAACTCCCTTACATCATTACTCCTACATCTAATCTAGGCCTTCTGCTCCAGTTCTGCTGCAACTCCCATTATTCTTGATCCAACTTCAGATCCAGCTCCAGATCAGCTTATTGCCTGCAATCGACATAATGCACCTAATCAACACATTATAACATTATTTTATGCATAGCTAAAGTAAAGCAGTAAAAGTACAGATAATGCTTATGCATGCATGAATTACCCTAACTTATGCTAAGTTCTAGCCTAATCTAGGTCAATTAAGACCTATGATTGTTGCGCAATCAGTCTCGCAAACCAAAGGGCAAGCAATGAGGCCAAATAATCTCTAAGCCTTAGACTTAATACATCAGCTTTACACTTTCCTCATCCTCTTGAGGACTAATCCAGATCTTAACGAATACGTGAGTGTTTAAGCCCTGAAACAAGCCCAAAAGGCCTAAGATCAGCACTCTTATTAATCTCCTTGTCTCTAGCACTTCAGGACTTAATACTTGTTTTGATTAGGTTTAGAACTTAGGTAGATCTCATAATCAATTGCTAAGACTATCAATTTTTTCTTGATTTTTTTTTTGCATTTTGTCTTTCCTCCTATTTTCCTCCTCAAGAAAGATTTTCAATCATTTCACAAAATTTTCCTCCCTTTTCTCCAATTTTTTTTTTCAATATGTATTTTTTTTGTGAGAACCCCTCAGGGAATTGAATTTCCATTTTTTTTACACTTTAACAGCCCCCATGCCTAAGTTTTGCAATGTCTTCATTATACACTAGGTGGGTATGAATTTAGCTTGGTTCAAGGTTTAGAATAGGGTCAAAGGGTGGGTGAATGGGTCGGGATGACTGTTGTAGACGATTGCAAGCTTTGATACAGGTACCAAAGGTGGAGTTGGTTGTTCTAAAGTTGAACCCTAATGTGCAATAGGCATGCAGCTCAAAGGTGAATCAGAAGGGTCTCGGGTTTTTGGAATGATGGGTTGCCTCCCATTAAGCACTAAATTCAATTCCTTCAGTTGAGCAAAAGGTGGTTGAGGGGAAGAAGTGGTCAAACTAGAGGAATTTTTTAGAACAAGCACCTTGATGAGTAGCCCGGTTGGTTCAACAAGGTGATGCAAACCAAACCCAATCAGTCTGGTGGGTTGATGAATGTGAATAAATAGGCCTAGAGCCAACTAGATACTTTGTGGCTCAAAAAAATATGGAAATGCAAATCTGGGGTTTGCCTAAATCGGCTCAGCTTGATCAGAGTAGGGGTACTCGAAGGATAATGGATCTGTGCAAAATGTAGGAACCCTACTGGTGGGATCAAAGAAAGATAAGACGTGATTATTGGTCTGATCAGTGTTCAATTCCCAGTCAAAAGGTGGAGGTGAATCATATGCAATCGGTATAGAGAGAGGTAAGTTAGAGTAGAAATTGATTCCGGTGGTAAGTCGAGGTTGGGATTGGGCTTCGAAAGGCTCTGTATGAGCTGTGGCTGCTTCGAGTTCCAAGTCATCAGCCTTAAAATTAGAATCAAAGAACAGATCATGGATACTGAGGTCTAAACTGGCTCATATTCATTTGGAAACAAAGGTTCTTCGAAATCAAAGTATGATTTGAAATCATCAGAGAATTTGCGACAATCAGCTTCTGAACCTGATTCCAGATCGGGATTTCCACCACTAAATAAATTTTGATGCTTGGAATTATAAACCAGACTTTGATCTAACCTAGTATCAAATTTTGAGCTCAAAGAGGTATCCTTATTAGGCATAGGTTCGGGTTTTGGGCACCTAGGGTAGATCCAATCAAATCCCAACTCTTCCAACTCCTCTATTTTATATCGTAAATCGGTGTGACTTCCGAAAAATGAATTCGTTCCTCTAAGGGGTTTGGATAGGTGTAATCATTAAATACAAGCCCAAAATCACAATTCAAATATGAAATTTGATTCTCGTCACATTGGACTTCATGATCATCCCAAATAGGTTTAGATCTAGATTCTAGGTCAGGGGTAGGAATTGGGTCACTAGAATTTGGACATGGTTCTTGATAACACCACGCAAGGGGGTAGTAATTAGGTTGAATATGGCCCATCTTTAGAATAAAAGGCACAACATAAAGTAGAATAGGAGCATTGCATGCATCAAGTACCAAGATTGCTTATAAACTGTATTAATGGCCATTTGTGTAAAGCATTTGTCAAAGCAGGCCCTAGATGAGCAATCGGACCGCACGGATGGATTCAGAACGACGAACGGAGTCCAACAGACTCAAGATCGGCCAAATCTGACATCCGGAGCTCCCACAATGGGCCTAAGAAATTCTGACCGTTGATTTGGAGATCAACGGCCCAGAAAGCGCCACGTTGCCCTGCCCCCACCGCTCGCACGCCCTCAAGCCAACCAAGGACGAATCTTGGTCGTTGATCTTCGATCGAACGGCCGAGATCCCCTCGCTCGCCCGCGGTCGCCGCGACAAAGCGCGGGCGTGGCGCAACGGCTAGCGCGCACGCTCGCATCGCAGCGACGCGCGTTCGAATCGCGCGGAGCAGAAATCAAGCGCGAGCGAAGGGTGCGGCAAAATTGGGCCGCCCGATCAGCCGCGGGCGGCCAGGATCGCGCCACGCGGTGCGATGACAGCTCCCGAGCGCCCACGCGCGTGCGCACGTCGGGCGGAAACGCGCGCGCGCACGCGCGCCCGAGGCGCGATCTCGGCGCGGGCACAGGAGGATCTCGAAGATCGGACGACTCTCGTTCAACGTCCACAGATCGCGCATGGAGAGAGAGCGGGGTGGGCAGCTGACCGACGGCAGGAGGGCTTCACCGACATATTTGGAAGCGGTTTTAGCGACGTTCTGGATGTCGCTAAAGCACATTCTTCTTTTAGGAAGCCCTTAACTCTATTTAAACCCCCTTCTACCACCATTCAAAGCATCCTCTCCCACTTGCAACTACTCTACTCCTCTCCTAGCTAGTTTTAGGCACTCTTGTAATCGTCGGAGACAATGAGCCACCGACAGAGCCTCCTCCACCGCCGTGGCTGGCTCATCGCTCTCCACTCTCTCTACCTCTCTCTCTCTCTTTTAAGCTTTCATTTACTTTTGTTGATGCATGTATTTAATGTTGTAAACCATGAACTATGAATGCATGTTTAATGAAATTATTTTCCATTTAGTCGCCATTTTAATTTCTTCTTAAAGTGCATGATCAAAACCAAGAGCTTTCTAACCCTAAACTCTCTTTATCTCTCGCTTTTCAAAACCGTCTCTTTTGCAAGCAAAACTCCACCTTTTTCGTGACAACAAGTGGTAAACAAAATCCGATTTCCACGCCTCCCTGAGACTGACACTCGGACTCACCTCCGTTTACTTCTTTTAAAACCGACGTATCAAGTGCAACTATAACGACACCTCTTAACACACATGCACGAGACCACGTCAGTTCTATTGGGATGTCAGAATCACTCTCGAGATTACCTTAACAGGATAAGGTGAGTGAATTACATCCTCGAGAGGTTCTAACTCAAGCTCATCACAGGTGTTTGGTAAATCAAGGCATGATGGACTAGCTTTATGGCTCTCTATAGCTAATTCATAATCGGAAACACCTGCAATTGGATCCACTCAACCCATATTTTGATCAAGTATGCACAAAGTTCGAATCTAATTCCATTTGGGTTGGGGGTCCACAACAACCTCAATTTCCAAACCTGGGCTCTGGGAAATCATTTTGATCATCAATATTGCTCCAAGATGTCTCATCAATTTCTAAATTTTGATATGGGTATCTCTGATCAATGGCTTGGTGTAATGTATTTAGCATATACCCACGTTTCTCAATGAGACCCTGGTGTATCTCCTAAAGTTGTGGATTTGAGAAACATTGTATATGCTCGATATTGTGTAGTCTCTACAATTCACTATATTATGATAAATGATCATCCCGAGTTGAACCATGTTCAGCATGGTTCATAATGAGGTTTGTTGTTTCTGACACATTAACCTGAACTCTACTAAATGGATCTGAGGTCCTGTAAAATTCTTCCTTATGTCTAAGGGCAGTCTCGATCATTTTCTCTTTAATGCTCATATGTGATTTGATGAGTCCATTAAAATGGACTAATATTAAGCCTAAGAATATTTAATCGTATAGTTTAGGTATGTTAATAATGGCAATTAAGTTATAGAATAATTGTACACCTCATGATTTAAGTTATAACATTCTATAACTTAATGATTTTATTATTTTTATATGCAGGTAATAAAATACACAAAGAGCAAGGGTGGGGGGATAATTTCCCCAAACAGCCGCAACTCTTTCCCCCCTCCCCCGCCGGACATTTGGGTAATATTCTCTTCCGCCACCTTTCTCAACAACTGTGACCGGGGATTTGGGAAAATCCCTGAACTCACGCGCAAGGGAGTTAAAGAGAGGAGGCGAGGAGAGAGAAGGATCTTCCCCCCTGTGGGGAACGTCTCTCTCTTCTCCACTGTGGAGAGGGCAGGCACTGTGCTGCTCCGTCTCTACCTCAAGCAGTAGCACCTGCGCGCCATCACCTGCCTCCCCCTCAGCCACCGTAGGCAACCGCACACCATCAGCCCGCGCCTCACTGCAAGCGTAGGCCCGCATGCCAACTTCCAGCCGTCCTTCCATCACGCCTCTACCGCACAGCACACACACACCGCTCCACCTCCAACCGCGCCCGCAAGTGCTCCCAACCGTGCGTCCACTGCAGGCGCACCTCCCTGCAGAGCGCCATCACGCCTTCGCAACAGCCCACAGGCGCTCTCAACTGCGCGCCACTCGTCCCTGCAAAAGGCGCTCACGCGCTCCCTGCCTGTAGTGCACCATCCAGCGTGCCCCACCGCTCCAACGCTGTAGGCGCTCATGCCTTCCGCCCACGTGCTCCACCTCCAGCCACTGCAGGCCGCTTCCTATCTTCAAGCGCTCACCAACTGCAGCCACCTCCAGCCACAAAGAAGCGTGCTCCACCGCCCATCTGCCACCGCAGCCGGCAGGTAACCGCACACCAGCTCGCGCGCGCAAGCCTGCAAGGCCACGCCGCCCACAGCGCCCTCCAGCAGACCAGCGTTCTTCACCTCCGGCCACCTCCGCCGCCGCCGCTACCACCGTCGGAGAGCCCTCATCCTCGCCATCCTCCTGAGCTTCGCAACTGCCCCACCGGTGCTCTCTCTCTCTCGCGAGGAAGGGAAAGAGCAAATGCTCTGTTTTTGATAGAATTAAAAATTACATTCAATGCCATTTCCACCGATTTTATTTTTATTATTATTATTATATTTTGCCAGAATTGCATTCACGCACTCAAAGTTATTTCTAATTGCATGGTATTAATATTGGCTAGTTTAAATATTGATTTTGGACTTGATTTAAGTACTAATTATCTTTAGTACACATCACATGAAAATTGCACTAATTCATCCTAAATTTATTGAGGATTTCTGTGAGGGAAAACTGCACTTACACCCTTAACTTTTTAGGTTATTGCAAACCTACTTTCCTTCACATTTTAAGTCCAATTTGAAAAGGTATTTCGCACTATCCGAAATAACATTAAATAATTAAGTATTGATTGCATCATTGCCTCCCTGTGGACACGACCCGCTCTTCTGCGAGTGGTTATTTTCATTGTTTTTGATTAGTCGATTTTTTTCCACCACTTAAATACTATAACGCTAAGCGAAAAGTCGACCCATCATGATTCAGGTTTATTGAAAATCTTTCTCATGTTGTCAGGTCGCATTTCCAAATCAAGTGGTGGATCGGGATGTAGAATCAAATTTAGGTCCAGATTGAATTGATTAGATCATATCAGATTTCCCCCAAAAGGTCAACTCTAATGGAGGCCTCTAGGTCTGACCTAGGTACCTTTCTTAGGTATGTGCACTAGAGAATAGATGAGGGACTCGATGTGAATTAGACCCAATCAAGGCACCCAAAAAATTTTTGGATGACTAAGGCTATTTTGAGGTAGATAATACCTTTGAATAAAAAATGCACACACCCGAGAATTACTTGGGCAGCTAGGAAGGGAGATTCTCGTAAAGACCCTACACGGTAGATCATCCCCATCGGTTACAGGGTTTCCCCCACCCGACCTTCCTTGTCACCCTGATTCCAAGTAGACTGGAATGTGTGAATTGAGACCTAAGTCTACCAATTTTAGCCCTAATTTGTGCCTTGAATTTCACTTGATTAGAAATTATTTCAATCTGTGACCTAATTTGGAGGTTGGTTGATCCACAGGGTGAATCAACTTCACCTAACTTGCCCTAAGGTTGAGGGTGAAGTTTGGGTCAAGACCCAAATCACCCTAAATTGATTCTTAGGTTATTAGGCCCAAATTTTAGGGTTCAAGTGAATTTAGAGCCTTAAATTTAGGGTTTACTTGAATAGATTAGTTTAGACAAGGGCTTAGGTGGCACATAAATGCAGGAGGTCAATTTCCTTTATTTTAGGAAAATGTATACTAACACATCAAAACCCTAATTGGCTCTATTTCAAGTCTAATTTTAATTCCAAATGTAACATCTTGGACTCAAACAATAAAGTGAGTAGTCCAAGATGTTATGAAATTTAATGCAAATCCCGGTATAGGAAATTAGGATAGGGAATTTCTAATCAAATCATCTCACTTCAATCAGATTTAAATCAATTTTGCAAATCAAGAAACTTTTTGCCTTTAAATGATCTTACTAAGAAAATATAGCAAGTGGATTCTAATTTATTTTGTTTCCTTTTTTTGTCTTTCCCAAGCTTAGGAGGTGATTTGGGAAGAAGAGAAATTTTACCTACCCCTGGAGTGGTTGATTGCGTGGAAGATATTCTCATGATGTACCTCGCAAAATAAAAGCAAAGCAAATAGGGCAAGTTAAAAATCAGTTCAACGAAGAAAGATAAGATCAGTGGCGAATTGTGCGTTGCTCCCCGGCAACGGTGCTGCAATGTTGATGGAGTGAGAGTCATTGTTTAAAGATGTACAGCGTCATAGTATAGTGATGAAAATCACTACAATATTTAAATTTATAAAGTGCTCGAAAATAGAATTAAGTCCGAGGTTGTTCGCAGGGAGCAAATGTGGAATTCACGCACTAATCGCAATTAGAAATAGATGACCACAATCAATTAAGCTTAAGAAAGATATTCAATGAATCTACTCAATATGATATTCAATTATAGCAAATGTGTCTCAAGAAATAATGGGGTAAAAATAAGATAGAAACGCTGAAAAGAATCGTGATTTGAATTACCCGTTAAATCCCCAATACTAAGCACATATCAAATGTATTAATCAACTCAATTTCTCAACAGTGGTCCTTGAACCACTAATCCACATCAATACATAATGGGAACACCATCATGAGCCATACTAGCTCATTTTTACCCAATTAAGTCAGTAAATGCTCCTACATAACCGCCAGAGAGTCACAAGTCATTGCATAATCATTTTGAAAGAGAAATAAGAAACTAGGGTTAAAACTGCAATTTTACAAGCTCATCATGAATGCAGTACAACCATAGGTTTTCTCAAGGGTTGAATGAAGGTCAATTGGTCTTAAAAAGATAACAAGTGGGATAAGACAAACAAAAAAGGGTTTGTACGTGTTCTGAGAATTAAATGACTTTTGAAACCCTAAAAATAGACCTGCTTAATTAACTGAGGTTATGATCAGGATAAAATTCACCTAAGCCCTCTAAAATTCATAGAAAAATATTCTCTAGGGTTTAGAACCTTCAATTTGACCATCCGAACTCGTTTTGATCCAAAATAGTACCATAGACAGACATTTGCCCTAGTTTGGATTTTTGCATAAATTACCCAATCAAACATGGTCAAAACCAAAATCCAATTTCACCATTTGATTCCTTAGGTCCAAATTAGGTTTGTACCAAAACTTGGACCCAAGATGAGTTTGTCTTGACAAAGTTTGCAATTTGGTCCTGTCTAATTACATTTCTACCCTTAACTTTCAAAATCCTTTCAAATAGGACCCTAAATTTGTCATCCTACTCACAAATAGGTCCCTCCATTATCACAAAAGTATCCTTCTCCGACGACCTTTGATTGAAGAGAACTCCTCTGTTCAATCAATCCCTTCCAAAATTGGAAGGGAGATTCTTCGAGGAGTTCTCTTCCTTCTGAATTCGTCCATGAGATCCATAGCCTTCCCAATCTCTCATGCGAACGCATGAGAGATTCGGATATCTTTCAAAATCCTACTCCGGTGAGCATTCTTAGCTTGGAAGCTTGGCTTCCAAGCTCAAAACTCTCTCTAGAGCCCTTTATAAGGACCCTCAGACCTCACCGAGTTCCCCAGACTCGTTTTTGGCTGGAGTTACCCCATGCTCTTCCCTCCTCTCCTACTGAAAATCTCCAGGAGCTTCGGCGATATCCTTGACCTCCTTCCTCGTCCGTTCTCACAAAACCAGAAATGAATTCCTCATCCTCAGATTCTTCTGTGTGTCGCAATACCAGTAGCCGTCCCCTTCCACGTCTTCATTGCCGCTCCTTCCTATTGGAGAAATCATCTTCCCCGACACCGTCCATACCAGCTGGTGCCGTCCTTCCCATTTTCGTCCACGTAGAATAGGTAGTTAGGACTCTTTAGATTCCTAGGTTAATTTCGTACCCAAAAACACCAAAAATATCTCGTCGATGCACCTGTTCTCCTTCATCCTTGTAATTACCTACTTGGAGGGGGTGAGATATGCGTGGCGTAATAAAGTGTGGAATAAAATTAGAAAATCTCACTAAATTAAGAAATCACACAATAGGCACAAGTATTTTTAGGTGGAAACTCAAACCGGGTGAAAATCACCACCTAACCCTCTCGAGTTAGGATTTCTTGATCGAACTAGTAGATCAAATCCACTAAACCCAGTCACTTGAATAAGGGTGATTGAACCTCAATTACAACAACACTACTTAGACTGAGGGTAGTGTAGCTCAAAACCCCTTCTCTTCACAAGAAGGAATTTGTCTCGCGAAGGAGACGAGAATTCGCAAAGCGAATACCCAACCAAAGACAATATAAAGTACAACAATCCTATAGAGAATCAAATATTTAATCGTAGCTTCTAAAGGAGTTAGGAAACTTCCCTTTGGTGGAAGTGCATCGATGTGACGACACGGATGCGTGAAATGCACTTTGGCACAACAACGCTCTCATAACATCGGCGGGAGAGCAGGTGCACAGCAGGACGAAGCTCTTAGGTGAGAAGAGAGTGCTTGTAGGGCTAGAGATTCTTCTATTTGATCTTCTACTTCTTTTTGACACAAGTGAGTGGAAATATTCTTGCAAGGTGTGTCTTGGGTGTGTCTTACAAGCCAAGGGGTCCTCCTTTATTTATAGAGGGCCTAGGAAGGCTTTAGAAGTCCTTGGAAGGCTTCCATAGCCGTTGGGTGCAAATCCAATGAGAATCAAGCCGTAGTCAGAATTAATCATGATTCTGACAGGGTCATCAGACGTCTGGTCCTGGCATCAGACGTCTGGAAAACCTGTTTAAGATGTCTGGGAACTAAGTCAGACGTTTGATTCTAGGCGGGTTTCCTTCCTGATTTGAATCAGACTTAACAGGGTTCTAGTGTATGTCCATCAGACGACACAAAGGATGTCTGGTACTAGGTCTGGACGTCTGGAAACCTATTGTTCCACGGAAATGGATTCCTAAAAAAGTACAATGGCTAGAAAATCTCTGAAGGAAGATTTTGGGTTAGCCGAGGCAAAACGGTCATGTATTTGATGTATGGGGTCCTCTATGGACGTCTGATACGAGGTTAACGGTCATTTCCTCAATGTTTACAAAGGCAGCCAACATTCCACTAATTGAACGTCTGGCAAAGGCATTAGACGTTTGCTAAGACGTCTGGACTAAGGTCTGAATGAATGATTCTAATAGACAGAAGCTACTAAGTCCAGCCTAGATGGTTTGGACGTCTGATCAAACAGTCAGACGTCTTAAAAGTCAATATCTGACATCTGATTTCCAGATTGGATGTCTGATAAGGCTGTTTGAATCCTATTTTAGTTTTATAAGTTCTTTATATAAAACCTAAGTATTTTAGGGTAGTGTAGATGTTCCTAGGACTACTTTAAGGGTTCTTTGAGGCTCTTTAACATAAAATCTAAGAGAAAAATAAAGAACAGAACAAAGAAACAAAATTACATAGAATAAGATAAAATGAAATCTATCCTATTCTTCATCTCCTTCCTTCTTCAAGCTTTCGCTCCTCGCGAAGCTCCTCCATCTCTATCTAGCTCCTCCAATCCTCCATGGATGCGAGCTAGAACTCTGTTTAAACACTTGTCTCTATTTGCAATTTGACCTGAAAACTAGAACTCAAATGCAAATGTTAAAAGACATGTGTTTTGTTATCATCAAAATAAACGATCGTGGTGCTCTAGCACCAACTATCCTCTCCACCTCCAGTCGCCCCCCGGCGAGGTCATCCACTTGCCACACAACTCCATCCACCTCGCTGACATTCCCAAAAGCTCTGCCACTCATTCCCACACAAAACCCCTCTCTTATTTCATTCTATTGACCTCTCACAACCGCCACTGAATAAACCCATCACCGGCCTCCGTCCCCGACTCCGTCCGACCACTACGCACCTCCATCCTCCATGAAATCACTGCCATTACATTCGCCAACGTTCGGCAAATCTTCTAAGGTGTTTTGACATGGCTGAAAGGCCTTATTCTCTATTTCAGGTCCCACATCGACGCTCCGCCACCACCCCTTATCTCCGACGTTGTTCATGGTTCTCTAATTATGAAGAGCTCAGGTGATACCTCCAGGTCGTGCGGAAGGCTCCCAGGCATCTCCCTAGGTGGTCAATTGGGAGCATTGACCGCTCCAAGGACTTCAATTTGATGCCACCAGCTGCTGTTGTTTGCTTGTGTAAAGAGGCCTGTGGGAATAATCCCACATCATGGAAATACAACCGCACACCTATGCATAAAAGGAATTTGTGTTTAGGGCCTGTTGCCTCAAGACACACGGGGTGAGGTCCCTCGCACCCATGCACGCCTTGTCCGTGATCTCAGCCTGCGGACCTGGCTTGAATTGTTAACCCGCCTAGCTATGCACTCCTCGGTTGCTGCCCCACTGCAGGCAGCGGTGGACCCGGGTACGCTACGTTCGATAACCTGATTATCCTAAGAAAGGCCCTAGGGGGTAGAGCCTAAGAGAGAGAGGGAAGGAGAGATTGCATAGGGGTTAGGGGGGTTTCGCTGCAAAAGACATTGGCTGACACTTAGCCAATTTAAGAAGTTCCCCTCCCCTGTGTGAAGAAGGAGAAGGAAGCAAAAGAATCAGAAGAGGTTGAATAGAGGAAGAAGAAAAGAAGAAGGCCTGGACAGAAGAAAGAAAGAAGAGGAGGAGGTGGACCGTGGAAGAAGAGAAGAGGAAGAAGAAGAAGCTGAAGAAAAAGAGAGGAGCACTGTAGCAACGCACTTTACGTTGTCTGATTATCTATTCCTTCATTTGATTATATTCAGTAAATACTATATATGTGTTAGGCTAATAATTGGTGATCTAAATCACCATTATTTTGTTTAAGATTCTTTTTATCTCTTCATATACTCCTTTTATACATTGCATATTAGTCTTGAGTAATTTATTGTGCTTATTTATATTATCTATTGAGATTAATGTGTGAATTCCTATTTGCTCTCTGTGTTCAACCTTGGAGCTTTTTTTGAGTAATAAAATTTATTTTTTTAAACGCTATTTTGGCTACACTACAACGTGACATTCTTAAAATATCGACCTAGCACGAAGAACATTTTGGCGCCGTTGCCAAGGAACAATGTGCAATTCACCACTATTCTCTACATTATTTGATTATATTTGAGCACTAACTTGCCCTGTTTGCTTTCTTATGATTTTACGAGGTACTTCATGAAGAGATCTTCCACGCAAAACAACCACACCAGGGCAGGTAACTTCTCCATTCTTCCTTAATCAACCTCCTAATCTTGGGAAGACAAAAGAAAAAGGGAAACAATTGATTAGGAATCACCTGCCTTATTTCATAGTAATCATCATTTAAAAGGCAAAATTCCTGATTTGCAAAATTCTTTTCAAATCACATTTAGTTGAAGTGATTCTATCTAGAGATCCTACCCTAAATTTCAGTGTCTATTAGGGATTACGTTTAATTTCTAATCACTTTTGGGCCAACACACTTCTTGCTTGAAGCCCAGGGTGAACATATCAAGATCAATTGGACTTGGAAATAAAGCCAATTAGGGTTTTGAAGTGCTAGTACACATGTTTGCCTGAATTAAAGGAAAGTTACCCTCCCGCATTTGTGTGTTACCCAAGCCCTTGGTTGAAAGGATCTAATCAATAAAAATCCTAAAAATCAGGCTCTAAATTCACTTGAACCCTAAAATCCTTGATCCTCATAACTTAGGAGTCAAATCAGGGTGATTTCTAGGTCTTGACTTAGATCTCATTCTGCCATCTTTAGGGCAGGTCAGGCGAAGTTGGTCTACAGTGTAGGCCAACCAACCTCTAAATTAGGTCACAAGTTGAATTAATTTCTAATCAAGTGAAACTCAAGACACAAATTAGGACATAAAAGTGATAGACTTAAGGACTTAAGTTCATACATTCCTATCTACTTGGACCCTTAGTGACAAGGAAGGTTGGGTAGGGGAAACCCTGTAACCCGTGGGGACACTCTACCTTGTAGGGGTCTTCATGGGACTCTCCCTTCTTGGCTGCCCAGGTGCTTCTCAGGTGTGCGAATTTCTGATTTAGAGGTATCATCCCCCTCGAAATTGCCTTAGTCATCCAAAAATCTCACATCCAATCCCTCATCCCTTCTATTTAGAGCACACACATAGATTTTCTTGGGAATCTCTTTTTAGAGCTAATCAATTTCGATCTAATCTTGAATTTTGATTCTACATCTTGATTCCACCATCTGATTCAAAAATGCATCTTGGCTACTTAGGGAAACCATTGAAGAAACCTGAATCTCAAATATCCATGAAAGATAGAATGGTTGAGGATGCCTTTAGATTTTATGAGATTGATGACCAAACCTCAAAACCAACTGAAAACATTCAGGTTAATGTATCGACAACAACATCCTTCATCATAAATTTTGCCCAAGTAATTATAACACAAGTAACAAATGGATCTACCCGGGATGTTCTCATGATAGGATACATTGAGTTAGAGAAATTACATAACTTTTAGTATCTCCAATGCATGACAAATCCTGTACTTTGGGAAAGACACCAAGATGATCTTGAAAAATGGGAGGAGATGATAAAATTATTAAAGCAGATTATCAATCAAAAATATCCGTACATTCCCCAAACATTCAGCGAAACATCTTGGAACAATACTAAGGATCTATCTAATCTTGGGTTCGAGAATTAAGGTTGTTGTGGACCTCCAGCCCAAATGGAATATGATCAACCTAATATACAGATTAACATTCCTAATCTTGAAATAGGTTGGGAGGTCCCAATTGCAGGAGAACAAGATTTTGAGCCAGCCCTAGAAAACCAAAACCCTGGTTCACCAAGCATAGAATTTCTAGACTCCTGTGATAATGAGATTGAATCAGAACCTCTCGAGGGTGTAAATTTCGCTTCTTACTTTGATAAGGTGACCCCTGAGGGCAATTTTGACATCCCTGTAGAGCTCAACCTAGATTCTAGTGATTTAACACACACACTTAGCCTAGAATTGGGATCTAAACTTTCTTGGGATAATCACAAGGCCCCATGTGACGAAAATCAAAGTTTGAATTTGGATTATGATTTTGGGCCTTTATTTGATGAATATACCTCTCCAATATCCTCAGAAATACAAATTGATTTTTTAGAAGTCACGCCGATCTACGATACAGAAATTGAGTTGGAGGAGTTGGGTTTTGACTGGGTCTTCCCTACAAGCCTAGAACTCGAGCCTAGACCTAATATGGACACCTTTTTGAGCTCGGAATCTGAGAATAGGCTAGACTCAAGTCAGGTTGCTGAGTCTACATCTTGTGATTTATTCTGTGGTGGAACCTCTGATCTCGAATCAAATTCAGAACTTAATTTTTGCAAATTCTCCGATGATTTCGAATCTTACTATGATTTCGGAGAACCATTATTTCCTGACAACTATGAGCCAATCTACGACCTCAGCATACATGATCCATTCTTTGACTCTAACTCTGAGGTACCTGAGCCTGAGATCACTGATTCAAAATCAAATTCCATTGAGATGGAATCATTCCTTTTTAATCCTCAGGAATCAGAAAAAGAAATGGCTGAGAGTGTCTGCAACCCAGAGTTTGAACCTTTTCTTAACTCAGACTTTCTCCGTCCTATAAACACTCTGCAGGCATTTACCTTTAAGTATGATGTCTACTATGAGGTCTCTTTAAATGAACCTACCTTTGAATCCTTACTAGAAGAACCCTCATATACAATTCTTATTGATGCCACCTCTTCTACACATGCAGAACCTTCCCAAACCCATTTGCAACCCCGACCTGCAATCGGACTCAATTTCTACTCTGATTCTCCTCTCGATCCAGTTGTAGATGATTCTCCTCCACATTCAAATCGGGTTTCAGACTTCGATCAGACTACAAATCATGCCCCATCCTTCTCTGATTACTCTCGTAGGGATCTCACATCTTCCAGTGATTCTTTTGAGGATCCCTACTATGATCAAGCTGATCTGACTCAGCCAAACCCTGGATTCACACTTCCGCATCATTCCGAGCTCTACAGCATATGGTGGGTTCCGCATCTCTTGATCTATATGTATCAACCCGCTAGATTAATTGGGTTTGGGCTACATCATCAGCTTACTGATCTGAACAAGCACTAGGTTGGACCAACCAGGCTATTAATCAAGGTGCTTGTTCTGCAAAACTCATCTAAATTCACCACTCCTCCATATCATTTTCTGCTCAGCTGAAGGAATTGAATTTAGCACTTAACGGGAGGCAACCTGTCGTTCCAAAAAAAAAAAAAACCCGAGACCCTTCTAATTATCCTTCTATACATCACGTTTATTGCACCCTGAGTTCAGTTTTGGAACAATTGATCTGCCTCTGGTATGCATACGAGAGCTTGAAATCGTCCACAACAGACATTCCCGACCCATTCGCCCACTCAATAATCCTGTTCTAATTCCTGAACCCAAAACTATTTCACACCCTTTGTTTACAATGAGGACATTGTAAAACTTAGGCATGGGGGGTGATAAAGTGCAAACATACAAAAACATTCATAGTTTGGAAGGGTTCTCACAAAAAGCATATTCCAAAAACCAAAAAAAAATAAAAAATAAAAAAATTGAAAAAAGAACAAAAATAGGAGAAGGGAGGAAATTTAGAATTGATGGCATATCATATTTTGAGGAGAAAAAGGAGAGGAGATAAAAATGTCAAAAAGGAGCATAATTTGAAAAGAAAAGAAAAAGAGATAGTCATTAGTAAAAGACTAAGGAATTGACTTAATTCTGGACCAAATCAAAAAAAAGAAAATGAAAGGCAAAAAATGCTAATAAAACAAAGAAGAGATTAGTAGGAACGCTGATTTTAGGCCTCTTGGGCTGTAATCCTAGGCTTAAAAATTCAAATACTCGCTAAGACCTGGATAATCGTCAAGAGGTTGGGGAAAATGAGAAGCTTAAGTATTAGGTCTAAGGCTTAGGGATTATTCGGCCTCGTTAACTGACCTCTGGTTTGCGGGACTTGGTAACCTAAGCACCCCAATCCACACACAGTCCGGTTTAGTGTGCCTAAGTATCAAAATTAAGCAAATGCATTTAACTTGTTCTGAAAAAGTCACCTAGATTAGGAGCGGCTGATCAACACAAGTTGATTTGGACGAGTTCCCGGTGCGGAGAGGCGGGAAATTCCCCTCGAAGATGTGTAATAACATATCATCTCCTCGGTGCTTGTCTCCTAGGATATCTACATTTCTTATCGGGGGCATGTAAGCACCCTATGCTGGTTCAGATGCCATGGGCGGCATTATCCCAAATTGTCGATTGTCAGGGTCTAGATTTAGCTACAGAACGCCATGGGCGGGATTATCTCAAAATCTTAAAAGCCAGGGTTCTGGGTGTTGCCATGGGTGGCGCTATCTTGAAGCATCGATTGCCAGGGACCCTGCGAGGATTGATGGTGAGAACTAGGAATCCGATACAGACCATGTTGTAAAGCCAATCCGAAGCTATAAATAAAAATAAAAAGTGAGAGAAAACTCTCCAAAAATAAATAAAAATTCCTTTGTCTCTCTCTGACAAAAATGCACTTCAAACTGAGCCTAGGCTAAAACACGTTACAAGCACGGGTGCTTTAACCACGGAGTTCAACGAACCTTAGGTTAGTTCCTATGGGCCTTAGAAACCTTTGCGGCAGACCGAGGCTAGAGATGGTCAGGTCCGGATCTTGGTTGGTACTTGAGTACCTCTAGGCCTACTATCGGCATTCTAACCTAATCTACAAAAGGAAGCACATAGCAAAGCTTTTAAGCATCAAAAGATTTTATGGTCTAGAATTAAAGTTAATGCCTTAAAATTTTGCTAAGGGACTAGCAAAAGCTAGGCATGGGGGTATGATGGGAACACCATCATGAGCCATAACTAGCTCATTTTGACCCAATTAAGTCAGTAAATGCTCCTACATAACCGCCAAAGAGTCACAAGTCATTGCATAATCATTCTGAAAGAAAAATAAGAAACTAGGGTTAAAACTACAATGTTACCAGCTCATCATGAATGCAGTACAACCACCGATTTTCTTAGGGGTTGGATGAAGGTCAATTGGTCTTAAAAAGATAACAAGTGGGATAAGACAGACAAAAAAGAGTTTGCACGTGTTCTGAGAATTAAATGACTTTTGAAACCCTAAAAACATACCCGCTTAATTAACTGAGGTTTTGATTAGGATAAAATTCACCTAAGCCCTCTAAAATTCATATAAAAATATTCTTTAGGGTTTAGAACCTTCAATTTGACCATTAGAACTCGTTTTGACCTAAAACAGAACCATAGACAGACATTTACCCTAATTTAGGTTTTCGCATAAATTACCCAATCAAACATAGTCAAAAAAAAAAATCCAATTTTACCATTGGATTCCTTAGGTCCAAATTAGGTTTGTACCAAAACTTGGACCCAAGATGAGTTTGTCTTGACCTAGTTTGCAATTTGGTCCTATCTAATTACATTTCTACCCTTAACTTTCAAAATAATTTCAAATAGGCCCCTAACTTTTTCATCCTTCTCACAAATAGGTCCCTCCACCATTATCTCAAAGGAATCTTTCTCCGTTGACATTTGATTGAAGAGAACTCCTCTATTCAATAAATCCCTTCCAAAATTGGAAGGGAGATTCTTCGAGGAGTTCTCTTCCTTCTGAATCTGTCCATGAGATCCATAGCCTTCCTAATCTCTCATGCGAACGCATGAGAGATTCAGGTATCTTTCAAAATCCTACTCCGGTGAGCATTCCTAGCTTGGAAGCTTGGCTTCCAAGCTCAAAACTCTCTCTAGATCCCTTTATAAGGACCCTTAGACCTCGCCAAGTTCCCTAGACACATTTTTGGCCGGAGTTACCCCATGCTCTTCCCTCCTCTCCAATCGAAAAACTCCGCGAGCTCCAGTGATATCCTTGACCTCCTTCTTCTTCCGTTCTCGAAAAACCAGCAATGGATTCCTCATCCTCAGATTCTTCTACGTGCCACAATACCAGTAGCCGTCCCCTTCCACATCTTCATCGCTGCTCCTTCCTACTGGAGAAATCATCTTCCCCGACACCGGCCATACCAGTCGGTGCCGTCCTTCCCATTTTCGTCCACTTAAAATAGGTAGTTTGGTCTCTTTAGGTTCCTAGGTTAATTTCCTACCCAAAAACACCAAAAATATCCCCTCGACGCACCCGTTCACCTTCATCCTCTCCACCTCCGGTCGCCCTCCGATGAGGTCATCCACTCGCCACACAACTCCATCCACCTCACCGACACTTCCAAAACTCCGCCACTCATTCCCGCACAAAACCCCTCTCCTATTTCATCCTATTGACCTCTCACAACCGCCATCGAACAAACCCATCATTGGCCTCCGTCCCCGACTCCGTTTGACCACCACGCACCTCCATCCTCTAGGAAACCATCACCATTACATTCACCAACATCTGGCGAATCTTCTAAGGTGTTTTGACACAGCCGAAAGGCCTTATTCTCTATTTCAGGTCCCACGTCGATGCTCCGTCGTTGCCCCTTATCTTTGACATCGTTCATGGTGTTCTAACTATGAAGAGCTCAGGTGATACCTCCAGGTCGTGCGGAAGGCTCCCAAGCATCTCCCCAGGGGGTCAATTGGGAGCATTGACCACTCCAAGGACTTCAATTTGATGCCACCAGCTATTGTTGTTTGCTTGTGTAAAGAGGCCTGTGGGAATAATCCCACATCGTGGAAATACAACTGCACGCCTATGCATAAAAGGAATTTGTGTTTAGGGCCTGTTGCCTCAAGACACACGAGGTGAGGTCCCTCCCACCCATGCACGCCTCGTTTGTGATCTCTGCCCATGGACCTGGCCTGATCCATTAACCTGCCTAGCTACGCACTCCTCGGCTACTACCCTACTGCAGGCAACCTTGGACCCAGGTATGCTAGGTTCGATAACCTGATTATTCTGAGAAAGGCCCTGGGAGGGCGGAGCCTAAGAGAGAGAGGGAAGGATAAATTGCGTGGGGATTAGGGGGTTTTGCTGCAGAAGACATTGGCTGACACTTAGCCAATTTAAGAAGTTCCCCTCCCCTATGTGAAGAAGGAGAAGGAAGCAAAAGAAGAAGAAGAGGTTGAACAGAGGAAGAAGAAAAGAAGAAGGCCTGGATAGAAGAAAGAAAGAAAAGGAGGAGGTGGATCATGGAAGAAGAGAAGAGGAAGAAGAAGAAGCTGAAGAAAAAGAAAGGAGTATTGTAGCAATGCACTTTAAGTCATCTGATTGTAAAATTAGATATCTGATTATTTGTTCCTTCATTTGATTAAATTCAGTAAATACTATATATGTGTTAGGCTAATAATTGGTGATCCAAATCACCATTATTTTGTCTAAGATTCTTTTTATCTCTTCATATGCTCCTTTATACATTGCATATTTGTTCTTGAGTAATTTATTGTGCTCATTTCTATTATCTATTGAGATTAATGCGTGAATTCCTATTTGCTACCTGTGCTTGACCTCGAAATTTTTTCGAGTAATAAAATTTATTTGTTTAAACACTATTTTGGCTATACTACAACGCGACATTCTTAAAACACCGATCTAGAGTGAAGAACAATACAGATATCAAATAACTCCACAGTATCTCAACAAATGCCACAATTAGACGTCGGGAGAGATCATTAGATGCCTTAAACCACCAAGGCCTTAGCACAAGGCACAAAGCCAACACAGAGTCAGCCTCTTAAATTTTCGCTAAGTGCTAAGCATGCATGCAAGAATATCGAGGCAAAACCTACCCCTACCCTTCTCAGAATTCATCTCTATTTCTCTAATCGGGCTCGCAATCAGGTAATCGGGTTTGTACAGTATCGGATAGGCGACCAGACTCGCGTGGTGTGTACCACGAGAGAGGTGTGACAAGGTCGAGTGTGCGGGGACCTCACCCCCAGTGTCTGAGGCAAGAAGCCCTCAGTACAAAGTCAATTTATGCATTATTTTGAGCACGGCAGTATCTGATGTGGGACTATCCCACTCTCCTTCATGTGTGTAGCTGCAGGGATTGGAGCGTCTGATTCGAGCAGCTGGGGACTTCCTTCGTCGAATTGGTGGCCTGGACTCCAGCATGGATGGGTTCCGCATGCAGCAAAGGTTGGATTGAGGTTGAAGATGGTCGGAAGGCGACGGTCGGAGCTGAAGACAATGGCGACGGTAGTGGTTCTCTGATCAAAAGCCTGAAACACAAATATGGGCTTAAAGCCCTAGTTAGAGCATTTAGTAGGATCGTCGTGAGGCGAGGAGTTCAATGGTGGTGTTCTCTTGGTGTTTGGGGGTGTATGTTGGCCGACCGAAGTAGGAGTAGGCAGAGGATGGGTTCATCCAGTATGGTGTTTGAGTGGGTGGATATTGAAATTTGTAGAGGGATTTTGAAGGTGGAGGTGTGGCGGAGCTAATGGGAGTGGTGGCGTAAAGTTTGGTGATGTGGTGTGGTCAGGCGGCTTCACCAGAGGTGTCACCGACTGTGGAGAAGATGGAGGGGGAGATAGTGGTTTGTCAGTCAAATTGAGGATCTAGGGGGTGGTATCTAACATAAAGAAGGAAAGGAAGAAGAGAAACCTATCTAGTGGATGAAAGGGAGGGAGTGGTGCCAGCTGTGATTGGCCGACGCCAGAGATGGTGAATTCTCCTATGGGAGAGACGACGAGGAAGAAGGGGTAGGAGAGCTTCTGCTGTGACCGGCGAGAAGCAGAAAAGGTTGGGAAAGAAGTTCCCTCTACCTATTGTATGCGGTAGAGGGCAACGACGAAGGTTTGAGGGGCTCGCCGGAGTGGCGACAGAGGCGATCGGAGGGAGAGAAGGACGAAGAATTTTGATCTAGATCGACTAAAGAACCTCTTAGGACCTAGAGGAGTTTATATAGAACCTTGTTTGGGTTTGAGTCGGCCAGAAATTATGCATAAGATCTATGGTTTTTGGCAAGTTACTTCCAAGATTCTCGAAGCTCGCCTGAGCTCATGGGTTCACATTAAGACATGTAAATGAGTTCAATTGATTGGGGATTCTCGAAGGATCATTCCCTACAATTTTGGAGGGATTTGGATTAAAATTGGAGGAGAACCGAGTGGTCTAAGGTCGGTTTGACCCATGGTTTAGGAAATCTCAAAGCTTCAAGTGGAAAGGGTCATTTCTTGAAGGTCTTTCTGCAATTAATTTGAAAGTTAGGGGCTTAGATGTGAAGAATAGAGGTTTTAGGGACTGAAGTGCAAACTAGGTCAAGATGGACTCTGAATGGGCCCAAATTTTGGAACTAACCTAATTTGAATCCAATGAATCTAATGGTGAAGTTGGATTTGAGTTTTGACCATGTTTGTCTTAAAAATTTGCACAGAAGCCCAAATTAGGGTAAAATCCTATCTGAAACTCTATTCTAGTTCAAAATGGTTCAGATGGTCAAACCAAGGGTACCAAACCTCTTGGAAATTTTTTTTATGAATTTAGGAGGTTTAGATAAATTTTATCTTGACCAAAACCTCTTTAATTTAAGTGGGGTTGAGAATTAGGATTTTGTATATTGTTACGATTCTCGAAATGTATGAAACCCTATTTCTATTTGTGTTGAACCACTTTTTGGACTTTAATGTTCATTTAACCTTCGATTAACCCCTGGGTGACCTTGTGGTTACTCTGCATTTATTATATGATGTTAAAACTATAGATTTGGCCCTTTTTATTATTTTCTCCTGAAAATGGATTTGAGTGGAATTACTATCCTCAGGCGATCATTTAGGAGCATTTATCTCTTGTTTCTGACTAATTCAAGCTAGTTATAGCTAATGGTGGTGTTACCATCAAGTTTACCCAAGTAGATTCAATCAAGAATGACGTATGGCGATTGTTTGTTGACGTGTCCTCTATGATCATCAACTCAGGTGCGAGGATAGCTATAACCTCCCGTGAAGGATGCACTAACAAGTATGTAGTGAGATTAAGCTTCCCTGCTACTAATAATGTGGCAGAGTACGAGGCCATCAATGTCAAATCTATGGGTGCTCAAGCCTTGGAAATTTTCACTGATTCGCAATTAGTCACAAATTAGGTTAATGGCAACTTCCAAGCTAAAGGCTCCAATATGTCCTTATATGCTGACAAAGTTCAAGATGAGATGGTAGAATTCAAATCTACCCTCATTCATCAAATACTTAGATTTGACAATCCTCTGTCAAACACATTGGCAAGGTTAGCATCAGTAGTTCTGGCCAATGTAGGCAAGGATATATGCCTTGAAAATTTGGCAAAGCCCACTGTGTGTGTACATCACGTGTTGACTATCGATTCCTCGCATTCTTGGATGTCTCCTATTGTGGCGTACTTAAGCATGGGAGAAGTGTCCCCTGGGGTAGCATAGCTAAAATCATTTCGCGTAAAGACAACTAGTCTTAACCGACCCCGAAATACATCCTCTTAAGGTAGAACAAAACTGCATGATTCCAAGAGACGATATACCTAACAAAATTGTATACCCAGGTGGTGATATGCTTGATAATACATACATATCTTCTTCCTCCCCATTACAAGTAGTTGTCCCTTTCGTGATGACAAAAGGACCACTTGTTGGGGGCAGCACCGAGGAAGAAAACAACTATAAAAACTCTCTGGTAGCAGATTTACATGATATGTAAATAGTGTTTGTTGTAGTGTGCAAACTCGCTAACAATTTTAAAATAACTGGATTGGGAGTCCAGGTCGAACATGGGGAGACAAAAATAGAACTTCTCTTAAGTATTTTTTTGTTTTTATTTCTAATGGGAAAGCAAACATGGACTCGACTAAGATAATAATAGAAAGGGAGAGAGAGAGTAATGTTAATACCCTTATTTTGATGTACCAAAATTATATTTTTATTGACAACCATAACAGGTCAAATCAAATTATGATATCCTGGTCAAGTGAAATCAATTTGAGATGAAGCTATTGAAGACCTCCTTTTATTTTTATTGAGTCTAAAACTATGTAAGAAACCTCATAGAATAACAAATGATGCATTTTCAAATTCTCAAAAGTCATATTTCCTCTTTAAACCTAAATTTTTACTACTGTTGATCGACCAATCTTCTAATTGATCGACCAACCCACTTGCTTAATCAATCAAAGACCTTCAACGGCCATATTTCCCTTTTTATCGATCAACCATTTTCATTTAATTGATCAAAGACTTCCAAAAGTCAAATTTTTCTTGAATTTATAAAGTCGATCAAAATCCCAATTTAATCGATCAATATGGAATTGATCAAACCATTTATTTAATCAACCAAAAGTATTTTTGGTTGACCAATCCTAAGTTTTGATTAATCAAAGTCATATTTTTAGTATTTCCAAAATAGGTTGAAAAACACCATAAATAGGACACTTGACCCCACTCTTCAAAACATACCTCGAGCTTTCTACAAGCAAAACTCTCATATCTCTCTAGTGCTTTCACGGCTCTGTGCCTGCAATTATTGCGATTCAAAGCATGATTCTTTGCGAATCATGAAAGCTTGATTTATTCTAATCTTATTGATCAAGCTCCATAGGAATTTTGTTATATACTTTTTATTCCTGTTGTTTTTGACCTGGGATCCAAGTCCTCTTGGAAGTCTTGTTGTTCTTCTCTTAGTTAGGTGTAAAAGAGAAGACATCTTGTAAGAGGTTGTGCCACCCTCATTCAAGTGGTACGTTAATGATTGGACTAGTGTCGACTAGTCTGAGAAACCCTAAGCTGAGAGGCTTACGTAGCGATTTTCACCCACATAGGTTTCCACTCTAAATCAGGTGCTATCATGCTTTATCTGTGCTTATTTAAATTTTTGATCTATGATGAATTATTTTTGAATTGTTCATAGAGTTAGATATTACACTATTCTCCCCCTCCTCTAGTGTATATTTGATCCTTTAGGCTCCACACACACTTACAAGTAAGGGATAGAGATCAGATCAATAGAAGACATTTATTTCTACTAGAAGAATGATTACAACTAGAGTTTTTTCAAAGATCTAACTAGAACAAAAATAACAAGAAAGTAGAAAAAGAATCTGGAGCAGAGTCATGATGGTGGAGAGATCTATCGATGGAGCCAGAGAAGATGCAGAAGAGGGCGACTAGTAGGGGAATGCTTAGTGGAGGAGAGGACCTAAGGGACGGCTAGGGATTCTACTCTAATTAGGAAGGGAATGGACATGGTGGAAGAAGGCAGAAGAGGAATTTTTGGAGGAAGAATTGATTATGGAGGGGGGGTGTACCTATGCTTTTATGGAGATAGGAGAGGCTTCCTGTTAGTTCAACTAATGTGCCTAGGATCAATGATGTGTAGGGCTAGGATTAGGTTATAAGAAATCAAGGGTTATGATCTAAATTTAAGGTAGAAAGATAGGTTGTTTTTGTTTGAATTCAATGGATGGCTAAGATGTGTTTGAAGAGATGATCAAGGATCTAGATATACCTAGGGGGGTAGCTAAGGATAAGGTGGTTTAGGGCCTTTGGATGAGGTTTTGAGGGCTAAGATTAATAGGGAAGGGATATGCACTTTTGTGCATTAGGAAAGGATAAGGATAAGATTTAGGTTTTTGCACTTAGGTTTTAAGGAAGGGATAAGGTTAGGATAAGGTTGGTTTTTGGGATTTAAATAGGTTCCTATGGCCATCCATATATGGATCTCCAAATAGGTTCATGGTTAGACAAATAGGTTGGTAATTAGGCTAGGTGTTTAGGTCTAGGATTAGTAAAAATTGGGCTCCCAATTAGGCTTGCTCTAGGGTTAAATAAATTAAGGTCCAGATGTAGAAATTGACTCGACCTATTCATAAATAAGCTCAATCTTGAATCTCCTATCTATAAGGCTCCAAATTACTCCAAACCTGATTCCTACACATATTACACAAAGGACATCAAGGTACCAGATATAAGTGTGGGAAGAATTGCAAAAAAACCTAAACTTATGTAATATTTGCAAAATGCACCTATGTGACTAAACTGACCAAACTACATGCATTCGACCCTAATCAACCCTTAGATTAGCATTAGTTAGGCATAATTAACGTAAATATACATAGTAATATTATACCTCCATGCCTATCTTTTGTTAGTCAAGCAAAATAGAAATTGAAAAACTGAAAAAACAATACTTACACAAGAAGTAGAATTGCAAGTTTTGAGCTTAATTCAAATAAAAAATCCCTAATTTTGATTTTTCACCAAAGCAAAGGAATCATATACAAAATCTTAAAGACAAAGACTCAATGGTTTTAAAGTATTGACTCAAATCTAGACTGCCCAAATCAAATAAGGAATCTTATTAGCTATCAGACTTGGGTTGCTAGAGTAACTTTCACTGACTAAGTCGACTCACCCAAGGTTCAAATAGAATGTGAGAAATGAGCATCTTGTGTTTGATTTTTATGTGACTCATCAAACGGGCAACTAAGTTGAATCCTAGTATTCAATAAGACTTAGAATATTTCTATGCTCTCTCTGGGACAACTTGCCTTTGGTTAGGCCATACTAGGATTTGACAGCTTTCTCCTCACCAGTTTTCTATCCCGAGGTCAACACACAAGGTGTATATCTCCTCGGCTGGACTCCTAGGTCACTTGTTGGCTATCTCACTATGTTTGGGATGCTCTCATGTATGAAAGGGATATGTGTATATATATATATATATATTTGTGCTTTGCTTTTTCTTCTTTTTTTCTTTTTTCTACTATTTTTTTATAACTTCCTCCGACTACTCATTTTTCTGGGTTATCTTCTTTGTCACACTCATTTTTCTAGGTAAGTGGCTCTCCTTAATCTGTTCTAAATGCATCCCCTACAAACAGGAACAATCCTAAGAGTTAGAAACATGGCCAAGTCCTTTGGATCTTGTGCCCTAAGGCTAAATAAAATCGTCCAGAAGACGAGTCAGTGCAAGGTGCAAGTGAAGATGCTTGGAACTTAAAGACTATCGAAAACATAAGGTGGAAAAATAGGTCATTCACTCGTCACCCTTTTGACTTTATACTTTCAGTTTTTTCGGATCCTTTCAAAGACACAAGAAAACAAATCCAGATTAAGGTAAATACTTGAGATAATTAAGTCGACACACGACCTGAAGAGTTTAAGCAAAAGGACTTTGTTCGTACTTTTCCTAAAATCAGTAAGTCCTCAAAATCGAAGTAATTCAACTTTTTTGTAGCAAAAACTCTTAAAACACATTTTTTTCCTTTTATTTCTTTTTTCCTCTTTTTTTTCTTTTTTTTCAGAAAACACGATATAAAAACCAAACTTTGGCCTACCATGTATAAAATTCTGGAGAAAAATAAGTGAATCAAAAGATTATCTACCCCCATGCTTATTTATACAATGTCCTCAATCCATGCAATACATATAAGAAAAGAGATAGATCTCACCTGATAACTCATGAGTTCTGACAAATACAACTCAATTATCTCCAGACCTTAATCAAACAAATTAAAATATAAGCTAACCTAATTCATTGGATTACCTCCCAACAAGTGCTGAATTTTACGTCTACAGTTAGATGCAATTTAGTCAATTAACCCTATAAAGAAGATATCAACAATTCAATAGAAAGGGTCAAAATAAAAAGAGATATCTAGTCATAAGCATCCAAAATCAAAGGTCCATAGATTCAGACCAAATTGTGGTGCAGTCTCAACCTTAAGGGATTGAAACTGTGCAAGTGGTGAGTCATGCACGCCCACATCCTTTCGTCTCCTATTCTTCAAGCGTGCAGAGTTGATCTTTATTTGGATGAGTGCAGCCCAAATCTAAAGTGTCATACACTTAAGATAAAAGCCAAGTATTCAACACGTGTCCTTTTAAAGATCAAATCCACAAAATGTTTACAAATCAACTCATATTCGGGTTGCACAAATTAATTTTAATAGGGTCTGCAATAGGCCCAAAAATCAATCATAAAATTGATCGGTCACTTTACTCAACTCATTAATTAAGTTAATTTCACTTAATTTAGAGTAGAGAAAAGTCACTTAGGTTAACTCGAAATTAAGTCGGTTGTGTAGTATAGGGTCGAATTAACCTAACATTTTAGAAATTTTTACTAGTTGAGTCCAGGTCGTTCGCTGGGAGGTATAATTCATCCTAAATTCACCAATTATCTTTTATTTTCTTTATAAGTTTAGGAGGTATAACTAAGTTGATTTTAAGAACATGAATTTTGTCAAAATATTAATTAAAATGAAGTGATATGAAAAATCCCATAAGAGAACATATTTACTCAAAATGATCTACTTTATTAACAAGTAAGCATGTTAGTTTTCCAATTTTATTTCAAAAGAAATTAAGGCAATACGAGTTCTTTTATTAAAACATGCCTTATTACAACATTTAAGAACAAAAAGAAATGAAAATGATGTAAGAAAAATAAATCTTCATTTATTTTCTTTACTTCTTCAGCCTTTCTCTTCTTCTTTTCTTTCTTTCTTTCTCTTCTTTTCCTTTATTTTTTTTTTATTCTCTCTCTAGCTCTGTACTTCTCTTCTACTCTTGCCTTCTTCTTTTCTCTTTCCTTAGTCTTCTTCTTCTTTTGTTCCTTAGTGCCTATTCTTTCTTAGTTCCTTTCTTCCTTAGCCTTTAGCTTCTTCCTTCAGCTCTACCTTTCCTTAACCTTCAGTTGAACCGGGTTTTTTTATTCTTTAACCAAAAAATATTTTATTTGCGGTGAGGTCCTTTCAAGGATGCACAGCACCCTGAGATTAGGGTGGGACTAGACCCTACTTGATCCTCGCTTGATTTCAATTAGGTTCGATTTCGGTCTATTTTTTGGTTCATAGTTTCGAGCTAATCTGGCTCAACCGCCTCCCAAGTCTCGCCCTCCCAGGGCCACACTCGCTCACGCCCACTCAAGCGCACACCCGTAGGCACACATGCCCGCACACACACATATGCTCAATAGGTTCAAATGCTTAGATTTTTAGTTCGCGCCCAGCGCTTGACGACTAGCATGGCTACTACATAAATTAGTTTTATTCCAATGCGCACGCTCAGAGCTAACCGATGTGGGACTATGTTCCCTCCTCTAGACCCAACTTCAATCGACCATATCTCCTAGCTCAGAGCTCCGTTCCAAGTGATTCAAGGCTTGCTGAAAAGCTCTAAGGTAGATCTACACAGTTGCAGGGTCAATTTTAAGATAAGAGGATGTTTTCCTCTTCAATTTGAAGAGTAAAATCAAGGGGTTCCTACGGGCTTTAATACCTGGAAAGTGAGTTAATCTTTACAGTGTCTACAGGATGGCTTTTCTCTCTCAGTAAAGGCTCTGAATAGGTTCTATATATTATTCTGTAGCTACTGGTGTGAGTCTTGAAGCTCTTAAAGCTTCAGAAAAGGTGCAGAAGGTTGAAGCTTCTCTGAAAGCTTTAGAGAATAGATTTTATAACTTGAAATAGGTAGAAAACATAGAAGAACATATCTGAAGGATTAAAACAAATTCTAAGGGTTGTAATAGATTGATCTAGGCAGGATTCAAGATTGAATCTCAACAAAATGCCATTATCATCAGTTTGGGTTCAAAAATAAGCCAAACTAACAGGTTTTGAATTCTTACCAAAACACAGGACTGAGCTCACTTTGATCGTTCTAACATCATTTATCAAGATCCCAGAAATAATTTGAATTCATCATTTCGAGCTCAAAATCAGAATCTTCTTCCAAGGTTTGACTAAAAGGCTCAAAAATTTGACTTTATGATTAAAGCCTTTTCCTAAGGAATTTAAGCCTAAAATAAGATCTTCTCAACCTCAGAAACTTGCTCAGCCTCTTTAATAGATGTTCTAACCCTAGAAATTAGGGTTTTAGGCTCGCCGCCTGAGCTTCAAAACCACTCTGTTCGTCAAAGATTCTGGAAGGTTTTTACAATATTCTAAGGGAATAATTTACTTCAGTGCATTGCACTGAAGCTTTTGAATCCATCAAATGCTTCTATTGAACCTCTGTCAGACTTCTCCAACTCCATCGGAGTTGGAGAAGACAAAGTCATATCTCAAACTCCAGACACTAAATCCTCAAATAACCAACTGCAAATTAATCAGTGATCATTCTAGAGCTTCTCGCTAAGTTTCACAGGCTGAAGAACAAAAATGACTTGCCGGAGCTCACCGGAGGTCCGATGAGTCTAGTAAAAGGTGAAAACTGTGTATAGATTGGTAAAATGTGCCATTTTTAATCTGAGAAGGTTCCTGAGGTTGCAAGGAACCTCAAGAACTTAATTAATTCTTCATTATTTCATTAGAGTAAAGGTTTGACAGTAAATTCATTTCTTTAAGAATTTGATTCGGATTAGGCTAAGGACTTGTTTTGCCACTCAATTGAGTGGTCAAAACAAGTCAACAAGTATTTATGATGATAAATATATATATAATTAAGGATTTGAACTGCTCCTGAGCCATCATAAACAGCGAGCTCAGGAACTTAATTAAAATTGGGCATTTAATTTATATGTGGTAATTTTACATATTACAGTGTCGATTAGGGTTCTTAAGTGATGAATAGATGATTGACGACCCTATGAAGGTGAATCTAAGCCTGCTACTATTGCCATGGATAGTGACAGTAGACGGTGGAGGTGAAAGGTGAATTAGGCGAATTAATGATCAATTAAGTGTTTAAATATGCTAGAAGTGATTGTGAGGGTTAAAGAAAGGTGGATAGTGAGTTAAAAAGACAAGATTAAGGCTCTGGCGAGCTCAAGGAGCTCGCCGGAGTCGGAGAAGATGAACACTGAAATTCTAAAATTACAACTAATCTATTTGACTAACTACCTACCTAAACTACCTTACTCCTACTCCTACTCCTAATCTACTATTACCTGGACGAAGGGGTCAATAGGGTTCCGCCGAAGGTTCATAGCGAACGACGAAATCAAAGGGTGAAAAGAAGAATCTCCGGCGGGCGGATGTGAGGTGAAGCAAAGGATTCCTTGGTCGACGCCTGTGTCAGAGACGCGGTTGACCACGGCGGATCTCCTCAGCTGATCAGAATGGATAGAGGAAGTCGGAAAGTGAGATGGAAAGTCACCGGAGTTGCAGACGAATAGCCTATTGGGTTGGCTTAGTGTTTGAAGAGGGAAGGGAGCCCACTTAAGTTAAATCAAAGGGGTGAGGGGGTATTTATAGTGGTTGGCGATGAAGAGAGTGGTGGGGTCTGGACGAAGAAGGAGCTTAACCTCTAGCGTCATCTCCGACGACGGTGAGGTTATGTCCCATTGAAAATTAGGATTTCTGATTAATCCAAACCGGTGGATGAAGATGAAGTGGTGAGCGCAAGCTGCAAGAGCTTGGACAAAGAAGGGTGATGTCGGCATGGCAGTGATCGTGCGGTGGCGTGACTCTTCATCGCTAGCCGTCCATTCGGCTGAAGAAGAAGAAGAAGACGAAAAGGGACCTATATGAAATGAAACTTAAGGACCTGTGTGAGAAATAAGGACCCGATTACAATGAAAAGTAAGGACGTAAATGTGAACCCAGGTTTTAAAGGTTTATTTTAACTTAGATCTTTTTCAACTTTTTATATATGTTAGTAAATAAGGTGAATATTATGTTTTCACCTTGAATTTACAGTTTTGACCTTTTTAAGTTAATTTATTAGATTAAGTAAAATTACCTAAGTTATTAAATACTTAGGTATACATTATGTTTAAGTTAACTTATTAATTAAGGAAATAATTAATAGGATTTCGAGTCCAATTATTATCTAGATTATTAATAATGTTAATTGAATGATAAAATGTCATTGTTAACTTATTTTTAAGGTCCTTTACTAAATATCCCTTATTCTATAATTAACCCTTATATATTCATAACCTTAGCTAATTAACTAGGAAGACTAGTTAATTAGGGGTAATTAGAGATCATGATGAGTCTCTCATCAAAAATCTCTCTCAAAATAAAAATCAATTCCCTCCTTCAAAATAACTATTTCCATATGTGAATCCTCTTTATCTCTTTTACTCAAAAGAGCTTCTTTATCTTCAACTTCTTTCAGATCAGGCTCGACTTCTAAAGTTAAAGTCAAGGTAGAGCTTATTTTGATTCATCATCTGAATCAGACTCAAATTCTTTCTCTTAACCCTCCTTTAAATTTAGGATGGGGCTTCCAAATAATTCATAATCAATGTATTCGGAATCAAACTCAACTCCCCATCTTCAACTTTAGATGTCTCCGAAGATCAGATTTGTGTTCAGAGACAAAAGCCTCAATTTCATTATCAATAGTTTCAAATTGGTCCATATTCACTTGGTCATTCTAGTTTCTTTCACCACCTCGAAATTAAGATCCATGGAATCTTCAATGAAATTTTCAAAATTATTTTCCAATACTTGGGCGAAGGGGAAATCAATGGGTGATTGAACTAGTTTAGGAGCATTAGGTGTAGTCTAATCAATACTTGTAAGTCCCTATCTTATAAATTCCACAAAATTATTATTTGAAATCATTTTCCATTGGCCTTCTTCATCCCATTGCTGGAATATCTCTAGCATTTTAGCCTTCATTTCAATTAATTGTCAATCTATCTATTAATCACCAATTGAAGGCGATATTGGGTATCATTAATTTTTCCTTGAGTTTGATTAAGAGAATGGGTTTTGGTGGGTGAAGTATTTACAGGATTGGGACTCGAGTTTGGGGTGGAACCATGGTCAATGGAAACTGACTTACTTTCACTCCAAAGGAATTCTGGCTTTACTTTTTGTAACGAACGCGTGCCCCAGACGTCTTTTAAGACATCTGGGAGGTGGCCCAGACGTCGGTCAAGACGTTTGGGATCACATCCAGACGTCTGAACATATGTCTGGGATCGTTTACAGACATCTTGAAAACAGTTATTTTCGCACGGGAGATTCGTCTGCGCGCCTGTGCGCGCAGACCCGCGATTCCTCTCTCTCTCTCTTTTTCCCTCTCTCTCTCTGCGGCTGCAGGCGGCCTGCCACCTTCTCTCTCCTCCTCGCGCGGCCTTAAAAGGGCCACGCCTCCCCTCCCGTCTCCACCGTCTCCTCCTTCTTCTCCTTCCTATGCGCGAGAGCGAGCGAACGTGAGGGCGGCAGCGGCGGCCGCAGTGAGCGCGGAGGTGCGGCGTGCGAGGGTGGAGCTCTGTCGTGAGGGCGAGCTCGCCGGAGCGGCTTGGCCGGCCGACGGAGGGCGCAGGGGGCGCGGAGCGACGCGGAGAGGGACCTGCTGCGGTCTGAGCAGCAGACGCGCGAGGTGCGACGCGGGCAGCGTCGCGAGCGGAGGCCGAGCAGCGCCCTGTTTCTGGAAAAATTTCCAGAATCAGACGTCTGGGTTGATAGCCAGACGGCGAGGGAGACGTCTGGAAGCTCATACAGACGTCTGAAAGGTGAGTTTTCCGCCTCCTTCTTCCTTCCTGTCGACTGTCCGTACTGAGGGAGGGAGTTGGCTGTGCGCAGGCTCGCTGATTCGCCATCCTTTGCGAATCAGACGTCTGGAAGTTGTACCAGACGGCGGGAGTGACCTCCAGACGTCCGGGGTGACCATCGGACGTCTGGGAGCTAGGACAGACGTCCCCGCAGACTTCTGGACGTCTGGGAAACCACACTGAACAGGTAATTCTCTGATCCACTGTTTGAGACGTCTGGAAGAAGTTCCAGACGTCTGATTTTGCACAGTATCGTCTTTTTCGACCCATTTAGGGCCCGTTCGGGCTCCGTTTTCCGCGATTCGAGTTGCGTTCTTTTCAGAATTAATTCCTCTACCCGTCTACAGTAGCTATACACTGTTTTAAGACACTCCTTGTGTTTGATCCTTGTGATAGGACCTCGTTCAGTTGCAGTCTTGGGAGTCGCGGAGGCACGTGGGATTCCCGATCATGCCCCCATTACTCCCGTTGTACCTGGTAGAGTGGCTTAAGTTTATTATTAAAATCTGTTAAAGTATGGAACCATAACTAGAACCTAGGACATTGCATGAACCCTAGGAATGAGAAATATATGGAATGATAGCTCCTAGGTGTTGCATGAATCCTAGGGCCGGAAAACTAGATTGTATGATAGATCCTAGGATATGGCATGAATCCTAGGATGGAAAAACTAGTGGAATGTATAATACTGTAGTCATGGAAAAATAGAACGGAATATATAAAGCTGCCTGTTATGAATAAGGAACATGATTGAGATCATGGATTGTGAGAACGTGAAACTGGAAAGTGAAACATATGATGTTCTGAGATAAAGAGCTGGAACCCTACGGGGAATTAGGAGTGGAACTCCTGGAAAGAAAAAGGAATGGAACTGAGATGTAGTTTGTACTGTCTCTTGGGTACGCAGTACCCAGGGGAAGTACCTGTACCTGTTTAGTGCAGAGTGGGGCCAGCCGCCCCAGGGACCCGGGGTTAGGATTGGCCGCTCTGTACCGACTTGTTGGCCCTCGTGTACGTAGTACCGAGGAGAGCTACTAGTGTTAGGAGAGTACTAGCTACCCCACGGGCCCCGGGGTTCTGCTAGCCTCCTTCACCGACTTGTTAGGCCCACTAGGGCAAACCAGGGTAGTAAGGCGAGGGTGCGCGGACTGTGGAGGGGCAAGGCCCCGGTTTGGTTACTGTGGAGGGGTTGGACCCCTGTTACTGAGAGGGCTCTGCCCTGGTTCCGTGCTGTGCTTTGGGCGCACCCGTTAACGGAAACGACTGACCGCGTGCCAGTGCGGGCTAGCTACCTGTGCGTTTATCGCGCGTGCCGTAGTCACCGTTACGTCTATCAGTGACCTTGGGGTGGTTGACTGAGGGTAGGATCACCACGGGGGACTCTCCCGGCCAGGAGAGCACCACGTGCTACTTCTACTTTTGGAAGAGACTGCAATCAAGATCGTTCCCACGAGGACATTCGAGATCAAGTAAAGGATCTGAGAAATAAATGAAATAGTGAGAAAAATTGAAAGATGTGAATAAAGGAAGTAATAGAACATAACAGCTACTGTACACTCTACTGTTGCCTTTAGTTAGTTTGCCACTCTACTCAGCGTTTTGCTGACGTGTTACACTCGTTACCTTTTTCAGGACCAGGTGTTGAGCAGCCAGGGTCGGCGGCTGCAGAGGACGCTGGGCCGAGTAGGGTCCAGTAGAGTTACCACAGTCTTTGTACCTCTTTTGTTTCTGTTCTAGTGAGTAGTTTTTGTTTCCGCTGTACCTTCTTTACCTGCAGTTCTTGTTATATGATAAATGTTGTTTTACTGTTGTGGTGGTACCTACTGTAGTAGTTTCTTTCCTTACTGCTGTACTTCTTACTGTTAGTTATATTCATGCTGAATGTGGTTTATTTTACTGTCTTTTGGTTACTTCCTCGTTGGACGACTAGGTCTTGGGATTAGTCAAGTCGGTCCGGTTCTCGTGTCTCATAGGGACTCGGGAATCGGGTCGTTACACTTTTTCTTCCACCAAATCAAGATTTTTATCGAGTGAATCAGGCTCATTTGATTTTCATTTCTCTAACATCCCTTCCAATCCATAGGTCAAGTAAGAATGATCCTCAGATTCAGTTGATCTATCCTAGTTATTATCTTAGGAAGGGTAGGGATCTTGATATCCTCCTAACTTGTAAATCCTATAAGATTGGTCAATAAGGGATGAGGATCTCAAATAAAAATCATCGCAAGTAGATTAAAGCTGTCATTAGTAGACCCAGAGTTTGAATCATACCCCCGATTAGAGGGGGTTGCACTATCCCAATAGGAGGGTGGTGTGGGTTGGGTGAAATTAGGATAGGAATTGTGTTGGTCTTGGGGATAAGATAAATATGCTAAGTACCTAGGATCTGAGGTGTACCCCCAACTTTGATGAGAGTCATCCCAAGTAGATTACGGATAAGGTCTACTTGGGTCAGAATATAAATCATGCTGGGGGTAGGTAAGAAACGAGGGATAAGAATTAAAATCCATGGTTTAGAAGAAATGAAGGGATGTGAGGGAAAGACAGATGAGAGAACACCCACCCTCACAATACAAGCAATCAAACTAGTCCTTATAGTGTATACCCTAATTTGACCTAATCCCAGCACCCCAAAATACAATTGGGTTATACCAACCCTTGAATTACTTGGCTGACCAGAAGGGTAGGTTCCCCTAGGACGCCACGCACAGTGGAACACCACTAAAGGTTAACGTGGTTACCTCACCGACCTTTCTTGTCACCAATTAGACCAAGTAGACAAGGCCTTGATTTTAGCCCAATCTAACTTCAAGTTACAAAGTAGATTAGTCCTACCTAGGGCACGTCTACTCAATTTTAGCCTTAGGCTTGAAGTACTTTTGAAATGTGATGGGTGTTAGGGGGGTGTTGCCCGCAGAATTGATTTCAAAGGTGTAGTGCACAATCAAGGGTTCACAATACAAGCTTAATTGATGCAGTTCTTGTATTGATTGTATTTTAGGGTTCACTTAGGTAAATTCAAACAAAGTTCTATTGAAGCACACAAGAAGTTTTGCAAGTCCCAATTATGTGATAAATTTCCTTTAAATATGGAAATGGAAGTGTGCTCTTCCTTAATGTGAAATAGTTCTAAATGATGAGTTTTTAGTCCAATAAGCCAAATGTGGTGCAACCCAATCAAAGCAATCAATGGTTATAATGCACCACTAACTAAGGCACTTAGAAAAAAAAATTTTTAGAATTTTTAATGCATGTTTTATATTTTTTTAAGATTTAAATGTGCTCTGGGGTCTTCAGGTCTACTTTGATACCTAGTCAGTGTTGGATTTTCAGTGCAATCAAATGTACTCAAAATATTTTTTTCAATTTTTTTCTTGGCGTTGAACTATCATAGGAATCCAATGCCACAAATTTCAAATTAATTAGAGTACTAAACAAATTACTATGAGTTTTGGAAGGACTCAAATCAAGAAGCAAAACTAGAATGGATATCAATGTAGTTTGCAAATTTTTAAAAATTAAATATAGATCAGGTTGGGTGTAAAATTTGGACACAATCTTCTTGACTTCAATACCTACATCCAAGAGCAATTTTATAATTTTTGGGCAAATAAAAATTTAATAAATGATTTTTTGAAAAATGAATTTGTTAGCAACCCAAATTTTAGGAAGGTGGTTTTGAAGATATCAAAGGGATAATGTCCACCAAAAGAGATTTTTTTTTTGGTTTTTTGTTGCAAGCAACTCAAGCAAATAACTAACCTAAGGATCAAATGAACACCTAACCTAGATGGACACTTTTTTTTTTTTTAAATAAGATTCTTATGCAAATCTAAACCAAGATTAAAGAATATCCCTAAACTAAGATGCAAAGACTACCTCGATATCTCTACCCACACTTTGCTCCATTTCTGTCGTTTACCCACTAGATCTCATGTCACAGCGAAATCTTGCACACAAAAAGAGAAATAGAGAAAAATTAGTTAGTGACATGAATGCAAAGAACAAAAAAAAATATACAAGAGAAATCTGTTGCCTCCCCGGTAGCGGCACCAAAAACTAATGGCAAATCTACATGATATGTAAATAGCATTTGTTGTAGTGCATAAACTTGCTAACAATTTTAAAATAATCATATTGGGAGTCCGAATCGAACATGGGGAGACAAAAATAGAACTTCGCTTACGTATTTTTTCATTTTTATTTCTAATGCAAAAGCAAATATGGACTCGACTAACTAAGATAATAATAATAGAGAGGGAGAGAGAGTAAGGGATAGAGATCAGATCATCAAAAGACATTATTTCTACTAGAAGAATGATTACAACTAGAGTTTTGTCAAAAATCTAACTAGAACAAAAATACCAAGAAGAAAGTAGAAGAAGAATTTGGAGCAGAGTGTCACGGTGGTGGAGAGATCCGTCGATGGAGTAGAAGAAGATGCAAAAGAGGGCAACTAGTAGAGGAATGCTTGGTGGAGGAGAGGACCTACGGGACGACTAGGGATTCTATTCTCATCAAAAAGACCATGGACATGGTGGAAGAAGGTGGAAGAGGAATTTTTGAGCAAAAATTGATTATGGAGGGGGAGGCATACCTATGCTTTTATAGAGATAGGAGAGGCTTCTTATTGGTCCAACTAATGTGCTTAGGATCAATGATGTGTAGGGCTAGGATTAGGTTATAAGAAATCAAAGGTTATGATCTAATTTTAAGGTAGAAAGATAGATTGTTTTTGTCGGAATTCAATGGATGGCTAAGATGTGTTTAAAGAGATGATCAAGGATCTAGATGTATCTAAGGGGGGTGGCTAAGGATAAGGTGGTTTAGGGCCTTCGGATGAGGTTTTGAGGGCTAGGATTAATATGGAAGGGATATGTACTTTTATGCATTAGGAAAGGATAAGGATAAGATCTAGGTTTTTGCACTTAGGTTTTAAGGAAGGGAAAAGGTTGGTTTTTGGGCTTTAAATAGGTTCTTATGGCCGGCCATATATGGATCTCCAATAGTTCATAGTCAGCCCAATAGGTTGGTAATTAGGTTGGGTGGTCAGCTCTAGGATTAGGAAAAATTATGTTCCTAAATAGGCTAGCTCTAGGGTTAAATAGGTTAGAGTTCAGATGCAGAAATTGATTCGACCTCTTCATAAATAAGCTCAATCTTGAATCTCTTATCTACAATGCTCCAAATTGCTCCAAACTTGATACCTGCACATATTACACAAAGGAAATCAATGTAACAAATATAAGTTTGGGAAAAATTGTAGAAAAACCCAAACTTATGTAATATTTACAAAATACACCTATATGACTAAATTGACCTAACTTAATGCATCCCACCCTAATCAACCCTTAGATTAGAATTAGTTAAGCATAATTAATGTAAATATATATAGTAATATCACACTCAACATACTAACTAAGAGTGTGATCAACTGATAACGGAAGGAAATTCCTAAATTGAGCCCAACATCAAGAAGGGCTTTTCAAGGCTAATAGCCTAATCAAGGCCCCTCGTGGCCTAATTTAGAAAGCCTTTCTTAAATGCGTAATCGGTCAAGCCCGCCTAAGAGATCATGTTGGATCGGTAATCGGACATAATCTAAAAGGCCAATTGTTACCAACCAGAGAGATCGGTTGAATCAATTAAACCCACATCAACTGGAGATGACTGATGCAATCTAGCTACCTATTAAGAAGTCAAACAAACCAGCTCACCCAGCATAAGGTCTAGTAGGTAGTTATCTTAAGGATTGCTGTTACAAATCATAAGCCTATGATGACATTAATTGGAACGTGGGCTGTGGTGGTTACGCATGTTGACCCTCTTTACCACCATTCGTGAAGTTCACTAATGTAAGAGAACGTACATTTCACCAACCACCACTGATAAAGGGGAGATCATTGATAAGTACATAATTATTGATGATAACTTGCCTACTTTATGCTAGGCTAGTGCATATAGGTTGTACATATGTTGCAATATAATCATAGGTGCATAGTTAGGTCATGCATATATTTTATAATTAATCTACATCTAGTTAAAATTTCTTGTGAATAATGTAGGTTGTTGAACAAGACAAGAAGATGGAGAACCATTTTATTAGAGGAGAAGAATTCTTTTAGAAGCTAAATAAGGAAGAGCTTAGAAGAAATAAAGACAAAGCCCAAAGAACAAAGACAAGAGATGAAATAAAGATAAGGGAGGGCACATGTCACACTTCAAACCATTTCCTAAAACCTACCTTAGGACAACCCAATTTCTCTAAACCTATGTCCTAATCCTATCCTCAGAAAACCACCTAGAAACCTACACCCTTGATCCTTAATCCTAAGGCCTAGACCACCATCCAAAAATAGCAAACCAAAAGATCATATCCACCTTAGCCACTTGATCCACCTTCCAAACTTCATCCAATGGCCTTCCTTTAAACCTTGTAGTCAGCCATGATAAAGCTTCCTTAGGACTCCAAATATTAAAAACCTATCCTCTCCTAAAAAGCTTCAACAAAGACCAACCCATCTCCACCTTTCAAACCTGATCCAAGGGTCCTCATTTAAACACCATGGCCAGCCAAAATGATTTATTCTAGAAGGCCATATGGTCGGCCACTTGTAGCTAAGGTTTTAAATATAGATATCGATATTGTATCGACAAGCCAAAAAAAGGATATATCGGGGATATATCACTGATATCGGTGAATTTTTGGGAAATTGCTAGAAAAGCAAAAAATATAAGAAAATGTCACAAATTTTATGGAAATTAATATTTTAGTGACTAATACATCCCAAAGAAATACCTAGAAGATGAAAATCGATAGATTGAACACAAAAATCAATAAATTAAAGGCCATGTGTGTGTAGGTGTGCGCTTTTACTTTCTCAGATTTCCCTATCTGTGTGAGCACCCACGAGTTTAGCTTCTTAGATTTCCTTTCCTGCTAGCAAGTTTTCCAAGTTTCCCACCCATCGCCGGCACCTTTCTCGCCCAATAGTGGCTGTTGTCGGCGATATCTCGCCGATATTTCAAAGATATCTCCTGATATATCATAATATTGGTGATATATCGTCGACATCATGGAAAAAAGATACTACATATGATATTGATATTTCTAGACCTGATGATACCAATATATCGACGATGTTTGGAAAAAGTAGATGCAACACTTGCATGTTCCCTTTTTCAAGTTCTTATCACATTCCGTAAGGGGTTATCTTGTCTTTCCTAAAAATGAGTACATGGGTTATATGCACTAGATACATGAATAAATAGGGTTATTGCTAAAAATAAAGGAACCATACATAAAGTACCTCGTTAGAATCCCTAATTTGCAAGTTTGGCCGGGTCAAAGAATTTAACATTTCTTTTGAACTATTTATCTCCTGACGTTGTGATGCCAACATTTCCTCCATCTTTTTGTCTTGAGCATCCAACTTTGCTTCAAGATTTTTCTCCCTTAAACGTTCTTCCTCGCTTTGTGCTCCACTTGTAATAAATGCTCCTAACCCATATCCATGCAAATACTTTTCTTTTCCAATTCCCACTATAGTTGTGTAAACCTCATCGATGTGAGAAGGATCCTCTAACTCCTCTCCTTTCTCCATGGCATTTGTTAACTATTCCTAAGCATCGTCCAATAGAAATAAGTAGAAAGTCCATGACTTGTAATAAAAGGAAGAAAAGAAAAGGTATATTTCCATTTCATGAAAGGGAGTCTTACAATTTTTTCTGCAACCTCAGTATTAATTGGTGTACCATCCTTTTTCTTGTGTGCAGCTATGAACACTTCTACACGAGTCACTTTTCTTCCAGTTTCCTTCTCCATCTAACAGAATCTAAGGTACAATAGAATCGTTATATATGAGAGAAAATTTTAGCTAAAAGACATGTCAAATACTTCATATTTCAGACATGCATAACTTTTGGTTCCTGTTGTGTGGTTTATTTTTAATTTCAATCTCTTTGATTTATTAGTAGCAAAATGCTCCTATAAGTATATAACTATAAAATGTAACAATAAAATCAACTTGACTATAAATTACTAAATTGAGCACAATTTACCTTGAATTTTTCAATATCCTAGTACTCATTGAGAGATTTCCATTGTTCTTCTAAAACATGGGGATCATGATGTTGCATCCTCTCTTCAAATGGCCAATTAGGCTTGTAATAATATTCCTTTTGCTTGCCTTTAAAATCCCTCCATTTTTTTGCTATTGATTTCATGATCCATTTCTTCATCTTTATGTCAAAATCAAATTTTTTTTGCATGAATATTTAAAGAAAAATGTCAACCCAAATTTATTTCCTAAGGTAAAGATATAAATTGAAACGAATACTATTAATAAGTACCTGAACAAGTTCAAACATTGCCATCTTCTTATCATTTGGAATCAACCTCCAATCTGTGCAATCTAAAGGAGTGAGTTTTGAATTTCTAGCTATAGTTCCCAAAAAACTTTTGAAGTCATTTTGAATAGGCCCAATGGTTGGTTCAACTCATTCATATCCACAACAATCTCATTTGTATACTTATTGCCCCACAACTTCAAGCATGTTGTGAGATCTCACTTTTTCTTTTGATTATAATCCACTGCTAACGATATAAAAAGAAATGTTTTAAGTAAACAAACATTACGTTATTGAAAAGAAATATATCAAGAACATGTAGGGAGCAAAGAGAAATTAAAGACCATGACAATATATTTGAAAGCAAAAAAAATGGTTGGCAAAGATTTGTTCATATTTTCTTTATCCATTATCATCAATTTATTCATGTTATCTTTAAGTAAAAATTCACAATATTATAGAATATTATTTACATTTTATCATATTGTATGTTATCTTATCATTTTCACTGACTTCAAACTTTATTCTTTCCTCAGATCTTTCCTGAGACTCATAACACACTTGTTGTGGATCTAAGCCATTTGAAGATGACAATTTTCCCTTTTCTTTTTGCTAAACCCCTTTTCTTTATTCTTGTTGCCTTAGCCTTTCAACCCTCGAGACTTGTCCACATGTGATTGAGCCTTTGTGTTTCTTTAAATCTTCTTGGCTCATTACGTATTGATTGATTGCAATTAAAATTTTTTTCGATTGAGGCCCAATAGGTGGAGGAGCTTTTTTAGAAAGGATATCTTGCCTTCTCTCATTTATGTCGAATTCACCTCTAACTTTCTTTTGGTTCAACATCCTATAGTTAAATCAAGAACAAAACAAAAAAAACAAAAAAAAATCAAGAACAAAAGAAATAATTTAAATAGAAAAGAATGAATAGTAACAAATTAAATAAGATTCAATAAATATTTAAAATAATTTTCAAATATATTTTTTTTTGAAAAGACAAAGAATTACTACCAAGGATCGTAGTAATCCAGTAATTTATTCATTTAAAATAAGTTACAAGATGCTACACCAGTGTTTCATCCACCCCATCACATCATTACATATATTCTCGACCCAAACTCTAGTCCCTCTAAAATCGTCTCATTTCTGGCTTGCCAAACACTCCAATTAATAGCCCCAATCAATGACCTATGTGAGGATGTTCCACCAAGCTCGCTCCACAAACTAGCCCATGTGGGGCAAGGTCGAGAACAACACCTGAGCCAGACCTCGTGAGTAACAACACACGAGGTAAATAGATGATGCACATCATCATTTCCAAAAGAGCACAGAGGACATGTAGCCACATCAGTTCCCATAACTCGATGCCTCAGGGACCTAGTAACAAGTCCATCACATTTGACAAGCCATAGGAAAACCTGGACCTTTAGGGGGACTTTCACCTTCCATAATGCCTGGCAAACACGAACATGGTTAGATAATTTTCAAATAGTAACTCACATTCATTCAAGATGTCTTCCTCAATCTCAATGTCAAGAATGGTATCCATATTAATAGCATTTAAGTGTTGCTGCCATATTTCTTTGGTGAATGTGACACAATCCATATCATTTTTTATTACATTAACATTATCATCATTCTCCAAAGAATCTTCCATATGTGCATCTGTAGAAGTATTATCTAAATGCCCATCAGCATGTGCATATACGACATTATCTTTGATGTCATATGTGTCTCTAGGTTTTGTCTAAATCACAAAGTTCCAACCTTTGCGATTAGGATGTCGAACATAGAAAACTTGATGAACTTGAGATGCTAGGACAAATGGATCGTCTAAATAGCCAATTTGCTCCAAATTCACTAATGTAAGACCATCCTTCTTTTCTGCTTTAGACTATACCGATTAACACTTGAATAACATAGTTTTTAATTTGTTATAATAACTAATTTGGATAGTACTTATCAACATGCCATAGTAAGCAACAGGTCCTATTATAGGGTTTGGATCATTTGCTTTTGAAAAGCACTCTATATCAGCTACTCTACTATTTTGTTGTGTGGTCCTCGAGCAAGCACCTTAAGCTCTTTTGACACATACTCTTGCTTTGCCTTTTCCTCAATCTACATACAAAAGCAAAAATATCAATTACGATATTGACAATTAACAAGGAACTTATCAAACTCAATAGCAAGTAGCATACATGTTGCTTGAACCAATCAGGAAATATACTGCTATGGAGATTGATCAATTCCTTTTTGGATAGGCGTTGATTTGATTTCAATTATTCTGATGTAATATGCAATTACTAGCTTAGTGAAAAATCTAACTATATGAAAAATTCCAAAAAAATCAAGCTACACAAGTTCTTACTTTTAAAATGGAAATACTACATCACAATTTGATAATATATACCCATGTGCAAAATTCATCATAGGGTTGAGAAATGTTGGAGTTCCTTTCCCTGTTGCATGGCCCGATTGTGAAAGTGCAAAAAATCCTTCATCTAGGGTATCAAAGTCATCCTGAACATTTCTCGACAACCTATTGATCCTTGTCTCTACACCTTGCAAGTATCTAGAACACAATGTAAGGCATTTGTCTGCTAGATATCCTTAAGCAATGGAACCTTCTGGATGACTTTTGTTGCGAACATATCTTTTTAACGTCAGAAGGTACCTAGTAAAACTAAACTACATAAATTAGTGTGTTAAGAAATTATCCAAGTAAATTACTTGAAATAAATTTTAATTACCTCTCAATAGGGTACATCTATTGATATTGAATAAGCCCAACTAACTTTTCCTCCATAGCTAAGTGTTCTAGCAAATGCATCATTATATCAAAGAACGAAGGTGGGAATATTTTTTCCATTTGACACATTGTAACCACAATTCTTCATTCCAATTACTCAATATGACTTGGATCAATCTCCTTTGAGCATGGATCTCTAAAGAAATTGCAAAATTCTATCAACATGAACTTCACATTGTCATTCTTTATAGCAATTACTAATGCCAATGGAAGTAGTTGTTCATTAAAATGTGGCAATCATGAATTTTCAAGCTAAAGATATTTTGTTTGGGTATACTTATGCATCTAAATATGTTTGATGCATACCCATCTGAGGCCTTTATTCCTTTAAGAAGATTACACATGTCAATTTTTTCTTTCTTCTTCAAAGAAAACCATGTAGGTGGTAGGTTCATCTTGGTTCTCACAACATTTGGATGCAAAGCATGTCTAATATTCATTTCTTGCAAATCAAGCTGACTTTTTACATTATCCTTGTTCTTTTTGTCTAATGCGAATAATGTTCCCAAAATACTTTCGCAAACATTTCTCTCAATATGCATTACATCAAGATTATGTCGTACAAGATTTCCTTTCCAGTAAGGCAAATCAAACATAATACTTTTCTTTATCCAATTAAGCTTGTACTTGCTTTTGTTGTTGGGATGAATGCCGATAGTACAAGCAATACCTTCTAGTTGTGCCAAAAGTTCATTGCTAGACAATTTCTTTGGTGGCTCCCCAAACTCTTGCTTACCATTAAAGGATGCCAATTGTCTTCGAAACTTATGATTCATAGGAAGAAAACGTCTATGGCCCATGTAGATATTTTTTCCGCTATAGCAAAGATATATTGAGTTTGTGTCCCTATTGCATGAAGGACATGCCATATATCCTTTTGATATCCATCCAGAGATATCACCATAAGCAGGAAAATCACTAAGGGTCTATAAAAGTGCCGCATGTAATTGGAATAACTCTTTTTTAGACACATCATATGTTGAAACACCACACCATAACTCTTGTAGCTCCTTAATTAAAGGCTGCAAAAAGACATCAATATGAGCTTTTGGATCGGATTTACCAGGGATCAGTGTTGACAATATGAAATTGGATTATTTCATGCATAACCATGGAGGTAGATTGTAGGGTATCAAAACAATAGGCCATATGTTGTAATGTGATGATAAAATTCTAAAAGGATTAAAACCATCGGTTGCATGACCACGTCGAACATTTCGGGGATCCAAAGAGAAATCTGGATGTTTACTATCAAAGGTTTTTCATGCTAGAAAATCTGCTGGGTGTCTCATAATACCATCTTTTAAGCGATCTTCAATATGCCATCTCATTAGAGAAGAAGTCTTCAATGACATAAACATCTTCTACAATCTAGGCTTCAATGGAAAATACCACATAACCTGAGCAGGAATTTTCTTGCCTCTCTTATGATTTGTATCATCTTCTGGTTCATTACCACATTCCCTCCATCTAGATGCATCACACTTTACAACTAACATCATTGGCATTCTCTTTCCAATATAACATGCATTTGTTAGGATAAATGTCAATTTTCTTGTAGCTAAGCCCAAGTCCAGATATTAACTTCTTAGCTTGATAAAAGGACTGTGGAAGTGTTTCTCCTTCAAGAAATGCTTCTTTTAGCAATTCTAATAACATGGTGAAAGATTTATTTGTCCAACCTCTAGGCATTTTATGTGAAACAAGTGGACAATAAATGATAACTTGCTAAACTTTTTACATCCAAGGTATAGTTCTTGTCTAGCATCCTTAAGCAAGTTAAAGAATTCTTTTGCTTTGCGACCAGGATCACTTGAAGACTCATATCCCAAGTGATCTATATCATTATGAAAATTATGCAACAAAAAATTATCATATATCAACTCATGTATTTGATCATGTTCTTCATCTTCACTACTTTTAGCATTCCTTTCATTGACATCTATGGGTACTTCCCCATGAAAAATCCATTGAACATATCCCTGTAGAAAGCCATTGCAAATTAAATGCTCTAATACCAATGAAGTTAATCAAACCCTCCATTATTCTTGAGCTTTTCAACTTACTAAATCGATCAAAGGTTCTAGGAATTACTTGTACCATGATTCACAAGCCTCCTTTGAAATATATGCTTGCTTCTCTGCAATTATGTAAAAATTATTTTCATCATAAAATTGACGAAAGCTTAATGCTTTGTTGCTTAATGTAGTGTTCAATTTTTATCATTGCATTAATTATTGGTTTTCAATTTCATTCATGCTTGTAGAAAAGATAATCTCTCATTTTAAGAGCTTACAAATGAAATATCATTAAATCCTATCTAATGGTTGAGATGAACACCATGTCATGATAGCATCTCAACTTAAGAAGTTAAAAGTAAAATGAGGTCAAGGTTATCTCTACTGAAATTCTGATGGCCAAATCCTACTAAAATTAGATGAAGGATGAGCTGCAGTGATCAAATTTTTTGCTTGGTATTCAAACCTGCACTATTTTGTTGCTGTTGAATGTGATTGGATGAGAGTGAGACTTTAATAGCAATAGTAGTAATTTGAAATTATTACTATCATTTGATTTCATCTTGCATCTTATTGTTCTCATTGTTCTTGGACTAAAGGTGTACATAATTAAGAAGAATGTTTTTATGTGACCCTAAAAATTCTCATAAATTCATAGGTGGGATGAGAGATACCTTCATAAACACAAACCATGAGGATCCTTTTTTGACTTTTAACACCCTAATTTTCCCACTTCTCATAATCAGTATGTTCCTTTCCTGAGAATTGTAAGCGTACCTTCCTTATGTTTGGCTTCTCTCTTATCTTTCTTTGTTTCAATCCCATGCATTTGTCACACCTACATGGTTTCCTAGCAAGTAAGAAACTAATTTCAATGGAGTTTCAAGAGAAAATATCTAACAATGGGAAAAGTTGCAAGTTGAAAGTGCTTTCTCATGTGAATCGATTTATCTCTACGGTTTCCAACCAACTTGGGAAAGGCCGATCTTGTGCACACCCTTGTTAAGAAGCGTCATTAATATCTACTTTTTGTCCCTACCTGTTCAAAATCCTCAAATTATTTTTTCTTTTCAAAAGAAAGAAGTTTCAGATCCTTTGACATTTTTTTGAGAAAGGTATGTGCATATAACTAGTGCAAAGATAAGCATGTGTTATCAGTAGCTATCCCACTTTGTCAAAAGTGTTACTAGGCTCTCTATATGGAATTCTTAATGTTGGAAATGATTTCCACACTAAGAATTTGAGTTTGGAAACCTTGTCATTGTAGTCACGTAAAAATCTGTCAAATAGATAATTTAACCAAAACTCTGGTGAGTCTCGGGTCGAACACAAGGAGGCGAACGTTTGATCAAAAATTACGTTAGGATTTATTGTCACGAAGCAGATTAGCTAGTCGAATTAAATCTACCCTAGCCATTCTACTTAAAGAATGAAAAAATAGAAGATAGAGAAAGAATAATACAAAGAAAGAGAAAATAGGGAGAGAATAAACAAATGTTTCATAACCATAGTATCATGTCATTACATCTACTTACTACATTAGAAAGTAGGAAATCTACACTAGAAAGCGATAAAAGAGGAGGGGGTGAGAAGTTATCCTCCTCGACGACTGCTTGGAGGACGAGCTGAGTTGACAGAGTGACCAAATGAGGGTGGTGAGATGCTAGACAAAGGAGGATGAAGCTGGAGGACGGAGGATAGAACAGGGCGACATCTCAATGGGATCTGTTTCCTGAACGATGGTGAGAGGACAATCGCGGGCACTCCACAAATAGAGGTGAGAAGATGGAAAAATTATTTTTATAACTCTAATGGAACATCCCAGGTTGGAGATGAGCTCGTAGAGCTTTGGAGGAGGTAAGAGAAGAAAGGAAGGGATGGAGAATAAGGAGGGGATGTATGGCCTTTATATAGTTGCATACATTAGGGCAAAAAGGTCTTTTAAAGGCTTGAAATTGATGGCAAGGTCTTTAGAGACGTTTACACACGTTGCTAAAGCCCGCACGTTGCTAAAGCATGCGTGCAAGGAGGGTCGTGTGATCGCGATCCGACGCACCACATGAAGCCACATCACGTGCCCATCCGACTTCAGTCATTCGCGCGCTCACCTAATCGTTATAACACGTGGCTGCATCAAGGCCATCCGATGGAGATTGAACGGTCGTGATCAACACTCATCTACTCTTCACAACGCACGGAGGGCGTGTCAGCTTACACGTTATCAGGCACGTACAGATCCTCGCTCATCCACGCTGCCACATAGCCGCTTTTGCTGCCACTCCATATTGATTGTGCGGCGAAATTTTGTTGTGCCCGTCTCTTCGCAGATTTAATCCACTAGCGTAGATTCGAGCGAACATTGCACCCTTCGCGAGAGGCACTTCACCGCTATGCTACGTGGCCATTTTAGGTGAGTTCTTGATTTCCTCCACTCTCTCTCTCGATCATTGGATCTCAATCCAACGGTCAAGATCTTCTCTTGGCCTTGCTCTCTAGAAGTGAGGGGGCTTGGCTAGGACGCATCTCAGCTGTTGGATGGAGATACAACGACTAAGATTGATCGTATGATCGAAGAGGAGGCACTGCAGGCGGAGTTGGGCGGCTATGATGGCACCACGTGGTGCCATCATGGCCGTCCATCTTCATTATTTTGTAAGTGGTGCACAGTTGTCGGATTGAACTGATTTTCATGTTGTTGGGCTTGAATCGTCGATCCGACTTCATCCGTGTGGTTAGATTCTTCATATAAGGTATGGATTTACACCACCTTGACCCTTGGCCTCTGATCTCTCTTAGACTATATCTGATGTTACAGAAATCCGATCGGGGCGATCTCGGAGGGGTTAGACTCCGATCGTCGCCCTGATTAGATCCGTACAGTTGGATCTTCAATCCGAGGCCCCGATAAAAATTGCCTTATCCCTTGACTACAAAAAGGGGAAATTAACTTATAATTTGTACAAACTAATTTAAATGCATGATGATACATGTTATGCAGTATTTATAATGCATGATGCAATTATAGACCTGGAAACATGCATAAATAGGCATTTTAGGCCAAATAGAAGCGTGCACATCACTTAACATAGAATCTTGAGAATTCCTTTGTTACCATATCGACCACAAAAAAAGCCATTGGAGCCCATTTCACTTCAATCTCTAAATCCATGATTTAGGTGTCAAGCATCTGTGTAAGAGCCCCACCAAAACAAATTCTAGGAAGAGCAAACAAACATAATTTTTTGCATGACTTTTTATTCCTTTCCATCCCAACTTCAAAAATCCCCCAACATAACTCCACAGCACACAACTAATTTAACCACATTAGAATTAAAAGCCACAACAGATAGAGAATGAATTAAAGAAAGGAACATGATTAGAATTCCCATCCTATGCAAACCACAGAAAACTATCACATAACATAAGACCACAAATCCAAACTTGCAAGTCACAGGGCGAAACCTAGGTAGGCCAACCTGCCTTAGAGTGAGCAACCCGAAGAAGTTCCCAAGGAGCACAGTGACATATAGGCTTATGAGATTGACAAGACGCAGTGGGCTGAGATCGATGACAATTAGTAGGTTGAGAAGGAGGGTAGTACTTTGATGAGGATGGGGATGAGGGTAGGCACTCGAGGGTTTTGGGTCACAAAGGTTTTGGGTAGCAGAGGTTAGGAGCGTTAGGGCAATCTAAGAGGAAGGGGGTGGCGGGGATCGTGGGATGGTAGCGAACTTTGGGAGTGCAAGAGGAATTGAAGAGGAAAGGGGTGGGGGGATGGCGTGATCGAGGGGAGATTGCGACAAGAATCAAAGGGAAAGTGGGTGCCGGAAATCCTTGGATGATCTATTGGTGATCAAGTACCACGATCATTGATTTTGATGATAACAAAACATGTTATGTTTAACATTGTATTTGGAGATCAACATTTTAGGCTTAGGAAGGGATGAAGCTTGATGAAAGCTCAAGCTCAAGCTCTAAGAAAGGATGGAGGAGAAAAAGCACCAAGGAGATGAAGATAGATAGTTTTGATAGTTTCATTCTTTTTATTTTGATTGATTAGAATGTAAAAAGAGCCTTTAGCCTTTACAATCTTGAAAATACCCATAGGACACATCGTAGAACCCATCTATTCAATTCTACTTCTTTAAAACCTTGAAAACTCATTCTACCGAATTTTTCAGATGTCTTATTATTTTTTCAGACGTCTATATTTGTTGTTTCAAATGGTTGATTTTTCTTTCAGACATCTAATTTCCAATTTCAGATGTTTGACCATTTATTTTGGATATCTACTTTTTTCCAAAACACCATTTCTTTGGGAAATTCTTGATCTTAAACTATCCAAGAATTTAAGGCATTTATGTTTTCTTTCAGGCATCTGAATATGCTATAAAGTTCATCAATGTTCATATTTTTCAAATCCAAACATTCAAAAGAATTATTGATCATCAATTACTCACGTTTCATTAAACATTCGAAATTTCAAACTTCTACTTTTTCTTCAAGATGTCTACTTTGGATCTTCAAACTTCTTATTTTTCCTTCAGATTTCTGATTCATAGTTTTCAGACTTCTTATTTTTCCTTGAGATGTTTGATTTTCATTTTAAGATTTCTGATCTATTTTTAAGATGTCTGATCCAATCAAACTTTCTGTAATGCAATGTAGCATTCTACCTCAATTTATTTCATTCAAATTCAAATTCCAACAACTCCTAAGGCTTAAACCTGATCTCCTACACCTATAAATACCCACCAAGGATTGCCTTAAGCCTACACACCAAGCATAGAAACATTCTAGTGCAACATTCTTCCAATTCTCCTATTCTAAGCTTACTAGTGCTATTATGCTCTATTATGCTTTAGTGTTCTTAGCAAGTTCTTAAGAGCAAATTTCACTCCCATTCTAATTTTCTACATCTCATAGGTTTGCAAAGGGAGTATCCTAGCCTACTTTATTTCTTATACTATTCAAGGCTCTTAGGATTATTTACATTATATTATTTTTATTAGTTTGTTTGGGTACCTAAGTTGTGGGTTTCCCATTTCCTCTTAGTAGAGGGGGCCAAACTCCCCTTGGGGGTTGTCTAGGAGAGGCGAATTGTAATATTAATTGTTGTTAGTAATTCCTACTTGGGTAGGGGCAAAATCCTTGATTAGGAAATCTAGGTAGAGGTTTTTCCCACAAGGGTTTCCTCTCTAAATTCTTGTGTCAATTTTGTGTGATTGTTTAGATAGATTTATTTAAATTCTTGTTGCACAATTCAACCCCCCTTCTTGTGCCACCAACATGATCGAGGGAGATTCCCAAGTACTCGAAGGGGAAGGGTAGAAGGGCTTGGCGTGCATGATAGATTTAGGTGCAACTTCGATTTGGAATTTTCAATAACTATTTTGTAATTTGTAATTAATTTTTATTATCTTAAAAAATTATATGATTTTAAAAATCACATTATACTATCATAAAAATTAAGTAGTTTTGTAAAATTATATTTTAAACTATACCTTGGTGCATTAATTAACAAAGTTCTCAACATTGCTATCACATTGCTTTAATTCATGCCTACATATTTTTCAACACTAAATGGAATTAGAAGGATTTTTATATTTAGAGGGATAAGTTTGAGTTTAGCTTTTCCCTCTTTACGTTATTAAAAGAAAAATGTTGAAGATGAAATATTAGCCTTCTTTCACCTACATCAATTTGTCGTTCAACAAAAATATTATAGTAGCATAATTAAGTAAAAATTGTCGCTAAATTAAAGGATATAGTGGCAAATATGTTTGTCACTAATGCTAATTGTCGTTTAACAAAAATATTATAATGGCTTAAGCAACAATTGCCACTAAATTGAAGGCAATAACAACAAATATATTTGCCATTAATACTAATTTTCGTTTAACAAAGATATTATAGTAGCATAAGTAACAATTGCCACTAAATCAAAGGAAATAGTGAGAAATATATTTTCCACTAATACTAATTATTGTTTGATAAAATGTTATAGTGGCATATACAAAGAATTTGCTGCTAAATCAAAGGAATTAGTGACAAATGCATTATATTCCTCTCTAATTTGCCATAAAGGCCATTTTGTTTATAGTGAATTACTTCGAAAGAAATTAACACATAACTCTGGACATCTTTGCAAAATGGTCGATCCCTATGGTAGGAAAGAAATCAAAGATCCACAAATTGTGGATCTACAATTCACGATCAAAGGGGTTGGGTAGAACCTATTTTTGGATGGAATCAAGGGGCGTCGCCACTTTTTTAAGGAGGATTAAGGCCATATAAAAATGGGAAGAGAGAATTAATAGCCATTATTTATCATCATTTACACGCACACAAGGGAGAAGCCATCCTCTCCTCCTCTATGACCACCTACCTCCTCTCCTCCTACGCATCACTACCACTACGTCGTCGCCATCACTGCCATGCCAGAGAGGACGAGCATCATGTCTCCACCACGTTCCATTGCATATTACTGTATCTACTGTATTGTGGAGGTTTCCTTCACTCTCTCCATCTCCATCAACTTGGTGTTGACAACGCCAAGTCCCCATACCACGGTCGTGATCACTCCTTCGACCATCTCCGACTTTCAAGGGGACTCCCCTCTCTAGTCTCTCTCTTTCCTTAGCTTTTTTATTATTTTGATCTCATCTTGATGTGTACAAATGTTCTATGAGATTTAATGGAAGTAGAATGTGTGTTCGATGCTTTCTTGGTGGACGACAACCCATCCATACATGATTTTATTATATATATGTTTTGATTCACTAATTTCGCACTGCAACATCTTTTCATATTCTTCTATAGCGTAAACTTAGCGATAAAATGGCATCGTTGGAGAAGATGGCATTGGCATCATTTTGGTTTTCATTTGATCTCTTATTAATAGCATATAGGTTAAATTTAGGGTGCATTAGGGTTAGGAATTTTGATTTGCTTTAAGTTCTTTAGGATCTTAGCAATTTGGGTTCAGATCTGTGTCCAGAACCCCTAAACTAGATTTAAAATTTCATGCTAAGTGTTCTGTTGATACGAAAATCACATAACTTTTTGTGGTGGTAGATCTCAAAATAATCTTTCCAATGTTGCGTTGTAGATTTTCTAATTCACAGTATAAAAAAAGATAAAAATAGAAAACTATGGATTCGTCAAATCTAGATTTTGGTTCTATTTTCTCAACTTCAATGAATTTTTAAAAATCGCATAGTGATCTGATTTGGAGTAAATTTGTTACAATGTTTCCTTATCAAATTTAGTATTTTGAGAGAAAAGCACAAAAAATTTGGATGTGATTAGATCTAGTTTTTACATACACCTTTGATTAGGTACCATTTCAGGCTGACTGACCTACCATATTTAGAAAATTAAAAAAAAATATTTTGCCACCTATAAAAATTCAAAAAAAAGAAAATCACAAATGATCCTTGCTTGATGTAAAATGTTTTTGCACAATTGGAATGATTTAGACGTTACTTGATTGGTTTCCCGCGTAATTGTTGGTGAGGGGGTAGTTTGGGCCAGAACTCTTTCCTTTTCTAACCCCTTTCCATAAAGATTCACTTTCCATATTTGATGACAGACCCTTGGCGAACTAAAAAAAATAGGCTCTGATCTTTGTGATGCTCATAAAATCATGAAAATTTTTCTGGTAACAGATCTTTAAATCAACTTCCAGAGATATAAATTAGGTTGCCTAACTTGAAATCTATAGAGAGATAAAAATCAAAAACCAAGAGGGGATCGACTTGATTTTTTATTTATTTTGCAAATTTCATGAATTTTCATTATTTTTCTACAACTCAAAAGTGCACAAAATTTGTGGAAAAAGTTTTCGTATCATATCAAGTATCTTTGGAAAAATCAATAAAATTTTTTGATGGGATTTGAGGTGTGTTCCACGCAAATCATTGACATGGGGTGTTTTCTGGCTATTTGACCTCCTTTCCATAAACTTTTATTTTCCATATTTAGCAACCAAATAAAAAACCATGAAAATGTGAGACAATCCTTATTTGATGATGAACTTATCGGAATACTTTTGAATTATTTTGATGTGATTTGAAGATGATTTGATCATTAATTTTCTTTTGTTTCATATCTCTAGTGGTTGGAGGCTAATGGAGACCAAGCAAGGAAAGGATGACTAAGACCTTCAATCGGAGCCTTGAAGGAAGGAACAAAAGACTTAGACTAGTTTTAATATTTTATAATTTAGATTTAGGTTAGGTTAAGATTTAAATTTTATTTTAGTTTCATCTTATAGCCCTTGTAGCATCGGGGTTGGTTGTCAGGGGTTGGTCCCCAACTTTATTTTAGGCCCTTGTTTAGGGGCAATTTTTTTGGAGCCTATTCATTTCTTCTTTAGCTATTAGGGTTATTTATCTAGTGATGTGGACTATTGCGTGGTAGATTTAGGATTAATTAGTTTAGATTGTTTGCTTACTTTATTAAAAAAAAAAGTGAACTTGAGCTATTTGTTTATGAGTTGTCTAACCATAAGAGCATGCATGCTAGGGGTGAATGAGGAGCATATTAGATTTGTTTTATTGCATTGTCTAGCATATTGCATTGTAGTGCTAGAGCAAGGTACACATTTCTTACTTTGCATCAGTAGCATATCACTAATGTTAGGCTTAATTTGTCGTTGTAATAAGTCTCATTTTATTATAGTATAGTGTGCAAAGTAACCTATACATTTTATAAATTTTTACTGGATGAGTCCAGATTGTTTGCAGGGAGAATTATTATAATTTATTTCACCAATTATTACTTAAATTATCTTGTACTTACTTTAATTATATTAATTTAACTTCCTATAATGAAGGGATTCATTAGTAAATTAATAGGTTAACTTAAGGTGTTACATTATAACTTAATGTATATAAATGGAATATATATAATGGAATACATATATTTCAATTAATTAAGCCCTTAATGTATATAAATACTTATTCCTCATAACATTATATAAGTTATACTTAGTTTAATTAGGTTAAGGATTTATAACTTAAGATTAAAAGTTAGGTTAAATAGTCAAGTTAAGTTTGTACTTAGTATTTAGATAAGATTATGAGTATAACATAGATAAATAATATTAATTAAGTTAATAGTCATAATTAATTTTTAAAATAAATAAATAATAAAGATCAGAGACTTATTGCAAGGGAATTAAATTTAAGCATGGCAATTAAGTCTAACTAAATCTTATTCAAGATAGAGAAAGAAGTTTCTATCATCAAGTGCACAAGAGCATATAAGAGGAATGCTAAAAAAAATTGTTTGGATCAAGTATAATTACACATGAATATCAACTAAGAGTTCAACTAATTCACAACTAAGCAAAAAGTTTTACACCCGATCCAGTCAAAGTCCACGGGGCCGGTCAACGTTCGCAGACCACACACACGTGCCACCCCCTTTGGGGCTCAAATGTATGCTCAATAGTATCAAATCAATATCAAGTGTTGCGCACATTTGTAGGCACGTGGTTCTCGAGAGGGCTATGGATGCAATTCCTTATAACTGCTATCAAGAACTCTTCAGCACCTGATGTGGGACTATATATGTGCCTCCTTCTTCAATTCTTCAGCAATTCATTGCAAGCGAAGCTGGCGATGCTGACTCGAGGCTCTTCATCAAATTCCTTCTATTACTGCTAGCAATACCAGGTTTTATTGATTGATCTAAGGCTTTAGACCTCATCCTTGAGCATTGAAGAGCTGATTCAGGCCCTCAGGTGGTGGAGACATCAACGGAGAATGGTCAGAGTTTGTTCTAAATGGTTGGCAGAGAAGAACAACTATAGATCTAAGCAATTTCCTAACCAACCACACAACTACTAACTCAAGGGCTTCTAGTCAAATTCTAAATGCTTCTAAGCGCTTCCTAGTATCTCTAAAACACATCCCATACTTTAATAACTCAGCGGAGAGCATCTCAAGCTCTCATGGTAAAATGAGATTGACTCACTTAGGTTAGAGGTTGACCTAGAGCTAAAGAGTGATTCAGGTCAAAATAAAAGTGTCAACAGACTCAAATTAACTTCCTGAAACTATTAGATCTAAGAACAAAGAGAATCAATTACTCTAATGAGGTCTATATGGTCATTGCCTTCATTGTTATAGAGGTATGTTCGACAGTTCATATGTGAAGGCTAACAACCTTGCACGTTGTGGATTCAAACTCAGAGAAGCTTGGTGATCCTTCTAAAGCTATCGCCAAGGTCTGTGGAGGTGTAAATAGTATGACAAGGTCGTCACTGAAGACGTTGAGGGCAACGGCATTCAGAGGTCAAAATTTGGTGAAATTCAAATTTAAGTGCAGGAACTTAATGTGTGGATGATAAGGAGTCAGTTAAAGTATGTTAAAATTGGTTATGGTCTATTAGGTTGAATTATACAGTTGCTAGAGTTGGAAAGGAAGATCAAAGCTACGACGACGACGGTAAGTGTCCGGTAAAGCGCAATACTTCATGGAATAGCATGGAGAAAAGCTCAAAGGCCTTCTTGTGGTGTGAGGAATGTGAAGATTACCTCAATTGGATCAGAGATCGACTATGGAAGTGTGGCAAAGTTAGATTAGCTGGAGAGGAAGAAGGAGGTGGATGGATTGATGGAGTGATGGAATTATGAAATTAGATTGGGGGAAATGACCCTTGGAAGCTGGCGATGGTGAATGGAGGGTCAATTGGGTGTGAAATAGTTAGAGGAGCATCGCCAGAGACATAGCGGAGCTTCGGTGAATGTGAAATTTGGCTTTTGGTGAAGAGTGGATTAAATTGAGGAAGAAAAGGTGTAATGTCATCATGAGGAGGTAGAAAAGGTGTTTGTGATGTCAATTTCAAGGTAGCATGCCTTCCACCACCAGAATTGGTGGTGGCCAGAGACGGAGGAGATGTGAAATCAGAAGCTACGCTACCTAATCTTATGAATTGAAAGCATTAAGCTACACTGCAGAAGGGGGTAATAAGCTTGGAGTATCTACCTGGATGAAATGATGAGAAGGGCAATGGTGACCTCTCACCAGAGATAGATGAAATAGTTGAGGTGAGAGAAAGAAACACAAGGAAGGAGGTGGGGCATAGCTTCGCCAGTTGTAGGGCACAAGTTGAGGAAGAGCGGGTGAGAGAGATAGCCACTCCATCAGAGTGAGCTCGAGAGGTGGTGAGAGAGGCACTGGAGTTGTTAGATGAAACCGACAATCCGAGCAAGATTGGGGAAGGGGGAAGGGGCTCATGATGGATCGATCAGAGGTCGAAAGGGGGTATTTACAGCTAGTGGCAAGGTCTAGGGGGGTTGTATCCAGCCAAAGATGCATCTAGGTGCTTAGGAATGACCGTCATCTTCTCCGACAACAGTGATGCATGCATGTCATTCAAGAGAAGGTATGGTGGATTAAAACCATTAGATGAAAAGAGGAGGTTAAGATGAAGCTTGGCGATCACAGAAATGTAGGTTGGTCATAGGATTGACTGACATCAAAGAAGAAAAGGATGGACGGCCGTCGACCGTCAGTGTTGAGGAAGAAGACGATCTTCACAAGGACCTATTTGAAATATTGGAGGGACTAAATTGTAAACTCTTGATTTAATGGTGCAAATTAATTTATTTTCCCACAAACTTTTTATATAAGACTATATAAATGTTATCAAACAAAAAGTTATGAGGTTAATTTGCAATTTTATCCCAAGATTTGACATATAAGTTAATGCTCAAATTAAGGCTTTTAAATGTTACTTTCAACTTTAATTAAATATTAACTTAATTAACAAGGTTTTAAATAATTTAATTCATGATTCGAGGCCCTTTATTTTAACTTAGATAAATAATGAATTTTTTTGCTTATAAAAAGGCTTAATTAATTGGTAGTTTAGTCCCGTGCCTTTTATTAGCCTACTTAACCCTGATTTTAAGATATTTAATACTAATTAACTAGCTAAACTAGCTATTTTAAGTAAATTAGGAGGCATGATGAGTGCGTCATCAATCATGCATCATCTTCTGGACTTAAATTAAAAGACCACTAAAGTTTCTTGAAAAGATTAATCAAGTAGTCACATTATTAAAACAAGGATTGCTAAGGAGGATTAGACCTAAAATTGAAAGGACTATTTAAATTGCAAAGAACCTTGTGTGTGACTTCAAAAATCAAAAAACCCACAATTTACGTTGTGATGCACACATTCTCCACTTAAGCAATCACATAAGGCCACTAAAGACCTTCTTCTACCTCTCCTTATTGCACCACAAAGGAGCTTAGACCCAAGTCACATTCGACTTCATCTAAGTATCCATTACAAATAGGTCTTTTAAGCACAATCGTTGGCCGACTAGGATGCGTAAAAGTTGTGCAACTTGCTTGGTCGCCAATCTATAACAAGTAGTGACCTCCACTCTTCTCCAAACAGGACCTATCAGGGATCTCAAAATGCATTCAACCTCTTATACCACCTTAGTGGGAACGAAGGAGCACAAACTTGACCCCGTTTGACAATTCTAAGTAGGTTGGAAGTTGGTTTAAAGACCTAATAAACTCTAAGACAATGGAGAGTTCCTCTTGATTTGTGTTTGCTTGGTGGGTGGTGGCAAATCCTTAGGACCCACATAGAGAGTTGATCTACCTATAGCCTAACATGTTTTAATTCAAAGTTAAAATGGACAACTTCTACCACCTTACCCTCACTTCTTATCCACTACACCACTCCTCTACCCCTGGATTCCATGTCCTGTGTTAGTCCATTCTTGGATAGAAATATTGATTACTAATGGGAAACAATGTACTATATAGGAGTATTGGTCTGATACCCTCCCCCACTAATCATAAGCAAAGCCTAGGAGGGGGGTTGCCCAATCCCAAGCCCACCCATGAGCATACCTAACTTAGCCTCCCTTGATGATCATTACTCCCAGGGTTGGATAGAACCTCCTAGCATAGTTGATAACCAAATTGATTTCCCTTCTCATGACAATGGTCTCTTCTCCTTGAAGTTGGAAATGCAGAAATATTTAGATGAAGTAGAATTGGGAGAGAAATTATGAAGGACAATGATGAAAGACAAAAAGATTTAGAGGAAGAAACTACCCATCTAAGTTAGACCCTTGAGGTTAATTCTAATCCTTCCATACTAGATGCATCTCCCTTCCATGCTAAGATGGTAGGGCACATTATGAGGTCAATCATGAGATATAGCCACCCTCTTGAGGATAATGTAGACCCCTCTTCATTAGTTGATTCACACATTCAGGGGAAGGGAGGCTATAGGGATTCAATGACTTATGATGAAGAATGGCGGCAACCCAAGGAAAAAGAGGAGGATCAAATAGAATATCTACCTGAACTATTTTGGAGTCAACCGAAAGGGAAGATGGTACCCCTGGAAGAGCTCGATATTGATGATAGTATTTTTGTTACATTTGATGAATAGGGTCATGTCAGATTGTTAATCCATCTTCCCCTACTAATCTCAAGGTGAATCCCAAGCCTCCACTTAAGGAATCTACACGTGATTTATTAATTGATTCCAAGGTAGGTGACCCTAAGGGAATTGATACTGAATTAAATTATTGGGATGAATTCTAGATTGGGGACATGAAGAGTTGATTTTAGAGGAAGATGAGGAAACAATTAAGGAACTTGACCCTGATGACACTATGTTTTTCACCGTTAATAGTCCGGGTCACAACCATAGGGTGAACCAACCTTCCCTTCCTGATATTGAGGTAGAACCTACATCCACCCCTAGGAACCCCATTCCAAACCACTGTTTAAGCAAATTCGTCGTTGTTTAAGAGATGCATCATAGTATAGGACAAAATCACTCAAATCATTTAAATTTATAGCTCAGAATCACAAAAAAGTCCGAGGTCAAACACAGGGTGCAATTAATGGCAATTCAATCTCACTAATCTTTAATTCAAATGGATGAGCACAACAAGCAGATGCTATAGAAGATATTTAATAAATCAAATACTCAGAAATATATTCAATAAGGATCAAAAAGTATCTCAAACACTCATTGGGATAAAAAGAAATCAAGAAGGCAAAAGAATGGTGATTTAAATCACCAATTATTCTAGTGTATTTAAGCATATATCCCAACCATTCAATGTAGCCAAATAAGTCGATAGTGTTCTCAATGCTACAGTACTCAATATTAGACCTTCCTCAAACGACTTAAATGTCTCAACACTTAGCCTCAGCAGCATAAGGCTTAAGCTCTCCAAGAACCTTCTCCTTCTCTTCTTCCTTCAATGCCTTCTCTTTCTTTCAAGCCTTTCTTTCCTTCTTACACACAGAGCACCCTTCAGAAGCTAAGTGTCACACAGGGGCTAAGGTGGGCAGAGCAAAACCCTCCCCCCCCCTCTCTCACAAATCGTCCTTTTCCTCTCAAAGACCCAGGCGTAATCGGATTTGGATATGGATTATCGGGTTTAGAACAGTGTCCAGGCCTGCAAGCATGGTTGCAGGTGAGGAGTGGATAGGCGGGTAACTGGGTAGGTGGGTGTGTGCATGGAGGGACCCAACCCGTAGTGTTACTGGGCAACAGGATGAGAACATAAAATCAATATATATGTGTGCACGCGAGCCTTACTGTTCATGATGTGGCACTAATGCCACTCCTTTGCGCAAGTGTTGCAGATGCAAACTCTGCTTGATTGCAGCTGCTGGAGGCTTCGCAATTCCAATTGGCACTGCAATTGGGTACACACACGTAGTTCGCACCTCCTGGAAGTGGATTCAAGCCTTGAGCTCATCGGAGGACTACAAGCAGGGGTGGAGAAGTTGACGGCGACGGCGGTGGACGGCGGATACCTGAAACACAAGATAAGGCCTCGTGGCCACATCGAAAGCATTCAAGAGGGTCACATGGATGTGGTGATTGTGATGGTGGTGGTCCTTTGGTGAATAGAGGTCGGGCATGGCTGGACGGTGATAGAGAAGGTAAGCGAGGGAGGTTGAGTTCAGTGGTGCGATTGAGTGGGTTTTTGGTGTAATTGAGTGAGGGGTTTTGTGCGGTGAGGTTAGGTGGAGATTTTGGAGGTGGAGCGGTGACGTTTGGTGGCTTGTGGAGGGTGGTTGGCCTTGCTAGAGCTCGACCAGTCGTGAGGAAGATGGAGGGCGAATGGCAGCGTCGGTGGTTAAAACTTAAATCTAAAGAGGGGGAAAAAGAGTAGAGGGGAATAGGAAGTTAAGGGGCCTAGTGTTAATGGTTGAAAGGGGCAAGAGGGCACCGACTGTGATTGGCCGGCGCCATGGAAGAGAATGCCTTTGTTGAGGGAGACAGTGGCGAGGAAAGGGGGAGGCTACCCTCGCTGTGGTTGGTGAGACGCGAAAGATGATGAGGAAGGAGGACGGGCCAATTTGGTTGTTGGTCGTCCGTAGGACGATGGGGAGAGGAGGTCACCGGAGCTTAGGTCGTAGGAGGCCGAAGATAGGGAAAGAAGAGGATTTTTGGCCCTATACCTAGCTAAATAGTAAGGCTTGAACTCTAAGAGCACTTATAGAGCTCCAAAATGCTCTAAATTCCTAGATTGAGAGTGTCTTTCTCTAGGAAACAGAGGAGTTTCCTCTTTATAAAAATCTATCTCGGTGGAGCTTTTCACGCTCCAGTTAAGCTAAATTTGAGGTGCAATTGTTAAAGGATCTTTCAAGGACCAATCCCTCCAAATTTGGAGGGATTTGGTTGCCAATTGTAGGTGCATTCCTCTTTTGAAGCTGGCTGCTTTTGGGTTTAGGAGTCAATTGTGGGATTCAGGTGTTAGGGGGCAATTGGTGAAGAAGATGACAAAGTTGGGGGGCTTTTTGCAAGGATATTTGAAAGTCAGTGGCTTAGATGTGAAGAATAGAGTTTTAAGGAACTAGAATGCAAAATAGGTCAAGATAAACTTTGATTAGGCCCAAATTTTGATACAAACCTAATTTGGACCCAAGGAATGTGATGGTGAAGTTATATTTTAGTTTTGACCAAGTTTGACCAGGAAATTTACGTAGAAACCCAAATTAGGGTAAAATTGTGTCTGTGATTCTATTTGAGGTAAAAATGGGTTCCAAAGGTCAAATAAAAAATACCAAACCTCATGGAATATCTTTCTATGAATTTTAGAGGGTTTAGATGGATTTTATCCTTACTAGAACCTCTATTATTTAAGCAGGTCTAAAATTTGGGTTTCAGGTTATGAATCAGTTCTCGAAGTGGGTGAAAACCAGTTTCTGTTTGTGTGGACCCTCGTATTAGACTTTAATGCTCATTAGGACTTAGATTAACCCCTAGGAAACCCCATGATTATTCTGCATTCATGATATGTTGTTAAAACTGTAGAATTAACCCTGATTTAATGCACTCCTCAGAATGGATATTTAGTGAGTTATGACTCTCCGACGATTATGTTGGAGCATTTGTCAATTAATCCTATTTAATTAATGCTAGTTATGGATCATGATGATGTTATCATCATACTCCCATGCCTAACTTTTGCTAGTCCCTTAGTAAACTCTTATGGAAAGAACTAGAGTTCTAGACCATGCTTAGTGTTTAGATGCTTGAATTATTTCTACTTTTTTAGAAATTAGGTCAGAATGCCAACAATAGGCCTAGAGGTACTTAAGTATCAATCAAGATTCAAACCTGACCAGCTTCAGCTTGAGTCTGCCATGAAGGTTTCTAAGGCCTGCAAAAACTACGCAGAGGTTCGTTGAACCCAGCAGTTAAAGCACTCGTACGTAGACGTAACATGTCCAGGTTCAGTTTACAAGTACATTTTTGTAAGAAAGAGATATAGAAGGATTTTTCATTTGGAGAGTTTTCTCTCTTTTCGTTTTATTTTTTCCTAAATCCAGCCTCGAATTAGCCCTAAACATAAACATGGTCTATATCGGATTCCTTATCCCCACCATCAATCCTCGAAGGGTCCCTACCTTTCGATGCTTCGGGATAGCATTGCCCATGGCAAGCCCCAAAAGCCTGCCTTTCGACACTTCGGGATAGTGCTGCCTATGGCATTCTTTAGCTAAATTCAAGCCCTGGCAATCGACATTTTGGGATAATCCTGCCCATGGCACTTGAACCAGCACAAGGTGCTTTCATGCCCCCAATAGGATATTTAGATATCCTAGGAGACAAGCACCGAGGAGACGATATGTTATTACGCATCTTCGAGGGGATATTCCCACCTCTCTGCGTCGGGAACTCGTCCAATCAGCTTATGTTGTCGAGCTGCTCCTAAGCTAGATCTTTGAGGTGGCTTTTCAAAATAAAACATTTTTGGCATGATTTTTCTTTATTAAGCGCACTGAAATAGACTTAGTGTGTGATTTTTGGGTGCTTAGGTTACCAAGTTCCGTAAACCAAAGGGTAGGCAATGGGGCCAAATAATCACTAAGCCTTAGACCTACTACATCAGCCTCGCACTTTCCTCAACCTCTTGAGGACTAATCCAGATCTTAACGGATACATGAATGTTTAAGCCCTAAAGCAAGCCCAAGAGGCCTAAGATCAGCACTCATACTAATCTACTTGTCTCTTTATTTTCAGGACTTAATTTTTATTTTGATTTAGTCTAGAACTTAAGTAGATTCCATAATCAAGTGCTAATGACTATCACTTTTATTTTTGATTTTTCTCCTTTTTTGGCACTTGAATTTCTCCTTTTCCTCCTCTTTTCTTCCTCAAGAAAGATTTGCAATTTAGTTCTCAAAATTTCCTCCCCTTTCTCCAATTCTTTTTTCTTTTTTTCATTTTTTATCATTTTTGAATATGTATTTTTTTGTGAGAACCCCTTAGAGAATTGAATTTTCATATGTTTGCACTTTAACACCCCCTATGCCTAAGTTTTGCAATGTCCTCATTGTAAACCAGGAGGGTACAAATCAGTTTGGTTCAAAGTTTAGAATAGAATCAAAGGGTGGGTGAATAGGTTGGAATGACTGTTGCAGATAATTTCAAGCTTTGATACAAGTACCAAAGGTGGAGACGGTTGTTCTAAAGTTAAACTCAAAAGTGCAGTAGGGGTGTAGCTCAAAAGATGATCAGAAGGGTCTCAGGTTTTTGGAATGACAGGTTGCCTCCCGTTAAGCACTAAATTCAATACCTTTAGCTGAGCAGAAGGTGGTCAAGGAGATGCGGTGGTTAAATCAAAAGAGTTTTGTAGAACAAACACCTTGATCAAAAGCCTGGTTGGTCCAACTAAGTGCTTGTTCAAATTGACAGGTTGATGATGCAATCCAAACCTAATCAGTCTAGTGGGTTGATGGTTTTGAATTAATAGATACAGAGCCCACCAGATACTTTGAGGCTTAAAGAGATATGGAAATGAAAATTTTAGGTTTGGCTGAGTCGATTAAGCCTGATTAGAGTAGGGATCCTCGAAAGAAAATGGATCTGAAAGGATGTAGGAACCCTATTGATAGGATCAGAAAAGGATAAGAAGTGATTATTAGTCTGATCAATGTTCGAAACCCAATCAAAAGATGGAGGAGAATCATATGCAACCGGATCAGAGAGAGGTGAACCAGAGTAGAAGTTAATTTTGGTGGCGGGTCAGGGTTAGGAACAGATTTTGGAAGGCTATATATGTGGATCAGAAGGTGTGGCTTCTTTGAGGTCCAAATCATTGGCCTCGACATCAGAATCAAAGAATGAAACATGGATGTTGAGGTCGTAAACTGGTTCATAATCATTAAGAAACAAAGGTTCTCCGAAATCAGAGTAGGATTCGAAATCATCGGAGAATTTATGAAGATCAGTTTTTGAACCTGATTCCAGATCAAGATTTCCACCATAGAATGAATCAAGATGTGTAGAATCAACAACCTAACTTGGATATATCCTAATCTCAAATTCTAAGATTGAAAAGGTGCCTTATTAGGTATAGGCTCGGCTTCTTGGCTCCTAGGATAGACCTAATCGAATCCTAAGTCTTCCAACTCCTCGATTTCTGTATCAAGATCGGTTTGACTTATGAAAAATCAATTCGTATTTTTGAGGAGGTTGGAGAGGTGTAATCATTAAACATGGGCCCATAATCATAGTGCAGATCCAAAATCTGATTCTCTTCATATTGGGCCTCTTGATCATCCCAAGCAGGTTCTGATCTAGATTCTAGGTCAAAGGTAGGAATTGGGTCACTAGAATCTAGTTTAGGCTCTATTGGGATGTCAGAATCATTCTCGAGAATTACTTTAATAGGATAAGGCTCGAGAATTACATTCTCGAGAAGTTTTGATTCAGGTTTATCATCACAGGTGTCTGGGAAATCAAGGCATGATGGACCAGCTTCAAGGCTCTCTAAGGCTGGTTTAGAATCAGGAACACCTGCAATTGGATCCTCCCAACCCTCATCAATATTAGGTATGTTAATTGTTATGAAGTTTGAATATGATTCCATTTGGGTTGGGGGTCCATGATAACCTCTATTCTCAATCCCGGGATTTGGGAGATCATCAATTTCTAATTGTTGATATGGGTACATTTGATCTATGACCTGTTTCAACATAGTTATCAAATTTTTCCATTTCTCAAGGTCATCTTTGTTCTTTTCCCAAAGTTATGGATTTTTCAGACATTGAAGATACTCGAAATTATGCTATCTTTCTATTTCAATGAATCCTATCATGAGAATATCTTGGGTTGAACCATTTGTCATCTGTGTTAATATCAGTTGGACACGATTTGTAATGAAGGTTGTTGTTGCTGAAACATTAACTTGAATCTTGTTAACTGGATTTGAGGTTGTGTCAAAATCATCATAGTGTTTAAGGGTAGCCTCAACCATTTTCTCTATTATGGTCATCTGGGATTCAGGTTTCCTACAAATTCTTCCTAATTTGTCAGGTTGCATTTTCAAATCAGGTGGTGGATGAAGATGTAGAATCAAATTTAGGTTCAGATTGAAGTGATTGGATCAGATCAAAAATCCCCAATAAGAACAATTCTAATGAGGCCTCTAGGTCAAAGACCTATGGACCTTTCCTGTGTATGTGCTCTAAAGAATAGATGAGAGACTGGATATGAATTGGACCCAATCAAGGCACCCAAAGATTTTTGGATGACTAAGGCTTGTTTTGAGGCGGATGATACCTCTGAATAAAAAATCCACACACCAGTGAAGTACCTGGGTATCTAGGAAGGGAGAGCCCTGCAAAGACCCATACATGGTAGAGCATCCCCATGGGTTATAGGGTTTCCTCCACCTGACCTTCTTTGTCACTGCAGTTTCAAGTAGTCTGGAATGTATGAATTAAGACCTTAAGTATACCAATTTTAGCTTAGTTTGTGCCTTGGATTTCACTTGATTAGAAGTTAATTCAAATTGTGACCTAATTTGGAGGTTAATTGGGCCACAAAGTAGACCAACTTCACCTGACCTTCCCTAAAAGATGAAGAATGAAATCTGAGTCAAGACCCAAATATCACCCTAAATTGACTCTTAAGTTATTAGGTCCAAAGTTTTAGGGTTCAAGTGAATTTAGAGCCTAATTTTAGGGTTCTTTTGATTAAATCTTTTCAAGCAAGGGTTTGGGTAGCACACAAATGTGAGAGGGTAAATTTCCTTTAATTTAAGCATGTGTGAACTAACACTTCCAAATCATAGAGTAGAAACCCTAATTGGATCTATTTCAAGTCCAATTTGATCTCAAAATGTACACTGATGAGAACCTCATCATGAGCCATAACTAGCTCATTTTGACCTAATACAAAGGATAAAAGCTCCTACATAACTCAAGGAAAGGCTTAACTCAGAGAATTCTGAGTTTAAGGAGAAAATAAGTCATAAGGGGTAAAAATGCAATTTTACCAGTATAATCTGCATACAGGGTAATTTAGGGCCCAAACATAGGTCAAAGCAACTTAATAAGAATAAAAGTGGGATGAGATGATCTAGCAAGGGCTACAGCAATTCCAAGGAACTAAATGATAATCTGTAACCCTAAAACAAACCCACTTCAATTCACGAGGTTCGAGGCAAAGTAAAAATAGAATAAACCCTCTAAAATTCATAGAAAAATAATCTCTAGGGTTTAGAACCTTCAATTTGGCCTTCAGAACCCATTTTGACCTACATTGAGAACCATGCCCAATTAATAACTTAATTTGGGTTTTCGCATAAATTGACCGGTCAAACAAGGTTTAATATAGAAATGAAATTCACCATCAGATTCCTTAGGTTCTAATTAGTCATGTATAAAAACCTGAGCCTAAGAAGAGACCTCCTTGACCAACTTTACACTTTGGTCCTCTTATATTTACTTTTTGGCCCTCAACTTTTGAACCCTCGCATTTTGGCCCCTAACTCTCCTTCGTTCTTTGCATTCAGGTCCCCCCTGCAAAACCTGCCAGCACCATGCTCCGGCGACCTTGCGCGGAGCATGGCGCCGCGCAGGGTGAGGGGGAGTGCCTGGCAAGTAAACCGGGGGTGCCCTGCGTCGTCAGCCGTCGCAGGGACACCCCCCTGGTCGCTGTAACCCACCATACCGGCCGTGCGAACGCACGGACGGTATGGGTCTTCGTCTCCGTCATCCTCCGACGAGGGAGACACGTCGTCTCCCTCCGCCTTCCTCCCTGTTTTGATCCCTATAAATACCCCCCGTGGCTCCACCGACCGGGGCAGCTCGGATCTGACGGAGAAAACCCCCAACTTTCCTCTCTTCTCTCTCCGGCAGACGCTCACCAGCTCCGGCGGTTCCTCCCCCTCCTCCTCTTCGCTCTGCCGCAATACCAGCAGCAGAGACTTCCTCCCCTGCTCTTCCCGCGCCACGCCACACCCAGCTGGCGCCTCTCCGGCTCTCTGCTCGCCACCGCCCCTTTCCCTGAGCATCTTCTTCTCCGGCGACAGTCGATACGACTGTCGCCCTGCTGCCCCCCCTTCGTCCCTGCAAGTAAGCTAGAACTACTTCCCTTCCTCTCCTCTTTCTTTCCCCGGTTTCAATTTGTTCAATTAAGCCCTCGACCGACCCTGACCATCGTCACCCCCTTCGTCTCCAGCCACCCTCCGGCGAGATGCTCCCATCGCTCCACAGCCTCACACACCTCGCCGACCCTCACCGAACCTCCGCCTCATCACACTGAGCACCCCCCACCCCTCCACTGCCACTCCACACCTCCGTAAAGCTCCCCTGAACAAACCCATTCCTCCGGTTGCAGTCCAACCTAGGGCTGCCGCTAGACACCACCTTGCGGCTTGCCGCGCAGCTCCACACCTTCGCCGTGCCACGGCGAAGGTTCCCCAGTGGTTTGATCAGGCCGAGAGGCCATATTCGTGTCCGACAGGTTTTGAGGTTCGACCGCCATTAACGCACATTGAAGCAGCTTCTCCCGCGCTCCAGGCTTGAGGACTCCAGGTCTCCAGCTGCTGCGGATTACGGGGAATCTTGCGAAGGCAGCCAGCCAGCAACCGACGCAAATCGAAGCCGCAGCTGCAGAAGCTAGGCCGCGGTCTCCCAGCAGGCGCACGCGAGGAGAGGCCTCCGTTTAGTCCCACATCGGTAAGCCTCACAACCTTTTCACCATTTAAATTGATTTTGTGCATTAGCCTTACTGCCTCAGCACACGGGGTGAGGTCCCCTTCACCCGCCCGGTTACCCGGTCTCGTCCGCGCTCACGCCCCGCGGATCTGACCCGACCCGACTTAGACTGACCTGCACTCCTCGCCCACCACGCACGCCGGTGGGCCTGGACCCGGGCGCGACCCGTACCCGACTACCCGGCAGCTCTGGGAGAGCTTTCCCAAGAGTGGTTTCAGAGAGAGAGAGACGCGGGGGGGGAGAGGGTAGAGTAGGTTTTGTCCTCTGACGTAAGCTCTGAAGTGTGCAGGCACAGGTGAAGAAGAAGGACCGCGGAAGAAGAAGGAAGCTAAGGGAGACACTGTAGCAACAGGCAGTTTAAGTCGTCTGATTTGGAAATCAGATGACGTCCTGAAGGGAAAAGAAGAAAGGAGGGGCGACGTCCTGACTGGAAAAAGAAAAGAAGAAAGAAGGAGATCTGAAGAACAACAGAAGAAGGTGAGGCAGAGGAGAACACAAAAGAACAAGGGAAGAACTGAAAGAAGAAAAACAAAGAAGAAAGAAGAAGATCTGAAGAAAGACAGAAGAAAAAGGAAGAGCAGGAACAGCTGGAAGAAGAAGAAGAGCATCACCACTGCAGAAGAAGAACATCACCTCTGCAGACAAAGAAGAAGAAGATCTGAGACGAGGAGAAACAAAGAGAAAAGAAGACAACAAATTCTTTCTCTCTCTTTCTTTATTTTTGTAAAAGAAACATGTATATCTCTAGAATACAACTTGCTCCCTGAGTTCGACCTCGGGAACTCTTTTCCGAGTAAAAAATTTATATATTTGAAATGATGGCAACAACTGGCTATACTACGACGCTATAACAATAAAATCCGGTTGTCAATACAAACGAGGGGCCATCATTTTTTGGCGCCGTTGCCGGGGAGCAACGGCTATTCTAGAGGTAAACATTCCTGTTTCTTTTTAATTTCTAATAATCTCCTCTCTTTTGTGCAGAAAACTACAGGAAATCAAGAAGACAAGCAACCGCACGACAACCACTCCGAGGACAGGTAAATTTTTCCTCTCGCTATTAACCCCTAAACTCTAAAGAGGAAGAAAAGAAAAGAACAAGCAATATAGGGCTAACCTGTCTTCCATACTTAGTAACCATAAAGAGTTGCATGTTTTCAACTCATTAGTCCTGCACACTATTAAGGGTATTTAAGGGCTAACACATTCCTGCTTGAGCCCTAATTACCCAACAAAGGACTAACTGGACCAAGTAGAGCCAACCTAAGATTCAACATTAGGGTTTTAGAGACACACTACTTAAATCAAGAATGGAGAAAAACCCAATGAAGTGTGCCCAAACCCTTGTCTGAAAATACCTATTCAAAGAAAACCTAAAACAATTGGCTCTCTAAACACTTGAACCCTAAAAGACAAGACCTAAAAGCTCTCAAAGAAAACAAGAGGTAAAGTTGACCCCTTGGGTCAACCAACCTTAAATTAGGTCACTCTTTGCACTTAAAAGACTAAAGTTCAAGTGAAACCTTAAGCACCCTGATCTTAAAATAAAAAATGGTAGACTTAAGAGGTCAAGATCCCCATTCTGGTCTACCTGGAATCTCAGTGACAAGAGAGGTCGGGTGGGGGAAACCCTGTAACCCGTGGGGACGCTCTACCGTGTAGGGGTCTTCGCGGGACTCTCCCTCTCTGGCTGCCCAGGTAATTCTCAGGTGGATGATCTTTCTGATCAAGGGGTCCATCTGCCCCGAACCTCTATAGTCACCCAACAATTTTTGGGTGTCTTGATTGGGTCCAGCACCTGCTTATCTCATCCAGCCCTTCAGTATTTTTCAGGAGGTCCTTGAAACCTCCTATAGAAATTCACTCTCCCCGAGGCTAAGCCTCGGCTCCTTTGTTTTTGCAGAAATCATTCACATAGCCCCTCTTTCCTCTGATTCTGAACAAAATCCCCTTCTTCCATCTTGATTCAAACTTTGATTCTATATCTTGATTCCACCACCTGATCCAACTATGCAGCCTAATTACCTAGCAAGACTACCATTCAAAAAACCTGAATATCTGAGATCCATGAAAGATAAGATGATTGAGGATGCCCTTGAAATCTATGAAATCAAACCCTCAACACCAGTAGAAAACATTCAGGTTGATGTCCCAACAACCACAGCTTTCATCATAAACTGTGCCCAAATTCTATTGACTGAAATTTCAAAAGGATCAACCCGAGATATGATCATGACAGGATACATTGAGATGGAAAAATTACACCAATCTGAATACCTTCAATGCTTGACAAATCCTGTACTTTGGGAACAACACCAAGATAACCTTATGAAACGGGTAGAAATGATGAAATCAGTAGAACAAATTATCAACCAGAAATACCCGTATATACTAGAAACAGAGGATGAACCATCTTGGAACAGTATTAAGGAACAATCCAGTTTCCCAGATCTCGGGATTGAGGCACAAAGTGGTTGTAAAATCCCAACCCAGATAGAAGACAATGTTGAATTAGGTTGGGATATTGCAGGAGAACACAATGATGAGCCAAACTTAGACCATGAATTGCCAAGCCTAGAATTTCAAAACTCCTGCAATAATGAGATCAGAACTGAACCTTCTGAGGGTATAAATTCCGCCCCTTATTTTGATAAGGTGGCCCTCGAAGATTATTCGGACTTAGGTTCTAATAATTCTACCCACATCATAAGCCTAGAACCTAGATCTGAAACTTATTGGGAAGATTATGAGGCCCCTTATGAGAAAGATCAAATTTTTACAGAATATGATTCCGGGCCTTTATTTGATGAATATCCCTCTCCAACATCTTCAGAAAATCTGATCGATTTTCCAGAGAACATGCCAATTTATGATACAGAGACTGAGGAGTTGGACGAGTTGGATTTTAATTGGGTCTATCCTACCAGCTTGGAGCTTGAGCCTAGATAGAATACCTTTTCGAGCCCAGAATTGACATATAGGCTAGACCCCAATCAGGCTGCTGATTCCACATCTGATGATTTTTGCTGTGGTGGAATTCATGATCATGAATCTCATTTTCGCCAACTCTCCGACAATTTCAGATCTGACTATAATTGCGGAGAGATTCCCCTTCCTGAACACGCCAGGCCTATCTACGACCTCAGTTCTCATGACTCTAACTCCGACTCTGAGGTCCTGATTCCCGAGATCACCGATAACACAGAATCATTCCTTTTCGATCCTCAGGAACCAAAAACAGAAAATGCCAAGAGTGATTGCAACCAAGAATCCAAATTTTTTCTCGAATCCAATTCCTTTCATCCTACAAACACTCTTCCGGCATTTGATAGTTACCCAGAGGACTCTCTACAGAAAACCACCTATCATATGTTTCTAGAAGAGCCCTCGTACACAATGGCCACCTCGTCCGCACACACAGAACGGATCAAAACCTCTCCCAAACCCCGACCCGCAACCGGACTCAATTTCTATTCAGATTCACCTCTCACCGAGCCGATTGCATTTCCACATCGGGGTTCGAACATTGATCAGACTACATACCATGCTCTATCATTTTCTGATCACCCCTGTAGGGTTCCTGCATCAACCACTGATTATTCTACGAGTCCCTACTTTGACCAGGCTGATTCGACTCAGCCAAACCCTGCGTTTACACTTCCACATCTATCTGAGCTTCATAGTTTATGGTGGGTTCCACACCTTTTTATCCACATCTATCAACCCACCAGATTGATTGGGTTTGGGTTGCATCATCAGCCTGTTGATCTGAACAAGCACCTAGTTGGACCAACCAGGCTCTTAATCAAGGTGCTTGTCGTACAAAACTCCGCTGATTTGAGCATCCCCTCTCCATCGCATTTCCCGCTTGGCTGAAGGCATCAAATTTAGCGCTCAACGGGAGGCAGCCCGTCATTCTCTTTGAAAACCTGAAACTTGTTCTGACAGCTTTTTGCACTTGAAGTTCACACTTTAGGACAGCCGACTCCACCTCAGGTGCTTGCATCTGAGATTAGAAATCGTCCGCAACAGTCACCCCGACCCATTCACTCATCAAAACAGCTATCCTAATGTATGAACTTAGTTGAATAAAAACCCCTAGGTTACAATGAGGACATTGCAAATCTTAGGCATGGGGGGGTATGAAAGTGCAAAAACTTGTAAGAAAAGGCTTCAAACAAAAAAATTCACATATGCCAAAAACACCATAAAAATTAAAAATTTTTTCGAAAAAGAATAAAAGGAGAAGGAAATTTTGTGAAGAAGAAGGAGAAGAGAAACAAAATGAAAAAGGAGCACAAAATTATAAGAAAAGGTGATAGTCATTAGTAAGGAACTAAGGAATTAACCTAAGTTCTAGACCTCATTCAAGAAAATAACTGAAAAGTGCATAATGAGATTAGTAAGAACGCAAACCTTAGGCATTCTTGAATAGACTCTTAGTACCCATTAAGATCTAGACACTCCTCAAGAGGTTGAGGAAAATGAAAAGCTGAAGTATTAGGTCTAAGGCTTAGGGAGTATTTGGCCTCGTTAACTAATTTTTGGTTTACAGGACTCAGTAACCTAAGCACCCTAACCTCACACACAGCCTGGTTCAGTAAGCGTAAAAATCAAAATCACGCAGAAGCGTCGCAAAATTCTGAAAAGAACACCTAGAATAGGAGCGGCCGATCAACACAAGTTGATTTGGACGAGTTCCCAGCGCGGAGAGGCGGGAAATCCCCTCGAAGATGCGTAACAAAATATCATCTCCTCGGTGCCTGTCTCTTAGGATATTTACATATCCTACTGGGGGCATGTAAGCACTCTGCTGATTCAGATTCCATGGATGGCATTATCTCGAAGTGTCAATTGCCAGAGTCTGGATTCGGCCACGGAACACCATGGATGGGATTATCTCGAAATCTCAATAGCCAGGGTTCCGGGGGTTGCCATGGGCGGTGCTATCTCGAAGCATCGATCGCCAGGAACCCTTGAGGATTGATGATGGGAGCAAGGAATCTGATACAGACCGTGTTGAAAAGCCAATCCTAGGCTAGAACTAAAAAGAAAAAGAGAGAGAAAACTCTCCAATCAGAAAAACTTTCTATCTCTCTCTTACAAAACGCACTGCGAACTGAGCTAGGGCTAAAATAATTTCAAGCACGGGTGCTTTAACCACAAAGTCCAATAAACCTTAGGTTAGTTCTTGTGGACCTTAAAAACCTTTGCTAAAGACTGAGGCTAAGGCTAGACAGATTTGGATCTTGATTGGTACTAGAGTACCTTTTAGGCCTATGGTCAGCATTCTAACCTAATCTATGCTCAAATAAAAAAGGGCACTTATCTAAAACTATTAAAAACTTCATGGTCTAGAACAAGAGTTGAAACCTTAAGTTTTTTTTTGCTAAGGGACTAGCAAAGGCTAGGCATGGGGGTATGATGAGAACCTCATCATGAGCCATAACTAGCTCATTTTGACCTAATACAAAGGATAAAAGCTCCTACATAACTCAAGGAAAGGCTTAACTCAGAGAATTCTGAGTTTAAGGAGAAAACAAGTCATAAGGGGTAAAAATGCAATTTTACCAGTATAATCTGCATACAGGGTAATTCAGGGCCCAAACATAGGTCAAAGCAACTTAATAAGAATAAAAGTGGGATGAGATGATCTAGCAAGGGCTACAGCAATTCCAAGGAACTAAATGATAATCTGTAACCCTAAAACAAATCCACTTCAATTCACGAGGTTCGAGGCAAAGTAAAAATAGAATAAACCCTCTAAAATTCATAGAAAAATAATCTCTAGGGTTTAGAACCTTCAATTTGGCCTTCAGAACCCATTTTGACCTACATTGAGAACCATGCCCAATTAATAACTTAATTTGGGTTTTCGCATAAATTGACCGGTCAAACAAGGTTTAATATAGAAATGAAATTCACCATCAGATTCCTTAGGTCCTAATTAGTCATGTATAAAAACTTGAGCCTAAGAAGAGACCTCCTTGACCAACTTTACACTTTGGTCCTCTTATATTTACTTTTTGGCCCTCAACTTTTGAACCCTCGCATTTTGGCCCCTAACTCTCCTTCGTTCTTTGCATTCAGGTCCCCCCTACAAAACCTGCCAGCACCATGCTCCGGCGACCTTGCGCGGAGCATGGCGCCGCGTAGGGTGAGGGGGAGTGCCTGGCAAGTAAACCGGGGGTGCCCTGCGTCGTCAGCCGTCGCAGGGACACCCCCTGGTCGCTGTAACCCACCATACCGGCCGTGCGAACGCACGGACGGTATGGGTCTTCGTCTCCGTCATCCTCCAGCGAGGGAGACACGTCGTCTCCCTCCGCCTTCCTCCCTGTTTTGATCCCTATAAATACCCCCCGTGGCTCCACCGACCGGGGCAGCTCGGATCTGACGGAGAAAACCCCCAACTTTCCTCTCTTCTCTCTCCAGCAGACGCTCACCAGCTCTGGCGGTTCCTCCCCCTCCTCCTCTTCGCTCTGCCGCAATACCAGCAGCAGAGACTTCCTCCCCTGCTCTTCCCGCGCCACGCCGCACCCAGCTGGCGCCTCTCCGGCTCTCTGCTCGCCGCCGCCCCTTTCCCTGAGCATCTTCTTCTCCGGCGATAGTCGATACGACTGTCGCCCTGCTGCCCCCCCTTCGTCCCTGCAAGTAAGCTAGAACTACTTCCCTTCCTCTCCTCTTTCTTTCCCCGGTTTCAATTTGTTCAATTAAGCCCTCGACCGACCCTGACCATCGTCACCCCCTTCGTCTCCAGCCACCCTCCGGCGAGATGCTCCCATCGCTCCACAGCCTCACACACCTCGCCGACCCTCACCGAACCTCCGCCTCATCACACTGAGCACCCCCCACCCCTCCACTGCCACTCCACACCTCCGTAAAGCTCCCCTGAACAAACCCATTCCTCCGGTTGCAGTCCAACCTAGGGCTGCCGCTAGACACCACCTTGCGGCTTGCCGCGCAGCTCCACACCTTCGCCGTGCCACGGCGAAGGTTCCCCAGTGGTTTGATCAGGCCGAGAGGCCATATTCGTGTCCGACAGGTTTTGAGGTTCGACCGCCATTAACGCACATTGAAGCAGCTTCTCCCGCGCTCCAGGCTTGAGGACTCCAGGTCTCCAGCTGCTGCGGATTACGGGGAATCTTGCGAAGGCAGCCAGCCAGCAACCGACGCAAATCGAAGCCGCAGCTGCAGAAGCTAGGCCGCGGTCTCCCAGCAGGCGCACGCGAGGAGAGGCCTCCGTTTAGTCCCACATCGGTAAGCCTCACAACCTTTTCACCATTTAAATTGATTTTGTGCATTAGCCTTACTGCCTCAGCACACGGGGTGAGGTCCCCTTCACCCGCCCGGTTACCCGGTCTCGTCCGCGCTCACGCCCCGCGGATCTGACCCGACCCGACTTAGACTGACCTGCACTCCTCGCCCACCACGCACGCCGGTGGGCCTGGACCCGGGCGCGACCCGTACCCGACTACCCGGCAGCTCTGGGAGAGCTTTCCCAAGAGTGGTTTCAGAGAGAGAGAGACGCGGGGGGGGAGAGGGTAGAGTAGGTTTTGTCCTCTGACGTAAGCTCTGAAGTGTGCAGGCACAGGTGAAGAAGAAGGACCGCGGAAGAAGAAGGAAGCTAAGGGAGACACTGTAGCAACAGGCAGTTTAAGTCGTCTGATTTGGAAATCAGATGACGTCCTGAAGGGAAAAGAAGAAAGGAGGGGCGACGTCCTGACTGGAAAAAGAAAAGAAGAAAGAAGGAGATCTGAAGAACAACAGAAGAAGGTGAGGCAGAGGAGAACACAAAAGAACAAGGGAAGAACTGAAAGAAGAAAAACAAAGAAGAAAGAAGAAGATCTGAAGAAAGACAGAAGAAAAAGGAAGAGCAGGAACAGCTGGAAGAAGAAGAAGAGCATCACCACTGCAGAAGAAGAACATCACCTCTGCAGACAAAGAAGAAGAAGATCTGAGACGAGGAGAAACAAAGAGAAAAGAAGACAACAAATTCTTTCTCTCTCTTTCTTTATTTTTGTAAAAGAAACATGTATATCTCTAGAATACAACTTGCTCCCTGAGTTCGACCTCGGGAACTCTTTTCCGAGTAAAAAATTTATATATTTGAAATGATGGCAACAACTGGCTATACTACGACGCTATAACAATAAAATCCGGTTGTCAATACAAACGAGGGGCCATCATTTTTTGGCGCCGTTGCCGGGGAGCAACGGCTATTCTAGAGGTAAACATTCCTGTTTCTTTTTAATTTCTAATAATCTCCTCTCTTTTGTGTAGAAAACTACAGGAAATCAAGAAGACAAGCAACCGCACGACAACCACTCCGAGGACAGGTAAATTTTTCCTCTCGCTATTAACCCCTAAACTCTAAAGAGGAAGAAAAGAAAAGAACAAGCAATATAGGGCTAACCTGTCTTCCATACTTAGTAACCATAAAGAGTTGCATGTTTTCAACTCATTAGTCCTGCACACTATTAAGGGTATTTAAGGGCTAACACATTCCTGCTTGAGCCCTAATTACCCAACAAAGGACTAACTGGACCAAGTAGAGCCAACCTAAGATTCAACATTAGGGTTTTAGAGACACACTACTTAAATCAAGAATGGAGAAAAACCCAATGAAGTGTGCCCAAACCCTTGTCTGAAAATACCTATTCAAAGAAAACCTAAAACAATTGGCTCTCTAAACACTTGAACCCTAAAAGACAAGACCTAAAAGCTCTCAAAGAAAACAAGAGGTAAAGTTGACCCCTTGGGTCAACCAACCTTAAATTAGGTCACTCTTTGCACTTAAAAGACTAAAGTTCAAGTGAAACCTTAAGCACCCTGATCTTAAAATAAAAAATGGTAGACTTAAGAGGTCAAGATCCCCATTCTGGTCTACCTGGAATCTCAGTGACAAGAGAGGTCGGGTGGGGGAAACCCTGTAACCCGTGGGGACGCTCTACCGTGTAGGGGTCTTCGCGGGACTCTCCCTCTCTGGCTGCCCAGGTAATTCTCAGGTGGATGATCTTTCTGATCAAGGGGTCCATCTGCCCCGAACCTCTATAGTCACCCAACAATTTTTGGGTGTCTTGATTGGGTCCAGCACCTGCTTATCTCATCCAGCCCTTCAGTATTTTTCAGGAGGTCCTTGAAACCTCCTATAGAAATTCACTCTCCCCGAGGCTAAGCCTCGGCTCCTTTGTTTTTGCAGAAATCATTCACATAGCCCCTCTTTCCTCTGATTCTGAACAAAATCCCCTTCTTCCATCTTGATTCAAACTTTGATTCTATATCTTGATTCCACCACCTGATCCAACTATGCAGCCTAATTACCTAGCAAGACTACCATTCAAAAAACCTGAATATCTGAGATCCATGAAAGATAAGATGATTGAGGATGCCCTTGAAATCTATGAAATCAAACCCTCAACACCAGTAGAAAACATTCAGGTTGATGTCCCAACAACCACAGCTTTCATCATAAACTGTGCCCAAATTCTATTGACTGAAATTTCAAAAGGATCAACCCGAGATATGATCATGACAGGATACATTGAGATGGAAAAATTACACCAATCTGAATACCTTCAATGCTTGACAAATCCTGTACTTTGGGAACAACACCAAGATAACCTTATGAAACGGGTAGAAATGATGAAATCAGTAGAACAAATTATCAACCAGAAATACCCGTATATACTAGAAACAGAGGATGAACCATCTTGGAACAGTATTAAGGAACAATCCAGTTTCCCAGATCTCGGGATTGAGGCACAAAGTGGTTGTAAAATCCCAACCCAGATAGAAGACAATGTTGAATTAGGTTGGGATATTGCAGGAGAACACAATGATGAGCCAAACTTAGACCATGAATTGCCAAGCCTAGAATTTCAAAACTCCTGCAATAATGAGATCAGAACTGAACCTTCTGAGGGTATAAATTCCGCCCCTTATTTTGATAAGGTGGCCCTCGAAGATTATTCGGACTTAGGTTCTAATAATTCTACCCACATCATAAGCCTAGAACCTAGATCTGAAACTTATTGGGAAGATTATGAGGCCCCTTATGAGAAAGATCAAATTTTTACAGAATATGATTCCGGGCCTTTATTTGATGAATATCCCTCTCCAACATCTTCAGAAAATCTGATCGATTTTCCAGAGAACATGCCAATTTATGATACAGAGACTGAGGAGTTGGACGAGTTGGATTTTAATTGGGTCTATCCTACCAGCTTGGAGCTTGAGCCTAGATAGAATACCTTTTCGAGCCCAGAATTGACATATAGGCTAGACCCCAATCAGGCTGCTGATTCCACATCTGATGATTTTTGCTGTGGTGGAATTCATGATCATGAATCTCATTTTCGCCAACTCTCCGACAATTTCAGATCTGACTATAATTGCGGAGAGATTCCCCTTCCTGAACACGCCAGGCCTATCTACGACCTCAGTTCTCATGACTCTAACTCCGACTCTGAGGTCCTGATTCCCGAGATCACCGATAACACAGAATCATTCCTTTTCGATCCTCAGGAACCAAAAACAGAAAATGCCAAGAGTGATTGCAACCAAGAATCCAAATTTTTTCTCGAATCCAATTCCTTTCATCCTACAAACACTCTTCCGGCATTTGATAGTTACCCAGAGGACTCTCTACAGAAAACCACCTATCATATGTTTCTAGAAGAGCCCTCGTACACAATGGCCACCTCGTCCGCACACACAGAACGGATCAAAACCTCTCCCAAACCCCGACCCGCAACCGGACTCAATTTCTATTCAGATTCACCTCTCACCGAGCCGATTGCATTTCCACATCGGGGTTCGAACATTGATCAGACTACATACCATGCTCTATCATTTTCTGATCACCCCTGTAGGGTTCCTGCATCAACCACTGATTATTCTACGAGTCCCTACTTTGACCAGGCTGATTCGACTCAGCCAAACCCTGCGTTTACACTTCCACATCTATCTGAGCTTCATAGTTTATGGTGGGTTCCACACCTTTTTATCCACATCTATCAACCCACCAGATTGATTGGGTTTGGGTTGCATCATCAGCCTGTTGATCTGAACAAGCACCTAGTTGGACCAACCAGGCTCTTAATCAAGGTGCTTGTCGTACAAAACTCCGCTGATTTGAGCATCCCCTCTCCATCGCATTTCCCGCTTGGCTGAAGGCATCAAATTTAGCGCTCAACGGGAGGCAGCCCGTCATTCTCTTTGAAAACCTGAAACTTGTTCTGACAGCTTTTTGCACTTGAAGTTCACACTTTAGGACAGCCGACTCCACCTCAGGTGCTTGCATCTGAGATTAGAAATCGTCCGCAACAGTCACCCCGACCCATTCACTCATCAAAACAGCTATCCTAATGTATGAACTTAGTTGAATAAAAACCCCTAGGTTACAATGAGGACATTGCAAATCTTAGGCATGGGGGGGTATGAAAGTGCAAAAACTTGTAAGAAAAGGCTTCAAACAAAAAAATTCACATATGCCAAAAACACCATAAAAATTAAAAATTTTTTCGAAAAAGAATAAAAGGAGAAGGAAATTTTGTGAAGAAGAAGGAGAAGAGAAACAAAATGAAAAAGGAGCACAAAATTATAAGAAAAGGTGATAGTCATTAGTAAGGAACTAAGGAATTAACCTAAGTTCTAGACCTCATTCAAGAAAATAACTGAAAAGTGCATAATGAGATTAGTAAGAACGCAAACCTTAGGCATTCTTGAATAGACTCTTAGTACCCATTAAGATCTAGACACTCCTCAAGAGGTTGAGGAAAATGAAAAGCTGAAGTATTAGGTCTAAGGCTTAGGGAGTATTTGGCCTCGTTAACTAATTTTTGGTTTACAGGACTCAGTAACCTAAGCACCCTAACCTCACACACAGCCTGGTTCAGTAAGCGTAAAAATCAAAATCACGCAGAAGCGTCGCAAAATTCTGAAAAGAACACCTAGAATAGGAGCGGCCGATCAACACAAGTTGATTTGGACGAGTTCCCAGCGCGGAGAGGCGGGAAATCCCCTCGAAGATGCGTAACAAAATATCATCTCCTCGGTGCCTGTCTCTTAGGATATTTACATATCCTACTGGGGGCATGTAAGCACTCTGCTGATTCAGATTCCATGGATGGCATTATCTCGAAGTGTCAATTGCCAGAGTCTGGATTCGGCCACGGAACACCATGGATGGGATTATCTCGAAATCTCAATAGCCAGGGTTCCGGGGGTTGCCATGGGCGGTGCTATCTCGAAGCATCGATCGCCAGGAACCCTTGAGGATTGATGATGGGAGCAAGGAATCTGATACAGACCGTGTTGAAAAGCCAATCCTAGGCTAGAACTAAAAAGAAAAAGAGAGAGAAAACTCTCCAATCAGAAAAACTTTCTATCTCTCTCTTACAAAACGCACTGCGAACTGAGCTAGGGCTAAAATAATTTCAAGCACGGGTGCTTTAACCACAAAGTCCAATAAACCTTAGGTTAGTTCTTGTGGACCTTAAAAACCTTTGCTAAAGACTGAGGCTAAGGCTAGACAGATTTGGATCTTGATTGGTACTAGAGTACCTTTTAGGCCTATGGTCAGCATTCTAACCTAATCTATGCTCAAATAAAAAAGGGCACTTATCTAAAACTATTAAAAACTTCATGGTCTAGAACAAGAGTTGAAACCTTAAGTTTTTTTTTGCTAAGGGACTAGCAAAGGCTAGGCATGGGGGTATGATGAGAACCTCATCATGAGCCATAACTAGCTCATTTTGACCTAATACAAAGGATAAAAGCTCCTACATAACTCAAGGAAAGGCTTAACTCAGAGAATTCTGAGTTTAAGGAGAAAACAAGTCATAAGGGGTAAAAATGCAATTTTACCAGTATAATCTGCATACAGGGTAATTCAGGGCCCAAACATAGGTCAAAGCAACTTAATAAGAATAAAAGTGGGATGAGATGATCTAGCAAGGGCTACAGCAATTCCAAGGAACTAAATGATAATCTGTAACCCTAAAACAAATCCACTTCAATTCACGAGGTTCGAGGCAAAGTAAAAATAGAATAAACCCTCTAAAATTCATAGAAAAATAATCTCTAGGGTTTAGAACCTTCAATTTGGCCTTCAGAACCCATTTTGACCTACATTGAGAACCATGCCCAATTAATAACTTAATTTGGGTTTTCGCATAAATTGACCGGTCAAACAAGGTTTAATATAGAAATGAAATTCACCATCAGATTCCTTAGGTCCTAATTAGTCATGTATAAAAACTTGAGCCTAAGAAGAGACCTCCTTGACCAACTTTACACTTTGGTCCTCTTATATTTACTTTTTGGCCCTCAACTTTTGAACCCTCGCATTTTGGCCCCTAACTCTCCTTCGTTCTTTGCATTCAGGTCCCCCCTACAAAACCTGCCAGCACCATGCTCCGGCGACCTTGCGCGGAGCATGGCGCCGCGTAGGGTGAGGGGGAGTGCCTGGCAAGTAAACCGGGGGTGCCCTGCGTCGTCAGCCGTCGCAGGGACACCCCCTGGTCGCTGTAACCCACCATACCGGCCGTGCGAATGCACGGACGGTATGGGTCTTTGTCTCCGTCATCCTCCAGCGAGGGAGACACGTCGTCTCCCTCCGCCTTCCTCCCTGTTTTGATCCCTATAAATACCCCCCGTGGCTCCACCGACCGGGGCAGCTCGGATCTGACGGAGAAAACCCCCAACTTTCCTCTCTTCTCTCTCCAGCAGACGCTCACCAGCTCTGGCGGTTCCTCCCCCTCCTCCTCTTCGCTCTGCCGCAATACCAGCAGCAGAGACTTCCTCCCCTGCTCTTCCCGCGCCACGCCGCACCCAGCTGGCGCCTCTCCGGCTCTCTGCTCGCCGCCGCCCCTTTCCCTGAGCATCTTCTTCTCCGGCGATAGTCGATACGACTGTCGCCCTGCTGCCCCCCCTTCGTCCCTGCAAGTAAGCTAGAACTACTTCCCTTCCTCTCCTCTTTCTTTCCCCGGTTTCAATTTGTTCAATTAAGCCCTCGACCGACCCTGACCATCGTCACCCCCTTCGTCTCCGGCCACCCTCCGGTGAGATGCTCCCATCGCTCCACAGCCTCACACACCTCGCCGACCCTCACCGAACCTCCGCCTCATCACACTGAGCACCCCCCACCCCTCCACTGCCACTCCACACCTCCGTAAAGCTCCCCCGAACAAACCCATTCCTCCGGTTGCAGTCCAACCTAGGGCTGCCGCCAGACACCACCTTGCGGCTTGCCGCGCAGCTCCACACCTTCGCCGTGCCACGGCGAAGGTTCCCCAGTGGTTTGATCAGGCCGAGAGGCCATATTCGTGTCCGACAGGTTTTGAGGTTCGACCGCCATTAACGCACATTGAAGCAGCTTCTCCCGCGCTCCAGGCTTGAGGACTCCAGGTCTCCAGCTGCTGCGGATTACGGGGAATCTTGCGAAGGCAGCCAGCCAGCAACCGACGCAAATCGAAGCCGCAGCTGCAGAAGCTAGGCCGCGGTCTCCCAGCAGGCGCACGCGAGGAGAGGCCTCCGTTTAGTCCCACATCGGTAAGCCTCACAACCTTTTCACCGTTTAAATTGATTTTGTGCATTAGCCTTACTACCTCAGCACACGGGGTGAGGTCCCCTTCACCCGCCCGGTTACCCGGTCTCGTCCGCGCTCACGCCCCGCGGATCTGACCCGACCCGACTTAGACTGACCTGCACTCCTCGCCCACCACGCACGCCGGTGGGCCTGGACCCGGGCGCGACCCGTACCCGACTACCCGGCAGCTCTGGGAGAGCTTTCCCAAGAGTGGTTTCAGAGAGAGAGAGACGCGGGGGGGGAGAGGGTAGAGTAGGTTTTGTCCTCTGACGTAAGCTCTGAAGTGTGCAGGCACAGGTGAAGAAGAAGGACCGCGGAAGAAGAAGGAAGCTGAGGGAGACACTGTAGCAACAGGCAGTTTAAGTCGTCTGATTTGGAAATCAGACGACGTCCTGAAGGGAAAAGAAGAAAGAAGGAGGGGCGACGTCCTGACTGGAAAAAGAAAAGAAGAAAGAAGGAGATCTGAAGAACAACAGAAGAAGGCGAGGCAGAGGAGAACACAAAAGAACAAGGGAAGAACTGAAAGAAGAAAAACAAAGAAGAAAGAAGAAGATCTGAAGAAAGACAGAAGAAAAAGGAAGAGCAGGAACAGCTGGAGAAGAAGAAGAGCATCACCACTGCAGAAGAAGAACATCACCTCTGCAGACAAAGAAGAAGAAGATCTGAGACGAGGAGAAACAAAGAGAAAAGACAACAAATTCTTTCTCTCTCTTTCTTTATTTTTGTAAAAGAAACATGTATATCTCTAGAATACAACTTGCTCCCTGAGTTCGACCTCGGGAACTCTTTTCCGAGTAAAAAATTTATATATTTGAAATGATGGCAACAACTGGCTATACTACGACGCTATAACAATAAAACCCGGTTGTCAACACAAACGAGGGGCCATCATACACCTTGGACTCAAACAAGAAGTGCGTAGTCCAAGATGATTAGAAATTAAGCGTAAATCCCTAGTAGGTACAAGCAATTTGGGTAGGGATCTCTAAACAAAATAGTCTCAATCTTCAATCAGATATTGATTTGAATTTACAAATTAGGAAACTTGCCTTTAGAAATGATGATTACTAGAAAATACGGCAGATGAATCCTAATTAATTTTGTTTGCTTTTTCTCTCTTCCAAAGATTAGGAGATTGATTAGGGAAAAAGAGAGAGTTACCTACCCCTGGAGTGGCTGATTTGCATGGAATTTCTCTTCATGATGTACCTCTCAAAATCACAAACAAAGTAGATGGGCAAGTTAGTGCTCAGATAAATATCAAGAAAGATAAGATTAATGCGTAAATTGCACATTGCTCCCTGGCAACAGTGCTAAAATGTTTAAGCAAATTCATTGTTGTTTAAAAGATGCATCGTAGCATAGGACAAAATCACTCAAATCATTTAAATTTATAGCTCAGAATCACAAAAGAGTCTGAGGTCGAACATAAGGAGCAATTAATGGCAATTCAATCTCACTAATCTTGAATTGAAATGGATGAGCACAACAAACAGATGCTATAGAAGATATTCAATAAATCAAATACTCAGAAATATATTCAATAAGGAGTAAAAGTATCTCAAACACTCATTGGGATAAAAAGAAATCAAGAAGACAAAAGAATGGTGATTTAAATCACCAATTATTCTAGTGTATTTAAGTATATATCCCAACCATTCAATGTAGCCAAATAAGTCGATAGTGTTCTCAATGCTACAGTACTCAGTATCTGACCTTCCTCAAATGACTTAAGTGTCTCAACACTTAGCCTCAACAGCAGAAGGCTTAAGCTCTCCAAGAACCTTCTCCTTCTCTTCTTCTTTAGAGCCTCTTCTTCCTTCAATGCCTTCTCTTTCTTTCAAGCCTTCCTTTCCTTCTCAGGCGTAGAGCACCCTTTAGAGGCTAAGTGTCACACAGGGGCTAAGGTGGGTAGAGCAAAACCCTCCCCCCTCTCTCTCACAAATCCACCTCCTTTTCCTCTCAGAGACTCGGGCGTAATTGGATCCGGATACGGATTATCGGGTCTAGAGCAGTGTCCTGATCTGCGGACGTGGTCGCAGGCGAGGAGTGGATAGGCAGGTAATTGAGTAGGTGGGTGTGTGCATGGAGGCACCCGACCCCTCGAGTTACTGGGCAACGGGATGAGAACAAAAAATCAATATATGTGTGCACACGAGCCTTACTATTCACGATGTGGCACTAATGCCACTCCTTCACACAAGTGTTGCAGATGGAAACTCCACTCGATTACAGCTGCTGGAGGCTTTGCGATTCCAATTGGCATTGTAGCAAGGTCAGCACACTTAGTCCACACCTCCTGGAAGTGGATTCAAGCCTTGAGCTCGTCGGAGGATTGCAAGCAAGGGTGGAGAAGTTGACGGCGACGGAGGTGGACGACAGATACCTGAAACACAAGATAAGGCCTCACGGCCACATCAAAAGCATTCAGGAGGGTCGTGCGAATGTGGTGATTGTGATGGTGGGGGCCCTTTGGTGAATAGAGGTCGGGCATGGCTGGATGGTGACGGAGAAGGTAAGCGAGGGAGGTTGAGTTCGGTGGGGCGATGGAGTGGGTTTTTTGGTGGAATTGAGTGAGGGGCTTTATGCGGTGAGGTAAGGTGGAGCTTTTGGAGGTGGAGTGATGGTGTTTGGTGGCTTGTGGAGGGCAGTTGGCCTCGTTGGAACTCGACCGGTCGTGAGGAAGATGGAGGGCAAACAACAACGTCGGTGGTCGAAAGTAAAATCTAAAGAGGGGGAAAAAGAGTAGAGGGGAATAAGAAGTTAAGGGGCCTAGTGTTAATGGTCTAAAGGGGCAGAAGGGTGCTGGTTGTGATTGGCCGGCGCCATGGAAGAGAATGCCTCCATTGAGGGAGATGACGACGAGGAAAGGGGGAGGCTACCCTTACTGTGGCTAGTGAGACACAGAAGATGATGAGGAAGATAGAGGATGACCCAATTTGGTCGTTGGTTGTTTGTAGGACAACGGGAAGGGGAGGCTACCAGAGCTTAGGTCGAAGGAGGCCAGAGATAGGGAAAAAAGAGGGTTTTTGGCCCTATACCTAGCTAAAGAACAAGGCCCAAACTCCAAGAGCTTTTATAGAGTTCCAAAATGCTATAAATTCCTCGATTGAGCGTGCTTTTCTCTAATAAATAGAGGAGTTTCCTTTCTCTATAATGCAAGTTCGGTGGAGCCTTTCAGGCTCCAATCAAGCCAAATTTGAGAAGCAATCGTCAGAGGATCTTTCAAGGACCAATCCCTCTAAATTTGGAGGGATTTGGTTGCCAATTGCAGGTGCATTCCTCTTTTGAAGTCAGCTGCTTTTGGGTTTAGGAGTCTGTTGTGGGATTCAGGTGGCATAGGGTAGTTGGTGAAGAAGATGACAAAGTTGGCGGGCTTTTCGCAAGGATTTTCGAAAGTTAGGGGCTTGGATGTGAAGAATAGAGTTTTAAGGGACTAAAATGCAAACTAGGTCAAGATGAGCTCTAATTAGGCCCAAATTTTGGTAAAGACCTAATTTGGACACAAGAAATCTGATGGTGAAGTTGAATGTGAGTTTTGACCAAGTTTTATTGGGCAATTTACGTAGAAACCCAAATTAGGGTAGAATTGTGTCTGTGACTCTATTTGAGGTAAAAATGGCTTCCAAAGGTCAAATCAAGAATACCAAACCTCGTGGAATTTTTTCCTATGAATTGTAGAAGGTTTAGATGGATTTTATCCTGACCAGAACTTCTGTTGTTTAAACAGGTCTGAAATTTGGGTTTCAGGTTATGAATCAGTTCTCGAAGTGCATGAACACCTGTTTCTGTCAGTGTGGACCTCTTATTAGACTTTAATGGTCATTAGACCTTAGATTAACCCCAGGGAAACCTCATGATTATTCTGCATTCATGATATGCTATTAAAATTACAGAATTAACCTTGATTTAATGCACTCTTCTTCGACAGGATATTTAGTGAGTAATGACTCTCCGACGATTATGTAGGAGCATTTATCAATTAATCCTGTTTAATTAAAGCTAGTTGTTTCATGATGATGTTATCATCAACCACCATCCTTTTGAGGACCTTGGACCTTAGATAGATGCCCTTAGGGGATTTGATACTGACATTGAAAATTTTCTTGAGTCTTGGGTGCAAGAGGAAAGAAATCTGGAAGAGGATGACAATACGTTTGAGGAGCCGAGACTCAAAGTGGAGTGACTCTAGGGGGGAGTATGTTTAATTTGAGGATTTACCCAAGTTAGTGAAATCTAGATTCCTACCTACTTTTGACTTTGAGGCTCATAATCCCAAAGATTGGAAAGACACGGAAGTAATCGATACACCTAATGAGGGAACCGATGCACCCCATAGACATGAACTGAGAATTGAACAAGAACCTTGGGATGTTATTTTTGAGGAAATTCCTAATTTTATTGCTTCCAACCTGCTGTCTTGTGCTAAGGAGTCCACAATTAATTCATCGATGACGAAAAGCGAAACTATGACTCAACTCCTAGATTAGCTCATTATTGGTAAGTAGGTGGATTTAGATTTTTTTACCCATTCCGCTAGGGTTGATATTGCAGAATTAGAAAGGTTAGATTTAGAGCCTCCTAAGTCACACTTAGATCTGATTGCATTAAGACAACCTAGAGATTTATACTCCCTAGCAAGCATCATCCTCAATCGTTGCTTACATTCATTTTATTCCGGGAAATGACCAAACTAGTACATCTTATTGTGGAGTGGCAGGTGTTGAAGTGGAAATCATCATAGTGTAGGAAAATACACGTCATAGTATAGTCGACGAAAATCTAATCAATATTTAAATTTATAGTGCTCGAAAAACATGTGAGTTCCAAGGTCATTCGCAGGGAGCAAAAAAATTGCAATTCAATCCACTAATCGAGTAATATAAAGATGAGCACAATAAATGATTCACAAGAAATGATATAGTCAATGAATAACCAAATTGTATTCCAAAGTCAGAGAACAAATATAGAGAGATAGCAAAAATAATGCGGGTTGAAACCACCAATGTAATCCTTAAACGCTTGGCTATTCTCAATTTCAAGTTCAATATCAAACCAACTCTTCTCTTTAACTTCTCAAACACTTAGTGTATTCTCAAGTCAAGCTCTTCTTCATACTTGGCCAAATCAGCCGCTTAGTCTTCCTTTTCAGACGTCTTGACAAAGCCTCAGACGGCTTAAGTACGCCTTCAAATATCAACAATGCAAAAACCCTCCCCCTATCTCTCATAAATTCTCTCTTTTTCTTTATATCATCGTTCAAACCTAGTTCATACTGGCCTAGCACAAACCCGCGTGCATATTCACGGGCAAGGGCACATGATGGTGTGTAGGGTAGGGGCCTAACCCTAGTGGTTCGAAGGTAGACAACTAACATGGAAAGTTCATTAAGTATCAATTTTATTTTTAGCACCCCACGATGTGGAACTAAGCTCACTGCCTCCTTCTTCAGCTGCTGTGTGAAGAGCTCTTCTTCTGATTGAAGTTGTTGATGCTTTTTTTCTGTCAAATTGAAGTCCCAGGTGGCTTCTTGGAAGTGTTCTGTGTTATCTAGGAGTGGAAGCATGGTCTAAAGTCAACGGACAGCGATGAACAATGGCGGCGTGGATGTCAACGGTGATGAGAACCTGTGGAACAAAACATGGGCTTTTAGACCCAATTAGAAAGCTCAGGGGTATCACCGTGAGGCGTGGAGTGCAGTGGTAGGGTTTGTGTGGTGTTTGATGGACTAGGGTGGCCAAACGGTGTCATGGTTGCAGGCGGTCGATGGGTTTGGTCGGTGGAGTGAATGAGTGATCGAAAGTCCTAATTAAGTTAAGGCTTTCGATCGCTGAAGAGAGAGGAAGCTAATGGTGGTGGTGTTGTTACGTTTGGTGCGGTGTAGCATGTGTGAGAGTTCATCGTAGATGTGGCTAAAGGCAGAGAAGAAGAAGAGGGAAAGGGAGAAATAGTGATCAAATCTAATTCCTAAGGGTCTAAGCCTAAGCTAGGGAGAGAGGGGAAGAGAAAAACCTAATTTACGGGATGAAAGGATGGAGAATTCGCACTGACATGCCTTGCCAGATGAGAAGGGGATGAACTCTTCGGTGAAGGTTGACGGCAACAATGGAGGTAAGAGCTCCTACTTTGGCACGTGAGAAGCAGAAGAAGGTGGTGAGGAGATTAGGCCACCCAATTTGGTCGTTGGGTGCCCTGAAGAGGAGGTTGAGTTGTGTCGTCAGAGTCGTCGGAGATTGTGGTCGAAGAGGAGGGAAGAGAGGGAAATCTAGAGTAGAATCGACTAACTTTGATGTAGGAGCATCCTAAAGCTTATATAGAGCTCAATTGTAAGCTCAATTAGGAAGAATTTGTGCATAGGATTCATGAATTTGGTAAGTAGAAGTTTGGAAACTCTAAGCTTCACTGGAGCTTTATGCATCAAATCAGGAGTCAAGTCTTTATTGAATTGATTCTCCATATCTGAACACCAATCCCTCCAATTTAGAAGGGATTTGGTGGAGATCATGCTAATTTCCCAATTGGAAGTCGGTGCGTGTGGGTTTCCTCTTCTTTGTCATGCCATGATTAGGAAAATATGGACCTATTTGTGAAGGTAACAAAAAGCTAGGGGCTTTTTGGTGAGAAAAACCTGGAAGTTAGGGGTTTAATTGAAATGAATAAAGATCTGGGGACTCAGATGCAAACTAGGTCAAGATGGACTCTGATTTGGACCAAATTTTGGTGTTAACTTAATTTAGACCCAAGGTATCTAATGGTGAACATAGATTTGGGTTTTGACCATGTTTTATTGGATAAATTACATAGAAGCCCAAATCAGAGCAAATTCCCATTTGAATCTCTATTTTTGGTCAAAATGGGTTCAGATGGTCAAAGTGAAGGCACCAAACCTCTTATAATATTTTTCAATGATTTTTAGTAGATTTAGATTAAATTTATCTCTACCAGAACCCTTTCAATTTGAGTGAGGTTGATAATTAGGGCTTTCTATAATATCTTAATACTCAAAATGCGTGAAACCCTAATTTAATTATTCTAAGTACACTCCTTGGTCTTTTCAGTTCATTTAACCTTAAATTAACCCCTGATGAACCCCATAGTTAATCTGCATTTGTGATGTGATGTTAAAACAACATAATTAACCCTTTTTCTTGTTTTCTTCTTAGATTCACTTCAACCAGAATTATGATCCTCAAATGATCATTTAGGAGCATTTATTATAGTATTTAAGCTAATTCAAGCTCATTAGCACTAATGATGGTGCTACCATCAAAAGGTATGGATTGACGCTCATCTAGGTCAATCCATTATCCTTAGGGTGTTCCTCTTAGCACCCTCTCTTCCCCACAGGCCTCTGCTTGAGGAGCCTTTGCCTCCTTTCCCTACACTCCGGGAGGTCATTACTCATGTGTATTATATGAGACCTCCAAAGGTGGTCTCGGAATATCCTTTTCTCACTTGTGTCTAGCGAGCATTTGACATCACTCTCCATCACCAGCTCACCAACATCCTAGGTTACCTAGTCACTAGGCGCTCCCTCCTACGTATCATTTTAGGGTCTCCTCTGCTTCCTTTCTAGACCTTGATTTGTAGGAATTCCCTATCTGGTTGTTAACCCTAAAGGTAGCGCTTGTTGGGAGGCAGCCCAACTCTTCTTCAAGTACTATCTACCCTTTTGCATGCAATGAGGACATTGCACATTTTAGGCATGGGGGAGTAATAGTAATACTTGGGGATATGAATAGCATGCATTTAGGTGCATTATTTTTTTTTTTTTTTTTAAGTTTATATTTGTTGAGATGAATTGGTTAATCCCAGTATTTTCTATGGATGAATTCATCTAAGTTTTGGGCTGGATCAAATAATGAGATAAGAGCTTAAGTGCTTACCTCGTGAGATAAGAAAGAGATACTATCCTTAGACCTTTAGGGCTGATATAGCTTAAAAATCAGAGTATCTATTAAGATACGAGTAATTCCTCTAGTGATTGAAGAAGTTGTGAAGCTAAGGTACTAAGTCAAGGGTTTTGGGAATACTCAACACCTTTGTCTGCCCTTTGGTTTGCGAGTTTTAGTAATTTAAACATCCACTCTCTCATAAACTTTGGTCTTGTTCAATATGCTTAATAAGTGCAACCCATTAATTCCCTTCTTAAAAATTTGTTGTCTAGGTTCTGGCTTAACTAAGGCTTGAAAACACAAATTGATTAGAAGAGTTCTTGCCACATGAGAGGAGTATATACTCCCCTCAAGGATGCGATGATAACATGTCACATCCTCAGTGCTTGTCTCTTAGGATATCTATCCTACTAGGGGCATGTAAGTGCAATGTACGATTTAGGTACCATGGGTGGCATTATCCTGAAATGTTGATTTCCAAGGCCTGGATCCACCAAGAATACCATGAGTGGCAATATCACAAAGTATCAACTGCCATGGGTTCTTGGGGTTGCCTTGGGCGGTACTATCACATAGATCAATTACCAAGGACCCTTCGAGGATCAATGATGGGGACAATGAATCCAACACAGACTGTGTTGAAAGTTGATTTGAGGTTAGACTTAGATAAATCAAACAAAAAATATGCAAAATATAAAATCAAAAAAGTACTTCCCCCTCTCCCTCTTGTGTTAGTCATCATACCAATGCAAAAATAATTTATCTACAAACTAAACAAAGGCCACCTACACTAATACACAGATGCTTTAACCTCTGAGATCAATAAACCTCTGGGCAGGCTTGGGGGCAAGAGAAACCTCTGTCGGTGACCTAAAACCTTAGCTGACCAAGTCTGTATCCTGGCCGATACTCAGGTAGCTTAAGGTCTAGGGGAGGTAATTCAAATTAGTTTCTAGAGGTGAGATATGATGAGGCACACTAACGGTTAATTCCAACCTAGAGTTTTGGTGTTTTAAATGGATTTTACTTAGGACTAGCAAAACTTAGGCATGGGGGAGTTTGATAGGTCCACTTTAGTGGACTAATTTAGAGCCTAAGTTTGTTGGTTTCAACATGAAAGAGTGCATTAATTTGCATATAGAAATATAGAATAAGTGTAGGCATTATAAGTTAGTATAATTTGCATTTTCTATCATGGCACACATCTCCAAGCCTTACATGCATCATGCAAAAAGGTTAATGTTTACATTTTCTACATTGTCTCTTTATGAATTACATGTAGTTATATGGTATCATTTTATTTCAAGAGGCTATTTTGGGAAGCTTACTTTGGAAGAAATTCATGCATAGGTCCGGACATCCTTACAAAATGGTTGATCCCCATGGTAGGGAAGAAATCAAAGTTCCACAAAATGTGGATCTGTAATTCACAATCAAAGGGGTTAGGGGCACCTATTTTTGGCATGGAATCAAGGGGCATCGGCACTATTTTAGGGAGGATTTGTTCCATATAATAAAGGGAAGAGAGGATTGATAGCCATTATTCATCATCATTTGCACGCACGCAAGCGAGAAGCCATCCTCTCCTCCTTTACGACCACCCACCTCCTCCTCTCCTCCCACGCATCACCACTACTATGTTGTTGCCATCACTACCACGTTGGAGAGGAGGAGGAGCACCGTGTCTCCATCGCGTTCCACTACGTATGACCGTGTCTACTGCCTTGTGGAGGTTTCCTCCACACTCTCCATCTCCATCAGCTCAATGGTGACAATGCCAAGTCCCTGCACCACGATTGCAACCGCTCTTTCGACCATCTCCGACTTTCAGGGGGACGCCCCACTCTAAGCTCTTTCTTCCCATAGTTTTTTTTATTTGTTTGATCACATTTTGCTATGTATGAATGTTCTATAAGATTTAATGGAAGTAGAAGGTGTGATCGATGCCTTTTCCGTGGATGACAACCCATCTATACATGATTTTATTATATAAATGTTTTGATTCTCTAGTTTCACATTGTAACGACATCTTTTCGTATTCTTCTATAGCATAAACATATCAATCAGGTGTCTCATGAGATTATACCTTAGGGATAATATTATCCTCCATGTGTGAAGGATTCATGAGTATTTTAAATACCTAGGGAGGTGTAGTACCATAATTTGTAGTCCTAAATGCTTCATTATTGGTGTAATGAAACCGATAATGATTTGCTGGGTTTCTAATTGTAGGATAAATCAAACGTTATTTAAAGAGTTAAATTACATTTGATTTAACATTTAGTTGGGCCTAATTTGATTAGGCTTGATCCTAATGGTTTGGATAGCAATTAAATAATGTTTAGATACTGATGAATTTCTATTTAACTATATAATTCATGTCTAACTATTGTTGGTTTGTGGATATGTTTGGACTAATTGTATTAGGTTAGGGCATTTTAGTCATTTATACATCATTCCGTAAATACTACATTTTTAGGGTTTTATTAAAATATTTCTTCTTAGTTATATATGGTGCTTTGATGTGTGTATTTATGTATTTGTAGGTACCAAATTCAAGTCCCACATGGAGCCCTACATCAAAATTAATTCAATTGGATTCTTACATCTCCAATTAGGCTCACCCACTCCTATTCAAGCTAACCCAAGCCTAGACCTAAACCCAATTGCCATCATAATTTTCACCAACAAGCTAACCTAACCCAACCTATTGACCTCACTACCTTGAAATCCCACCTTAATATGGTTGACCAACCTTGGTTAACTCCCAACCCTAGACACACCATCTAAGGACCATCACCTAGTCCCAAATCCTCTCCAACAAAACCATGCTTGGTTGTCCCTTATCCTTCCAATCCTAAGCATATCGTTAGCCACATCATATCCATTGATCTTCACCATTTAATTTACATCCTAAGGCCACAAAGCAACCACCCAGACCTAGAACATATCCCCTCCAACAAACCTTGTTGGCTGACCATTATCCCTTAAAACCAAACACATATGGCCGACCATAATCACATTCTTATCACCACCACCAAATTTACATCCCAGGGCCACCTTTAAACCCTCCCTAACCTAGACTTTGGCCAACCATTTAATCTCCACAAATTTCACATTTGGTCAGCCATATGTGTTGCATCTTAACACTCCATCCTTGCTTCCATCAATCTCCACCCTTCATTCAAAATCAAAACTAACCCTAGGCCTATCCTATAGTCCACACAACACCTAGAATTAGATCATGGCCATTGACTTTACAACACCCCATTATAGCCGTCCAAGCCTTGATCTAAGTCAAACTTAAATCAACTAATCAAATGCTTCCATCATCCCTATAAAAAGACCTTGGATGACCACCTTAGAAGACATTCCTTGCTCTTCCAAAAACCCTCTCCACATCTCCCTTACACTCCACCCTTGTTAAGACCTCTATTTTGATGAAACAAAATTATGTTTTATTGTGAACTAATCTTTCAAGATCACGCTTGCATAAATCAAGTCAATTATCCTCCACGTGGATCAAAGTGAAGATTATCTTTAGTCAATGTAATTCTTTTATATTTCTTAAGTCTAGAATTACTGTAAGAAACCTCAAGATTAAAGATAAACCTTTCTAAATCATAAAATAAACATCTATATAGTATTAATCGACCAAAATATTAGAATTGATAAATTAGCCTAATGGTCATATCCGATTTTCTTGCAATTGATTGACTAATTAAATATTTGATTAATCAGCAATTGATCGACAAATTAAGTAAATTGATTGACCAATTTGGTTCAAATGATTTTTCTCAACATTCCAAAAAGGCCCTGTTTTCTCATTTCAAAACATATCTTGAAAAACATATCAAAGAGAAAAAGCGCTTCCACTCCAATTCTTCCTTGTGCTTTCATGCTCATTCTTCTATTCTCTGCAAAAGCACGTCCCTTTACGCTTCTGAAAAGAAAACTCGGTTTGCATATTTTAATTCCTTGAGGTTTCATAGGAATAATTTCTATATTTCATTTATTTCTTCCATTTCAATTGTTGGGATTCTTTGTGTTGGAATTCCCAACGTTGTTTGTGACTTCAATTTGTTGGTAAAAGAGAGGTGATTTGTAAGAGGTTGTGCCACCCTCGTTCAAGTGGTACATTAGTGGATTGACTAGTGTTGCCTAGTCGAGAAAATCCTAAGTTGGGAGGCTTAGGTAGTGGTTTTTACTCGTAGGGGTTTCCACTATAAATCTTTGTATATATTGTGAGATTTTTTTTTTGTGCTATATTTTTATTACAATCAATATCACACTTGATCTTGTGTTTGTGGCCAAGAAAGATCCACAGAACCTTCAACCCTCCTCTCTATCCCTTAGCCATCCACCACCTTCCTTAAAACCCTAGCCTCAACCTTTGCCTCCATTGGATCTCCACACCCTTTGCTTCTACTTGGGCAAGAAGACTGGGTGGATCTCACCACCCCTACTCCAACACTTTTGCACCCGTCATTTCCTTGCTTTTCTATTTTCTTTTTTCTTGTTCTAATTGACTTTACTTCTGTTCTAATAGTTCTAGTTTAGTTCTAGTTGTTTATTTCTAGTTGCTTCAATTCTAATTCTACTTATTTGTTCTAGTTGAAATCTTTCTTCTACTAGTTGTAATTAGATTTCTATTAGCAATAAAGTTCAGCTTTTATTTCATATTCCCTATCTCTATTGTTCTCTTACTTGCTTTCATTTATTACTTTTGCTCTATTTGCTTTCATTAGTTTGATTTTGTATTTTGTAGTGCATTCGCTTCAACTCTCTATTTCATTTCATATTTAAAAACTCCAAAAAAATTAAAAAACAAAAATACCAAAAAGAAATAAATCAAGCATTTTGAAAGCAATATAAAACTCTATTTTGCCTCCCTGAGAATGACTCGGATTCCCAATTTCAATTTCAAAAATCTTACGAGTTTGATTTTTAGAAATTTAAAACACGCGAATTTCCAACTACAACGACAGGCTTTTATTAACTTAGGATTTCTACACATCAGATACTTAATCCAAACTCCTCATAATTTGTTATGGGCCAATCTTGAAAATTTCAAATAAGATTTAATCCCCTCCCTTGGATTGAGATCCAAGGGATCCCATTATATTAGGATTAGTTAGGAATCCCCATAAATATCTCTCAAGGCAATACCCTAAACCCAATCAATAATTCAATTCTTTCTTTGTCATCAAGAGAGAGGGGGATAGAGGAGAAGAAAAAGAAGAATAAGAGAACACCAACTGCCCTCTCTTCTTCCTTTAATATCAAACTTTTGGACTTCCCACTAGAAGTTTGGAAGGTCATCTGTGTTAGTGCAACCTCTCGTTAATAAAATTTTGATGATTTTACGAAATCGCTAAAAGATAGAAAATAAGGTAAACCACTATATCCTTGTTCAAAATCAACTCTAAATTGCAGGTTTCAAGTAAATATTCAAGAGCCAGACATGAAGACAAGGAAGTATGATCTAGGTCTTAGGTATACTTGTACATTTATCAAGAGTCGTCATTTTTATCTTTATTAAGTCTATAAGAGTTGTCAAAGAGCCCTAACTAGATGTAGGACTCTCACCTTAGCCTCTCAAACACTTAAGCAAAAACTTAGAACCAAATCCCAACTCAAATCAACACTATACATGAAAATCAGACATCTACCTCACTCTTTAGACATTTGAAAATACATTTTAAGTCATCTAATTAGACATCCAATACACGAATAGAATACCTTAGTAAAATCTACCTAAGTGCATTAGATAATCCAAACCTTTTCTAGACATCCCTAGTCCACATGAGATGTCTGGACATGTCATTAGACATCCAATCATGAACCATTAGGGTAAATCTTACTCCAAATAAAGTATTGTCAAAACAAAATCCTTTCGAGACACTTAGGAAATATTTTATAATTATTTCCGAACATTTAAGAGACTATCCAGACATCTAATACATAAACGATAGGCTACACACTAGCCTAAGGATAGAATTGTTAGAGTAATCATGATTAATAGTTTCTTTAAAAATCATCTCTCGAGGATCCACTTTAGGTTTTGGCTTCTGACAAAACCATCAAACATTCTATAGATGTCTGACTCTCATACACAAGTACACTGTTTGGATCTGATCAAGTCAGGAAGAGTTCCAGAAACTTTCCTGATGCTAAGTTTCCTCGCATTGATAGTATTTGTCATTTGTGTCATAGTATAGTGAGCAAGAAAATTAGCATATTTTATAAATTTATATTGGTTGAGTCCAAGTCGTTCGCTGGGAGGCTTAATTAACAAAATTCACCAATTATTCTTTAATTATTCCTTATTCTCTTAATTACATTAATACTAAAGACTATTAATTAATAACTTATACTTAATTTATACTTACAATACTTACATAACTTAAGTTTAACTACTTAATTATATTACTTCCTGTATATAACTAATGAACACCGGTTTATCATCCTTAATATCCATTCACATCTACTTCCTAAGGTTTTGTCAATTGTAATGCATTATCTCACTGCATTTAGCATGCATTTGCATTTAGGGTTTAGAGCATGCATTAGCATTTTTTTACATTATCTTAGCATGATTGCCAGGGATGAATGCTTTGGAAATTATAAAAGCCCTGGCAGTATGAAAGACATAAGGATCAAGTGTGAAGACAGCTAGGGAAAGCTCCTTCTAGCTCCTCCTCTACTTAGCTAAGCTACTAGCTAGCTTAGTTAGCTCCTCCACTACTCTAGTTCCTACCCTACTTCCTCTCCACCTTAATGGCCTTCCAACTACATGAAAACCACTAACCATTGGCACATAAAATGCACTCTTTGGCACCCTTTCACATGGCACCAAGGAAGCTTCCTAACCACCCTCCTTGGAACCCTTTCACTTGGTGCCAAGGAAACTTCCTAACCACCATCCATACTAGCCTATAAAATGACCCCCCATCCTACCATTCAAACCATCCTTGGCAAGCAACAATTCTTCCTATCAAACACCTATAGTCACCATGCCCAAGAAAGGAGAAGGAGAGAAGAAGATTAAGGGAGTAACCTACCCACTCCCTTGGTGCCTTCTTCCTCTTCTCTCTCCTTCCTTGTGCTACGCCAACGAGTAAGCTTCCATCTAAGAAGGATGGCTAGTCTGGAGGAAAGAAGGGTCGAGGACGTCCACCTTTAAGAGGAGCAACTCAAGGAGCTATAAGGAAGTCTTCTTCAAGCCTGGGAGCCACTATTCTTGGAGGGAAGGTTGCCTCAGCTACTCAGGAGAATTTTCTATTTTTTATTTTGTTGCATTTTAATTCCTGTTAAGCATTCATCTACCTAGGGATTAACTAAGTGGAACCTCTACTTAGTTGAGCTCCCTAGGTACTTTGTAAACATTTCTTCTTAATAGCAAAGTGCCTTTCTTCATTCTTGAATTTTCAATTTCAAGTAGCAACTTTATTTATTTTAGTGCAACATATCTCTCTTCTAATTACTCTAAGCGCAGTTGCCTAGGGTAAGCTTAGAAGAGAATACTTCTCTTATCACTTAGGTTCTAGTTGTTAGGCATAATTTCTTTAGCGTAGTTGATCTGCATACATCTGATTAACCTAAAATGTCTATTAATGCATGTTCTTAGTGTCACATTAGTATTATACATTGTAAATAGTGCATAACATGAATAATCATGCATTTAGGTCAAGTTGTATAAATTGTATAGTAATTGTCTCCATTAATGGTTAGGGACATGGTGACTTTTTAACTGAGGCCTCAGATTGAAGATCCAATCATACAGATCTAATTAGGGCGACGATTGGAGTTCAATGACTCTGAGATCGCCCTAATCGGACATCCGTAGCACCAGATAGAGATCGAGGAACCCTAAAGATCAAGGGCCAAGATGGTGTTAATCCACACCTCAGACGACAAATCCAATCGCATGGATGGGTTTGGATCGACGATCATAGCCTAACAGCATGAAAATCGGTCCAATCCAACACCCGTGGCACCGTCTACAACACTCACAAGATGGACGGCCAAGATGGTGCCACGTGGCGCCATCCCAGCTGCCCAACCGATCCTCAAGACTGCCGCTGCCTCTCCAAAGAGTCTCCAACGTGTGATCTGGGTCGATGGATCTTAATCTAATGGCTATAGAGCCACGCACACAAACTTAGCAAGGCGACGAAGAAGAGCGCTTGGCATAGCGATCGAGCGCCCCTTCGCGAGCGAAGGGCGCGCGTTCGAGCCACGCTAAGCACTCCAAATTAGATGGGCGCAGGCGCGGGCGCGATTGAATTGTCAGATCAAGATTGGGTGGCCGAGGGGAGGAGGCGTGGTGCACGGAGGTTTGTTGATCGCGTACGCACACGAAGTCGTGCATTTGCACGCCTCATTGCACGCGAGCGCGTAGTAGTGAAGATTTGAAGGCACCGTCTGATCTCTTGATCGAATAGCTGAGCGCGCACGGGCGTGCAAAAGTGTTGAGAGAGTGAAGACGAAGGGGTGCACGAGCGGCGCGAGCACGTCATCCTTGTTTAGGACTTTAGTGGAGGATAAATCCGTCACTGAAGGTCCTGAATTAATGTTTTTCTTGTTGTAATGTCCAAAATGCCCCCACTCCTTGCAACTATAAAAGGAGACCCCTACCATACGGATTTCTCATCCCTTCCTTCTCCTCTCTCCCTCTCCAAAGCTTAAGAGAAGCTTGTCCCACACCCGGGATGCTCCTCAAGAGCTAAAACCAAGTTTTCGCCCCTGTTCTGGAAGCGGATCCTGCGATGACGATGACATGCTGCCTCGTTCCCATTCCTCCTGTTTCGTCCTCCTTCTCGCTTCGTTCCTCGTCTTCCAGGCATTGTCCCGTCCAGCTCGTCCTCCAAGTGATCATCGAGGAGAATAACTTCTCTCTCCCATTCTTTTTACTGCTTTCCAGAGTAGAATTTTTCTACTTTCTAGTTGTAATAATTTCTCGCTTTCTAGTGTATTCATTTCTCGCTTTCTTGGTTGTAAAAGCATTATGCAATATCAAGTGATTGTTCTTTCTCTCTCTCTCTTTTATTATCTATATTGATTCCATTGTGATTATTTCACCCTTTACACAAAAACACAAAAATATAATTGCAAATTTTGATCGACGTAGCCTCCTTATGTTCGACCTGGAATTTCTTTACAGATTTTTTGGTATAAATTTTATTTGTTGAACCGATTTCTTCGCTACTCAAACTACAACGATGGGTTTTCAAAATCAATTCCGATAGCGTAGTCATCCGTCATTCAACATTTTGGTGTCGTTGCCGGGGAGGCAACGATTTTTCGATCTTCTTTTCGCATTTCGCGCACTTTACTATTTTCTAACTTGCTTTATCTCATGTCTATTGTTTTGCAAATACCTCTATCAAGGAATCGTCAAGCGGTAGATCAAAGTAAATTGCAGTTGAAGACGACTGTAAGTGCTCCCCATTCTTCCCCCTCCATAGATTTCATTTCATAACATTAAATTCAAATTCCAATTAACCTAGGTGTTTGCATAAATCCTAGGATTAGTTTGGTTATTTGGATTTCCACCCACATTCATTTCACCCTCGCATATAAAAAAAAAATAAAAAGATTTTTTTGTGGGGTAATTCAACATGCACACAACATATACCCACATTCAAGGCACTTAACCTAATTGATTTGCTTCTACTCAACCAAATTCTGATATGTGGAACCAGTGCACATAAATCAACACATAAAAGAGTAGAAATCATTCTAGGTTAATCATTTTGTGTGCCTAACTTAGTGGTTTGTAATTGTGGTCAATTGTTTGAGTTGTTGGGTTGCACCACTCAACCTAAAATCAAGTCACCAAGTAGCTTCCTCTTAGGGTTTTCAATCTAGGTTCATACTAGGCACTCCACTTTATTTCTGATTTCAAAAGGAAAGCAATCTTCACCCATGCTTGAAAACCTGGTTTGCCTCAAACTTGATTGAATTAAACCTAATTCTAAACCCTAAAAGCTAATTAAGCAAGATTTGAACTCTAAAATCTACTCATCACAAATAATCTTGCTTGAAAGCCCTGGTTGTGCATGCACTCACACATACTCAATCGATCATTGAGGGCACAACCCATTTTAAGAGCCCATCACATTCCATAAGCACTACAATCCTAGGCCTCAATAAAATCGAGTAGACGTTGGCCTTAAGGACTGATTCGCTCTTTGGGGCCTAGTCTGAGATTATTTATGATTAACCTGTTTGTACTGATCAATCTAATGTCTAGCTAAGGGAGTAGCGTCAAACGACCACGGCTGGGGGGTACACTAGGAACCGGAGGTGCAAGCCGAAGGAAGAACCTTCTCCCCAGTACCTCCTTCTAATTGGTTGGATTGGGCAGACACAAGTAGAGTAAATTGTTTATAATCTTAAGGCGGGTTCTGAGAGTCTATAGATCCTTAGGCTACCCCACTTAAGGACATGCTTGTTTTGTTGTGCTGCAGGGTTCTTATCCCTAGTCCTTCCGACCTTTTCCTAGTTTATGCTGGGAAGAAGGTCATTGAACCTCCGATTGGAAGTACCACTAAAGTATTCTAGGAGGCGTAGATTAGATTTTGGCCAAATTGATCCCATGGCTAATCAACAGCCTCCTCTGCCTCAGGATCCATAGGAGGTATTTTGAAGGCAGTAGGAACAAATGCAGAGAATGCAAGAATGGTTCCAGAGAATGCAGGGCGCTCAGCCCTTGAAGGATTTTTATGATCCTTCAAATTACGGGGAACGTCTCGGCGTCCAGATTCCTACTGGTGACGTAGAAATCAAGCCCCAGGTGTTAAGCCTGATCAAACATTTCCATGGGCTTATCTCTGAAGACCCGTTTCAGCACTTGGAGGACTTGACCACTTTGGTCCATACCACCAAGGCACGAAACGTGAATGAGGAGCAAATGATCATGAGGCTCTTCCCCCACTCTCTTAGGGTAAAGCCGCTCATTGGTACTGGACTATAGGATGACCAATTGCAACTTGGAATGGGTTGAAATTGGCTTTCTGAAGAAATTCTTCCCTGTTAGACATACCAATGCTTTAAGACGGGCAATAACTACCTTTACCCAGTGGACGAGGGAGCAGTTTCACGTTGCCTGAGAGCGATTCCAGGACCTATTGCGGAGGTGTCCACACCATGAGGTGCCGAAATGGCAACTCATGCAGATTTTCTACCACGGGTTGACTGAGCAACTCAGAAATCACATGGACGCTTCTTGCGGAGGTAATTTCCTCAACAAAGACGCAGATAGCATGCACGATTTGTTTGAGGAGATGAGAAAGAATTCGATCAATCATGCCTCCATGGATACTTTTAACCAATCCCAGCAGCCCAGATCGAATGTTAATGAAGTCCACGACTCTCATTCATTCGATATGGAATTGATTTGTAATAAACCTGATAAGGTGGACTTGGTTGCTAAGAGAATGGAGGAGTGGATGGTTGGAAACTCAATGAACAACTCTCAATCCACTCAATCCCAGAATCTGGGATTCCATTCATCATGAGCTCCTTCTGGACGGGAGTTCGTGAATCAACTTGATGCAGCTCAACCTACAAGCCAGCATTACTCGAAACCCCATGGGTTCCAAACTGGGGCCTTTGATCCCAGTTTCTCTAATCCTTCCCTTTCTTTCTCTCCATCCTCACCCTATGAGGATGTTTATGCTATACAGGAGAATGTTAGATCCAACCCTTACTCCAATGCTTATAATCTGGGTTGGAGAAACCACCCTAACTTCTCCTGGAAAAAACCCAGGGCAACCGACCCAATTCCGACCCAGCAACTATGCTCCGCAACAACCAATGGGTCAGGGTCATGTTTATACTCAGTTGCCACCGAATCAGGTCAATCAGCTAGCTTGGAACGCCCGTCAACCCGTAGGGCAGGCTGATTTGAACCGATAAATGGTAGAGATGCAAGGATCTATGCTCCAGCTCATGTAGCAAATGAAAACCTTGCTGGACAACTTGCAAACCGGGCTCATAGCTAATTCTCGTCAACCCAGATCTCTACCATCTCAACCCGTACCCAACCCACGTAATATCGTGAATCCGGGCAATCAAGCCCATGGGTATGGGAATCAAAGGGACCCACATGCACGTGCTTAGGTGGTTGAGCAGGGTCCTTCCTCTTCTTCTTCTGTAAATCAACGGTTCTTGGCTAATGAAGCCCCTCCAATCTTTCCTAACCCTCCCCAAGACCCAAACTCGTATGCATCCGCTAATTCTATTACCTTAAGAAGTGGTAAACAAACTCAGGATCCATGACCACACTATTCTGATTTACCGAATCCTGAAGGACCTGAGGAGAGAAAGAACTTTGGAGAAGAAATCAAGGCTCAAGAACCTGATTCCGAAGATCTGACTCATGTTCCTTTTCCTGAGGCCTTGATCAGATCAAGGAAGAATAAGTCTGTTGATGGTAATGAGGAGCTTTTGAATATTTTCAAGAATGTCAAGATCAATATCCCGCTCCTCGATGCTATCAAACATATACTGGCTTATGCAAAATTTTTAAAGGATTTATGTACACAAAAGCATAAGTCGAGAGAATCTGTTTCGAGGAAGGTGGTACTCTCCGAGCAGGCTAGTTCTATTTTCCTGCACCACCTCCCTCAGAAAAAGAGAGATCCAGGTGCTCCTTTGATTTCTTGTGTCATTAGAGATTACACTTTTGATAGAGCACTGCTGGATCTGGGTGCATCCATCAACCTAATTCCGACTTCTCCTTACAAGAAGTTCGGATTAGGTGAACTTCGGCCGACTTCAGTAACGTTGCAATTAGCAGACCATTCGGTCACAAATCCGTGAGGCATTATTAAAGATGTTATTGTTAAGGTTAAGGATTTCTATTTTCCTGTAGATTTCCTTGTCCTTGACATGGATGTACCTAAAATTCTGAGGAACACGGCCATCATTCTGGGGCGTCCGTTCCTAGCTACCGCCAAGGCCAACATTAACTGTGAAAGCGGTAGCATGGAAATCGCCTTTGGGGATCAAACAATGAAATTGTATATTTTTAAGGCGATTAATAAATTCAAGGATTGTGGATTTATTGAGGAACTTGAGGACGATAATCTGAATATTGAGACTTGTATGATGGTTTCTGTATTTAAAAGTTCCTCCTCTAATGATGAATTGGACCTACAACCCTCTATGGCAAATCCGCCATCTTCTGAAGAGGTTATTGATTTTGTTCACTCTCAACCTCTTCCTCTTGATAAGTCTTCATCAGCATCTTCCTTACCTTCAATCATCAACCTGCCCTAGCTTGAATTGAAACCATTGCCAGAGAATCTGAAATATCAGTTTTTAGGACTACAAAAGATGCTCCTTATGATTATCAGTGCTAAATTAACAAAGAGCAAGAGATTAAACTGATTAAGGTCCTGAAGGAACATAGGGAGGCAATTGGTTGGACTATTCATGACCTTAGGGGGATCGAGCCATCTTATTGCAATCACAGAATATTTTTGGAAGATGGATCCTACCCTTCTCTCCAGATGCAGAGGAGATTAAATCCAAATATGCGAGAAGTGGTCAAGAAGGAGACTATTAAGTGGCTCGATGCAGGAATCATTTATCCGATCTCTGATAGTCCTTGGGTAAGTGATGAGAGCCTCATCATGAACCCTAACTAGCACAATTTGATCTAAATAAGTGTGAAAAAAAGCTCCTACAAAACCTAAAGAAAAGCCTAACTCAGAGAATTCTGAATTAAAGAATAAAATAAGTCATGAGGGGTAAAACTATAATTTTACCAATGCAGTACACAAACAGGGTATCTAAGGGTCTAAACACAGGTCAAATAAGCTTAATAAGGAAGGAAGTGGGATGTTTTGATCTGAAAAAGGGTTATAGTAACTTCTAGGAATTAAATGATATTCTGTAATCCTAAAAATAAACCTGCTTTAATTCATGAGGTTCTAGGAAAAATAAAAATCAACTAAACCCTCTAAAATTCATGGAAAAATATTCCCTAGGGTTTAGAACATTCAATTTGGCTTTTGGAACCCATCTTGACCTAAATTGAGAACCACGCCCAAATTTTAACCTAATTTTGGTTTTTACGCAAATTGACCGATCAAACGTGGTCAAACCTAAAATAAAATTACACCATTGAATTCCTTAGGTTCAAATTAGGTTGGTAAAAAAATTTGGGCCTAAGTGAAGACCATCTTGACCGACTTTACAAATTGGTCCTCTTGAATTACTTGTTGACCCTTATCTTTTCAAAACCTTGCATCTAGCCCCCTAGCTTCCCCTTCGTTCTTTGCAGAATGGTCCTCCCTGCCACCTTGCGCAGGCACCATACCTCCAGCGACCTTGCGCGAAGGATGGAGCCGCGCAGGGTAAGGCAACCGCTCTCAGGAACAAACGAGGGTTCCCTGCGTCATCCTCTGTCGCAGGGACCCTCCCCTGTGACCTGCAGCTGCCCATGCCTCTCATGCAAACGCATGATAGGCAAGGGTCTCCATCTCCGACCATCTCCGACGAGCACCCCACATCGCTCCCTCGAAACCCTCTCCTCGGCAACACCTTTATAAGGAGCGGCAGGGGCAGCCGTCTCCTTCAAGCTAGTTTTGGCCGAGAAAACCCCTCTCCTTCGTCTCCTCTCTCTCCGGTTAGACAGCCCAAGCTTCCGACGATCTTTCCCCCTCCTCCTCATTACTCTGCTGCCATACCTACAGCAAAGCTCACTCTACCTTGTCTTCCCACTCCAAGCTGCACCAGCTGGCATCTCCAGATCTCCTCATCGTCACCGTTACTCCTCTTCTGGGAACCTTCGTCCCCAGCTCCAGCAGGCACGAGCTGGGCGTCTTCCTCTCCCTATTCGTTGACTAAGTAGGTAGGAACCATCCCCTTACTCTCCTATCACTTTTCCCTTATTAAATTTGCATTTTAAACCCCTCGACTGCCACGACCACCTCCATCTGCTCCACCTTCTGCCACCATCTCCGTCGAGATCGCTCCACCTCCACAGGCCTTTCCACCCCTCGTCGACAAGCCCAAAAGCTCCCCCTCACTCCATACAAGCACTTCCCCCACTCCATTCACTGCCCTACACACTCTGAGCTCCCCCCGAACACACCCACCAGCATCTCTGCCGTGTGCCCTAGGCACACGGCCACCGCCACTTTCCCGCCACGATGACCCCCGAACAACCTTCGTTGTCCTCTGGCGAAGCTCCCTGCGTTGTCTAATGTGGCCATGAGGCCATCTTCGTGATTTCAGGTCTCAGCCTCCTCGCCGCCATTGATGGACAGCAGGAGCTGCTTGGCGAGCAGCTCCAGGCCCTCTCAGCACCAGGTGAAGGCTCCAGGCATCGTGGGGTACTTCCGCGAGTGTGCCCAAACCTTAAATTGGGGGTACGAAGCCTTCGTTGCTACCCAATTGATAGATGCTTCTCGCCTGCAGGCGCACGGAGCAGAGGTGGGACTTTAGTCCCACCTCGAAAGTGTGTCGTCGCATGCCCACACTTAAATTGAAAAGGTGCTATAGGCTGTTTGCCTCCGAAAGCACTTGGGGTGAGGTCCCTCACCTAAGCACTACCCTCGTCCGTGAACTCATCACACGGATCTGGCACGACCTGACCTGACACCCTCTTGTGCACTCCTCGCGCACCAACCACGCTGGTGCTCCTGGACCTGGGCACACGACCCGACCCGATAACCCGGCTCTGGGAGAGCGTACCCAAGAGAGATTCAGAGAGAGAGAGAGAGACGCGGGGAGAGGGTAGGGTAGGTTTTGCGCTGAGCTTGTGTGTGTGTGCAGGAACAGGTGAGGGAGGAAGAAGCAAGAAGCTGCTGAAGAGAGCAAAGAAAGAAGAAGAAGAAGAGCAGTGGCTGAGACTTAGCCGCGGTGAAGAAGAAAGGAGAAGGAAGGAAGGAAAGAAGATGAAGAAAAGAGGAAGGGCGGCACTGTAGCAACCTAGCAATTAAGGTGTCTGATTTCTGAATCAGACGTCGGGAAGAAAGGAAGGAGTGAAGCAGAAGAGAAGAGCAAAGGAAAGGCCAGAGAAAGAGAAAGAAAAAAGAAGGAAGAAACCTCGGCAGCAAAGAAGAAGAAAGAAGAAGAAGAAGGCCTTAGCAGCTGAAGAAAGAAAGAAATAAAGAAAAGGAAGCTGTTGCAGCAAAGAAGAAGAAGAAAGAAGAAGACAGGCTGGCTGAGGAGAAGAAGAGAGAAGAAGAAAAAGCCAAGAAGAGAATTTTCGCTCTCTTTCTCTCTCCCCTTTTGTCTTAATTTTTGTAAAACAATATTGTGAATTCATTTGCTTCTGTAATCATAGTTTGTTCCCTGAGTTCGACCTTGGGAAACTTTTTCCGAGTAATAAATTGTAAACTGGTAGCAACTTCTCATAATATACTACAACGTCTAGAATTTAAAACACTAGCGACGAGAAGTCTGTCACCAGTTTTTGGCACTGTTGCTGGGGAGCAACGACCATTCTAGAAGCTATTGATTCACAATTTTTGATTTTCTATGGACTAATCTCTTCTCTTTTGTTGTGCAGGCACAGGAAATCAAAAGGAAAACAAGCAGCCACACAACAACCACACCAAGGACAGGTAATTTTCTATCCTCTCATTTAAACCCATAAAGTCTAAAGAGGAAGAAAAAGACAAAAAGAAATTTAGGAATAACTTGTCTTTCATATGTAGTAAAACACCAAAGTTGCCTGTTTTCAAATTTCAACATACTTTATCTGTACATCCATTAAAGGTAGTTAGGGCTAAAACCTTCTTGCTTGAGCCCTAATTACCCAATATAGAGGCAACTAACTGGACCAATTAGAGCCAACATAAGGTTCAAAGCTAGGGTTTTAGAGAGACACACTTTTCTAATTAAGAATGAAAAATTCCCAAAAGAAGTGTGCCCAAGCCATTGCTTGAAAATATCTAACCAGAGAAACCCTAAGAAATTTGGCTCTTAAGTCGCTTGAACCCTAAAAAAAAAAAAAAAAATAAGACCTAATAAGCTCTCAAAGGAACTAATAGCTGAAGTTGATCCCTTGGGTCAACCAACCTTTAACTTAGGTCACTCTTTGCACTCAAAAGGTTAAAGTTCAAGTGAAAACCCTAAGCACCTTGAGCCTTACTAAAAGTGGTAGACTTAAGAGGTCAAGGTCCCCATTCTGGTCTACCTGGAATCTCAGTGACAGGAGAGGTCGGGTGGGGGAAACCTTGTAACCCATGGGGATGCTCTACCATGTAGGGGTCTTCGCGGGACTCACCATCTCTGGCTGCCCAGGTAATTCTCAGGTGGACGACCTTCTGATCAAGGGGTCCATCCGCCCCGAACCTCTATAGTCACCCAACATTTTGGGTGTCTTGATTGGGTCCAGCACCTGCTAAACTCATCCTCTCCATCAGTGTATGTTTGGAAGGAGGTCCTTGAAACCTCCTTTAGAAATTCACTCTCCCCGAGGCCAAGCCTCAGTACCCTTGCGTGTGCAACCAACCCTTCACATAGACCTTTCCTCCGATTCTGAACCCCACTCACCTTCTTCTTCCACAATGGCTTAGCCAGTTGAGGAAGAGAACAATTTGGAGCACCAGCTCCAGTGACTCAATGACTTCTTCCAGAACTTCATGCACCCACCGCAGCATCCCATGATGCGAGATCATTATAATCCCGCTACGGTGGCTATTGAGCCTCGAGTTAGAATCTCGACTGGAGGACCTGATTCTGAATTGAAGCCCAACATGATTCATGCCATACCTAAATTCCATGGGCTTAATTCTAAAGACCCCTTCCAGCACATTAAATAACTGAAGCATCTGGCCCAGACTTTTGGGTCAGATGCTCAAAATCGGGATATTCTCCTTATGAAGATGTTCTCTTTCTCCCTTATGGACAAGGTTGCCCATTGGTACCAAACACAGACCCAGTCGATCAATAATTGGGAGGAACTTCAATCCAAGTTCCTAAAGAAGTTCTTCCCCGTTGGTCGGACCAATGCCTTGCGCCATCAGATTACCCACTTCACGCAACAGACGGGAGAACCCCTTCATGAGGCATGGGATCGTTTTCAGGATCTCATGAGAAAGTGCCCCCATCACAGAGTTCCTAAATGGGAACAAATCCAGTCTTTTTACCAGGGACTCCGTGAGGATATTAGACTATTCGTCAATGCAACTTGTGGAGGGAATATCATGGGTCAGCATGAGGACACAGTGTGGGAGATTCTCAAGAATATGTGCGAGAACTCCATCAATAATGACTCCATGGGACTATTCGACAGGACGAATACCCGCGCACCGATGAACCTTAGGGGAGCACACGAGACGCAGGGCCTGTCCGCATCAGTCAACCTGGAATTGATGGCCAGTCGATTGGACAAGGTCTCTATTATTGAGAAGAAGGTGGATGAGCTGACTTAGCACTTGCAGCGAGCCACCTCTGCACATAATTCCTTTGCACAGCCTCCTTCCACACGGGAGACTGTGCAAAACATTTTCCACCGACCTTCTCCTGGGGTGGACCCGTATCCACCCCCATCTGACTCTTGGATCGGAGGAACCTCCAACCCTTTCTATACTAGCCGGGGGAATTCCACTCCCCCATTCTCTGACTTTTCTGAGGCTCCTCAGACCTGCGAGGACCTCAACACCATCCAGAATGACCCATTTTCCAATACCTATAATCCTGGATGGCGAAACCATCCCATCTTCCAGTGGACGGGAAATTCCCAGAATCCAAGGCCATCCTTTCAGCACCGTCCACAAGCACCTCATCCTTACCAGCCGCCTCAGCCTCGGCCCAACCCTACTTCTCCATCCAGGCCAAACCAAGACCAAATGTCCCTCATCCTTCAGACTTTGGCTGACATTCAGAGAACGAATGCGGCTATTAAAGACAACACAAGGACGAAATCACAGGGGTTCAAAACCAACTGGCCCAGTTGGCAAATTCTCGCCAACCAGGCACACTTCGTTCTCAGCCTCTTCCTAACCCTAATAGCATGCCGACCCAGCGACGCGTTATGAAGCCAAACCCAGGCCAAGCACACATGGTTTATCAGGCCCCCTCTATTCCTTCACCTGATGGGATGGAGGCTTCAACATCCTATACGGGTTACCAGCAGCAGCAACCCATCCTACCAAACCCTAACCAGAACTAGGCAGGGCTAAATTCTGTAACCACCTGTAGTGGTAAGGAGACCCAGGATCCACCTTATCCAGACCACTCCAAGCCTGGTAGTGACCCAAACCCTAAGACAGTAATCTAGGACGTTCCTATCCCTGTCCCAAATCAAAAACCTGGACCTATCCTAGAGGAACCAACCAAGGTTCCAATTCCTGAGGCCTTGACCAAGGGAAAGAGGGCAACAAAATCCGTGGCTCCTGAGGAGGACCTGGTCAAGCTCTTTGAGCAGGTCCAAATAAAGATCCCCTTGATGGATGCGATCCACCACGTATCGGCTTACGCACGATTCTTGAAGAATGTGTGTACACCTCAGCGTAAGCCGCGAACCAAGAGTGGGAGTCCAATTGTACTGTCAGAGCAAGCCAGCTCTATAATCCTGAGTAGACTCCCACCCAAGGCAAAAGACCCAAGTACTCCCCTAATTTCATGCAAGATAGGTGAAACCCAGTTCAACAGAGCATTGCTAGACTTGGGTGCTTCCATAAATTTGATACCCACATCCTTACTCAACCACCTAGAAGAATCTGAGCTAAAACCAACTGAGGTGACACTACAGTTAGCAGATCGATCTATAAAGTCATCAAAAGGGATTCTTGAGGATGTTATTGTAAGGGTGCGGGATTTTTACTTCCCTGTGGACTTCATTGTCTTAGACATGGATGCACCTGAAAATCCAAGGGATACACCGATCATTCTAGGGAGACCTTTTCTAGCCACTGCAAGGGCCAACATTAGTTGTGAGGAGGGCCAAATAGAACTGAAATTTAGGAATCATACTTTCAAAATTGATATCTTTAAGGCCCAACAAGGGATCAATTGCGGTGTCATTGAACAAATCTGTGATATTAGAGCTTTGGTTGATGAAACACAATTTGAGAATAATCTGATTATACCTCATCAACCACAGGAAGATCTTGAACCGCAATTAGAGGAGTCAGACCCTGATTTAGACAAACCCATAACTCCTATCCTTGAACCTCACACTCACCCTGAACCACCCGCTGCTGCTTATAACCCCATTCTTGAACTCAAACCCCTTCTCGATCATTTGAAGTATGTCTTTTGGGTTCTAATCAGACATTTCCTGTGATCATAAATTCCAAGCTCACTCCTAATCAGGAATCCCATCTGATTACTGTTCTCTGGCAACATCGCAGAGCCATTGGTTGGACTCTCGATGACTTGACTGGAATAAGTCCCTCTTATTGCACACATCGTATCTATTCTGAAGAGGGCGCACGACCTTCCCGTGAGATGCAGAGACGTTTGAATCCCAATCTGCAAGAGGTTATGAAAAAGGAGATCATTAAGTAGTTAGAAGCAGGGATCATCTACCCGATCTCTGACAGTCGTTGGGTGAGCCCAATCCAGGTTGTGCCTAAAAAGGCAGGGCTCACCACCATTACGACTGAAATCGGAGAGGTCATACCTACCCGAATAGCCAACTCATGGAGAGTCTGCATAGATTACCGAAGACTCAATTCCTCCACAAAAAAGAATCATTTCCCACTCCCATTCATTGATCAGATTCTCGAGAAGTTTGCGGGAAATAGATTCTTCTACTTTCTTGACGGGTACTCCGGTTATAACCAAGTGGCGATTCATCCTGAGGACTAAGAGAAGACCATGTTCACCTGCCCCTTTGAAATGTACGCATTCCGAAGGATGCCTTTTGGTCTCTGCAATGCACCTGCGACTTTTCAGCGGTGCATGCTTGCCATATTCTCTAATATGGTAGGTGATTATCTGGAAGTATTCATGGATGACTTCTCAGTTTTTGGGGCATCACTTGATGATTGCCTCCAGCACTTCGTTCATATACTCAGGCATTGCATCGACGTAAATTTGGTTCTTTCCTGGGAAAAGAGCCACTTTATGGTGCCTGAGGGGATCGTCCTAGGTCACCTAATTTCTGAGAAAGGCATCCAAGTGGATCGAGCCAAGGTTGATCTGATTTCTCGACTTCCTATGCCTAGCTCAATCAGGGACATCTGTTCTTTTATGGGGCACATCGATTTTTACCGTTGCTTCATTCTTGATTTCTCGAAAATCGCACGCCCCCTGACTACTCTTCTCTCCAAGGATGTGCCCTTTGAGATTTCCAAGGAATGCATTCAAGCTTTTGAGAACCTTCATGACCGAGTCACCCAGGCCCCGATCCTATAGTCCCTTGATTGGTCTCAACCCTTTGAGATCATGTGCGATGCATCTGATTTCACTGTAGGAGAGGTTCTAGGGCAGAAAGTTGACGGGAAACCTGTGGTCATCTACTACGCTAGCAAGATACTTGACAAGGCTCAGCGTAACTATACAGTTACAGAGAAAGAGCTGCTAGCCGTAGTATTTTCCCTCGAAAAATTTCGATCCTATCTCCTGGGTTCCCACGTCATCATCTACTCGGATCACACAGCTGTGAGGCATCTCCTTGCCAAGAAGGATGCGAAGCCTCTATTAATCTGATGGATCTTATTGGTGCAAGAATTCGACCTCGAGATTCGCGACAAGGCAGGAAGACAGAACATGGTAGCTGACCACTTGTCTCGCCTTCCTTCTGAGATCATCAACCCCTCTGGACCCATTACAGAGCATTTTCTGGATGAGCACTTATTGACTATTGGTACTAGGCTTCCATGGTTTGCTGATATAGTAAACTACTTGGCATCTCATCAAATTCCATTTGATTGGTCGAAGGCCAAGAAAGACAAGTTGCGCTCTGATGCCAAGTACTACATTTGGGAAAACTTGTACCTTTTCTGCATAAGTGCTGACCAAATTATCAGAAGATGTGTCCCGGAGGGCGAAATCAATGATATTCTCTCCTTTTGCCATGACCAGGCATGCGGTGGCCACTTTTCTAGGCACAAAACTGCATCTAAAATCCTCCAGTGTGACTTTTATTTGCCCACTTTATTCAAGGATGCATACAATCACTGCAAGGCATGCAGTCATTGCCAAACTTTGGGCAACATGAGCCATCGCGACATGATGCCTTTGCAGCCGATTCTCATATGCGAAATCTTCGATATTTGGGGGATTGATTTTATGGGCCCCTTTCCTATTTCGGATGGCTTCGGGTACATTCTGCTTGCTGTGGACTACGTGTCCAAATGGATCGAAGCCATTCTGACCCAAACTTGTGATCATAAAATTGTTATCAAATTCATCCATCACAATATCTTCTCACGGTTTGGGATTCCTCGTGCAATCATCTCTGACGGAGGGACCCATTTCACCAATGCTCAGTTCAGGTCACTGATGACCAAATACGGGGTGTCTCATTGAATCTCTACTCATTACCACCTCCAGACTAATGGTCTAGTTGAGCTATCAAATTGGGAGATCAAGAAAATCCTGCAGGTCACTGTTCGGCCTGACAGGAAAGACTGGTAGTCCCGACTTTCGGAAGCTTTGTGGGCTTATAGGACTGCCCACAAGACCCAGTTAGGCATGTCTCCTTTTAGACTGGTGTACGGGAAGGCGTGTCACCTTCCCATCGAACTGGAGCACAAAGCCTATTGGGTAGTACGGAGTTGTAATTTAGATCTTTCTAAGGCTGGAACCCACAGAAAGCTTTAGCTAAGCGAGATCGATGAATTACGCCTTGATGCGTACGAGAACTCACGAATCTACAAGGAGAGGGTTAAAGCCTTCCATGACAAGCACATATCTAGAAAGATCTTTCATCCTGGTCAGAAGGTCCTACTCTTCGATGCTCGACTCAAACTCTTCCCTGGGAAACTGCGATCCAAGTGGGTCGGACCATATCTTGTCCGACAGGTTTTTGGAAATGGAGCCGTCGAAATCAGTCTGCTCAGCCATGATTTCGAACCTTTCATCGTGAACGGTCAGAGACTCAAATCGTTCATCAATGTAACCTCTACAGATTTGGCTGAGTCGTCATTTATCCTCCATTCTCCCTGAGCATATTGCGCCCAGTTGATGGCGTAAAACTTAGTGCTCAACGGGAGGCAACCCGTCATTCTTTTTGGGAAAACCTGAAACCTTTTCTGACACCTCTTCGCACTTAAGGTTCATCCTTTAGGACAGCCAACTCCACCTCAGGTGCTTGCATCTGAGATTATAAATCGTCCGCAACAGTCACCCCGACCCATCCACTCTCCAAAATTCCTATCCTAATGGATGAACTAAGCTAAATAAAAACCCTCCTAAGTTACAATGAGGACATTGCAAATCTTAGGCATGAGGGGGTATGAAAGTGCAAAACTTGTAAGAAAAGGTTTCAAAGAAAAAAATTCACATATGCCAAAAACACCATAAAAATTAAAAATTTTTTTAAAAAGAATAATAAAATGAGAGGAGGAAAGAAATTTTTGTGTACTTTACAAAGGAGGAGGAGAAAAAGAAAAAATGATAAAAAGGAGCACAAAATGAAAGAAAAGAGATAGTCATTAGTAAGAAATTAAGGGATTAACCTATGTTCTAGACCACATTCAGGAAAAGAAAAGGAAATTGCACGTTAAGATTAGTAAGAACGCAAACCTTAGGCATTCTTGGATAGACTCTCAGTACCCATTAAGATCTAGATATTCCTCAAGAGGTTGAGGAGAATGAAAAGCTTAAGTATTAGGTCCAAGGCTTAGGGAGTATTTTGCCGCATTAACTAACTTTTGGTTTGCGGGACTCAGTGACCTAAGCACCCAAATTTCACACACAGTCTGGTTCAGTAAGCATAAGTATCAAAATCACGCAGAAGCATTTCAAAATTTCTGAAAACGTCACCTAGAGTAGGAGCGGCCGATCAACACAAGTTGATTTGGACGAGTTCCCAATGCGGAGAGGTGGGAAATTCCCCTCGAAGATGCATAACAAAATATCATCTCCTCGGTGCTTGCCTCTTAGGATATTTACATATCCTACTGGGGGCATGTAAGCACTCTGCTGGTTCAGATTCCATGGATGGCATTATCACGAAGTGTCAATTGCCAGGGTCTTAATTCAGCCACGGAACACCATGGACGAGATTATCTCAAAATCTCGAAAGCCAGGGTTCTGGGGGTTACCATGGGCAGTGCTATCTCGAAGTATCGACTGCCAGGAACCCTTGAGGATTGATGATGGGGACAAGGAATCCGATACAGACCGTGTTGTGAAGCCAATCCTAAGCTAGAATTAAAAAGAAAAAAAGAGAGAGAAAACTCTCCAAACATATAAATCTTCAACCTCTCTCTCTTACAAAACGCACTGCGAACTGAACCAAGGCTAAAATTATCTCAAGCACAGGTGCTTTAACCACAAAGTCTAATAAACCTTAGGTTAGTTCCTGTAGGCCTTAAAAACCTTTGCTAAGGACTAAGGCTAAAGCTAGACAGATCTGGATCTTGGTTGGTACTAGAGTACCTTTTAGGCCTATGATTGGCATTCTGACCTAATCAAGGATACAAGAGAAAAAGCACTTATCTAAACTTGATAAGAAATTCATGGTCTAGAACAAAGGTTAAGACCTTAAAATTTTGCTAAGGGATTAGCAAAAGCTAGGCATAGGGGTACGATGAGAGCCTCATCATGAACCCTAAGTAGTATAATTTGATCTAAATAAGTATGAAAAAAAGCTCCTACAAAACCTAAAGAAAATCCTAACTCAGAGAATTCTGAATTAAAGAATAAAATAAGTCATGAGGGGTAAAACTGTAATTTTACCAATGCAGTACACAAACAGGATATCTAAGGGTCTAAACACAGGTCAAATAAGCTTAATAAGGAAGGAAGTGGGATGTTCTGGTCTGAAAAAGGGTTATAGCAACTTCTAGGAATTAAATGACATTCTGTAACCCTAAAAATAAATCTGCTTTAATTCACGAGGTTCTAGGTAGGATAAAAATCAACTAAACCTTCTAAAATTCATGTAAAAATGTTCCCTAGGGTTTAGAACCTTCAATTTGGCTTTTAGAAGCCATCTTCACCTAAATTGAGAACCATGCCCAAATTTTAACCTAATTTGGGTTTTTGTGCAAATTGGTCGGTCAAACGTGGTCAAACCTAAAATCAAAATACACCATTGAATTACTTAGGTTCAAATTAGGTTGGTAAAAAAATTTGGGCCTAAGTGAAGACCATCTTGACAAACTTTACAAATTGGTTCTCTTGAATTACTTTTTTACCCTTATCTTTTCAAAACCTTGCATCTAGCCCCCTATCTTTCCCTTTGTTCTCTGCAGAACGGTCCTCCTTGCCACCCTGCGCAGGCACCATACCTCCGGCGACCTTGCGCGGAGGATGGCGCCGCGTAGGGTAAGGCAACCGCTCTCAGGAATGAACGGGGGGTTCCCTGCGTCGTCCTCTGTCGTAGGGACCCTCCCCTGTGACCTGCGGCTACCCATGCCTCTCGTGCGAACGCATGATAGGCATGGGTCTCCATCTCCGACCATCTCCGGCGAGCACCCCACGTCGCTCCCTCGAAACCCTCTCCTCGCCAACACCTTTATAAGGAGCGGCAGGGGCAGCCGTCTCCTTCAAGCTAGTTTTGGCCAAGAAAACCCCTCTCCTTTGTCTCCTCTCTCTCCGGTCAGACAGCCCAATCTTCCGACGATCTTTCCCCCTCCTCCTCGTCGCTCTGCTACCATACCTGTAGCAGAGCTCACTCTGCCTTGTCTTCCCGCGCCAGGCCGCACCAGCTAGCGTCCCCAGATCTCCTCATCGTCACCGTTACTCCTCTTCTGGGCACCTTCGTCCCCAGCTCCAGCAGGCACGAGCTGGGCGTCTTCCTCTCCCTCTTCGTCGGCTAAGTAGGTAGGAACCTTCCCCCTACTCTCCTCTCACTTTTCCCTTATTAAATTGGCATTTTAGACCCCTCGACTGCCACGACCACCTCCATTTGCTCCACCTTCGGCCACCAACTCCGGCGAGATCGCTCCACCTCCACAGGCCTTTCCACCCCTCTTCAATAAACCCAGAAGCTCCCCCTGACTCCATACAAGCATTTCCCCCACTCCATTCACTGCCCTACACACTCTGAGCACCCCCCGAACACACCCACCTGCATCTCTGCCGTGTGCCCTAGGCACACGGCCACAGCCACTTTCCCGCCACGACGATCCCCGCACCACCTTCGTCGTCCTCTGGCGAAGCTCCTTGTGTTGTCTGATGTGGCCGTGAGGCCGTCTTCGTGATTTCAGGTCTCAGCCTCCTTGTTGCCATTGACGGACAGTAGGAGCCACTTGGCAAGCAGCTCCAGGCCCTCTCAGCACCAGGTGAAGGCTCCAGGCATCGTGGGGTACTTCCGCGAGTGTGCCCAGACCTTAAATTGGGGGTACGAAGCCTTCGCTGCTGCCCAATTGCCAGATGCTTCTCGCCTGCGGGCGCACGGAGCAGAGGTGGGACTTTAGTCCCACCTCGGAAGTGTGTCGTCGCATGCCCACACTTAAATTGAAAAGGTGCTATAGGCTGTTTGCCTCCGAAAGCACTTGGGGTGAGGTCCCTCACCTAAGCACTACCCTCGTCCGTGGGCTCATCACACGGATCTGGCACGACCCGACCTGACACCCTCTTGTGCACTCCTTGCGCACCACCCACGCTAGTGCTCCTGGACCCGGGCACACGACCCGACCCGATAACCCGGCTCTGGGAGAGCGTACCCAAGAGAGATTCAGAGAGAGAGAGAGAGAGACGCGGGGAGAGGGTAGGGTAGGTTTTGCGCTGAGCTTGTGTGTGTGTGCAGGAACAGGTGAGGGAGGAAGAAGCAAGAAGCTGCTGAAGAGAACAAAGAAAGAAGAAGAAGAAGAGCAGTGGCTGAGACTTAGCCGCAGTGAAGAAGAAAGGAGAAGGAAGGAAGGAAAGAAGATGAAGAAAAGAGGAAGGGCGGCACTATAGCAACCTAGCAATTAAGGCTTCTGATTTCTGAATCAGACGTCGGGAAGAAAGGAAGGAGTGAAGCAGAAGAGAAGAGCAAAGGAAAGGCCAGAGAAAGAGAAAGAAAAAAGAAGGAAGAAACCTCGGCAGCAAAGAAGAAGAAGACGCAGAAAGGAAGAAGAAGCATAGAAGAAGAAAGAAGAAGAAGAAGGCCTTAGCAGCTGAAGAAAGAAAGAAATAAAGAAAAGGAAGCTGTTGCAGCAAAGAAGAAGAAGAAAGAAGAAGACAGGCTGGCTGAGGAGAAGAAGAGAGAAGAAGAAAAAGCCAAGAAGAGAATTTTCGCTCTCTTTCTCTCTCCCCTTTTGTCTTAATTTTTGTAAAACAATATTGTGAATTCATATGCTTCTGCAATCATAGTTTGCTCCCTGAGTTCGACCTTGGGAAGCTTTTTCCCAGTAATAAATTGTAAACTGGTAGCAGCTTCTCATGATATACTACAACATCTAGAATTTAAAACACTAACGACGAGAAGTCTGTCACCAGTAAGTCCCGTACAGATTGTTCCCAAGAAAGTCGGGATTACCGTTGTGACTAATGAGAAAAGAGAATCTATCACAACTCGTTCAGCTTCCTCTTGGAGAGTCTGTATTGATTACAGGAAGCTGAACACAACCATGAAAAAGGATCATTTCCCTTTGCCCTTTGTCGATCAAATCCTTGAAAGACTAGCCGGGCAGAAGTACTTCTATTTCCTTGATGGTTACTCGGGATACAACCAAGTTCCTATCCATCCCGAGGATCAGGAAAAAACTACTTTCACCTGTCCCTATGGAACCTTTGCTTTCCGTAGGATGCCATTCGGCTTATGCAATTCACCTGCAACTTTTCAAAGGTGTATGCTGGCCATATTCTCTGACATGGTGGGAGAGTTTATGGAAGTCTTCATGGATGATTTCTCTATTTTTGGAGAATCGTTTGACTCTTGTCTAGCTAATCTTGAAATGATTCTTAAATGATGCATCAAAACAAGATTGATCCTTAGCTGGGAAAAGAGTCATTTCATGACACAAGAAGGCATCGTCTTGGGTCATGTAATCTCTAAATGGGGAATCGAAGTGAATAAGGCTAAGGTTGATGCTATCGCTAAACTTCCTCTTCCCACATTTGTCAAACAAATTCGATCATTTCTTGGTCATGTGGGATTCTATAGGAGATTCATCAAGGACTTTTCGAAGGTTGCTCGACCTCTGAGCAATCTTCTCTCCAAAGAAACGCCATTTGATTTTAATGAATCATGCCATAAGGCATTTGATTTTTTTAAAATAGCCGTCACTTGTACTCCGGTGTTGCAACCACCGGTTTGGATAGCCCCTTTTGAGATCATGGCCGACGCTTCTGATTATGCAGTCGAGGCTGTTTTGGGTCAGAAAGTTGATAGGAAGCCCTCTGTCATCTACTACGCTAGTAAAACTCTGGACAAGGCCTAGAGGAATTACACTATTACTGAGAAGGAATTACTAGCCGTAGTATTTGCTTTGGAGAAATTTAAAGCTTATCTCTTAGGGTCTCATGTCATCATTTATACCGACCACTTGGCCTTGAGGCATCTCTTTGCCAAAAAGGATGCCAAACCCCAGCTTATTCGTTGGATTCTTCTGCTTCAAGAATTTGATTTTGAAATCAAGGATAAATTTAGGGTATAGAATGTGGTGGTGGATCATATGTTGGGACTTTTAAGTGATTCTTCTCTTTCGGACATTCCAATTGTTGATACTTTTTCGGACAAGACCATCCTTACAGTTGCAGGTGTTCAAACCCTATGGTTTGCTGACATCATTAATTATTTGGTCGTTGGTTAAATCCCCTAGGATTGGATCAAGCAACAATGGGATAGACTCAAATCTGAGGCCAAATATCATTTTTGGGAGGATCTTGAACTGTACCGCATAGGCTCTGATCAGATTATTTGCCGATGCGTTCCAGAGAATGAATTCAAGAGTATACTCGAGTTCTGCCATGCATCTGCGTGTGGTGGACACTTCTTCAAGAAAAATACGATTGCAAAAATTTTGCTATCTGGATTCTATTGGCCGTCTTTATTCAAGGATGCCCAGGAATTCTCAAGGTTGTGTTCCCGATGCCAGGCACTTGGGAGCATAACCAAGAGAGATATGATGCCCCTAAACCTAATTCTTCCTGTAGAAATCTTCGACATTTGGGGCATTGATTTCATGGGAACTTTCCTCCCTTCATTTGGACATCAGTACATTCTCGTCGCTGTTGATTACGTGTCTAAATGGATCGAGTGATTCCCACCCGAACCAATGACCACAAGGTGGTCATCGATTTTGTCAAGAAGAACATCTTCAGCAGGTTCAGGATTCTGAGGGCCATCATCAGCGATGGTGGCACTCATTTTACTAATGCACAGTTCCGTAATTTGCTGGCAAAATATGGGGTTAATCACAGAATCTCCACACCTTACCATCCCCAGACGAATGGACAAGCCAAGATCTCTAATTGGGAAATCAAGAATATTCTGCAGAAAATGGTTAGGCCTGATCACAAAGACTGGACTCAGAAGCTTGAGGACACTCTTTGGGCCTACCGTACGACGTATAAAACACCCATTGGCATGTCTCCATTTCGTCTGGTGTATGGAAAGGCATGCCATTTACCCGTAGAAATTGAACATAGGGCATTCTGGGCAATCAAGCAATGCAATCTAGATCTGAGTTTAGTCGGGAAGACTAGGAAACTCCAACTATCTGAGTTGGAGGAGCTTAGAAATGATGCGTATGAGAATGCCAAGATCTACAAGGCTTGGACCAAAGCTCTTCATGACCAATTGGCTATTCGATTATCAACTTAAGCTCTTTCCCGGCAAATTTAGGTCAAAATGGAACGGCCCGATCATTATCGATCAGATATTTCCAAACGGAGCTGTTCAGATCTCTGACCCGAAGACGGGTAATTCATTCAAAGTCAACGGTCAAAGTCTGAAACCCGTTATTGACTGTACTATTCCAGAACCCGTCTCAGACACGGTTGCTCTAGCCATGTTGTGACTTCTTTGGCTGAATTTCGCCTAGCTGACAGCATTAAACTCAGCAGTTGTACAGTCTAACTCAGAGCTGACCCGAGTTTCATATTCAGGTGATATCTTCTGCACTCTACCCTTCCTTTCATGTCTTTTATTCTCAATGCGAACATTGCATCAGCTAGCCATGGGGGGGTGGATTTATTTCTGAATCATTTTGTTAACTTTGTAGAATTTTTGTAAATTCTATTTGTCTTCTTATATATACATAAAAAAAATTGAATTAAGAAGGAATACTTGGACATTAGGACCTTTCAATCATAGGAAATATTACAGTAGGATCTGAACACTAAGACCCTTCAGGTCTTTGGGCTTAATCAGCCCGAGTATCCACTAAAATGTGGATTTATTATTAAGTCCTCGCCATCCTAAATTCTATTTTAATTTGATTAAATAAGTTTGGGTGATAAGTACACGACTTATCAACCCGCCCTCTGATTTGAGGAAGCTTTAAGTCTAAGCATCTACACACTATTCGTCACTGACTCGTTGTTTAGCGGATTTAACGGAAATTGGGTAGCTAATGAACCTCCTAGGGTGATATGGCTGGCAAGTTATCGTGGGTAACAGCCCATAGGTAGGTTGTCCAGAGCCTAGATACTGGACCAGTCTCTTCTTGCTACCTTTAGATAAATCTTAGACTAAGGATGCCACCTACTTAAAAAGAAAAAGAAAGTCAAAAAAAAGAAAAGAGAAAGAAAAAGAAACAAAAGGAAATAAGCCATACTTTGCCGCACAAGTATGGCTGGTAAGTTGTCGGTGGTAACAGCTCATGGACTGGATGTCCAGAACCCAGCTCAAGAAATGCACTAAAAATTCCAAAAACGCTTAGGAAGAAGCGGAGAAGTAGAATAAGCCGAGGAGATATACACTGGACTCACCCTTGTGTTGACCCCATAAAAAATAAAAGTAGAGAGAAAGATATCGGTCGTAAAGATACACCTTTAGGCAGAACTCTCTTTTTAAGGTTACCTAGGGGCGTAGAAACCCGAAGTCCGTTCCAATTGCCAATCAACAAGTCTATCACATTCACAATAAGATGCTTAGAACTTAGGGTTCTCATCAAATCTTGGGTGGGTTGAGTGGCCGAAGAAAGCCACTCTATAACCCTAAACTCAAAAATCCAAAAAAATTAGAAAAGAAGAAAAAGAGAAAAAAAGAATAAGGTGAGGGCTTGAGGCAGTCTGCATTTCGGCAGATACCCAAGCGTTGCTGTGCCTTTCAAAGTTCAGGTCCTAAGTAAAAATTTCTTAATGTTGAAAATAATTTTTGCCTGAGTAATCTAACCTAATTCTTTTATAAATAGCACATAATTTTTGCTACGGACTAGAAAAAGATAGGCATGGGGGTGTGATGTGCATACATCTGATTAACCTAAAATGTCTATTAATGCATGTTCTTAGTGTCACATTAGCATTATACATTGTAAATAATGCATAACATGCATAATCATGCATTTAGGTCAAGTTGTATAAATTGTATAGTAATTGTCTCCTTTTATGGTCAGGGATAGGGCAACTTTTTAATAAGGGCCTCGGATTGAAGATCCAATCGTACAGATCTAATTAGGGAGACGATTAGAGTTCAATGACTCCAAGATTTCCTTGATCGGACATCTGTAGCACCAGATAGAGATCGAGGAACCCTAAAGATCAAGGGCCAAGATGGTATTAATCCACACCGTAGACGACAAATCCAACCGCACGGATGGGTTTGGATTGATGATCGTAGCCTAACGATGCAAAAATCGATCCAATCCAACACTCGTGGCACCGTCTACAACACTCAGAAGATGGATGACCAAGGTGGCACCACGTGGCGCCATCCCAGCTGCCCAACCGACCCTCAAGACTGCCGCTGCCTCTCCAAAGAGTCTCCAACGCACGATCTGGGCCGTTGGATCTTGATCCAATGGCCGCAGAGCCGCGTGCACAAACTTAGCAACGCGACGAAGAAGAGCGCTTGGTGCACCAGTCGAACTGCATCAAGCACTCCAAAGCAGACAGGCGTGGGCGCGAGCGCGATTGAACTGTCAGATCGAGATCGGGCAGCCGAGGGGAGGAGGTGTGGTGTGCAGAGGTTCGTTAATCACGTACGTGCGCGATGACATGCTTTTGCACGCCTCATCGCTCGTGGGCGAGCGGTAGTGAAGATTTGAAGGCGCTGGCGAAGGGTGTTTTAAGTCATCTGATCTGTTGATCGGACGGCTGAGCATGCGTGGGCGTGTGAAAGCATTGAGAGCGCGAAGGAAAAGGGGTGCACGAGCGGCACGTGCACATCGATCACGTTCAGGCCTTTAGTGACGGATAAATCTGTCACTAAAGGTCCTGAATTAATGTTTTTCATGTTGTAATGTCCAAAATGCACCCACTCCTTGCAACTATAAAAGGAGACCCCTACCATACGGATTTCTCATCTCTTCCTTCTCCTCTCTCCCTCTCCAAAGCTTAAGAGAAGCTTGTCCCACACCCGGGATGCTCCTCAAGAACTAAAACCAAATTTTCGTCCTCGTTCTGGAAGTGGATTCTACGACGACGACGACGTGCTGCCTTGTTCCCGTTCCTCCTACTTCGTCCTCCTTCTTCCTGCTTCGTTCCTCATCTTCCAGGCGTTGTCCCGTCTGGCTTGTCCTCCAAGAGATCATCGAGGAGGATAACTTCTCTCTCCCATTCTTTTTTCTGCTTTCTAGAGTAGAATTTTCCTGCTTTCTAGTTGTAATAATTTCTCGCTTTTTAATGTAATCATTTCTTGCTTTCTTAGTTGTAAAAACATTATGCAATATCAAGTGATTGTTCTTTCTCTCTCTCTCTCATTGTCTATATTGATTTCATTATGATTATTTCACCCTTTACACAAAAACACAAAAATATAATTGTGAATTTTGATCGACGTAGCCTCCCTGTATTCGGCCCGAAATTTCTTTACCGATTTTTCGGTATAAATTTTATTTGTTGAATGGATTTCTTCACTAATCGAACTACAACAACGGGTTTTCAAAACTAATTCCGATAGAGTAGTCATCCGTCATTCAACAGTAGTTCTATCTTCGCATTCGTATCCTGCTTACTTTCAACCATAAAAATTTACAAAAATCAAAATACAAAAAGAGAAGTGTTGATTTGAGAGGCGAGAGAAAGAATCTCTTATTTGAATAACAAATTAGCCTCCTTGCATGACCCTAGATACCATCACTATCTAGGAATATAAATTTAAAAGTTGATCAATTTTGCAGTTTGCAACGACATTAAAACCCCCATTTATAGACTGTGCAAATCTCTCATCAATAACTTACTACTACCTATTAATAAGTTAATTAATACTACTATAAATTAACTACTTAACTTATTAATTAAACTACTTATAAGTTAACCTATAACTTTTGAGTAATAACTTAACCTAATTTAATTAGACTTATAACTTTACTTAACTAACTAAATTAAACTACTTTACATTGCATTGACTAAACTACATAATGTAAGGGCCTGAAGATACCTATGGGTAATTTTCAAAATTAGGCAAACGCATAAAAAATCCTATGGTTTGAGGATAGGATTTTCCCCTTGATGACTCAACAATTATTAGTGTTAATATTATCAATTAGAGTCAATTTTGAGGGCACATTTGCATTAATATCATATTATAGTGGGTTCGGGGGCATTGCATGCATTCTGCATTATTTTATGTTAAGATTACTTAGAATCAATGTTTAATGATCATGTGTACAAGTGCATATTGAAACAGGTCTTAGATGAGCAATCGAACCGTACGGATGGATCCGAATTAACAAATAAGTCCAATAGACTCAAAATCACCTCAATTCGACCTTCGTATCTCCCACAACAAGCCTGAGAAGTTCTGACCATTGATCTACTGATCAACAACCCAAAATGTGACACGTGGCACTCGCTCCTTCGTTAATCGTGCACCCCACTTCCTCTCTTCATCGCGCACAGGTGCAATCTCGGCAATCCATTTCCCATCCAATGGCTGAAGAGGCGCAAGTGGCAACTCCCTCGCCGCAACATCCATGTGCACATTATATTGCGCGGACAATCCACTCCCAGGAAAGGAGGAGAGAAGAAGATTAAGGGAGCAACCTACCTGCTCCCTTGGTGCCTTCTACCTCTTCTCTCTCCTTTCTTTTGCCACACCAAGGAGCAAGCTCTTCACTAAGTAGGACGGCCAGATAGGAGGAAAGAAGGGTGGAGGATGTCCACATTTGAGAGGAGCAACTCAAGGTGCTAGAAGGAATTCCTCTTCAAGTCTGGGAGCCACCATTCTTGGAGCGAAGGCTGCCTCAGCTACTCAGGAGAATTTTCTATATTTTATTTTGTTGCATTTTAATTCCTATTAAGCATTCATCAACCTAGGGATTAACTAAGTGGAACCTTTGCTTAGTTGAGCTCCCTAGGTACTTTGTAAACATTTCTTCTTAATAGCAAAGTATCTTTCTTCATTCTTGAATTTTCAATTTCAAGTAACTTTATTTATTTTAGTGCATCACATCTCTCTTCTAATTACCCTAGGTACACTTTCCTAGGGTGAGCTTAGAAGAGAAGACTTCTCACTTAGGTCCTAGTTGTTAGGAAGTTTCTTTAGCGTAGTTCTATCTTCACATTCGTATCTAGCTTATTTCCAAACATAAAAATTTACAAAAATCAAAATACAAAAAGAGAAGTGTTGATTTGAGAGATGAGAGAGAGAATCACTTATTTGACTAACAAATTAGCCTCTTTGGATGACCCTAGATACCACCGCTATCTAGGAATATAAATTTAAAAGCTGATCGATTTTGCGCATTACAATGACATGAAAACCCCCATTTGTAAAACCGTGCAAAACTCGCATCATTGACCCATGGACGCAAACACCCTCCTACACCACTATAAAAGGACCTATCCCCCTCCACTTTTCACCATCTTCTATCTAGGAGTCCCCACCACCTTCTAAAGCTGAGAGCACGTCCTTGGAGTCACCGAGCCACCGAAGAAAGCTTCCCCCACCGCCATGGCTGCCTTGACGCCCTCCTATTTCTTTCATTTATTTTTGTTGGTTTAGCGTAGTTTTGCATGTTTTCAAGCATTCTTCTAATGTACTTAATCATAGTTTCATGACATTTTTCATGTACAATATAGTAGTTCTCATTATCATAATTGGCGTGTTGGTACTTAGCTCCACTTATGCGAATCCATGTTCTGACTATATTGCATAGTTAATGACCTCTGTTTTACCTTAGATTTCTAACCCTATACTCTCTTTCTCTCTCTCTTTCTCGCAAACAAATCAAACGACATATCTTGTGACATTAAAGTGATTAACGAATTTGATTCCTTGCCTCCCTGTGTTCGACACTCATACTCACATGTGATTTTTCTTATTAAAATTGATGTCGTAAGCGCATGCTACAACGAACGAATTACATAAATGCATTTCTCAACGTCACCCCCTTAGATTTCTTTTTTTTCTCTTGGCCTTAACTAATGTTGTCAAGGACCTTTTGTGTAAAGAAAAATTAGTGGGGAAGACTTACTTGGTCCTCAAGATTGAATTAGAAGGGTTGTTTAAAAAAAAAGAAAAGAAAATTTTCCATCACCTATTCTCAATTGGCTTCCACCGGAAGCCACCTTTCCTCCTCCATCGACATATGTGCCCCTTTGCTATGAGATCAAGGGAGGAGGGGTCATCACCACCAACCTCTTTCCTTCTCCTCCTCTTCCCATGCCTCTTTGTCCTCTCTTCCTTTCCCACTGCTGTTGCTACCGCTGTTGGTGTCGTGGCTGCTGCTGCCGCTGCTCTTACTCTTACTGTTGATACTGTTAGTGCTACGGCTGCTACTCTTGCTTTTGCTACCTCTATTGCTTCTTCTGATGTTGTTGGTGATGCTGGAGAAAGAAGAGAAGGAGAGGAAGAGGGATTCCCTCCCCTAGCTGTGGTGTGGTTGGCAGCCAAGTGGAGTTGGCGACAAATGGAGTAGACGTTGGCCATAGGATTCATTGAGTTTGTTTCAGGGTATTTTCTTGAACACATTGCAAATTAGTGACATCTGCTTGCTTCAAAAGGTGCTAAGTTGGGAGGCTTGATTGTCAAATAACTTATGTAAGCAGGGGTTTGGCATAATTAACAGCCCTCGGGACACGCTCCCCCTGCTTTGCCTTCCCAACTTTACCACCTTCGGGAGTAAGGACAACACTGAATCCATCATGTGGTCGGAATTTACTTCTGAAGCATAGATCACCTAGGTCTACACTATAGGGCCTAGATTTGTTTGCTTGGTTGTGCACACACCATTCTCGCATCTATTTCCCTTCTCATCCCTCCTTGTTCTTCTCCAGTGTATGCACGAAAGGTGATCACTTCATCCTAATTTGGTTGCTTTAAATAGAGAGGCTACGAGGAGACTTGATTTTTCAAGGGGTAGAACTGAGGAAATGGCCGACCCAAGAGTTGAGGAGGTTGAAGACCAACCTCAACCCGATGCCATGGCCATGATTCAGGCTCAGATTACAGCCAACCACAACTTCAGCAACAACAAATCCATACCATCACATAGGCCATACACCGACTACAAAACCTTCAAGGGCAACCCCCATTAAACCCACTTAGCCGACCACAACCCGCAGAGGGCCAACCAAGGCCTCTCCGTGATTTCTATGATCCATCTACCATCCATGTTGAGCCATACCTTAGGGTCCCTGAAAGGGGAGATGATTTTGAGCTAAAACCCAATGTCCTTAGCTTGATTCAAAGCCATTTCCATGGGAGCTCAAATGAAGACCCTTTCCAACACTTGGAGGACCTAGATCGGATTGCTCGAATCGTGAAACCTAGGAACATCCGTTTAGACATTATTTTAATCAAGATGTTCTCGTTCTCCCTGAGAGACAAAGCTTCTCATTGGCTTAGAAACTTAGGGAGACCCATCTCCACTTGGGAGGAGTTAAGGCATGCTTTTCTTAAGAAGCTTTTCCCCATAGGAAAGATTAATGCCCTTAAAAGAGCTATTACTACATTCACGCTACAAAGTGGAGAGCAATTCCATGAGGCATAGGAACGATTCAACGAATTATTGAGAAAATTCCCACACCACGAGGTTTTGAGGTGGCAATTGGCTCAGATTTTCTACCATGGTCTGGACAGCAACCTTAGGAATTTATTGGATGCCTCATGTGGAGGCAATTTTCTGAATAAGGATTAGGAAAGCACGTTCTAGCTCTTTGAGTCTATGAGTGAGAACTCACTTAATAATGCCTCCATGACACAATTTAATCAATCCAGTCAACCCCGTGGTGGGATTTATGAGGTGCAAACTAATTATGGAATGGTTGACATGGACATTATAGCAAAAAAATTAGATCGGGTTGATTTGGTGGATAAAAAAATTGACGAGCTATTAAACCAATCTCGAACCCCATTGCAGAACTTCTCCCTAGCGAAGGGAGAACACAATATTGACCTGGTTCAGTCTATGAACCAAGTGCACCTGAAACAACCCCTGACCATGTTCTAGGAAGAGACTTTTGCTCCCTCAAACCTTGATTATTCTTTCCCCTCCCCTTCGACACCTTCTACCTTTGAAGATGCCCATGCCATCTAGGGATATTCTAAGCCTGACCCTTTCTCCAACACTTACAATCCTGGATGGCGCAACCACCCTAATTTTGCCTGGTCGAACCAAAAACCAAACCAATTCTAGAACCAACTCAAGCCAAACCCTCCCTCCTATCAGCAAGGTCCACCTGCTAGACCATCCTATAAATAGAATAGGGCAGTTCCTACACAACAAAACCAAATGGACACTCTGATCAAAATGATGGCTAATATGAATCAAAAACATCCAAAGGAGATGACTTTAGTGATGGACAATTGAGCCAGCTATTGGATAACAAACAATAGGGGCCCCTTCCTTCTCTGGCACAACCGAACCCCAGGAATGTAATGAATAGAGGCCACAATCCTCAAGGGTTCCAACCAAATCAGGGGCAAGCCCATATGATTCTTCAAGCCCCACAGACACCACCTAGGTTTGCCACTTCTTCTCAAGGACCTAACCCTAGTTCCAATGCCTCAACTAATGCGGTTACCTTGAGAAGTGGCACTCAAACCCAGGACCCCAAATGGTCGACCCCTCCCATGACCTCACTACCTGAGATACTTGATTCTGAGGATGAGCGGGAGGAACCCAAGGATCAGGAACCTGACCCGATTCGAATCCAAATCCCACCTAAAGCATTGGATAAGGTAAAGAAGAAGAAAAATGTGGCTGAAAATGAGGAGTTGTTAGAGATTTTCAAGCAAGTACAGATCAATATACCTCTCCTCAAAGCGATCAAACATATCCTGGCTTATGCGAAGTTTTAGAAGTATGTTTGCACACCCAAGCGTAAGCTGAGAACCCAAGCACCTAGGAAGGTAGTGCTATCTGAGAAAGCTAGTTCAGTGATATTAAGTAGCCTACCTCCTAAAAGGACTGACTCTAGGGAACCTTTGATCTCATGTAATATTGGTGACATGACTTTTGACAGAGCGCTCCTAGAGTTGGTGCTTTGATAAACTTGATCCCGACTACCCTTTATCACCAGTTTGGGTTTGAAGAATTAAAGCCCACACCTGTGACTATCCAATTGGCCAACCGATCTATGAAAACCCCGAAAGGGCTGGTTGAGGATGTAATTGTTCGGGTTAAGGACTTCTACTTCCCAGTTGACTTCTTAGTCCTTGACATGGAAGTCCCCGAATAACTATAAACACACCCATCATCCTAGGTACTCTTTTTGGCCACAGCCAAGGCTAACATTGACTGTGACATGGGATGTATGGAAATTGCCTTTGGAGATAGGAAGATGTAATTGGATATCTTCAAGGAAACTAAGTCTTTTGATTGCGGTTGGGTCGAGGAATACAATCCTGTGGAAACCCTGGTTGAGAAATGCCTGAATACAAGCTCTTCAGAGGAACATCTGACTCAACCAGTTTTAGAATATCTTGACTCATCCCAATCTCTGGAGGTTACAGAACTCTGCAGAACTAATTACCACCGGCAACCTCCATTTGAAGAGATTGATGTCACTCAACTCCCTTCCCTTACCCATTAAACATTGTACCACTTGCACCTGGATTGAAACCTTTGCCTAATAGCCTTAAGTATGTCTTCCTAGGACCTAATTATACTTTCCCTGTGATTATCAATGCACACCTAACTAGGGACCAAGAACTTAGGTTGAATACTACTCTTTCTGAGCATCGGGCAGCAATTGGGTGGACAATTTCTGATTTAAAGGGAATTAGCCCTACCTATTGCACTCACAAGATCTATTTGGAAGATGGGGCTCAACTTACTCAAACATGCGAGAGGTCTTTAAAAAAGAAATAACCAAGTGACTTGATGTGAAAATCATCTACCCGATTTTCGACAGCCCCTAGGTGAGCCCTACTCAAGTGGTACCAAAGAAGGCTAGGCTCACTGTAGTCACAAATGACCAAGGCGAATCCATCCCAGCCCACACAACCACCGCATGGAGAGTGTGTATTGACTATAGGAAGCTTAATGAGGCCACTAAAAAGGACCATTTCCCCCTACCATTCATTGACCAGATTCTTGAACGACTAGCAGGGTGAAAATATTTTTGCTTCCTAGATGAATATTCAGGATATAACCAGGTTGTTATTGCACTAGAGGACCAAGAGAACAACACATTCACTTGCCCATACGGCATGTTTGCATTCTGTTGTATGCCATTCGAGTTATACAATGCACCTGCTACTTTTCAGTGTTGCATGTTAGCCATCTTCTTGAAGATGGTAGGTGAATATTTGGAGGTCTTTATGGATGATTTCTCCATTTTTGGAGACTCATTTGACCATTGTCTTAGTAACCTAAAGAAAATCCTGAAATAATGTATCGAGGTCAACCTAGTTTTAAGCTAAGAAAAGAGGGATTGTCCTCGATCACATTGTCCCGCATAGGGGCATAGAAGTTGACCAAGCTAAGGTTGATTTAATTTTCAAACTTCCACCTCCTAGCTCGGTCAAGCAAATTAGATCCTTCCTAGGACACGTCGGCATCTATAGAAGGTTTATTAAAGATTTTTCCAAACTATCCAAGCCCTTGACTGACCTTCTAGCCAACGATGTGCTTTGACATGACACCTGATTGCATCAAGGCCTACACGACCCTAAGGGATACAGTCTCAACTACACCTATTTTAAAACCCCCAGACTGGTCCCAGGACTTTGAGATAATGTGTGATGTATCAGACTTTGCCATTGGAGAAATCCTAGGACAAAGACGAGAGAAGAAACCCATGGTGATCTACTATGAGAGCAAAACTTTGGATGAGGCTCAACAGAATTACACTGTCACAGAAAAAGAGCTGCACGCCGTAGTTTGTGGATTGGAAAAGTTCATATCATACCTTCTAGGATCCTGTGTGATTATTTACACTGACCACTCGGCTATCCAGCATTTGTTAGCTAAAAAGGATGCTAAACCCAGAACGATCAGATGGATCCTGCTCCTGCAGGAATTTGACCTAGAAATACATGACAAAGATGAATCCAAGAATGTTGTAGCCAACCACCTATCCAAACTTCAATCGGAACACATTGGACCCTCACTACCCTTAACTGACACATTTCTTGATGAACAAATTCTAGCTGTGCATGGAAAGAGTCTACCCTGGTATGCAGACTTAGTCAATTATTTAGTTGTAGGGCAAATTCCATTTGGCTGCTCTAGATAGCAGTAGGATAAGTTCTTAGCGAGGCCAAACATTATTTCTGGGATGATCCTACGTTGTTTAGACTTTGTGCTGATCAAATCATTAGGAGGTATACGCCTGAAGAGGATGTTCAAAGTGTGATATCCTTCTGTCATGACCAAACCTGTGGTGGCCACTTCTCTGGGAAACAGACAGCTGCAAAAGTTTTGCAGTCTAATTTTTACTGGCCATCACTATTGAAGGATGCACATAACTTTGCGAAGACTTGCACTAGATGTCGGACCCTAGGGACCATGACCAAAAAAGATATGATGCCTCTACAACCCATTCTAATCATCAAAATTTTCAATGTCTGGGGCATCGATTTCATGGGACTCTTCCCACCATCAAATAACTTTAAGTATATGCTAGTCTCAATGAACTACGTCTCGAAATGGATCGAAGTCATACCTACCCAAAAATGTGACCATAAGGCTGTCATGGACTTTGTTAAGAAAAATATCTTTTCCCGATTTAGGATACCTAAGGCTATGATCAGCGATTGTGGGAGTCAATTCATTAATGCCCAGTTTCATGCCTGACTTAAGAAATATGGGGTCACTCACCGCATTGCCACCCTGTATCACCCACAAATGAATTGGAAAAATAAGGTCTCCAATAGGCAGATTAAGAATATTCTACAAAAGATTGAGACCTGACCGGAAGGATTGGTCCATGCGATTGGATGATGCCCTTTGGGCATATTGGACCGCTTTTAAGACCCCGATAGGCATGTCACCATATTGATTGGTCTTTGGCAAAGCCTGCCACCTTCCTGTCAAGTTGGATTCCTAGATGGCTAAAACTCAAAGGAAGCTCCAACTCTCCAAGCTTGAGGAGATCCGTCGGGACACTTATGAGAACAATCAACTTTATAATGAGAAGATGAAAGCCATTCATGACAAGCACATTAATAGAAAAGCCTTCGAGCCGAATCAACAAGTCTGGCTTATTGATGCAAGACTTAAGCTCTTTCCTGGGAAACTGAGATCTAAGTGGACAGGACCGTATCAAGTGGTCAGACCTTATCCCAATGGGGTAGTAGAAATTGCTAATCCCAAGACTGGGCAAACCTTTATAGTTAACGGCCAAAGATTGAAACACTTTCTTGCCTAGATTCCCCTGAAGGAAGTTGTAACCCTCATTGAGGGTTGAACTGAAACTTCGACTATCTGGAGGCAATAAACTCAGCTCTTTCTGGGAGGCAACCTAGAGGTTTCAAGCTGACCAGTTACACAATGACAACTCAGGTAATTTCTTTCCTTACTCCCTTGCATAAATTTATTTTCCAATGAGGACATTGTCCAACATAGGCATGGGGGGATGGTAATTCTCATGCTCTGAGTACAAAATTGTTAGCTTGAACTAATTTCTATTTCTTTTTATTCATAAAAGAAACCTTAGGCATTAAGAGCTTGTCAACTTTAGGAAATGATACATTAGGGACCTGAATTCATTAGGGACTAAACGCTTAGACTCTTCAGGTTTTCGGACATAATCAGTCCGGGTATCCACTAAAAGGTGGACTTGTTCTCGAGTCCTCGCCACCATAATCTATATTAATCTAGTCAATAAAGTAGGGTGATAAGTATATGACTTATCAACCTACCCTTTGATTTGGGAGGACTTTTAGTCTAAGCATCTACACAAGTTTTGCACTGACTCACACATCGGCGATTCTAACGGAAATTAGGTAGCTAATGAACCTTCTAGGGTGGTATGGTTGGCAAGTTGTCGGTGGTAACAGCTCATTGGCAAGTTATCCAGAACCCAGCCACTGGACCATTCTCTTTTATTGCCTTTAGGTAAATCTTAGATCAGGGAAGCCACCTACTTAAAAATAAGAAGAAAAAGAAAAAAGAAGAAAAAAATATAATAAAGCTACACTTCACCGCACGAGTATGGCTGGCAAGTGGTCAGTGGTAATAACTCATCAGCCAGTTGTCTAGAACCCAACTCACGAAATGCACAAACATTCCAAAACACTTAGGGAAGAAGCGAGGAAGTAGAATAAACTTGGGAGATATACACTGGGTTTGCCCTTGTGTTGACCTCATAGAAAATAAAAAAAGTAGGGAGAAGCTATCGATCGGAAAGATAAACCTTGAGGTAGAATTTTTAGGTCAACTAGGGGCATAGAAACCCAAGTCCATTTTAATTGTCGTTGAGTGAGTCTTTACAATTTTCACGGCAAGATGCCTGGTACTTAGAGTTCTTTTCGAGTCTTGGGTGGGTTGGGTAGTCGTAAATAATTACCTCGAAATCCTCAACTCCAAAAATCAAAAAAATTATAAAAGATGAAAAAGGAAAATATATATATATATATTTGGTTCTATATAGGATAAGGCGAGGACTCGAGTAGTCTGTATTTTGGCAGGCAAACCAGGTGTTGTTGAATCTCTGTGAGTTAGGTACTTAGTAAAAATTTCCTCTTGTTGACAAGTAAATTCTGCCCAAGTTATCAATTCCTAATTCTAGTTGTACATAGCATTTAGGTTAACCTTGCTAGGGACTAGCAAGGGGTGGGAATGGGGGTATGATGACTCTACAATTATTAGTTTTAATATTATCAATTAGAGTCAATTTCGATGGCACATGTGCATTGCTATCAATTATAGTGGGTTCGGGGGCATTGCATGCATTCTACATTATTTTATGTTAAGATTACTTAGAATCAATGTTTAATGACCATGTGTACAAGTGCATATTGAAACAGGTCTCAGATGTGCAATCAGACCATAAGGATGGACCGAATTGACTAATGGAGTCCAACAGACTCAAAATCACCTCAATCCGACCTCCGTAGTTCCCACAACAAGCTTGAGAAGTTTTGACCGTTGATCTACTAATCAACAGCCCAAAATGCGACACGTAGCACCCACTCCTTCATCAATCATGCGCCTCGCTTTCTTTCTTTATCGCACACAGGTGCAATCTTGGCAATCCATTTCCCATCCAACGGTTGAAGAAGTGCAAGTGGCAACTCCCTTGCCGAAACAATCCACGCACACAGCACGTTGGCGGAGATGAGCTCTCGCATCATGAAGGCGTGAGTTCAAAACTTCGCGCAAGGCTGAATCTTCTTTACACAAAGAGGTGACGAAATTGAGCCGCTCGATCAACGAGGTATGGCTGAGATCACGACCACGTAGTGTAGCCGGATGCACATGATGCATCCACACGTACCCCGACACCTGCACTGACGCCTGATTACATGCACAGAATGCACACGATAGCTACGAGTGATAGTGGGTGCATAAGTTAGGGTTGTAGCGACACTTGCGGTGGGTCTTCAGCAACGTTTTAAATGTCGCTGTTGACCCATGCATGCAAATACACCCTCTTACACCACTATATAAGGACCTATCCACCTCCACTTTTCACCATCTTCTACCTAGGAGTCCCCACCACCTTCTAGAGCTGAGAGCACGTCCTTGGAGTTGCCAAGCCTCCGACGGAAGCTTCCCCCACCGCCGTGGCTACCTTGACGCCCTCCTGTTTCTTTCAATTATTTTTGTTGCTTTAGCGTAGTGTTGCATGTTTTCAAGCATTCTTCTAATGTACTTGCTCATAGTTTCAAGACATTTTGCATGTGCAATGTAGTAGTTCTCATTATCATAATTGGCACATTGGTACTTAGCTCCACTTATGTGAATCCATGTTCTTACTATATTGCATAGTTAACGACTACCATTTTACATCATATTTCTAACCCTTTTCTCTCTCTTTCTCTCTCTCTTTCTCGTAAACAAATCGAATGGCATATCTTATGACATTAAAGTGATTAACGGATCTGATTCCTTGCCTCCCTTTGTTCAACACTCGTACTCACGTGCAATTTTTCTTATTAAAATTGATTTCGTAAGTGCATGCTACAACAAACGAATTACATAAACTCATTTCTCGATGTCAACCCCTTAGATTTTTTTTTTTATTTTTCTCTTGTCCTTAACTAATGTTGGCAAGGGATTTTGTGAAAAGAAAAATTAATGGGGACGACTTAATTAGTCCTCAAGATTGAATTAGAAGGGTTCTTTAAAAAAAAAGAAAAGAAAATTTTCCATCACCTATTCTCGATTGGCTTCCATGGGAAGCCACCTTTCCTCCTCCATTGACATATGTGCCCCTTTGCTGTGAGATCGAGGGAGGAGGGGTCATCACCACCGACCTCTTTCCTTCTCCTCCTCCTCTTCCCATGCCTCCTCCTCTCCTCCTTTCCCACTACTACTGCTGCCGCTCTTCTTACTGTTATTGTTGTTGTTGTTAGTGCTACGGTTGCTACTCTTGCTTTTGCTGCTGCTGCTACTTTTCTGATGTCATTGGTGATGCTAGAGAAAGAAGAGAAGGAGAGGAAGAAGGATTCCCTCCCTAGCTATGGTGTGGTCGGCGGCTAGGTGGAGTTGGCGGCAACGGTGATCATTTTGTGGTGGTGGTGGGTGTGGTGATTGTTTGGTGGTTGCAACTGCAGGTAAAGGAAGGTACCATCCTTCTCCTCCTAGTCGTGGGTTGCTATGGGAAAATAGGTAGCGATTTCCTCTATTATTTTATCTCCTTTTTGTTTTCCATGATTTGAAGTTTCAAAAACAGAAGGGACTAATTTAGGCAAAAACCAATGTTTGAAGTGTGGGATTTAGGGGATGTATGTTGTGATTGGTTGTGGCTTATTCTTTTTGTGTCTTAATATACCAAATGTTTAGTATCAATCAATGTGCATATAACATAATTATAATGTGATTCACCTAAGTAAACATGGATAGTCATTTACTAACAAGTCATTGATCTGAGTATCTTCCTGTTAGGTGCCTAAGAGTGTAAATCCCATACAAGAGGAACTCATGGTTGGTTTTGCTGGAAAGGGGGTTGAGGGTAGCTCCTCCCATTTCAACTTGTAACCCCAAGGTTAGAATGCATCATTTTGATAGAAGAATAGCTTCCAACCATCACGAGACCAGTTAGGCATCACATCAAGATTTCCCCAATTTTGGGAGATGATTCAAACTTATAGATCATTAAAGAGATGTAAGCCATAGGAGATTTAAAATTAATTTATGGGTAGAAATGAATGGATAAGTAAACTCATTCATACTCGTCTATAAAAGTGGAGGAATAATGAGTAATAAACAAGAGCAATGAAACTTTAAATGGAAGCCAAGTTGTCTAGGTTGTGCTCCTAGGCTTGCATATGATGCTTAAGGAGAAGTTGCAGTCTACCTAAACTGCCCGATCGATTTGATGGGGTATATGATGAGCTTTATACATGTCGCGTCCATTCTAGGTCCACTATAATAAGCTTACAACAGGTTTGGTTGACTACTAGGGAAAAAGTTTCTTGGTCTCCCACCTCTAATGCTTTGGCTTGATTTTTGTATATGAATGGTTGAGGCACCACCACTTATATATGTAAAATTGGTTAACTTGTGGTACATGAAAATAATTATGCAGGTATATGAAGCGTAAATGCTTGTAGCCAAAGTTACACGTGTTCCTTTTTGGGGAGTGCCCACATGTATAGTTGATACCTTTATAACATGTAAATATTATTTTTAATAAGTATTGACACAAGTAAAGGGTCCCTAAGCATGAATGGCAAAATACTATTGAAATTTAATAGGGGTTCTGCAATATATCTTAGTAGAATATGGACTATGACGCCATTTCTTATGAACTATCTAGATGCATGAATGCATTCTCAAGGATTTTAAGGGTGTCAGGAATAAAGATTTTAAATGAAAGGGGAGAGTGTTTTATTGATTTACCTTGTTACATGTGTTTCATTGGTGCTTGAAAATATGTGGATTCATGTTTGATCATGCTGTGGTTTAGTGTTGATTGCGGGTGGTCATACATGTGATGCTTTAAACTGTGGACCGTACAAGAATCTTGTAGTTAATTGAGGATGCTTATGATATTGTGTTAGCAGTAACATGGCCTTGTTTCTTACTATTTTTCTCGTGGTTTTACCTCTTTTGAATGCGATGTGTGCCCATTTGTGTTTATCATTATTCTCTGCCGTTGTCATGTGATGATGGGGAGTACCCACCTATATAATCTGTGCTACACATGCACAAGTGTAGGTTGTAGGTACCGATTTTGGGAAAATATCTAATAAACAAGAGAAACTCTATAGAATTTTTGGCAAGTCTCGACCCTACAATTTATTTAAAATTTGATTTTGAACTCTAACCCGAGCCACCTAGTAGTTGGGACCTTGGCGTGGTATTGTGGTATGGTGTTTGGGGTGCCAAGTACAGGTACTAATATTTAGTACTGGTACCAGATGATCATGTGGTGATTGTACTGAGGTTGCCCAATATTAGTACTGAAGTCCAATACCAGCATTGGCTGGCTTGGTTGAGGCTATGCTGTGGGTGTCCAGTACCGATGCTAGAGCTTAATGCTGATACTGGCATGCTATGGCCTAGTGGGGGCAATGGGTGCCAACACTACAAGAATATTCACTATTGCCGACTATTGAAAATAGTTAGCAATGTGAAAATAACGGTCGAGAAATAGGGTCAAGGAATGTACTGTTGCTGTTGAGTTTTCTCGACCGTTCTAAAACAATACCATCAAGAAAAAGGCGAACCACCACTCGATGTGTGGTTGTTTCTCTCGTCTGTTTTCAACAGTCGACAAAGCTTTTTCTCGACTGTTATAAATAAACCATTGACATAAATATCTACATCAACTGATATTTAGACGATCGAGTAAGATCATATTCTTGATCGTTTGTCAATAACGGACGAGAATTTTACTAGTGTCATCCATTTTCAGACGGTGAAGAATATTAATATTCTTGACCATTCGATAAAACAAATAGTCTCATCCATATTCAAATAGTTGAGACTATTAATATTGTCGACCATTTTTATCTAACAGTAGATAATAATAATATTCTCGTCCATTTTTAAACAGTCGATAATGCCTTGTAATTTTAGTTGCATACTATTCTTGTCCGATGGAAAATGGTTGACAATAGTTGCAATTTTTTTTTAAATTAATGTTTGTAATTATGTGGAAGACCTGTAGAAAACTAAAAATCCTATAAAAATATAATCAATCACACAACTTAAAACATTTGCATCTAATTAAAACACTGGAAATGAAATTAAAAATTTCATATATGTAACAATATATACAAAGTTCATTACAAATGGTAATGTATATAAAAAATACAACAATCATGCTGCGGCACCAATGCCGCCAGCACCACCACCACTTAAATCATTGTTGTCACGACGATCTCTAAACTGATGAAAGGATGGGTGATCGGTACCTCCCTGCTGAAGTACCCTTAAGAGCTCCATGATAGTCTGAGATGACTCCCTGAACATCATTGTGTCATCCCTGAACTGTGTAGTTAGCTCATCGATCCACTGGTCCTTTTCCTCATGGAGGCGGCGTAATATCGCAACCTCTTTCCTCATCTCCTGTACCTCAACTAAAGTGGAGGATTCCCCCTTTCTCCCATACCAGGCGGAGACGGACTCGCTCCTCCTTGTGCTACGGACGTACCCACCATGCTCAAGTGGCATGACAGTCTGGAACACCTCCTCTACTGTCAGTGGCTGCTGAACTGTACCAGAGCTGGCATCTTCAAGAGGATGCATTAAGTTGACCATATTATCCTGAAAGAGATTGAACTACGTTAGGTAATTCCATTTAATTATAATTACGAAATAAAATAAAAGTATTGTGTATTTTAACTTATGTGTCTCTACTGGTATGTGTCATGAAGTCACTCTCTGTTTCCCTTACTGCTCATCTTACTATGAGTGGCCTCATATACTCCCACCCGATCAAGCTAGGCACCTTCATGCATGGCGGAATACAATATTTTGAAACAGTTAATTGAAACAGATTAAAAATATTGTAAGGTTTAAAAGAAAATAATAATTAAAAATACTTACGTATAGGGATTTCATCTCGCCTATGCTCCTCCTACCCAAGACATGGGTCTTCGGTGGAGCTTTAGCCCTATTTGCCTTATTCTTCTTGGCCTGCTCCTGAAATAAAGGTACAATTTATTAACTTAGAAATTAGTTAAATGATAATATATGCAATACTTTTACCTGCGTCGTTGGATCATGCCAATGCTCGCACTTTTCCTTCCAAGTGTGCAGCTGTATCAGAAGAGGCCCATTATGTAATGCCTCATCATGATTCCTATTCTTATAATACTAAAAAATATATTTGTAATGTTAGAAATAATATTAGAATTATGATAAAAGAAATGAACAAATATAGTTAAAATTTATCTTTTACCTTACTCTTCATCTCCAACCTCCAGTCTTTGTGATTCTTGGCCACGTGCTTGAGGATATATTTGGGGACGTTTAGATCATCGCCCCAATCGAAGATGGCCTGCAATAGTAGAACAGAAATTGTTACATAATTTAAAGTTATATAAAGCAATGTAAATAAGTTATTAATTTTTATCAATTACCTCTAAGTCTCGAAAGAGCTACCTCTTTAGCTCCTTTGGCACCTTCCTCCAATCAAAGTAGGACAGTGAGATGATCGCCCTCGTCAACATACCCGGTCTTTTGATGAATGGAGGATACTCTACTGCTTCCCTCGCTGGTATGATCCTAACTAAAATGTGGACCCCATTCAGAAATCTCTCTAGGTCCCTATTCCGCGTGGGACCTCTTCCCCTACGTGCACCTGTAACACAGAATTATAACATAAAATAAAATAATAAAGAAATAAATAAATCATAACATTTACTAAACTTTAATTTCATACCAATACTGCAAGAGGGTGGTGCAGAACATCCCTGTTGAGAAGGATCTGGGTCAGCCAACTACTCTAGCTGATCACCCAACCCAACCTCCTCATCAAATGAAGTACTATCCTCCTCCTCGTCCTCATTAGCAGGTGCATCCTCCTCGTAGTCAGAATCCTCTGTCGGGAAATCCGTTGAAGGAGGCATCTAACTCTTCCCCTTCCCCCTACCCCCCTCCCCTAACACTGGAGATATCGAGCTACATCTCCAAGCCTCAGAAACTGCTGCCAAGGTGCCTGGGGCTTGTCATAGGGGGACTGAGTCGGGTGCTGCCAGCGGTGAGCCTGAGGTTGAGGCTGCTAGCGGAGGGCCTCAAGCTCCTAGCGGGGGGCCTCAGGCTGCTGGGAGGTGGCATCATCTCTGCCACTCCTATTAGCATTCTTCTTTAATATAATCTATGTAAAAACAAAAAAAATAATCATATATTTTTTAAAATTTTGATAGCATTTCCCTTATATATTTTGATTTTTCAAAAATCCTATATGAAAGAAATTTTGAAATAAATGAAAATAAAGAATCATAGAAAAAAAATAAATTCACAATCCATTTCTCCTTTCTCTTCTTCAGATTCCCTTCCTCTTCGCCCCTCCATTTCAATCTCCCGTTACATTCCCCTTCCCACATCCATTCCCCTTCCCCTCCCTCTTCTTCACATTCCCCTCTTCCCCTTCCCCCCTCCATTTCCCTTTCCCCTCCCTCTTCTTCACATTCCTTTCCCCTTCCCACATCCTTTCCCCTTCCCCTCCCTCTTCTTCACATTCCTTTCCCCTTCACCCCACCATTTCCCTCTCCCCTCTCTCTTCTTCACATTCCCTTCCCCTTCACCCCTCCATTCCCCATTCCCCTTTCCCCTTCTACTCCCTCTTCTTGTCTTCCTTTTCACATTCACTTCAAAAAAAAATGAATTTAGAAAGAATAAAAAAATGTGGGCACACCCCACATGTAAAAGGGAAAGAGCTTTTAAAAAATTTAAACAAAGTGGTAGAAGAATCTCACCATAATGGAGAACACAGGGAAGAACCTCAAAGAATTCAAGAAACCTATATGACATGGCAATAAAATAAAACTCAGTTTGGAATAATAAAAAAAATAATCTTGAAAAAAATTGATGAATATAAGCTTTGAACAATTAAATGTAAGCTTTAAAACTCAGTTTCTTTAATAATTTCATTTATGGGATACATATTAATATGAATACTAAATTACCTTATATATCAATGTCCATTGCATCAGGGGCAACTTCTTCATTTTGTGGGTTTTCCTAATATGCTTTGAATTCAACATCTGGGTTGAGATCTTTTCCTGCATCATATTGTTCACGCAGTAGAGCTCTAACAGGTATTATCCATCCATTTCTGCTATTATCAAGCACGTAAAATAGTTGTGCTACCTGATAAGCTAATGTGAATGGTTCTGATGACTGAAGAATGCGACGGTTCTTACATAAACTCAAGAAATCATGTTTCTTATCAACTTTGAATTCAATGCCTTCTTTGAAAACATCAAACCAATCACACTTGAATAGAACCACCTTATGGTCAATCCTGAAACTCATTTCCACAATCTCTTCAATTTGACCTAATACCCATCACAACCAGTGCTTATGTCATAACTGGCGATGAATCCCTCCTATTGCGTGGCCTTCGCATCATCAATGGATCATACTCTAAATCTGAATCCGTTAATTATGTAACCCGAATGGTAACATCCGTATATTAAAGGTGTATCAGCAATTACATCAAAATCCTGTACCCACCGTGGATCCCCCTGCTCTTTTAGTTTATTTACATGATCTTTGAACCAATCAAGGAACTGCAAGTTGCATGTAGATGACATAGAGGATTCCTTGAATTTATTGTAAAATTCATCAACTTCTGGAATTTGCTTCAAAATCTACAAGTGTGACAATTGTCGGTCCATTATCGAGATGGGCTTGAACTCTGTCCAGATGATCGACCTTCCTCTGATGTCAAATATAGATAGGCAATCTTCATCATTACCATTAAATCCTCCATCATAATTCCGTTCAAGATGATTAGATCGAATGTCTGTCTCATTCATGTACATGTCATAGAAGTTAATACATTCCTCTACAAGATATCCTTCCACACTTGACCCTTCTAGCTTTACCTTATTCAAGGCATAGTCTTTTAGCTTCTTCAAATACATTCAATTGGATACATCCATCTGTACTGCACGAATCCAGCAAATCTCACTTCATTCACAAGATGAAGCGTGACATGAACCATCACATCGAAGAATATAGGCGGGAAAATCTGCTTCATTTTACAAAGTATGATCACAATTTCTTTATCTCAATACTCCAGCAATTCGAGATCTAATGCCTTTGAACAGATAACTTTAAAATATCTGCTCATCTTCGCAAAAGAATCGACTACCGAATCAGGCATCACTCCACATATCGCTAGTGGGAATAAGATTTGCATGTACACATGAGAATCATGAATTTTAAACAAGTAACCTTCTTCTGCGCTTCATTTACGCAACGTGAAAGCTGTGATGAATACCCATTTGGAACCCGAATGTCTTTAAGGAATGAGAAAATCTTTTGTCTCTGCTCTCCGATATGACTGTATATAGCTTCTAGAAAGTGAGACCCCCCTTTAACATGCAACTCAAGACAAATACCCAAAATTTTCATATCATTCCTCGTTCTAACTATATCCTTTGGGTTGTTTGTTAGGTTTAATACGTCATGAATGTTGTCCATTACATTCTTCTCGATGTGGATAACATCTAAATTGTGTCGCACAGTCAAATCCTTCCAATATGGAAGCTCCATAAAAAATATGCTTTTCTTCATAAATCCTAAATGTTGCAAGGAAGTCAAGTCATTTTTGAAAAGATGACCCAAACATATTTCACCGAGCTGTTACAATGTCTCCATAATTTTCAACCTCGACAACCTAACAGAACTTGTACTGAGTTTATTTTTCGGATTCCTCAACGAAGACCGACATGCTTTACCATCAAATCTGTCCTTGAATTGTGATGTTCGCCATCTGTGTTTAATGGGCAAAAACCTACGATGCACTAATAGAACTTCTTGCTTTCTGGCAATCTCAACTGATGAGTATCATCCATATAGATTGGACAGGTGAACTTCCCCTTCGTACTCCATCCTAACAAATTCGCATATGCTGGAAAGTCATTGATTGTCCACAGTAATGCTGCATGCAACTGGAAGAATTATTTCTTTTATGCATCATATGTTTGAACACCACTGTACTACAAGACTTTCAATTCATCAATCAATGTTGGAGATAAATATTTATCTCATTTCCTGGTTGGTTGGGTCCTGGGATAAGGAGGGTCAACATCAAGAATGCGGATCGCATGCTTAGCCATGGGGGTAAGTTGTAAGTTAACATTACCACCGGACATATGGAATATGACAGATGCATGTTCTTGAATAGGTTGAATCCATCGTCTGCAAGCCCTAGTCTCACATTCCATGCCTCCTCTGTGAATAATGCGTGATTCTCGTTAAATCTATTCCACTCATCAGAATCTACTGGATGACGGATGCGTCCATCTTTCGATTTATTCTCCTGATGCCACGTCATTAGTTTTGCTGTTTTACTAGAAATGAATAGGCGTTGTAGCCTAGGGATCAGTGGAAAATAACAGAGAACCTTCTTCAGTAATTTCTTCCCACCTGTGTCTGTTGACTTACCCACCTTATACCTCTCATCACCACATTCAGGATAGTTAGTCAACCCTGAGTACCCATTTCTATACAGGATATAGTCATTACGACAGGCATCAATCTTCTCGCATTTCAATCCGAGCCCACATATCTGCTTCTTCGCATCATACCATGACTTAAGATACCCAGTAGGATTATCCAGCAGCTCCCCAATGAATTCAAGAAACTTAAACATTAATTTCATTATGGCTCTATTCATCACTTTCATCTGAAATAATTTAAGAAGGAATGACAACTTCAACATTGACGTCATTCCAGAAGCAATAGGATCCTCTGCTACCTTGATTGCACCGTAAAACTCATTACAATCTTGTAATGTGTCATCGTCATCTGCATCCTCAGGGTCTGCTGCTCTCATATCATGTAACATTTCATCCAATTCATCTCCTTGATTATCATCACTTTCCTTAAAAGCTTCAATTCTCTCATTTTTGACTCCTCTGATTTGCTCATCATGAGTTGTCCAATTTACATAATACTGCCACCAACTGTTACATATCACATTCTCGAAAACTATGTCTCGGTCATGAAAAAACCCATTAAAACAGTGTCTACATGGGCATAAAATTAGCTGAAGGAATTCTACTTGTCTAAATGTCTTCCTATCATCATTAAATGTCCACTCCAGAAACAAAATCACTCCACTCTTATATTCGTGGTAATTCAAATTCTTTAAACTAGTCCATGACTTATCCATGATAATTAACCTAGATGTCAATGACAACCACTCATAAGTTAGACTTGAATAAGGAAAAAATGTGTATTTTAAGAAGATTTTCACTTGATAGCCCGTCATTGAAGATTTGACCACAACGTTACTTCTTACATGCAACCAGTGTTTAGAGAAATTTCGACAGGATTTTCCCGTACTTCTCCAGTATACCCCCCAAGACTAACCTTAACTACATCCTTAATAATCCCCACTAAAGGGTACTTCAGGAACGGAGCTAAGATTAGTTGATATACCAGAGAAGAGCTAGAAAATGCGACCAAAATTTCTCCAAACACAAGCTACATGCAAAAGTTACCCTAAGTTGTGATTAAATCTTCAAGGACCCCCCTTAGATCAAAACTTCTCTTAACTAAGGACGACGACACTTATGGCATGTTATAAAAATAATGCATCATGCATGTAAGGAGGTATACACGCACTCTGCATTATCCATATAACATGATCATAAGTCTCGACGAGCTAGTATTTTGACACAATTATATCCCTCCCACAACCTATTACCTAGGGGTTAGAATTCCTATTATTTGTAATGAAGTGCTTCAAAATTTGTGCAAGTGTGTGTATCTATAAAGTTATAATAAAAATTTCATAATAAAAAGTTGGCAAAAACCTAATAAGATACTAATAAATGGCAATTGAATGAAAATAGAACATATAGGACAGTTGAATGAAACTATGAGAACAAAGAAGAATAGCTAGTCATTTGCCTAAACTTCTAATCAAAATAGATTAAAAACTCCAAAAATTAAACGTGAATCATAAAAAGATGCCTAACTTCTAATCATTAAACCCTTTTGAAGCAAAAGCACTTAACTAGTTCTTAAATGAATCCAAATAAAATAAGCTCAGAAAATGAAAATAAAACCTAGTGTTTTCTAGATGGGGCCAAAAATGACATTCTTAGTGGTCTTAGGTCTAACGTGCCAACATCGACTTATTGAGGATGCCCCTACCATCATCCCCTCCCCTAGCGCAAAATAATCTTGACAAGGAGGCTTGTCAAGCACTTGGCCAATAGCAACAAGCATTTTACAAATGCCAACAACATAGACAGTCAAAGGAGAGGTGACAACCTTGTTTAGAACAATCATCCATGAAGTAATCATTTATTTGAATCTCATGGAAATTACATAGGTATAAAACTTGAGTTTCTTGGATTGGTAATGGAGATCATAAGATGGTCTGTCCCTCTTCTCATGACTTAAGCATGAAGAGAAACATTTCTTTCTTAAAACATCTATGTCTTGCTACTATTTGACTCCTCTAATTTCCCCATACATGCAGATGCATGAATGCGTAGATGTTCTATTCCTCACTTTGTAAATAAAAAGTTGCACTCCATCTCATCTGTCCCATCATTTCTCCTCATCCAGAAGTCCTGAGAACGAGAATATCACATTGCTACCAATGCCCATCCTTATTCCCAGAATAGCTTGCTTTGATGCCCCATTTCTACCTCAAGATTGTTTATCATTTCTTTTCTAGTGGAGTATAAGGGCCTATAACCTAAACGCTATAACCTAAATCCATAACTCAAAACCTAATAATGAACCAAACATTCATGTCTAACATTGAAAAATAATTGAACTAAATATTCATGTTAATTTAAACATTAAACAAAACATTAAACATTTTAAAATAAATTTAACTAAACACTAATAATTTAACTAGACATTGAAGTATACAGTTTAATTGCATTCATAATTAAATTTCTAACCTAAGTAGTACATAAAAAAATTAAATTAACCTAAAATTAAATTTCTAAACCTAAGGGGGGAAATTGGGGTGGTGGTGGTGGTGCTTGAGGTGGTAGTGGTGGCGGCAGGAGGTGGTGGTCGTGGCCTAAGGTGGTGGTGGCGATAGGTGGCCGTGGAGGTGGCAATGGTGGTGGACGAGGTGGTGGTGAGGTAGTCATGGTGGTAGCGGTGACATGAAGAGCAGTGGTGGTGTCAGTGGTCATGGTGGTGTCGGTGGTTGTCATGGTGGTGGCATAAGGAGGGGGTGAGGAGCATTTACTGAGGGGGGGTCGCCGGACAACGTGCCCATAGTCGCCAGTGAGAGGAGGGCCCTCGGAGTCAACGAAGGAGGTCAGCGGTGCTATGGGTCTCACAGAAGAAGAAAGGAAGGGGAAGAAAGGAAGGGGAAGGAGTCGGGGTCATGCTGGGCTCTTTGCCTCTATTTTCTCGACCGTTATAGATTTAACAATCGAGGAATTCATTCGAAAAATATTTTTTGCCGCAACGATTTCCGATGAGAATATCCTCGATCGTTCATCTAAGAATAGTGGAGTATATTGTTATTGTAGACCATTATAAACGGTCGACAATGGTCTCAACCACTTCGCCTGCTTTGCAGGTGAGAAACTAATGATCGGATTTTTCACAACCGTTACGCTTATAATGATCGAGAATAGTGGTTATTGTCGACCGTTCTATAACGGTCAAAAATTTACCATTGCAAACAATGCTTTTTCTACTAGTGCAAGCACTGGTACCTAGGACTAGGACTGGTACTAGTGTACTTGTTCCACCCTGCTTGAACTCTAAAAAGAGGATTAAAAGTTGATGGAATTTGACTAAGGAAAGAATTGAATCCAAAATGTTGAACCTATATTGACTCAGTCAGAGCCTAATAAATGGAACACTTAGATCCTAAGGTCTTGGATAAGACCCTAGGCGATCCACTAGGTCTCTAAGGCTTCCTTTCGGACACTGAACCCAATGAAATTAAATGATAGTAGGTCGACTAGGTGAGCTCATAAGGCTGCACCCTTGGACCTAGTGAACCATGAGTTCACTACTTGGGTAGAGAACCCGAGCTGTTGTGGTAGCTAGAGGCTACAAAGAAATTTTGCCTTGGAACTTGGAAGGTTTCCGAGTTCGATGATAAGCATTGGGCTGTCATCTGTGTTTGGTACTTGAATGTACCCAAATCTGACTCGATGCAGAGGTACATGTGGCTCTAGGCTCTATTAGCACCCACATGCATAGCGGGGAATGCTAAGGTATGTGATACTCATAGCTAGAAGCTTACGAGGCACCCGTATGTATGGAAGTGCTGAGGTAGTGTGATGGATTGGTTGAGATCTGATAAACATCAGTTTATCATCATTTTTTTGCATTAAAACAAACCTAACTCTTAGGAATTCAACTCCGCAAATGGGTTTTTGGGCTGCATTAGGCATAAATTAGGTTAAGCATGCATCACACATTTTGTTGTCTTTTAATGTGATTTTGTGAGTGTTAGGGATAAACAGATTGTCAAATCCCTAGAACCCTAGCACTCAGGAAGGCAACTGGTGAAGGAGAAGCTCAAACTAGCTGGAACTCAGCCTGATCTAGCTCACCACAGCTGGAAATCAGCTCACTTGGACTAGGGTTAGCTCATTCTAGCTCCATTCAGCTCATCTCAGTTGAATGGCAGCTTAAGATAGCTCAACTTAGCTCACCTTAGCTCAAGTCAGCTCAGATCCAACTCAACTTAGTTGAGTCTAGCTCATCTCAACTCCCATCAGTTCACTGGGAGCTCTAGCTAGCTCAGCTAAGTTGACTGGAGTTCACCTCAACTCAGGTCTACCTACCTCCAGCTCTACTCAACTCCAACCAGCTGAAGATGACTTCATCTTAGCTTAGGAAGCTCAAGTCCAGCTCCCGGAGACTCAGCTTAGCTCAACTTAGTTGAGCTAAGCTACCTTAGCTACTCCAACTAGCTAGGTCCTCCCTGGGAATATTAAACCCAACTCACCTCAGCATATTTCAGCAGAAGCCAGCTTGCTTTAGCTTGGCTTAGCAGCTAGCAAAGAACTAGCAAGCTAAGCCAGCTAAAGTAGCTCCATGCCATCTTCTTCAGCAGCTACCAGCTCCAGTTCAACTCCAGACTTCTCTTCTTCAGTTCCTCTCCTCAAACCCTAGCTCCAATTGCCTACTCCTCTACCCTACTACTAGCTAAGCTAGCTTAGCTTAGCTAAGCTCCAGCTCCCTTGGCCATTCACCACCCTAAAACCCTACCTAAATAGTTCCACCAACTAAACCCTACTTAGGTCCACCTAGCTACCTCTACCTATACTCCATGTTGGTGCCAACCTTAGCCAACTCTTCACCCCTCAACCACCACCAAAAGGCACCAAATAGTTGGCTCCAAATCCACCCTAACTACCCCCTTTTTGGTGGCAACTTCACCTCCCATATCCACCATACACCTACCCCTTCCAAGCCACATCCACCATCCACCTCACCCCCCTTCTAGAAGCCCTCAAGTTGGTGCCAACCCATGGCACCCTTCCATGGTTGGTGCCACTTTTTAGGTACCCTTTGGCCACCCATAACCACCTCCCTAGCACCCCTTAGGTGGCGCCAACCATCCTTAGCCTTAGGATCACTAACCACCATCCTAAAATCCCATCTTAGCCATCCATTCCAAGAGCCACTTATACCCCCCCATCCTACTCTATAAAAAGACCCTTAACCACCACCATTTTCATCATCCTCCATTTAGTTTAATTCTACCCTACACCCACCATAACCCATGGCCAAGGAAGGAGAAGAAGAGAAGAAGATTAAGGGGGCATCCTACCCACCCCCTTGGTGCCTTCTTCCCCTTCTCTCTTCTTCCTTGTGCCACTCCAAGGAGGAGCAAGCTTCCAACTTGGAGGATGGCCCAGCATTGGAGGAGAAGGGTGGTTCACGCTCACCCTTGGAGAAGATTTGAAGGTGGTACCATCCACCTTGGAGGAGCATAGTGCATGCCCCCTTTGTGGGCTTACCTTGGAGGACACCATCTTGAAGGAGCATAGCAAGGAAGGAGTTGGAGAGCTTCCTTTCAAGCCCAGGAGCCACTGAGCTTGGAGCAAGGACTCTCCTCTGCACCACCATCATCAAGAGGATCTTAGTTTTACTTCTTTTTATTTATAGTTTTTGTAGAAGCATTCCTCTACAATGATATTTTGTAAAATGAATTTCTCCTAGTATAAAATTACCTTCTTTCTTTAGTTTGCATCCGTATTCTTTTCTAGCACTTTTTCACCCCCTCTCCCTAATTACCCTAGGCCTCCACATGCCTAGGGTGAGCTTAGAGAGAGGAGTTAATTGTCATCATATTGTTAGTGTAGTAAATTTAGTGTAGTCTTTCCCACCAATAATTTTGCGATTGCCCCTTTATTTCAAAACATAAAAATTATATATTTGAAAATACTAAAAAGAAAGGTCATTTTCAGTTTTCAAGTAAGAGATGTATTTTGCAAACATTTGGCCTCCTTGGACGACCCTAGATACTCTCCCTATCTAGGATTACAAATTTAAAAGCAACTCGATTTTTGTGCATTACAACGATAAAACCCTAATTTTACAAACCACGCGAAAACCCGATCAAGATCTCATCCAACAATGAATTAAGAGGGTACACCCAGAGACTACGCTCCTACAGAGAGCTGCTCCTGGAGAGAGAATTGGTGTGGCCCGACAATTCTGGCCAATCCTATGGTTATAATCTAATTTTATCTAGGTCTGGTCCTTGTTGGTCGCAAGGTGTAGGCCTGGGTAGCTCCCAAGTGGCCCAACTCTCCTGACTAAGGTTAGTAATGTTCTCAACACTTCCAAAATGGGTGATCCTTTCTCGAGGATCAACAAACTTGCTAGCCTCTCCCCTGGCCAGGGCGAGACTATCAAGCTAGAATCCAAAGGGAAGGATGCATCTCAATCTCCTTTGGTAGAGAGGAATGATTCCCAGAATCTGATCACTGAGGCGAAGGAGAGAATAAACTTCATATTACCAAATAACTAGAAAAGGGGCAACTTGATTAATGGGTTTTGAACCACGATGATTGGTTAGGTTAAACTGGGTTTGGGAGTCAAAACCGGGGGTGTTGAGTTGGGTTAAGGATCTAGCTAGTTAGTGAGATTGTACACTATCCTGTATTTTTTATTGCAACACAGTAGTTGTTTGTTCCCTACTGAGCCAATTGGCTCATCCCTACTTTGTGACCTAATTTTAGGTTATTGCTGTCGTGAGACATCGATGCACAAGATTTGTCGCTATGCGGGTTTTTGCTGGAATGTTTGGCAAGTAACTTTTATGCTTTGGTTTCACTGTGGATTTCTATTTTATATGCCAGCTTAGTGCAAGTTTAGTTTCTACTATATATTTTCATTTAGGTGCCATTCTCTCGATATTTTCTTCCATTTCTTATTAAATGGAACTCTTTGATAGCTCGATTTAGTTTAGTACAACCTGAATTAAATAAACCAATACCTCTTCTGTTGTCAATCCTCGGAACTCCAACCCTCATTTAAAAGCTCGGGCTTTTGTGGCATGACACATAATATACTTTACTAAACTAAATTAGATTGTTTAAGTTACCACTAAGCTAATTACTTAATTAATTTCATAATTACAATACATTAGGACATGAATTAATTGCAATACAGTGTACATGAAACTCATGGCAACTAATACCATTAGAGTTTTAAACATGCATTACAAAGGATTATTGAGCTAATTAGCACTAATTCTAAAAAAAACATTAAAAGAAATGTTGTTTTGAAACAACTATATATGCTCTTGATTTTCATTTAAGCTTAATCACAATCAATACAAATACTTTTACATTTCTCACTAAGCGTTGAGAAACACTTAGTAATTTCCCTTCACATCTCAAGCAAAGCACAACATATCTCTTCTACTCTACAAATTTTGGACACATGGCACTCCGAACTGAATCAATGACTTAGATGAGCTGGACCATAGTTACATCAGTGGCCACATGTCAAGACAGGGTTCCATCATCGCTCGTAGGCCGCTCTTCTAAAGCCACATGATATATCATAATCAATGGTCAATATGCTTAGATTAGGCACGCTCACCTATGCTGACCCGAAGTCTCATGGGAGGCCTACAGACGCAGATCAAATTATACCACACCAAGCGATCTTCACTCGCCAATGTGGGCTAATGTGTCCCTTCTATTTCAGCACGTGTGGAGGGCTCTCTTCTTCACATCCACGATGACTCCATCTTCAAATTCACCTTTGAATCATGTCAACCTTCCACAATTGAGCTCTCAATCATCATCAGTAGCTCCATCATGACTTGATCCATCATGTGAATCCATCAATTTGCCTTGATTACTCCATGAATCAGCTTGATCTCTAGCTTCTAGACATGGGTGGCATGTAAGTAACCAGTAAACCTCTTAACACGCTTGCAGATGGTGTTTTACGTTGTTAATCACTCACTCTCTCTCTCTCTCTCTCTCGTTCTTAGGAATGTTGCTCAATGCCTAAAATGATTCAAATCGACTGGAAGCTCAGAGGAAAGCTTCCCAAGCTCAAAGAACACCTAGAAGCTATATCACACAGATCAACAGAGGAAAACACTTTGAAATTAAAATCAACTCTAATCTAATTCTTAGCTTCTAAACACATTCCAAACATCTTCAGAACATTAAAGTGCTATTCAAGCTATAAAAGCCGTAGAACCTAATCCAGAGCTCGAAAGAGCTCACTTGCTACCCTTTAGAACCCACAGACACAGATCAACATAAATGCACCAAAACATCATCAAAGCTCATTGTAACAAACTCTAACAATCTTTTAACAATCTCTAGAGAACACAACATTCCTCATAAGTGAGTTCAGGAGCTTTGAGCTCCATTGACAACCAGAGGTTGACCAACACAAGTCAAAATTTGACTTTAAGCTTCATAGTGTTTCTAATCCAATTATCTACCCAGATCGACTCTAATTCACTTGAAAAACTCAATGAAATAAAAAAGAGGACAAATTGACCTACTTTCTACAGTCCTTAGATCCATCGCCTAAGTTCAAATGTGAGGTTGTTTGTCAGAACTACCTAGAAGCTTAACAACCTATTTAAGGGTTAATTTAGACTAAGGACTTCCAACTTAAGCTCGTGAACCTCTGCCTAAGATCAAAGAGTGAGAGAATAACTCATCACAGACTTGTTGGAGATGGAGAAGAAAAAGGTGCTCAAAGAGATCCAATCAATCAAATTCAAATCAAATGAGTGGAAATTAATCTTTAAATGCTTCTTAACTGATTTCATATCATTGATAGTTAATTCAAGCACATCCTATTATTCAAGTCGCTAGAGCTCATCGAAGCTCTAATGAACCATGGTGATGGTCATTAGATTACAAAACATGATGAAACAATTCGAATTCAAGCTTAAAAGAATCCTAAAGGCATCAATAACCTCAAGTTATCCTCAAATTGATCAATGAAAGCTTCTAGAAGGTAAGCGAACTCAACTTGATTAGAATTGAATCTCGAGTTTGACAAAGCTCAAAGATTGATGGAATTCTAAATAGAGTGAGGCCTTCTGTTCTTTAGGACAATGTGATAGTGGTTAGGTGATCAATTAGGTGGATTAAACTCCTCTAACCTCTGCCATGGACAGGGGAGGTTCAGAGGTTGGAGTGATTTAGGTGTTTGGTGATTATAGAGTAATCAGACGAGAGTGAAGATGTAAATGATCTGTGAAAGGGTGAGAAAGGTGATTGAGTGAATTGATGAATGAAGGCCATCCAAGGCTGGATTTAGCCTTGTCGACGTCGGAGAAGGAGTTAAGAAGTAGTATGTTTACACCAGCTAAACTACCTAATTAACTAGCTAAAATTACTCTAAAGAACTAGACTAAGCTAATCTACTATTACCTAGATGAAATGGTGAGAAAGAACTCTGATTATGGCACACTGAAGTTGAGAACAAGGTAGTTGAGGTGAGAGGAGAGCTTTGGCCGATTGAAAGCGAGCTATAGAGAGAGTTGAGGCACTCTTCCACCATTGGCAAGGAGGAAAGGAAGAGGAGGTGACAGAGGCGGCATTCGCCATCGGAAAATGCCCGAGAAGAGGGTGAGAGGACGTTGGAGTTTGTGGAGGAATCCTACTGACCAGTTTCGGTGGGGGAAGAGAGAAGGGAACCGATCAAGTGAAATCGGAGTTGGGGAAGGGTATTTATAGGTGTCGGAGAAGGTGAAGATGCATGCACCAGAATGGAAATGTGGTTAGGTACATCAGAACAGTCTGTCATTGTCTTTGACAACAACGAGGCTGTACATGTGGAAATAGGCAGTTAATAGCCTATCTGAGCCATTGGATTTAACAAGGTTGTTGTGCTCTTGCTTGACATCCATGGAAAAGTTGTTCCGCCGTCAAATCTCCGGTCATTGAAGGTCACCGGTTGTCACCAACCATTGATGAAGAAGAAAGGAAGAGAGTGTGAAGAACTTAGGGGACCTTTATGCAATAAATAAAGGACCAAAGCATAAATAATAAAGGACCTATATGAAAGAAAAGGACTTATATGCAATAAATTCTAGGGACTAAAATGTAAACTATTAATTTAAATATGTAAATTAATTTCTATCTTTTCCAACTTTTTATTATAGATTATATATATGTAAATAATATATTTATGGCCTGAAATTACATTTTTTCCCCTTTTGCATTATTTAATTTAATGATTAATATTATTACTTATATTATTAACTTATGTTATGTAATACATATAATATTAAATAACCATTGTTATAAATAACTAAAAGCTTAGATTTAAGTCTATTTATTAATTAAATATAGATAAATGATTATTACACAATAATTAAACTATTTTAACATATAATTAAGGCCCTTATATAATATTAGCTTATTACATAATTAACCATGTTTTTATGTTATTTCTAGTTAATTAACCAGGTAAACTAGCTTATTTAGGTGAATTAGGGCCATGATAAGTACCTCATCATGCTCCCATGCCTAAGCTTTTCTAGTCCCTAGCAAACTAGTGAATATGATGAATTAAACTCACCAAGGTTTAATTGAATAGTTATGAATCTCAAGAATTAGGTCAAAAGATTTTTTTTTAATTTTTTATTTTTATGTTTATAAATAGAATGATTTCCTTCAGAGAATTAAGCAGGAATCCAGTTACAAAAGACTCAAAACTCAAGAGTATTTCTCAAAATAGATACTTGCAAAAAATAGACTCTTGCCGGGAATTTCTATTCTGAGTTAGGCCATCTCATACCTTTCTATAATTTGTATACCACTCAAAAAAACTTCGGGAATCAAAGAGGTCAAGATGGAGAATGTAACAAAACTCAAAGACTGGAAATCAAATTCTAAATCAAAAATTCAACAAACAGATCAATCCAAGCGCTTGTGAACTCTGATTTTATTCAACTTAAGTTTTTGTAAATTAACTGGACACCATTTATTAACCAAACTAAGAAAGTGAGTAGGATCCTTAATCCAACCAACCCACAGCATCAAGGATAGACTTCTAGACTCAGGGCTTTGTCAATATGTCTCTTTTAAGCATCAACCATTAGTTTTTAGAGTTATATTTCTTAGGCTTCACTGCCACTCAAGGTTTTGTAGCTAAAGGTTAAAGAATCCGTGCAAATGAAGTAGAATCGTCCTATAGGCACCCAAAGTTGTAAAAATCTAGACTTCAAGGCGTCAGAATCTCAATCCAGGTCATCCCAAATCAAGCCTTTAGATTGGCCTTACTCAGACTTGGTTTTTTTTTCCTCACCTGTTTTTATCTCGAGGTCAACACTCAAGGCATAAATTTCCTCGGCTGGACCACTGCGTCTCTTATTCTTAGTTTTTATCTCCATAATTTTCTAATCCTTTTTCTATAGGTCAAAACACCCATTTGTATTAAGGTGTTGTTTATTGGATGGAGAAGGGTAGCATCCATTTGTAGCGAGATGCTTTATTTGGTGGATATAAGCATAAGCACCCATTTCACTACAACAAATAAGGGTTTTGGTCATGATTAAAACTCGTGACCAAATGGTTTATAACCATCACCAATTAGCGACAACAAAAGTTGCGTTGTGGAAGGGCCTTTGGTGACAGTTCCACTCAAAATCATTACCAAAGGCTTTGTTGACGGTTCCACCAAAAACCATCACCGAAGCCGCAGGGCTTTGGTGATGGATTTGGGTGGCACCGTCACTAAAGCTAGGGCTTTGGTGATGGTTTTGGGTGGAACCGAACCGTTACCAAAGGCTTTGGTGACGGTTCGACCAAAAACCATCACCGAAGCTGCAGGTCTTTGATGACGGTTTTGGGTGGGACCGTCACCAAAGCTGGGGCTTTGGCGATGGTTCCACCCAAAATCGTCACCAAAGCCAGGGCTAGGGTGACGGTTCCACCCAAAATCGACACCAAAGCCCCACCGTTAGCTACATTCTACAGAGCCCAATTCCTCTCGGTTATACTTCAGATCATCATCTCGCAAACTCTGTCAATAGAATGAAAAAATTAAAAAGAAAGAAAGAGAAGAAGAAACTTAACCTCTAAAATAGGAAAAATTCACACAAGTGGAACAACTATCAAATATCTTGGCAAAAGCTGGAGATAGGTCACTACATAGAACAAGCTCCCACTAGTAAATATCAAGACATTTATACTAAAGAAACATCAAGAAGGAAAACTACATGCATGTGTATCCATATCCACTTATCCTATACAAATAAGAAATATAGACCTGGATCATGCTCAAAATAATTTCCAGCCCTCCAAACTCCCTGACAGCACCTACAATTGAAAACTCATTCTCAGGATCCAGTGATTCCTCTCTTTCCTCTTCCAATTCTTTAATCATTAGCTCAGTAGCTTCACCATCTAAACCTTGCAAGCACATATCAAGGCGCTAGTGCCTCGCCTCACCTCAGGTAAGTGCCTTGACAACACTGCTCACTATAACAAAGTAAAAAATAACTGCCAACAGAAATAATGTAAAACCCAGGTAAAACTCCAACTTATCTTGCATGTATAACAAAGGAAGTTCACTCGTCGATCCAACATCATAATTACTCTCCCCTTGCTGGTGGAAATGCAGGAAAAGGGAGCCATATATGATGTAAACATAACTGAGATATCTCATAGTCACATGCCCTTCTGAACTGAATTGTTATATGAATGAAAGGAAAAAAGAGGATTAACAAGACATGTTAATAGAAATTATTACTCCAATCAGTACAAAAAGACCCAAAAAGCTACATTACACCCTCACAAGCAAATTCTCGCCTCAAGAAACATGATTATGCTTAAACCAAGTACACCAAAGCAATATAGCATTGGTCCTTAGTTTATTGTTGTTAGCCTCCAAGGATGTACTTCAAGAGCTATCTGAAAACCTCTTCTAAGGTGAAGTCCTATGTTCAAGTGCCAACCCCATGTTAGCATGCTCCAATGAAGAAGCAAGCAAAAAAGGCCAATCCTCTAGATACATGCCACAAAGAACACAAGAAGCCTTTGCATCTGGCTGTCATCTTAGTCCAAATCTCATGTAACAATTTTCTTCCTCCTCAAGAACCATAGAAAAGGATCTTCTGTGTCTTCTCACAATGATCAAGAAAAGGATCCTTTAGATCCTCCTACAATCTCCACCCAAAAAGGGACCATAGCAATCTACCTCAACTGCTATGCAGAGGTACTAAAGAGGTTAGTCTAGGATAAACCTTAGAATGATACCAAAAAGTCTATCACCATCCTTAGGTGAACTCCTACAGTGTGTGGTTGGACCTTCCTCAATAGCTTGATCAAACCTCTCTAGAAAGTGGACAATGACAAGTCACTTTCTTGCTAAGCTCTCTCTCTCTCTCTCCATTATTTGGATTTTTAAGGGGATATTTTTTTAGAGGTATAACTATGGTGTATGGTTCAAATTTAACCATAATCTAAAAAATGGTTACACACAAAAAAAGAGTGGATATTAGAATAGCTAAAGGTATATGTCCATCAAGGAGACACCTTTTACTAGTTTGTTACCTCCAACCACATAAACTTCTTTGAGAGGAAAAACTAAAAATTGTAGTTCTACCCAAATGGCATAATTAAAAATTAAACACATCAACATTCTTTTTCTGAGTAGAAGCTACAAGAAAAGCATAACAAAAAAAAAAGTCTTCAACAAAATAAATTTCCAATGCTTACAGACAACCATAAAAGTTGTAATAAGAAACAATTGCAAAATGGAAATGCAAAATCATGGCTTGCAAGTTAACCAAAGCAGTTACAAGAAAGGTAATCAATCAAAAAGCCAAACAGCATTAATAAAGTGTGACTATATATAGATAGCTCCAAATGAAACATGTAAATATGATAAACACCAGTTTATCATCATTCTTATGCATTAAAACAAGCCTAGCTCTTAGGATTTTGATCTGCAAATGAGTTTTTGGGTTGCATTTAGGCATAAATTAGGTTAGGCATGCATTGCATTTGTTATTTTATTTTTGATGTGTTTCTTGGAGTGTTAGGGATAAGTAGAGAGTCAGATCCCCAGAACCCTAGCACTCGAGAAGGTAGCTGATGAAGAGGAAGCTCAATTAGGCTAGGACTCAACTGATTCCAACTCATCATGGTTGGATACCAGCTCCATTGGACTAGGGTCAGCTCCATTCAACTCATCTTAGTTGAATGGTAGCTCAGGAGAGCTCATCTTAGCTCACCCTAGCTCAAGTCAGCTCAAATCCAGCTCAACTCAGCTAATTCTAGCTCATCTCAGCTCCCACCAGTTTACTGGGAGCTCTAGCTAGCTCAACTGAGTTGACTTGAGTCCACCTCAGCTCAAGCTCAGCTTACCTCAGCTTCAACCAACTTACAATAGCTAAACTCTAAGCTAGCTGAGGTACTACTTGTTAACTAGTAGTTTAGCTAGCTCTGGAGTTCTCATTAGAGGCAATTCTAACTTAACCTAGCTCCAGTTAGGTTAGGGCAAGCTCAACTGAGCTCAACTACCCAAGCTTGGCTACTTGCATAAGAACTAAGTAGCTAAGCTCAGTAGTTGAGCTCCCTTTGAAGTTGCCTCAGCAGCCCCAGCTCCAGAATACCTGATACTAGCTCTAGAATACTCTTCTTCAGCTCTCCTCCATGAAACCCTAGCTCCTCCAACTCTACTCTACTAGCTAAGTTAGCTTAGCTAGCTTAGCTAAACTCTAATCCACCAAAAACCTCCGTGGCTGTCCACTCTTCAACCCTTAACCCTAACCAAACCCTAACCCAACCTATCCTTGGTTCCAACCCACACCAACCACCACCACTCACACCCCTTCAAGTTGGCGCCAAAAACACGACATGCACCCCTTCCTTTTGCCACCAACTTCCCCTTAAATCTTAACCCTACTGATGGGAACACCATCATGGGCCATAAACTAGCTCAATTTGAACTAATTAAGTCTTTAAATGCTCATACATAACCTTCAGAAGGTCATAATTCATTGCATTAGCATTCTGAGAGAAAGACAAGAAACCAGGGTTAAAACTATAATTTTACCATCATAACTTGAATGCAGTACAACCATGGGTTTTCTCAGGGGTTAATTAAGGGTCAAATGGTCTTAACAGGCTAACAAATGGGTCAGAACAGACAGAAAAGGGTTTTCGCGTGTTTTGAGAATTAAATGACTTTTGAAACACTAAAAATAGACCTGCTTAATTAATTGAGGTTATGGTTAGGATAAAATTCACTCTAAAATTCATAGAAAAATATTTTCTAGGGTTTGGTACCTTCAAATTGACCGTCATAACCCGTTTTGGCCCAAAGCAGAGTCTCAGACAGATATTTGCCTTAATTTGGGTTTTTGCATAAATTACCTAGTCAAACATGGTCAAAACCAAAATCCAACCTCACCATTAGTTTCCTTAGGTCCAAATTAGGTTTGTACCAAAATTTGTACCCAAGCTGAGATTGTCTTGACCTAGTTTGCAACTTGGTCCTGTCTGATTACATATATGCCCTTAACTTTCAAAATATTTATAAAAAGACCCCTAACTTTGTCATCATTTTCACAAATAGGTCCCTACCGCCATTAATCCTATTCCTACAAGCTCCGGCAACCTAAGATTGGCAATATCTCCTTGATTCCTTGACAAATCCCTCTCAGATTTGAGAGGGAAGTTCGTCAAGGAATTCTCTTCCTTTTGAGCCAATTCTCACGCCCTAAAACCTTCCAAATCTCTTATGCAAACGCATGAGAGATTCAGGTATCCTAGTGAATTCCAACTCTAAAGAGCTTTCCAAAATGCCATCCAAAGAACTATAAAAAGACCCCAAGATCAAACTGAAGATCCCACGCTCGAATTCGATCGGATTCCCCCTTAATTTCATCTCTCCCCATCTAGTTGAAGCTCCTCGATGTCCGGTGAGCTCCTCCAACTCCATCCTTCGTCTGCATGTAATATCGACGGTGGATTTATCTCCCTTACTCTCTTCCTCGTCGTGCTGTACCCGCCGACGTCTCGTCCTCCCTCTTCCTCGTTGATTCCTACTCACCGGAGCGCTTTCTTCCCCGACGCCGACCATACCGCAATCGGTGCCGCCTCAACTCTCCATCATCTACCAACTACCTAGATAAGTCCCTTACCTCTTCGACTACATTTTCATCCCAACCTCACTCAATTTCAACCGTCGACTCGCCCTAAAGCCCTCCATCTTCCACCTCGCCGGCGTACCTCCAGCAAGCCCTAGCGGCTTCCACACTCGCCCAAACGCGTTGCTTCCACGCTCCACACCTCCGCCTCATCACAATGATCAAAAGCCCTCACTCATTGAGAGCTATTGACCCCCTATAGTGCCACCGAACACACCCACTGTCGCATTCCTCCTCCGACCTCCGCAGACCACCACACACCTCCACTAACCACGAGACCATCCCTTACGCATTCGTTGTGGTCTGGCAAAGCTCGTGAACCGGTTTAATTGGGGCTACAAGCTCGTATTGTGATTTTCTAGTTTCAGGTGCCACGCCATTGCCGCAGAGCTTTGAATGAAGCACGAAGCGGTGTTCTTGAGGCATTCGCTCTAGGCGCCACCTTTAGGTGACGTGGAATACTCCCAGGAAGATATCCAGGCTTTCAATTTGGAGCTTTGACTGCTCCTTCACCTCCAATTGGACATGAGCTTCAGCTGCCATTCGTACAAGGAAGAGGACTGATTTAGTCCCACCTCGTGGGTTTTAGAAGCAACGCAGCTGAATAAATTGAAAAAGTGAAGCGAGCTATTTGCCTCAGCACGCACAGGGGGTAAGATCCCTGCACACGCCCTCACGTGCCTCATCTGCGACTTTGACCCTGCGGATCTGGCTGACCTGATAACCCACCTAACCTAAGCACTCCTCGGCTGCGACCCATGCCCACAGCCCTGGACTCGGGTGCGCTCTAGGTCCAAAAACCCGATAACCTTATACTATTGGAGGCTCTGGGAGAGCGTGACCCAAGGAGAGAAAGAGAGGATAGTGCGTGAGGGCAGAGGGGTTTTGCTCTGAGAAGGATTGGCTAACACTTAGCCAAAATTGAGGATCCTTCCCCCTTTGCATGAAGAAGAATAGCAGAGAAAGAAAGTAGAAAGAAGAGTCGCACATGGAAAGCAAGAAGCAGAAGAAGAGAAGGATTGGCTAACACTTAGCCAAAATTGAGGATCCTTTCCCCTCTGCGTGAAGAAGAGGAGCAGAGAAAGAAAGCAGAAAGAAGAGGAGCCGCACATGGAAAGCAAGAAGCAGAAGAAGAAGAAGAAGAAGAATCAGAGAAAAAGCACTGTTCATCAGACGTTTAAGACCTCTGATTGAATATTCAGACAACTGAGATCATTTCATATATAACTATTGAGTTTTATTTGCCATTATTGTAGGGAGTAATAGGTGATTCAAATCACCATTTTACTCCATTCTTTTTTGCAGTCTGATAGTTGATCTTATTGCTACTTTATTCCGAATCAATTAAAATTTCGTATCTCTATTGTTTTAAATTGCAATTTTGAGAACTGAATTCCTACTTGCTCTCAACGAACAACCTCAGACTTTTTTGAGTATAAATTTTATTTGTTTTTCGCGAGATTTCAACTATACTAAAACACAACGATTTAAAACCTGATTTCGAGCAAGCAACATTTTGGCGTCGTTGCTGGGAAGCAACGTGCAATTCAAATATCTCGATTGAAATATCAGATTGGATTCTAACTTGCTACATCTCTTTTGATTGTGATCTATTTCAGGGACTCATTAAAGGAAGATTAGCCGCACATCAACCACTCCAGGGGCTGGTAAACTCCATCTACCTTCTTCTAAGCCCTTGAGTCAGAAAAAGCTAAAAAAGAAAAAAAATCAATTAGGGCTACTTGCATTATATTCTTAGATTAATCATCAAGCTGCCTGATTTGATACATTCTATTTAGACAACATTCAAACCTTGACTTGTGCACCTACTTGAAGCTTAAGGTATCTAAGGCTATCACCTTCTTGTTTGAGCCCTAGATACTACATTTTGACAAATTAAATTGGACCAAATTAGAGACAATTAAGAATTCCAGTTTAGGGTTTTAGAGACACACTTGCTTAATCAAGAATTGATCTTCTCAAATAATGTGTGCCTAAGCCTTGATTGAATTGATCTATTCAAGCAATACCCTAAAATCAGGCTCTTAAATTCATTTGAACACTAAAAGAGGGACCTAAATTTCTCAAAAGGACAATACAGGAGAAGTTGACCCACCTTGTTGGGTTAACCAATCCTCAAATTAGGTCACTTTTCACAAAAACATCTTAGAAGTTCAACTGAAATCATAAGCACCCTTGCTCTTAATTAAAATTGGTAGACTTAAGAGGTCAAGTCCCCAGTCTGGTCTACTTGGATCATCAGTGACAAGAGAGGTCGGGTGGGGGAAACCCTATAACGCGTAGGGATGCTCTATCGTGTAGGGGTCATTGCGGGACTCTCCCTCTCTGGCTGCCCAGGTAATTCTCAGGTGGACGACTTTCTGACTAAGGGGTATCATCCACCCTGAACCTATATAGTCATCCAAAATTTTTGGGTGTCTTGATTGGGTCCATCACATTCTTTCTCTCATCTAATCCATCGGTGCATGTTTCAGAGGAGGTCCTTAAGACCATCCTTGAGGCCTCCATTAGATATTCACTCTCGTCGAGGTCGAGCCTTGATTTCCATGTTTGTGCAACAACTGATCACATTGACATATCCTCTGATTCAGAACCTACTTCCCCCTTATCAGCTATGGATCACCCAGAAGATCAACCTAATCTTGAGCAACAATTCCATGATTTCCAAAATTGAATCAATGCCATCATCAACACACCGCCGCGACCTCAAATGTGAGATCACTATAATACAACAGCGGTGGAGATCGAACCCCGAATCAACATTCCCATGAGAGGACCTGAGGTAGATCTCAAGCCTAGCATGCTTCATATGACTCCAAAATTTCATGGCTTGAACTTCGAGGATCCTTTCCAGCACATCAAGAACCTAAAACATCTGGCCCACACCTTTGGGGCAGATGTACAGAATCGGGATGGACTACTCTTAAAGCTCTTCTCATTCTCCTTGGCTGACAAAGCCACTCACTGGTTTCAAACTCAACCACACACGATCAACACATGGGAGAACTTTAAACTGCCTTCCTACAAAAATTCTACCCCATTGGTTGTACCAACACAATGCGGCACCAAATCACACACTTCTCCCAAGGAGTGGGAAAATCTCTACACGAAGCATGGGATCGCTTTTTGGATCTCATGCATAAGTGCCCCCATCACGGAGTTCCAAAGTGGGAACAAGTCCAATCCTTTTACCATGGACTCTGTGAAGATATCAAGCTCGTTGTCAATGCAACCTGTGGTGGTAGCATCATGGATCAACATGAAGACACGATCTGGGAAATTCTCAAAAATGTGTACGAGAACTCCCTGAACAATGAGTCATTGGGTGCGTACGACCGGACGTCCACACACTCATTGATAAATAATCAGGGGGTACATGAATCCCAAGGCCTTTCCACATCCGTTGATCTGGGGTTGGTAGCCAGTCAATTGGACAAGGTCTCCATTATTGAGAAAAAGGTGGACGACATCACTCGTCATCTACACAAATCTATCTCTATAGCTTAAGGCACAGACGTGCACCCACCCATGAGAAGGGAGGCTGTGAACAACATCTACCACTCCCCAGGGATGGACGCATATCCACCTCTGTCTAATTATGGCCTCGGAGGCAACTCCGGGTCAGGCCACCTTAGTTGGGGGAATCTGAACCCCCGTACCTCGATTATCTCAGAGCTCCTCAGACCTGCGAGGATCTTCACGCCATCCAGAATAATCCTTTCTCCAACACTTATAACTTTGGATGGCGTAATCATCCTAACTTTTTGTGGTCGGGTAATAACCCGAATCGAAGACCTCAATTCCAACTCCGACCACAGGCTCTGTGACCTTATTAGCCCACCCAACCAAGGCCCACTCAAAACTTCCAATCTAGACCACCTAAAGAAGATCATACATCTTTAATTCTCCAGACCTTGGTTGACATGCAAAAACAACACAAAGAAGAGATCTCTGAGTTATGAAATCAACTGGCCCAGCTGGCAAGTGCTTGCCAGCCTGGTGCACTTCCCTCTCAGCCTCTTCCTAATCCTAATAAAGTGCCGAATGAGAGGTGCATTATGAACTCAAATCAAGGCCAAGCTCACTTGATTTATCAAGCCCCTTCTGGCCCATCTCCTGACAGGATGGATGCTTCAACTTCATACTCAGGATTTCAGCAGCAAACACCTATTTTGCCCAACCCAAACTAAAACTAGGCAGGATTGAATTATGTAACTACCAGTAGTGGCAAAGCAACACAGGACCCACCTTATCCATGTTGGTGCTAGAGCACCATGATCATTTGTTTTGATGATAAAAAAGCACGTGTTATTTAACATTTGCAATTTGAGCCCTAGATTTCAGGTCAATTGCAAATGTAGACGTGCTTAAACGGAGTTCGAGCTCGCATCCAGGACAGATTGGAGGAGCTTGACGGAAAACAGAGGAGGTTCGCGTGGAGCGACAGATTGAAGATAGAAGACAAGAAGAATAGGATAGATTCTTTTTAATCCTTTCTTGTATCTCTTGTCTTTATTTTCTTGCTCTTTTTATTTTTCTTAGAATATTATGTTAAAGAGCCTCAAAGTACCCTAACAGTAGTCCTAGGAATACCTGCACAACCCTAGGATACTAAGGTTTTCTATAGAACACTTAGAAAACCAATATAGGGTTCAAACAGCACTTCCAGACGTCTACTTCTAAAATCAGACGTCTGATAAAGTATTTTAAGACGTCTGACTGTTGTTTCAGACGTCTGATAACTGTTAGGCTGGAAATAGGTAGTTCTGTCTGATGAAATCAGACGTCCAGACCTTATACCAGATGTCTTAGGAGACGTCTGATGGATTTGCCAGACGTCCAATTAGTGGACCGTTGGCTGGCTTAGCATACACTTAAGAATATGACCATTAGAGCCTTATCAGACGTCCATAAGACTGTCCAGACGTCTGATAATTGACCGTTTTGCCTCGGCTAACCCAAAATCTCTTCTCAGAGATTTTCTAGCCGTTGCAACATTTGGAAATCCATTCCCACAGTAAAAGTAGGTTTCCAGACGTCCAGACATAGTGCCAGACGTCCTGTATGTCGTCTGATGGACTTGAACAAGAACCCTGTTTAGATCTGATTCAAGTCAGGAGAAAACCTGCATGAAATCAGATGTCTGACCTTGAAATCAGACGTCTTAAAGTGGCCTTCCAGACGTCTGATGCCAGAGTTAGACGTCTGATTACCCTGTCAAGCGCAATCATTGTCTTGATTTTGGCCTGATTCTCTTGGGCTTTGTTCCCAACGGCTATGGAAGCTTTTCTAAGCCTTCCAAAGCCTTCCTAAGGCCTCTATAAATAGAGGGGAGCCTTTACACACCTAAAAACACATAGACACACCAAGAGAAACACAAGACACACTTAAGCAACATAGTTCCACTCTCTTGTGTCCTAGCTAGCTCTTGCTCTCCAAGCTCAAGCTCCATTCTCTTGAGAGCATCAAGCTTCGCGCACCTGCTCTCCCGCCGTTGTCTACGAGAGCGACGTTGCGCCATCGCGTGGCACACGCACCGCGTCATCAACTCGATGCACTCCTTGCAAAGGGGAGTTTCCTATTTCCTATAGAAGCTAGGTTTAAATTACTTTGTTGGCTCTATAGGATTACTTGTTTTATTTTATCTTTGTCTTTTGGTTGGGTATTCGCTTTGCGAATTCCCGTCTCCTTCGTGGGACAAAATACTTCTCGTGGAGAGAAGGGGTTGAGGAACACTACCCTCGTACTTGTAGCGCGGTTGTATTGAGGTTGAATCACCCTCGTTTTAAGTGATTCGATTTAGTGGATTTTGATCAACTTGGTTGATCGGAAAATCCTAACTCGAGAGGGTTAGGTGGTGGTTTTCACCCGGTTTGGGTTTCCACCTAAAAACAATTGTGTACATTGTGTGATTGGTTTTCTTTGGTGAGATTGCTTTATATTTTATTTCCACATTTATTACATCACCCCTCTTCGAAGGGAAAACTACAATCCAAGCCACTCCCAGACTGGTAATACAAACCTTAACCCTAGATTGCTCATCTAGGACACACCTATCCTAGATCAAGAGCCTGAGCCAATTCTAGAGGAACCATATAAGGGTCCATTTCCCGAGGCCTTGACCAAAGGAAAAAGGACAACCAAACCTGTGGCACCTGAGGAGGACTTGGTTAAGCTCTTTGAGTAGGTCCATATAAACATCCACTTGATGGATGCAATATGCCACGTACTGGCTTATGCATGATTTCTGAAAGACATGTGTACACCTAAGAGTAAGCCACGAACCAAAGGCGGGAACCCGATCGTACTATCAGAGCAAGCCAGCTCTGTCATTTTGAGCAAACTCCCACCTAAGGCAAAATACCCAGGCACCCCTCTGATCTCCTGTGCAATCGGTGATATACAATTCGATCGAGCTTTATTGGACGTAGGAGCCTCCATAAATTTGATACCTACATCCCTACTAGACTACTTTGAGGAATCTAAGCTTAAACTAATAGAAATGACTTTGCAGCTAGCCGACCAATCTATTAAGTCATCAAAAAGAATTCTCGAGGATGTCATAGTTAGGGTACAAGACTTCTATTTTCCAATGGATTTCATTATTTTAGACATGGCCACTCCTAAGAATGTGAAGAATACACCAATCATACTAGGGAAACCCTTTCTGGCCATTGCTAGGGATAATATCAATTGTGAGGAGGGCCAAATTGAATTAAAATTTGTGAGCAAGACACTAAAGATTGACATCTTTAAGGCCCAACAAGGAATTAATTACAAAGTTATAAAACAGATTTGCGATATCGAGGCTGTGGTTGACGACTTATGTATCGAGGAAAACCCGACTATTTCTAATCAACCACAAGAAGATCAAAACCCGCAATTAGAGGAGTCTAAACCCAACCTAGACACACCCATAGCTCCTGCCTTTGCTCCCGACATCCACTCTAAACCACCTGCTGCTGCTAACAACCTTGTTATGGAATTAAAGCTTCTTCCCGATCATCTAAAGTACGTCTTTTTGGGTTCCAATCAGATGTTTCCTGTGATTATCAACTCCCGACTCACACCTGATCAAGAAACACGCCTGATTTCTATTCTCCAATAGCATCGGAGAGCCATTTGATGGATTCTCAATGATCTGACTGGAATCACCCCTTCATACTGCACACATCACATCTACACTAAAGAGGGCTCACGACTATCCCGTGAAATGCAGAGATGCCTAAATCCAAATCTGTAGGATGTCATGAAAAAGGATCATCAAGTGGTTAGATGTAGGGATCATCTACCGATCTCCGACAGTCGGTGGGTGAGTCCAATCCAAGTTGTGCCTGAGAAGGCAGGGCTCACTGTCATCACAACTGAAATCGAAGAAACCATACCGACCCGTATAGTGAACTCATGGAGAGTCTGAATTGATTACAGAAGACTCAATTCCTCCACGAAGAAGGATCATTTCTCACTACCGTTCATTGATCAGATTCTTGAGAAACTAGCGGGAAATTGATTCTTCTATTTTTTGGATGGGTACTCTGGTTAATTAGGTCGCAATCCATCCCAAGGACCAAGAGAAGACCACTTTCACCTGCCCCTTTGGAACATATGCATTTCGAAGGATGCCATTCGGTCTCTACAATGCACCCGCTACTTTTCAGTGGTGCATGCTTGCCATATTCTCAGATATGGTAGGTGAATGCCTTGAAGTCTTCATGGATGACTTCTCAGTATTTGGTGAATCATTTGATGATTGCCTCCTGCACTTGGTCCAAATCCTCAGGCGGTGCATCAACGTGAACTTGGTTCTTTCCTGGGAAAAGAGCCACATCATGGTACCTGATGGAATTGTCTTGGGACATCTCATCTCTGAAAAAGTCATCCAGGTTGATCGAGCCAAGGTGAATTTGATTTCCAAACTCCCTATGCCTTGTTTGGTCAATGACATCCAAACCTCTTTGGGACACATCGATTTTTACCATCGATTCATTCCTAATTTTTTGAAAATCGTGCACCCCCTGACTAATCTTCTATCTAAGGATGTCCCTTTTGAAATCTCCAAGGAGTGCACTCAGGCATTTGAGATCCTGCATGATCGAGTTACCCAAGCTCCTATCCTGTAGTCCCCTGATTGGTTTCAACCCTTTGAGATCATGTGCGATGCATATGGTTATGCTGTAGGAGCAGTACTTGGGCAGAAAATAGATGGGAAACCCATGGTCATCTACTACTCTAGCAAGACACTCGACGAGGCTCAGCGTAACTATGCAGTTACTGAGAAAGAGCTGCTAGCCATAATATTTGCCTTGGAAAAATTCAGATCATATCTTTTGGGTTCCCATGTTATCATATACTCAGATCACACTATAGTGAGGCACCTTCTTGCAAAGAAGGGCACGAACCTCACCTAATCTGCAGGATCTTGCTGTTGTAAGAATTTGATCCTGAGATTTGTGATAAAGCAGGAAAGCAAAACGTGGTAGCTGACCACTTATCTTGCTTTCCTTCTGATAGTATCGACCCTTTCGAACCGAACACAGAACATTTTCCCGATGAGCACCCCCTGACGATTTGTACGGGACTGCCTTGGTTTGATGATTTAGTGAACTACTTGGCATCACATCAGATCCCATCCGATTGGCCGAAGGCCAAGAAAGATAAATTGCCTTCCAATGCCAAGTACAACATCTGGGAAGTCCCGAACCTCTTCCTCATTGGTGCTGATCAGATCATCAGACAGTGCATCTCGGAAGCAAAAATTCAAGACATTTTGTCCTTCTGCCACGACCAGGCCTACAGCAGACACTTTTCCGGATATAAAACTACAGCAAAAGTCCTCTAGTGCGGCTTCTATTGACCCAAGTTTTCCAAAGATGCATATGATCACTGTAAGGCATGCACTCATTGCCAGACCTTGGGTAACATGAGCCTCCGTGGTATGATGCCTTTACAGCCGATTCTCATATGCGAAATCTTTGACATCTAGGGGATTGATTTCATGGGACCCTTCCCTATTTTGGACGGCTTCAAATACATTCTTCTCATTGTTGACTACATGTCCAAATGGATCGAAGCCATTTCGACCCGAACCAACGATCATAAGGTGGTACTCGAATTCATTCATCAGAACATCTTTTCTCGTTTCGAGATTCCACATGCCATTATCTCTGATGGAGGGACCCATTTCACAAATGCTCAGTTCAAATCATTGATGACCAAATACGGGGTGTCACACCGAATCTCTACTCCTTATCACCCCCAAACCAACGGTCTAGCTGAGCTATCGAATCGGGAGATCAAGAAAATCCTTCAAGTCACTGTCTGACCTGACAGGAAAGATTGGTCGTCCTGACTTCCAGGAGCCTTGTGGGCCTATAGGACAGCCCACAAAACCCAACTGAGCATGTCGCCTTTCATATTGGTGTACGGGAAGGCATGTCCCCTCCCCGTCAAGTTGTAGCACAAAGCCTATTGGCTGTATGGAAGTGTAATCTAGATCTTTCTAAGGCAGGAACCCACAGAAAGCTTCAAATGAGCGAGATTGATGATCTACGCAATGATGCGTATGAGAACTCGAAAATTTACAAAGAGTAGGTTAAGGCCTTTCATGACAAGCATATATCCAAAAAGATCTTTCACCGTAGTCAGAAAGTCCTACTCTTTGATGCCAAACTCAAATTGTTCCCAGGAAAACTCAGATCAAATTGGATTGGACCATATCTTATCAGACAAATCTTTGGAAATGGAGCCATTGAAATCAGCCAACCCAGCCTTGATTCAGAACCCTTTGTCGTGAACGGTCAGCAAATTAAGCCATTCATTGAACTCACTGATATAAATAGGGCTGAGGTATCACTTGATCTCCATTCTCCCTGAGCTCATTGTGCCTGGCTGATGGCGTTAAACTCAATGCTTAACGAGAGACAACCTATCATTTTGAAAAAAACCCAAAGCCCTTCTTAATGCATCTTATGTTGAACTCATATTGCACTTTAGGGTTCATCCATTAGAACAACCGACTCCACCTCTGGTACCCGTACTCAAGCTTGAAATCGTTCACAACAGTCACCCCGATCCATCCACCCACCCAAAACCTGTTCTAATGTACCATCTAAGCTGAACTCGAACCCACCTAATTTACAATTAGGATATTGCAAATCATAGGCATGGGGGGGTAAAGTGCAAAACGCTATGAGAATCACTTCACAAGAAAGGGTTTCAACAAAAAAATACATATTCTGAAAAACCAAAAAAACTAAAAATGAAAAAAGAATAAAAAAATGGAGAAGGGAGGAAATTTTGAGTGAATTAATTGCATATCATTCTTGAGAAGGAAAAAGGGGAGGTGATAAAAATGTCAAAAAGGAGAACTATTTGAAAAGAAAAAAATAAATAGTCACTAGGAAAAGATTAAGGAATTGACTTAGTTCTAAACCAAATCAAAAAGAAAGAAAATGAAAGACAAAAAGTACTAAGAGACAAAAAGAGATTAGTATGAACGCTGATCTTAGGCCTCTTAGGCTGTAATTCTAGGCTTAAAAATTCAAGTATCCATTAAGATTTGGATAGTCCTCAAGAGGTTGGGGAAAATGCGAAGCTTAAAGTATTAGGTCTAAGGATTAGGGATTATTCAGCCTCATTAATTGACCTCTGGTTTGCAAGACTCGGTAACCTAAGCACCCCAATCCATACACAGTCTGGTTCAGTGAGCTTAATTATCAAAATCATGCAAAGGTGTCAAATCTATTCTGAAAAAGTTACCTAGACTAGGAGCGGCTGATCAACACAAGTTGATTTGGATGAGTTCTCGATGCGGAGAGGTGGGAAATTCCCCTTGAAGTTGCGCAATAACATATCTTCTCCTCGATGCTTGTCTCCTAGGATATCTAAATATCCTACTAGGGCATGTAAGCACCTTGTGCTGGTTCAGATGCCATGGGTGGCATTATCACAAAATGTCGATTGCCAAGGTATGAATTTAGCTACAGAACGCCATGGGCAGGATTATCTCGAAATCTCGAAAGCCAGGGATCTGGGGGTTGCCATGGGTGGTGCCATCTCAAAGCATCAATTGCCAGGGACCCTACGAGGATTGATGGTGGAAACTAGAAATCTGATACAGATCATGTTGTAAGGCCAATCCAAAGCTAGAAATAAAAAGGAAAGAGAGAGAACACTCTCCAAAAACAAAGAAAAATCCTTTTGTCTCTCTCTTACAAAAACACACTATAAACTGAACCTCGACTAAAACATGTTACAAGCACGAGTGCTTTAACCGTGGAGTTCAACGAACCTTAGGTTAGTTCCTGTGGGCCTTAAAAACCTTCGCAGTAGACTAAGGCTAAAGCTGGTCAAGTTCGAATCCTGGTTGGTACTTGAGTACTGCTATGCCTATTATTGGCATTCTGACCTAATCTACAAAGGAAAGCACACATCAGAGTCTGAGCATAAAGAAACATGTGGTCTAGAATTTGAGTAAATCCCTTGAAATTTTGCTAAGGGACTAGCAAAAGCTAGGCATGGGGGTATGATGGGAACACCATCATGAGCCATAAACTAGCTCAATTTGATCTAATTAAGTCTTTAAATGCTCCTACATAACCTTCAGAAGGTCATAAGTCATTACAACAGCATTCTGAGAGAAAGAGAAGAAACTAAGGTTAAAACTGTAATTTTACCATCATAACTTGAATGCAGTACAACCACGGGTTTTCTCAGGGGTTAATTAAGGGTCAAATGGTCCTAAAAGGCTAACAATTGGTTCAAAACAGATAACAAAGGGTTTTCACATATTTTGAGAATTAAATAACTTTTGAAATCCTAAAAATAGACCTACTTAATTAATTGAGGTTTTGGTTAGGATAAAATTCACCTAAACCCTCTAAAATTTATATAAAAATATTTTCTAGGGTTTGGTACCTTCAAATTGACCGTCATAACCCGTTTTGGCCCAGAACAGAGTCTCAGACAGATATTTTCCTTAATTTGGGTTTTTGCATAAATTACCTAGTCAAACATGATCAAAACAAAAATCCAACCTCACCATTAGTTTCCTTAGGTCCAAATTAGGTTTGTACCAAAATTTGGACCCAAGCTGAGATTGTCTTGACCTAGTTTGCAACTTGGTCCTGTCTGATTACATATATGCCCTTAACCTTCAAAATATTTACAAAAAGGTCCCTAACTTCGTCATCATTTTCACAAATAGGTCTCTGCCACCATTAATCCTATTCCTACAAGCTCCGGAGACCTAAAATTGGAAAGATCTCCTTGATTCCTTGACGAATCCCTCTCAGATTTGTAAGGGAAGTTCATCAAGGAATTCCCTTCCTTTTGAGCCAATTCCCACGCCCTAAAACCTTCCCAATCTCTCATGAGAACACATGAGAGATTTAGGTATCCTAGAGAATTCCTACTTTGGCAAGCTTTCCAAGCTTGGGAAGCTTGCTTCCCAAGCCTAAAAGGCCATCTAGAGGCCTATAAAAAGACCCCCAGATCAAATCGAAGATCCCACACTCGAATTCGATCGGATTCCCCCTTAATTTCGTCTCTCCCCATTCAGCTAAAGCTCCTAGACATCCGACGAGCTCCTTCGACTCCATCCTCCGTCCGCTCGCAATACCAACGATGGATTTATCTCCCTCACTCTCTTCCACATCGTGTTGTACCCATCGACGCCCCGTCCTCCATCTTCCTCGCCGATTCCTACTCACTGGAGAGCTTTCTTCCTCGACACCGACCATACCGCAATCGGCATCGCCTCGACTCTCCATCATCTACCAACTACCTAGATGAGTCCCTTACCTCCTCTACTTCATTTTCATCCCAACCGTACTCAATTTCAACCGCCAGCTCGACCTAATGCCCTCACTCTTCCACCTCGCTAACGTACCTCCGGCGAGCGCTAGTGGCTTCCATACTCGCCCAAACATACCACTTCCATGCTCCACACCTTCGCCTCATCACGACGATCAAAAGCCCTCACTCATTGAGAGCTATTGACCCCCCTACAGTGCCACCGAACACACCCACCGTCGCGTTCCTCCTCCGACCTCCACAAACCACCACACACCTCCACTAACCATGAGACCATCCCTTACGCATTTGCTATGGTCTGACGAAGCTCGTGAAATGGTTTAATTGGGGCTACAAGCCCGTATTGTGATTTTCAAGTTTCAGGTGCCACGCCATTGCCGCAAAGCTTCGAAGGAAAGTTCAAAGCCATGTTCTTGAGGCATTTGCTCCAGGTGCCACCTTCAGGTGACGCGGAATACTCCCAGGAAGATGTCCAGGCTTTCAATTTGGAGCTTTGACTGCTCCTTCACCTTCAATTGGACATGAGCTTTAGCAACTGTTCGCGTAAGGAAGAGGACTGATTTAGTCCCACCTGGTGGGTTTTAGAAGCGGTGCAGCCAAATAAGTTGAAAAAGTGAAGCGGGCTATTTTCCTCAGCATGCACAGGGGGTGAGGTCCCCGCACGCACCCTCATGCACCTCTTCCGCGACTCTGACCCTGCGCATCTGGCCGACCCAATAACCAGCCTAACCTAAGCACTCAGCTGCGACCCACACCCGCAGCCTTGGACCCGGGTGTGCTCTAGGTCGAAAAACCCAATAACCCAGTACTATTAGAGGCTCTGGGAGAGCATGACCCAAGGAGAGAAAGAGAGGATAGTGCGCGGTGGCAAGGGGTTTTGCTCTGAGAATGATTGGCTGACACTTAGCCAAAATTGAGGATCCTTACCCCTCTGCGTGAAGAGGAAGAGCAAAGAAAGAAAGAACAAAGAAGAGGAGCCACACAACGAGAGAAAGAAGCAGAAGAAGAAGAAGAATTAGAGAAAAAGCACTGTTCATCAAAGGTTTAAGACGTCTGATTGAATATTTAGACAACTGAGATCATTTCATATATAACTATTGAGTTTTATTTCCCATTATTGTATGGAGTAATTGGTGATTCAAATCACCATTTTACTCCATTCTTTTTGCAGTCTAATACTTGATCTTATTGCTACATTATTCCGAATCAATTACAATTTCGTATCTCTATTGTTTTAAATTGTAATTTTGAGAACTGAATTCCTACTTGCTCCCAGCGAACGACCTCAGAATTTTTCAAGTATAAATTTTATTTGTTTTTCTCGAGATTTCAACTATACTACAACACAACGATTTAAAACCTAATTTCGAGCAAGCAACACCTACACATCACCACCTAAAGCGATCCCTACCACCCACCTAACCCCTTCTAGAAACCTACACTTGGCGTCAAACCTAAACCCCCATAGCTATCCTAAACCCTACCCTAGTTGGCACCAAAAATCAACCCCTACATCCCTTCATTTGGCGCCAACACCTCCTCCCATCTACACCCTACATATTACCCCCCAACCTATCCTAACCCTCCGTCTAGTGACGCCACCTAAACCCCCCCTTAACCCACTTAAAGTGGCGCCAACCCCTTAACTCCACCATAACTAGCACCTCAAGCAACCCTCCTCTTTGGCACCACCCTATATCTACCCTCCATCCCATAACCACCACCCAACAACTCCATCCTAACCCTACACATAACCTACACGCCACCTAACTCTACCACCTTAAATCCTAACCCTAGTCCTCTCCTACGATTGGCACCAAACACCTTACACCCCCACATTTTGGCGCCAACAATTATCAACCCTAGGATCCCTTAACTGCATCCAACAAGCCATCCTAACCCTCCATCCATTAACTACCCTTAACCCCCTACCATTCCTATATAAACCCCCTACCACCACCATTAAAACTCAACCTTGGCTACATTTTTTCTACCCATATTTCCACCTACAAAGAAGGTCAAGAGAAGAAGAAGAAGAAGATTAAGGGGATACTCTGTCCCCTTGGTGCCTTCCCCTCTTCTCTTCTCTCTTGTGGCCACGCCAGCCAAGGAAGGAAGCCAGGCATTGGAGGACAACCTAGGGTACACACCTACCCTAGGAAAAGGAGGATTTGAGGGTGGTACACTACCACCCTTGGAGGAGAAATCACAGGTGGTCCACGCCACCTTCAGGAGGAGTTCTTGGAGTGGGAGCCACCCACTCTATGAAGGAGAAGGCACGCCCATCTAGGGTTTTCCTCTGGAGGACATCTAGGAAAGAGGAGGAACCCTTTTCAAGCCTAGGAGCCACTGAGTTTGGAGCAAGGAGCTTCCCCACTTCACCATCATTTCAGGAGGATTTATGTTTCTTTTATTATTTGCTATATTTATTCTAGTAGTAGAAGCATTCCTCTACTAGGATTTTTTTTTGTAAAACACTTTTTCTCAATTAAAAGTCACCTTCTTTTCAATATAGCTTTTGTCGCAATTCCTTTTGTTATTTTGTCGCATTATTCCTAGTGCACAAACACTCTTTTATTTCTAATTACCCTAGGCCTCCACATGCCTAGGGTCAGCTTAGAAAGAATCAACTTTTGTCAAAAATCAAAAAGATATTAGCTATTAGGGTTAGTATTTTTCAACAAAACTTTAGTGATCCTATTATTTCAAAAATCAAAAAAAAATTCATATATATATAAAACCAAAAAGAAAGTTGAGTCCCCTTTAAAGCAAGATATTTGATTTAGCAATCAATTTTGCCTCCTTAGACGACCCTAGATACCCCACTATCTAGGCTGTAAATTTTAAAACGAATCTATTTTTGTGCATTACGACTTAAAACCCTAATTTAACAAATCGCGCAAAAATGCGATCACTTTTTGTCTAAGATTAACCCCTTGTTAAAAATAAAAATTTCAAATCATTTGAATTAATAAGGGGTTAATCTGTGAATTTTTTTGGAGGATATATTGATCCCATTTTTCTCTAGTTTTTGGATCCAAAAACAAATCCCGATGTTTATTCGTAATAAATCCCATACCTCATGTATTTCGACCATCCTATGCCTGTAATCTTTTTCTCCTCAAAATTCAAAAAAATTGGATTTCCTAAAAATTTCATTTTGTAAAAGTTAAAGTTTTGCTAAGAGACTAGCAAAAGATAAGCATGGGGGTGTGATAAACGCTAGTTTGTCATCATTCTTATGCATTAAAACAAACCTAGCTCATAGGATTTTTCTCCGCAAATGGGTTTTTGGGCTGCATTTAGGCATCAATTAGGTTAGGCATGCATTACACTTTTTATTGTCTTTTTAATGTGTTTTTGTGAGTGTTAGGGATATATAGATTGTCAAAACTCCAAAACCCTAGCACTCAAGAAGGCAACTAGTGAAGAAGAAGCTCAAACTAGCTGGAACTCAGCTTGATCCAGCTCACCATAGCTAGATTCTAGCTCACTTGAACTAAGTTAGCTCATCCTAGCTCCATTCAGCTCAATTCAACTGAATGGCAGCTCAAGAGAGCTCATCTTAGCTCATCCTAGCTCAGGTCAGCTCAGATCCAACTCAACTTAGCTGAATCTAGCTCATCTCAGCTCCCATTAGTTCACAGGGAGCTCTAGCTAGCTCAGCTGAGTTGACTGGAGTTCACCTCAGCTCAGGACCAGCTACATCCAGCTCCACTCAACTCCAACCAGTTGAAGATGACTTCATCTTAGCTCAGGAAGCTCAAGTCCAGCTCCCGGGGACTCAGCTTAGCTCAACTTAGTTGAGCTAAGCTACCTTAGCTACCTCAACTAGCTAGGTCCTCCCCGGGAGCATCAGATCCAGCTCACCTCATCTCCTTTCAACAGAAGCCAACTTACTTTAGCTTGGCTTAGCAGCTAGCAAAGAACTAGCAAGCTAAGCCAGCTAAGGTAGCTCCTTGCAGCTCTCTTCAGCAGCCACCAGCTCTAGTGCAGCTCAAGATGACTACCTCCAACTCTTCTCCCTGAAAACCCTAGCTCCAAATGCCTCCAACCCTACTCCCTACTAACTAATCTAGCTAAGCAAGATTAGCTTAGCTAGTCCACCTCCATGGCACCAAAACCTACTACCCTACTACCTAAGCTCTAGCAAAAAGACCACCTACTCCTACTTTATTTTGGTGCCAACTATCCCTTCCATCACCACCCTACAGCCACCATCAAAACCCATCTCCACCCTCCATTTTTTCCTCCAAAATCAATGCCTTCTAGAAGGTATTTTTAGAGGGAAAACCAAAGCACCTCTTCATTTCCCTCCCATTTTTCCCTCCAAAAATATCCAAGCACCCCTTCATTTCCTTCCAAAAAAATACCATAACCACCCCTTCCCATCCTATAAATACCCTACCCTACCACCACATAATTTCCATCTTCCATTAGTTTAGTCTACCATATACCCACCATAATTCAAGGCCAAGGAATAAGAAGAAAAGAAGATTAAGGGGGAATCCTACCCACCCCCTTGGTGCCTTCTTCCCCTTTTTCTTCTCCCTTATGCCATGCCAAGGAGGAGGAGCACTCCCCCACTAGGAGGATGGTCAGGTAAGGAGGAGCAAGGGTGGTGCACGCCCACCCTTGTAGGAGATCATTGAAGGTGGTAGCTTCCACCTTGGAGGAGCTCTTTTCAAGCCTAGGAGCCACTAAACTTGGAGCAAGGAGCTTCCCCTCTTCACCAACAATTCAGGAGGACTTTGTGTTTTATTTTATTTATTGCAATTATCTAGTAGTAGAAGCATTCATCTACTAAGGATTTTGTAAAACACTCTCTCTTTCAATCAAAGTTGCCTTCTTTAATCTTTTTGTTGCATAGTCTTGTAGAATTATTGTTTAACTTTTTTCACTCCCTCTCCCTAATTACTCTAGGCCTCCACATGCCTAGAGTAAGCTTAGGGAGAGGCTCTACTTGTCACTATAATAGTAGTGTAGTGGATTAGTATAGAGAATTTTCTTGCTATTAACAAACCCACATTGTTCCCGTTATTTCAAAACCTATAAAAATCATATATATAAAATTCCAAAAAGAAAGTTGAGTTCGATTTCCAAGCAAGAGACATAATTTTGCAAACATTTGGCCTCATTGGACTACCCTAGATACTTCCTTATCTAGGTTATAAATTTTAAAAGCATATACTATTTTGCGTGTTACAACGACTCTAAAATCCCTAATTACAAAGCACGTTAAATTTCGCATCAAAATGCTCTCATCATTCTTAAATTGTTGTCATAAGAAATGAGCATAGGATATCACAAACCTTATAAAGAATGGAGCTGCATCTGTGTTTACATCATGCTCAATGACTGTCACCAGCTTTGGCCCTAGGCCTTTCACCATGCGCAAGAGCCGATCCCTCTCATTGATTATTGAGACACTCTCATCCAGCATATGATGCAGCTGGTAAGCAAAATTAACAATAAGTGCTTCATCGGTCTGGCAGCCAAGCATAGGTGGTGTCACATCTGCTATCTTGGCTGCAATAGCATGGAACTCAAATGGAATACCAAGTTCTTCAGCAAGCTTCTCCAGCCTCAGCCCAATAATTTTTAAACCTCCAATTTCTCTTTGAACAGACTCAAGATCATCCACTCCAGTGATTCTTAATAAGGGCTTTCTATTACAATTTACTAGGGATTGCAATAATGAAATGTACTACCTCCCTTGGTTGATGTCAAAATAAATTATATGAACCTTCTTGTTATCTTTAAGTACCTCATAGATTGCACCATTGGTAGCCATGAAACCAAATTTAAGACATGGACATACCTCAAAGAGGATCTGCATTGCTGACAAGCGATCAGATGATGGAGGCTCCTTACTTCTCAAAGCTTTGTAGATACCAAGCCCAGAGGAAGACATTCTTGTAGCAAGGCCTTCCACCAAATAAGCTGCAAGCCTTTGAGGAGGGTCTCCTTGAATTGAAACAATCTGCCTTAGCTCGTTGATTATAGCAGAGGCGTCTTCAAAATTACCTTCTACAATGGCATCTGCACAGTCAAAGAGTAGCTGCTTGGATGTCTTGGCTTCCTGAGATCTCTCGGCAGTACCCGAATTTGACATTTTAAGATTCTTGACAAGCAGAGCCCATTCATCATTAATGCATGTATCTTCTGATCCATCCAAATAGCCCACATCAGTATCATTCAGAAGCACCCTCTCAAGTTCTTCAAGCTTAGACCTGATTTCAGTTTCATCATAGCCCATCTCAATCTCTGAACTTGGCTACAGGATATAGTTCCTAAATTATGATTGAAGAAACTGTCGTAAGATGTTGATGAATTTGCAGTGGTAGGCACACATTTTCTTAATAGTAGAGTGCTTCCAATATGCTTTAGATTTGGTTCTGGCTGCAAAATTCTGACAGTGATCGTGCATGGCATGCTATGATGTTGTCATGGAACTTGACAAGTTTTAGATTCCATGGCAGGCCTATATCTAATAGGAAAATACTACTAAGATTTGTAGGATGCAAAGTAGAAATATAATGTATAATTGAAAGCTCATATGCTGGTTAGGATATGATTAAAAATATTTTGATAATTCTACAGAAAGATTAACATGTTAAAAGGGTGCATGTCATTGGTTTAAAATATAATGAAAAGGAGCACGTCTGATATTTGACTGATGGAAGACTTGTAAAATGGTAGAGTTTTTCTAGGATGGTTGTAGTTCGAGATTTTCTTTGAGCACAATGTTGGGAAATTACAAAGATGCATGATCAGAAATATCAAAATATAAATAGCTGAAGCAACAGAAGAAGATAAACGTTGATATGAAATGGTGAAAAAAAGAACCAGAATAAAGTAGAGAATGGCTTCGACTGGAAAGAAGAGATGCTTAAGATCATTTCGAAACATGAAGCAAGACCATTATGAGCATCAATTTATGATGGAAGTTTAATTGAAACTAATGCATTTTGAGAGATAATATTTGACAAAAAGCAAAGTAAAGAAAGTGAAAAAAAAGCCTGTGGAAACAAGCAAAATATTTCATTGACAGTGGTAACTTGGTGTGCCACCAAAAGCTAATGCCATATGATGCCACCTCATTCTTATTATCACCATTCACATGTGTTACAAATGTTTTTCTTTTGACAGAAGTTCCATAAAAAAATAAAATAAAATCCAAATGGGGATGAAAGCACTTTTCACAAACATGATCAACAGAGATATGGGAACTATATTCTTCTTGGCTACATAATGGAAAATGCATCCTCCATGTACGAGAGATCAACATCCTTTTGCCAAGTGCACTCTAGATGCTTCAAAGAGGTAAAGTTGTCATACCACAGGTTTAAGCAGCTCTTCTATGATCTCCTGTGCTTGCCTTAGCCTGGCATCCACTATGTGAGCAGGTAGCTCGGCTTCAATCAAAATGTGCAGTGGGTCATTCAAATGCTCATAACCTGGCCTTCCTCTCAACTTTTCCTCCTGTTGAAGAGAGAAGGGACCATTTAGTCTCTTTGCAGTGACAAGAAGGATAGGGAAAAAAAAATCAAAAGAACTTGAAACAACAGCTTTTTTTGTGAGATACAGCAAAAACTATAGAACTTGTAGAATGTAATAACCTCCAAATAGAGACTAGAAATCAGATTTTTCAGGAATAACAACTAGACAACAATGAGCATTCTCTATTGTACATCTCCTGAGAAATAAGGATGTCATAAATTTCTCGTGTTTGTGAACCACTTAAGTTTGATATACTGAAAGATTGGATTTAGGTTTTGCAAGAATAAAATAACTTAACTTGATCAAGGCAGTGCAAATCAGATTCACCAAGGGTAAGTGCAGGATAGTTAATACAACCAAAAACACATATTTAAATTTTTTATAAATTTGAAGGGAAATCAATTTAGATTTTGATAAGAACCTCTTTCAGTATCATGTCCTCCTTCACAGTCTCTAATTCCAAACTGCACCCACTCAGACTCCACATATTGTCAGAATCTTCTAAAGTTACTTATCTCACTCAAGTACAACTTTGTTTCTTTCTATACATATATAAATAAATCAAACTTGACAATGGATGTTGATTTGTTGAAATAAATGAACCAAACATGAAGGTAGGATAGATTAGCTTCTGCCCATTCAGAACCCTATTGAGGAAGGTTTTTTGCACATGTGCATTCATAAAAATATGAACAAAATATATTGAACATTGATCCAGAAATGCATTCTATTACATGTAAACACTAAAATGTAAGGAAATGGAGTACTATTAGCTAAGAGATCATAGCAAGGTATCTTCAATCACTAGATGAGATTCGGACTCTCTCCCCTTAATAAAAGGTAAAAGACCACGCCTTTTTAGGCCATAAGTTAAAGAGGCTTTCCTTTTCTTTCATACAATTCAAAAAGTTTCAAAACATAAAGCAACTTTGACAAGAGGTGCATTGGTGGAGGAATCACATTTTAATCCTTGGCAAAACTTCTATTTTTATTTTTCCTCCTTGAATTGCCTAGGTACCATTAAATGGCCCTGATCAGATATGGACTCCGGGTAACAAAAGTAAATGTTAATCAATGTAATGTCTAATTGCTAATCCAGCCCAACTAACTTGCCAAAAGCATAAATGCACATGAAATCTTTGATATGCTTTAGGCAGAAGGCACTGCTAATTCACAGTCATGAACACAAATAAGAAGCATATGTGCATATAAGCTCAATAACATTCTTAAGAGATGTATGCTAGCATTCAACAGAGACTTTATGCAATCCACAGTAATATCTGTAGAAAAGGCTGGCTACTTAATTTTCTTCTAAGTTGACTGGCAACTAGTTAATCCAACCATCCATGATGCGTGTACAGGTGCTAATCAAATTAAGACAAAAAGGAGAAACTGAAAAAGGGGTCATCTCCACCTCTCAGAAAAGTACACACCTTTTCAGGCAATGGAAAGTATTGAGCCTCAAGGTTGGCTCCCTCGCCATGCAGATAAGCAAGCGCTCGAGCCATCTGAAGAATTATGTTGAATCTTTGTTTCCAGTTAGGGATCCATGCTGTTCACCTATTAGGTAACCGCTAAAAATAGAACAACACCACAAATCAGAGTTAAACAAAAAAGGGTGAACGAAGGAAAAAATGGTAGGTATATCTGATACCTGAGATCTTTTTTGCCAATTCCAGAATAATAACTGGAGTCCACTGCTGTTGTTGGTGCTACTAGCATTGTGAAAGCTTCATACATTCACCTACCTCAGATATACTTTACAAAGAAACATGTTAACTTGCCGCATACATTCACCACAAATGCAAACATACTAATATCATTATTTCCCAAATTCATATACCACAAATGCAAACATACTCATATCATTATTTCCACATTCATATACCACAAATGCAAATATATATTCTACCATTCATATATATATTATACCACTCACCACATGCATGATACTTATTCATAAATAAAACACATGTATATATCACATGTTTTGAAATGTATACATAAAACTAGACATGTCAAAATAAATAAAAAAATCCAAGCAACTATGTAATGGCTTCTATGCCACCTGTTCCAGAACCTCCGCAGTCATCATCAAGTGGATGAGGTGAGAAGTGAAAAGAAGCATGATTTGCGCCACCTCGTCCCAATGCACTTAAGATTGCCTGAAACTGTGCCTACATCTATGCCTGTGTCTACTCCCGTTCTTGTTGCACTTCATGTCTCTGTCGTTCTTGTATATCATTTGTCTTGTCCAACTTCGACGTAACATCGTTTAGTTTCTCTTGAAAGGTCTCCACCTCTATCTGTAACTATTGCAACCTCTCTGAACCCCCCCACCCCCCCCATCCCTTTCTTCCATACCAACTAGTAACAGTCTTACTCGCACCAGCACTACGAACAAAACCACCATGCTCGGGGGGCATAACTGTCCTAAATGCTTGCTCTGCTATGATAAGCGTGGGTTTGACCGGGTTGTGTTATATCGTTGTAGTAAAGCCGGTTGTTACCAACGTTTCATATAAAAATTTTTTACTCGGAAAAATAAAAGAGTTCCCGAGGTCGAACTCAGGGAGCAAGTTGTATTCTAGAGATATACAAGTTCTATTACAAAAATAAAGAGAGAGAGAGAGAGATGAAAATTTGGTTTCTTCTTCTTTTCTTCTTTCTTCTTTTTCTTCTGCTTTCTTCAGATTTTCCCCTCGTGCTCTTCTTCTTCTGTTCTTCCTTGTTTCCTTTCTTTCTTTTTCGTCAGATCGTCTTCTTCTTTTCTTGCTTCTTGCTTCTCTTCATTCCTTCTTCTTCTTTGTCTTCACCTGCCTTGACCTCTCTTTTTCTTCTTTCGCGATGGCCGTTGCTCTTCCTTCTTCTTCAGCGGGTCTTCTTCTTCTTTGGCTGCTGACCTTCCGTCGTCTGCCCCGGTGCTGAGACGACTTAACAATGCCTTCGCTACAGTGCAGCAGCTCCTTCTTCTTCAGCGGGTCTGCTTCTTCTTCTTTGGCCTGCACACTTCAGAGTTTATTCGTCAAGAGGCAAAAACCTACTCTACCCCCCTCCCCCGCGTATCTCTCTCTCTGAAATCACTCTTCGGAAGCTCTCCCAGAGCGCTACCGGGTAATCGGGTTCAGGTCAGGCCCGGGTCCAGGCCCACCGGCGTGCGTGGTGGGCGAGGAGTGCAGGTCAGTCTATTCGGGTCGGGCCAGGTCCGCGGAGCGTGGCCACGGACGAGGCCGAGTCGGGTCGGGTCGGGTGAGAGGGACCTCACCCCGTGGTAACTGAGGCAAACAGCATAAGGCAGTTTTTGCCTTTATGCGTCCGCGCGCCTTCGAGAGGTTCCGAGGTGGGACTAAATGTCCCACCCCAATTGAGCGCGCGTCGCGGATGGAGCAGTGGGCGATCGTGGCTTCCCGCGCGGCCTTCGCCCCGTCTGTGAACCAGGGACGTTTCGCGGAGAGTCCCTGCGCAACCTGGGAGTCAACCCTGGGCGAAGGCGTGCCTGCACCTGCAGGTGAAGCAGCTCTGCCTGCGCAGTAATGGCGACGGCGGGCGAGTCACCTGGTCACAGAAGAACAGCCTCTCGGCCAAATCAGACAGGCGGGGGACCTTCGCCGTGGCACGGCGAAGGTGGTCAGGGGGTCTGCAGGGGGCGAGATGGAGCTGTCAGGTCTTCCTAGGTCAAACTGTGAGCGAGGGAGTGGGTGTGTTCGGTGGATCTGCAGAGGGTGTTTGGTGGGAAGTGGAGGGGCGGAAGAGGATCAGGGTGAGGAGGCGGAGGTTCTGCGGTGGTCGGCGAGCCGTGTGGGTCGCTGAGGTGATGGGAGCGGCTCGCCGGAGGGTGGTCGGAGGCGGAGAGGATGAGGGTGAACAGGGTCGGTAGGGGGCTTAATTGACTAAATCGAAAGCGGGGAAAGAAAGAGGAGGAGAAGGGGAGTAAGTCTAACTTAACTGCAGGGACGAAGGGGGAGGAACAGGGCGACAGTCGTATCGACTGTCGCCGGAGAAGATGATGCTCAGAGAGAGGGGCGGCGGCGAGCAGAGGGCTGGAGAGGCGCCAGCTGGGTGCGGCGTGGCGCGGGAAGAGCAGGGGAGGAAGTCTCTGCTGCTGGTAGTGCGGCAGAGCGAAGAGGTGGAGGGGGAGGAAGTCGCCGGAGCTGGTGAGCGTCTGCCGGAGAAAGAAGAGAAGAAAGCTGGGGGTTTTCTCCGTCAGATCCAGGCTGCCTTCGTCGGTGGAGCGGCGGGGGGTATTTATAGGGTTGAAGCAGGGAGGAAGGCGGAGGGAGACGACGTGTCTCCCTCGCCGGAGAATGGTCGGAATACGAACCCATACCGTCCGTGCGTTCGCACGGCCGGTATGGGGGGCTACAATGACCATGGGGGTGCTCCTGCGACGGCTGACGACGCAGGGCACCCCCGGTACACTTGCCAGGTCCTCCACCTCACCCTGCGCGGCGCCATGCTCCGCGCAAGGTCGCCGGAGCATGGTGCTGGCAGGGTTTTGCAGGAGGGACCTGTTTGCAAAGAACGAAGGAGAGTTAGGGGCCAAAATGCGAGGGTTCAAAAGTTGAGGGCCAAAGAGTAAATATATGAGGACCAAAGTGTGAAGTCGGTCAAGGAGGTTTCTTCTTAGGCTCAAGTTTTTATACATGACTAATTAGGACCTAAGGAATCTGATGGTGAATTTTATTTTCATATTAAACCTTGTTTGACCGGTCAATTTGCGCAAAAACCCAAATTAAGTTATTAATTGGGCATGGTTCTCAATGTAGGTCAAAATGGGTTCTAAAGGCCAAATTGATGGTTCTAAACCCCAGAGATTATTTTTCTATGAATTTTAGAGGGTTTATTCTATTTTTACTTTGCCTCGAACCTTGTGAATTGAAGTGGGTTGTTTTAGGGTTACAGATTATCATTTGGTTCCTTGGAAGTGCTGTAGCCCTTGCTAGATCATCTCATCCCACTTTTATTCTTATTAAGCTGTTTTGACCTATGTTTGGGCCCTGAATTACCCTGTATGCAGATTATACTGGTAAAATTGCACTTTTACCCCTTATGACTTGTTTTCTTCTCAAACTCAGAATTCTCTGAGTTAAGCTTTTCCTTGAGATATGTAGGAGCTTTTATCCTTTGTATTGGGTCAAAATGAGCTAGTTATGGCTCATGATGAGGTTCTCATCATACCCCCATGCCTAGCTTTTGCTAGTCCCTTAGCAAAAAAAAACTTAAGGTTTCAACCCTTGTTCTAGACCATGAAGTTTTCAATGGTTTTAGATAAGTGCCTTTTTATTTGAGCATAGATTAGGTTAGAATGCTGACCATAGGCCTAAAAGATACTCTAGTACCAATCAAGATCCAAATCTGTCTAGCCTTAGTCTCAGTCTTTTAGCAAAGGTTTTTAAGGCCCACAAGAACTAACCTAAGGTTTATTGGACTTCGTGGTTAAAGCACCCGTGCTTGAAATGATTTTAGCCCTGGCTCAGTTCGCAGTGCGTTTTGTAAGAGAGAGATAGAAAGTTTTTTCTGTTTGGAGAGTTTTCTCTCTCTTTTTCTTTTTAGTTCTAGTCTAGGATTGGCTTTTCAACACGGTCTGTATCAGATTCCTTGCTCCCATCATCAATCCTCAAGGGTTCCTGGCGATCGATGCTTCGAGATAGCACCGCCCATGGCAACCCCCGGAACCCTGGCTATTGAGATTTCGAGATAATCCCATCCATGGTGTTCCGTGGCCGAATCCAGACCCTGGCAATTGACACTTCGAGATAATGCCATCCATGGAATCTGAACCAGCAGAGTGCTTACATGCCCCCCGTAGGATATGTAAATATCCTAAGAGACAAGCACCGAGGAGATGATATTTTGTTACGCATCTTCGAGGGGATTTCCCGCCTCTCCGCGCTGGGAACTCGTCCAAATCAACTTGTGTTGATCGGCCATTCCTATTCTAGGTGTTCTTTTCAGATTTTTGCGACGCTTCTGCGTGATTCTGATTTTTACGCTTACTGAACCAGGCTGTGTGTGAGATTAGGGTGCTTAGGTTACTGAGTCCCGTAAACCAAAAATTAGTTAACGAGGCCGAATACTTCCTAAGCCTTAGACCTAATACTTCAGCTTTTCATTTTCCTCAACCTCTTGAGGAGTGTCCAGATCTTAATGAGTACTAAGAGTCTATTCAAGAATGCCTAAGGTTTGCATTCTTACTAATCTCATTGTGCACTTTTCAGTTATTTTCTTGAATGAGGTCTAGAACTTAGGTTAATTCCTTAGTTCCTTACTAATGACTATCAACTTTTCTTATAATTTTGTGCTCCTTTTTCATTTTGTTTCTTCTCTCCTTCACAAAATTTTCCTTCTCCCCTTTTCCTCTTATTCTTTTTCGAAAAATTTTTTAATTTTTATGGTATTTTTGGCATATGTGAATTTTTTTGTTTGAAACCTTTTCTTACAAGTTTTTGCACTTTCCTACCCCCCCATGCCTAAGATTTGCAATGTCCTCATTGTAACCTAGGGGGTCTTAGTTCAGGGTGAACTTCGAGTGCTGAAAGGTGTCAGAACAAGTTTCAGGTTTTCAAAGAGAATGACGGGCTGCCTCCCGTTAAGCGCTGAGTTTTACGCCATCGGCTGGGCGCAATAAGCTCAAGGGGAAAGGAGGATATAAGATGCCTCAGCCAAATCAGTAGAAGTTACATCAATGAACGGCTTGAGTCTTTGACCATTCACGATGAAAGGTTCAGAATCGTGGCTGAGTGGACTGATTTCGATTGCTCCATTTCCAAAAACCTGTCGGACCAAATATGGTCCGACCCACTTAGATCTCAGTTTTCCTGGGAAGAGTTTGAGTCGGGCATCAAAGAGTAGGACCTTTTGACCAGGATGAAAGATCTTTCTCGAGATGTGTTTGTCGTGGAAGGCTTTAACCCGCTCCTTGTAGATTTGCGAGTTCTCGTACGCGTCTGTGCGTAATTCATCGATCTCGCTGATTTGGAGTTTTCTGTGGGTCCCAGCCTTGGAAAGATCTAGATTACAGTTCCGTACTGCCCAATAGGCTTTATGCTCCAGTTCGACGGGAAGGTGGCATGCCTTTCCGTACACCAATCTAAAGGGAGACATGCCCAATTGGGTCTTGTGGGCGGTCCTATAGGCCCACAATGCTTCCGGAAGTCGGGACGACCAGTCCTTCCTGTCAGGTCGAACAGTGACCTGTAGGATTTTCTTGATCTCCCGATTCGACAGCTCAGCTAGACCATTAGTTTGGGGGTGGTAAGGAGTAGAGATTCGGTGAGACACCCCGTATTTGGTCATCAGTGACCTAAACTGAGCATTTGTGAAATGGGTCCCCCCATCAGAGATTATTGCACGAGGAATCCCGAACCTTGAGAAAATGTGTTGATGAATGAATTTGAGAACGATTTTGTGATCACAGGTTCGGGTCGGTATGGCTTCGATCCATTTGGACACGTAGTCCACAGCCAACAGAATGTATTCGAAACCATCCGAAACAGGAAAGGGGCCCATAAAATCAATCCCCCACACATCAAAGATTTCGCATACTAGAATCGGTTGCATAGGCATCATGTCGCGATGGCTCATGTTGCCCAAAGTCTGGCAACGACTGCATGCCTTGCAATGACTGTATGCGTCTTTGAACAGTGTGGGCCAGTAAAAGCCGCACTGGAGGACTTTTGATGCGGTTTTATGCCCGGCAAAATGGCCACCGCATGCCTGGTCATGGCAGAAAGAGAGGATATTGTTGACTTCCCCTTCCGGGATACATCTCCGGATGATCTGATCGGCACCTATGCGGAAGAGGTACGGGTCTTCCCAAATGTAATACTTGGCATCGGAGCGTAATTTGTCTTTCTTGGCCTTCGGCCAATCGGACGGGGTCTGATGAGATGCCAAGTAATTTACAATATTAGCAAACCATGGAAGGCTAGTACCAATAGTCAGCAGGTGCTCATCGGGAAAATGCTCAGTGATGGGTCCGGAAGGGTCTATCATTTCAGAAGGAAGACGGGACAAGTGATCAGCTACCACGTTTTGTTTTCCCGCTTTATCGCGAATCTCGAGGTCAAATTCTTGCAACAGCAAGATCCATCGGATCAATCGAGGTTTCGCGTCCTTCTTTGCAAGGAGATGCCTCACAGCCGTGTGATCCGAGTATATGATGACATGGGAACCCAGAAGGTATGATCTGAATTTCTCTAGGGCAAATACTACAGCTAGCAGCTCTTTCTCAGTAACTGTATAGTTACGCTGAGCCTCATCGAGTGTTTTGCTGGCGTAGTAAATGACCACAGGTTTCTTGTCATTTTTCTGCCCCAAAACCGCTCCTACAGCGAAGTCGGATGCATCACACATGATCTCAAAGGGTTGAGACCAATCAGGGGACTGTAGGATCGGGGCTTGGGTGACTCGGTCACGCAGGATTTCAAATGCTTGAGTGCATTCCTTGGAGATTTCGAAGGGAACATCCTTGGAGAGAAGAGTGGTCAGGGGGCGTGCGATTTTTGAAAAATCAGGGATAAATCGTCGATAAAAACCGACATGCCCTAAAAAGGATCGGATGTCCCTGATCGAGCTAGGCATAGGAAGGCGAGAAATCAGATTAACCTTAGCTCGATCCACTTGGATACCTTTCTCCGAAATTGAGTGTCCCAGGACAATTCCCTCAGGCACCATGAAATGGCTCTTTTCCCAGGAAAGAACCAAATTCACGTCGATGCACCGCCTGAGTATCTGGACCAAGTGCTGGAGGCAATCGTCGAATGATGCTCCGAAAACTGAAAAGTCATCCATGAAGACTTCCAGATAATCACCTACCATATCTGAGAATATGGCAAGCATGCATCGCTGAAAAGTAGCGGGTGCATTGCAAAGACCAAAAGGCATCCTTCGGAAAGCGTATGTTCCGAAGGGGCAGGTGAATGTGGTCTTTTCTTGGTCCTCAGGATGGATTGCCACCTGGTTATAACCGGAGTACCCGTCAAGAAAGCAGAAGAACCTATTTCCCGCTAGTTTTTCGAGAATTTGATCAATGAAGGGTAGTGGGAAATGATCCTTCTTCGTGGAGGAATTGAGTCGACGGTAATCTATACAGACTCTCCACGAGTTGGCTAATCGGGTAGGAATGATTTCTCCGGTCTCAGTCGTTATAGTGGTGAGTCCTGCCTTTTTAGGCACGACCTGAATCGGGCTCACCCAACGACTATCGGAGATCGGGTAGATGATCCCGGCATCTAACCACTTGATGATCTCCTTTTTCACGACCTCCTGCAGATTGGGGTTTAAGCGTCTCTGCATTTCACGAGAAGGTCGTGTGCCCTCTTCTGAATAGATATGATGAGTACAATAAGAGGGACTTATTCCAGTCAAATCATCGAGGGTCCATCCGATGGCTCTGCGATGTTGCTGGAGGACAACAATCAGACGGTATTCCTGTTCAGGATTGAGGTTGGAATTGATGATCACAGGAAGGGTCTGATTAGAACCCAAAAAGATGTATTTCAAATGAGCAGGAAGGGGTTTCAGTTCAAGGATGGGGTTTTCAGCAGCAGCGGGTGGTTCAGTATAGATGTGAGGTTCAAGGGTGGGAGTTACTGGGTTGTTCACATCCGGATTGGACTCCTCTATTTGCGGGTCAAGATCCTTCTGTGGTTGATGAGGAATACTCAAGTCATTCTGGAGGTGTGATTCATCAACCAAAGTCTTGATGTCACAAATTTGCTCGATGACGCCGCAATTAATTCCTTGTTGGGCCTTAAATATATCAATTTTCAGTGTTTGATCTCCAAACTTAAGCTCTATTTGGCCCTCCTCACAGCTGATGTTGGCTCTAGCAGTAGCCAAGAAAGGTCTCCCTAGAATGATTGGTGTATCCCTAGGGTTCTCAGGTGCATCCATGTCTAAGACTATAAAGTCCACTGGAAAATAGAAATCCCGCACTCTTACGATAACATCCTCGAGAATCCCTTTTGGTGACTTTATAGATCGATCTGCTAATTGTAATGTCACCTCAGTTGGTTTCAGCTCAGATTCTTCCAGATGGTCAAGTAAGGATGTGGGTATCAGATTTATAGATGCACCTAAGTCTAACAATGCTCTGTCCAATTGGGTACCACCTATCTTACAGGAGATCAGGGGAGTTCCAGGATCTTTTGCCTTGGGTGGGAGTCTACTAAGGATTACAGAGCTGGCTTGCTCTGACAGAACAATTGGGCTCCCTCCCTTGGTTCGCGGCTTACGCTGGGGTGTACATATATTCTTTAGAAATCGTGCGTAAGCTGGTACGTGGCGGATTGCATCCATCAAGGGGATGTTTATGTGGACCTGCTCAAAGAGCTTGACCAGGTCCTCCTCAGGGGCCACGGGTTTGGTGGTCTTCTTTCCCTTGGTCAGGGCTTCGGGAAACGGGATCTTGGTTGGTTCCTCTAGGATAGGTCCTGGTTGTGGGTCTGGAACAGCGGTACCTTGGATAACTATCCTAGGGTCATGATTATCAGGCTGGGAGTGGTTTGGATAACGCGGGTCCTGAGTTGTCTTACCACTACGTGTTGTTACAGAATTTAATCCGGCCTGATTTTGGTTTGGATTTGGTAGGAGGGGTGGCTGCTGCTGAAATCCCGTACGAGAAGTAGAGGCTTCCATCTCGTCTGGAGATGGAGCAGTGGGGGCCTGATAAATCCATTGAGCTTGGCCTAAATTTGGATTCATAACGCGCTTCTGGGTTGGCACGTTATTTGGGTTAGGAAGGGGTTGGGAAGGGAGTGTGCCTGGCTGGCGAGAATTTGCCAACTGGGCCAGCTGAGTTTTAACTTCAGTAAGCTCGTCCTTGTGCTGTTTTTGAATGGCCGCATTCGATTTTTGAATGTCAGCCAGAGTCTGAAGGATTAAGGACATTTGATCTTGATTTGGCCCTGATGGATAAGTAGGGTTGGGCCGAGGCTGAGGCGGCTGGTAGTGATGAGAGGGCTGTGGGCGGGACTGAAAAGGTGGTCTTTGGGTTTGAGAATTTCCCGCCCACTGAAAATTTGGGTGGTTTCGCCATCCAGGGTTGTAAGTGTTGGAGAATGGGTCGTTCTGGATGGCGTTGAGGTCCTCGCAGGTCTGAGGAACCTCCTGAGAATCAGGGAAAGGGGGAATGGAGTTCCCCCGGCTGGTGAAGAAAGGATCGGATGATCTTCCAGTCCAAGAATCAGATGGGGATGGATATGGATCCATCCCAGGGGAGGATCGGTGTAGGATGTTTTGCACAGTCTCCTGTGTGGAAGGAGGTTGTGCAAAGGAGTTACGCGCAGAGGTGGCTCGCTGCAAGTGCTGAGTCAGCTCATCCACCTTCTTTTCAATAATTGAGACCTTGTCCAATCGACTGGCCATTAATTCCAGGTCGACTGATGCGGACAGGCCCTGCGTCTCATGTGCTCCCTTAAGATTCGTCGCTGCGCGGGTATTCGTCCTGTCGAATAATCCCATGGAGTCATTGTTGATGGAGTTCTCGCACATGTTTTCGAGAATCTCCCATACGGTGTCTTCATGTTGACCCATGATGTTTCCTCCGCAGGTTGCATTGACGAAAAGGCGGATGTCCTCACGGAGTCCCTGGTAAAAAGATTGGACTTGTTCCCATTTAGGAACTCCGTGATGGGGGCACTTCCTCATGAGATCCTGAAAACGATCCCATGCCTCATGGAGAGGTTCTCCTGATTGTTGAGTGAAGTGTGTAATCTGATGGCGCAAGGCGTTGGTCCGACCAACGGGAAAGAACTTTTTCAAAAACTCGGATTGAAGTTCTTCCCAAGTGTTGATCGGCCGGGTCTGAGTTTGATACCAATGGGCGGCCTTGTCCATAAGAGAAAAGGAGAACATCTTCATGAGAAGAATATCCCGATTTTGCGCATCTGATCCAAAAGTGTGGGCCAGATGCTTAAGCTGTTTGATGTGCTGGAAGGGATCTTCAGAATTAAGCCCATGGAATTTAGGTATAGCGTGAATCATGTTGGGCTTTAGTTCGGAATCAGGTCCTCCAATCGGGATTCTAACTCGAGGCTCAATTGCCACCGCAGCAGGATTGTAGTGGTCCCGCATCATAGGACGCTGTGGTGGGTGCACGAAGTTTTGGAAGAGGTCATTGAGTCGCTGGAGCTGGTGTTCCAGATTATTTTCTTCCTCAACTGGCTGAGCCATGATGGGGGAAGAAGAAGAACTTGGTTCTGAATCAGAAGAGAGAATAATGTGAGGGTGTTGCTGCACAAACACGGGCGTCGAGGCTTGGCCTTGACGAGAGTGAATTTCTAAAGGAGGTCTTAAGGGTGGTCTTAGAGACCTCCTTCCGTACATGCACAGTTGGGAGAGGTAAGTTTAGAAGGTGATGGACCCAATCAAGACACCCAAAAATGTGTTGGGTGACTATAGAGGTGCGGGGCAGATGGACCCCTTGATCAGAAAGATCGTCCACCTGAGAATTACCTGGGCAGCCAGAGAGGGAGAGTCCCGCGAAGACCCCTACACGGTAGAGCGTCCCCACGGGTTACAGGGTTTCCCCCACCCGACCTCTCTTGTCACTGCGGTTCCAGGTAGACCAGAATGGGGATCTTGACCTCTTAAGTCTACCGATTTTAAGATCAGGGTGCTTAAGGTTTCACTTGAACTTTAGTCTTTTTAAGTGCAAAGAGTGACCTAATTTAAGGTTGGTTAACCCAAGGGGTCAACTTTACCTATTGTTTTCTTTAAGAGCTTTTAGGTCCTGTCTTTTAGGGTTCAAGTGTTTAGAGAGAGCCAATTGTTTAGGATTTTTCTTGTTAATTATTTTCACTCAATGGCTTGGGCACACCTCTTTAGGATTTCCTCAATTCTTGATTAAGGGGTGTGTCTCTACTGAAATCCTAATGTTTGACCTTATGTTGGCTCTACTTGGTCCATTTAACTCTTTGTTGGGCAATTAGGGCTCAAGCAAGAATGTGTTAGCCCTTAAATACCCTTAATAGTGTGCAGGAGTGATGAGTTGAAAACATGCAACTTTTTATGGTTACTAAGTATGGAAGACAGGTTAGCCCTATATTGCTTTGTTCTTTTCTTTTCTTTCTCTTTAGAGTGTAGGGGTTAATAGTGAGAGAAAAGATTTACCTGTCTTCGGAGTGGTTGTCGTGTGGTTGCTTGTCTTCTTGAGTTCCTGTAGCTGCACAAAAGAGAGGAGATTATCAGAAATTAAAAGATACAGGAATGTTTACCTCTAGAATAGCCGTTGCTCCCCGGCAGCGGCGCCAAAATGATAAGCGTGGGTTTGACCGGGTTGTGTTATATCGTTGTAGTAAAGCCGGTTGTTACCAACGTTTCATATAAAAATTTTTTACTCGGAAAAATAAAAGAGTTCCCGAGGTCGAACTCAGGGAGCAAGTTGTATTCTAGAGATATACAAGTTCTATTACAAAAATAAAGAGAGAGAGAGAGAGATGAAAATTTGGTTTCTTCTTCTTTTCTTCTTTCTTCTTTTTCTTCTGCTTTCTTCAGATTTTCCCCTCGTGCTCTTCTTCTTCTGTTCTTCCTTGTTTCCTTTCTTTCTTTTTCGTCAGATCGTCTTCTTCTTTTCTTGCTTCTTGCTTCTCTTCATTCCTTCTTCTTCTTTGTCTTCACCTGCCTTGACCTCTCTTTTTCTTCTTTCGCGATGGCCGTTGCTCTTCCTTCTTCTTCAGCGGGTCTTCTTCTTCTTTGGCTGCTGACCTTCCGTCGTCTGCCCCGGTGCTGAGACGACTTAACAATGCCTTCGCTACAGTGCAGCAGCTCCTTCTTCTTCAGCGGGTCTGCTTCTTCTTCTTTGGCCTGCACACTTCAGAGTTTATTCGTCAAGAGGCAAAAACCTACTCTACCCCCCTCCCCCGCGTATCTCTCTCTCTGAAATCACTCTTCGGAAGCTCTCCCAGAGCGCTACCGGGTAATCGGGTTCGGGTCAGGCCCGGGTCCAGGCCCACCGGCGTGCGTGGTGGGCGAGGAGTGCAGGTCAGTCTATTCGGGTCGGGCCAGGTCCGCGGAGCGTGGTCACGGACGAGGCCGAGTCGGGTCGGGTCGGGTGAGAGGGACCTCACCCCGTGGTAACTGAGGCAAACAGCATAAGGCAGTTTTTGCCTTTATGCGTCCGCGCGCCTTCGAGAGGTTCCGAGGTGGGACTAAATGTCCCACCCCAATTGAGCGCGCGTCGCGGATGGAGCAGTGGGCGATCGTGGCTTCCCGCGCGGCCTTCGCCCCGTCTGTGAACCAGGGACGTTTCGCGGAGAGTCCCTGCGCAACCTGGGAGTCAACCCTGGGCGAAGGCGTGCCTGCACCTGCAGGTGAAGCAGCTCTGCCTGCGCAGTAATGGCGACGGCGGGCGAGTCACCTGGTCACAGAAGAACAGCCTCTCGGCCAAATCAGACAGGCGGGGGACCTTCGCCGTGGCACGGCGAAGGTGGTCAGGGGGTCTGCAGGGGGCGAGATGGAGCTGTCAGGTCTTCCTAGGTCAAACTGTGAGCGAGGGAGTGGGTGTGTTCGGTGGATCTGCAGAGGGTGTTTGGTGGGAAGTGGAGGGGCGGAAGAGGATCAGGGTGAGGAGGCGGAGGTTCTGCGGTGGTCGGCGAGCCGTGTGGGTCGCTGAGGTGATGGGAGCGGCTCGCCGGAGGGTGGTCGGAGGCGGAGAGGATGAGGGTGAACAGGGTCGGTAGGGGGCTTAATTGACTAAATCGAAAGCGGGGAAAGAAAGAGGAGGAGAAGGGGAGTAAGTCTAACTTAACTGCAGGGACGAAGGGGGAGGAACAGGGCGACAGTCGTATCGACTGTCGCCGGAGAAGATGATGCTCAGAGAGAGGGGCGGCGGCGAGCAGAGGGCTGGAGAGGCGCCAGCTGGGTGCGGCGTGGCGCGGGAAGAGCAGGGGAGGAAGTCTCTGCTGCTGGTAGTGCGGCAGAGCGAAGAGGTGGAGGGGGAGGAAGTCGCCGGAGCTGGTGAGCGTCTGCCGGAGAAAGAAGAGAAGAAAGCTGGGGGTTTTCTCCGTCAGATCCAGGCTGCCTTCGTCGGTGGAGCGGCGGGGGGTATTTATAGGGTTGAAGCAGGGAGGAAGGCGGAGGGAGACGACGTGTCTCCCTCGCCGGAGAATGGTCGGAATACGAACCCATACCGTCCGTGCGTTCGCACGGCCGGTATGGGGGGCTACAATGACCATGGGGGTGCTCCTGCGACGGCTGACGACGCAGGGCACCCCCGGTACACTTGCCAGGTCCTCCACCTCACCCTGCGCGGCGCCATGCTCCGCGCAAGGTCGCCGGAGCATGGTGCTGGCAGGGTTTTGCAGGAGGGACCTGTTTGCAAAGAACGAAGGAGAGTTAGGGGCCAAAATGCGAGGGTTCAAAAGTTGAGGGCCAAAGAGTAAATATATGAGGACCAAAGTGTGAAGTCGGTCAAGGAGGTTTCTTCTTAGGCTCAAGTTTTTATACATGACTAATTAGGACCTAAGGAATCTGATGGTGAATTTTATTTTCATATTAAACCTTGTTTGACCGGTCAATTTGCGCAAAAACCCAAATTAAGTTATTAATTGGGCATGGTTCTCAATGTAGGTCAAAATGGGTTCTAAAGGCCAAATTGATGGTTCTAAACCCCAGAGATTATTTTTCTATGAATTTTAGAGGGTTTATTCTATTTTTACTTTGCCTCGAACCTTGTGAATTGAAGTGGGTTGTTTTAGGGTTACAGATTATCATTTGGTTCCTTGGAAGTGCTGTAGCCCTTGCTAGATCATCTCATCCCACTTTTATTCTTATTAAGCTGTTTTAACCTATGTTTGGGCCCTGAATTACCCTGTATGCAGATTATACTGGTAAAATTGCACTTTTACCCCTTATGACTTGTTTTCTTCTCAAACTCAGAATTCTCTGAGTTAAGCTTTTCCTTGAGATATGTAGGAGCTTTTATCCTTTGTATTGGGTCAAAATGAGCTAGTTATGGCTCATGATGAGGTTCTCATCAGCTATCATAGGCTGTAATGGGCCAATCTTTGATTGCTCATCCATATCATCACTAGAAGGATGCATCAACTCCATCATGCGACCCTACACATAGTTGAGCTTATGGTAAGTTCTCCTAAATGTTTATCACTAAGTTATTCATTACTTATTTCAACGAGCTTACATGTCTCTCTTGATATAATAGATCAATCCAAACATGGGGGCCATCAATATTAGACTTGCTATGACTCCTCTCATAGATTGAAACACGATCAAGTTGTATACCATTATGGGTATCTGACTGCATATTTGAGATGTAGTTATAAATTAAGTTATCCTAAATTTAAGCTTCTCTTATTTAAGTCTCCTAACTTGTAAGTTTTATAATAGATATTATAATCAATAATTTTTATATCGTCAATTAAGCTGGTGAAAATGTACTTACATAAGTATCCCTCAAGGTATCTATGCTCATCTGTCCCAAGCAGTGGGTTGCAGTCGGAGCTTTCGCATTATTAGCTTTATTTTTCTTAGCTTACTCCTATAACAACAAATTATGGAAATTCGTACTTAATCATTTTGCTTTTAGAACAGAAGTAATTAATATAAAATATTAATTACCTTCATGTTTTCCTGATCCCAATATTCATAGCACTCCACCCAATGACCAACTTGTACTCCTAATGGCACATATCTCAGTGCATCCTCATAATTCTTACCAATAAAGAACTATTTATGTATACAAAAAAGTTAGCAACACCTAAAAGTAAATAGTTGTGTTATTGTGTTATTATGAATTATATCTATGCTTATGTCTTACTTGGCTTTTAAGGTCTTCTCTCCAACTATGAAGTGCCCTCCTTGCTACTTGGAGAATATATGTAGTCGTCATTGGATTTGTTCCCCAATCATATGTCACTTGCATTTTATATTATAATGAATAATTAGATAAAGGATTTTAAGTAAAACAAATGAATGACATAACAATAATATCATATTAATACCCCTAGCTCACGAATGAACTCATCCTTATGTTGCTGAGGGACCTGCCTCCAATCAAAATAGCATGGGGGTATCAATAGTCTCACAAGTGTAGGGATCCTGCTATTAAAGGGTGCGTAACGTGAACATCTTCCACTACAATTTACATCAACTGTTATTCGAGTCCCTTCAGTTAATTTTCTCAATTCCAAATTCCTTGTCTTACCCCTTGTCTTTTATTTTATACATTCAGTAAACAAATAGTCAAAATAAAATTGTTATAAAGAATTAATATCAAAGAAAATTAATGTGAGAATTTATATACCATTGGACCCTACTTGACTCTGCTCCTGAGATTGGCTCTATGACTGACTCTGTGGCTGACTATTCTGTTGAGATTGGCCATATAACTAGATCAGAGGAGGGTCTACAAACTGAGATGGTGCTTGCTGCTGGGATCGACTTTGGGGAGGGTGTAGGAGATGAGATGGTGTCCGTTGTTGAGATTGACTCTGGGGAGGGTGCAAGGGATAAGCTGGTGTCCGCTACTGGGACTGGCTCTGGGGAGGGTGTAGGGGCTGAACTGGTGTTCGCTGTTGGGATTGGCTCTGGGGAGGGTGTAGGGGCCGAGCTGGTGTCCGTTGCTGGGACTGGCTTTGGGGAGGGTGTAGGGGCTGCACAGGTGTCCTCTACTTTGACTAGCTCCGAGGAGGTTGTAAGGGCTGAGCTGGTGTCCGCTGTTGGGACTGGCTCTGGGGAGGGTGTAGGGGCTGAGCTGGTGTCCGTTGCTTGGACTGGCTCTGGGGAGGGTATAGGGGCTGAGCTAGTGTCCGCTGCTAGGACTGGCTCCGGTGAGAGTGTAGGGGCTGAGCTAGTGTCCACTGCTAGGACTGGCTATGGGGAGGGTGTAGGGGCTGAGTTGGTGTCTGCTGCTAGGACTGGCTTTGGGGAAGGTGTACGGGCTAAGCTGGTGTCCGCTGCTGGGACTAGCCCTGGGGAGCGTGTAGGGGTTGAGCTGGTGTCAGCTACTGGGATTGGCTCTGGGGAGGGTGTAGGGGCTAAGCTAGTGTCTGCTGCTGAGACTGGATCTAGGAAAGGTGTAAGGGCTAAGTTGGTGTCTGCTGCTGGGACTGGCTCTGGGGTGGGTGTAGGGGCTGGGACTAGCTCAGGGGAGGGTGTAAGGGCTGAGGGTGTGTGTGCCTAGGTGGAAGTTGAGAGTGAGGCTGTGTATTTTGTTGAGGTCTATGCTGAGGCCTAGATTTTACAACAGTATGAGGTGGGATGATGGCATGTCGAGTATGAGATCGAAGTCGAGTCTGAGGTAGTGGCAAAGTATAAGGAATGGGCATGTGGGAAGGCAACTGGAGTTGATGGTCATGCTGTGAGTGGGGTTGAGGATCATGTTGGGGCTCAGGCTGGGTGTCGATGCCACCCTCATGACTTTGGACTTGGTCATCTGGCTCAAATGAAGAGTCATCATTGCACATATGAAGACAATGCTTTTTGTATGCCATCAACTTCTTAGGTGCCATTTATAGATGTAAAAAAAATTATTAATTACCAAAAATATAATCGAAGGATGATTACATCATCAAATATATTTATCAAAAGATAAATTTTGATAAAGTGAATAAGCACATCTTCTAAATGGAAGGTACTATTAAATTCTCCAAATTTCAAGACTACTGAATGTGACCAACTTAATGCCACTATATGTAGAAAATTCCACTTTGATTATTCCAATAAAATAATTTCAGTTTGATTATACTTCATGCAACTATGTATAGAAAGCACAAAGTTGAAAATAGAAAGCTTACTCTTATATGATTCATTCAAAAAAAATCATAACTTTGGTTACAGGAAATAAGAGAGGAGCTATAAATTATAAAAGGATGATGTCATACTTTTTATATAGTCAACTGTGACGAAATAAATATGCCAAAGCAGGTAAAAGATTAGCCCAGTACATTAAGAAAACCTGCAATGGAGAAAATATATGAAAAATTTTTAAGAATGAAATAGTTAAACTCTAGAAAATAGCTTAATTGAAAACGTTTACCTAAAATATCAATATCCATTACACCATGACCTATTTCTCCATCTTGTACCACATCTCGGGATGCTTTAGAATCAAAGTCAGGATCCTTATCATATTGTATATCATAATAATCATGCAACATTGTTCTTATTAGTACTATCCAGCCATTCCTACCATTATCAGTCACGTAAAAAACTTGTTCAACTTGACAAGCTAATGTAAATAGTTCAGATGCTTGAAGAATTGTATGATCCTTATTCAAACTTATGAAACTAGTTTCTTTCTCCACTTTAACACCATATCTGTTGTTAAAAATATCAAACCAGTCACAATTAAATAAGACGACTCAGTGATCATGACTATAGTCGACTTCCACAATCTCTTTGATTTCCCATAGTAACCATCACAACCAGTTTGTATGACATCACATTTCACAATAACGACTAAATGTTGTGTCGCCTTCAAATCATCAACTGATTGCACTTTAAATCTAAACCCATTTATTATATATCCAGAGTGATAATGTGCATGTCATAAAGGTATGTTCATCATTACATCAAAATCTTCTATACATTGCAAATCATTATTTTATTTCATTTCTTACATGAGTTCTGAACCAGTTAATGAAGTCTTCTTCACATCTAGAAATGTGCGAAGATTGTCGAAATTCATCATAAAAATCCGGAATCTACTTTAATATATATATATGACCTAATCGTCGATCATGTTCAGATATTGGTTTAAATTCCATTCGTATGATTGGCCTTCCTCGGATATCAAATACTGAAAAATAATCTTCCACATTTTCACTATTTTTTCTATCATCATTCCTTTCCAATCGATTGAATTGATTATCTGGACCATCCATATACATCGCACAAAATTTCATGCATTGTTCTGTATGATACTCTTCGACAATTGAACCTTCTGGCTTAGCCTTATTGAAGACGTAGTCTTTCAATTTTTTTAAGAAGCGCTTAACTGGATACATCCACCTATACTGAACTGGTTCAGCAATCCTTGCTTCATTTTCTAGTTGGAGTATAAGATGTACCATGACATCGAAAAATGCAGGAGGGAAAATCTGCTCCATCTTGCATAGTGTGATTACAATTTGCTTGTCCCAATAGTCTAACAATTGAGAACCCAATGTCTTTGAACATATAACCTTGAAGAATCGGTTTATCTCCATCATAGAGTCAACCACTGGTTGAGGAAGCACTCCACGAATTGCAAATGGGAACAAGATTTGCATATAAACATGGCAATCATGACTCTTTAACCCACCTACCTTCTTCAATGCTTCATTTACACATGTAGAAAGTTATGACGAGAATCCATCTAAAACCTTGATATTTTTTAGAAAAGATAATATCTTCAGTCGTTGCTCATCCTTCAAAATATATAATGTCTTAGGAAAGTGATAGCTGCTATCATCTTTATGATTTATGTGCAACTCAGGATGAATGCCCAACATCTTCAAATTATTACGGGTCTTCAACGTGGCTTTTGGACTATCCGTTAAGTTTAGCATATTTGAAATGTTATCCATAACATTCTTCTCGATATGCATCACATCAAGATTGTGACAAATTGTGAGATCTTCTCAATAAGGGAGCTCCATGAAGAATATGCTCTTCTTTTTAAATCCAGAATTACATAAATCTTTAAGATCTTTCTGAAACAAACGACCCAATCGGATATTACCAATCTATTGTAACTTCTCCATTATTTTGTATCCTAACAACCTGATTGTATCTGTTCTTAGAAATTTTCTTGGATTCTTGGATGAATAGCGGCATGGTTTACCATTAAATTTATCTTTAAACTTGGATTATCGCCATCTATGTTCAATTGGTGGGAATCTACAATGCCCTAAATAACACAATTTATTATTTTCAGGTAAACACAAGTAATGAGTATCATCCATATATATAGGACATGTCAACTTGCCTTTAGTGCTCCAACTAGATAAATTTTCATAAGCTGGGAAATCATTAATAGTCCACAACAGTGCTACATGCACTTAAAAAATTATTTTCTAGTTGCATCATATGTTTCAACCCCATTATACCATAGCAATTTCAACTCGTCAATGAGTGGTTGCATGTAAACATCGATTGCATTTCCTGGTGCCTTTTTCCCAAGGATGAGAAGCATCAGCATCATAAACGAAGATCTCATACACGTCTATGGTGGCAAATTATATGTAAAGATCACCACTGGCATATTGAATATGACGGATGCATATTTTTGAAAGGATTGAATCCATCACTTACAAGACCAAGCCTAACATTACATGTTTCCTCTGCAAATAAAGCATGTTTGTTATCAAATGCAGCCCACTCGACAAAATCTGTCGGATGATGCATAAGTCCATCTCGTGATTTGTTATTATGATGCTATGTCATCCACTTTGCTGTTTTACTCGACATGAAAAGACATTGCAGCCTAGGAATCAAAGGAAAGTAACACAGTACCTTCCTTGATCATTTCTTCCCTTGTGTATTTGAACTGGTATTTTCTTCATATCTTCCTTCTCCACATTGCAGGCAACTATTCAAGCATGCATTTTCTTTAGCGTACAACATACAATCATTCTTACAAGCATCAATCTTTTCACCCTTCAAGCCAAGTACGCGAAACTATTTCTTCGCATCATACCATGACTGAGGAAAATCTTTGGGATTATTTAACAACTCTTCTATGAACTTAAGGACATCAGACATTAACTTAGATGTTGCCTTATTCATCACTTTAATTTGAAACTATTTACCTCTCTAAATTGGGGTTTTAATAGATGCATTGCAGTATAGCCGATAAAATGTGAAAACAAATAGAATTTATACTCGAATGAAAATACAAGGTCGAATGCAAGGAGCAAGTATCAAATCAATCTCAAAATCACAATTCTAGGTGAAATACAAGCAATTAAGATCATAAGAATAATCCAGAATGATATATAAAGCAAATCAAGTATCAATATGCAAAAAGATTAGGGTAAAATGGTGATTTGAATCACCAAATTATCCTTTGAGTTTAAGCTTCACAATTTATTTAAATATATGAACAGTGAGCCGAATCAACTAAGCCACAACAATAAAATATCCTAACAGTGTTTAGAACCAGCAGAATCAAGCACCAGCAGAGGCATAGAGGCAAAGGCCTCTTCTTTCCTTCAAGCCTTAAGGGAGAGGCGCATAGTACAGCACCAACAGAGGCACGAAGGTCCTCTCAGAGACCAAGTATAGAGAGCAGAAGGTGTGAACGGCAAACCCCCCTTCTCTCTCTCTTTCTTCTTTTCTCTCTTAGAACAAGCAAACTAGGCCGAACACAGGTATCCAGGTAATCAGGCGTGAACAGAACCAGACTTGCTGGTGTGGAGGTAGGTGAGGAGTGCATAGAAGTAAGTGAGGGACCCAACCCCTGTGTTCATGGGCGAACGGCAGGGATCAAGAATTCCTCTTTTCCTGCTCAGGTGGCTACAGATTCCATGATGTGCTACTAAATGTCCCACAGTCTTCGCGTGCGAGCAGCAAATGGCGTAGGGTCCAATTGAGGCAACAGGTTCAAACGTAGGCATTGATTGGGCACCTGGAGATGCACCTAGGAGTAAACCGTGTTTCTTAAGGGTGTTGCCTGGAGGTATCATGGTCGGAGGACCGCGGATGAGGTCAGTGGAGTCGAGGCAGCAACGGAGGTCCGGCATTCACTTAAAAAGCAAGAACACAACCTAGTGTCCCAATTAAATTGTCTCAAAAGCTTCGCTGGTCGTGGATGAGTGAAGTGGTGGTGTTTTTGTGGAGTGAAAGTGCCTGTGGTGGTCTAACGACCGCGGGAAGGTGGTGCGTAGGTGGTAGTTCGGGGGTGTGATGGAGTGGCTAAAACCCTAAATAGGTTTAGGGCTTTGTAGGTGGAATCAAGGTGAAGCTTCTGGAAGTGGTGGTGAAGCAAATGGTGCATATGGTGTCGGGGAGATCTCGCTGGAGTTGCTGCCGAAGAGGAGGAAGATGACGGGGAACAAGTAGTGTGGTGGTCAAATCAAGGTTCAAGTGGAGGGGAAATGATGTAGAGGAGGAGAGGAAAAAGTAGAGGGGATTTGATGAAAGGTAGAGGGACGGAGAGCACTTGTTGTGGCTTGACCGGAGCTGGAGAAGGAGAAGAGGACGGCGAGGCGACAACGAGGATAGAGACAAGGGAGTTGGTCACACTTTGGCTGGTGATGACCGTAAGGAAGAGGGGAAGCTAGTCGACCATCCAATTTGATGGTTGGATGGCCGAAAGATGAGAGCGGAGGGGAGTCGCCAGAGCTAAGTTCGAAGGTGGCCGGAGATGGAGAAGAGGAGGTTTTCTCATACCAAAACTCACTAAGGAGCAAGGATTCCTACCCCTGATCCTTTTACAGGCCTAAAACAAGGATCTCCAAGCTTGGAAACAAGCTTTCGAAGCTTGAAAATTTCACGCAGACTAGATACCCACATCTTCCATGCATTCGCATGGGAGATTGGAAATGAATCAAGATCCATGGCTCGGTTTAATTGGAAGGGAATTCCTCAAGGAACTCCCTTTCAATTTTGGGAGAGTTTGATTGGGAATCGAGAGAGAAATCCTTGCTCGAATCTCGACGAAGCTTGGTGCGTTCACACCAATGGCAGCAGGGACCTAAATTTGAAGATGATGAAAAGGTTAGGGACCTATTTGTGAAGAATTCAAAATGTTAAGGGCCATTGTGTGATAAAAAGAGTTTGTCTGGACTGAAATGCAAACTAAGTCAAGGTGATCTGATTGAGTCCAAATTTTGGTACAAACCTAATTTGGACCCAGGAAATCTAATGGTAAAGTCAAATTTAGGTTTTGACCAAGTTTGATTAGGTAAATTACGTAGAAACCCAAATTAGGGCAATTGTCTATCTGAGACTCTATTTTAGGTCAAAATGGTTTCTAATGGTCAAATTAAAGATACCAAACCTTATAGAATATTTCTCTATGATTTATAGAAGGTTTAGGTAAATTTTATCCTGACCAGAACCTCAGTGAATTAAGCAGGTATATTTTTAGGGTTTCAGATGTCATTTAATTCTTGTAATGCGTGAAAACCCATTTTTATTTGCATGGACCCACTCATTAGACATTAATGACCATATGACCTTTAATAAACCCTTGACATATCCCGTGGTTATTCTGTATTTGTGATAAGATGGTAAACTTGTAGAAATAACCCTATTTTCATCTTTTCTTCTCAAAATAGAATATTAAGCACTTAGGACCCCCTGAAGATTATGTAGGAGCTTTTATCAACTTTATTGGACCAAATTAAGCTAGTTATGGCTCATGATGGTGTTCCCATCATACCCCCATGCCTAGATTTTGCTAGTCCCTTAGCAAAAGTTTATGGACCAAACTAGATATCTAGGTCAGATGTAACCTTCAGGATGCCCCACTAAGCCGCATCTCTAGGAATCATATCTTAATATCAACAATAGGCCTAGAGGTACTCAAGTACCAGCCTAGATCTATACCTGACTAGCTTTCGCCTCAGTCTACTGCGAAGGTTTCTAAGGCTCGCAAGAACTAACCTAAGGTTCATTGGACCCAGCGATTAAAGCACCGATGCTTCTAACATGGTTAACACAAGTTCAGTTTGCCAATGCATTTTTGTATGAGGAAGAGGGATAGAAGAAGATTTTTATTTGTGGAGATCTTTCTCTCTCTTTTTCTTTTCATTATATTTTTCCTTAGATCCAACCTTGGATTGGCCTTAAACACATTCTGTATCGCATTCCTTGTCCCCACCATCAATCCTCGCAGGGTCCCTAGCAATTGATGCTTCAAGATAGCACCGCCCATGGCAACCCCCAGAACCTTGGCTTTCGACACTTTGGGATAATGCCGCCCATGGGGTTTTATAGCTAAATCTAGACCCTGGCAATCGACATTTCATGATAATGCTACCCATGGCATCTAAACCAGCACAAGGTGCTTACATGCCCCCGGTAGGATATTTAGATATCCTACGAGACAAGCACCGAGGAGATGATATGTTATTGCGCATCTTCGAGGGGAATTTCCCACCTCTCCGTGCCAAGAACTCGTCCAAATCAACTTGTGTTTTCGAGCCCTCCTAATCTAGATCTTAGGACCATTTTCAAAATAGCATAAATGCTTTTGGCATGATTTCATATTTAAGCGTGCTAAATCGGACTATGTGTGATTTTTGGGTGCTTAAGTTACTGAGACCCGCAAATCGGAGGTCAGTTAATGGGGTTGAATAATCCCTAAGCCTTAGACCTAATACACAAGCTTTGCATTTTCCTCAACCTCTTGACGACTAATCCGGATCATAACAAGTACGTGAGTGTTTAAATCTCAGAATAGATCCAAGAGGCCTAAGGTCGGTATTCACCCCAAATCCCTTAAGTTTTAGCCTTCCAAGTCTTAATTCATCTTTCGATCTAACCTAGAAGTTAGGTAAGTTCCATATCATTTTGAAAGGATTCAATTTCTTCCTTTATCTTTTTGCTCCTTTCTTCTTTTTTCAATTTTTCCGCCCTCTTTTTTCTCATTTTTCTCTCAAATGGGCCTTCTTCAACCTCCATTTTCTAATATTGAAATCCTTTTGAGATTTGATTTTCATAATGTTTTGCACTTTAATACCCCCCTATGCTTACGATTTGCAATGTCTTCATTGTAAATTAGGTGGGTTCAAGTTCAACTTAGATCGTACATTAGAACAGGTTCAAAAGGTGGGCGGATGAGTCAGGTTGACTGTTGCGGACGATTTCAAGCTCTGATATGTGTACCAGAGGTGGAGTCGGCTGTTCTAATGGACGAACCGTAAAGTGCAATATGATTTCAGCGAAGAGATATGTCAAAAGGATTTCGATTTTTTTTTAAAAGATGACGGGTTGCCTCCTGTTAAGCGCTAAGTTTAACGCCATCAGCTGGGCACAATAAGCTTAGGGAGATTGGAGATCAAAAGATAACTCAGCCAAGTTCAAGTCGGTGAGCTTGACGAACGGTTTGAGTCTCTGACCATTCATGACAAAAGGTTCAGAATCATGGCTAAGTTCACTAATTTCAACGGCTCCATTTCTAAAGATTTTTCTTACCAAGAAAGGTCCAATCCACTTAGATCTTAGTTTGCTTGGGAAGAGTTTGAGCTTGGCATTAAAGAGGACTTTTTGACCAGGGTGGCAACATTTTCACACAATGTGACTATCATGGAAGGCTTTGACCCGCTCTTTGTAGATACACGAGTTCTCGTACGCGTCATTGGGTAGTTCCTCGATCTCACTCATTTGCATCCAGTGGTGTATTCTAGCCTTCATCAGATCTAGATTGCACTTCCGTACTGCCCAATTGGCCTTATGCTCCATCTCTACGGGAAGGTGACATGCTTTTGCGTACACTAATCTGAAGGGAGACATGCCTAATTGGGTCTTGTGGGCGGTCCTATAGGCCCACAAAGCTTCCGGAAGGCAAGTAGACCAGTCCTTCCTATCAAGCCGAACAGTGACCTGAAGGATCTTCTTGATCTCTCAATTCGACAGTTCTGCCAGTCCGTTAGTCTGGGGGTGGTAAGGAGTTGAGATACGATGCGACACCCCGTACTTTTTCATCAGGGACTAGAAGTGCACATTATTGAAATGAGACAGCCATCACTAATGATGGCTTTAGGAACCTCAAATATGGAAAAGATGTTATCCTGTATGAATCAGAGAACAACTTTATGATCATTAGTTCTCGTGGGATAGCATTGATCCATTTAGAGATGTAATCAATAGTGAGCAAAATGTATTCGAAGTCGTTAGATCTAAGAAAGGGTCCCATGAAATTGATTCAACATACATCAAAGATTTCGCACATAATTATCGGGTTCAAGGGCATCATGTCTCGCGGGCCCATGTTGCCGAGGGTCTGACAACGAGCACATGCCCTACAATACGTTTGTGCATCTTTGAACATCGTGGGCCAGAAGAACCCACACTATAGAATTTTTGCTGCGATTTTATGCCCAGAGAAATAGCCACCGCAAACCTAGTCATGACAAAATAAGATCACGTCATTGACCTCGTCATCAGGAATGCATCTTCGGATCACCTGATCATTGCTAATGTGGAAGAGATACGGTTCCTCCCAAATATAGTACTTGGCCTTGGAAATTAGCTTGTCCCTCCTGGAAGTCGCCCAATCTGGCGGGACATTACCCGTAACCAAGTAGTTCACTATATCAGCAAACTATGGAAGACCGTGAATGGCTAGTAAATGTTCATCTGGAAAATGCTCGGTGATTGGACCAGATGGGTCGATGACTAAAGAAGGAAGATGGGACAAATGGTCAGCTACTGACGTGGATTTTATGCGGTTTGTTAAATACGTCGTTGTAATGCGTAAAACCGATCAACTCTTAAATTTATAAACCTAAATAGTGGGGTATCTAGGGTCGTCCAAGGAGGCAATATGTTTGCAAAATTAATTCTCTTGCTTACAAAATAGATCTCAACTTTCTTTTTGGTCATTTTCAATATATCATTTTTTATGTTTTTGAAATTAAGGCAACATGTGAAATTGTTGGCGAGAAAGTGACTTGCACTCAATTCAATATACTACTTCTAAAGTGGCAAGTAGAGCCTCTCCTTAAGTTCACTCTAGGCAAGTGGAGGCCTAGAATAATTAGGGAGAGGGAGTGAAGAATGCTAAAAATAAAGCAATTAAACAAAAATGCAACTAAAGAAATTGCAAAGAAGGCAACTAGAATAATGAAAAAGTGTTTTACAAAAAAGCCTAGTAGATGAATGCTTCTACTACTAGAAAAATTGCAATAAATAAAAGAAAACACAAATCCTCTAGATAGATGGTGAAGAAGAGGGCTTCTTGCTCCAAGCTTGGTAGCTCCCAAGCTTGAAAAGAGTCCTCCAACTCCTTCCTTACTATGCTCCACCAAGGTGATGTCCTCCAAAGCAAGCCCTAAGGGGGCATGCCCTAAGCTTCTCTCCAAGGGTGGACGTCCACCCTAGGTCCTTCTCCTTTGCTTGGCCATCCTCCTTGAAGTAGAGAAGTCCTCCTTGGCGTGGCCCAAGTTGAGGAGAGTGAGGAGAAGAAGGCACCAAAAGGGCTGGTGATGTGCCCCTTTAATCTTCTTCTCTACTCCTTCTTCTTGGCCGTAGGTGTAGGTGGGTATAAGTAGAAAAATGCACTAATGGAGGATGCCCTCAAATGGTGGTAGGTGGTGGGTTTTTATAGAGTAGGAAGGGGGCTAAGGTGACTCTTGGAATGGAGGGCTAAGATGGAGGTGGTTGGGGATCCTATGGCTAAGGACAATTGGCGCCAACCTAAGGGAAACATAAGGGGTGGTTATGGGTGGTGGAACCCCTTGAAGTTGGTGCCAAAATAGTTTCTAGAAGGTGGTCTTAGGTGGCACCAAGAAAGGTTCTAAAAGGAGGGGTTTTGTGGAGGGTGGAGATGGGTTTAAGGGGAGATGTGTGGTGGGGATGAAGGGGATTTTTGGAGGGAAAAGTGGTGCCAACAAGGGGGTAGTTTGGGTGGTTTTGGTGCCACTTTTAGGTGTCTTTTGGAGGTGGTGGGTAGGCTAGGTTGGCGCCAAGTAGGTTAGCTTATGTGGAGCTTAGGGGGAGCTAGTTGGGTGGAGTTGTTAGGTGGGTTTTTGGGGTGGTACAAGCCAAGGAAGTTGGAGCATAGCTAAGCTAAGCTAAGCTAGCTTAGCTAATGGAGGAGTAGAGGAGGAGGTATTGGAGCTAGGGTTTGAAGAGAGGAGCTGAGGAGGAGAAGTCTGGAGTTGGAAGTGGAGCTAGCTGCTGCTGAAGAGGCTGGCATGGAGCTACTCTAGCTGGCTTAGCTTGCTAGTTCTTTGCTAGCTGCTAAGCCAAGCTAAAGTGAGCTAGCTTCTACCACAATGAGCTGAGGTGAGCTAGGTCTGGATCTCCCAGGGAGGATCAAGCTGGTTGAGGCAGCTAAGGTAGCTTAGCTCAACTGAGTTGAGCTAAGCTGAGTCCCCAAGAGCTGGACTTGAGCTTCCTGAGCTGAGATGAGTTCTTCTTCAGCTGGCTGGAGTTGAGTGGAGCTGGATGTAGCTGGATCTGAGCTGGGGTGAACTCCAGTCAACTCAGCTGAGCTAGCTAGAGCTCCCTGTGGACTTGTGGGAGCTAAAATGAGCTAAACTCAACTAGGTTGAGCTGGATCTGAGCTGACTTGAGCTAGGGTGAGCTAAGATGAACTTTATTGAGCTGCCATTCAGCTGAGATTAGCTGAATGGAGCTGGGATGAGCTATCCCTAGTTCAAGTGAGCTAGGTTCCAGCTGTAGTGAGCTAGATCAAGCTGAGTTCCAGCTAGTCTGAGCTTCTCCTTCACCATTTGCCTTCTTGAGTGCTAGGGTTTTAGGGATCTGTATATCTTTTCATCCCTAACACTCACAAAAACATATCAAAAAGATAATAAAAAAATGCAATGCATGCCTAACCTAATTTATGCCTAAATGCAGCCCAAAAACCCATTTGCGGAGTAAAATCCTAAGAGCTAGGTTTGTTTTAATGAATAAGAATGATGATAAACTGGCGTTTATCAGCTACCATGTTCTGTTTTCCCACCTTATCACGAATCTCGAGATTAAATTCTTGCAACAGTAAGATCCATCGGATTAATCGAGGTTTCACAACCTTCTTCGCGAGCAAGTGCCTCACAGCGATGTGATCTGAGTAAATGATGACACAGAAAACCAAAAGATAAGATCTGGATTTCTCCAGGCCAAATACTACTGCCAATAGCTCTTTCTTAGTAACCGTGTAGTTACGCTGAGCCTCATCCAGTGTCTTACTGGTGTAGTAGATGACTACAGGTTTCCCATCAACTTTCTACCCAATCACCGCCCCTACTGTGTTGTCACACACATCGCACATGATCTCGAAGGGTAGAGACTAGTCAGGAAATTGCAGGATTGGTGCTTAAGTAACTCGATCACGTAGGCTCTCAAATGCGCAAGTGCACTCATCGATGATCTCGAAAGAGACATCCTTTGAGAGAAGATTAGTCAGGGAGAGCATGATTTTTGAGAAATCGGGAATGAAACAATGGTAAAAATCAACATGCCCCAGAAAAGAGCAGATGTCCTTGATCGAGCCAGGCATGGGTAGTTTAGAAATCAGATTAACCTTGGCTCGATCAACCTGGATGACGTTCTCAGAAACAAGGTGACCCAAGATAATTCCCTCGGGAACCATGAAATGGCTCTTTTCCCAGGAAAGAACCAAATTCACGTCGATGCAACGCCTGAGGATTTGGACCAAGTGCAGGAGGCAATCATCAAAAGATTTCCTAAATACCAAGAATTCATCCACGAAGACTTCAACGTATTCACCTACCATATCAGAGAATATGGCAAGCATGCATCGCTGAAAGGTGGCCGGTGCATTGCAGAGATCGAAAGGCATCCTACGGAATGCATATGTCCCGTAGGGGCAAGTGAAGGTGGTCTTCTCTTGGTCCTCAGGATGGATTGCCACCAGATTATAACCAAAGTACCTATCCAAAAAGCAGAAGAATCGATTTCCCACTAGTTTCTCGAGTATCTGATTAATGAATAGAAGTGCGAAATGATCCTTCTTCGTGGAGGCATTCAGTCTTCTGTAATCAATGCAGACTCTCCATGAGTTCGCAATACGGGTTGGTATGGTCTCCTCGATTTCAGTCGTGATCACGGTGAGTCCTGCCTTCTTAGATACAACCTGGATTGACTCACCCACAGATTGTCGAAGATCAGGTAGATGATCCCTGCATCTAACCACTTGATGATCTCCTTCTTCACGACCTTCTGCAAATTAGGATTCAAACGTCTTTGTATTTCACGGGATGGTCTTGCACCCTCTTCAGTATAAATGTGATGTGTGCAATACGAAGGGCTAATGCCAGTCAGATCATGAAGAGTCCAACCAATGGCTCTTTGATGCTACTGGAAGACAGAAATCAGACGTGTTTGCTGATCAGAGGTGAGGCGAGAATTGATAACCATAGGAAATGTTTGATCGGAACCCAAAAAGACGTATTTCAAATGATCGGGAAGAGGCTTCAGTTCCATAACGGGATTATTGACGGAGAGATTTTCACTTATTTATGAAGATGATAGCACTAAAGTGATATGTCGTTGTGTTTTATGTGGTAGAAAATCTCTCAATCAAAAATTAAAATAAATATCAAATTTAACCACAATAAAAATGTCGCATCCACAGGGAGGAATAGAACCAAAAAATTCACAGGTAGAGAATTATGATGTTTACAGATAACTTTGCAATTTCAATGCAAGGAATATGCTACTTTCAAGGCTATTTATGTAATTTTCACGTCAAGAATTAAGCTCCCAAAAATATGTATCTGATGCATGTGTAATGGCATATCATGTAAATTTGATGTGCATGCAAATCTGATTTAAATTTCAATGTTGAATGATGCACATAACACAAGTTAAGTAAATTCGTGAAACTATAAGTGCATCCATGCAATGTGGCCTGAATAAAATAATAATATTAAAGTGGCAATGGCATGCAATGTAAATTTTAATTAGGGCAAAAATAAAGGATTTCTCCTCTCTCTTCCTCGCTTCAGCGGCCGTGCACAGTTGGCGGTGAGAGTCAACGGGATGGTGCGCCTCGACGAATGCTTCGCCATGGTGGCGGCTGTTGAAACGTTTTGCGAATCGCTACGCTAACGTGTTTGGTTTTGGAAAACCTGTCGTTGTAGTTCGAAAGCGAAGAATTCGTGTTCAACAAATAAAATTTATGCCGAAATTAAAATTCCAGGTCGAACACAGGGAGGCAGACGTTTGATTTAAAAACTTCGCGTTTCTTTTTATTTGTCACGAAATAATTCAATTTAAAACTATCTAATTATTTACAATAAATATAAGAGAGAGAGAGTAAGAGAGAAAGAGAATATTACACAGAGAAATCAAAATGAGATGTAGAATAAACAAGGAATTTTTCATTGAAGAGATTGTTCATTACAACTAGAAAGCATAAAACAATTACTCTAGAAAGCGATAAATTTACTCTAGAAAGCATTAAAAGAATGGAGGGAGAAATTTCCTCCTCGTCGATTGCTTGGAGGATGAACAAAACTACACTAAAAAGCAGTAAATCTATACTAGAAAGCAGTAAAAAGAATAGGGAGAGAGAAATCTTCCTCGACGGTTGCTTGGAGGATGAGCCGGACGGGACGACGCCTAGACGAAGGGGAACGAAGCAGGACGAAGGAGGACGAAGCAGAAGAACGGGAACGAAGCAGCACGCCGTTGTTGTCGCGGGATCCACTTCCGAAGGGGAACGAAAATTGGACTTTATCTCGCGAGAAGCATCCCGGGTGTAGGATAAGCTTCTCTTGAGCTTTGGAGGGGTAGAGAGGAGAAGGAAGGGATGAAAATTTCGTATGAAAGGGGTCTCCTTTCATAGTTGCAAGGAGTGGGGGCAAAATGGACATTACAACTTCAAAATAATAAAAGAGGGGTCTTTAGTGACGGATAAATCCGTCACTAAAGCCCTCAACGTGGGCGTTGTGGGCGGCTCGCGCGCGCCTCCTCGCCTGCTCGCGCGCTCAACGGCATGCGCATGTTCGTCAATTTTCAGCCGTCCGATCGCGAGATCGGACGGCTGAAAATTGACGAACATGCGCATGCCGTTGAGCGCCCGCCCGCGCGTCTGATTGCGCGTCCGATTGCGCGTCGATGCTATCAGGCACGCGCGGCCGTCCAATCTCCATCTGACGCTCCACCCGCACCCAATCGCCAGCGCCTTCCAGCCCCTCGCCGCGGCTCGATCCCGCGCCTGCCGCTCGCGAAAGCGCGCTCGGCCACTGCGCTATGGGGTGCGGATGGTCGAGCGGACGCTTTTAAGCACGAGCGACCACAGCCGTTGGATTAAGATCCAACGGCGGAGAGCGATCGGGCACGGGGCCTTCACAAAATGCAAGCGGCCGTTTGGGAGGCTGAGATGGCGCCACGTGGCTCCATCTTGGCCGTCCATCTTCTGGAAGTTGTAGATGGTTCCACGGATGTCGAATTGACTCGATTTTTGTGTCGTTGGGCTGCGATCGTCGATCCGAATTCATCCGTGCGGTTGGATTTATCATCTGAAGTGCAGATTTACACCATCCTAGCCTTTGATCTTCTAGGGTTCCCGAGTCACTATCTGATGCTACGGATGTCTGATTAGGGCGATCTTGGAGTCGTTGAACTCCAATCGTCGCCCTAATCACATCCATATGGTTGGATCTTTGATCCGAGGTCCCGATAAAATATTTGCCTTGTCCAAGCACATAAAAGGAGACAATTAACCTCCATTTTATTCAAACTACTCTAAATGCAAGATGATGTATGTTATGCAATATTTATATCATGAAATGCAATCCTATGCTTAAGAACATGCATAAATAGACATTTTAAGCAGTGTAAATGTGTTTACATCAACGACGCGACGACCGAAGGTGGCCGGCGGTGGCAAGACAGTGGAGAATAGCCGTCGTTCTGTTGGGCTCTATTGGAAGAGAAGAACCGTGCATGGAGAGGAGGAAGAGCAGCTACCTGCAGGCAGGGCTGCGCTATGGGTGCACATGCAAGGGTGCGCAAGGGCACTGCCTGAAGGCGTGGCTACCTACGGGCGGGGCTGCCTGCAGGCGACGCTGCCTGTGGGCGTGCAAGGGTACACTGATCTGCGTGAAGGGGGGTGTGCTGCAGTGTGAGTGGCACTGCGAGGGCGGGTGCTTGCAAGGGCATGGCTATAGGCTTATGTGGTGGGAGGATGGTGCAACGCCTGCAAGGCACGCGGTGGGGCTGTGGCAATGCATGCGGTGGGGTAGGCTAGTGAGGGCGCGGCTGCCTGCGGGCGGTCTTAGCCACGCGTAGGTGCTGTTAGGGTAGCACGGTGAGGGTAGCCTACGATGGGAGGATGCTACATTGCTTGCAGGGCGCGCGCGTGAGGTGGGAGAGGATGAGGCAGTGCTGCTGCTGCGCGAGGGTTGTGGTGGACTGAAGGTGGCTGCAGGTTGGAGGTTGAGGCAGTGTGATGAGAGCCTCATCATGAGCCATAACTAGCTCATTTTGACCCAATAAAGAAGATAAAAGCTCCTACATAACCTAGAAGAAGGCCTAACTGAAAGAACAAGTGCCTTGAGAAGAAAACATGAAATAAAGGTTAAAACTGCAATTTTACCATTGCAGTACGTAAACGGTATTTCTCAGAGGCAAAACATAGGTCAAATGGTATAAAAGAAATAAAAAGAGGGTTGAGTCAATCAGAAATGGGTTTATGTGCAATCTAAGAACCAAATGACACTTGGTAACCCTAAAACAGACCCATTTAAATTAACAAGGTTCCGGTCAGAACAAAAAGCAAGTAAACCCTCTAAAAATCATGGAAAAACATCCTCTAGGGTTTATAACACTTAATTTGGAACCTAGTCTGACCTAGATCAGGGTCCTAGCTCCTCAATTAACCTAATTTGGGTTTTTACGCAAAATGTCCAATCAAACGAGGTCAAACCTGAAATCCAACTTCGCCATTGGATTCCTTAGGTCCAAATTAGGTTTATACCAAAATTTGGACCTAAGGAGAGGTCATCTTGACCTACTTTGCAATTTAGTACACCCAAATCACAAATTGGTCCCTATCTTTTGAATACATTTGCAGAGAGCCCCCTAGGTTCTTCGCCTCCTTTGCAAACCGGTCCTGCCGCCATTGCTTGGGCAGAACCGAGCTCCGACAAGGTTCGGAGAGGGATTGCTCTCTAATCCCTCAGAGATTCCCTCCCAGAAATGGAAGGGGGATTCTCTGAGGAATTCCCTTCCTTATAAAGCCAATTACAATCGCTGGTGTGAACCCAATCTCTCGTGCGAACGCACGAGAGATTTGGGTATCCACGTTCCTTCCAACTCCGGCAAGTCGGCAGACCTAATGGCGCGTTCTCCACGCACTGACAGGAGCGGCCAGCACCTATAAAACACCCCCCAGACCCTGCCGCAAGACCCAAGCTTGATTTGGCCGAGTGTCCACCCCCAATTCGTCTCCTCCTGCCCGGCCGAAAGTCCCAGCAAGTTCTGGCGAGCCCCCCTCCCCTCCCTCTTCGCTCTGCCACAAAACCAGTGGCAGAGTTAGCTTCCTAACTTCCCTCCGCGTCGCGTAGTACCCGCGCACACCGCCTCAGCCCCGTCGTCGCCGCCGTTCTCCCCCACTGGGCGTCATCTTCTCCGGCGACAGCAAGTACTGCTGTCTGCCTTCCGTCCCCTTTCGTCCTTACAATTAGGTTAGAACTCCTCTCCATCCTCTCCTCTCTCTTTTCCCCCTGTTATCTCATCTGATTACCCCTCGACCGACGCTGACCACCCTCATCTTCCACATCACCGACCGACCTCCGGCGAGCCGCTTCCACCATTCCAGCCCCCCCACATGGCTCGCCAACCACCTCGAGAGCTCCGCCTCACCACCAGGAACTCGCTCCACCCCACAACTGCCACTCCATGCCTCCATAATCACCCCCCGAACAACCCACCATCTCCGGTCACAGGTTGACCTAGGCACGCACGCCTAGGCCGACCTGCAACCTGCAGCATCGTCCACCGCCTTCGCCGTGCCACAGCGAAGGTCTCTAGCTGATCTGATTGGGCCGAGAGGCTTGTTTTGTGCATGACAGTGTTTGAGCCGCTGCCGCCATGGGCGACCTCTGATGAAGCTCCAACGAAGCTACAAGCATCAGACTTCCCAGGCTGCAGATGCAGGAGACTCACGCGAGTGTCGCGAGGTGAGTGAGCCCAGCACGGAGCACCAGCAGAGCCATCCGCTTGGGCAATTGCATACGAGAGTCTGCGGGCACGCGTGAAATCAGGGCGGAACCTTTAGTCCCACATCGTGGGATTGCAGCACTCAGGTACGCTATAAATTGTATTTGTGCTTTAAGCCGGTTGCCTCCGTAAGCACAGGGGTGAGGTCCCTCACTGACCCCACACCCGCCTCGTCCGCGGCTTGACCACGCGGACCTGGCGGATCCGACCCGACCTAGACCTACGCACTCCTCGCACATCGTCACCTGCAGGTGCGCCTAGTCCCGGGTACGATCTGACCCGATTATGGCTGTGGCTCTGGGAGAGCGTCCATGAGTGAACTGCTTAAGAGAGAGACGTGCGGGTAGAGGGAGAAGGGTTAGGTTTTGCTCCTGTGCAGGCAGGCTGAACGCAGGAGAAGAAGGACTTGGCCGCTACAGAAGAAGAAGAAGGAAAGGCAAGCCAAAGAAGGAGCAAGACAGACAAGAAGAAGAAAGAAAGAAGCTTTCGCAGGAGAAGAAGGAAAGCAGAAGAAGAAGAAGAAGGCTTCGTAAGACAAGAAAGAAAGCAGAGAAAGAAGCAAACGAAGAAGAAAATGAGAGACTGCAGAAGAAGAAGAAAAGGAGAAATACTTTTAAGACGTCTGATCTGGTGATCAGACGTCCAATTTCATATTTTTGTCCTAATTATTTTTAATTGCATACATTCACATTTGAATTGATATTTTGAGTAAATTAGAGTGTTCAATTACATTTTGACTAGTAGTAATTTCCATTGCTCCCTGTGATCGATCTCGGATACTCCGGTCTTCGAGTAATAAAATTCTTTATATTTGTTTAGACGTTTTGTCGGTTATACTACAACGTGACATCCTTTAAACCCGCACAAAACGTCGACAACACAGTGCTACAACAGAGAGGGACCGGCGGTGCGTGGTGCTTGCTTATTCCACAGTGCATGCCTTCTCCATGGTAGGGAAGGTGGAGATGATCCCTGTAAGGGGAAAAGAAGACCCCCTTTCTCTAGCCAAGAGCCTCTTTTATCTCCTCCCCCATCCGCAAGTCAAGGGATTTTTAAATCCCTTACTAAATTTGGCCGATGGCTGTTGGGGAGGTGTTGTTGAGGCCAACGACTATTGGGGGAGGGGTAAATTTATTTCACCCCCTCGTCTCTTGCAAATTATTCCTACAATAATGAAACATAAAATAATTACATACTAAGTTATAGAATGTGTTAGAATAGATAAAAACTTAAGTAATGATGCATGCAATCATTCTATAACCTAATGTAGTTATTAACAAACATAAAATGTAAGAATAAAGTTAACTTAGGCGTAACAATAGTCCATTAAAATGGACTCATCAATTATCAGCAGTAGCAGGCAGGTCGGGATGGACCTCAGAAGAAAAGGTGGGAGTTGCAGGTGGATTTAGATCGGTACTAGGCTCCTCTATCTATGGGGTATGATCTGCTTGGGGTTGAGGATCAGGGATAATCGGGTCATCCTCAGGAAATGTGTCCTCAACCACGGAACTGATGTCGCATACTTTTTCCACTGCCCCATAGTTAATTCCTTTTTGGGCCTTAAATATATCTATTTTTAGTGTCTTGTTTCCAAATTTTAATTCAATCTGGCCCTCTTCCCAATTAATGTTCGCCCTAGCTGTCGCTAAGAATGGTCTACCTAGTATAATCGGTGTATTCATCATATTCTCAGGAGTCCCCATATCCAACACAATGAAGCCCACAAGAAAGTAGAAATCGTGGATCCTAACCAGAACATCCTCGAGAACTCCTCTAGGTGACTTAATTGATAAGTCAACTAGCTATAAAGTCACCTCAGTGGGTTTTAGCTCAGTCTCCTCGAAATGATCTAGTAGGGACATAGGGATCAAATTGATGGAAGATCCTAAGTCTAAAAGGGCTCCGTCGAACTCTAAATCACTGATCTTGCATGAAATCAAAGGGGTAACAAGGTCTTTTGCCTTAGGTGGGGAGCTTGCTAAAAATGATGGAGCTAGCTTGCTCCGACAGTACGATTGGATTCTCGCCTTTAGTTCGCACCTTACGCTTAGGTGTATATACGCCCTTCAGAAATCTCGCATAAGCCGATAAGTGGCGAATCGCGTCCATCAATGATGAGAGCCTCACCATGAGCCATAACTAGCTCATTTTGACCTAATAAAGAGAGTAAAAGCTCCTACATGACCTAGAAGAGGGCTTAATTAAAGGAATAAGTGTTCTGAGAAGAAAACATGAAATAAAGGTTAAAACTGCAATTTTACCATTGCAGTACATAAACAGAATTTCTCAGAGACAGAGCATAGTTCAAATGGTCTAAATGAGATAAAAAGTGGGTTGAATCAATCAAAAATGGGTTCATGTGCAATCCAGGAATTAAATGCCATCTTGTAACCCTAAAACAGACCTGCTTAATTCAACAAGGTTTCGGTCAGGATAAAAATCAAGTAAAGCCTCTAAAATTCATGAAAAAATATCCTCTAGGGTTTATAACATTCAAATTGGCCTTTGGAACCTAGTTTGACCTAGAATAGGGTCCTAGCTCATCAATTGACCTAATTTTGGTTTTTACGCAAAATATCTAGTCAAACGTGGTCAAACCTAAAATCCAACTTCACCATTGGATTCCTTAGGTCAAAATTAGGTTTGTACCAAAATTCGGACCTAAGGGGAGGCCATCTTGACCTACTTTACAATTTAGTACACCCAATCACATTTTGGTCACTATCTTTTGAAAACCATCACTTAAATCCCCCTAGCTTTCTCACCAATCTTACAATCAGGTCCCTCTGCCATTATTGGGGAGAGATCCTGCTTCGGCGAGGATTAGAGAGGGAATACTCTCTGATCCCTCAGAGATCCCCTCACAGAATTGGAAGGGAGATTCTCTGAGGAAACCCCTTCCATCTGAGCCCGACCATGATCCCAGATTTGCACCCAATCTCTCGTGCGAACGCACGAGAGATTTGGGTATCTCACCACCTTCCATCTCCAGCGAGTCGTCGGTGACAGAAGGCATGCCCTCCACGCACCATAAGCATGGCCAAGCACCTATAAATTAAACCCTAACTCCGGCCGCACCTCCTCAGCTCGACTTGGCCGGGGTTCCACCTCAAATTCCTCCCCTTCTTCTCCGGCCAAGAGGTCCAACGAGCTCCGGCGAGCCCCCCTCCCCTTCCTCTTCGCTCTGCCATAAAACCAGTGGCAGAGCCGTCTTCCTCATCCTCCTCCACGTCGCGCAACACCCGCGCATGCTACCCTAGCCACGTCATCGCCGCCGTCTTCCTCCACTAGGCGCTTTTGTCTCCGACGATAGCAGGTACTGCCGTCCGCCTCTCCGTCCCCTTCATCCCTTTAGTTAGGTTAAAACCATTCTCCTCTATCCCCTCTTTCATTTCCCACATTTTATTCATCCAAAACCCCTTGACCGCCGCCGTTCACCATCACCTTCCTCATCTCCGGCCACCCTCCAGCGAGGCGCTCCCATCGCTCCGCAGCCCCACATGCCTCGCCGACCATCACATAACCTCCGCCTCACCTCACTGAGTAACATCCGCCCATCCACAGACCCGCTACACCTCCACAACAGTCCCCCGAACTCACCCATCCATCCGGCCACAGGGCAACCTAGGCACGCATGCCTAGGCCACCCCGTGGCCTGCCACCTAGCGTTTCACCTTCGCCATGACACGGCGAAGGTCCCCCGGTGATTTGATTAGGCCGCGAGGCTCTTTTCGTGTCTGACAGGTTCCACACCCTGGCCGCCATTGACGGCAACTCGAGGAAGCTCCACGCTCGCTCCAGGCTTCAGGACCGCAAGGCTCCAGGTGCAGCTCACTCGGGGAGGCATTACGAAGATATCTAACCCAGCAAGAGACGCTGCGAAGTCCGCAGGTGTGGAAATTGAATGATAGACTTTTGCGGGCGCGCGCGAGAGAAGGCCGAGAGTTTTAGTCCCACATCGGTAACTTACAAAGCGCTACCATGGCATATATTGTTTTTGTGATAGCGGTTTAGTGCCTCCGAATGCACTTGGGGTGAGGTCCCTGCGCCTCGTTCGTGGTTTCACCTCACGGACGTGACGCGACCCGACCCTGAGCACACCTCGTGCACCACCATCACGCCAGTGCGCCTGGTCACGGGCGCGCGATCTGACCCTTTTACCCGGCTCCTTGGAGAGCATCTTGAGAGTGGTTTACAGAGAGAGAGAGTCGCGCGGGTGTGGGTAGAAGGTTAGGTTTTGTGCTTTGCTGTGGTTGTGCAGGGAAGGAAGGAATGAAGCAAAACACTTAGCTGCTGCTAGCAAGGGAAGAAGAGAAGGAAGCAGAAGGCAAACAGAGGCAAAAATGAAGAAGGAAGGAAGCCATTGAAAAGAGAAGGAAGAGGCGAAGGAAAAAGAGAAGAAGAAAAGAAATAGAAGACAAGCAGAAGAAGAGGAACTGGAGCAGAGACAAGTAAGAAGACCCGTAGAAGACAGAAGAAAATAGAAAGAAGCAAGGCATAAGAAAAGCAAGAAGCACTGCAGCAGAGAAAGAAGAGCACAAAGAAGAAGAAAGGAAGAAAATTAGAAGAAGAAGAATCAAAGAAGGGAAAACACACTTTTAAGACGTCTGATCCCATGATCAGACGTCCATTTCTTTTTTTTACTTCAATTACTTTTCAAACTCATGCATTTATATTTGAATTAAGTTTTGAGTAATTAAAGTGTTCAATTATATTCTAGAGATTAGTAATAAATTCCAATTGCTCCCTGTGTTCGACCTCGGATACATGGGTTTTCGAGTAATAAAACTTTTATTTGTTGACGACGCTTGATCACCTATACTACGACGTAATTAACTGTTAAAACATGATCGAGTTAGTCGTGTCAACAATCAACGGGATGTTTATTTGGACCTGCTCAAAGAGCTTGACCAGGTCCTCCTCGAGAGGCACGGGTTTGGGTTTCCTCTTTCCTTTGGTCAAGGCCTCCGGAAATGGAACCTCCGCAGGTTCCTCTAGAATTGGTCCAAGTTCTTGATTTGGGATAGGGGTATCCTGGATGGCCAACATAGGGTTTGCGTTTCAACTACCTAGCTGAGAGTGGCTCGGGTAAGGTGGGTCCTGAGTTATTTTGCCACTACGGGTGGTAACAGAGTTCAGTCCTGCCTAGTTTTGGGTTAGGGTAGGCAAAAGAGGTGGTTACTACTGATAACCCACGTATGATGCCGAAGCCTCCATCCCATCGGGTGATGGAGTAGAAGGGGCATGATATACATAGTGAGCCTAGCCTTGAGTCGGGTTCATAACGCACCTCTGGTTCGAAACATTATTTGGATTGGGTAGAGGCTGCGAAGGGAGTGCACCAGGTTAGCGGGGATTTGCCATCTGGGCGAGTTGATTGATAACCTCTGTGATCTTGTCTTTGTGCTATTTTTGCATAGCCACATTCATCTTCTAAATGTCAGCCAAAGTCTGAAGGATAAGAGTCATTTGATCTTCCCGAGTTAGCCCAGTTTGGTAAGTCGGGTTGGGCCAAGGCTGGAGCGACTGATATGGACAAGAAACTTGTGGACGGGGCTGATATTAAGGTCTCTGATTTTGATTGTTCCCTGACCACGTGAAGTTAGGATGATTATGCCATCCAAGGTTATAAGTGTTTGAGAAAGGATCGTTCTGGATGGCGTTGAGGTCCTCGCAGGTCCGAGGAACCTTGGAGAAATCAGAAGATGAGGGTTCAGAGTTCCCCCAACTAGAGTAGGCAGATCCGGAGCTTCCTCCAAACCCTAGACTAGACAGGGGTGGATATGGATCCATCCCCTAAGAAGATCGGTGGTAGATGTTATGCACAGCCTCCCTCCCAATGGGTGGTTATGCTAACAGGTTTTGCATAGACGTTGTTCACTGCAGATGTCGAGTCAGCTCATCCACCTTTTTCTCAATGATTAAGACCTTGTCCAGGCGACTGGCCATTAACTCCAAGTCGACGGAAGAGGACAAACCCTGCGTCTCGTGTGCTCCCCACGGATTCATCAATGCACGGGCATTCGTCCTATCGAATGTGCCCATGGATTCATTATTGATGGAGTTCTCGCACATGTTCTCAAGAATCTCCCACACGGTGTCTTCATGTTGACCCATGATGTTTCCTCCATAGGTCTCATTGACGAATAATCGAATATCCTCACAGAGTCCCTGGTAAAAAAACTGGACTTGTTCCCATTTAGGAACTCCGTGGTGGGGGCACTTTCGCATGAGATCCAGAAAGCGATCCCATGCCTCATGAAGCGGTTCTCCTGGTTGCTGCGTGAAATGTGTGATCTAGTGCTGCAGAGCATTTTTCCAACCAACAGGGAAGAACTTTTTCAGAAACTCGAATTGCAGTTCAGCCCACGTGTTGATTGGAAGAGTTAAGGTTTGGTACTAGTGAGTAGACATGTCCATGAGAGAGAAGGAGAACATTATCATGAGCAAGATATCCCAATTTTGAGCTTCTAACCTGAAGGTATGAGCTAGATGCTTGAGTTGCTTGATATGCTGTAAGGGATCTTTGGAATTAAGCCCATGAAATTTAGGAATAGCATGAATCATGTTGGGCTTGAGTTCATTATCAGGACCTCCAGGCAAGATTTGGACTCGAGATTCGATTGCCACCGCAGCGGGATTATAATGATCTCTCATCATAGGATGCTGTAGTGGATTCATAAAGGCCTGGAATAGATCATTAAGGCACTGAAGCTGATTCTGGAGATTATTTTCTTCTTCTGCTGGGTGTTCCATGATTATGGATGAAGGAGATCTAGGCTCAGATGAATCAAAAGAGATATCAATCTGGTCGGGTTGTTGCACAAATAGGGAAGTCTAGGCTTGGCCTTGACAAGAGTGAATAGCTAATGGAGGCCTCAAGGGTGGTCTTAGGGACCTCCTCCCAAACATGCACCAATGGAGAAGACGAGGGATAGAAGGTGTGATGGACCCAATCAACACACCCAAATATCCTTGGATGACTATAGAGGTTCGGAGCGGAGGATACCCCTAGATCAGAAAGTCATCCACCAGAGAATTACCTGGGCAGCCAAGAAGGGAGAGTCCCGTGAAGACCCCTACACGGTAGAGCTCCCCCACGGGTTATAGGGTTTCCCCCACCCGACCTTCCTTGTCACTAAGGGTCCAGGTAGACCAGAATGGATAACTTAACCTCTTAAGTCTACCAATTTTAAGTTTAGAGCATGGGTGCTTAGGATTTCACTTGAACTTTAAGATGTTTTTGTGAGTGATGACGTAATTTGAAGATTGGTTGACCTTGCAAGGTGGTCAACTTCACTTGATTATTAGGTCCCGCTTTTAGGATTCAAGTGAGATTTAGAGCTTGATTCTTAGGGTTTTCTTGTTTAGGTAAATTCAATCAAGGCTGAGGACACACACAGTTTGGGAAGATTGAATCTTTTTTTAAGAAAGTGTGTCTCTAAAACCCTAGAATGGAAACCCTAATTGCTCTAATTGCTCCAATCAATTAATTCCAAGTTTGGCACCTAGGGCTCAATCAAGAAGGTGGTAGCCCTAAGTGTCTTAAATCCCTAAATAGGTGCAAAAATTAGGTTTGGGATGTTTCTAGAAATGAACCAAATCAGGCAACTTGTTACGATTGAATCTAAAAATAGAATGCAAGTTGTTCCTAATTGATTATTTTCCTTTTTAGCTTTTTCATAATCGGGGGCTTAACAAAAATGGATTTGTGGTTTACCTGCCCCTGGAGTGGCTATTGTGCGGTTGATCTCATTCCTTGGCTAAGTTCTTGCACAATCATAATCAAAAGAGATAAATCAAGTTAGTATCAAGTCAGGAATCGTAGTCAAGAGATCAAATTACGTGTTTCTCCCTGGCAACGGTACCAAAATGTTTACCGCTCTAAATCAGGGTTTTAATAGATGAATTGCAGTATAGCCGATAAAGCACAAAAACAAATAGAATTTATACTCAAATGAAAATCCGAGGTCGAATGCAGGGAGCAACTAGCAAATCAATCTCAAAATCATAATTCTAGGTGAAATACAAGTAACTAAGATCAGAAGAATAATCCAGAATGATATATAAATTGAATCGAGTATCAATATGCAAAAAGATTAGGGTAAAATGGTGATTTGAATCACCAAATTACCCTTTGAGTTTAAGCTTCACAATTTATTTAAATATATGAACAGTGAGTAGAATCAACTAAGCCACAACAATCAAATATCCCAATAGGGTTTAGAATCAGCAAAATCATGCATCAACAGAGGCACAGAGGCAAAGGCCTTTTCTTTTCTTCAAGCCTCCAGGGAGAAGCGCACAATACAGCACCAACAAACGCACGAAGGTCCTCTCAGAAACTATGTATAGAGAGCAGAAGGTGTGAAGAGCAAAACTCCCCCTTCTCTCCCTCTTTCTTATTTTCTCAGAGTAAGCAAACCAGGCCGGACCTGGGTATCCGGGTAATCAGGCGTGAACAAGACCAGACCCGCCAACGTGGAGGCGGGTGAGGAGTGCACAGTAGTGAGAGACCTGACCCCTGTGTTCGTGGGCGAACAGCAGGGATCAGGAATTCCTCTTATCCTGCTCGAGTAGCTGCAAATTCCACTATGTGGGACTATTAACAGAGAGAGATCGATGTTTATAAAAGCTATGTTGTAGTATAGGTCGAAACTGCTTTGAAAAGAAATAAAATTTATTACTCGAATATCAAAAATGAAGTCCAAGGTCGAACACAGGGAGCAAATAGGAATTCACACACTAATCTCAATAATGTAAATGAGCACAATGATTTAAACCACAAAATGATATTCAATAAATACTAATCTGTCACATTAGATATTTAATGAATTCTCAGGTATTTTGAGACAATAAAAAGGTAGAGAAGCTAAAATAATGGTGATTTAAATCACCAATTATTCTCTAAGAATATATATCAAGTATTCAATCAATTTATCAAACTTTCACATTGTCAATCCTCAAATCAGACGTCGGGTTATTGAATCAGACGACTTATCCAACAAGTGCTACAGTACTTCCCTAGCATTGTTCTTCTTCTTCTCTTTTCTTCTTGGCTTCTCTTCTCTTCTTCTGGCCTTCTCAAGCCCTTCTCCTTTTTCTTCTTGTCTTTAACCTCTTCTCTTTTTTCTCTGTAGGCCTTCTTCCTTTCCTTCTCTTCTGCAAAGGCTTCCTTATGTTCTTTCTTTCTTCAAACACAGAGGGCAGCCACCCATTCAGAATTGGCTAAGTGTCACACAAAGCAAAACCGTCCCCTACCTCGCTCTCTCTTCCTTTCTCTCCTCTTAGGTTCCTCCCTCCTAGGGCCATAGTCAAGGTAGTTGGGTATACAGGTAGGCACGCACCTGGGACCAGTCTCACCGGTGTGGGTGGTGAGTGAGGAGTTCTTAGGTTTAGGCGGGTAATCGGGTGCACCAGACTCATGTGTAATTGTCGCAGGTGAGCCGCGTGAGGGCACGTGCAGGGACCTCAACCCCTGTGCTTGCTGAGGCGATAAGCCTATACGACAAAATCAACATATGTGTTTCCGTGTGGCTATCAACTTCCGAGGTGGGACTAAAGTCCCACCCTTCCTTCACGTACGCTGCACTGTCGTTCTTCGCCAATTGGTGCACTGCTACAACTTGGGCTCTTTAATCCAAGACCTGGAGCAGATCCTGGGGCGTAGCCGCATCAAGTGAGAGTGGCACCAGGTCGTCTCAACGTTGGAGGAGCTCGGTCGTGGTTGGGGATGGAGGTGGTAGTGGCGGCAGACCAGCAAAGACCTGGAACACGAAATCGGGCTCGATGGCCCAAGTTAAATGGCTCCTTAGCTTCGTTGTAGTACGATGAAGGTGATGTTGATGGTCTTATGGAGGATGGCGGCATGTAGTGGCCGGTCGAAGTTGGGGAAGTTGGTGAAGGGTTTGTTCGGTGGCGTGATTGGGTGGATGAGAAAGCGAATGGAGTAAGGGGTTTTTAAGAGTGGAGCATGGAGGAGCTGAGGGATTCTACATTCAAGATATGATGGTAAAATTGCAGGTTTAACCCTATTTTCTTATCTTTCTCTCAGAATGATTATGCAATCAATTATGGCTCTCTAGCAATTACGTAGGAGCATTTATTCCTTGATAATGACTAAACTGAGGTAGTTATGGCTCATGATGGCTTTCCCATCATACCCCCATTCCTAGCTTTTGCTAGTCCCTTAGGAAAATCTCATGGAATTAACTCAAATTCTAGACCTTGACTTAGATTTCTGTTGTGTGCTTTCTTTTATAGATTAGGTCAGAATATCAATAGTAGGCCTAGAGGTACTCAAGTACCAACCAAGATCCGAACCTGACAGCTTTAGCCTCAATCCGCCGTGAAGGTTTCTAAGGCCCACAGGAACTAACCTAAGATTTGTCGAGCTCTGCGGTTGAAGTACCCGTGCTTGTAACATGTTTTAGCCCAGGTTTAGTTTGTAGTGCATTTTTGTAAGAGAGTGACAGAATATTTTTTATTTTTGGAGAGTTTTCTCTCTTTTCTTTATTTATTTCTAGCTTCGATTTGGCTTTACAATACGGTCTGTAACGGATTCCTAGCTCCCACCATCAATCCTCGTAGGGTCCTTGGTAATCGATGCTTCGAGATAGCACCGCCCATGGCAACCTATAATGACCCACTACGTTTTAGCCATTTGAGACATCTGGAGTTTCAGTCAAACGTCTGTCCAGACGTCTGGACCCATCCCCGGACGTCTGGAAGTGGATTATTTCACACTACGATTTGTGCTCTATGCGCAGGCGACGTGTAGAGGCTACTCCCTCTCTGTCTCCCTCACCCCCTAACCCTAACCCTCTCCTATTTATAACCCTCCCTTCCCCTTTCTCTTTTCCTCTCCTCACACCACAGCAACCACCTCCAGCACTCCTATGCGGCAGCGGCGAGGTCTGAGAGAGAGGTGCGAGAGGGGGCGAGTGAGGGAGAGCAAGAGGGAGGAAGGAGGAGAGAGTGGAAGGTCAGAGGACCATCGAGAGCTCAGTGCTCTCACACGGCCGGCAGCGGGTGCATGTGCGCATGGAGGACATCAACGAGGAGCTGCCCAAGCTCTAGTAACGGTTGGAGCTGCCACCGTGGGCGGAGGTGCGAGCGCAGCGAGTTGCAAGGAGGTTCTGATACTGGAAGTTTTCCAGTATCAAACTTCTAGCATGACATCCAGATGATTGGCGAGGGACCTAGATGTCTGGAGCTAAGGTCGGACGTCTGAGAGCATGTATCGCACGAGGTACATACGTTCCTACGCTTATTCTCCCATGCAGAAGATCTTAGCGCAGGAGTCATTGTCGGATGACCGCGCCTGCATTTGCATGTACAGGTGCAGCTTTGGGAAGGCACGTGGTATGCTTTTCCACGCACTTTTGGACATCTGATCACATCACCAGACGTCCAGAGGTGCTTTCAGACGACCGGAGACCTTGCCCGTCGTCTGAAACTATCCTCAGACGGTCGCAAATGAGGTTTGGACGTTTGATCAGCCGCAGGAGACACAAGGTGAGTTTTGACGTCTTTTAAGACCTCTAGGATTAGTCCCAGATGCCTAATTTTGATCAGAAATCGTGTTTTTGGCCTATTCAAGGCCCAAACGGAATCAGATTTCCGCAAACGAAGTACCATTGTTTTCTATTCGAGTTCCTCTACATATTCGTCTTGAGTGCCTACTGTTTTAGGCTTGTCTAATGTACATTAGTCGCTAGTACAGGTTACCAACCAGTGGCATGTTCGGGGCCCACGGAGACGATGAGATCTACAGTACAGGCCCCCATTCCTCCTATGATACCCAGTAGAGTGGTTTAATTCAGTTATTAATATTTAAATAATAATGTGCTTGGTTGAAATAGCCAAGTGGAACTCTAGGATGTGGAATGAACCCTAAGGTAGAAAATGGATGAGCCTGTTTGAACTGTACTGTTTACTTGAATGCATGGTTAAGATAAATTGCTAGCAAATGCCTATATTATAATTACGAGTTGCCTGTTAGAATATGAGCTGCCTGCATTCATTTGAGTAATTGCCTGTGAAACCACCAGTTGCATAGAATTGAACTATGAAAACACGAGTTGCCTGTATATGGATGAGGAATGAATTATGAAACATGAGATCTGGATCTGGATAAATGAGGTGAACATGAGCATGAACCCTACGGGGAATTAAGAGTAGAACTCCTGTGGATAAACGGAATCTGGAATGTAGACGGGAAGTGTGCTGGCCCTTGAGTTCGTGGTACCAAGGAGAGAAACTGTCCCCTTTTAGTGTTGAGCGGAGCAAGCCTCCCTTGGGTTGAGACCCGAGGTTAGGATTGGCCACTCCACACCGACTCCTGTTAGCCCTCGCGTACGTGGTACTGAGGTGAGCTACTAGTGTAGGGAGGGAGCTAGCCACCCCACAGGGCCCGGGGTTCAGCTAGCCACCCTACACTGACTTTGCTAGGCCCTCTAGGCAAACCGGGGTAATCAGACTAGGGTGCGCGGACTATGGAGGGGCGAGAACGCTGTTTGGTTCAGAAGGGTGAGACCCCTGTTCTGAGAGGGCAAGGCCCTATACTGTTCCGTGATATACTTTGGGCATACCTGCTTGCGGAAATGACTGACTGCGTGTTAGTGCGGGGTAGCTACCCTTGCGCTTATCACGCATGCCGTAGTCACCGCTATGTCTTGATAGTGACCTTGGGGTGGTTGATTAGGTGTAGGACTACCATGGGGGACTCTCTCGGCCAAGAGAGAACCATGTGTACCTTCTACTCTACGAAAAAGACTTCAATCAAGATCGTTCCCATGAGGAACATGCAAGATCAAGAAATATCTGGATACCTTGAGAAATGGATGAAACAGAAACATATAAATGAGATAAATAGAAATGAGAATTAAATATGTTGTTTTTGTTGTTCTTGTACTTAAATAATATAAACACCACTCTACTCAGCGTTCGCTGACTTTGTCTTTTCATAACACTGTTCAGGACCAGGAGTTGAGCAGCCCAAGTTTTCGGTTGCAGAGGGTGCTGGGCCCAGCCGAGCCCAGCCATAGTCGTTCTTTCAGTACTTTCGTGTTTTCTACTATTGTAGTAAGTAGTGGGCACTTAGTTTACTATTTCTACTATTCCTGTTTCCTTCCCACTTTCAGTTGTTGTTGATGTTGTGGTGGCATATACTGAGACAGTTATTCTATTTTCTTTACTACTTTGTACTTTTCTCCTACTCAGTTATATTGCATGTGTGAATGTGGTTTATTTTCCTACTTTTGGTTATTTCTTGTTGGATGACTAGGTCTTGGGATTAGTCGAGGTGAGCCGGCCTCTTGTCCTACAGGGATCCAGGAACCAGGTCGTAACAAGATGGTATCAGAGCAAGGTCATCCTAAGAAATGAACCAATTGGCTTGAGAATAACCACTCAGTGCATATAACTAGGATAGCTACCACAACATATCGCTTTGATATTCGTCTCCGAGTCTTTTTCTCGAAGTGATTCGGTATTGTTGACACTCTTGTCTATCTTTCGTGTCTCCTTGCAAGAGATGCCTCGTCAGGGAATTCTCGAGGCAGGCCATGGTCGCAGCCGTGGACGAGGTCGATGGGGCCGACGTGGCAGACCTGAGGTGCCAGTTGACGCACCTCTTCTCGCGGGTGTTTAGGCCCAGAATCTCGCCCAGCTAATCAAAGACATCGTGTGAGAGGAGCTCCACCTGCCTCCACGGGCACCTCTCCCTGAGGACGTGGAGGGGGAGTCCTCGGTGGGACAGAGAGACCGTCGCAGTGCCAGATGAGCAAAAGAGGGAGGGGATGGTCCCCCACCGCACTTTGACACTTCCAAGCACGAGCCCTCCTTGCCTGGAGGCATGCTCGTTACCCCACCACAGCTGCACCACGAGCTTTTTGGACAGTTCCGGAAGCTGAAGCCCCCCTCCTTCATGGGAGATGAGGACCCGTCTGAGGCAGAGGACTGGCTGGAACAGATAGAGAAGGTGTTTGATGCCCTTCGCCCTCCCATGGAGTGCCACATGGCCTTTGCCACATACCAGCTATAGAGCGTAGCACACAGGTGGTGGAGGGCAGTCAGAGGCCAAGAGGGGAGAGAGCCAACGTGGGACCAATTCGTGACTCTCTTCTACGAGTAGTACTTTTCGCAAACCTAGCAGGACCATAAGGGACGGGAGTTCCACACTCTCCTCCAGGGGACAATGACGGTTAGCGCATACCACACACGTTTTCTAGAGCTGTCACATCAAAGGAGGAGTGCCTGTGGAGGTTTACTGAGGGGCTGCGACCTGCCATTCGGGGGTATGTCAAACCCCTGAAGCTGTCCACTTTCTCTCGTGTGGTTGAGGTAGCCATGACTTACGAGGAGACCAACCCGGTCGCGCAAGACACTAACAGCGGACAGAAGAGGCCCTACCAGCCAAAGTACTCTCAGGGCCGTCGGGAGAGGAGGCAGATAGCACCAATAGAAGAGCCGTCTCATTTTGCAGGGCAATCAGTGGCCTTTGGGAGCCCCAGACAAGGGCCAGTTGCCAGCACTGGACCACCGCCCAGCCGCCAGCAGGGACCTACTGAGGGAGGAGGTCGTGTTCCCCTCTGCTACCAGTGTGGCCAGTCGGGTCACATCAAGAGGGACTACCCATCTAGGGCTGGAGCAAAGCAGATGCTCCCCACACCGAGCATCGGAGGCCGAGCTGGTGGTCGTGGTCACCAAGCACATGGGGGAGGGTGGCAATCACGAGGAGGGTACCGGCCAACGGCTGCTTGCCCAACCCAAAGTGTAGCTGCTTCGTCTGTACCGAGGGCTGAGGGGCGAATCAACGCCCAAACACACAGAGACGCTAGAGCTTCAGGTTCAGTGGTGGCAGGTATGATTACTGTTTCTAGCAAATTAATGTACGTACTTTTTTATTCCAGCACCACGCACAATTTCGTCGATACGAGTTTTGCCGTCAGTTTGAGGCAGGGCAGTGTACTGTTAGAGGATCCGTTTGTAATCAGAGGCCCAGGTGGCCAGTTGTTTGTAGCTGAGGAGGTCTACATGGACTGCGAGGTCAGTATAGGGGGACACAGCCTCCCCGCTGACCTGATTGTGATACAGATGGAGGAATTTGGCGTGATCCTAGGGATGGACTAGCTGTCCGCTAATCATGCCATGATGGATTGTTTCAGGAGGAAGACTGTTTTCTCCATACCGAAGTTGCCTCCCTTTGAGTTTCACGAACAGCTAGTGAACGGAGGTTTCAGATGCATCTCCACACTTCGGGCAGCGAGGCTATTGAGCCAGGGGTGTGAGGGCTTTTCGGCCTGTGTAGTGTCAGAGCCTAGCCCCGTGGCTAACTTTAAGAGTATCCCAGTGGTTTGCGAGTACCCCGATGATTTCCCAGAGGAGCTGCCAGAACTACCGCCTAAGCGTGAGATCGAGTTTGAGATCTCACTGGTACCAGGGACCAGTCCCATTTCTACTGCACCGTACCAGATGGCACCATTGAGCTGCAAGAGTTCAAGTCACAGCTACAGGACCTATTGGAGAAGGGCTTTGTGAGGCCCAGTGCGTCCCCATGGGGAGCCCCTGTGCTGTTTGTGAAGAAGAAGAATGGTACCCTATGACTTTGTGTCAACTACCGACAACTGAATAGGGTCACCATCAAGAACAAGTATCCACTGCCGAGGATTGACGACCTCTTCGACCAGTTGCGAGACGCCACAGTGTTCTCCAAGATAGATCTGAGGTCAGGCTACCACCAATTGAGGATCAGGGAGACCGACGTCTCCAAGATAGCTTTCCGTACCCGGTACGAGCACTACGAGTTCTTGGTCATGCCGTTTGGGTTGACCAATGCCCCTACTGCTTTTATGGACTTGATGAATTAGGTTTTCAAGCCGTACTTGGACCAGTTTGTGGTGGTGTTCATCGACGACGTGCTCGTTTACTCGCGGGATCAGGCCCAGCATTGACAGCATTTACGCATGATCCTAGACACCTTGAGGCGACACAGGTTGTATGCCAAGTACAACAAGTGTGAGTTTTGGTTGAGGCAGGTGACTTTCTTGGGCCACGTGATTTCGAGGGATGGTTTGGCTATGTATCCAGCCAAGGTTGAGGCCGTACTCAAGTGGGAGAGGCCATGTACAGTGACAAAGATACGCAGCTTTTTGGGACTGGTAGGTTACTATCGGCGGTTTATCAGAGGATTCTCTCAGATTGCGTGTCCTATGACCCAGCTAACTCGGAAGGATGCGCCCTTTGCTTGGACAGATGAGTGTAAGGCATGTTTTCAGGAGTTGAAGGAGAGACTGACTTCAGCTCCTGTGCTTACCATTCCAGATAGTGGTGGCGGTTTTGTGGTTTACACCAACGCTTCGTTGCAGGGGTTAGGGGGTGTGCTCATGCAGCGAGGTTACGTTGTTGCTTATGCTTCACGGCAACTGAAGCCCCATGAGCATAGCTACCTTACCCATGACTTGGAGCAGGTAGCTGTTGTCTTCGCGCTGAAGACATGGAGGTACTACCTTTACGGTGAGACTTTCGAGATTTCCACGAATCATAAGAGCCTCAGGTACTTGTTTGACCAGAAGGAGCTTAACATGAGACAGCGACATTGGTTAGAGCTCCTGAAGGACTACGACTGCAGCATCTCCTACCACCCCGAGAAGGCCAATGTGGAAGGCACCTGCCCACTTAGCCAATTTACAGGCACAGAGTTGGAGACTTATGGAGGAGTTGGGCAGTTGGCGACCCCGAGAGTCACAGGGGTATTGTGGGACAGTAACAATGATGCGGTAGACGCGACCAGAGTTGATAGACCGCATCATTGCAGGGCAAATGACAGATCTATACTTACAGATGCTGCGAGGCAGTGTGTTGATAGGGGACCCAAGAGACTTTTCCTTTACAAACAAGATACTACGCATAAGGGGACACTTATGCGTTCCTAAAGATGAGTTGTTGAGAGAGCTCCTGGCTAAGGTGCACGGGTCCAGGTTCACCATACATCCCGGGAACACAAAGATGTATCATGATTTGAGATGCGACTTTTAGTGGAGAGGGATAAAGAGGGATGTTGGTGAGTTTGTGCAGCAGTGTTTGGTATGCCAGCAGGGCCGTTGCAGCCACTTCTTGTACCAGAGTGGAAGTGGGAGAGCATCACCATGGACTTGGTGGTGGGTCTACCAGTTACCCAGCGAGGACAAAATGTAGTCTGGGTGATAGTAGACAGGTTGACAAAGACGGCGTGTTTCCTGCCGATCCAAGTCACCTTTGGACCAGCACAGTTAGCAGAGAGATACATCCGAGACATAGTGCACCTGCATGGAGTCCCACATGAGATTGTATATGACAGGGATACTCTTTTTACTTCCCAGTTCTGGGCTGAGTTTCTGCAGGCTTTGGAGACACGTCTGAGGTTCGGTACCGCTTACCACCCCCAGACAGACGGACAGTCAGAGCGCACCATACAGACACCTGAGGACCTTTTACATGCCTGTGTACTAGACTGGAGAGGCTCTTGGGAGGAGCATTTACCCCTGGCAGAGTTTGCATACAATAACAGTTAACACTCGAGCATCGGCATGGCACCCTACGAGACTCTGTACGGATGGAGGTGTACTGCACCCTTAAGTTGGGTCGAGGTGGGGACCAAGTGGGAGGTTGGACCCAGGCTGATTTGGCAGAGTTAGGAGATGATAGAGTAGATTCACAGACAACTCCACACTATCAGGAGTAGGCAGAAGAGTTACGCTGACCGGAAATGCAGAGATGAGCAGTTCAAGGTTGGGGATCATGTCTTTCTCCGTGTTTCGCCCATGAAGGGCCTACAGCATTTTGGGGTGAAAGGGAAGCTTGCACCAAGGTTTGTGGGGCCTTTTGAGGTCCTGGAGTGGGTAGGACCGGTTGCTTATTGAAATAGCGGCGGCATGACCGAAGCTAGGTTTTTTTGTTTGTTATAGAAATGTCATTGTAGTACAGATAGTCATTGCCACTATTTCAATTTTACTCGAAAATATTTTTCCCGAGGTCGAGCTCAGGGAGCTACTAGAATTCTAGAAGTACAATGAGTTTATTACAAAAATAAGAGAGAGAGAGAGAGAGGTAGATTGGTTTCTTGGCTTTTTCTTCTTTTCTTCTTTCCCTCTTGTCTTTTTTTCTTCTTCTCTCTTCTCGTCTTTCTTCTCTTTGCTTGATCTTCTTCAGTTCTTCTTCTTTATCTTTTTTTCGTTTCTTCCTTCTTTTCTTTGCTTTCAGCTGCGGCACCTTCTCTTCTTCTTCTTTGTCTGCAAAACTTCTTCCGTCGTCTGATTTCTCAATCAGACGGCTTAAGTGGCATCTGCTACAGTGCTTCCCTTGTGCTTCTTCTTCTTCCTCTTTCTTTTTCCTTCTTCTCGCCGTCCTTCTTCTTCCTTGCCCTGAGCGGCCAAGGCTTCGGCCACCTTCTTCCTTCTTCTTCTTCTCTGCCTGCACACTCACACAGCTGGTTAGAGAAAAACCTACCCCTACCCTCCCCCGCGTCTCACTCTTTCTCAGATTTCTCTCATAGGATCGCTTTCCCAGAGCAGGGTATTCGGGTACGGGTATCGTGCCCAAGACCAGGCCCACCGGCATGCGGTGGTGGGCGAGGTGTGCGCAGTGTCGGGTATCCGGATTCGGCCCAGACCTGCGGGGCGTGAGCGCAGGCGAGGGCAAGTGCGTGGGGCGCTCGTGCGTAAGGGACCTGACCCCTGTGTTCGAAGGCGAATAGCCTCGAACACTTTTTCAATTTATACGGGCACTGAGCCGCGCACTTCCAAGGTGGGACTAAAGTCCCACCTCCCAGACAGGCGCCCGCAAGCGAGGATCTCGCAGCTAATTGCAGCAGCTCGCGAGGGGTTTGCCTCAACTGCAGACCCTGGAGTCTTCGCGGAGGCACTCCGCGCGACCTGGGACCAACTCCTAGGCGAGGCCGAAGCTGCAGCTGCAGGTAAAGGAGCTTCACCTGCGCAGCAATGGCGGCAAAGGGGGCATGACCTGAACACAGGAATATGGCCTCTCGACCTAGTCAGAACTTGCAGGTAGCTTCGCCGGAGTGCGGCGAAGCCAATGCGGGTGGTGGCGAGGCATGAGGCGGTGTATGGTGGCAGCCCTAGGTCGGACTGTGGTCGGAAAGATGGGTCTGTTCGGGGGGTCTTTAGGTGGTATGTGGCAGGGAATGAAAAGGGGGAAGCTGTGGAGTGGAGTGAGGGGAAGCTTCTGAGGTGATCGGTGAGGAGTGAAGAGGTCTGTGGAGGTGGAATGGGCTCGCCGGAGAGGGTGGTCGGAGACGGAGTAGGCGGAGGTGGAAGTTGTGTGTGGGGGCGCAAAAATACAAATTGACAGAGGGGAAATTTAGAGGAGGAGGAGAGGAAGCTTTTACCTAAGTTCTGGACGAAGGGGGAAGGGTGGAGCCACCGGCTCGTGCCTGCCAGAGCTGAGGAAGAAGATGCCCTGGAAGGGGAGAACAGCGATGAGGAGGCAGGTGGAGGGTGTCGACGGGTGCAGCGCGACACAGACGAAAGGGTTAGGGGAACCCTGCTGCAGGTAAGGCAACAGAGCGACTAGGAGGAGGAGGAGTTGGTCGCCGGAAGCTGCAGGCCGTTTGTCGGAGCTGGAGAGGAGGAAGTGGGGGGTATTCTCCGTCAAAGACAGCTTACCATCTTCTGCTGGCGACGGCGGTCTTTATAAAGGTGAAAGCGGAGGGGTGGACGCAGGGAGGCGACGTGCCTCCCTCGCCGGAGGATGGCCGGAGCAGCAACCCATACCTTCCGCACGTTCACACAGAAGGTGTGGGCGATGGCAGAGGTCATGGAGGTGTCCCTGCGACAGTAGACATCGCAGGGAACACCCTGTTCAATGGGCAGAGGGCCTCCCTCACCCTGCGCGGTGCCATGCTCCGTGCAAAGTCGCCGGAGCATGGTGCTGCTCAGAGTTTTGCAGGGAGGACCTAAGTGCAAAGAACGATGAAGAATATAGGGGCCAAAATGTAAGGATTTTGAAAGTTGAGGGTCAAAAAGTAATAGATGAGGACCAAAATGTAAAGTCGGTCAAGAAGGTCTCTTCTTAGGCTCAAGTTTTTATGCATGACTAAATAGGACCTAAGGATTCTAATGGTGAACTTTATTTCTAGATCAGACCTTGTTTATGGGTCAATTTACGTAAAAACCCAAATTAAATCATTAATTGGGCATGGTTCTCAATGTAGGTCAAAATGGGTTCCCAAGGCCAAATTGAAGGTTCTAAACACTAGAGATTATTTTTCTTTGAATTTTAGAGGGTTTAGTCGATTTTTAATTTGCCTTAAACCTCGTGAATTGAAGTGGATTTGTTTTAGGGTTATAGGATGTCATTTAATTCCCTGGGAGTTGCTGTAGCCCTTGTTGGATCAAATCATCCCGCTTTCCTTCTCATTAGGTTAGTTTGACCTATGTTTGGACCCTGAGTTACCCTGTTTACTGATTGTGTTGGTGAAATTGCATTTTTACCCCTTATGACCTGTTTTCTTCATAAACTCAGAATTCTCTGAGTCAAACCTTTCTATAAGTTATGTAGGAGCTTTTTCTCGCATATCTAGGTTAGATTGTGCTAGTTAGGGTTCATGATGAGGTTCTCATCACTTACCGGCTTGCCCTTCCTCCCCAGCTTTCTGGACTACACGACGTGTTCCACGTGCCCAACCTCAGGAAGTACGTCGCCGATCCCAATCGCATTTTGAGCCACGAGAGCGTCGAGGTGGGTGACGACATGACCTACCCCGAGAGACCAGTATAGGTAGTAGACAGAGCTGTCTGGAGTCTGAGATGGAAGCAGGTACCACTGGTGAAGGTCCTATGGAGAAGCCAACGGTACGAGGAGGCGACTTGGGAGCTTGAGGCGGTAATGCGAGAGCAGTACTCGAAGCTTTTTGAGGGTACGTCTTTTCAGACCTACTTCAGTCCTCTTTAAGTTTGTTATGCGTTTTTACGTTCCTTTTTCCGCACCCTAGCTAGCTCAAGTTTCAGGGATGAAATTTCCTTTAAGTTTGTTATGATGTAACGACCCGCTACGTTTTAGCCATTTAAGACGTCTGGAGTCTCAATCAGACATCTGTCCAAACATCTGAACCCATCCTCGGACATCTGAAAGTGGATTATTTCGCACTGTGCTTTGCGCTCTACGTGTGGGCGGCGCCCAGAGGCCGCTCCCTCTCTCTCTCCCTCACTCCCGAACCCTAACCCTCTCCTATTTATACCCCTCCCTTCCCCTTTCTCTTCTCCTCTCCTCACACCACAGCAACCACCTCCAGCACTCCTGTGCGGCAACGGCAAGGTCTGAGAGAGAGGCTCGAGAGGGGGGGCGAGTGGGGGAGAGTGAGAGGGAGGAAGGAGGAGAGCGTGGAAGGTCAGAGGACCTTCGAGAGCTCGACGGCGCTCGCACGACCGGCGGCGGGTGCGTGCATGCGTGGACGTCAGCGAGGAGCTGCCATTGTGGGTGGAGGCACGAGTAGAGCGAGCTGCGAGGCGGCTCTGATACTTGAAGTTTTCCAGTATCAGACATCTGGCGTGACATCCAGATGACCGGCAAGGGACCTAGATGTCCTGAGCTAAGGTTGGGCGTCTGAGAGCACGTATCGCACGAGGTATGCATGTTCCTATGCTAATTTCTCCCATGAAGAAGATCTCAGCGCAAGAGTCGTTGTCGGCTGACCGCGCCTGTGTTTGCGTGCGTAGGTGCAGCTTTGGGAAGGCACGCAGTATGCTTTTCCACGTGCTTTTGGACGTCTGATCACATCACCAGACGTCTAGAGGTGCTTCCAGACGACCGGAGACCTTGTTCGACATTTGGAACTGTCCTCAGAGGGTTGCAGAGGAGGTCTGGACGTCTAATCAGCTGCAGGAGACACAAGGTGAGTTTTGACGTCTTTTAAGACATCTGGGATTAGTCCCAGATGTCTGATTTTGATCAGAAACCACATTTTTGTTCTGTTTAAGGCCCAAACTAAATTGGATTTCCACAAACGAAGTACCGTTGTTTTCTACTCGAGTTCCTCTACATATTCGTGTTGAGTGCCTACTGTTTTGGACTTGTCTAATGTACATTAGTCTCAGGTACAAGTTACCAGCCAGTGGCATGTTTGGGGCCCGCGGAGATGGCGAGATCTACAGCACAGGCCCCCATTCCTCCCATGATACTTGGTAGAGTGGTTTAATTCAGTTATTAATATTTAAATAAGAATGTGCTTGGTTGAAATAGTCGAATGGAACTCTAGGATGTGGAACGAACCCTAGGGTAGAAAATGGATGAGCCTATTTGAACTATACTGTTTACTTGAATGCATGGTTAAGATAAATTGCTAATAAATGCCTATATTGTAATTACAAGTTTCCTGTTAGAATATGAGCTGCCTGTATTCAATTAAGTAATTGCCTGTGAAACCACCAGTTGCATAGAATTGAACTATGAAAACACGAGTTGCCTGTATATGGATGAGGAATGAATTATGAAACATGAGATCTGGATCTGGATAAATGAGGTGAACATGAGCATGAACCCTACGGAGAATTAGGAGTAGAACTCCCGTGGATAAACGGAATCTAGAATATGGATGGTAAGTGTGCTGGCCCTTGAGTATGTGAAACCAAGGAGAGCAACTGTCCCCTTTTAGTGTAGAGTGGAGCTAGCCTCCCTTGGGTTGAGACCCAGGGTTAGGATTGGCCACTCTACACCGACTCTTGTTGGCCCTCGCGTACGTGGTACCGAAGAAAGCTACTACTGTAGGGACGGAGCTAGGCACTCCACGGGGCCCAGGGTTCAGCTAGCCACCCTACACCGACTTTGCTAGGCCCTCTGGGCAAACTGAGGTAGGCAGACGAGGGTACGCGGACTGTGGAGGGGCGAGAACCCTGTTTGGTTCAGAAGGGTGAGACCCCTGTTCTGAGAGGGCAAGGCCCTATACTATTCCGTGCTATACTTTGGGCATACCTACTAGCGGAAACGACTGACCGCGTGTCAATGTGGGGTAGCTACCTGTGCGCTTATCACGCATGCCGTAGTCACCACTACGTCTTGACAGTGACCTTGGGGTGGTTGATTAGGTGTAGGACTACCACGGGGGACTCTCTCGGCCAAGAGAGCACCACATGTACCTTCTACTCTACGAAAAAGACTTCAATCAAGATCGTTCCCACGAGGAACTTGCAAGATCAAGAAATATCTGGTTACCTTGAGAAATGGATGAAACAGAAACATATAAATGAGATAAATAGAAATGAGAATTAAATATGTTGTTTTTGTTATTCTTGTACTTAAATAATATAAACACCACTCTACTTAGCGTTCGCTGACTCTGTCTTTTCATAATACTATTCAGGACCAGGAGTTGAGCAGCCCAAGTTTCCAGTTGCAGAGGGTGCTGGGCCCAGCCGAGCCCAGCCATAGTCGTTCTTTCAGTACTTTCTTGTTTTCTACCATTGTTGTAAGTAATGGGAACTTAGTTTACTATTTCTGCTATTCCTGTTTCCTTCCCGCTTTCAGTTGTTGTTGATGTTGTGGTGGCATGTACTGAGACAGTTGTTATATTTTCTTTACTACTTTGTACTTTTCTCCTACTTAGTTATATTGCATGTGTGAATGTGGTTTATTTTCCTACTTTTGGTTATTTCTTGTTGGATGACTAGGTCTAGGGATTAGTCATGGCGAGCTGGCCTTGGGTCCTGTAAGGATCCGGGAACTCGATCGTAACACAACCCCTAGAACCCTGGCTTTCGAGATTTTGGGATAATCCTGCCCATGGCATTCTATAGCTAAATTCAAGCCTTGGCAATCAACATTTTGGGATAATCCCGCCCATGTCACCTGAACCAGCACAAGGTGCTTACATGCCCCCGGTAGGATATTTAGATATCCTAGGAGACAAGCACAGAGGAGACGGTATGTTATTGCGCATCTTTGAGGGGAATTCCCCGCCTCTCCGCGCTGGGAACTCTTCCAAATCAACTTATGTTGATCAACTGCTCCTAATCTAGGTAGCTTTTTCATAATAGAATTAATTCTTTTGCGTGATTTTTGATAATTAAGCTCACTGAACCAGACTGTGCGTGGATTGGGATACTTAGGTTACCGAGTCTTACAAACCAGAGGTCAGTTAATGAGGTCGAATAATCCCTAAGCCTTAGATTTAATACTTAAGCTTTGCATTTTCCCCAACCTCTTGAGGACTATCCAGATCTTAACAGATACTTGAATTTTTAAGCCTAAAATCACAGCCTAAGAAGCCTAAGATCAGCGTTCATACTAATCTATTTTGTCCCTTAGCACTTTTGTCTTTTTATTTCTTTCTTTTGATTTAGTCTAGAACCAAGTCGATTCCTTAATCTTTTACTAATGACTATCTCTTTTTGTTTCAAATTATGCTCCTTTTTGACATTTATATCACCTCCCCTTTCTCTCCTTCTCAAGAATGATATGCAATTAATTCATTCAAAATTTCCTCTCTTCTCCATTTTTTTTTAATTTTTTATTTTTTTTGGTTTTTTAAACTATGTATTTTTTTTTGTGAGAACCCTTCTGAACTATGAATTTTTGTATGTTTGCACTTTACTACCCCCCAATGCCTAAGTTTTGCACTATCCTCATTGTAAATGGAGGGTATGAAATAGTTTTGGGTTCAGGAATTAGAACAGGATTATCGGGTGGGCGAACAAGTCAGGATGACTGTTGCGGACAATTTTAAGCCCTGATACGAGTACCAGAGGTGGGATCGACTATTCTAAAACTGAACTCAAAGTGCAATAGACGTGAAGTATAGTAAGGATAAAAAGAAGGATCTCGAGTTTTTGGAATGACGGGTTGCCCCCCGTTAAGAGCTAAATTCAATGCCTTTAGTCGAGCAGAAATAGTCATGGAGGAGTGGTTAAATCAGATGAGTTTTGTAGAACAAGCACATCGATCAAAAGCCTAGTTGGTCCAACGAGGTGCTTGTTCAGATCAACAGACTGAAGATGCAGCCCAAACCCAATCAATCTGGCGGGTTGATAGATGTGGATCAAGAGATGCGGTGCCCACCAAATACTGTGGAGCTCAAAAGGATGTGGAAGTGTATAGCTAGGGTTTGGATGAGTCGAATCAGCCTAATCAGAGTAGGGATCCTCAAATGAACAAGAATCAGTGGAGGACGTAGGAACCCTACGAAAATGATCAGAGAAGGATGGGGCATGATTTGTAGTCTGATCGATGTCGAAAACCTGATCAAAGTGTGGAGGAGAATCATGTGCAACCGGCTCATCGAGAGGAGAATCAGAGTAAAAATTGAGTCCGGTTGCGAGTCGAGGTTGAGAATGGGTTTGGTAAGGTTCTGCATATGCTGTGGAAGAGGTGTTTTCTTTCAAATCAATGACCTCAGTGTCAGAATCAAAAGACGATTCGTCGTTGCTGAGGTCGTAAATTGGCTCAGAGTTGTCAGGAAATGAAGTTCTCCAAAATCAGAGTAAGATTCGAAATTATCGGAGAACTTGCGAGAATCATGTTTTGAATCTGATTCGGGATCCGAGATTCCACCACAGAATAGATCAAGATGTGGGTAATCAGAAACCTGACCTGGGTCTAACCTAGATTCCAAACTCTCAAAGATGCCCCTATTAGGTTTGGGCTCCGGTTCTTGGCTTATAGGGAAGACCCAATCAAAACCCAACTCTTCCAACTCCTCGATTTCTGTATCATAAATTGATGTGACTGTTGAAAAATCAATCTGTATCTCTGAGGAGGTTAGACAGGTGTACTCATCACATACAGGCCCAGAATGGCAGTTTGGATTCGAAATGTGACTTGTTTCACATGGGGCCTCATAATCATCCCAATAAGGCTCAAATCCTGATTCTAGGTTAAGGGTGTGGGTTGTATCACTAGAATCTAGGTTGGGCTCTACAGGGATGTTAGAATTGTCCTCAAGGACCACCTTATCAAAATAAGGAGCAGAATTTACACCCTCGAGAGGTTCTGAGTCAATCTCATTATCATAGGAGTCTGGGAAATCTAAGCTTGGTGAACCAGGATTTTGTATCTCTAGGGCTAGCTCAAAATTGTGTTCTCTTGCAATTGGGTCCTCCCAACTCGTCTCAAGATTAGGAATGTTAATTTGTTCGTAATTTGAATCAGGTTCCATTTGGGTTGGGGGTCCACAACAACCTTGATTCTCGAACCCGGGATTTGGAAAATTAGATAGATCCTTAGTATTGTTCCAAGATGTTTCGCTAAATGCTTGGGGAATGTACGAGTATTTTTGATCGATAATCTGCTTTAATAATTTTATCATCTCTTCCCATTTTTCAATATCATCTTGGTGTCTTTCCCAAAGTACAGGATTTGTCATGCATTGGAGATATTCAAAGTTATGCAATTTCTCTAACTCAATGTATCCTATCATGAGAATATCCCGGGTTGATCCATTTGTCAATTGTGTTATAATTAATTAGGCACAGTTTATGATGAAGGTTGTTGTAACTAGCACATTAACTTGAATGTCATTAATTGGATTTGCAGTTTTTTCATCAATCTCATAGAATCTAAGGGCATTCTCAATCATTCTATCTTTCATGGATATTTGAGATTCAGGTTTCTTCAAAGGTTTTCCTATATAGCCAGGCTGCATTTTGAATCAAATGATGGAATTAAGATGTAGGATCAAAATTCAAAATTAGATTGAAGTTGATCAAATCTGAAAGAGATTCCCAAGAAAAACTATGTATGTGCTCTAATAGAAGGGATGAGGGGCTGGATGTGAGATTTGACCCAATCAAGGCACCCAAAAGATTCTTTGGATGACTAAGGCAATTTCGAGGCGAATGATACCTCTAAATCAAAAATGTGCACACCTAAGAAATACCTAGGCAGCCAGGAAGGGAGAGCCCTGCAAAGACCCCTAAGTGGTAGAGCGTCCCCACGGGTTACAGGTGATCGGTTAAATCCACAACACAGATAATTAAGTTATTTAGGCTTAGTTAATTGCATGAGAAAGCAACTTAGGTTAACTCGAATTAATGTCATGAATGTAGTATAGGGTCAGGTTAACCTAACATTTTATATTTTAAGTTCTTTTTAACTGGTTGAGTCTATGTCGTTCACTGGGAGGCATAACTTAATCTTAATTCACCATTAATTGCTAAGGAATAATTAAGAACTAATTAAATTGGAATACTTTAAGCCTATGAACATTGCACAAGAATTAGTCAAATTAGCACATGCAACATTCCATGAATAGAGAACATATTTACACATGTAATTTGTCATTAAGAATCAAGTAAACATGTTTATTACAACCATTACATCTAATTACAAAAGATTAAGGCAAGGAAAAGCTAATCAAATGAGTAAAAATGCCTTCTTACATCACTTAAAGCAAAAAGAGAAAACAAGACATATTAATGAATTACAAATCAGATGTCTTAAAACTGATGATTGGAAGTCTGATAGAAGGCACAAACGTCTTATTCTTCCTCTTTCTATTTCTTTCCTTCATTCTTTCTTTAGCCCTCTTAATCTTACTTCTTTTCTTCTTTTGTTGTGCTCTCTCTCTTTCGAGCTATCTTTAACCCTTTAACTCCTCTTCTCTTGTTTTATCCTTTATCTCTTCCTTTTATCTTTTCCTCGAGTTTATTCCTTTCCTTAACCCTAACTTCTTTACTGTGCTTAATGAGTTCCACAAGTTCCACACTTAGCCATTCTTACCAACATTTGCAAAAATTTGGCTTTCTTGTTGGCGGCTCAGACCGGTCAGGGATACACAACACCCCCTAGAGGGTGGGACCAGACCCTACTGGCTCCAAGCCTAGTTTTTTCTTAGGTGTTTTATTTTCCAATTCAAGCTCATGCACAGTCTCCAGCCATCCAGGCCCACACGCCCACTCACGAGCCCATACGCTCAGGCCCACAGGCGCATGCACACACACACACACATGCGCAGGCACGTGCATCCCATGCAACCACGCCCAAGAGAGTTTCATTTCATGCCCTGCACTGACGACTGAGAAGGCTTAAGCACAAAATCATAATATACCAATGCCAGCACTCCAGAGTTACCGATGTGGGACTTTGTTTCCTAGGTTCTAGCCGATTTTCGACCTGCAATTCCGGCTGACTCTGTTGATGGTTTTGATCTCGATCAAAAGCCCTTCGTATGCTCTATCAAGATGCAATGCCAATTTGGTGTTCAGATCAGATCTGGCCCTTCGATTTGAAGGGCGAAGCTGGGAGGTTTGCACGGCCAATCATGGCCTTCAGGAGGTGGAATCAGGTCTAAGGACCTGAGGAAGAGGCTTTGGTATCCAGCTGAAGGCTTGAATACCTTCATGGATTAATTCCACATCAATTGGAACAAGAAAAGAGCTTCTAAGAAGCTCAGAGAGAAGATGAAACTCAGATGCTTCATTCAGGAGACAAAGCTCAGAATTGAGCTTGAATTAGCTCCGCAGAGAGAGATTAGTCTCTATCAGATATCTGAACAACCTCAGATGGTTGTTGCGATCCAGCCTAGATGAAATAGGAGTTTAAATGTCATCAAAATGACACTGAAACCCTATTGGGTTCGTTTTGAACCCAAACTATGCAAAAGCATGAAACACCTTAAAACCTTAATAAAAATCCTCAAATCCATCCCAAACACATTCTAAATCATCACAGATCCCTATTGAAACATTTAATTCCCAGAATTATTCCAATATCACTCAAGTCTAACACAGTGTTGACCAAATCCAACTAAGGGTTGACTTTCTGAATTAAGCCTTCTCAGATCGAATTAAAGTTTCAGATCAATATAATTCACCCTCAGGAACTGATTCAAGACTTCAAAATTGGATTTTGATCAAGTCTGGTAAGGTTTCAGACCTTATCACCTGTAGTCAACATGGAGTTTGATCGATGGAACAACCTAAGAGTTCTCAAAGTAATCAGAGATCATGGATGGCTTCTATAGGTTTTGCATAAGCTTCTGAACCTATTTTCGAAGTATTAATCCTAATAAAACAACTTTTCCAACTTTGCCGGAGTTGGATAAGACAGAGGTCGTTACTAAGCTCCAGGCATTAAATCAACAAAATAAACACTAAATCAGAATCCATAAAACTCAGTTGTGCATTCTGGAGCTCCTTGAGACCTATCAAGGGCTGAAACTCAAAAATGACTCATCGGAGCTTGTTGAAGCTCTGATGAGTCCAAGAAATGTCTACCATAGTTTAAAACTCCATGAAACTGACCATTAGAAATCTCAAGAGCTTCCTAAGGTCACAAGGAACCTCAGAAAGCTTACCAATTAACCCAAATGAAGATTAAATCAGGAGATTAGCCTTGAATTCAAAAAGTGCAAGCTCTGAGTTCAGTGGAACTCAGAGAGTATCCCCTCACTCAATTGAGTGAGGGAAAGGGTTCTATATGGTGAGGCGATACTAATGGACTATTTAATTAGGTGGTTAACTCATCCTTGAGTCGCCATTGATAGCGAGCTCAGAAATGGGGGGAAATTAGGCATTTCTAATAGGAGGCTCTATAGGAGCAATTAATGGAATTGCTAAGGTCCTTAGGTGTTAGAGAGGTGATGATGGACCTTAATTGAGTGTGAAATAGCTTTTGGACACTTCACCATGGACAGTGAAGTGTCCAGGTGTGTGTGAGTTGGTTTAGGTGATTAGGTGGACAATTAAGGTAGATCCATGGTTAGAAAGGGCCTTAGGGTGGCGTTCTAGTGATGGAAGACCCTAATGGAGGTGTATAAGGTTCGAGGACTTTCGGCATAGACAGTGGAGGTCACTGGTGACGGTGAGGTGTATTAGGTGGTTTAGGTGGTAACAATGAGGGGAAGAAGGTGGAAATGAATCGTGTAAAGATTAAGAAAGTGGAATTGTGCTTGGATCAGTGAAAGAGAGCCCAGCGAGGCTAGACATGGCCTTGCTGGAGCTGAGGAAGGAAGTACAGGAAGTCTAACTAAACTAATCTAACTAAGCTAATTACACTAATCTAAGCTACACTAAGTAATCTACGGTTACCTAGACGAAGAGAGGGAGAAGAATCTCCATCGACAGGTGCGTAACAAAGGATGAAATATTGGGGATAGAGCTCTGGCGAGAAGTTGAAAGCGGTGATAGAGAGGAAGTGGCACTCCTTGGCCCTGTCACAGTTGTCTGGAGAGGAAGAGGAGGTGAGAGAGGCAAGTCCCTCGCATGGAGGAGCTCCGATAGGGGAATGAGAGGTCACCGGAGGTAGACAGAAGAATAGCCTATCGTTGGCCGCAGTTGGGGAAGAAGGATAGGGGATTGACCAGCTCAAATCGTAGGGGTTGATGGGTATTTATAGGTTGCAGCGGCTGTGAAGGGGACTGTATCTGGATGGAAATACGTTTAGGTGCAAGGTAACCACTGGCGTCTTCTCCGACTCCGGTGAAGTTATCGCCAAGACCTAATTAGGATTTAAAGATCATCCAGACCGTGGGATGAAATGAAGGAGGTGAGCGTAAGCTCTAGAATCTTGGCGAGGAAGGAAGAACGGCGGATGGAAGGTGATCGTGAGGTGTCTTCACCGTCATTCGTCAGCCATTGAAGCGGCTGAAGAAGAAACGAAGAAGAAGAAGACTGTACATAAGGACCTGAATGCGAGGAAAGCTAAGGACCTAGGTGAAAGGAAATGACTCAAATGCAATGAATTCCAAGGATCGAAACGCAAACAGAGGCTTTTAAGGTTAATTTAAATTATTTTCTTTTCTAACTTTTTATATATATGGGACCATGAGAGAGAGAGAGGAAGAGAGAGCGGTCGACGTCGGGCGGTGGGCGGTGGTGTTGTGGAGGCATCTAGGGCTGAAGAAGGTGGTGAGTGGAAGACGTGGAGGTCAAGGAACTGGAGTAGAAGGGAGCGGGTCTGGCAGGAGAGGGCTGGTAGGATGACTGAACACTATCCAAGAAGGCCCTAGAGGAGAATGAACAGCGACGTCTTGTGTTTCAGATGTCAACAAAGGGGGCACTTGGTGGCGATCTACAAAAACCCTTTGATTTGCTTGGCGTGCAAGGGCAAAAGGGCACAAACGCGATTCTTGCCCTAGGAGGAAGTTGCTGCATACAAAGATGGCATTCTCGTGCCCTGGCTAGGTGGTGAAGAAAGAGGCCCGACTGCCACTGCTGTCGACGTTTGGCAGGCATTCAATTGAAGTGGAGATCCCGATATGTAAAGAGATCTCTTCTACAGAGATCATGCTGAGGGGCGCTCTGATTGGTAAGATTATGGCAGGAAAACCATCGATAGAAAGGCTTCAAGATTTGGTATGTTCCCTAAACCTTTTGTCTGTGGGCTGGAAGGTGGCTATGCTATCCCAATCTCGTTTTCTGGTATATGGTTTGGGCATGATGGATGTTGAGTGACTGAGATTTCGCTCGAGCTCGTTCGAAGAGATTAATGTGATCTGGAGAATGGTGTCCCCCTTTGATGGGGCTCTCCCTGATCGGCCTCCTCAAAGAGTGGGTTCTAGGAGGGTTCTTCTTGAGATTAGTGGACTGCCATTGCATCTGAGATCTAGGGGAGTTGTTACTAAGATGGTCGCAGGCTTTGCTTCCATCTGTGAAGGGTCTGAAGTCTTGATTGGAGAAGGGGACATCCGATCTCTTAGAACTGAGGCTGATGTCTTCAATGCTGGCTCGATTCCTGACAGGGTTATGATCAGATATGGGGGTTCCTCATGGCTTATTCGTCTAACAGTGGTTGGATAGGTGCCTGGGCAATTTGAATAAGGGCAGGTTAAGATGTTCGGAGGCAACACTGAGGAGAGGAAACAGGATGAAAGGGTCGGCCGCACTTCACCAGATGAAGCTCCTACGTCCAAAAAGAGGAAGGACTGCCACCAGGACTATGCAAAGGAGGACTTGATGCACATGGAAGAGGTTAATGCAGTGGGAGGTTGCAGCCAAGCCTTGGTAGCCAAAGAGGATGGTTATATGGAGGTTACTGATATTTCTAATATAGAATCAGAGAACCTTAGCAGCAAAGAGGAGGGTATGACAAGAATGGAAATGGTACTCAAAAATGACAGCAGAGCTCTCAAAGAGGTGAATCAGGTGCAGTTCTCAGTTCCTACTGATCTAAAATATGGTAGCGGATCCAATCAGAAAAGAGGTGTGGGTAGATCCCCTTATATGCCTAGAAGGAGAAGGAAGGAGAACTTGACCCCTATTGCGGAGCAGACTATTGTAAACTCAATTATGGTTGAGTTTGTGGGCTGTGTGGCTCAAGGGGAGCAATCTGGCAAGGAATGAGAGTGTTGACTTGGAATGTGCGTGGGTTGCGCAATAAGATGAGAAGGACTTCCTTGTGTAGATATCTCTTTGAGTGGGAGATTGATTGTGCTCTCATCCAAGAGACACATGTGGAGAAGGAGAATGGTCAAGAATGGGATTGCTTTAAGCAATCTGGAAGCATTGATGTTGTGGTAAAGGGTGCATCTGGAATGTTTGGTGGAATGTCTTTTTGGTGGAGAAAGTCTTGCCTTTTGGTAATTGAAGTCATTCGTGACAGGCACATGCTTATTTGCAGATACCAATCTCCCCAAGGAAATATGGAATGGTATGTGCCATGCATTTATGGCCATTGTGTGGCTGCAGATAGATTTGGTCTTTGGAAGGAACTCTCTGCAATGCATCAAAGAGTGCAGAAGGTCCCTTGGCTTTTAGGGGGTGACTTTAATTGTCATCTCTCAAGTGATGACAGTCCTGGTGGGAGGTTGGACAGTTAAATGGCAGGCTTTCAAATGGTTGTGCAGAATCTGGGAGTGATAGAATACCCTATTAGTGGAGTGGAGTTCACTTGGAGAAATGGCAGTGGATAGACTTCTAAGTTGGATAGGTTTTTTGGCAGTCCTAGCTTGTTGGAGAGGCATCAATTATCAGCAGTTATGAGCCTTGATAGGCCTTTCTCTGATCACACTCCGCTTGTATGGGACAGTGGGAAGAATTCTGACATTGGATCCTATTTCAAACTCAAGAGATCTTGGCTTAGGGAGGAGGGGTTTGTGCAAATGGTGTCTCAGTGGTGGCAGAACAAGGCAATGCAAGGGTCTGCCACACAGCAACTAGCTGCAAAGCTAACAGGCTTGCGTGACATGTTGAAAGAATATGGATAGGTAGTGGCATTGATCAGAGAATAGAGGAGGAGGGAGGCTCTGGCAATGATCAGAGAATTGGATCTGAAGGAGTGCAAGCAGTCTTTGAAACCCCAGGAGCAGTAGCAAAGACAGCAGATGCAGTCTGTAGTGGGGGAGGAGGATCTGAAAAGAGAAATGGACTGGCGTGAAAGATCTAGACAGCTATGGCTCAAAGAGGGTGATGTAAACATGAAGTTTTTTCATCTCGCAGCCAGTGCTAGGAGGAGATTCAATCTTATCTCATCAATTAAAGTAGAAGAGAGAATTGTTACTTCTGTTAGTGAAATCAAAACTGAAGCAGGTAAATATTTTAAAGAATTGACCAAGGCTGCACCAAGGGGCACTTGGAGGATGGCATCAGTGGACTTCCCTAGTGTCAGTTATGATCAGAGAGACATGTTAGTTACTCCTATATCTGAACAAGAAGTATTAAAAGCAATTAAAGACTTAAACAATGAAGGGGCTCCTGGTCCAGATGGAATTCAGGTTTTCTTTTACAAAGAATTGTGGAGTGTTGTCAAAGTGGATGTATTGAAGGCTATTCATGAACTTGAAATGGGCAACTCTGGTTTTGAGAGGTTGAATCCTATCTATTCCTGCTTCCTAAAAAATCAAGTGCAGAGAAGTTTTCTGATTACAGACCCATTGCACTATCTAATTCTATCTACCTTATTATTAGTAAGATTATAGCCAACAGATTGTGAGAGGTTTTGAAGGACTTGATAATGCCGGTCCAATCTACCTTTCTTCCTGGGAGATCGTTACAGGAGTCCTTCATTATGGCGCAGGAGATGGTAATGGGATGGCACAGGAGAAAGACCAAGGCCTTTTTATGGAAAGTAGATTTCTCCAAGGCTTATGATTCAGTCTCCTAGTCGTATCTGTGGGAAATCCTTAAAAGAAGGAAATTTCCACCTCAGTTGATACAGTGGGTGAAGAGATGCATCACGACAGCCTCCTTTTCCCCATTGATAAATGGGAAGCCATGCCGAACTTGGATTCAGCCCCAATGTGGAGTTAGGCAAGGATGTCCACTTTCCCCTTTGATTTTTAATCTTGCAGTGGATACATTGGCAAGATATGCAGGCAAACTGGCAGCGGATGGATCTATAAGGGGGTACTCAATGTCTAATAATAGGGCTTTAGCTCCCATCCTCCAATATGCAAACGACACTATTTTTTTTGTGGAAGGGGGGAAGAGGGAAGCGCAAGCGCTTTTTCATATGGTTAAGATTTTTGGTGAGATTTCTGGTCTTACACTTAATGGAAACAAATCCTCCCTGGTCTGTTTGGGATGAATGGAATGATCCAAAATGACATCTCTACCACTTTGGGTACACCTGTGGTCTCATTGCCTATCAAATATCTGGGTTTGCCTCTGAAATGCACTAAAATGAGGAAAGCAGATTGGTCCTTCCTATATGAAAAGGTGGCTACGAAATTGGAGGGTTGGAGTAGTCGATACCTATCAAAAGGGGAGAGGTATATATTACTGAATTCTGTCATTACATCGATTCCAGTTTTCTTCTACTCTATTCTCAAAGCCCCGAAGTCAATTTGGAAAAAACTTGATGTGATGCGCAAAAGATTCTTCTGGAAAGGGGCCTCTCACCAAGGGGCTTTTCTTCAACCTTTGAAATGGGATTCAATCTACAAGCCAAAAAGATTGGTGGCATGGGTGTTAGATCCCTCAAGGAATTTAATGATGCTTTGCTGTTGAAGTAGGCTGTTCGACTGCTGCAAGGGGAAAAAAAAATGTGGACAGAAATAGTTCAGGATAGCTATGGGGCTACCAATGATGACAAGAATCGCCTAAACCCCCATAAACCATCTCCTTTTTGGTCTTTGGTGGTGCGTGCCTGATGAGACACTCATCATGATCACTAATTACCCCTAATTAACTAGTCTTCCTAGTTAATTAGCTAAAGTTATGAACATATAAGGGTTAGTTATAGAATAAGGGATATTTAGTAAAGGACCTTAATTAAGTTAAAAATGGCATTTTATCATTCAATTAATAATTTAGTTAATAATTGGACTCGAAAATCCTATTAATCATTCCCTTAACTAATAAGTTAAGTAACTTAAATATAATGTATACCTAAGTATATAATAACTTAAGTAATTTTACTTAATCTAATAAATTAATCTAAAAAGGTCAAAAATGTAAATTCAAGGTGTAAACATAATATTTACCTTATTTACTAACATATATAAAAAGTTGAAAAAGATCTAAGTTAAAATAAACCTTCAAAACCTGAGTTTACATTTTGGTCATTAAAATTCATTACAGTCGGGTCCATATTTCTAACACAGGTCCTTAAGATTTATTACATTTAAGTCCCTTTCCCTCTTCTTCTTCTTCTAGCCGAATGAACAGCTAGCGACGGAGAGTCACGCCACCGCACGATTACCGCCCTACTGACATCAACCTTCTTTGTCCAAGCTCTTGCAGCTTGCGCTCACCACCTCCTCTTCATCCACTGGTCTGGATTAACTGGAAATCCTAATTTCCAGTGGGAGATAACCTCACCATCGTCGAAGACGACGCCGGAGGTTAAGCTCCTCAAGCTCCTTCTTCGGCCAGACCCCGCCATTCTCTTTGCCGCCAACTACTATAAATACCCCCTAACCCTTTTGATTTCACTCAAGTTGGCTCCCTTCCCTCTTCTAACACTGTAGCTGACTTCGACAAGCTATTCGTCCAAAACTCCAGCGACTTTCCATCTCACTTTCCGACTTCCTCCATCCATTCTGATCAGCCGAGGAGATCCGCCATGGTCTACCGCGTCACTAACACAAGCGCTGACCCAAGGAGTCCTTTGCTTCACCTCAAATCCACCTGCCGGAGTCCTTTCTTCCACCCTCTGATTTCGTCGTCCGCTATGAACCTTCGGTGGAACCCTATTGACCCCTTCGTACAGGTAACAGTAGATTAGGAGTAGGAGTAGGAGTAGGAGTAGGTTAGCTTAGTTAGGTAGTTAGTTAGTTAGAATAGATGTGATTTCAGAAGTTCAGTGTTCATCTTCTCCAACTCCAGCGAGCTCCTTGAGCTCGCCAGAGCCTTAATTTCATCTTTTGAAATAGTTGTCCACCTTCCTTTATCTTCCATGACCATTTCTAATCCACTTAAACACTTAATTGATCACCTAATCGCCTAATTCATCTTTCACCTCCACCGACTACTGTCACTGTCCATGGCGACAGTAGTGGGCTTAGATCCACCTCCACTGGGTCTATCATCATCTATCCATCACTTATGGACCCTAATCGACACTGTAATAAGTATAATTACCACATATAAATTAAACGTCCAAATCTAATTAAGTTCCTGAGCTCGCTGTCAATGGCGGCTCAGGAGCACTTTAAATCCTAAATTAAATATATATTTATGATCATAAATACTTGTTGACTTGTTTTAACCACTCAATTGAGTGGTAAAATAAGTCCTGAGCTTAATCCACACAGATCTTTTAAAGAAATGAATTTTACTGTTAAATCTTAATTTTAATGGACAAATGAAGAATTAATTGAATTCTTGAGGTTCCTTGCAACCTCTGGAACCTTTTTAGATTAAAAATGGCACAATTTCATAATCTGTACACAATTTACATATTTTCTGGAGCTCCGATGAGTCATTTTTGTTCTTCAGCCTACAGAATTTAGTGAAAATCTCCAGATCAATGATTTAACGATCACTGATTAATTTGCAGATGTTTATTTAAGGATTTAGCCACTGGAGCTGTAGATAGAGCTTTGTCTTCTCCAACTCTAGTGGAGTTGGAGAAGTCTGATAGAGGTTTGATAGAGGCATCAGATGGATTCAAAAGCTTCAGTGCAATGCACTGAAGTAAATTATGCCTTTAGAATACTGTAACAACTCTTAGATTGTTCTAACGAACAAAGTCATTTTGAAGCTCAAGCGGCAAGCCTGAAACCCTAGAAATCTTGGTCAGAACACTTATCTGAGAATCTGAATGAGTTCCTGAGGTTAAAAAGATCTTATTTGGGGCTTTAATTGCCTGTGGAGAGGCTTTGAATAGAAAGTCAAACTTGAGGCCTTATAGTCAAACATGAGTTTGATATTTTGAATTTGAGCATGATTTGATGAATTGAGAAGCTTAAATAGTGCCCTGAGGGATAATTGGAGTTTGTTCAAATCCGTATTAGGTGATGGGAAAAGCTTCAAATTCTTGTTGGAGAATTGGGTACCTGGGGGGTGCTTAAAGATAGGTTCCCCCTTGCTTATGCAGTGGCTTCGGATAAAAATGTTGTGGTGTATGATTATTGGGATGTGGAATCTGAGCAGTGGTTGTTTAAGAATGCTACGTGGAATAATCATGAAACAAGAACACGAGCAGAGAATGAACGTCTCATGCAAGAACTTGCTGCCTTCAAACCCATGCCTCATGAGTATGACACATACAAATGGGAGGGTAAGTTTTCTTCTGCGGCTGCCTATGACAAGTTGATTAATTCTTCCAGGATGGCGGAACTTGATGAGGTGGGGAAAAAGTTATGGAAATTAAAAATACCATTGAAGGTACAAATTTTTTTGTGGCTCTACAAAAGGGACGGTCTGATTACTGGAGATCTGAGACACAGGAGAATGGGAACTCCCACTCAATTTTGCCACCTATGTGGGATGTATAATGATTCTAGCACTCATATTTTTTCCTCGTGTGTGATCACTGATTATATCTAGAGGAGAGTCTGTAATGATTCCCTTCCCACATGGGAGAATCTATGGTATTATCTTGTGGATGGGAATAAGCCATGTTTACCTATGGTGGCTGTGTTATGGTCTATATGGATGGCTAGGAATGCGTGTGTTTTTCAAGAGACCCCAGTGAATGTGGATAAGAATGTAAATTGTTGCTGGAGTCTCATACAGCAATGGGGTTCGAATATGTAATTGTGTTCATTTTTTATTAATAAAAGCTCTCCTGGTTTGCTATCGGTGACTCGATAGCATTCCTTTCTTTTTCAAAAAAAAAAATTTTTATATATATTTATAACTTAGATAAATATTATATTAAAGCCTTGTATTCACATTTTTGACCCACTTATTTATATTTATTTACTTATTAACTTAAGTTATTTGAGAACTTAGGTCTTAAGTTACACTTAAGTTAAATAAGATATTAATTAGGTAACTAATTAATGGTATTTTGAGTCCATTTATTAAATAAATTATTAATAATATTAATTGGTTGATAATTTAGCATTTTAAACTTATTTTAAGGTCCTTTAATGATTTGTCCCTTATTACATAATTAACCCTTATATATGCATATTCCTAGCAAATTAACTAGGGAAACTAGTTAATTAGGGGTAATTAGAAGCCATGGTGAGCCTCTCATCAACAAGGTTTCCCCCACCCGACCTTCCTTGTCAATAAGGGTCCAAGTAGACCAGAATGTAAGAACTTAAGTCATTAAGTCTACCACTTTTATGTCCTAATTTGTGCCTTGATTTTCACTTGATTTAGAAGTTAATTTCAACTTGTGAACTAATTTGGAGGTTGATTGGCCTACAATGTAGACCAACTTCACCTGACCTGCCCTAAAGATGGCAGAATAAATCTAGGTCAAGACCTAGAAATCACCCTATTTTGACTCCCAAGTTATTATGTCCAAGTATTTTTAGGGTTCAAGTGAATTTAGAGCCTGATTTTTAGGGTTTTTGTTGATTAGATCTTTTCAACCAAGGGCTTGGGTAGCACACAAATGTGGGTGGGTATGTTTCTTTTTATGCAGGCAAGTGTGAACTAGCACTCCAAAACCCTAAAATTTTAACCCTAATTGGCTCTATTCTGCATCCAATTGATCTTAAAAAATGTTCACCTTGGATTTCAAACAAGTGCGTAGTCCAAGAAGATTAGAAATTCACGCGTGGTCCCTAATAGGCACAGGAAATTTGGGGTAGGGAATTGTAAACAGAATCGCTTCAAACTCCAATCAGATTTGAAAAATTTTTGCAGATCAGGAAACTTGCCTTTTAAAAGATGATTACTATGAAAAATAAGGCAGGTGATTCCTAATTGATTATTTCCTTTTTTGTCTTCCCAAGAATAGGAGGTTGATTAGGGAAGAATAGAGAAGTTGCTTGCCCTGGAGTGGTTGTTTTGCGTAGAAGATCTCCTCATGGAGTACCTTGCAAAGTCACAATAAAGCAAATAGGGTAAGTCAGTGCTCAAATATAATTAAATAATGCAGAGAATAGCGGTGAATTGCGCGTTGCTCCCTGGCAACAGTGCCAAAATGTTGACAGAGCGAGATCGATGTTTATAAAAGCTACATTGTAGTATAGGTCTAAATCGCTTTGAAAACAAATAAAATTATTACTCGAATATTAGAAATGAAGTCCGAGGTCGAATACAGGGAGAAAATAGGAATTCACACACTAATCTCAATAATGTAAATGAGCACAAGGATTTAAACCACAAAATAATATTCAATAAGTACTAATCTGTCACATTAGATATTCAATGAATTCTCATTTATTTTGAGGCAATAAAAAGGTAGAGAAGCTAAAATAATGGTGATTTAAATCACCAATTATTCTCTAAGCATATATATCAAGCATTCAATCAATTTATCAAGCTTTCACAATGTCAAGCTCAAATCAGATGTCGGGTTATTGAATCAGATGACTTATCCAACAAGTGCTACAATGCTTCCCTAGCACTGTTCTTCTCTTTTCTTCTTGGCTTCTCTTCTCTTCTTCTAGCCTTCTCAAGCCCTTCTCCTTTTTCTTCTTGTCTTTAACCTCTTCTCTTCTTTCTCTGTAGGCCTTCTTCCTTTCCTTCTCTTCTGTAAAGGTTTCCTTCTGTTCTTTCTTTCTTCACACACAGAGGGCAGCCACCCTTTCAGAATTGGCTAAGTGTCGCATAGGGAAAAACCCTCCCCTGCCCCACACTCTCTTCCTTTCTCTCCTCTTAGGTTCCGCCCTCCCAGGGCCACAGTCAGGGTAGTCGGGTATACGGTAGGCACGCACCTGAGACCAGGCTCACCGGTGTGGGTGGTGAGCGAGGTGTGCTTAGGTTTAGGCGAGTAATCAGGTGCACCACACCCACATGTAAGGTGTCGCGGGTGAGGCACGTAAGGACGCGTGCAGGGACCTAATCCCCTATGCTTGCTGAGGCAATAAGCCTATAGGACAAAATCAATATATGTGTTGCGGTGTGGCTATCAACTTCTAAGGTGGGACTAAAGTCCCACCTTTACTTCGCATACGCTGCCCTATCGTTCTTCGCCAATTGGAGCACTACTACAGCTTGGGGTCTTTAATCCAAGACTTGGAGCAAATCCTGGGACGTAGCCACATCGAGTGAGAGTGGCACTAGGTCGTCTCAACGTCGAAGGAGCTCGATTGTGGTCGGGAATGGAGGTGGCAGTGGCGACGGACTGGCGAAGACTTGGAACACGAAAATGAGCTTGAAGGCCCTAGTTAAATGGCTCCATAGCTTCACTATAGTACGGTGAAGGTGATGGTGATGGTCTTGTGGAGGATGGTGGTGTGTAGTGGCCGATTGGAGTCGGGGAAGGAAGTTGGTGAAGGGTTTGTTCAGTGGCATGATTGGGTGGATGAGAAAGTGAATGGAGTGAGGGGTTTTGACGAGTGGAGCACAGCGGAGCTGCTGGAGGTGATAGCGGTGTAATTCGTGCGGTGGAGCAGTGGTTGGGCGTCGCCGGAGCTTCGCCCAAGTGGAAGAAGACGGAGGGGGAGACGTGTGGTCGGCAGTCTTTTTGAGAGATAGAAATAGGGAAAAAGAAGGAGGGAAGTAGAGGAAGCTAAAGAACCTAATCTAAAGGTCGAAGGAGGTAGAAAACCCATGCCAGTGTGATGGCCGGATGTAGGGAAAATGAATCCTCCAAGAGGGGGACGCCGGCGAAGAAAGGGATCAAAGTATCTCTGATGTGATCATCGAAAGGTGGAGGAAGTCAGGGAGGCAAAAGACGCTCCCAATTTGTCTATTGGAAGGCCGTAGAACGACGAGGGAGGATACTCGCTGGAGCTAGGTCGGAGGAGGCCAGAGGTAGGGTTTGGAAGAGGGTTTTTGGCCCAAATCCTAGCTAGAGAGCATGGCCATGCATTGGGCATGCTTAAATAGGGCTTAGGAGGGGGTTCCAAGCTTGTTTCCAAGCTTGGAAACAAGCTTGGGAACCTTGGAGCTTACGCAAAAAATAGGATACCCATTCCTTCAAAGTGTTCGCATGAGCTTTTGGGAGGAGTTGGGATCAAGGTTTGTCCCAATGGAAAGAGGATTTCCTAAAGAATCTCCGATTTGATTTTGGGAAGGTTTCATCAATCAATCAAGGAGATCTCTCCAAATGAAGCTCGCTGGAGTAGGATTCTTGAGCGATAATGGTGGAGGGACCTATTTGTGAAGAAGACAAAGAAATTGGGGGTCTGTTTGCAAGGAATTCAAAAAGCTAAGGGTCTGAATGAGATAGAAAGAGTTTGACTGGACCAAAATGCAAAGTTGGTCAAGATGATCTCAGATTGGGCCCAAATTTTGGTACAAACCTAATTTAGACCCAAGGAATCCAATGGTGAAGTTAGATTTAGGTTTTAACCTTGTTTGACTAGGTAATTTATGAAAAAACTCAAATTAGGGTAAATGTCAGTCTAAAACTCTGTTTTGGGTCAAGATGGGTTCTGATGGTCAAATTGAAGGTACCAAACCCTAGATAATATTTTTATATGAATTTTAGAGGGTTTAGGTGACTTTTATCCTAATCAGAACCTCAGTTAACTAAGTAGGTCTATTTTTAGGATTTCAGAAGTCATTTAATTCTTAAAACACGTGAAAATCCTTTTCTGTCTGTATTAACCCACTTGTTGGATATTTAAGACCATTTGACCCTTAATTACCCCCTGAGAAAACTCGTGGTTGTTCTGCATTCAAGATATGATGGTAAAATTGCAGTTTTAACCCTATTTTATTATCTTTCTCTCATAATGATTATGTAATGAATTATGGCTCTCTGGCAGTTATGTAGGAGCATTTATTCCTTGATAATGACTAAATTGAGTAGTTATGGCTCATGATGATGTTCCCATCAGGGACTAAATGTCCCACAGTCTTCGCGTGTGAGCTGCAGATGGCGGAGGGTCCAATTGAGGCAGTAGGTTCAAACACAAGCGTTGATTGGGCACCTGGAGATGCACCTGTGAGTAAATCGTGTTGCTTAAGGGTGTTGCCTGGAGGTATCATGGCTGGAGGACTGTGGATGAGGTCGGTGGAGTCGAGGCAGTGACCGAGGTCCGGTAATCACCTGAAAAGCAAGAACACGGCCTGGTGGCCCAATTAAATTGGCTCAAAAGCTCACCGGTCGTCAATGAGTGCAGTGGTGGTGTTTTTGTGGAGTGAAAGTGCTTGTTGTGGTCTGACGACATCAGGAAGGTGGTGCGTAGGTGGTGGTGTTCGGGGGTGTGATGGAGTGGTTAAAACCCTAAATAGGTTTAGGGCTTTATAGCTGGAGTCAAGGTGAAGCTTCTAGAAGTGGTGGCAAGGCGGATGGTGCAGTATGGTGTCAGGGAGATCACGCCGGAGTTGCTGCTACAGAGGAGGAAGATGACAGGGAACAAGTGGTGTGGTGGTCGAATCAAGGTTCAAGCGGAGAGGAAATGATGTAGAGGAGAGGAAAAAGTAGAGGGGATTTGAGGAGAGGTTGAGGGACAAAGAGCACCGGTCATGGCTTGACCGGTCCGGAGAAGGAGAAGAGGATGGCGAGGCGGCGACGAGGACAAAGATAGGGGATGGTTGGACGGCCATGGCTAGTGATGACCGCGAGGAAGAGGGGAAGCTAGTCGACCGTCCAATTTGATGGTTGGACGGCCGGAAGATGAGAGCAGAGGGGAGTCACTGATGAGAACCTCATCATGAGCCATAACTAGCTCATTTTGACCTAATACAAAGGATAAAAGCTCCTATATAACTCAAGGAAAGGCTTAACTCAGAGAATTCTGAGTTTAAGGAGAAAACAAGTCATAAGGGGTAAAAATGCAATTTTACCAGTATAATCTGCATACAGGATAATTCAGGGTCCAAACATAGGTCAAAGCAACGTAATAAGAATAAAAGTGGGATGAGATGATCTGGCAAGGGCTACAGCAATTCCAAGGAAATAAATGATAATTTGTAACCCTAAAACAAATCCACTTCAATTCACGAGGTTCAAGGCAAAGCAAAAATGGAATAAACCCTCTAAAATTCATAGAAAAATACTCTCTAGGGTTTAGAACCTTCAATTTGACCTTAGGAACCCATCTTGACCTACATTGAGAACCATACCCAATTAATAACTTAATTTGGGTTTTTGCATAAATTGACCAGTCAAACAAGGTTTAATCTAGAAATAAAATTCACCATCAGATTCCTTAGGTCCTAATTAGTCATGTATGAAAACTTGAGCCTAAGAAGAAACCTTCTTGACCAACCTTACACTTTGGTCCTCATATATTTACTTTTTGGCCCTCAACTTTTGAACCCTCGCATTTTGGCCCCTAACTCTCCTTCGTTCTTTGCGTTCAGGTCCTCCCTACAAAACCTGCCAGCACCATGCTCCGGCGACCTTGCGCGGAGCATGGCGCCGCGCAGGGTGAGGGGGAGGGTCTGGCAAGTAAACCGGGGGTGCCCTGCGTCGTCAGCCGTCGCAGGGACACCCCCTGGTCCCTGTAACCCACCATACCGGCCATGCGAACGCACAGACGGTATGGGTTTCCATCTCCGGTGTCCTCCGGCGAGGGAGACACGTCGTCTCCCTCCGCCTTCCTCTCTGATTCGGTCCCTATAAATACCCCCGTCGCTTCACCGTTCTTCCTAGCTCGGTCCTGACGGAGAAAGACCCCCACTTCCTCTCTTCCCACTCGGACAGGAAGCCCTCCAGCTCCGGCGACCTCCCCTCTTCCTCCTCGTCGCTCTGCCGCACTACCAGCTGCAGGGTTGCTCTCCCTCGCTCTTCCCGCGCCACGCCGCACCCAGCTGGCGCCTCTCCGGCCCTCTGCTCGCCGCCGCCCCTTCCCCCGGGCATCTTCTTCTCCGGCGACAGTCGATACGACTGTCGCCCGCTCCGGCCCCTCCTCGTCCTGCTAAGTAGGTAGAACTCCTCCTCTTCCTCCCCTCTTCCTTTTCCTCACTTTAAACATCTACTGTCGCCCTCGATTACGACCAATCACCCCTCACCTTCTCCGCCTCCGGCCATCCTCCGGCGAGCCGCTCCCATCACTCCAGCATTCCACACGGCTCGCCGACCTGCACATAATCTCCGCCTCCTCACCCTGATCCATTTCCGCCCCTCCACTTCCCCCAAATCACCCTCTGCAACTCCACCGAACAAACCCATCTCCCGACCCACAGTCCAACCTAGGGCAGCCCTTAGGCTCCACCCCGCCGCCTGCACACCCCCCGACCACCTTCGCCGTGCCACGGCGAAGGTCCTCCGCGTTTCTGATTGGGCCGAGAGGCCGTTTTTCTGTGGGCAGGTACCTGCGCTCGTCGCCGCCATTGTTGAAGCGAAGCAGCTTCTTCACCTGCTGCCCCAGGTGCGCCACGCCCAGGTTACGCTCCCAGACAGTGCGAGGCGCCTTCGCGAAGTACCAGGCTGCAGTCGAGTCGAAGCTTTCGCGCGAAGCCCCCGCGCTTCGCCTCGACGGCCGCTGCTTCCTCCGCGCAGGCACCGAAATTGGGGTGGGACATTTAGTCCCACCTCGTAACCTTTCAAAGGAGAGCGCCCGCATAAAGGCAAAAAGTGCCTTATGCTCGTTGCCTCCTGAGCACGGGGTGAGGTCCCTCTCACTCACTCGCTCTCTCGACCCGGTCTCGTCTGCGACCACGCCCCGCGGACCTAGCCCGACCCGACTTAGACTGACCTGCACTCCTCGCCCACCACGCACGTCGGTGGGCCTGGACTCGGGCGTGACCCGTACCCGGCTACCCGGCAGCTCTGGGAGAGCTATCCTATGAGCGGATTCTGTGAGAGAGAGACGCGGGGGAGGGTAGAGATAGGTTTTGCCCTCTGATCAAGCTGTGTAAGTGTGCAGGCACAGGTGAAGATGAACCGTGGAAGAAGACGAAGGCTGAAGGAAGGAGGATCACCGAGCGGCACTGTAGCAGCGGCGATTTAAGTCGTCTGATTGGAAAATCAAACGACGTCCTGAAGGCAAAGAAGGAGAAGGAAGGCGAGGCAGAGGAGAACGCAGAGAGGCCAAGACAAGAACTGAAAGAAGAAGAAAAGCATCACTACTGCTGCAGATAAAGCAGAAGAGCCAAAGAGAAAAGAAGAGAAGAAAGAAGCCAACAAATTCTCTCTCTCTCTCTCTTTATTTTTTTTGTACAAGAAACTTGTATCTCTAGAATACAACTTGCTCCCTGAGTTCGACCTCGGGAACTCTTTTATTTCCGAGTAACAAATTGTATTAAACTGGTAATCACCTCTCTATACTATACTACGACGAAATAATAAAACTATAGAGGAAGGTAGCACCACCAGTTTTTGGCGCCGTTGCCGGGGAGCAACGGCTATTCTAGAGGTAAACATTCCTGTTTCTTTTTAATTTCTGATAATCTCCTCTCTTTTGTGCAGCTACAAGAAATCAAGAAGACAAGCAACCGCACGACAACCACTCCGAGGACAGGTAAAGGTTTTTTCCTCTCGCTATTAACCCCTAAACTCTAAAGAGGAAGAAAAGAAAAGAACAAGCAATATAGGGCTAACCTGTCTTCTATACTTAGTAACCATAAAAAGTTGCATGTTCTCAACTCATTACTCTTGCACACTATTAAGGGTATTTAAGGGCTAACACATTCTTGCTTGAGCCCTAATTACCCAACAAAGAGCTAACTGGACCAAGTAAAGCCAACGTAGGATCCAACACTAGGGATTTAGAGACACACTCCTTAAGCAAGAATTGAGAAAACCAAATGAAGTGTGCCCAAGCCCTTGTCTGAAAATACCTATCCAAAGAAAACCTAAAACAATTGGCTCTCTAAACACTTGAACCCTAAAAGACAAGACCTAAAAGCTCTCAAAGGAAACAAGAGGTAAAGTTGACCCCTTGGGTCAACCAACCTTAAATTAGGTCACTCTTTGCACTTAAAAGACTAGAGTTCAAGTGAAACCTTAAGCACCCTAATCTTAAAGTAAAAATTGGTAGACTTAAGAGGTCAAGATCCCCATTCTGGTCTACTTGGAACCGCAGTGACAAGAGAGGTCGGGTGGGGGAAACCCTGTAACCCGTGGGGACGCTCTACCGTGTAGGGGTCTTCGCGGGACTCTCCCTCTCTGGCTGCCCAGGTAATTCTCAGGTGGACGATCTTTCTGATCAAGGGGTCCATCTGCCCCGCACCTCTATAGTCACCCAACACATTTGTGGGTGTCTTGATTGGGTCCAGCACCTTCTAAACTTACCTCTTCCAACAGTGCATGTACGGAATGAGGTCCTTAAGACCACCCTTAAGACCTCCTTTAAAAATTCGCTCTCGTCAAGGTCAAGCCTCGACGCCCGTGTTTGTGCAGCAACACCCTCACATTATTCTCTCTTCTGATTCAGAACCAAGTTCTTCTTCTTCCCCCATCATGGCTCAGCCAGTTGAGGAAGAAAATAATCTGGAGCACCAGCTCCAGTGACTCAATGACCTCTTCCAAAACTTCGTGCACCCACCACAGCGTCCTATGATGCGGGACCACTACAATCCTGCTACGGTGGCCATTGAGCCTCGAGTCAGAATCCCGACTGGAGGACCTGATTCCGAATTAAAGCCCAACATGATTCATGCTATACCTAAATTCCATGGGCTTAATTCTGAAGATCCCTTCCAGCACATCAAACAACTAAAGCATCTGGCCCACACTTTTGGATCAGATGCGCAAAATCGGGATATTCTTCTCATGAAGATGTTCTCCTTTTCTCTTATGGACAAGGCCGCCCATTGGTATCAAACTCAGACCCGGCCGATCAACACTTGGGAAGAACTTCAATCCGAGTTTTTGAAAAAGTTTTTTCCCGTTGGTCGGACCAACGCCTTGCGCCATCAGATTACACACTTCACTCAACAATCAGGAGAACCTCTCCATGAGGCATGGGATCGTTTTCAGGATCTCATGAGAAAGTGCCCCCATCACGGAGTTCCTAAATGGGAACAAGTCCAATCTTTTTACCAGGGACTCCGTGAGGACATCCGCCTTTTCGTCAATGCAACTTGCAGAGGAAACATCATGGGTCAACATGAAGACACCGTATGGGAGATTCTCGAAAACATGTGCGAGAACTCCATCAACAATGACTCCATGGGATTATTCGACAGGACGAATACCCGCGCAGCGACGAATCTTAAGGGAGCACATGAGGCGCAGGGCCTGTCTGCATCAGTCGACCTGGAATTAATGGCCAGTCGATTGGACAAGGTCTCAATCATTGAGAAGAAGGTGGATGAGCTGACTCAGCACTTGCAGCGAGCCACCTCCACGCGTAACTCCTTTGCATAACCTCCTTCCACACAGGAGACTGTGCAAAACATCCTTCACCGATCTTCCCCTAGGATGGATCCATATCCATCCCCATCTGATTCTCGGATCGGAGGATCATCCGATCCTTTCTACACCAGCCCGGGGAACTCCATGCCCCCTTTCCCTGATTCTCAAGAGGTTCCTCAGACCTGCGAGGACCTCAACGCCATCCAGAACGACCCATTCTCCAACACTTACAACCCTGGATGGCGAAACCATCCCAATTTTCAGTGGGCGGGAAATTCCCAAACCCAAAGACCACCTTTTTAGTCCCGCCCACAGCCCTCTTGTCATTACCAGCCGCCTCAGCCTCGGCCCAACCCTACTTATCCATCAGGGCCAAATCAGGATCAAATGTCCCTAATCCTTCAGACTCTGGCTAACATTCAAAGAACGAATGCGGCTATTCAAAAACAGCACAAGGACGAACTTACAGAGGTTAAAACTCAACTGGCCCAGTTGGCAAATTCTCGCCAGCCAGGCACACTCCCTTCCCAACCTCTTCCTAACCCGAATAACGTGCCAACCCAGAAGTGCGTTATGAATCCAAATTTAGGCCACGCACAATGGATTTATCAGGCCCCTACTGCTCCATCTCCAGACGAGATGGAAGCTTCAACTTCTTATGCGGGATTTCAGCAGCAGCCACCCCTCTTCCCAAACCCAAACCAAAATCAGGCCGGATTAAATTCTGTAACAACACGTAGTGGTAAAACAACTCAAGACCCGCATTATCCAAACCACTCCAAGCCTGATAACCATGACCCTAGGATAGTTATCCAAGATACCACTGTCCCGGATCCACAACCTGGACCTATCCTAGAAGAACCAACCAAGATCCCGTTTCCCGAGGCCTTGACCAAGGGAAAGAAGACCACCAAACCCGTGGCCCCTGAGGAGGACCTGGTCAAGCTCTTTGAGCAGGTCCACATAAACATCCCCTTGATGGATGCAATCCGCCACGTACCAGCTTACGCACGATTTCTAAAGAATATATGTACACCCCAGCGTAAGCTGCGAACCAAGGGAGGGAGCCCAATTGTTCTGTCAGAGCAAATCAGCTCTGTAATCCTCAGTAGACTCCCACCCAAGGCAAAAGATCCTAGTACTCCCCTGATTTCCTGCAAGATAGGTGGTACCCAATTTGATAGAGCATTGTTAGACTTGGGTGCATCCATAAACTTGATACCCACATCCTTACTTGACCATCTAGAAGAATCTGAGCTAAAACCAACCGAGGTGACATTACAATTAGCAGATCGATCTATAAAGTCACCAAAAGGGATTCTCGAGGATGTTATCGTAAGAGTGCGAGATTTCTATTTCCCAGTGGACTTTATAGTCCTAGATATGGACGCACCTGAGAACCCTAGGGATACACCAATCATTCTAGGGAGACCTTTCTTGGCTACTGCTAGAGCCAACATCAGCTGTGAGGAGGGCCAAATAGAGCTTAAGTTTGGAGATCAAACACTGAAAATTGATATATTTAAGGCCCAACAAGGAATTAATTGCGGCGTCATCGAACAAATTTGTGACATCAGGACTTTGGTTGATGAATCACACTTCCAGAATGACTCGATTATGCCTCATCAACCACAGAAGGATCTTGACCCGCAAACAGAGGAGTCGAATCCAGATATGAATAACCCAGTAACTCCCACCCTTGAACCTCACATCTATACTGAACCACCCGCTGCTGCTGATAACCCCATCCTCGAACTGAAACCCCTTCCTGCTCACTTGAAATACATCTTTTTGGGTTCTAATCAGACCCTTCCTGTGATTATCAATTCCAACCTCAGTCCTGAACAGGAATCCCGTCTGATTGTTGTCCTCCAGCAACATCGCAGAGCCATCGGGTGGACTCTCGATGATTTGACTGGAATAAGTCCCTCTTATTGTACTCATCATATCTATTCAGAAGAGGGCACACGACCTTCTCGTGAAATGCAGAGACGCTTAAACCCCAATCTGCAGGAGGTCGTGAAAAAGGAGATCATCAAGTGGTTAGATGTCAGAATCATCTACCCGATCTCCGATAGTCGTTGGGTGAGCCCAATTCAGGTTGTGCCCAAGAAGGCAGGACTCACCACTATAACGACTGAGACCGGAGAAATCATTCCTACCCGATTAGCCAACTCGTGGAGAGTCTGTATAGATTACCACCGACTCAATTCCTCCACAAAGAAGGATCATTTCCCACTACCCTTCATTGATCAAATTCTCGAAAAACTTGTGGGAAATAGGTTCTTCTGCTTTCTTGACGGGTACTCCGGTTATAACCAGGTGGCAATCCATCCTGAGGACCAAGAAAAGACCGCGTTCACCTGCCCCTTCGGAACATACGCTTTCCGAAGGATGCCTTTCGGTCTTTGCAATGCACCCGCTACTTTTCAGCGATGCATGCTTGCCATATTCTCAGATATGGTTGGTGATTATCTGGAAGTCTTCATGGATGACTTTTCAATTTTCGGAGCATCATTCGACGATTGCCTCCAACACTTGGTCCAGATACTCAGGCGGTGCATCGATGTAAATTTGGTTCTTTCCTGGGAAAAGAGCCATTTCATGGTGCCTAAGGGAATTGTCCTGGGACACTCAATTTCGGAAAAAGGTATCCAAGTGGATCGAGCTAAGGTTGATCTGATTTCTCACCTTCCTATGCCTAGCTCGATCAGGGACATCCGTTCCTTTTTAGGGCATGTCGGTTTTTATCGACGATTTATCCCTGACTTTTCAAAAATCGCGCGCCCCCTGACCACTCTTCTCTCCAAGGATGTTCCTTTCGAAATTTCCAAGGAATGCACTCAAGCATTTGAAATCCTGCGTGACCGAGTCACCCAAGCCCCGATCCTACAGTCCCCTGATTGGTCTCAACCCTTTGAGATCATGTGCGATGCATCCGACTTCGCTGTAGGAGCGGTTTTGGGGCAGAAAATTGAAGGGAAACCTGTGGTCATTTACTACGCCAGCAAAACACTCGATGAGGCTCAGCGTAACTATACGGTTACTGAGAAAGAGCTGCTTGCTATAGTATTTGCCCTAGAAAAATTCAGATCGTACCTTCTGGGTTCCCGTGTCATCATATACTCGGATCACACAGCTGTGAGGCATCTCCTTGCAAAGAAGGACGCGAAACCTCGATTAATCCGATGGATCTTGCTGTTGCAAGAATTTGACCTTGAGATTCGCGACAAAGCGGGAAAGCAAAATGTGGTAGCTGATCACTTGTCCCGTCTTCCTTCTGAAATAATTGACCCTTCCGGACCCATCACTGAACATTTTCCAGATGAGCACCTGCTGACTATTGGTACTAGCCTTCCATGGTTTGCTAATGTAGTAAATTACTTGGCATCTCATCAGATCCCGTCCGATTGGCCGAAGCCCAAGAAGGACAAATTACGCTCCGATGCCAAGTATTACATTTGGGAAGACCCGTACCTCTTCCGCATAGGTGCCGATCAGATCATCCGGAGATGTGTCCCGGAAGAGGAATTCAACAATATCCTCTCTTTCTGCCATGACCAGGCATGCGGTGGCCATTTCGCCGGGCATAAAACCGCATCAAAAGTCCTCCAGTGCGGTTTTTACTGGCCCACACTGTTCAAAGACGCATACAATCACTGCAAGGCATGCAGTCGTTGCCAGACTTTGGGCAACATGAGCCATCGCGACATGATGCCTATGCAACCGATTCTAGTATGCGAAATCTTTGATGTTTGGGGGATTGATTTTATGGGCCCCTTTCCTATTTCGGATGGTTTCGAATACATTCTGTTGGCTGTGGACTACGTGTCCAAATGGATCGAAGCCATACCGACCCGAACCTGTGATCATAAAATCGTTCTCAAATTCATTCATCAAAACATTTTCTCAAGGTTCGGGATTCCTCGTGCAATAATCTCTGATGGGGGGACCCATTTCACAAATGCTCAGTTTACGTCACTGATGACCAAATACGGGGTGTCTCACCGAATCTCTACTCCTTACCACCCCCAAACTAATGGTCTAGCTGAGCTGTCTAATCGGGAGATCAAGAAAATCCTGCAAGTCACTGTTCGACCTGACAGGAAGGACTGGTCGTCCCGACTTCCGGAAGCATTGTGGGCCTATAGGACCGCCCACAAGACCCAATTGGGCATGTCTCCCTTTAGACTGGTGTACGGAAAGGCATGCCACCTTCCCGTAGAACTGGAGCATAAAGCCTATTGGGCAGTACGGAACTGTAATCTAGATCTTTCCAAGGCTGGGACCCACAGAAAACTCCAAATCAGCGAGATCGATGAATTACGCCTAGACGCGTACGAGAACTCGCAAATCTACAAGGAGCGGGTTAAAGCCTTCCACGACAAACACATCTCGAGAAAGATCTTTCATCCTGGTCAGAAGGTCCTACTCTTTGATGCCGGACTAAAACTCTTCCCAGGAAAACTGAGATCCAAGTGGGTCGGACCATATTTGGTCCGACAGGTTTTTGGAAATGGAGCAATCGAAATCAGTCCACTCAGCCACAATTCTGAACCTTTCATCGTGAACGGTCAGAGACTCAAGCCGTTCATTGATGTAACTTCTACTGATTTGGCTAAAGCATCTTATATCCTCCATTCCCCTTGAGCTTATTGCGCCCAGCCGATGGCGTAAAACTCAGCGCTTAACGGGAGGCAACCCGTCATTTTCCTAATAATCCAAAACTTTTTCTGACACCTTTTTGCACTTAAGGTTCACCCTTGTAGACAGCAGACCCCACCTTAGGTGCTTGCATCTGGGATTAGAAATCGTCCGCAAAAATTCAACCCGACCCATTCACGCATCCAAATTTCTGTCTTAAGGAATGAACTAAGCTAAATAAAAACCCCCTAGGTTACATTGGGGACATTGCAAATCTTCGGCATGGGGGGGTATGTAAGTGCAAAACTTGTAAGAAAAGGTTTCAAATAAAAAATTCACATATGCCAAAAACACCATAAAAATTAAAAAAATTTTCGAAAAAGAATAAGAGGAAAAGAGGAGAAGGAAATTTTGTGAAAAAAAAAAAGAAAAAAAAAAGAGAGAAAAAGAAACAAAAGGAAAAAAAGGAGCACAAAATTATGAGAAAAAAGTGATAGTCATTAGTAAGGAACTAAGGAATTAACCTAAGTTCTAGACCTCATTCAAGAAAATAACTAAAAGTGCATAATGAGATTAGTAAGAACGCAAACCTTAAGCATTCTTGGATAGACTCTTAGTACCCATTAAGATCTGGACACTCCTCAAGAGGTTGAGGAAAATGAAAAGCTGAAGTATTAGGTCTAAGGCTTAGGGAGTATTTGGCCTCGTTAACTAATTTTTGGTTTACGGGACTCAGTAACCTAAGCACCCTAACCTCACACACAGCTTGGTTCAGTAAGCGTAAAAATCAGAATCACGCAGAAGCGTCGCAAAATTCTGAAAAGAACACCTAGAATAGGAGCGGCCGATCAACACAAGTTGATTTGGACGAGTTCCCAGCGCGGAGAGACGGGAAATCCCCTCGAAGATGCGTAACAAAATATCATCTCCTCGGTGCTTGTCTCTTAGGATATTTACATATCCTACTGGGGGCATGTAAGCACTCTGCTGGTTCAGATTCCATGGATGGCATTATCTCGAAGTGTCAATTGCCAGGGTCTGAATTCAGCCACGGAACACCATGGATGGGATTATCTCAAAATCTCAATAGCCAGGGTTCCGGGGGTTGCCATGGGCAGTGCTATCTAAAAGCATCGATCGCCAGGAACCCTTGAGGATTGATGATGGGAGCAAGGAATCTGATACAGACCGTGTTGAAAAGCCAATCCTAGGCTAGAACTAAAAAAAAAAAGAGAGAGAAAACTCTCCAAACAAAATAACTTTCTATCTCTCTCTTACAAAACGCACTGCAAACTGAGCCAGGGCTAAAATCATTTCAAGCACGGGTGCTTTAACCACAAAGTCCAATAAACCTTAGGTTAGTTCTTGTGGGCCTTAAAAACCTTTGCTAAGGACTACGGCTAAGGCTAGACAGATTTGGATCTTGATTGGTACTAGAGTACCTTTTAGGCCTATGGTCAGCATTCTAACCTAATCTGAGCTCAAATGAAAAAGCACTTATCTAAAGCTATTAAGAACTTCATGGTCTAGAACAAGGGTTGAAACCTTAAGTTTTTGCTAAGGGACTAGCAAAAGCTAGGCATGGGGGTATGATGAGAACCTCATCATGAGCCATAACTAGCTCATTTTGACCTAATACAAAGGATAAAAGCTCCTATATAACTCAAGGAAAGGCTTAACTCAGAGAATTCTGAGTTTAAGGAGAAAACAAGTCATAAGGGGTAAAAATGCAATTTTACCAGTATAATCTGCATACAGGATAATTCAGGGTCCAAACATAGGTCAAAGCAACCTAATAAGAATAAAAGTGGGATGAGATGATCTGGCAAGGGCTACAGCAATTCCAAGGAAATAAATGATAATTTGTAACCCTAAAACAAATCCACTTCAATTCACGAGGTTCAAGGCAAAGCAAAAATGGAATAAACCCTCTAAAATTCATAGAAAAATACTCTCTAGGGTTTAGAACCTTCAATTTGACCTTAGGAACCCATCTTGACCTACATTGAGAACCATACCCAATTAATAACTTAATTTGGGTTTTTGCGTAAATTGACCAGTCAAACAAGGTTTAATCTAGAAATAAAATTCACCATCAGATTCCTTAGGTCCTAATTAGTCATGTATAAAAACTTGAGCCTAAGAAGAAACCTTCTTGACCAACCTTACACTTTGGTCCTCATATATTTACTTTTTGGCCCTCAACTTTTGAACCCTCGCATTTTGGCCCCTAACTCTCCTTCGTTCTTTGCGTTCAGGTCCTCCCTGCAAAACCTGCCAGCACCATGCTCCGGCGACCTTGCGCGGAGCATGGCGCCGCGCAGGGTGAGGGGGAGGGTCTGGCAAGTAAACCGGGGGTGCCCTGCGTCGTCAGCCGTCGCAGGGACACCCCCCTGGTCCCTGTAACCCACCATATCGGCCATGCGAACGCACAGACGGTATGGGTTTCCATCTCCGGCGTCCTCCGGCGAGGGAGACACGTCGTCTCCCTCCGCCTTCCTCTCTGATTCGGTCCCTATAAATACCCCCGTCGCTCCACCGTTATTCCTAGCTCGGTCCTGACGGAGAAAGACCCCCACTTCCTCTCTTCCCACTCCGACAGGAAGCCCTCCAGCTCCGGCGGCCTCCCCTCTTCCTCCTCGTCGCTCTGCCGCACTACCAGCTGCAGGGTTGCTCTCCCTCGCTCTTCCCGCGCCACGCCGCACCCAGCTGGCGCCTCTCCGGCCCTCTGCTCGCCACCGCCCCTTCCCCCGGGCATCTTCTTCTCCGGCGACAGTCGATACGACTGTCGCCCGCTCCAGCCCCTCCTCGTCCTGCTAAGTAGGTAGAACTCCTCCTCTTCCTCCCCTCGTCCTTTTCCTCACTTTAAACATCTACTGTCGCCCTCGATTCCGACCAATCACCCCTCACCTTCTCCGCCTCCGGCCATCCTCCGGCGAGCCGCTCCCATCACTCCAGCAGTCCACACGGCTCGCCGACCTGCACATAATCTCCGCCTCCTCACCCTGATCCATTTCCGCCCCTCCACTTCCCCCAAATCACCCTCTGCAACTCCACCGAACAAACCCATCTCCCGACCCACGGTCCGACCTAGGGCAGCCCTTAGGCTCCACCCCGCCGCCTGCACACCCCCCGACCACCTTCGCCGTGCCACGGCGAAGGTCCTCCGCGTTTCTGATTGGGCCGAGAGGCCATTTTTCTGTGGGCAGGTACCTGCGCTCGTCGCCGCCATTGTTGAAGCGAAGCAGCTTCTTCACCTACTGCCCCAGGTGCGCCACGCCCAGGTTACGCTCCCAGACAGTGCGAGGCGCCTTCGCGAAGTACCAGGCTGCAGTCGAGTCGAAGCTTTCGCGCGAAGCCCCCGCGCTTCGCCTCGACGGCCGCTGCTTCCTCCGCGCAGGCACCGAAATTGGGGTGGGACATTTAGTCCCACCTCGTAACCTTTCAAAGGAGAGTGCCCGCATAAAGGCAAAAAGTGCCTTATGCTCGTTGCCTCCTGAGCACGGGGTGAGGTCCCTCTCACTCACTCGCTCTCTCGACCCGGTCTCGTCCGCGACCACGCCCCGCGGACCTGGCCCGACCCGACTTAGACTGACCTGCACTCCTCGCCCACCACGCACGCCGGTGGGCCTGGACCCGGGCGCGACCCGTACCCGGCTACCCGGCAGCTCTGGGAGAGCTATCCTATGAGCGGATTCTGTGAGAGAGAGACGCGGGGGAGGGTAGAGATAGGTTTTGCCCTCTGATCAAGCTGTGTAAGTGTGCAGGCACAGGTGAAGAAGAACCGTGGAAGAAGACGAAGGCTGAAGGAAGGAGGATCACCGAGCGGCACTGTAGCAGCGGCGGTTTAAGTCGTCTGATTGGAAAATCAGACGACGTCCTGAAGGCAAAGAAGGAGAAGGAAGGCGAGGCAGAGGAGAACGCAGAGAGGCCAAGACAAGAACTGAAAGAAGAAGAAGAGCACGAGAAGAAGAAGGTCTGAAGAAAGGAAAAGAAGAAAGAAAGAAGAAGAAGAAGAACAGGACCGCAAGGGAGAAGAAAAAGAAAGAAACGAGCAGAAACAAGAACTGAAAGAAGAAGAAAAGCATCACTATTGCTGCAGATAAAGCAGAAGAGCCAAAGAGAAAAGAAGAGAAGAAGAAAGAAGCCAACAAATTCTCTCTCTCTCTCTCTTTATTTTTTTTGTACAAGAAACTTGTATCTCTAGAATACAACTTGCTCCCTGAGTTCGACCTCGGGAACTCTTTTATTTCCGAGTAACAAATTGTATTAAACTGGTAATCACCTCTCTATACTATACTACGACGAAATAATAAAACTATAGAGGAAGGTAGCACCACCAGTCACCGGAGATAAGTTCGAAGGTGGCTGGAGATGGAGAAGAGGAGGTTTTCTCAGACCAAAACTCGCTAAGGAGTAAGGGTTCTTGCCCCTGATCCTTTTATAGGCCTAAAAAGAGAAGCTCCAAGCTTGGAAACAAGCTTGCGAAGCTCGAAAATTTCACTCAAAGTAGATACCCACATCTTCCATGCATTCGCATGGGAGATTGGGAATGAATCAAGATCCATGGCCAGGTTTAATTGGAAGGGAATTCCTCAAGGAATCTCCCTTTCAATTTTGGGAGAGTTTGATTGAGAATCGAGCGAGAAATCCTCACTCGAATCTCGACGGAGCTTGGTGTATTCACACCAATGGCAGCAAGGACCTAAATGTGAATACGATGAAAAATTTAATGACCTATTTATGAAGAATTCAAAAAGTTAAGGGCCATTATGTGATAAAAAGAGTCTATCTGGACTAGAATGCAAAATAGGTCAAGGTGATCTCTAATTGGATCCAAATTTTGGTACAAACCTAATTTAAACCCAAGGAATTTGATGGTGCAGTCAGATTTAGGTTTTGACCAAGTTTGTCTAGGTAAATTGCGTATAAACCTATATTAGGGCAACTGTCTATCTGAGACTCTGTTTTAGGTCAAAATGGGTTCCAATGGTCAAATTAAAGATACCAAACCTTGTAGAATATTTCTCTATGATTTATAGAAGGTTTAGGTAATTTTTATCCTGACGAGAACCTCAGTGAATTAAGCGGGTCTATTTTTAGGGTTTCAGATGTCATTTAATTCTCGTAGTGCATGAAAACCCGTTTCTGTCTGCATGGACCCACTCATTAGACATTAATGACCATATGACCTTTAATAAACCCTTGACATATCCCGTGGTTATTCTGTATTTGTGATAAGATGGTAAAATTGCATAAATAACCATGTTTTCATCTTTTCTCCTCAAAATAGAATATTAAGCACTTAGGACCCCCTGAAGATTATGTAGGAGCTTTTATCAACTTTATTGGACCAAATTGAGCTAGTTATGGCTCATGATGGTGTTTCCATCAGAAACATTTTTAAAAGAAATGAAAAACCTTGACATAGAATTAATTCCAGGAGCAATGGGTTCCTCTACTGCCTTTAGTGCATCATAAAAATGATTCCAATCTCCAAACATATTATCATTATCTATATTATAAGCATTTGTAACCCTCATCTCTTATAACATCTCTGCAACATTATCATCTCCAATATCTTCAATGCGATTCTCAACATCATTATCAATAGAAGGATAAGTGATTTCTTCTCCATATGAGGTCCAGACTATGTAGTGAGGCCACCAACCGGTACAAATAAGATGCTCAAATACTGTGTTACAATCATGCATAAATCCATTCAAACAACTTTTGCATGGACAACAAATTTTCTCATAGAAGTCTCCTCTTCTATATTGCTTCCTATCTTCATGGAATGCCCAGTCTAAGAATGAAATCACTTCGCTCTTATATCGAAAATAATCAAAAATCCTCAAACCAATCCAAGACTTATCCATGGAATCTTGTAATCAAATAAACCCACAAACAATGAAAGTAAGTTACATAAAGAAACATCATATATTTGTATATTTTAGTTATTATTTTCACTTGATAGGTCATCCTTGAAGATTTGATCACAACATTACTTATTAAATGCAACCCATGCCTAGAGAAATTTTAGCAGCATCTCCCTACACTTCTCTAGTATACCCCTAAGACTAACCTCAACTAGATTCCTTTAACACCCAATTTAAGGTGCTTAAGAAACCTAGGTAAGTTTAGTTAGTATACCAGAGAAGAGCAGAAAGATGTCACTGAGATTTCTTCAAACATAGATTACATGTAACAAGTAACACCTAAGTTGTGATCAAATCTTCAAGAACTCTCCTTAGTTCGGAACTTTACCGAACTAAGGATGATCAAGACTTATGGCATATTATAAAGATAACACATCATGCATGTATGCGAGATATACATACATTAACACATTATCCATATGACATGATCATAAGTCTCGAATGAGCAGGTATATTAATACAATTTTACCTACCCTTTCAACTTGTACCCTAAGGGTTATATTTCTTATTGTTTGTCATCGAGTGCATCAAGGTTGTGCAAGTGTGGATATCTACAAATTGCATAAATAAATGCTTATAAAAATAAGAACAGTAATAACATAAGTCAGATATTGTGTTTTAAAAATTCACAAAATCCCCAATCATAACAACCACAATCCACAAAATCCTTCTCCCACAAAAAAGAGTTTTTCAGAAATCCCCATAAAAGTGTTAACTTAGAATCATATCAATTTTCAACTTGCTAAGTATTAAGTGTTTAACAACAAACAAGATAGTTATAGTTCCTAATGCTTCACTAACCAAGGAATAATGTTGACCATCTTTAAAAAATTTTTCAAAGAATAGCGGTGATTATTGGCTAGCTACTACCAAGACTGGAATACAAATGCATGAATACACAAACATGTATGAATCCCACACCCTTATAAAGAAATGAACTGCTGGTTTACAAACTTCTAAAGATATTGAACACACTAACCGCAACAACCTATCAGTCTTCGTGCATTCGAGTTGTCACTCATGGGGTTAAAGGACTTGTAAATGTAACAAATGATATACTATCTCTAATACATTTCTCTGAAGAGTAGGATTACTGTAATGTGTCTTTTGATAGGCATATACATTTGAAGGTATATATGTCTTTTGTAATGTCCCCATATGCATATATGTAATTATTTTTTATGAAGATAGTAGCATTTAGACAGAAAACTTGATGGAGGAAATGATATATTACAATATAAAAGTTAAGTGGTCATTTTTTAGTCAATTTTAAAGATCATTATAACCAAGTCTAGCATGTTTACAACTTTCATATATCAAAATTAGTAAAATATTTTAGTTATCTTTGCCTAACTCAACCTATGCTACTCAGCCTAGATAATGCTGCTCCTCTCTTCCACCCTCTCTTCCTGACATTTATGATTCTATAGGGATAATATAAATGTAGCAATAACATCCATAAACTTTCAAAAGTTCATGATGTACATTAGGGAAAGAAAACAAAGGAAACCAGTTGTTTTGTTTTAATTGACCAAAAAAATCCAATCAAATCAAGAAGTATTTGAATTGTATCAAATGATAGGATAAGTTTTTAAGAATATTGGACACTTGGATCATCTTACGTGAACTTCAGGGCAAATTGTATCCAGCCCTTATAGGCAAAACCAATTTTTCATTTGCATCCAATACATGATTGCAAGATAGCTACCCTCTACCCACAGAATATTAGATGTGTGGTCTACCCTAATGCATTTCAAAAGATCCGAGTCAATTTCTTTTTTCTTTTGATGTGCAAATGCTCTTCCATAACCTTGTCAATGCGGCCAAAGGACATTGCCTAGGTCCAAGCTTGGAATTACATGAAGGGCCACACTTTAAAGGATCTAAGCTTGAAAATAAATACAATCCTCCCCAATTGGGTCCCTTAAATCTAAACTCAAGTCTTACCGAATGCAACAGCAGAAAAACTTAAGGCCCCACTTAATAAAGTTTTAAAGCTCAAAACTAGACAAACTTTACAAAGATGTAGGGTTTTAAAGTGATGAAATATGTGATGGATTAGTAAATGATAGAAGTGATGATTAAATTGTTATATTATTCTTCATTTTTGTTTTCATTTGTATTACGAGTAGATTAACGAAAATAGATACAATAGATAAGTGGATATGATGCAAGTAATTTTTGTTTTCATTTGTAATAGAAATTTGTCAAGGTAGATATAAAGTATACATTGAGATGATGCAAGTAAAAACAAAAAAAAATGATATGATGTCCCTTAATACCATATATTATTCATTTATGCAATAACTACAATTGAGGTGAAAGATAATGCCTCATTTTTAATTCTATGACAAATGAACCCGTAGGAGCAGACCAGCAATGCCTGCATCTTCCTTCAGTCCCCAAGTTAAATGAACAAAATAAGTATCCAAACTTGCAATCATATTCCTTACATACACCTCCTTGCTACCACCCAACTTAGCAACCATTCATAGCGACATCACACCCTGACACCCACCTCTTGGCATGCAGTAACCATGCATATGGTTAACTCATGAGAGATGGTCAAATAGGCCGCTGACAATTTTAATTACTTCTTTGCAGAATGTTCCATTTCTCATGGCTAACACTTTTTGTTTTTGTAGGCTATAAGCTTCGATTCCTTTCTCTCCATGGATCAATGGCATAACATGTTAAGTAGACTGCATGTTTGACTCTTCCATTAACAGCTTTGTAGGTGCCATCCAGATTCCTCCCCTCTAGGATCAGCTCCAACCAATGGAGATCTCCCCTCCTCCCATCACAGTCTCCCTTAGCCTTTCGCCCCCACCTCCCCAACCCTCCACCACCCGTGCATTGCAGTTGATCTGCTGGTACTTTATTCCCTTCTACTTTACACCTCATTAATTACATGATACATCCACCAATCAACAACCCCCCTTGGAGATATTTAAATGCACACACACACACCACCAAACAACAACAATAAAAGAATCAAACACATAGAGGCATGTAAAGACCTAAGATTGGAAACTCATCATGTGACCTCAAGAAAACAAGAAGAGAAAAAAAACAACGAAGGCAACAAGAGGATTTCCTTTTGGTCATGGGCAATAAACACCCTCTTCTTCTTCATCTCCACACTAACAAAACCCATCATGGGTAGAGGGTTTAACCATCTAATAATGGTCTGGTCTATGGCAAAACTACCATGATGTAGACAAGATTATCTAAGAAGCTTCATAGATGCATGTTGTCTATGACCAAAAAAAGCTTCCTAGTTTCAAAACTTGTTGGCATACCATCAAACACCTGGCATGTGTGTTAACCCTGAAGCCAATCCAAGGTCAGTAGTGTTTCTTGAGCCACTCCGCAACCAATAGATCCACCAAGTACTACAACAACAATAATAACAGGAGATCAAGAGAAGTGGAGTTGGAGGAGGAGGAATGAAATGAACGAATAAATAAAAAGAAGGAAGAGTGGTGGATTAACCCTAGTTGTAGCAGCGGCAATGGTAATGGAGGTGCTACTGGGGAAGATGAGGGAGGGAGAGAGGTAGCGATCTTGAGGGGGAGAAGACGTGCTACTGGGGAGCAGATGGTCAAGGAAGGTGCCTTTGTCAGGAGAAGGAAGGGGGTTGGGGATGGTCGGGGGAGGTGACATCGTCGGGGAGGCAGTCGAAGAGTCGAGGGAGGGGGAAGGTAATGGCAGCAGGAGTTGGTTTCCGGTGGTGATCTTGAGGGGTAGGAGACGTGCTGCTGGCGATCTTAAGGGGGAGTTAGGGGAAGCACCACCATCGTTGAGAGAGGGAAGGGGGCAGGCGATGATCGAGGGAGGTGACACCATCAGGGAGGGGGTGGGGGAAGGGGAAGGGGAAGGTGATGGGGGTAGGAGTGGGTTTTGGGGGAAGCCAACGGTGAGGAAATTCAGAGGGTGCGTGGGAGCGAGGGGGAAATTTTGAAACCGTCACCAAAGGGAAATGCGGGAGAGGGCGTGCAGGCGAGGGAAGGTTATAGAGATGGTTCCACTTGAAACCGTCACCAAAGGGAAGGATATGGTCACGGTCCCACTTAGAACCATCTCCAAAGGAACCTATGGTCACAGTCCCACTTGGAACCATCACCAAAGACGAAAACAAATCTCACTCCCCCACAATGGTCACAGTTTTGAGTGGAACCGTCACCATAGGTTACATTTGGTCACAGTTCCAAAAATCGTCACCAAATACCCATCACCAATTCTCACTTTCCTAGTAGTGTTTGTACCGAGGTGCATTAATACAAGGTATAATATATATTACCTCCTTCTCATTATTCTTACTAATAGTAAAACTCCAAATCTTTTTTTCTTGGTGAGTGGCACATCCTTCATCCTTTCAAGAATTACCCCACGGAAATCCTTGGGATAAAAAGGATACAAGACCGATCCCAATGATTTTTGTGTTTTCATGATCTCAAATGCCTATAAGTAAATTCTATTGTGTGTGAAGTTTGGACACTTAAGTTAATTAGTTCGCAAACCAGAGAGTGGACAGTAAAGCCCTAAACTTTCATATTTATATACCATTGGTATCAGCTAGCAGGATCTGTCAAGACATAGACCAAACCAAGTCTAGCGGAACGTTCTCAACTAATTAAGCTAATGAAATGACCAAAGGACTATTAGGGAATTTTTGAGCTCTTCATGGTGGTCCCTATAATTTTTGTGCATCAAAACCACACTCGAGGGCTACTTAGTAAATTCCTAGACTTCGAGGGTCTTTTTTACAATTTCTACACATCTTTTATGGTGCCCATTGTTCTAGAGAGCTCCCCTAAACTCTAGGGGGTTCTTGCAAATTTTTGCACACTTGAGGACCCACGTAAGGGCCCCGTATGAATTTCTCTCTTCATGTAAGGGGTTTCATACAATTTTTCTACCCCTAGGTTCCTTAAGTTAAGACCCCCTCGTGAATAAACCAAAGTTCAAGGTTGTTCTTCCAATTTTTTTGGCCCCACTTTATAGCTAACGAACCCTAAACCTACCCTATAAAAACCCCTCCTCGAGATGGCATCCACCCCACATTCACCTCGAGAACGACACCTATCTTTTCCCCATCTCGAGCGACACACCCTCCTACGGAGGAAGAGAGATCAAGGAGGAGAAGGTGCGATATTTCCCTCCTCACTCTCCCGCTCTTCCCTCACTCCCTATTTCTCGCATCACACACACTTGGCAAGGGCTGCAGGCGCACTTGGTGAGGCGGTAGTAGCTCATGGCACGAGGGCTACAGGAGCACTTAGCGAGGTGGCAGCAGTGCAGGTGCATGAAGCAAGGCGTAGGCGTGCGCACACTATGCAAGACACAGAAGTGCATGGGAGGGTGCGAGAGCATGGGATGAGGGTGACAAACATGCACGGGGAGTGCCACATGGCAGCACATGCGATGCGAGGCGGCAGGTTTCACGTGCATGGGATTCACCTATGCGGTAAGAGTTCTTTGGCTGATCTGAGGCCCAAACAAGGTCGAAATCATACAAGTAAGGTATCGTTGTAAAGGTAATAAAAATTCCTACGTTTTGATACTATTTTCAGTACGATTAGAACACACCCATGCTACTGAAATTGCAATTAAAGGCCCCAAATGACCCGTGTTGACCTCCATTGTCGCTTAAGCTTGGCGCCCACAAAGGGCACGTGCCCTAATGCAAGAGCTACCTCAGCTGTGGGAGGGTCGGATAGGTCATCTGTTTTCCTATATTCCTTGGTACACCAAGGTAGAGTGGTCATCCTATTTTGTTTTCGTGTTTTCTTTATCGCCCTGTAAATTTTCTACTTGCCACGTAGGGTCAATAAATGCCATACTTGCATGTTGTGTTGATGCTTAGATGTGTACGTGTATGTATGTGGGTTGTAAATTACATCGTCATGCAAACATTAGTAACCCCTAAGGTCTAGCATGAACCCTAAGGACAACTAGATGATGGCACATGTTGGGCCAAAGTTGAGATTATCAACATGAGGCTTGTTTAGTAACCACGTAAGGGTTTACACGAACCTTAGGGGGAAGATAGTTGCTTTGTGGTGTATAAAACGTTTGGATTGACAATGCTCTAACTATTAGCAACTAATTAAGGGTCATTCTTGAACTCTAGGGAGAAGCTTTAAATGCTAGAGTGTTCACATAGTGAATGATCTCGAAATGTCCGAACAGTGTAGAAATCTAATAAGGTTTCTATTTGAACTCTAATGCGAATTAGATATGAGCTCCTTACTCTAGGAGATCTCAGGGGTGGAGACGAGGTTACAAGGGTGCACGTGAGGTGCAACCATCGGATTAGCGATTGATGGTGCGGATGAGTTGGCCCTCGAGTATGCGTGTGCCGAAGAGAGTTGATTGCCCTATTGTGTGGGCTGGGAACTGACCTACCCGAGTTAGGGCCTGAGATAGGGATAGCCTTCCCGCACCGACTCATGTTGGGCCTATTGGGCCAACCGAGATAGTCGGGTAAGGGTGCGCAGACTTGTTGAGGGGTACAACCCCTGTGTTGTTCTATGCTGTGCTATTAGTGAGCACCCGTTAGCGGAAATGACTGACCATGTGCCAGTGTGGGGTATCCCCTTGTGTGTTTATCACGTGCGTCATTGTCACCGCTATGCCATGACCGTGACCTCGGGGCGGTAGACTAGGTGTATGGCAAACACAAGGTGCTCTTCCGACAAAGGGAGTGCCACATGCATGCCCTGCATCATGGGAATACCGCACGATATCGTCCCAATAGGGGCTATATGCGATAAAAGAAGACGACTCTGCCCTAGTACAACTCGTGGGAAGGTTTCTAATGAGAAAACATGGGTTAATTAAACAATTAAGAGTAGAGGCAATTTACTTAAATATATGTTCCTTTACAAATAAATTAAATACATGTATTAAATGCCTGCACAAGTTAAATTTTTCTATTGCTACTCTACTCAGCTTTTGCTGATGCCTACTGTTTATACCTAGGTCAGGGGAGTAAGTAGCCAATTCCACCAACTGTAGAGGGAGCAGAGCCCAGCGACACCCAGCCGTAGTTAGCTTAGTTTCCATCCTTTTTTGTTGTAGTGAGTATCTACTTTTGGACTGTTATTTTCTGCCTTCAATCTTTTATTTTCTTTGAGAGGTGATGGCTATGGTGTGCACTCTGTTTTATTAGCTCAGTACTATTGCTAGTCCATGATTTATCCTAATTATTTTCTTACTATGGTGCATGTGTGGAAAATGTTATTATTTTGGTTTATTATCTTGTTGGACAACCAGGTCTTGGGATAATTGATGCGGTCCAGCCTGGTTCTCGTAGGGAGCTAGGTTGGGTCATAACAAGATGGTATCATAGCAAGGTTGTCCTGAGTAATAAACTAAAACAGACTCGGACAAATCACCCATGCAGTTATAGCCACAATAGCCATCATAAATTCCTTGACCTCATTTTTTAGTCTAGTGTCGGTTTTATGATGCTACTGATCTTTGATTTCCCATCTCCTCTGCAGGAGATGCCTTGTAGTGCAGCTTGCAGGGCTAGTCGAGGACGTGGCTGCAGGCACGATAGTCGAGGCAGACTCGTCGGACCTAACGCAGGGGTTGTCCCACCCCTCCTTCAGGGCCTCAGGCCCAGGAGCTAGCCTAACTGCTTCTGGAGTTTGTGCAGCAACACCTCCTACACGCACCACCTCCACCGCCTCCTCCTACCTCATCAGAGGACGCAGATAAGGAATCTTCCATGGGGTAGGGGATTCATCGCAACGCCAGGCAAGCTGAAGGAGTAGGTGGCCCTCCACCACCCCCACCACCTGCATACAATTTCGAGCAGTAGTCCTCCTTACTTGGGGGTGAACCCGTGGCCCCGTTACAGCTCCACCGCGGCCTCTTTATGCAGTTTCAAAAGCTAGAGCCCCATTCTTTCAGAGGGGAGGAGAGCTCGTCTGAGGCAAAGGACTGGCTGGAGCAAATGGAGGTATTTGACACACTCCATCCTCCTACGGAGTGTTGGTGGCCTTTGCCACATACCAGTTGGAGAGCGCCACCCATAGGTGGTGGCAGGAAATTCAAGGGCAAGAGGGGGAGGAACCATCCTGGGACTGATTTGTGACTCTCTTCTATGAGTAGTACTTCCCGTAGACATGGCAGGACCAGAGGAGGTAGGAGTACCACACCCTCCGCCAGGGGGCGATAACATTTAGTGCATATCACACACGTTTCCTGGAGCTGTCTTGCTTTGCCCCATCTACTATATCCACTGAGGAGGAGTGCCTGTGGGGGTTCACAAAGGGCCTCCAACCTACCATACAAGGGTATGTAAAGCCCCTGAAGCTACCTACTTTCTCTCGCGTGGTCGAGGTGGCGATTGAATGCACAGCAATCATAGGACTTAAATAACCTGAATTGAGTTAGAACTTAGCATAATTGTAGCATAATTCATGCATTAGTAGCATACCTTGCATCTTTCCCGCTTTACTTAGATATTCATGAAATAATGCTATAATAATGTACTAATTAGTGTATTATTTGGTTTGTAGGTAATAAAAGCTCAAGAGATGGCCTGGAGCTGGATCTGAAGCAAGATGGAAGACAGAGCTGCAGCAGGGCTAGAGCAGAAGCCTTGGAATAAAGCTACTCAAGCTGAAGACATAATGTAGGGAAGAGGTATACTACATTACTTGTAAGATTTTAATGCCTCGATTGAGTTATAAAGAACAAAGGACATCTCTACACCAATCCCTAGCCCTAGGATAGCCTTAGACACCTTCCTAAACCTTAGACACCTTCCCATTAGGTCACCTTAGCCTAAAACACCTCAAAACCCACATTGTAGGCCACCTCTAGACATCCAGGTAGGATGCTGAACTTCCAGACTCCTTAGATTCCACCCGCAAGACTCAGAACCCAATTTACTGCAAAATTGGACTTCCAGATAATGTGTCAGACATCCAATTTCTATAGACACCCAAGATAGAACCTAAACTCCATATTGATTCAATATTGGACATCCAGACTAAGGACTTAGACTTCTGATTTTGAAGTATAAGTCATTTAATCTTAAGATCAGACATCTGGAACCCTTCTCCTATGGCTGCTTTTGGATTCAAGCCTAGATCTTGATTCCTGAGGCCCCTAAATCCAATTTTACACCATAGGAAACCTAAATTATGGTATCCTAAGCCTAGTACACTACCCTAAGACTCTCCTAAGAACCTAATTAGGTTCTCACTAAGCCCAATTAACTTGGATCTAAGTCAATTATACCTCACCTAGTTAATTGGACTCATAAAGCCCAATTAAGCCCAAATCTCAATCAACACAAGTCTAAGTGGACTCAGTGAGAGTCCAAATGACTCAAGCCTAATCTAATTGGGAGCACTCTTTCTCAATTACACATAAATTGACCCAATTAAACTTGGTTAAGTTTAAATGGAGCAATCACTTTAGCCATAGCTTGGATGAACCTATTTTTAGACCTACCATTTAGACCAACCTAGACCTAATTGGAAGTGGACCAAGTGGTCCACTTGACCACCACACACTCACACACAACACACACATACACACACTCCACCACTTGGCCATCCACTCTAGAGTATTCTAGAGTGGTCTCCAAGTGGCGCCACCTTGAAGACTAAAAATAGTCTTCAAGGAGTCCACAACCTACCTCCTTAGAAAGTGGATCTAATAAGACCCACTCTCTACCACTCTAGTCGCCACCTAAGCCCATTTCTATTTAAGGACCCAAGTGGGAGGCCATGCACCCCCATCTTGGACTTCATACTCATCATTCATGAGCCCTATCACCACTTCCACTCTCCACGTCCAAGAGCAAGTGCAACACCTCCACCACCTTCATCTAGAGGCCAGCCACATCACCTTGGTTGTCCCTCTATTCCCTCCTACCACCTCAAGCCACACGGCCATTGGAGACCACCTCCGATGCCCCAGTTCCCCGTAGATTTATTGTTCTTCGTAGCTTAATTCTAGCATTAATTTCCTACTTAGTAGTGTAGTATTACTGGGTCATCACAACCACTTTAGCCAAACCCATTGTTAAATCTATGGGGTTGTGTCAAACAACTGCATCTCAGGGGTACAAAGGAACTAAAGGCGAAAGCCAAATGAAGAACCTTGCCTTTAGTCCCCTCCTAATAGATTGGCTAGGTTAGCTTGAGGGGTTAGGATTATTTGCAGTCGATTTGGTAACAAATTTTTCTTCAACAATTGAAATCTTAACAAAAATCCGATCACCCAATCTTAATGACCACATGATTGACAAGGACTTAGCCTTGTTTGGCTTGGCTACACCAACCCGAGTTGGCTGGTGTATGCAAGGGATGAGATCACTTAGACCTCAATTGCTTGGACCTTGGGAGCCAATCCCAAGGAGGCGAAGGCAATTCATCACATCGCCTGAACCTTCTTCTCCTCTACCTTCTTCTCCCACTCGATTAGCCGAGATGGCTAACCCTGGACCTGGACCTGGATAGGATCCAGCAAATCTAGACCCGATGGCTCACCTGGAAGCCCGGGTCGTTGAATCTGAGGAAAGATATCAGTAGAACATCGACAGAATTCTCACTACATTGGATAGAATGTAGCATCCACCCTCAAAAGACAGCTATGGGACTTCTACAATCCGACGACTTCGATTCTAGCACCTCAAGTCCAGATTCCCGCAAGTGGAGACACATTTGAGCTGAAGCCGAATGTAATAAGTCTAATTCAGACTTATTTTTATGGAAACTCGAATGAGGATCCTTTCCAACACATTGAGGACCTAAGTCAAATCATGAAAATGGTTCGACCTAGGAATGTTGATTTAGGAATAGTTCTCATGAAGCTTTTTCCTTTCTCACTTAAGGATAAAGCTTCATATTGGTTGAAGACCATCGGGAGGCCAATTGGAACTTGGGCGGAATTACGTCGTGAATTCCTCCAAAAGTTCTTCCCGATTGGTCGAACAAACCCGATGAGGCACGTGATTACAACTTTCTCCCAAGGACCAGGGGAGAAGTTGCTTGATGCCTGGGATCGATTTCATGATCTTCTTAGGAAATGCGCACACCATGGTGTGCCCAGAAGGCACCTAGCTCAGATCTTTTACCATGGGCTGGATGACACACATCAGTATCTGGCCAATGCATCTAGTGGGGAGAATTTCCTCACAAAGGATGAGAACAGCTCATTTGAGTTGTTCGAGTCCTTAGCTAAGAACTCTATGAATGCCGCTTCAATGAACCAATTCCAGCGACCTTGATAGCAACGAGTTAGTGTCCATGAGGCTCACACTGAATCTGCTCGAGCTGATATGGATATTATCACCAAGAAGCTAGATAAGGTGGATCTGCTCAACAAGAAGCTCGACAAACTGATTCAAGCATGACCCAAATTCTCTGGTAATTCTGCTGCATCTTGATCTTCGTATGCACCCCGAGTCCCTCATTCTCAAGTAAATTTAATTACTTGGGATGCATCTTCTCCATCTTTGCAGGATCCTGCATATCAGGAACCCATAAGTAATCTCAATTCGGCACTGCATAATCAGGGTTATGCACCACATGATGATTTTAATGCGTATTCCTTTGATTAATATGCGTCTCCGATATCTTCGGCCTACAAAGATGTCAATGCTATCCACGGATACAAGAGTAATATAACCCATACTCGGAGACATATAACCTTGGTTAGCGCCAACATCCGAATCTCTCCAGGTCTTGTAACTCGCAGAGACCACATCAAGATCCACACTACCAAACCAGACAATAGGAGAATGTGCAAAACACATACCCAAAGCAATAGCCATTCCCATCACAGCAGCAATCCCGTTCTATATATCATCCGCTGCATCAAGCTACCGATCACCCTCCAAAGAGGGACGACCCTTTGGAGGCATTAAAAGTGGAATGCAAGAATCTATGTAGAAATCTACTCAAAACAGCTTGCAGATCTTGAAGGAGATGGCTGACCAGATATAGAGCATCCAAAAACATGCAGAATCAGTTGTTGCAATAGCATAGATCACAAGGAGCTTGCCCTTCCAACCTATCCCTAACCAGCGATATGTGCAGAACCAGGGCGCCCCATCTAGGTTCCAGGAACCATAGGGACAGGCACATGCTATATTACAGGCGCCTCTTGCACCACCTGGTTATACTCAGGGTTAGCCGCCTTTACTGCAGAACCCCACCTATTCTTCCCCTTCCGCTCCTCCGCCACCTCACGAAAAGCATGCCAATGCAAAAGTTGTTACACTAAGGAGTGGGAAGAAGACACCCAACCCACCATTTAGGCAGGCAGGCCCTGATTTTTCACGCCCTTTAGCGCAGGATGGCTCGTCTCCGTCCTCTTCTAAGGAGCCACCTATGGTAGACAAGAGAAAAAGACCAATTAACCCTGAGATTCTCATCCCTTTTCTTGAGGCTCTGACACGAGTTTAGCACGAAAAAGGGTACACAGAATTTTGAGGACCTAAAATCAATGTTTAAAGAAGTTCATATTTAAGTCCCTCTCCTCAAGGCTATAGATCACATCCCTGCTGTTGCTAGTCTCTTTAAGGACTATTGTACCCCAAAGAGATAGCAGAAAAATGGACGACAGGCAACATTGTCAAAGGAAGCTAGCGCCGTGATTCTAGCTAACCTACAGCCTAAGAAGAAAGAGCCTGGTACCCCACTCATTTCCTACTTTTTGCAGGATTCTCCATTTGATCGGGCCCTTCTTGATCTAGGTTCATCCATCAACCTAACTTCCACTGCTGTATATGATCATTTTCGATTCATGGAGTTGAAACCCACCTCGGTTACCATTCAGCTGGCTGATCGATCAGTAAAAACACTGAAGGGGGTGGTTAAGAACGTGATCATTAAGGTTCGTGGATTCTGCCTTCTCGCTGACTTTTTCGCTCTCAATATGCAGGTTCCTCCTAATCTCCATGATGCACCAATTATTTTAGGTCGCTCGTTTTTGGTGACAGCCCGCGCGAACATCGACTGTGCATCCGGGTGTATGGAGATATTCCTAAGAAATCAAAGACATAGATTAGATATATTCAGGGCATCACAGAACTTCGACTGTGATCACATCGAGGAGAATGGTGAAGATGAAGAATCAGCTTTTGGTGGTAACATCGGGCTCCTTTGTAATGACCCAGCGTCACATTCATCTTCATTGTCAGGATTTTAGACCTTGATCCACACGAGACTAAGACGACTGCAATGCACATTTCCTCCCGTGGATCTGATTGTTTGGGGTGTTCATCTAATCATGACACCCCTGATTTTGATTATTCTGAGTCATCAATTACTAAATTGCCCCTTATGACACAGGAGGGCATGACTACAACAAATGGGTTTCCTGTTAATGCAGTCACGACTGACTATTTTGGAAAATCAGTGGGAATTCATGCATATCAGGATCATCAAATTTTCATTATTGATTCTTCTCCCACTCACGATTCTGATCCCCACCCACCCAAGATTCAACTGAAGCCCTTACCTGACTCACTTAAATACATGTTTTTGGGTGATAGTGAGACATACCCTATGATTATTAGCGCTCACTTAACCCTGGAACAAGAGTATCAATTGATTTCGATTTTACACGATCATAGGGTTGCTATTGGGTGGAGCATTGCTGATCGTCGTGGGATTCGTCCCTCGTATTGAACTCATCATATTTACACGAATGAGGGGGTGAAACCTTCGAGACAACCTCAAAGACGGCTGAATCTGAATGTTCTTGAGGTTGTTAAGAAGATCATTAAATGGCTAGATGCAGGCATTGTATATCTGATTTCCGATAGCCAATGGGTGAGTCCTATCCAGATTGTGCCCAAGAAAGCAAGACTCACCATCATAAAAAATGACAAGGGCGAATCCATCCCAACCCGCACCGTGACTTCATGGTGGGTTTGCATTGACTATAGGAAACTAAACACGGCTACCAAGAAGGATCATTCTCCTTTACCATTTATTGATCAGATCTTAGAATGGTTAACTTGGAGTAGTTTCTTTTACTTTTTGGATGGATACTCCAGATATAATCAGGTAGCAATTAACCTGGAAGATCAAGACAAGACCACTTTCACATGTCCCTTTGGAACATTCACTTTTAAGCGAATGCCCTTCGACCTCTACAACACACCAATAACATTTCAACTTCGTATAATGGCCATTTTCACTGATATGATTGGGGACTATGTGGAAGTATTTATGGATGACTTCTTTGTTTTCAGAGATGATTTCTCATCTTGTCTTGATAACCTCACAAAGATCCTGAAGCGGTGCATTGAAGTAAACCTAGTACTATCATGGGAGAAAAGCCATTTTTTGATGAGGGATGGCATTGTATTAGGTCACAGGATCCCATCTAACTGATTCAAGGTTGACCAAGCCAAATCAGAAGTCATATCCCAATTACCACCACCTAGCTCAGTTAAGCAAATCAGATCATTCTTGGGTCATGTCAAATTTTACCGAAGATTTATTCGTGATTTCTCGAAAATCGCACGCCTGTTGACAAATCTTCTGGTAGCTGATGTCCCGTTTGATTTCAATTAATCATGTCTCAGTGCTTTCGAGACCTTACGAAGCGTTGTGTCTAATTCCTCAATTCTCCAACTGGCCGATTGGTCCCTCGATTTCAAGATTATGTGCGATGCTTCCGATTTTGCCATCAGAGCTATTCTAAGCCAACGTCGGGAGTGCCATCCTTTTGTAATTTACTATGCTAGCAAGACACCGAATGAGGCTTAGCATAATTATACAGTTAATAAGAAAGAGTTGCTAGCAATAGTATTTGGGTTGGAGAAATTCCGATCATATTTGCTTGGGTCCAAAGTGAAAATTTTCACAGATCATTCCACCCTTCGGCATTTGTTGGCAAAGAAGGATGCCAAACCCCGTCTTATCAGATGGATCCTTCTTTTGCAAGAATTTGATGTCGAAATTCACAACAAAGTCGGAGCACATAATGTTATGGCGGATCACTTATCTCAATTTGACCCAGCCCACATCCCTTATTCCCTGCCTATCTCAGATCAATTCCCGGATGAGTCTCTTTTGCCAATTAATTCTGTCGAATTTCCCTAGTACACAGATATCACAAATTATCTTGTCGTAGGCAAGATTCCTGTGAACTTATCCAAGGACCAAAAACTCAAATTCATTTCTGAGGCCAAATTTTATTTTTAGGACAACCCCTTGCTCTTCTGAATTCGAGCTGATCAAATTATCAGGAGGTGCATCCCTGACTCTGAAATTTCAAGTGTGTTATCTTTTTTCCACAGTAAGGCCCGTGGTGGTCATTTTTCAGGCCAAAAAACCAATGCGAAGATTTTGCAATCGGGTTTTTTTTTCCAACCATTTTCAGAGATACACACGAATTTGTTAAGCACTACAAGCGATGCCAGTCGGTCGATTCTATGACCAGGAGAGACATGATGCCTCTCCAACCCATTCTAGTTGTAGAAGCGTTCGACATGTGGGGCATCGATTTCATGGGCCCTTTTTCGAACTCGCATGTCTTCGAGTCATACTTCTTGCTATTGATTGTCTCGAAGTGGTTGAAGCTATCCCGGCGAGACAAGACGACTGTAAGACCGACATCTCTTTCGTATGGGAATTTATTTTCATGAGATTCAGTATAACTTGCACTCTGATTTGTGATGGGGGTAGTCACTTCATCCATGCTCATTTCAGGTCACTATTAAAGAAATATGAGGTACATCATCATATTGCCACCCCGTATCATCCGCAGACCAATGGGCAGGCTAAAGTGCCTAACCGTCAAATCAAGTTGATTCTCCAAAAGACGATTAGACCAGCTAGGAAGGACTAGTCTGATAGATTGATTGATGCACTTTGGGCATATCTGATCGTGTACAAGGCCCCACTCAGAATGTTGTCATATCGTATGGTGTATGGAAAGGCCTGTCACATTCCTGTCAAGCTAGAGCATCGTGCCTTTTGGGCGGTGTAAAAGTGTAATTTTAACCTCGATGAGGGAGGTTATGAAAGAAAGCTCCAACTTAGTGAACTAGAAGAAATTCGGTGGGAGGCCTATGAGAATGCGAAAATCTACAAAGACAAGACAAAGGCCTTTCACGACTGCCACATCCGGAGGAAAGTATTTACGCCTAACCAGCAAGTCTGGTTATTTGATTCATGCCTTAAATTCTTTACAGGAAAGCTCAAGTCCAAGTGGACTGGCCCATACATTATGATTCACCCCTACTCTAATGGGGATGTCCAAATCATGGACCCAAAATCTAAGCATGTTTCTATGGTAAATGGTAGCACCTCAAGCCATTTATGGCCTAGGAACCTCCTCCTACTAACGAAATCATTAATTTTATTAAGGACGTGTAATTGAGTTTTCATCCAGCTGAAGGCATTAAACTTAACACTTATACATATGTACATATCTTTTATACGTAGCATATTTTCTTTTGGCATATTTTTTCTGCATATTATATATCATGATGTTGGCTTATGCTGAACGAAAATTCAAGAGCGATTTTAGGTGATTTCTATCCACTTACTCCTTGTCTTAATTTATTTAATTTATATTCATGCATGAGGACATGCAAGAACTTAGGCATGGGGGGTAGTATACATTAAACTGAAAACTTTTATGTCAACACTTAGAAAACCTCTGAGCAACATGTTAATTGTACTTTACAGTCCATAATTTAAGAACAATCAACTCCACCTCCAATGTTCGCATTGAAGCCAGAAATCATCTGCAAGAGCAACTTCCAACTCGTTCGCTCACTTTTGTTCTAAATTAGGACTAAACTGAATGTAACCCGATAAGCGAACAATATTGAAGTGCAAATCATAAGAGGTTAATTTTATATAGCATCTTTATATATATTGCATCCATGAATAAAGGTTTTTATCAAGAGATTTTATTAGGGATTTTATTCTTTAGTTGATTCCTTTTATCTAGAATCCAGTATAATTTTCACACTCACATGTAGATTTTGCAATGGATTCAATGTGAAGATCGATAAACGTCTTTAGTTTGTTAAGAAGAAGCAGTACTTCTTCTCCTAAACCCCTGGACAATGGTTAGGGAGTCAGGCGAACCATCTTCCAGGGGATCCACCAAATTATGTGAGGTGAGAGTAGAGTGTCACTGGTGCTCTAAGACTAGTGCAAGGAATCTTAATTTATGGATAATTAGGTAATGATACTCGAAGTTAGGCATAGTTTTCACTCTCGATTCCCGTGTATGAACTTCGTGTGAATTTTGAGAGCCACCAAATAAGGCAAATCCACAGAGATGAAGTTTTAATAAAACTAGGACTAAGGGGGATGGTTATGACCATCCTTTACGGAATCCTCGACTGAAGGAGGGTAGTGATATCAAGGTCAAAAAATATCCTATCCTATCCATCTTTCTCCCGGTGTCGAGAGTAGGCACTTCCACCAGATAAGCCACTTGATATCCTTTTGAACACCACCAATCCCCAATATTGCCTCTTGAATAAAATTCGCGTATGTCGTGTGCTGTATTGTGTCATGTTGATATGTGTAAGAAAAAAAATATAAAGAGAAGAAAGAAAAAATATAGAAAAAAAAGACAAAAGATAAAAATATATATAGAAAAAGAAAAATAAAAAATGTTGAGTTATAATTGTGTGTAGTGCATATATTTCATTACATTGAGGCAACATTGCCCACCACAATTGCGATCCACCAAATATGGCCTTAACCTACTTTTCTGTATTTCTGACCTCCCGAATACTAGCTGAGGAATTCTGACTTAGTGTTAGGGTTATCGGAACTTCATTAAAGTGTTAATGCCATGAGAGACCACCAAATATGGATCACACTTGTGAATCTGGTGAGATTGTGAGCTCGAGAAAAGAAAAGGAAAAGACAAGAAGAAAAAGAGAGTAAGTACAAAAGAACCAAAGAGAGCACAGTTTTCCCCGCTTCTCTCTAAATTGATTTACTTGATAGTTTGGAAATCTAGATTCTGTAGAGTTAGTATGTATGTAGCACCAAATGAGTATGAGCCATCAAATACAAATCCACTTGACTCAGACATCCTCTACCTAAGCTAAAAGTCGGGGAAGAAATTATAGAATTTTTTATTATACCCCGAGGGAAGAAGTTTTCCTATCCCGATAGAATTTTACTATGGGTCAAGTAAAGGCTTTAAAGGTGAATCGGCTTTTCACTAGAATCCGCTGCATAAGCTACATAACTACACTTTCACAACTGTCTGGATTAATAGATTTTCGGATGAAAACAAAAAGGAAAGAATCTCTAGTCTTACACTTGATAAGAATAATCAGTCTTGTAGGGACCCATTGTAGATAACTTTGTTTTGCATTTGCTAGGGACTAGCAAGATTTAGGCATGGGGGTGTGATTGTACAGTAATCATAGGACTTAAATAACCTGAATTGAGTTAGAACTTAGCATAATTGTAGCATAATTCATGCATTAGTAGCATACCTTGCATCTTTCCCGCTTTACTTAGATATTCATGAAATAATGCTATAATAATGTCTAATTAGTGTATTATTTGGTTTGTAGGTAATAAAAGCTCAATGATGGCCTGAAGCAGGATCTGAAGCAAGATAGAAGACAGAGCAGCGGCAGGGCTAAAGCAAAAGCCTTGGAATAAAGCTACTTAAGCTGAATACATAATGTAAGGAAGAGGTAAACTACATTACTTGTAAGATTTTAATGCCTCAATTGAGTTATGAAGAACGTAGGACATCCCTACACCAATCCCCAACCCTAGGATAGCCTTAGACACCTTCCCATTAGGTCACCTTAGCCTAAAACACCTCAAAACCCACATTCGAGCCCATCTCCGGATGTCCAAGTAGGATGTTTGATGGGAACACCATCATGAGCCATAACTAGCTCAATTTGATCCGATTAAGTCATTAAATGCTCCTACATAACCGCTAGAAAACCCTAAGTCACTACATGATCATCCTGAAAAAAAGACAAGAAACCAGGGTTAAAACTGCAATTTGACCATCATATCATGAATGCAGTACAACCATGGATTTTCCTAGGGGTTAATTAAGGGTTAAATGGTCCTAAAAGGCTAACAAGTGGGTTAAGACAGACAAAAAAGGGTTACACATGTTTTGAGAATTAAATGACTTCTGAAACCCTAAAAATAAACCTGCTTAATTAACTGAGGTTCTGGTCAGGATAAAATTCACCTAAACCCTTTAAAATTCATATAAAAATATTCTCTAGGGTTTGATACCTTCAATTTGACCATCAGAACCCATCTTGACCCAAAATAGTCTCAGAGTGACATTTGCCCTAATTTGGATTTTTACATAAATTACCCAAGCAAACGAAATCAAAACCAAAATCCAACTTACCATTGGATTCCTTAGGTCCAAATTAGATTTGTATCAAAATTTGGGTCCAATCTAAGATTGTTTCAACCTATTTTGCACTTTGGTCCAAGTCTAACTTTCTTTATCTCCAATAGCCCCTCAGCTTTTGAACTTCTTACAAAAAGACCCTCAACTTCTTCATCATCTTCGCAAAAAGGTCCCTGGTGCCATTAAAGGCAACCTTGAGCTTCACCATTGAGATCGAGTGAGAATTTCTCACTCGATTCTCAATCAATCAGTCCTACAATTGATACTCAGATTCTTGACAAAGTTGCCTTCCATTTGAGCCACATCTTGGGCTTCAAGTAGTGCCCAATGTACCATGCAAATCAATTGAAATTTTGGTTTCTATCTCTGGTGAAGCTTTCCAAGCTTGAGAGCTTGATTCTCAAACTTCATTCGCCTTCTGATTACTTATAAAAAGACCTCCAGGGCAAACCGTTTGGACCACGCTCGAATTCGACATAGAACACCTCTAATTCTTCCCTTCTTTCTTGGTTGAAGCGCCCCTCGATGTCCAATGACCTCCTCCAACTCCGTTCTTCCTCCGTTCGTAATACCAATGATGAAGCTTCATTCCTCTCATTCCTCCCCTCCTACCCGTACCAGCAGGAGCCTTTCCCCCATCCTCATCGCCGCTTTCTACCCACCAAAGCAATTTTCTTCCCCAACGTCGACCATACCTAAAGTGGCGCCACCTCAACTCCCATTCAAATATCAACTACCCAAATAAATTCCCTAGCTCTTCTCTTTCATTTTTACCCCAACCACACTTAGCTTCAACCACGCTATCACCCGTTCACCGTCATTCCTTCCACGTCTGGCCATTCCTCCGACGAGGCATATCTCGCTCCACACACCACCAACTCCTTGCCGATCATCCCTACACCTCTACCTCGACTCAAGGAGCAAAAGCCCTAACATAGTTAGGTTGATTGCCCCTCCTAATTCCTTGCCGAACACCACCACCTTCACACGCACAGTACGCCTCCCCCAACACCCACAGACCACACTCGAACCACACCGACCCCCTCATCACGTTCACCGTAGTCCAGCGAAGCCTCTAAACTATTCTGACTAGGCCATTAGGCCGTATTTGTCTTTTCAGGTTCTCCGCCGGACAACCGCCGCTGTCACTGTCTTCTCCGATGCATTCTCCGCCTCCAGGCTTTGTAGCGACCTGCTGCAATGCCTGATCAAAGCAACCCCAAGTTCTACGAAGTCCTAGGTCCTTAATTAGGAGAATGAGACACAACTGCAACCTCAATTTGCGAGGACATCTCCACCTGCTGCTACGCGAAGAACGGGGGATGACATAGTCCCACATCGTGGATCACTGAATGGCTGCAACAAGATAAATTATTTTTCTACTTTAGCATTGTTGCCTCAGTAACACAAGGAGTGAGGTGATGTGCATACAACTAAATAGCCAAAAATGTCTACTAATGCATATTCTTAGTGTCATATTAACATCATGCATTGTAAATATTGCATAACATGCATAATCATGCATTTAGGTCAAATTGCATAAATTGTATATTAATTGTCTCCTTTTATGGCCAGGGACAGGGTGACTTTTAATTGGGGCCTCGATTCGAAGATTCTACCAAACGAATCTGATCAGGGCGACGATTGGAGTTCAACAACTCCAAGATCGCCTTGATCGGACATCCGTAGCATCAGATATAATCCGAGGAAGCCCAGAGATCAAGGGCCAAGATGGTGTCAATCCACACTTCAGATGATAAAAATGACCGTACGAATGGGTTCAGATAAATGATCGCAACCTAATGGCGTGAAAATCAGCTCAATCCGACATCCGTGGCACCTTCTACATGTCATAGAAGATGGATGGCCATATGGCGCCACATGGCAACATCACAACCACCCAAATCGACCTCAGACCGCTCCCATCCTCTGAAGGCACGGGAAGGCGAGATCTGGGCCGTTGGATCTTGATCCAACAGTCACTAACGCACGCGCTTAAAACATAAGCACGATGAAGAAACAGTCGTACCGCAGTGGTCAATCGCCCTTTCGCAAGCACGAGGTGCGAGTTCGACTCACGATTTGTGGCGCACGCGCATTTTATCTCGACTACATGATCAGTTGCGGATAGCCCAGATCACCCAATTGGGCGCACGCGCAATCAAATGCACTGCCTTATGCCCAATCGCACGCGTAGGCGGCGCAGCTGAAGCAGGTAAGGAGCGATCTTAGCCATCCAATCTTGTGATCAGACGGTTGAGATTTCTTGGACGTGGGTAGGCGTTGAGCACACAGCAGGCGAGGAGGTGGGAGTGCGTGCAAGGTTGTGTGACGTGGGGTCTTTAGTGACGCTTAAATCTGTCACTAAAGACCCCCTCATTTAATGTTTTAACTATGTAATGACTAAATTGCCCCCAATCCTCGCAACTATAAAAGGAGACCCCTACCCTACGAAATTCTCATCTCTTCCTTCACCTCTCTCCCTCTCCAAAGCTCAAGAGAAGCTTGTCCCACACCCAGGATGCTACTCTAGAGCCAAATCCAAGTTTTCTCGCCCCCATTCCAGAAGTGGATCCCGCGACGACGACGTGCTGCCTCGTTCCCGCTTCTTCCTACTTCATCCTCCTTCTTCCCGCTCCATCCTCCGTCTTCCAAGCGTCACCCCGTCCGACTCGTTCTCCAAGCAATCGTCGAGGAGGATACTTCACTCTCCATTCTCTTTACCGCTTTCTAGAATAGATTTACTGCTTTCTAACATAGATTTCCTGCTTTCTAGTTGTAATGATTAGTGTAATGAACAGTAGTTGATATTGAAATCCCTGTTTATTCTACCTCTATTTTATCTTTATTTGTAATATTCTCTCTCTGCCTTCTATTCTTTATTCTTTAAGTAAATAGCTAATTTAGATTCAATTCGATTAGCTAATTTGCTTTGTGACAATTTAACAAACACGATTTTGAATCAAAAGTCTACCTCCCTATGTTCGACCCAGAATTCTTAGAGTTTCGGTATAAATTTATCCGTTGACGGATTTCTTCGCAAATCTAACTACGACGAGTTTTCAAAATCCAATTCCGATCGTGTAGTTTTTCTCTCTCAACATTTTGGCGCCGTTGCCGGGGAAGCGACGGTCTTTGATTTTTCTCATTTTTTTGCCTTACTTATCTTTTACCTCACTTCTCTCCTTTCTTATTGTGATTGCAGGTACTCTCACAAGGCGAGCAAAAGCGGTAAATAGGAGTAAAGTGCGGTTGAAGGGTTTGTAAGTTTACCCCCACCTCCCCACCCACTAGATTTCATTCCATCACTTAATAACATAAACCCTAATTAGCCTAGGATTTCTCTTAAACCCTAAGGTTAGTTTTGATTATTTGGTTGTCACCTCCACCTACCTTACCCTCCACATATAAAAGAAAAATTAAAAAAAGAACTCACAGAGGTACACAACCTCTTCTGATTTTCAAACTCAACCGGTAATCTGATCTTTGGAACCAGTACACACACCCAAATACATAATTGAGTAGAAATCAAATTAGATAATCATTTATGTGCCTAACTAAGTGGTGCATCAGGCCAATTGTTTGAGTTGATTGGGTCACATCACTTCAATTAAAATCAACTCATCAAGTAGCTGCCACATAGGTTCAACTTTTAGGGATTTACCAGGCACTCCACATTCTTTTAAGTTTCAAAGGAAAGCATCTTCACCTGTGCTTTTAAAACCTGGTGTGCCAACTGAACTTGATTGAATATACCTAAAGTTGAATCCTAAAAGCTACTAAGTAAGATTTGAACCCTAAAATTCACTGCATCCAAAAATAATCTTGCTTGAAAACCACTAGTTGTGCACGTACATACATATCAATCAATCATTAAGGGCACAACTTAGATAAAAGGCCCATCACATTCCAAAGCACATTCAAACCTAACCCTAATTAAAATAGAGTAGTTGGCCTTAAGGATTGGACTGGCTCTTCGAAGCCCAGACCGAGATTATTTTCGATTAGTCTGTTTCTACCGTTCAATCTGATGTCTGGCTAGGGGAGCAGAATCAAACAATCATGGCTGGGGGGTACACTAGGAACCTTAGGTGCAAGCCAAAGGAAGAACCTTCTCCCCAATCCCTCCCTCTAACTGGTTGGATTAACTAGAAAGAAGTATATCAAATCGTTTATTAATCTCAAGATGGGTTCTAAGAGTCTGTAGGTCTTTAGGCTAGCCCGCTTAAGGACAGGTTTGTTTGTTTGTATTGTAGGGCACCTTTCTTCCTCTCATTCTGTCATAGATCCTTCCACATCCTATTCAAACTTCCACTCCTACCCTCCTACCACTACTTATTCCCAAACTCATTATTATTCCAACCAGACTTATTCTCATCCATCTTCTAGTTGGGATAAATCTGATTGAGGATACAGTTCTGGATCGTCATGTTCAGGGTTTAACCTTGGACACCATGATCTTGATTCTTATCCTTCTTCAAGCTACACTGATTATAGATCATCACCCTCATTTGGACAACCTAATATGATCTACAATCAAGAAGGATGCACTGATCCTTACCCCTCTCCAGAATACACTACCTTTAGGTCATCACCACCTTATGAACAACCTGAAATGACATATTATCAGGGAGGGTATCAAGATCCTCAATTCATTGATTCCCCTGCACTGAACCCAAACCCACCCAACCCTGAACCAAATCATTTGGTTCAGGTTAACCAGGTCCAAGAGAAGGTGTTGGCTAACTTCAGGTATACTATACAATCTTTAGAAGATCAACCAACACCTTGTATTGAAGAATTTGAGCCCCTGCTTGAAATGGTTGATGATCTTAACAAGTATCTGTTGGATTGGCTCCAGGATATTAAGGATAAGGACCCAGGTGAGTTTTTACTTAGGAAATTATCAAAATTGAGGATGAGATTTGTGATTGCTTTAGTTCAATCTTGGGATGATTCCCAGGATGAACTCCCTTCAAGAGAGTCAAGGTCAGAACCTACTCAGGTACCTATTGGGGGGGACATGTGTTACAAGACCGAGATTAACCAGGTTGTTCTAGAGCAATCAAATAAGGATGATTTGATTTCTTCACCAGAGATCCCTAAGCTGGGGTACAAGGAAAGGTTTGTCTCCATGGATCAAAAAGTGATTAATGATTTTAGACACACATTAATGCGGATTTAGATTTCTTTGATTCTGAAGGTGAAGAATCCTTATGCGAAGTCTCACATGAGTTTACAAAACACAATTTTAGTGAGACATCTGGGCCTGAGGAATTTGATAAATCATTTGATGGCCCTAAAATTGAGGAATTTGATCATGTTGGGGCTCGCATGGCAAATTCAGATCCTATTTTAAAGGATTCAATTCATAGCCCCGATCCTCAATCACACCTCATAGAGTTTACTAACGATTTTGATTTTGAAATCACTAAACCCAAGTCCATTCTGATTTAGTCACATCTTTTAGACTTGGAAAATTCAGACAGGGTGATTAATATGCAGGAGGTCTCGGAACTTGAAATTCAGATTGAGGAGGATAGAAAGTAGGAAATGATGATATGAGAAGTCGATTCCGAAGGAAGCAGAAAACCAAGTCTAAGGGTTCCAATTTGTCTAAAACTTCCAACCTTCTAGTAGGACCCTTTTGACATATTTTCAGAGGATGTCCAACCCAAGCACACATTCATTGATTATCCTTTTGAGCTTGATTTCCCTGTAACCTGACTTTTTGGTCTTGGGTTGCATCCTCACAAATCGTATGCCCGACCCTGCTTGCATACTGATTTCAAGTTTTGGATAATTTTTATCCAAAACCTTAGATATACTAAACCATGGGGTATGGGTCTGCATCACAATCTGGTCCACATCTGTGGATATCTGCTGGCAGGTCCTGAGGTAAATCATTTTATTCTGATTCTAACCTGCACCTGTGAATACTTTGTTTCTTCTTTATTTGTATAGTGTACTTAGCTGAAGGCATGAACTTCAACACATATATAAGTTCTTTTCATCTCAGAGCCAACCTATTATTCACGCAATTCAGGTGCTTTCTACTCTATTCCACTCTGTTTCATGTCTTTTAATACAATAAGGACATTGCATTAGATAGCTATGGGGAGGTGGATATCCATTTTTGAATCATCTTGTTAGCTCCGTTGATTCTTTTTATTTTCTCTTTATTTTTGAAATATATATATATTGAATTAGTAAAGAATAATTGGGCATTAGGACTTTTCAAATAATACAGTAGGATCTGAACACTAAGACCCTTCAGGTCTTTGGGCTTAATCAGCCCAGGTATCCACTAAAATGTGGATTTGTTTATCGAGTCCTCGCCATCCTGAATTCCATTTCAATTTTATTAAATAAGTTTGGGTGATAAGTACACGACTTATCAACCCACCCTCTGATTTAAGGGAACTTTAAGTCTAAGCATCTACACACTATTCACATTGACTCGTTCGGCGGTTTAACGGAAATTGGGTAGTTAATGAACCTTCTAGGGTGGTATGGCTAGCAAGTTATCGTGGGTAACTGCCCATAGGTAGGTTGTCCAGAGCCCAGCCACTAGACCATTCTTTTCCTACTGCCTTTAGGTAAATCTTAGACCAGGGAAGTCACCTACTTAAAAAAAGAAAAGAAAGTCCAAAAAGAAAAAAAAGAAAAGAAAAGGAAAGAAAAGAAAAATAAAAAGAAAAGGAGAAAAGGAAAAAAAAAAAGAAATAAGCCACACTTCACCGAACAAGTATGGCTGGCAAGTTATCGTGGGTAATAGCCCATTGGTGGGTTGTCCAGATCCCAGCTTAAAAATGCACGTTTAATTCCTAAAACACTTAGGAAGAAGCGGAGAAGTAGAATAAGCCGAGGAGATATACACTGGATTCACCCTTGTGTTGACCCCATAAAAAGAAAAGTAGGGAGAAAGCTACCGATCGTATAAATACACATTTAGGTAGAATTCTTTTTAAGGTCACCTAGGGGCGTAGAAACCCAAAGTCCGTTCTGATTGTCGATCAACGAGTCTATCACATTCACAAAAAGATGCTTAGAACTTAGGGTTCTCATCAAGTCTTGGGTGGGTTGAGTGGCCGTAGAAAGCCGCCCTATAACCCTAAACTCAAAAATCGAAAAAAATTAGAAAAGAAAAAAGGAGAAAAAGAGATCATTCTTTGAATAAGGTGAGAGCTTGAGGCAGTCTGCATTTTGGCAGATACCCGAGCACTATTGTGTCTTTAAAAGTTCAGGTCCTAAGTAAAAATTTCTTAATATTGAAAATGACTTTTACCCGAGTAATCCAATCCTAATTCTTTTATAAATAGCATGTAGTTTTTGCTAGGAACTAGCAAAAGATAGGCATGGAGGTGTGATGTGAATACATCTAAATAGCCAAAAATGTCTATTAATGCATGTTCTTAGAGTCATATTAGCATCATGCATTGTAAATATTGCATAACATGCATAATCATGCATTTAGGTCAAATTGTAGAAATTGTATAGTAATTGTCTCCTTTTATGGCCAGGGACAGAGCAACTTTTAATCGGGGCCTCAGATTGAAGATCCAACCGTACCGATCTAATCATGGCGAAGATTGGAGTTCAATAACACCAAGATCGCCCTAATCGAACATCCGTAGCATCAGATATAGTCCGAGGAAGCCCAGAGATCAAGGGCCAAGATGGTGTCAATCCACACTTCAAATGAAAAATCCGACCATACAGATGGATTTGAATCAATGATCGCAGTCTAACAACATGAAAATCGACTCAATCAAACATCCGTGGCACCTTCTACATATCATAGAAGATGGACGACCATGATGGAGCCACGTGGCACCATCACAGCTACCCAAATTGGCCGCAGCACCGCTTCCCATTCTCTAAAGGCGTGAGTGAGGCGAGAACTAGGCTGTTGGATCTTGATTCAACGGCCACGAACGGGCATGCTTAAAACATAAGCGCGACAAAGAAACGGCTGTAGCGCAACAGTCGAGCGCCCTTGCGCAAGCACGGGGTGTGGGTTCGACTCGCGATCTGCAATGCACACGCGTTCTATCTCGACCGCACCATCAGCTACGGATGGTTCAGATCGCCCAATCGGGTGCACGCGCAATCAAACACACTGCCTCACTCCTGATTGCATGCGCAGGTGACACAGCTAAAGCAGGCGAGGAGAGATCTGAGCCGTCCGATCTCCCGATCGGATGGTTAAGATTTCTTGGACGTGGGCAGGCGTTGAGCGCGGGGCAGGCGAGGAGGTAGGCATACGCGTGAGGCTGCAGCAACGTATGGTCTTTAGTGACACTTAAATCCGTCACTAAAAACCCCCTCATTTAATGTTTTAACTATGTAATAACTAAATTGCCCCCAACCCTCGCAACTATAAAAGGAGACCCCTACCCTACGAAATTCTCATCCCTTCCATCACCTCCCTCCCTCTCCAAAGCTCAAGAGAAGCTTGTCCCATACCTGGGATGCTACTCTAGAACCAAATCCAAGTTTTCTCACCCCCGTTCCGGAAGTGGATCTCGCGACAACGACGTGCTGCCTCGTTCTCGCTTCTTCCTACTTCGTCCTCCTTCCCGCTCCGTCTTCCAGGCATTGCCCCATCCGGCTTATCCTTCAAGCAATCGTTGAGGAGGATACTTCTCTCTCCATTCTCTTTACCGCTTTCTAGAATAGATTTACTGCTTTCTAGCGTAGATTTCCGGCTTTCTAGTGTAATGATTAGTGTAATGAACAGCATTTGATAATGAAATCCATGCCTATTCTACCTCTATTTTCACTTTATTTGTAATATTCTCTCTCTACCTTCTGTTCTTTTTTCTTTAAGTAAATAGCCAATTTAGATTCAATTCGATTAGCTAATTTGCTTTGTGACAATTTAACAATTGCAGTTTTGAATCAAACGTCTGCCTCCCTGTGTTTGACCTGGAATTCTTAGAGTTTCGATATAAATTTGTCTGTTGACAGATTTCTTCGCAAATCGAACTACAACGACAGGTTTTCAAAATCCATTTCCGATCGCATAGTTTTTCGCTCTCAACCTGAGGTCCCTCACACCCCTCACGTGCCTCATCTGTGACATTGCCCCCGCGGACCTGGTGCACCTGACTACTCGCCTAGCCAAACACTCCTCGGCACGCCCGTAGCCCTGGACCCAGGTGCGCTTTAGGTCCAATTACCCGTATACCCGGCACTGTTGAAGGCTCTGGGAGAGTGTGACCCAAGGAGAAAAAGAGTGGAGAGTGTCGGGGTTTAGGGGGGTTTGCTTTCTGGAGAAGTGGTTGACACTTATCCAAATCCAAAGACCCTTTCCCCTCTGCGTAAAGAAGAGAAGAGAAGAAAGGAAGGAGAAGGAAGAAGACCTAGACTGTGAAGAAGAGGAGAAGAGAGAGAAACCAAAGGAAGAAGAAGAAAATCAAAGGCAGAAGCAAAGAAGAAAAAGAAGATAAGCAGAGAAAGAAAGGAAAAGAAGAAGAGCCACAAAAGAAGAAGAGAGACAAGCACAGAGAAAGAGAAGAAGAAGCAAATCAGAAGAGAAATACTGTTAATCAAACGTCTAATTTGAGTTGATTTCTACATAGCTATTGAGTTCCATTTGGTATTATTGTAGGGAGTAATTGGTGATTCAAATCACCATTTTACTCCATTCTTTTTGCAATTTGACACTTGATATCATTGCTACATTATTCTGAATCAATTCCTGATTATAATTTCTTATCTCTATTATTTAAAATTGCAATCTTGAGAATGAATTCCTACTTGCTCCCAGCGAACGACTCAGACTTTTCGAATATAAATTTTATCTGTTTTTTGTGAGACTTCGACTATACTGCAACGCAACAATTTAAAACCCGATTTCAAGTAAACTAACAATGTTAGACTTCCAGACTCCTTAGATTCCACCTGCAGGACTTAAACCCAATCTACTGCAAAATTGCATGTCCAGATAATGTGTCAGATGTCCAAATTCCACAGAAACCCAAGACATAACCTAAACTCCATACTGATTCAGTATCGGACATCTATACTAGGGACTTAGACTTCTAATTTTGAGGTATAAGTCATCTAATCTTAAGATCAGATGTTAGGAACCCTTCTCCTAAGGTTGTTTTTGGATTCAAGCCTGGATCATGATTCTTTAGGCCCCTAAACCTAATCCTACACCCTAGGAAACATAAATTAAGGTATCCTAAGCCTAGTACACTACTCTAAGACTCTCCTAAGAACCTAATTACGTTCTCACTAAGACCAATTGACTTAAATCTAAGTCAATTACACCTCACTAGTCAATTGGACTCGTAGAGCCCAATTGAGCCCAAATCTCAACCAACACAAGTCTAATTGGACTCGGTGAGAGTCCAATTGACTCAAACCTAATCTAATTGAGAACTCTCTCTCTCTCTCAATTGCACATACATTGACTCAACTAAACTTGGTTAAGTTTAATTAGAGCAATCATTTTAGCTATAGGTTGGATGAACCTATTTTTAGACCTACTATTTAGACCAACCTAGACCTAATTGGAAGTGGACCAAGTGGTCCACTTGACCGCCACACACTCATGCACTCACACACACACACCACCACTTGGCCATCCACTCTAGAGTATTCTAGAGTGGTCTCCAAGTTTCACCACCTTAAAGACTAAAACAAGTCTTCAAGAAGTCCACAACCTACCACCTTAGAAAGTGGATCTAAGAAGACCCACTCTCTACCACTCTAGCCGCCACCTAAGCCCATTTCTAGAGAATTCTATAATTCTCTAGATGGCCACTCCCTTAGTCTATTTAAGGACCCAAGTGGGAGGCCATACACCCCCATCTTGGACTTCATACTCTTCATCCACGAGCTCCATCACCATTTCCACTCTCCACGTCCAAGAGCAAGTACAACACCTCCACCACATTCATCTAGAGGCTGGCCACATCACCTTGGCCATCCCTCTATTCCCTCCTACCACCTCAAGCCTCATAGCCATTGGAGACCACCTCCGATGCCTCGGTTCCTCGTAGATTTATTGTTCTTCGTAGCTTAATTCTAGCATTAATATCCTACTTAATAGTGTAGTATTACTGGGTCATCACAACCACTTTAGCCAAGCTCATTGTCGAATCTACGAGGTAGTGTCAAACGACCGCGTCTAAGGGGTACAAAGGAACAAGAGGTGAAACCCAAAGGAAGAACCTTCCCTTAGTCCCCTCGTAACAGATTGGCTAGGTTAGCTTGAGGGGTTGGGATTATTTGCAATAGGTTTTGTAACAAATTTTTGTTTAACAATTGAAATCTTAACAAAAAATCTGGTCACCCGATCTTAAGGACCACTTGATTAACAAAGCCTTAGCCTTGTTTGGCTTGGCACACCAACCCAAGTTGGCTGGTGTATGCAAGGGAGGAGTCACTTAGACCTCAATTGGTTGGACCTTGGGAGCCAATCCCAAGGAGGCTAAGGTGATTTGTCGCATCACCCGGACCTTCTTCTCCTCTACCTTCTTCCACTTGATTAGCCGAGATGGCTAACCCTGGACCTAGACCTAGACAGGATCCAGCAAATCTAGACCTGATGGCTCTCTTGGAAGCCTGGGTCATTGAATCTGAGGAAAGTTATCAGCAGAACATGGACAGAATTCTCACTACATTGGATAGAATGTAGCATCCACCCCGTGGAGAACAACTACGAGACTTCTATGATCCAATGACTCTGATTCTAGCACCTCAAGTCTGGATTCTTGCAAGCAGAGAGGCATTCAAGCTGAAGCAGAATGTAATAAGTCTAATTCAGACTTACTTTTATGGAAGCTCGAATGAGGATCCTTTCCAGCACATTGAGGACCTGAGTAGAATCATGAAAATGGTTCGACCTAGGAATGTTGATTTAGGAATAGTTCTCACAAAGCTTTTTTCCTTTCTCTCAAGGATAAAGTTTCATATTGGTTCAAGATCATCCGAAGGCCAATTGGAACCTGGGCGAAATTACGTCATGAATTCCTCCAAAAGTTCTTCCCAATCGATCGAACGAACACGATGAGGTGCACGATTACGACTTTCTCCCAAGGACCAAGGGAGAAGTTGCATGATGCCTGGGATTGATTTCATGATCTTCTCAGGAAATGCTCGCACCATGGTGTGCCCAAATGGCAAATAGCTTAGATCCTTTACCATGGGCTAGATGACACACATCAATATCTGGTCGATGCATCTAGTGGCAGGAATTTCCTCATAAAGGATGAGAATAATGCATTTGAGTTGTTCGAGTCCTTGGCTGAGAACCCTATGAATGTTGCATCAATGAACCAATTCCAGCAACCTAGACAGCAACGAGTTAGTGTCCATGAGGCTTACGTCGAATCTGCTCGAGCTGATATGGATATTATCCAAGATGCTAGATAAGGTGGATCTGCTCGACAAAAAACCTGACAACCTGATTCAAGCTCGACCTGAATTCTTTGGTAATTCTACTACATCTAGATCTTCATAGGGCCGTTAGGAGAGGAGGCACTTTCCACCCTAGTGCACTGCACCTTCAGGAGAGGTGTCCCATCCTGTAGGGTCGGCAGCAACCTTTGGAGCCCCTAGGCAGGAACCGGCTGCCAACGCCAAACCCCAGTCTAGCTATTAGTGGGGACAGGCTGAGGGAGGAGGTTGTGTCCCTCTGATGGTAACACCATCATTCATCATGACTAACTGAAATTAGTCAGATTCAAAAATTAAATGCTCCTTAATGATCATCTGAGGATCATAATTTCATACTGAACTGATTTGAGAAGAAGACAAGAAAATAGGGTTAATTTTGTTATTTTACCATCTCATCACAAATGCAAATTAACCAAGTGGTTGATCAGGGGTTAATTAAAGGTCAAATGAACTTGAAAGACCAAAAAGTGGGCTCAAAATAATTGAATCAAAGTTTCACACATTTCGAGGATTAAAACAATACTAAAAATCCTTATTATTAGCCACACTCAAAGTTAAAGGCTTATGGTAGAGATAAATTCAATACAAATCATTGAAAAATATTCTAAGAGGTTTGGTACCTTCACTTTGACAATCTGAACCCATTTTGACCAATAATAGAGATTCAGATGAGAATTTTCCTTGATTTGGGCTTATGTGTAATTTACCTAGTCATCATGGTAAAAACCAAATCTAAGTTCACCATTAGATTCCTTGGGTCCAAATTAGGTTCACACCAAAATTTGGGCCCAATCAAAGTCATCTTGACCTAATTGCATTTCTACCCTTAGAATCTTTATTCTTCACATCTAAACCCCTAAGTTTCACATTTTATTACATACACACCCCTAACTTCCTTGTCTTCTTCATAATCAGGTCCCTATCACCTGATTCTAACAAGTTTCCTAAAACAGAGTCAAACCCATCAAACACCAACTTTGACCACACATTGCTCCTTCCATATGTGATCAAATCCTTTCAAATTTGGAAGGATCAATCAAAGGGAGATCCTCTCTCCATTTGACTAATTCCCAGAGCCTGATTTGAAGCAACAAACTCCAACGAATCTCATGATTTCCATGCTTTAGGAGTTCCAAATCCATGAATCCTACACACGAACTCTTCCAATTTGAGCTCTATATAAGCTTCACGAAGTTCCACAATCAATTTCAGCCAGGTTTAGGCCAAAAATCACATCTTCTCTTCCTTCCCCGGCCACCTCGGACCTCGGCTCCAACGACCTACTCCTCCTTCCTCCTCCGGCCATCCAACCGCCAAATTGGGCAGTCCAAACTCTTCACCACCTTCAATCACTTCTAATGTGCCATAGCTGAAGCTTCCTCAACCGTCGTTGCTGCCATTCTCCCCCACCGGAGAGTTCATCCCCTTCGCATCCGGCAAGGCACACCGACGCGAACTCCTACCCCTTTCATCCCATAGATTAGACCTTCCTACTCCCCTTACACTCTAGTTTAATTTTATACCTTTAGGTATTAGTTTAAACCACTATACCTCTCCTTCCCACTTCTTCTCTACCTTCGACCACGTCTCCGGTGTGGTCACACCCACGCTACACTACACGAAACCCAAAACCAACACCACCACAACCTCCGCCACGACCCACAAACTAAAATCCCTAATAAAATTAGGGCTATTGGCCACTCAAACTCTCCACCAACTACACCCATCGTTCACCTGCAACTTCGACCTCCACTCACCTCCATGCACTCTCAAACACCATGCAAACACCACGACTGCACTCCACACACCACAACGAAGCTTCTGAGATCTTTAATTTGGGTGTCTAGCCCGTATTCTGATCTTTAGGTATTCGTTGGAGCTTCGCCTATCGCAGCCACCATCTGCCGCTATTCGTCAACCTCGACCCCAAATTCCAACTCCAGCAGAAGCGGATTGACATCACGAAGGTGTCTAGACTGTCAATTGAGTAGCACACCAGCAGCAACAGCTTCAATTGCAACCGAGCTCCTATGCAAAGTAGCTGAAGAAAAAGGCTTCCTTTTTAGTCCCACATCGTGGGAACCTAATTCAGATTTTGATACTTATTGACTTTCTCCTGCTACCCGGTCGCCCTACCCACAAGGGGTTGGGTCCCTCCTCATGAGGATATGCACTTCGGTCTAGCTGAACCGGGCCTGCCACTATGCATTAGGGCAATCTAAACTGGCTTGGGTCCGATCTGGTCTAGGAAAGAGGAGAGAATTTGAAAACGAAAGGGGGGGTTTGCTCTGCGTTGCAATCAGACGACCACACTTAGGTCTAATTTGAGAGTTTAAGCCGTATGATGGTAGTTCCCGATGTTTGATTTGGTTGAATACTATTGAAGCAAATTCGTCATTGTTTAAGATATGTGTCATAGTGTAGGACAAATGTGCTCAAACAAACAAATTTATAAGCTCGAAAATCTAGAAATGAAGTCCTCGGTCAAACACAGTGAGCAAATAGGAATTCACATACTAATCTTTAATTAAAATGTAAATGAGCACAATAAATGAAGCACTATAAAGGTATTTCAATGAATATTAATCTGTCACATTAAGTATCCAATGAAGCTCAATGTATTTCAAGACCAGAAAGATAACTAAGAAAAAATAGTGGTGATTTAGATCACCAATTATTAGCCTAAGCACATATATAGCAAATACTCAATTGATGTTAAATAAATAAGTAGACCCATACGTCTGATTTGATAATTAAACGACTTAAAATGTCTTTTGCTACAGTTCTCTGATTTTCTTCTTCTGCTATCTTCTTCTCTTTCCTTCCTTAGCCTTTTCTTCTTCTTTCTTCCTTAGGCACAACCCTTCTTTACCTTTCTTCTCTCTTCAAGCCTACTCTTCTTTCAGGTCTTCTTCTTCCTTTGGCTTTTCTTTCCTTCCCAACACACAAGGGATACTCATGACCAAGTGTTCATCCAAACCTCAAGAGAGCAAAACCCTATCCTTCCCCACTCTCTCTCTCTCTTTCTTTCCTTCTCTCTTCTTTCTCTCAGGTAGCTGGGTAATCGGGTAATCGGATATGCGTACTCGAGTCCAAGGCTGCAGGCGTGGGTCGCAGCCGGGCGTGAATCAGGTTAAGTATGGGTGAGCTGAGACCTCACCCCCATGTGTTCGAGGCAGTAAGCCCAGAGCGGAAAAATAACTTATGTGGCGTCGGTTGCTCCTATTCCCACGATGTGGAATTATTGAGCCCCCTTTCTCTTTGTGTACACCTACAGGTGAAGGTGTCTTCGATTACAGCAGCTGCAGGTGATGTGGTCTCCAATTGACCACCTGAGCATGTGCCTAGGACAAGTCCGCATGACCTGGAGATACGACCTGGGGCGAGCGTGACCGTGAACTTGACTCCAAGCTTGCTCGAGCTTCCTCGTTAATGGCGGCAGAGGGCAAAACTTGAAAAATAAGAACACGGCCTCTCAACCCAATCGAAATCATTCAGGAGCATCGTCGAACCATGGCGAATGTGTGGGTGGTGGTGGCATGCCATGTGAGGGTGTATGGTGGCCGGACGGAGTCGAGGAAGGTGGCACAGAGGTGGGTTGTTCGGTGAGGAGATTGGGTGGATGGAATGGTGAATAAGATGAGGGGTTTTGATCACGGGGTGACGGCAGAGGTTGTAGGGTAGGTGGTTAGGCGATTGGTGGCTTGTGGTGTGAGATGGGCCTCGTTGGAGTGGTGGTCAGAGATGGGAGAGATGACTGTGAGCACGTGCATCGAGGGGTATTTTTAGGTTTTTGGATAGGAAAATTAATCTATAACTCTAAAAGAACCTAACTACCTATTCTAAGGGGACAAAGGAGGTAGTATTGGAACCGGCGTTGGCAAACCGGCATAGTGGAAGATGAATTCTCCGAAGGGGGACGGCAAGGAAGAATGAGGTCTGGGAGCCTTTGCTTTGGCCAACGAGAGGCAAAGGAAGATGAGGAAGATGATAGGCCACTTAATTTGACCCTCTAATGGCCGGAAGAAGGAGGTTGAAGAAGCTCACTGGAGCTCGGTCGAAGAGGGGCCGGAGGTAGGGTTAGGAAGAGGTTTTTGGCCCCAAATCTCGTTGAGGTAAAGCATGCCTCAGGGGTTCTTTTATAGGCCATAGAAGGTCCTTCCAAGCTTAGAAACCAAGCTTGGAAGCTTGGGGCTTACGCACATGTAGGACACCTGAACCTTCAAAAGATTCGCACGAGCTTTGGAGTAGGATTCAGAGCCTCGTACATGGCTCAAATGGAAGGAGCTTATCTTAGGAGTTCTCCTTCCAAATTTAGAAGAGATTCGTCAATCAATCAGGGAGAACTCTCCAATCAAAGGTTGACAGAGTAGGATTTAGGAATCTGAAGACGGAGGGGACCTATTGGTGAAGAAGAGGACAAATATGGGGGTTATTTGCAAAGAATTTGAAAGTTAGGGGCATGTGTGTGAGAGAAAAGACTCAGACTGGACCAAAATGCAAACTAGGTCAAGATGATCTCTGATTGGGCTCAAATTTTGAACCCAAGGAACCTGATGGTGAAGTCATATTTAGGTTTTGACCAAGTTTGTCTGGGTAATTTATGAAAAAACCCAAATTAGGGTAATTATCTGTCGAGACTGTTTTAGGTCAAAATGGGTTCCAATGGCCAAATCAAAGGTATCAAACCTTAAGGAATATTTTTCTATGATTTTTAGAAGGTTTAGGTGAATTTTATCGTGACCAAAACCTCAGTTAATTAAACGAGTCTACTTTTAGGATTTCGAATGTCATTTAATTCTCAAAATGCGTGAAAACCCATTTCTGTCTGCATGAACCCACGTATTAGACATTTATGACCATTTAACCTTTAATTAACCCTTGGGAAACCCCATGTTTGTTCTGCAATTAGGATATTCTATTAAAACTACAAATTTACCCCTGTTCTCATGCTTATCTCTCAGAATGGTTATGCAGTGAATTAGGGCTCTTTGACAGTTATGCAGGAGCATTTATCAGTGGATTATGACTAAATAAAGCTAGATATGGCTTATGATGATGTTATCATCAAATACTGAGACTTTGAGTTGGAGAAAGAGTTGAGTGTTGAGCTTGAAATCTGACTACGTGTTCGAGAGGGTTAAGAAAGAAGAATTGAACTTGAGTGTTAAATTGGTGGTTTCAACCACCATTATTTTTATTCTCTCTCTTATTTTTGTATCACATTGAATATATTTCATATTGAGTTTTGAATATTGAATATTGTTTATTATACTCATCATATTTGATGGTTGATTGAATTGCACAGTTTTGCTCCCTGCGAACGACCTCGAAACTCACATTTTTCGAGCACAATAAATTTAAATGTTGATTCGATTTTCATTACTATAGTACGACACGTTTTTCTAAACTATGATGATTTCTGACTCAACACCCTCTCTACTACCAATGTGACCAGGCAGGCCACATGAGGAGGGACTACCCATCTAGGGTAGGACCAACCCAGATGGTCCCCACACTAAGCATAAGAGGCCGAGCTGGTGACCGTAGGTACCAGGCTCGAGAAGGAGGACAGCAGTCACAAGTTGGATATAGTCCAGCAGCGACTCACCCAACCCAAAGCATGGCTGGACCTTCTGCACCCAGGATGGAGGGGCATGTCAACACCCTGACTTTTAGAGATGCTAAAGCTTCTGATTCAGTGGTGGCAAGTACAGTTACGGTTTTCAGATATTTAGTTTATGTGCCTTTTTATTCTGGTGCCACACTCTCGTTTGTCTCCACGAGCTTTGCCATCAACTTAGGATAGGCCAGTACACTTCTAAAGGACCCATTTCTGATTAAAGGCCTAGGGGGACAGTTATTCGTGGCAAAGGAGGTTTTTACCAATTGTGAGGTCATGATAGGAGGGTATAGTTTTCCATCTAACCTAATAGCGATCCACATGGAGGACTTCGGCGTGACTTTGGGGATGGACTGGTTGTCCACATACCATGCCTTGGTGGATTGTTTTGAGAAGAAGATTGTCTTCTCTATCCTTAAGTTGCCTAATTTTGAGTTCCATGGTCAGCTAGTAGATGGAGGTTTCAAGTGTATATCTTCTCTTCGGGTAGCGAAGCTGTAGAGCTAGGGGTTTGTGGGCTACCTGGCTTGTGTCATAACAGAGTTTAGTCTGGGAGTCGACTTGTAGAGTGTCCTGGTGGTCAGTGAGTACCCGAATGTCTTTCTAGAGGAGTTGCTAGGATTACTGATGACTCTACAAATGATAGTGTTAATTATACCAATTATAGTCAATCCCAAGGGCACACGCGCATAAATATCATGTTATAGTGGGTCTCTTTACTACTCATCTTCAACATTAAGCTTTCCACCACCTTCTAGAGCCTAGTGCAAGTCCCCAAAGCTACCGAGTCATCGATGGAGTCATCCTCCACCACTGTGGCTGCCTCGTCTCTCCACTTTTCGCATTCATTTTCCTATTTTTCTTTAACTTAATGCTACATTTCTTCAAGCATTCATCTAGCATCTTTGTGTATAGCTGCAAAATGATTTTTGCTTATTCAATATAGTAGTTGTCATGTTCTACCATTTCATGTTTGTGTTCAGAACTTTATTTTATTCCCTTGCCATGAGTAGTTAGTGATTATCATCACCAAATCTCTCCTTTCTCTCTCATGCAAGCAAACCAAACAAAATATCATGTGACAAGAAGCAACTAAATGATTTGATTTCACGCCTCCTTATGTTCGACACTCGTGCTCATCTTCGTATTCTTCTTTAAAATTGATGTTGTAAGCACACTACTACAATGAACGAATTATCTTCACACGTTCCGCGATGTCAATTTTTGGTGCCGTTACCGGGGAGGCAACAGATCTTTTAGTCGCTCTCATTTTTTGCATTAGTGGTACTCGCATTTTCTGACTCTTACTTCTCTTTTCCTACTTATTGGTTGCAGGAATCCGGCGCATCAACAACGAGAGGAATGTGGTCCAAGATAGTAGATTGGAGCAAGGTGCGGTGAAGACCTTATTAGTACTGAAGGAGCAAAGGAAGCGCAAGAAGATCGTCATCAACCCAAAGATTTGATATCCTGTCTTCCCACAGTCTAAAGGTAACTTCTCATACGTGGACTAAGGAAAACACTTTAAAAAAAAATTCAAAATCAAAAATTAAAAAAAATAAAAAAAACTTGTGAGTGGTGGTGCTTAAAAAGTACCTCTGTTGTGTTTGTCGAAGCAAACACCACCACTAGGTTCCCAACCTATCAATTTCGCAACTCTATTTTCTGGATTCGGGTTGAGCATGAGATTACAAGATTCTTAAGACCTTTAAAAATTTTGAAACAAATCTTATAGGTGCTTCTTTCACTGGGAAAACTACATCTAAAATTTCATAGCCAAACTCCTTGTGGTTTGGCCGTGAGAAATTTGCCACTAGAAGTAAGCAAGGTTGTCTTGCTTTCTAGAGACCTATAGATTGTTGTTGTTGTTACAAACTCTATGAAACTTGGATTTGTGTGATCTTTATATTTATGGAAATATCTTGAAGTTCTCTACACTTCTTCTGAAGACTACTTTTGTGTTTGAAAAGGATAAGTGCTTGTTCTGACTCAATTTCTAACCTCACGCACCACTCTAGAGGTTCTGGACAGACTGACCCTCTCTTGAAAAAACATGAATTTGGGTGATTTATCATCCTTGAAAAATTCTATAATTGATTTTTTTAGAAATTTCGCTTGATTCTGGTCAGGATAGGGTCATTGCTTGCTTTTTTTGGACCCTTCTTGATAAATTTTGAATTAAAAGAAGATTCATTGATTAGAAGTTGCATGCCCTAGGATTTTCCACACTAAGGTTGCTTTCAACTTCATAATCACACAAAAGACACTAAAGAAAATCAATCTTCACCAACTATGTGACTACTACATCTATGTGCCTTGATTGAATTTGTAAACAAGTCGAATCTTAAAATTCAATAAAGAAAGGTTCAAACTCTAAAAACAATTCATCACAATCTTGCTTGATAAAAAAACACTTATTTTCGCATTAGGTCCTTGCACCCAATTGTGCACACACTTTAATTGGAATTTTTAAGGGCATCGACCCCCCTAACGCCCTTCACATAATCCCTAAGCACAAACACTAACCTAGCCCAAATTAAAATTGAGTAGATGTGCCCTAAGTAAGACTAATCTAAGTCCTGGAAGCATGATTGGGTTTATTAAGCACTTGGCCTTAATTCCCATTGTGGAATCCAGTGTCTAGGCTGCAAGGAAGCGTCAAATGACTGTGGTTGGGGGGTATCAAGGAACCAGCAACGTGAGCCAAAGGTAGAACCTTTCCCTTAATCCCCCCGTAATCAACCTAGCCAAATTAACTTTGGGAAGAGAGGTTTAAGTACTTGCAGATTTGATCATTCTTTCCAAGGCTTTTAGGTCACCTAGGTCTACACTATAAGGTCTAGTTTGTTTGCTTGATTATGCACACGCAATTCTCTTTTATGTTCTTCCCTTACCCCTCCACTCCTTCCAAACCATGGATTTCAATGCCTATCCCTCTTATCCAAACTATCCCCAACATAATCTAAATGGTTGTGGTGACTTTTCTAGTTAGGGATATAACCCAGGACCTAAGTACCCAGAATATCCCTCTTATCTCAACTATCCCAATTTTACCCAACCCGCACCAACCTCCTATTGGGATATACCCACTCAAGGGTATGATTCAAACCTTAGGGATCCTAATCTTGATAATGATTCTCCTTATGATGACTCCTCCTTTAGGTCCCACCCACCTCCTAACCAATTTGATAAGACCTACGCTCTAGGAGAACACCAAGATCCCTACCCTTCCCAAGACAATAACCAAGATAGGTCATCTGAGTTCAAGGATCTCTCCTACTTGACCTATGGATTGGAAGGGATTTTAGAAAAATGAAAATCAAATGATGGGCAAACCAAGTATGATCAACCCCTGCTTTGGACCCCTAACGAAGAATCCGACTGGGAGGAGGACTTAGAACCTCAATTACTCTGGAGTAGGACTAAATAAAAAATGATGCCTCTTGAGGATTTGGACCCTGAAAATGATAGAATAGAGGACCCACCCAAGAACCTAAACCCCAGTATGGACCCTAACACACATCCTCACCCATACCCCCCTAACCCTAAGTTGAATGCTAAATACAATAGGGAGGAAATCCAAGGGAAACCTTATGGCACTCAATCAATCTAGATAACCTTCAGTTGGAGTTATATAGACCGAACCAAGAATTGATTAAGAGGAAACAAGCCATGATTGATATGTTCCAACAATTGGATGTAGAGGACCAAAGAACACTAATGAAACCAACCCCTTTTACGAAATTCATGAAGCAAGGCCCTATGGTGATAGATTGGACCACACACAACTACCCAAAATTGGTGTAGTCCATTATCAATACTCCCCCAATGTTGGAAAGCATTGAGGATCCTTTGAAACACAAACAGGTAAAAATGAAGATGAAACACTCCAAAGAAATGAGGATGAATTTGAAAATTTGGAGGATAAGATTGGGGTCGATGTCCCTGAATTTAATGATAATAATTTAGTAATAAGGACATCAAGATTTGAGGATGGGGAATCTGACTTTGACCACTTGGATTGTAAAATGCTTGAGGACCCCATCATAGATTCGAAGGAAAGGCAATGGGAAGAACTAGAACATGAAATGAATGATGAAATTAGCTCCATCACAAGTTCCTCCCTGATGGTTGACTATGATTTGGAAGAAATGAACAACAAGATTTCAAGATCTAATGGTTCTGAGAAATTAGATAGAGAAATCATGATTGAGGATTGGGAGGATTTTCACTCGGACCCACCCGAATCAATCATGATCGATCAGACACATTCCTTCATAGCTAACTCAAGTCTCAAAGGTGTTGATGCAACTAATGTGGAGTTGGCTAAACCTTTAGATTTCAAACTTTTAGAGGAAGAGAACATTTTTAAATCCAATTTTTGGATGGATAAAGAAATAATCCCCCCTAAGGACAATAAAATCAAAGAAGTGTTGATTGCAGGGGTCCTATTTTGATCAAGCCAGCAACCTATTTTCAGGAACCCTATGTCCTTTATGACATAGATCTAGGGAGGAATAAAAGCCCTATGCTTCATCATCACCTCGAACCTAATTTTCTAAGGACAAGAGCAGATCATTCTAACAATCTAAATGTCTGACATTATAGATTAGGTTTACATCCATCCAAGAAAAAATCTACTCTGCATGCCTAAAGGAAAAGAGACGAATGGATTAGGGAAGGCATGCCAAAAGACGTTCTGAGTTCCCGTCCCTTAGGGATGAGACTACACCATAACCTAGTCTGCATCTGCGAACTCCTAACTTTGGGTCTAACTGATTATGTCTTCCCCTTCTTAACCCAGACCATTCAATTGATTTCTCCTTTGTTGTCTGTGTACTATGCTCTACTGAAAGCACTAAACTTAAAGCTTCCTGGGAGGTAACCCAAAGGATTCAAGTTGACCGATTACAACATTGAAACTCAGGTGATTTCTTTCCTTACTCCCTTGCATTAATTTATTTTCCAATTCGGACAATGTCCAACATAGGCATAACGGCGTGGTAATTCTTATTTTCTGAGTACAAAATTGTCAACTTGAACCAGTTTTTGTTTCTTTAATTCTTATAAAAAAAAAGTGAGAATTAGGAAAAGAAAACCTAGGCATTAGGAGCTTGTCAACTTTAGGACCTAAACACTTAGACTCTTTAGGTCCTCGAGCTTAATCAGCCAGGGTGTCCACTAAAATGTGGCCTTATTCTCAAGTCCTCGCCACCTTAAGTTGTATTAATAAAGTAGGGTGATAAGTATACGACTTATCAGCCTGCCCTCTGATTTGGAGGGACTTAGTCTAAGCATCTGCACACGTTTCACACTGACTCACTCCTCGACGGTTCCAATGAAAATTGGGTAGCTAATGAACCTTTTAGGGTGGTATGACTGGCAAGTTGTCATGAGTTAGATGCCCATTGGCAGGTTGTTCAGAGCCCAGCCATGCGACTCATTCCTTTAGGTAAATCTTAGACCAAGGAAGTCACCTACTTTAAAAAAAATGAGAAAAGAAGAGAAAAAAATAGAATAAAGGGAGACAAAGAAAAAGAAGAAAAGAAATAAGCCATACTTCACCACACGAGTATGGCTAGCAATAAATGCCCCATTGGCCATTTGTCCAAACCCCAGCTCATAAAATGCAAAAAACTTCCAAAACAATTAAGAAGAGGGGAAGTAGAACAATCTAGGGAGATATACACTGAATTCGCCCTTGTGTTGACCCCACCAAAAATAAAAGTAGGGAGATAGCTACTGGTCGAATAGATACGGCTTTAGGCAGCATTTTCTTTTCGAGTCACCTAGGGGCATAGAAACCTGAAGTCCATTCTAATTGTCATTGAGTGAGTCTTTCACAATTTCTATAATAAGATGTTTAGCACTTAGAGTCCTTTTCGAGTCTTGGCTGGGTTGAGTAGCTATAAAAAGTTTCCCCGAAACTCTCAACCCCAAACTACAAAAAAAATCAGAAAAAGAAAAAAAATGAATTTACTTTTATACAGAATAAGGCGAGGACTTGGGAGGTTTTCATTTTGGCAGGCACCCAGGTGTTGTTGAGTCTCTGTGGATTAGGTTCTTAGTAGAAATTTCCTCCTGTTGACAAGTAACTTGCGCATGAGCGATCAATTCTTAATTCTAGTTGTAGACAGTGTCTAGTTTGACCTTACAAGGGACTAGCAAGAGGTGGGAATGGGGATATGATGACTCTACAAATGACACTGTTAATTATACCAATTAGAGTCAATCCCAAGGACACACACGCATAAATATCATGTTATAGTGGGTCTGGGAGCAATACATGCATACTGTGTAATTTCTACATTTAGATTACTTATAATTAATCTTTAATGGCCATGTGTGCAATTGCATATTGAAATAGGTCTCAAATGAGCAATCCAACTGTACGGATGGATCTGGATCGATGACAACAACCCAACGACGCAAAAATCATTTCAATCCAACCTCCGTAGCTCCTACAACAAGGCCGAGAAGTTCTGACCGTTGATTTAATGGTCAATGGCCCAAAATGTGCCATGTGGCACCATTAAAGCCATCTAGGCTGCCCAAGGGCCACTGCAGGCTCTCTCCATCCTTACCATCAGATCTAGACCATTGGATTTTCATCCAATAGCCATAGGCATGCCATGGGTTATAAATAAGTTAAGAGGTCTTCTTGACGCAAAGATCTTCATAGCTAATTGGTCTCAAGCTCTATGCCAAACGAAAGATCGTAGGTCCAAGCTCCCGCGACCCCCCAATTTTTCTTCAGCTCCCAATCCCCTTCGTGCCAATTAAGGCAAGATGCTAGTGCGTAAGACATAGCAGCGCGCGATCAATGGGCGAGGATGGGGGCCATTTGCAGCAACACGAGGTGCCAGCACGGAGAGGGGCAGCACTATCAGCGAGTGTGATGCAGTGGAGCATGTGAGAAGAGCGGCAACAAGCATGCAACAGTGCATGCCAACGTGTTCTAACACAAGTCAGCACATGAAATTCCTTTTTTTTTGCCTAATTCAAGGTTCTCTTTGGCCTATAAAAGGGTCCCATGACCCCCTTGTCTACTTATCTTCAACATTAAGCTTCCCACCACGTTTTAAAGCCTAGAGCAAGTCCCTAGAGCTACCGAGCCGTCGATGGAGCCGTCCTCCTCCACCATGGCTACTTGTCTCTTCACTTTTCGCATTCATTTTCCTGTTTTTCTTTAACTTAATGCTACATTTCTTTGAGCATTCATCTAGCATTTTTGTATATAGCTACAAAATGATTTTTGCTTATTCAGTATAGTAGTTGTCTCGTTCTACCATTTCATGTTCGTGTTCACAACTTTATTTTATTCCCTTGCCATGAGTAATTAGTGATTATCATCACCAAATCTCTCTCTCTCTCTCTCTCTCTCTCTCTCTCTCTCTCTCTCTCACGTAAGCAAATCAAAAAAAATATCATGTGACAAGAAGTGACCAAATGATTCGATTTCACGCCTCCTTGTGTTCGATACTCGTACTCATCTTCGTATTTTTCTTTAAAATTGATGTCCTAAGCGCACTACTACAACAAACGAATTATTTTCACATGTTTCTTAACGTCACTTATCACCTGAGCATGAGATAGAATTTGAGATCTCATTGATACCAAGGCCTAGCCCCATCCCTACTGCGCCATACAGGATGGCACCACTTGAGCTGGGAGAGCTCAAGTGCCAGCTATAGGGCTTGTTAGAGAAGGGCTTTGTGAGGCCTAGTGCATCCCCTTGGGGGGGGGGGCCCAGTTTTATTTGTGAAGAAGAAGGATGGTACTCTTAGGCTCTGTGTTGATTACTAACAACTAAACTGGGTCACCATCAAGAACAAGTATCCCTTGCCTGACATTGACAATCTCTTTAACCAGTTGAGAGATGCCATGGTATTCTTCAAGATAGACTTGAGATCAGGCTACCACAAAAGTAGGATCAAGGAGACAGACATCTCCAAGGCATCCTTCAGGATGCGGTATGGACACTACGAGTGTTTGGTCATGCCATTTGGGCTAACCAATTCACCTGTCGCCTTTATGGATTTGATGAACCACGTCTTCAAGCCCTACTTGGACCAGTTTGTGGTTGCATTTATTGATGACATGTTGGTCTTCTCCCATGACCAATCCCAGCATGAGAAGCATCTTCACATGATCCTAAACAATTCGAAGCGACAGAGGATGTACACCAAGTACAGCAAATGAGAGTTTTGGCTGGGGTAGGTTACCTTCTTGGGGCATGTGATCTCTAGCGAAGGGATAGCAGTGGACCTAGCCAAGGTTGAGGTCATACTCAGGTAGGAGAGGCCACGCACAATGACAGAGATACGCAGTTTCTTGGGACTAGCAGGCTACTATAGATGGTTCATCAAGGGTTTCTCCCAGATTACGTGCCCTATGACACAATTGCCCAAGAAGGATGCAACTTTCACTTGGACTAACTAGTGTGAGACTTACTTTCAGGAGTTGAGGGATAAGTTGACTTAAGCTCCTGTACTCAGTACTCCATACAGCAGCGGTGGGTTTGTGGTGTATGCCGATGCCTCCTTGTCGGGGTTAGGTGGTGTGCTCATGCAGTGAGTCATGTTATAGCATACACATCGCGGCAGTTGAAGTCCCATGAGCATAACCACCCCACTCACGACTTGGAGTTGGCAATTATAGCCTACGCTTTGAAGACGTAGAGGCATTACTTGTACGATGAGACATTTGAGATTTTTATAGATCACAAAATCCTCAAGTACCTTTTTGATCATAAATAGCTTAACATGAGACAATGGCGATGGTTGGAGCTCCTAAAGGATTATGATTGCAGTATCTCATACCATCCAGGGAAAACCAATGTGGTGGTCGACTCCTTGAGCTAGAAGGCGTGATCGATGATCTGGAAAGCTAGTTAATTTGGGTTAATTAGTTGTGTTGTAGTATAGTCACAATCCAGACGGATGTCATTTTATTTATTTACAATTTTTACTGGTTTTATTCTAAATTATTCACTAGGAGATAGTTATTGATGCATATCACTCTTTATTATCCAAAAATGATCTTTTATTCCAAAAATGTGAAGTTTATTTACAAATGAATGAATAATAAATGAAAGAATCAACAAATTAATTAATCTAAGTCAATTATGTACAACAATGAATCAATTAGTGTTAATGACAATGCCTCAAACATATAAACAAATATAAAGGGATTAAAAACTAATCTAAACTAATTTAAGTTGGTTATTTACACTAACATAGAATCAATGTCTAACTGAAGACACAAAAAGAATATATATACACTATAATACACTATAAGCTATACTAACATATACTACTATATACACTAACGCTTATAAACATCACTAAATGTCCTTAAAAACACTTATATACAAAATAAGGAAAAAAGGATTTGTACTCTATATACTATACTATCCATATATATACTAACTATAAACATATATGCTATACTACATTTATACTCTACACTTAACACACATAACACAGATATTACACACTACACTTACATATAGCTAACACTTAGGCTACGCGCACACACTATACACACTAAAATTAACACAATACTTATACTTAAGTTATTTAACACGTAGGGAAAATTTTATTAGTTGGCAAGCCCACTAGTTTGAAAGATCACCCACTAGGGGTCAAATTGGTACCACTACTAAACTAAGCCTTAGTTGATTATTAGTGCATTTTTGTATAGTTTAAGGCAGCCCATACAGGCCCACATCCACACCTCACAACCCATCAAGGACAACCCAGGCTCGCAAGCCTACACACACATGTCCACAGGCACACATGCCCACAAGCACAGATGCACACACCCAATAGATGTTCCAATAATGCTCATTGTGCACCCAGCATTGTCAACTACTGGGTATGGGGTGTGGTCCATTATATGCGGGTGCAAGCGATTTTATCCAAACGAGGTGGGACTATGTAGTGCACAAATCTGGTACGTCAAAACATGGATTTTGGGTAGATTAAGGTCCTGATTTAGGTGCTTATTTAATAATTATTTTCAAATTAAATTATGTATACATGAAGCCTATACATAGGGATTTCTATTGGAGTAGTTTATTTACAATAATTAAATATATAATTATATTTAAAAATTCGTTAAAGTTAGTGAAAAATACATTTGACTTATTGCTTAATTCACTAATTAATGTACAAATTGATAGGTTAATGGTTCATTTGATTTATAATTTAGTTATTATACATTATTAACTTATTATTACATATTTTTAATTTATTTTAAGTTATTTATTTCAATTTATACACATTTAAATACATGATTTACATATATACACATATATTTACAATATAAATACTATTCTACAGTATAAATAAGTTATAAATATGTTGAAAATACTTTAAATTATAGTATACAAATATACAACATAATTTACTTTAATAATTCATTAATTTACTAATTTAAATTATATTAACTTAATAATATAACTAATTAACTTAGGAACATAATTATATACTATATATAAGTAAGTAAATAAATGTAAGGATATGTTAGTGTACAGTATAATTACTTTAAGCTATATGTACAGTTATAAATATGATTCTAAGTATGTACATATCTCTTTATAAATACTTAGGTTTATATACATATAATATAAAGAAATATATATATAATTATACAGTTATAATACATATTGTATAAATCAACGTAAATACTTACCTAAATACATTAGAATAGATATATAAGTTATTTATATACATTTTAGATATGTAAGTTACTATATACAATTAATTTAATATAAGCTTATATACAAGTATAACTACTATATACAAGGTATTTTTTTGGATTTTTAGAATTTTTCAAATTTTTATTTTCTTTTTATGATTTATAGATATAGGGGAAGAAGGAGGAAAGGTGAGAAGAGTGAAAGATGACTCTTTTGGGTGTTTGTATGATTAGTTCTTTATTTACAAAGCTAGAAGAGATCTAAGCATTACTAGAATGTTCTACTAACTAAGAACTTCAAAACCTATTCTAACTTGACACATGCCTAAAACTAACCCTAATCTAACTCAAGACACATTTATTTTATTTTTTTACAAGATTATTGTATTTTTTTATGCTATTTATAATTCGGACACAATGAGGCTCAAATGAATGTAGAATGTGAAACTTAAGCCTTAAAAATTCATTCTAAGTTCTGGAAATGAAAGATAAGAATATGAATAACTTCCAGACATCAATTAGATCATATTCAATCATGCCATCATGATTTAAACATCAGATTTCATTAAACAACCATATTGGACAAATTTCAGCTTGTACAACTACTAACAATGGTTTTTAACATGGATTTACAATCAATTAACAATACATAGATGCTTCTTAAGTGTAGTTCCATCATTACATTATCCTGAAAATTCATCTTGCACTTCAAATATGTCTGGAACTTCTTAAAATTCACATCAAAAACTTATCCAGATCTGATAGTTAACCCATTTTACTGTCCAAATTCAATTCAGACTGAACTAGGGTTTGGTTGTGTATTCCAGGAACTGCTCAGTCATCTGAAATATGTTTCCACCCAAGATTTATACTAGAGAAGGTATTCAAACAAAATTTTATTCAAAATCCAACTAAAATCCTTGCTCAAAACTCTTTCCACTTCAGAACATAACTGACACTACTAACAAAGCTTTTCAGATTATACTTGAGGTTCAAAATGATAAACAAAGCATTCCTACATGCTTGCATAAACATTTGCAATCCTCTTAACTCATTTAAAGAGTCCTAACCCTAATTGGAACATCAAAGTTCAAACTCAAAGAAGAACTTGGGCCTTAAGGCCAAAAAATCTAGATCACATTCAAAGTACTCTAATTCCATTCTTAGCTATGGCAATCCATTAACATAAGATCTGGAACCCACAAAGAAACAGATCAAGGGTTGAAACAACATAAAACCCCTAATCTGATCTCTACCCCATGCCATAGACAGCAAAAAGGGAGGGATCAAATTAGGTCTTAAATCCATATAGAAATCAGTTCCAAATCTTCATTTAAACCTCTTAAACATCATTCAATTCTTCATTTGCAGATTAAAATTGATTTGCAATACAATCAAAATGTCTCCCAGGTGGGTTGTTGGTATGAGACTGCCAATATGATATTATCACCTTGGGTCCCTGCACACCATTAATTGGTGTTCAGGACATCCTTGCAATCGTATAGAACTGATTAGGTCATCGCATGAGCTTTAAATCTAGATATCAGATTTTCATCAGCTCATGCTACCTTAAAGCGCACACAAAATAGGGGCGGCGATCAAAATTGGGCATAAACTCAAATTGCAATCAAATTCCACTTAAAACATCTCAATGCAATCGCAATCTGCTCCATTATATATTCATGAATCAAATTTACTCGATTAAAAGCCTTTTAAAACATTGTGGATCTATGATCTGTAAATCAACAATGGAAATCAAATCTACATTAATCAAGCAAATTGCAACAATTAAAACTAGATGGGGGGTCTTTGTGATCAAATGAAGTGAATGGGGAGACCCCCAGGTGAATTTGAGTGTGATTTGGATCGAGAAGCTCAAGAGCTTCGAATTCCAATCAACTCTAATGGAGGGATGTGAATTCTGAATAAACATGTCGAGGGACTGAAAGAAGATGATTGTGAGATGGTGAGGGAGCTCAGTGAGCACAGTGAGTGAGAGTGAATTTGCCTCTCTGATCTAAATTGATTAGAGAGGCCCGATTGGCGACAAGTACATGATAAATGCCAGTTTACCATCACTATTATGCCTAAAAACACATATAGCTCTTAGGTATTGCACACTGTATTATGGTTTGGATTGCATTTAGGCATTTCATTGGATAGGCATGCATTGCATTATTTTTGTCATTTGACATCTCCATTAGAGTGTCAGGGATAAATAGATAGTGAAATCCCACAAACCCTACCACTAAGAAAGGCAGAAGATGAAGGAGAAGCCTAATTGAGCTGAATCCAACTCATCTTAGCTAGATTCCTGCTCATTCCAGTCCATTTTAGCTCAACTTAGTTGGGATCAACTCAACCTAGCTCCATTTAGCTCACCTCAATTAAATGGGAGCTCAACCCGACTCCTCCCAACTCGTAGAAGCTCTACCTTACGAGGATTAGCTACAACCATCAACTAGCTAAGCCTAGTCAGCTAAAGAAGTTCTCAATCAGCTCAGGCCAGCTCAACTCCAACTCTCGAAGACTTAACTCAACTCAATTTGGTTGAGCTTAGCTACTTGACCTAAGCTAGCTACCTTAGCAAGCTAGGTAGTCTTTGGGAAGACCAGCTTCAACTCGCCTCAGCTCAGATCAGAAAAAACCAGCTCAACCTAGCTTGGCTTAGCAACTAGCAAAGAACTAGCTAGCTAAGCTAACTATTGAGCTCAGCTACAGCTCTCTTCAGTAGCAATCAGCTCCAAGAAGCTCCAATGCTGCTCCTTCTCAGTAAACCCTAATTTCTTTGCTCCTCTTCCACTACTCTACTAGCTAAGATAGCTTAGCTAGATTAGCTTAACTCCTACTCCCATACCATGGCCAACCAACACCTTAAATTCCACCTAGCTAGCTTCACCAAATAACCCTAACCCTAAGTCCACCTAAGCTACCTATTCATACTCCCTTTTGGTGCCACCTTGTAGCACCTCTTCACCCCATTACCACCACAAAAATCCACCACAAAATTGGTGCCAAAACCACCTACAACCACCCCCATTTTGGAACCACTTTTTCCCTCTAAAAGCCCATCAATCCCAACCCTACACCTAAGCCTAAAGCCCATCTCCACCATCCATTTTCCTTTCAAAATCCGTGCCAAAGTGAAGGCTTCCCTTCATCCATGGCCATCCACCAAGGGGTTGATATCCCCATAACCACCACCTCCAACACCCTTTGAGTTGGTGCCATCTTTCTCCACCATTGGATTCCATAACCACCCCATAAAACCAATCCTAACTAATAAGTCCACTTTTGCGGACTATTATTTAGCTTAAGTACTATTTAATTATTTGTTCTTAGTTGTTAATTAATTAGGGGTTATATGGCAATTCACCTTGGCCTGCATTTAATTTTATGCTTCAATTTTCCATTTAATAGCATATGTTATGATAATATAATTTATTTGATAAATGCAGGCTAGGTACAAGAATCAGGTGCTCATTTTTACTTCTATAAGACATCTTGGACTTGGATTGGACGTCTGGAACTCCTATCACAAATTCACGGCATTACTTTTTTTTTTAAGACGTCTGATGCTCTAGTTAGACGTCTGAAGAAGAAACCGCCTGTGCTTATCTGCCATTCCAACCACTCGCAATCGTCGCGAGTAGTTGGAGATACTTACAGCCAAATGAAAAGGAGATTTTTGTTTAAAAGAGGCCACGTCCACCGAGGAGAAGATTCTCATCGGCCTTAGCCCTGGCAAGGAACTATGCTTCATCTCCACCACCGTGAAGGAGGCGTGCACCGTGGACTTCAGCGAGCATCGTGGTCTCTACGCACCTGCCTCCCGCCTTCGTCCTCTCGACGGTTACACGGTGACAACATGCGGCCACCACCGCGAACCCCCTCACAGCACGCAGCACACCATGCACCGCCAACCTCTCACCGCCCTCACAGCGTGCTACACCATCTCCAACCTGCGTGCGCACATAGCAGATCCCGCTCTCCAGCCGTGTTCCAACCGCATGCATGCGCAGCCTAAGGCACGCACAACCAGCCCCGCGCGCACTGTGTGCACGCCCGCGCGCCACCACTCAGCCTACTTGCGCATCTTCTTCTCCACCGGCAAGAAGAACCCAAGGCAGCCACAGCCACGCACACGCAACCACCCTACGAACCAGCCGCGCACACTACGCCGCTCGCCTGTGCTCCAACCAGCGAGCCCGCACTCCTCACGTGCTCATGCATGCGCGCGCCGCCAGCAGCCATCTTCGTCTTCTTCCTCCCAACAGGCCACCTACAACTCCACCTAAAGAACCCATCAGCTACCGGCCTGCCCCACGCCGTGCGGCCCCCTCCGATCTCCGTTCCCGTCGCCAACACCACTGTTGAGATGCCCTCGCTCCACTGCTTCTTCCCCCGGCTGAGGGGATATCCCTTCTTCTCCACCTTTCCCACCGTGGAGAGAGCATGCACTGTGGAGAAGGTGTGCACGATGAATCCGGCCATGCCCTTGCACTGCCCACTACCGAGCCCATGCCAGCTTGCCCTCACCATGCTTGTAACTTCCACGACCTGTCCACCACATGCGCGCGCCCTTGCAACCACGCCAACGCCTTCAGCAAGCGCGCCTCATCTTGCTCCACCCATCAGCACCCGCATCCTGCAAGCGCTCCCTGCAAGAACGTAGTAGCAGATGCCACAGCCGCGCCCTGCAGGCACTGCACCCTGACCCACCGGCCGCAGGCGCCACGCCATCGCCCTCCGTTGCTACTGCCTTGCACGCCCTACTGGCGCTGCACCCAAACTCATCGTACTGCAAGCACGCCAGCCTGCACCAGCCCTCGCCAACTCCCGCAGACACCGCAGGCGTTGCATCACATGCCCGCAGGCACCACACCATCGCCCTTCTCCGCCTACCCGCACCCACACTGCTTGGAGGTGCCGCACCCAGCACCCGCGCTATTGCTACAGGCACGCCCTTTCAACCCGCACTAATCCCGCGCGTGCCCTAGCATGCCCTTATGCGCGCGCCCAGCACGCAGCCGCGCGACTGCAGCAACGCTCTTCCTCTCCACGCACGGCCGTCCTCCTCCAATAGGGCCAACAGGCCAGCGACTATTCTCCACCGTCCGGCCGTCGCCGGCCACCTCTGGCCGCCGCGTCACCATCATTGCGAAGCACGCGTCGAGGCAAACCACCCTGTCGACTCTCGCCGCCAACCGTACACGGCCGTCCATGCGAGGAAGAGAGAGGAGAAATCCTCTACTTCTCCTCCAATTAAAATTTACCATCCGTGCCATTGCAGGGGAACACTATTCCCTTATTTAATGAATTAAATTATTGAGGTGAATTTGCGTAGCCATCCTTCTATTTAATCAAAATTGCTTTCTCCCCCTGCATTCTGAATAACACCGTTGTCAGGTGATTTCTTTCCTTTCTCCCTCTGTTTTAATTTTACAATGGGGGCATTGTAGGATTTAAGCATGGGGGGTGCATTTTGCATTTTAGGAAGTATTCATGTATTTTGCATTTTAGGAAGTATTCATGCATTTAGGTTAGCATATAAAAAAAATCTCTTTCCTTGAGCTGAATGGGTTAGTCCCTAGCAGAATACATTTGTCATTGGAGGTTTTTCTTCTTGAATTATTTCTTAAGTTTAGAATCCAGTACATTTACTTCACATGCACGTAAACTGGGTAATGGATCCTTGAAGAAAACCAATAAGCATTTGTAATCTACTAAACCCTTGGACAGTTAATAGGGAGTCAGGCATACTATCTTCTAGTGGATCCACCCCATATTTGTGAGATGAAAGTAGAGAGATTACTGGTGCGCTAAGTCTAGTGCAAGGACTCTTAAGTTTTGGACAATTAGATGATGATACTTCAGAGTTAGGCATAGTTTTCGCTCTCTGTTCCTGTGTGCGTACTTTGTGTGAATTCCTGAGAGTCACCAAATAAGGCAGGTACACAGAGATGGAGTCTTAATAAAGCTATGACTATAGTGGATGGTTACGACCGTCCTTCAGGGAGTCCTCGGCTAAAGGAGGGTAATAGTGTCAAAGGTCAGAAATACACCTGTCCTATCCATTCCTTCCCGGTGCCATGAATAGGCACTTCCACCAAATAAGCCACACAATATCCTCTTGACCAGCATCATCCCTAATAATGCCTCATAAATAAAAGTCTGTATCGTGTTATGTTGATTGATAAAGAAAGAAAAAGGAAAAAGAGAAAAAGAAACAGTTATATTACAAAAAAAAAGTTTAAAAAATAGAGAAAGAAAAAAATAAAGAAGAAAAGAAAGAGAGAGAAGAAAAAGAAAAGAGTCCAAGGTTATAGTTTATTGTTGTAACATTATTTCTGAGGCAACAAAAACACTTATCGCGTTCCACCAAATATGACCCATACCTACCTTTCAGTATTTCTAATCCCCTGAATACTGGCTAGGGACTCTAACTTAGTCGTAGAGTTATTAGGACTTTAATTGAAGTGTGGATGCCAGGTGAGGCCACCAAACAGTGAGTACACTTACTAAATCTAGCGAGATTTGGGATCTCAGAGAGAAAAGAAAGAAAAGAGTGAGTGCCAAGGAACATTAAGAGAGCACAGTTGTTTAGCCTCTCACCAAGTTGACTTATCTAATAGTCTAGAGATCTAGAGTTTGTAGTACTAGATTACATGTAGCACCAGATGAGTGTGTGCCACCAAGTACAAATCCATTCAACTCAGCATCTCCTACCTAAGCTAAAAAGCTGGTGTCAATTTACAGATTATTTTCTACTTTATCCCCTAAGGAAGTAGTTGCCTATCCCAATAGAATTTTATCAAGGGTTAAGTGCAAACTGCAAATGCAAGTTGGTTATTTTCACTTGGATCCATTCCTAGGTTACTATCACTTCACATTTGTCTGGATTTCTAAATTTTTGGAATAAGGGAAGAAGAAATCTTCTGATTACTTCTATTGTTTTTCATTTTTGCTCGGGACTAGCAAAACTTAGGCATGGGGGCATTTGATAAGTCCACTTTTGTGGACTATTATTTAGCTTAAGTACTATTTAATTTTTTGTTCTTAGTTGTTAATTAATTAAGAGTCAAATGGCAATTCACCTTGGCCTGCATTTAATTTTATGCTTCAATTTTATATTTAATAGCATATGTTATAATAATATAATTTATTTGATGAATGCAGGCCAGGTACAAAAATCAGGCACTCATTTTTACTTTTATAAGATGTCTTGGACTTGGATTGGACGTCTGGAACTGCTATCACAAATTCACAGCATTACATTTTTTTTTAAAACGTCTGATGCTCTAGTTAGACATCTGAAGAAAAAACCGCCCGTGCTTATCTGCCGTTCCAACCACTCGTGATCGTCGTGAGTAGTTGGAGATACTTGCAGTCGAAGGAAAAGGAGGAGATTTTTGTTTAAAAAGAGGCCACGTCCACCGAGCAGAAGATTCTCATCTGCCTTCCCCCTGGATGAGAACTATCCTTCATCTCCACCACCGTGAAGGAGGCGTGCACTGTGGACTTCAACAAGCACCGTGGTCTCTGTGCACCTGCCTCCCGCCTTCGTCCTCTCGACGGTTGCATGGTGACAGCGTGCAGCCACCACCGCGAACCCCCTCACTACGCGCTACACCATCTCCAACCTGCATGCACACACAGCAGATCCCACTCTCCAGCCACGTTCCAGCTGCGTGCGTAGCCTAAGGCATGCACAACCAACCCTGCGCGCACTGTGTGCATGCCCGCGCGCCACCGCCCAGCCTGCTTGCGCATCTTCTTCTTCTCCACCGGCAGGAAGAACCCAAGGCAGCCATAGCCGCGCGCGCGCAGCCACCCTATGCAGCCAACTGTGCACACTGCACTGCTCGCTCACCTCCTCGCATGCGCATGCATGCGCGCGCTGCCAGCAGCCATCTTCGTCTTCTTCCTCCCAACAGGCCGCCTGCAACTCCACCTAAAGAACCCATTAGCCACCGGCCTGCCCCATACCATGCGGCCCCCTCCGGTCTCCGTTCTCGTCGCCAACACCGCTGTTGAGATGCCCTCGCTCCACTGCTTCTTACCCCCGCTGAGGGGATATCCCTTCTTCTCCACCTTCCCCACAGTGGAGAGTGCATGCATTGTGGAGAAGGTGTGCACGGTGAATCCAGCCACTCCCTTGCACTGCCCACTGCCGAGCCCATGCCAGCCTGCCCTCACCGCGCCTGCAACTTCCACCACTTGTCCACCGCATGCGCACGCCCTTGAAAACACGTCAGCACCTTCACCAAGCACGCCTCATCTTGCTCCACCCATCAGCACCTGCAGCCTGCAAGCGCGTAGTAGCAGCCAAGTGACCGCAGATGCCACAGCCGCGCCCTGCAGGCGTTGCACCCAGACCTACCGCCCGCAGGCGCCGTGCCATTGCCCTCCGCCACTAGTGCCTTGCGCACCCTGCAAGTGCTGCACCCAGACTCACCCGCTGCAAGCACGCCAGCCTACACCAGCCCTCGCCAGCGCCCATAGACACCGCACTAAGCACCCGCAGGCGCCACGCCATCGCCCTTCTCCGCCTGCCCGCACCCACACTGCCTGGAAGTGCCGTACCCAGCACCCGTGCTACTGCTACAGGCGTGCCCTTCCAGCCCGCACCACTCCCGCACGCACCCTAGCACCCCCTTGCGCGTGTGCCCAGCGTGCAGCAGCGCGGCTGCAGCAGCGCTCTTCCTCCTCTCCACGCATGGCCGTCTTCCTCCAACAGGGTCAACAGGCCGGTGGCTATTCTCCACCGTCCGACCACCGCCGGCCACCTCCAGCCGCCACGTCACCATCATCGCGAAGCACGCGTCGAGGTGAACCACCCCGTCGACTCTCTCCGCCAACCGTGCACGGCCGTCCACGTGAGGAAGAGAGAGGAGAAATCCTCTGTTTTCTCCTCAAATAATATTTACATTTAATGCCATTTCCATTTAAATATTAATATTTTATTCAAGCCACATTGCATTGACGCACTCATAGTTTCCTGAAATTACTTCACTTGTGTTATGTGCATCATTTAACTTTGAATTTCAAATCAAATTTGCATGCAAGTTGAATTTACACGATATGCCATTACAGATGCATCATATACATATTTTTGGAGCTTAATTCCTGACATGAAAATTGCATAAATAACCTTGAACTTTTAAGGAAATTGCAAGCTCCATTTCAAATAGCATATTCCTCGCATTAAAGTCGCGATAGTGTCTGCAAACAGTATATTCCTCTACTCGTGAATTTATTGGGTTGTTCCTCCCTATGGATATGACATCCTTTTCGTGATTTAAATTCATATCTATTTTAATCTTTGATTGAGAGATTTCCACCACATTAATTACAACGACGTGTCATTCTATTGATATCATAAATAAGCGAGAATCTCTTCGTCACTAACCCTCCATCAAAAGGCCACGCCAATCCCCTTCTCCTACTTTATATATACCCCATCCCAACCACCATTTCAAGTCATCCTAAGCTACATTCATCCTATCTATATCTACCTTAAATTCAATCGAGGAAGAAAGAAGGGGGTGATCAAGAGGGCTCTCCCTTGCCCTCATGGTGTTCATTCTTCTCCTTTCTTCCTTGTGCCTCAAGCTTGGGAGCACCTCAGGAGGATGGCCAGGCAAAGGAGGAGAGGTTAGGGTGAATGTCCACCCTAAGGAGAGAGGAACTTCATCATCTCAAGGAGGAGCACTTCAAGGAAGGAGCAAAGAGAAGCTTTTCTAAGCCTAGGAGCAGTTGAGCTTGGAGCAAAGACTTTCTTCTTCATCATCATCATCATTTGGGAGATTTTCAGTTCTTTTACTTTTAGTACTTTGTAGTAGACGAATTCCTCTACAAGTATTTTGTAAAAACAAGCTTTTTTTTCCATATCAATATAGTTGCCTTACGCCATTTTCTATCTTTAATTCAAGTAGTTGCTTTTCACTTTAGTGCACACACTCTTCCTTTCTAATTACCTTAGGCGCAGTTGCCCAAGGTGAGCTTAGAAAGGAAGATTTCATTCTTGTCACTTAAGCGAAGTTGTGTATTTCGCATTTTTATTACCCGATTATGTTTTCAAAACCCTAAAAGCAACAAAGTCAAAATTCAAAAAGATTGAAGATTTGAGAAAGTAAGAAAGAGAATTGATTTATTAACTAAACTACCTCCTTGGACAACCCTAGATACCACCACTATCTAGGTTATAAATTTTAAGAGTTGATCGATTTTATGCATCTCAACGACATTAACTTACATCAATTAAGAAATCGCGTATTTCTACATCACTACACTAAAACTAATCTAATATTAATTCTAATTAATCAAACAGTAAATTCATGATCTAAGCTATCTAATTAATCTAGGAAAGCAGTAAATCCACTCTATGAAAGCAACTAAATCCTAATCTACTCAGACAAAGAGGACCTCTAGGATCTACAGCCGGTGGATGAAGAGGATGAAAGGGGAGGATCTCCAGCTGACGAAGAGCCCACTAGAGGAGCTCCTAGGTTGCCCTCAGGCATACGTCATCCCTAGTAGCTAGGATTAAGGGCTTGGATTTTTAATGAATTTAATAGATTAATTAAGGTTCTAATTGCTTGCTTAAAATGGATTAAGGGCTTTGCAAACCTTAATTTAGTGATGGTAATCTTGGGAATTAAGAAACCCTTGAAAACCTTAACAAATGTTTATGTAATAAAAGATGAGGGGCCATTGGTAATGTAACTTGAGTTTATAAACTCTGCATTAATGTTGGCTTTGGGTGGAGGGACTTCTATAAAAAATTTTTTATTAATTTCATTTTGTTTATTAGGAGGGTTGGCTTGTGAGGGTAGCCATTTAACCCCCTCCCCCCATTTTCCCATTAAGGGGACAAGATTGAGGAGAGGAGGGCACCACCACCGCTTCCTCTACACCGATTGGTCCTCCCACTTCTTCGATCCTTGCTAGACACTCCTCTTCCCCGCTTGCTCGCCAGTCGTCGCTCCTCTCCCCTCCCCAACGGTGGACACCTCCCTCTCCTCCTTCCTCTGGTCGCCGCCTACCTAAAATGACCCTTCCAAGGACCGTTGGGAGTTTTCCGAAAAGTTAGGGACGTAAATGCAAAAATTTTGACTCTTTGAGTTGAGTATGTGGGCTTTGCAGGAAAGGAAGGGAATGCGAGGGGGTGTCACATGATAAACACACATGAATTCATGATAAAATGCTTATTTATGATAGTTCCCAGGTTTAGCATTGCATATCATGTTATAAATACTGCATAACATCCATTGCATGGCATTTAGGATAGTTGTATGTTTTGTATATTAACTCCTTCATTTTATATCGCCAGGAGGCAATGCGACATCCTTACGGACTTCAAATGGAAAATCTGACCATACGGATGGATCCGGAGCGACAATCACAATCCGACAACATAGAAATCACCTTGATCCGAGCACCGTGGCATCCTCTGCAAGCAATGAAGGGTGGACGATCTAGATGGTGCCACATGGCACCATCTAGAGTGCCTAGCACCATCTGGAGCACCCAAAGTAACTCGCCACATCTCCAAAGGCCACCCATCAAGCGATCTCAGTCATTCGATGAAAATCCAACAGTTGAGAGCTCGCCCTTACCACACGGCCGCAACTCCTCTATGCAACACACATGCGGACATGGCACAATGGTGGGAGCAGTGGTTCACAAGGGAGGGGCACGGGTTCGAATCCCTGTAGCCCCCCCATTCTCAATCCAGCCAGCGCATGCGCAGCACCAGCACGCACCAGCAGCGTGCGTGCGTGCCCACACGCCAGCGCATGCCAGCACGCACACCAGCAGGGCCGTCGCGCAATCCATGCACATGAGGCGGGACAGCATAGCGCGCATGGGGCGAGCGCGTGCTCTGTTGGCGCCAACCTTCAGTGACAGCTTAGCAGACATATAATATCGCTTATAGCCGCCGCTATTTCTTCGCACGCCAGTAAAGACAACTGCAGGCATGAGTGGGTGTGAGCCGCCTACAGCGACACTTCCAGCAATGGCTTGTAGGTCACTAATGGTCCCATGACTATTCTAGCCTCTTTTCATCCACTATAAAAGGACCAACACCCCCTCCCTTCCAAGCCATCTCTACCTACTCTACTCCGACCTACTCTTAAGCTCTAGCAAGCCTACCAACGCTCCATTAGAGCTTACTCTCAAGCTCCCAAGGTGCCTATTAGTGTAGCGAACCTCTGCCTCACCAAATATTCCTCCATCTTCCCATCCCCATTCATAGGTTGCCTTGGAGTCGTCCTCCCACCTCCATTCCGGTAGCAGATCATCTCCGCCTTCTCACCTCCATTCCGGAGCCACGCTGAAGCTTTCCTCTTCCCGACGTCCTCGTGCATCTCACCTCTGTCCTCCGTCATTCCACTCTTCACCTCCTTCGTTTAAGCTTCCACCAGGCGCCGTCGTCTCACCGAATAGCCGCTTCAGGAGATTCCTTCTTACCTCCCTCTCTTTTTATGTTTTCTATATTATTGTAATTGACATTCATGCAATATATCAGATTCAATTCTATCTCTCTTGTGATTGATTATCATCTTATTTCAAAAATAAAAAAAATAACAAAACCCTAAAATACCAAAACCAAACAAAATGAAGCGCGATTTTCAATTAAAGTAAATGTCGTCTCCCTGTGTTCGACCCGGGACTTCCTTGGAGTTTCAATTTAAATTTTATTGGATGATGAGTTTTGCAACTACGACGATGGGTTACTCGTAACCCTGATTTCAAACATGCGAAACACGTGCAATCATTTTGGCAATGTTGCTGGGGAGGCAACGACATTTACTTTATTGTTTTCTGCGCTTCTTTGCATTTACATAGCACTAACCCCACTTGTCTTTGATCTACTATCTTGCAGGTACCCTAGCATGGAGATCCAAGTGCAGTAGACCAGAGTAAAGTGCGGGTAGAGTGTTTTGTAAGTGTCCCCCACATTCCCCCTCCACTAGTTCATTTCACCACACCCATAACCAAGACTTAACCTACTTAAGTGTTTGCATAAACCCTAGGATAGAATTGTTTGTCTTGTTTGCCACCTTCATCCACCTCACCCCCGCATTTTATTAAAAATAAATAAAAAGATACTTTCTGTGGGACGAATCAATTTACACACTTTATACACCCACATCAGAGGCACATAACCTGACTTGATTTTCATCTACTCAACTGGGATTCTGACCTGTGGACCTAGTACATGAATTCAACACATAAAAGAGTAGAAATCATATTAGGTTAATCAACTTTTTGTGTGCCTTAATCGGTGGTGCATTTGAGCCGATTGATTGAATTGTTTAGTCCACACCACCTAATCTAAAAGAGGTTCATTTTGTAGCTGCCCCATAGGATTCAATAACTAGGTCACACCAGGCACGCCATATTTTTCTTAATTTCTAAAGAAAAATACTTGAACACGTGCTTTTAAAAAAAAACTTGGTTTGCCTCGCAAAACTTGGTTGAAAACACCTAATATTTGAATCCTAAAAGCTATTAAGCAAGATTCGAACTCTAAAACTCACCTCATCATTAATAATCTTGCTTGAAAACCTCTTAGTTGTGCACATTCACACATTCTCAAACAAATCATTAAGGGCACAACCCATTAAGGGCCCATCACATTCCAGAAGCACCATTGTCCCAACCCTAATTAAAATTGAGTAGACGTTGGCCTTAAGGATTGGTTCGCTCTACGGGATACAGATTGAGTTTATTCACGATTAACCTACTTATACTAGTCAATCTGATGTCTAGCTAGGGGAGTAGCGTCAAACGACCGCGGCTAGGGGGTACACTAGGAATCGGAGGTGCAAGCCAAAGGAAGATCCTTCTCCCCAATCCCTCCTTCTAATTGGTTGGATTGCCTAGACATAAGTAGAGTAAATCATCCATAATCTTAGGATGGATTTTGAGAGTCTGAAGACCTTTAAGCTACCATCTAAGGACAGGCTTGTATTCTTGTGCTGCAGGGTTCCTGTTTGGTCATTGTAGATTGGGTTTTTGATAGAAAAGGAATGCGTCGTAGTATAGTCACGAAGTATGATCCAACAAAGATATTGTTTCGAAAAAATAACGAGACTTGAGTCCCAGTCGTTCATCTCTGGGAGGCGTTTTCGCTTTTGAAATCGATCTTTTTTTACTACTCAACTTCGTTTAAAGACGCACGCCGGTTTCTAATCTCCTAACTAAGACTTCACCGCTCCTGTTATTAACTCGG